>JBBBVM010000046.1:0-1302025 GCA_037355625.1 Petunia x hybrida | reverse complement strand
GACAACATACCCATAAACAAGACTCTGCTCGTACACTGCTCCATTCACTCCCTAAGACTCGACTTACAACCTAGGGCTCTGATACCAATTTGTCACGACCCAATTTTCAGGGCCGTGATGGCACCTAAGTGTTACATCCATCCACCCGAAATACAGTGTCAATAGAGCATCTACGAATTCTGACATATATATATATATATATATATATATATATATATATATATACAAGATGTAGGAAGCGTCTAAACACTAAGATGGATCAGACGGTATGCCACCGCGAACCATGCGGTTGGCTCACCTCAGGCAAAAATAGTCACAACCTCGAATGGATCAGATAAGTCCAGTTGTCAGACTAGTAGAAGGATCTGCACATTTAAACAGTAAGTTATGAGCCAAAGCCCACTAAGATCATCGACGGGCCTGCTAAATTGCCCTTTCGGGACAAGTCTTTGATAATGCATAAGCAGATAACGGAAGTACAATCCACACCTTTACAGTAACCCATAAACATTACATACGATAATATGATTATACAACAACACAAGCAATAATACGCGAATACATAACATGGTCAATAATATAAAGATACATAATATAGGCAGCATATACAATGTTATATTGATACTATGACATAAGCAATAATATAATTAACACACAGCATGGCGATGATATATCTCGTATACCACATAGGTAATGATGTACCTAGCACATAACATAAGCACACACCCTGTGCGGCTTTGTTTATAGGTCATAACGCACCACAGGCCTCTGTCCCTATAAACAACTTTACTTATAGGTCATAACGCACCACAAGCCTCTGTCCCTATAAGTCTCCACATCTAGGTCATAACGTACCACCGGCCTTTGTCCCTAGATGGAATTTCGCTTCTAGGTCATAACGCACCACCGGCCTCTGTCCCTAGAGCTTATCAATAATACACCGGCACACAACATCGACTATACACAAGTCACGTTTGTGCTTTCTCCTTTTTGTATAAATATAACGAGTAGTACATAATACTATCTACTAGACAATGCTAGTCAATTAAGTACTCGACATCTTACTTAGCAAGATCAAATCTTATCTGCAAGCAAAATAGAGGTCAAGTCTCACTTACCTCAAAATTGGCTCAAGTGGCTAAGGAACGACCTCCTTTCCCAAACGATGTGCCTCCGTAAGACTCCTCTCTGAGCCAAAGAAATAGTGTCACACTCGTAAGCATGTGAGGAAAGGATTCTAAGCCCTTACGCAATTTAAGAGGCAATTTACCAAAATAACCCCGGGTCGGACGTACCCAAAAACCCGTAAAATTTATGTTTCCGGAATCCCCATACTCCCACGAGTCCAAAAATACCATTATTGTACATACCCGAGTCCAACTCGGTCATTTTTTCCATTTCACAAATCTAGGGTTCAAACCCTCTTTCCAAGGATCGTCACTTTGATCCTCGGATTAAAGCGTTAAAAATGGGTAAGAATAGTTACCATGTGTTTAGGAATGATTTTGGTACTTCAAATTCCCCTTGGAATCACTTTTAGAAGCTCAAAACATGAAAATAAAAATGAATGCCCGCCCTAGTATATATAGCAGCCCGCAGCTTTAAAGAGTTGTACCACATGCTTGTCCAAATTGTACCTCACTGGATATCTTTTAGTAAAATACCCATAACTTTTCATAAAAATGTCTAAATGATACGAGGTTGGTGTAATTTGAACCACAACTCAAAGAGCTACAACTTTCATGTTTTGACTTGTTTCCAATTCCTTATGGATTGATCTGAAAAATCGACTTCTTTCCGGCTGAACAGTAAAAAACAGAATTCAGCAGCTTTTTTTTTTGGCTTTGCACCAGGTCAGCCACTGTTTTTAGGTCCAAACGGGATCCTACGAAGCTTGGAATGACCCCAAATTTTGTACACAAGTCATACAAGACTTGTGTGACATGCTCATCAAGACGAAACTCAATTTGGATCTCTAGAACTCAAAAAGTAGGTCCCACGGGAAAGGGTCAAATTTCAACTTTTGCCAAAATAGCGAATTTTAATCAAACGACCCCAGAATCAAAATTTGAAAGTTGCTACAAGTCTCAAATGATGATACGAACCTAACGGAACCCTCAGATCTCTCATCGGAGTTCGTTTACTCAAATCGAGCTCGAAAACCTCTTTTAACCTTTTTAAACTTCCGCAACAGAGACTTTATCAAAAGTCCTATCAAACGAGGTCCGTTTTCACTTCTGAAGGTTGCTGCAGGTCATAAATTACCATACGAACCTAACGCAACTTTCAGATTTCACATTAGAGCTCATTTGCTCAAATCGAGCTCCGAAACCTCTTTTAGCCTTAACGAATATCCGAAACGGGTGTCTTTCTCCGATACCTATCTAACAAAGTTCGTTTTAGCTAAAAATTTTCAGGCATGTCATAATGGACCTTACGAAGCTTTTGGAATTATCGACACGCAAATCGAGGTCCCGATTCCCGAAACGACTATTTGAGATCGTTACAACTATTTTAGAAAATTTTCTTCTCTACGCTAGTGTCATGGTTAACCATCTAATTACCCTTTGATTCGGATGAAGAAGGATTACTAGCGGTGCTCTAATTCTCTTTACCAACACCGCCAATTTCGCTTCCTCCTGCAACTCGCTAGTGGTGTCTTGCAAATTTTGCCTCTCAACCACTCCATAATACACGATGGCAAAACCTAGGTTGAGTCGAATACTTAAATTTTGAGATACCAATGGTCTTGATAAGAAAAAAGTGATTCTAGCAGAGACATAAGATTGAAACACTAGGAAAGCAAGAATGCAAAGAAAGATCTAAGCAAGCAAACAAAAAAACTTAACAGATGATAAAATCTTAGAAGTTACATGAATTAAAGGAATTTGGTATTTATTAACTCAAGAGTCATCATACTTTGGTAACTTGCTATGGTATTCTCACCAATCTAATTTTGTTGTGTGTTTCGGATGTGAAAATGAAAATGCATCTGTCATTATCAACATTAACTCCACATTATCACTTCCTGTTCATGACGCCCACCAAAATGTAATAGACGGATATTAATGTGGAGATATTAGGCCTAAAATCACACTATAAAAGCCTCTTTTCCATTTCGTAAACAAAATCTCAATTTTCAGTTCTTTTACTTAATTAAAATTGATAATCTGCAGTTCTCTAAGCTAACTGCTATATCGAGTTCAAGGCATTGAATAATGATAAGTCCAACATCATTAAGAATACTCTAACTCTTTTTGAATTGATATTTTTATCGTCGTTTTTCATTTGATTACTTGTCCATTATTGTCGTTATATTTTCATCACATTATGCCGACAAATGATTACTAGACATTGATGCAATCAAATAATTTGTGGCCCTAACATACAAATTCAATTACATAATTTAATACAAATTTTTAGGTTAAACAATAAAAAATAAAGAGCGCAACATAAATTGGGATGGATGGAGTATAAAATATTTGTGGCTCTTTTTCTATGCATACCAGCTTACAAGACCAAAAGATCGTGAGATGCTAGAATTTAACTTTTTTTTTTATGATAATTGTAGTGTTTGAGTCAACTTGTACTATTGTGCACATCTTCTTCTTCTTTTTTTTAACTATTGGGAGAAATTATTATGTCCCAATGGACATTTAAGGGATTTCAATTCTTGATATAATCTATGCACCTCCCAAGGACACTAGAAGGGGGGTTGAATAGTGTCCACCGATTTTCGAATCAAGAACTCGATTCTCCTGAGTCAAGAAGCATGTTCTTGCCTCCACAGTTTAACAACCTGAACACTACAACACACGCCAATCACAGACACAAGGAACACAAGGATTTTTACGTGGAAAACTCCTTGTTCAAGGGAGAAAACCACGACCCACACTCTGGAATTTTAGAACACAATCCACTAACAACACGAGCAAGTTTTTGATTACAAGACTATGTAACCAAGGGGCTACACTCTACACCCTAACCACTAAACAAAGCTATACTCTAGCTTTACAAAGTAATCTCTCAAAAGTTCACCTAATACATATGTTTCTACGATAAGCTAATAGGTAACAACAATGATTGCACAAAGCAAGACAACTTAAAATTCACGAACCTAGACAGAATATCTAGACTCAATCTATTTAGCTTCACCAGTTGTCATCTTCAATTATCTCACATAGAAAGTTGCTTGATCGCCTTTTGTATGCTCTCAACTCTCTATTTGTGAATAACTTATTTCGGCTGTATCAACTACTTGTATTTGTATGGGCTTTCCAACCCTAGTTGAGTCCCACAAGGAATCCTTGTAATTATAGTAAGACAAGATTCCTTGTAACTCTTTTCCTTGTTGAAGTCTAACTCCTATTCATACTTCGAAGACACAGCCTGGGCACCGCCTCTTTTAGTCTGACTATGATGCATATTCATTCACGCGCCACTACTCCTAGTTCCACAGGGATTTGAAACCCTCAGATCTTTTCGACCAGTCGTGCCCTTATATTCAAGGACTAGGTCCTTCTCTGAAACTACTGAGTCCTTCTTGTTTGTCATTCTTCAAAACCAATTCTCAATAAATTCCCTCTTTTTGATGATGACAAACAAATATTTCCAAAGAACCTGAACAGACAAAATTTTTAAAAATAAAAAACAAGAATAACAGTTTGAAAAATTTAAAACAAATGATTTAGGTCACAAGCACCCCCAACATTTCCTTCTTCCCCCTTTTGACATCATCGAAAAGATTCAAATACCTGCATGAACCAGTTAGTACTATCCAGTCTAGAGCACAGGGCAACAAGTCAGCTACAATTTAAACACACAGAGATAAGGCTAAGGGCCCAACAAGAACCAAGTACCATAGAGCAAATCAAATGTAAACAAGAGAAATTTAAAATCATCATCCAAGGTGTGACAGCAGCACAACCCTATCAAGAAGTACACAACTGAAAATAGATTGTCTTAAACAACATTACATATGCAGGGAGAGTAGAAAGAGATAACCGCAATTAGGAGAAAGGACAGGAAGGTAGGACAGGAGGACTCAGGGCTGTAAGTTGAAGTGTTTGACAAGTGCCTCAAGGTTCTTTGTGTTTTTGGCCCTCTCCATCACCAGTTCGGCCTCATACTTGTGGCAATCTATCTTCAAACGATCAATTTCTTGATCCTTCAACTTCAGCTGTCTGTGAAGCTCAGCATTTTCTGTATTGACAAGAACATGGCTCTACAGTTCCTTCACAACTGTAATGGCTTCCTCAGGTCCATAATCCTCACTTTCCTCAGTCTGCTCTTTCTTAACCTGCATGGGCTTCATGGAAGCTCTCCTTTCTTTGAAGAAGTCACAGCTCTTAAGCACATTATACCCAACATCTGATGAACTGTGGGCTTCTTCCCTGCTTCCAATGGAACCCCAAAATGCTCTAGAACCTGCTGAAGGACATAGGAATGCACTAAAGAATGTAGCTTTTGAAGTATCTGCAATCCTCTTGATATGTCTGATGATTAGCCCAGGCAAGTTTATTCTCACCCCCCTATCCAGCAGGTCCGTATAGGTTAAGTCCAGAGCACTGGCTTCACTGTTTCTTTCTCCTCTAGGCAGAAGGAACCGATGCACAAACTCAAGGAGCAACTGGTGTGCTGGTTCCATCTTCTTTTTGTCTACTTTCCTTTCTTTCCTGAGCTTGGGTTTCCCAGAAAATTTCTTGACCACACTAAGAGGAGTCACTCCGTCTATCTTTTTTGGCCACTTCAGCTTAATATACCTGCAATAACCTTCAGCAGGCACATCAAGGATCACCCCCAGCTCAGTTCTCCCAAACTCTATTTCAACTCCCTTCACAATCGTGAACACTCTCCTGGCTACAACCCTGCAATTTGTATAAAATTCTCTGATCTCATCAGAGAATAACATTGTGTCTTTGTTTCCAAACAAGCTCAGCCACCCTTGGTCACCAATCATCCTGAGCAAGGGTTTCACATGATGCTCCTTCTTGTCATGTAGAATGCTACCAGCAAGCACCTGGTGCTTGGCAAAGAAAGCCACCCGATCAACCTCTTCTTCAGATCCTCTTCTTCTTTTCCTATTCTCTACTTCACTGTCAGTTTCAGAGTCACTTGGCTCCACATAGCTGCCAGCTTCGTCACTCTCTTCCTTTGCCTCACCAGCTTTCTTCTCATCCTACTTCTTTTTCTTCTCTTCTCTATCTCTCACATTTGTAATTGTTCTTTCAAGCTTTCCAACAGTCGCCGGCTGTTGTTTCAGAGCTGATCTAGTTCCAACTCTTCTAGCCACTGGCTCTGGAACAACCTTGTCATCACCCTCTTCACTGGATTCATCCACTAGTTTACTCCTAGAAATATGCATTCCCCCTCTCACCAATCTTCTTCTCTTGTCAGGCTCTACTCTGTTCTCACTCACAAACACCACTTCTTCTTCCTCTTCCTTACACATCAGTCGTTCATCCTCCCCACCAAACCTTCTTTTCACACTTTTTCTCTTTATTTCTTCAGCTTTCTCTGTAACTTCCTCACTTTCAATTTTTTCTTCTGCATATTCCTCATCCTTTTCTTCTTCAGAGTCTCTCCACTTAAGTTCTGCGTCATCAGCCACTGAAGGATCTGGGCAAGAACCATGTTCTTTGCTCAAATCCTGTGAGGCCTCGGCAGATCTAGGTCCTCCACCAACTGGACCTTCAAGTACAGACAACCCTTGACTTTTCTCAGTAAGAACACCACTAGAACTAGGTTCACCAACCTATTCTTTAAGGGACTCAACAAAATCCTCTTCCCTCCGTTGTTTTAACACTTTTCCCACTACATCAACCTCCAACACAGTCTTAGCTACTACAGGCACATGCATACTAGCCTTAGGTTCTTCCTGAACACCCTGTTGCTTCTTCTCAACTACCTTCCACCTATTAATTTTATCACAAGACCCTACTTCTCCTACGATTTCATCTAGTCCTTTTACTAAAGTTTCATTACTAACTTTTCCAGGACTTTTTACACCTTCTAAATCGACAGAAGTAGAGAGGGTGAAGTCAGTATTACCTAAAACGTTCTTTTAGAGGAAACTGGTTCTGTAGGCGTAGTCGACAAAGATCTGGCCATCATCTTCTTGACCAACTTCTTTTCTCCCTTTTCAGAAACTTTGACCTAGCGCTGACAATTCTTTCTGCAAGAGTGGAGGGAGGGGGTTTTGGAGTTGATTTCTTGAGTTTTTTGGTGGGTGATGTTGATGAAGACTTTGCTTGAGACATGATGAAATTGGTTAGGGTTTTGAATTGGGATTACGAAATCTTTTTTTTTTTCAGCTTAAGTTTTGAGAGAGAAAGTAGGTTGAAAGGAGAGAAATTTGTTGAGTATGTGTGTTCTGTGTCGATCAATACGAAAGAAGGAGAAGGGGTTTGGTGATGAGACATTTTCCTTGGGAACCCAAAGTAATGATGACCGAGAAAGTGAAAAAGCAGCTTTTTGAACTTTTTGAGAACCGGGAAAGAGTTATGGATTTGACGGTTACTAGACTTGCCCAAATAAAACCTTTTCAAGTAGTGGGGTCTATTCAAAGTCTAATAGAAGTCTAACCCAAAAAGGAATGTGTTCCTATAATTAAGGACAGTTATAAGAGCATGGAAAGTCTCCCTTGACACACGTATAATTGACAATTTGATTTCAGTTAAGACTCCTATCATGGAAGGCAATGTGACTGTACGTGGACATGATTCCTCATGCTTTAGTCGGTTCCTTCTCAGTACATAATAGGTTCTTCATGGGGTCACATTATCCTCAACTGGTGCTCATAAGCTGAACAATCATACTTAATAAAGTACAATATTAGACTGGACAATAATAACAACTGTTACACACAAATCATTGAACACTTAACTAGCCAATCATGGAGGGACAAACTGCTGGGTCATCCATGTATTTTGGTTGTCCCTAACTCCAACATGTCCCTCTCAAACTGCACTTTGTTCAATGCTTTGGTAAATATGTCAGCAATTTGATCTTTAGTCCTGCAAGCATTCATAGTAATCAGACCTTTTTCTACATTGTCTCTAAGAAAATGGTGTCTAATATCAATATGCTTTGTTCTTTTGTGTTGGACTGGGTTCTTGGCAATATTCACTGCACTTGTATTATCACAAAAAATTGGCACTGCTCCACACTTGATTCCAAAGTCCTCCAACTGCTGTTTGATCCATAGCAATTATGAGCAGCATGATGCGGCTGCTACATACTCAGCTTCCGCAGTAGATAGGGCTACTGAGTTTTGCTTCTTTGTTGCCCAAGACACTAAGCAGGGACCAAGAAAGTGTGACATTCCTGAAGTGCTTTTCCTGTCCACCAAATGACCTGCGTAATCTGCATAAGCAAAACCAATTAGTTCAAAAGTACCTCCCCTTAGGTACCATAGACATAAACCCTGAGTTCCTTTCAAGTATCTCAAGATCCTCTTCATAGCTGTCAAATGTGACTCCTTAGGCTTGGACTGAAATCTAGCATACAGTCCCACACTGTATACAATATCAGGTCGACTAGCTGTGAGATAGAGGAGTGAACCTATGATTCCTCTATATTTTATCTCATTAGTCGAAGGACCTAGTTCATCCATATCCAGCTTGGTTCCAGGAGCAATAGGCGTAGTCATTTCTTTTGCTCCTTCCATGTAAAATTTCTTCAGAAGTTCCTTGACATATTTTTGCTGATGAATCATGGTCCCTGCAGGCATCTGCTTTATCTGCAGTCCTAGGAAGAAATTTAATTCACCCATCATGCTCATTTCAAATTCACTTCCCATCAGATCAGCAAACCCCTTGCATAGCTCCTCATCAGTGGCTCCAAAAATGATGTCATCAACATATACTTGAACCACCAATAGATCCTTTCCTTTCTTCTTCAAGAATAATGTGTTGTCAATCTTTCCTCTCGAAAAACTATTCTTCAGTAAGAATCCTGAAAGTCTTTCATACCAGGCTCTAGGAGCTTGCTTTAATCCATAGAGTGCCTTGTCCAGTTTGTAAACATGATCAGGAAATTCATTGTTTACAAAGCCTGGTGGCTGTATTACATAGACCTCTTCATTTAGGTAGCCATTCAGGAAGGCACTCTTCACATCCATCTGATACAATGTGAACTCCATGCAATTAGCAAAAGCAATCAGCATTCTAATAGCCTCCATTCTTGCCACTGGTGAAAAAGTTTCATCATAGTCGATTCCTTCTTCCTGACTGTATCCTTGAACTACTAGTCTTGCCTTGTTCCTTGTCACTATACCATGCTCATCCAGTTTGTTTCTGAACACCCATTTTTTTCAAATTATTGATCTGTTCTTCGGCTTTGGAACCAGATGCCACACTTTGCTTCTCTCAAACTGATGAAGTTCATCCTGCATGGCTAGAATCCAATCAGGATCTTTTAGAGCTTCTTTTACATTCTTTGGTTCCTGAAATGAAAGGAATGCAAAGAATGCACAGAAGTTTTTCAAGGGTGACCTGGTCATGATTCCAATATCCAGTTCCGATAAAACATTCTCCAGTGGATGAGAGCTTTGATGTTTCCATGGCCTGGGTTGAATATGACGGGAAGAACCTTCAGCATCACTTTGGGTAGATTCCTCATGACTTGCTGGATCATCGACTTCATCTGAAGTTCCCCCGTCATATTGACTCCTTGTTCTCGTGAAGTTGAATTCTCACCTAATGGTTCTTTGTCTTCTGAATCTTTAGAGTCAGCTGCACCATCTTCTCGACTGAGGCTAATTGCTTGATCATCTACCTCAGTTTCTCCTACTGCCTTATCGGATTCATCAAATACCACATGCATACTTTCCTCCACTATTTGTGTTCTTTTATTAAACACTTTGTATGCTTTGCTTTGAGTAGAGTAACCAAGAAAAATTGCCTCATCACTTCTAGCATCAAATTTCCCCAATGGTTCCTTTCCGTTGTTGTGGACAAAGTATTTACAACAAAAGGGTCTCAGATGTGCAATATTTGGTTTTCTTCCTCTGAGTAGCTCATATGGGGTCTTGTCAAGAATAGCTCTGATGGAGCATCTGTTTAGCAAATAGCATCCAGTGTTCATTGCTTCAACCCAAGAGCTTCTTGCAAGCCCACTAGACAACAGCATAGTTCTTGCCATATCCTCCAGAGACCTGTTCTTCCTTTCAACCACTCCATTTTGCTGCGGAGTTCTTGGTGCAGAGAAATTATGATCAATGCTGTATTTTGCACAATACTCAGAGAATTTTGAGTTTTCAAACTCCGTTCCATGATCAGATCTAATACTGATAAGTTCTAGGCTTAACCTTTTCTGCACAACACCAGCCCAGTCTTTGAAGCTGTCAAAGGCTTCATCTTTAGATGCCAAGAACAAGTTCCACGTGTACCTAGAGTAGTCATCAAAAATTACGAACACAAACCTCTTTCCTCCTCTGCTCCTGAGTCTCATAGGTCCACACTGATCCATATGCAACAATTCTAGTGGTTTTGATGTACTTACCACTTTCTTTGACTTAAAGGGTGATTTCACATGCTTCCGTCTTACACAAGCATCACACATTTTTATGTTTTCAAACCTCTTGCTAGGCAGTCCACGAACCAGCTCCTAAAGTTTATTCAGTTGTGAGAGACTTGCATGACCCATTCTTTTATGCCACAACTGAGAATCACTTTCTTGCACGCTCAGGCATGTTAAGTTGTTTTCAGGCAGTGATTTCAGTAATGCTTTGTACACATTGTTCACCCTTTTTTCTTCCATAATAATTTCTCCACTCTATAGATTTTTCACAATACATCCTACAGAGGAGAAACTCACTTCATTTCTTCTATCACACAGTTGAGAGATACTCAACAGATTGTGTCTGAGACCATCGACACAGTAAACGTTTTCAATTGCGTGATCCAGAGTTCTCCCAATTTTTCCAATTCCTACGATTTGACCACTTTTACCTCCTCCGAAGGCTACACTGCCTCCTTGAAATGCTGCGAGTGAGAGAAAGTTTCTTCTATCTCCTGTCATGTGCCTTGAACAACCGCTATCAAGAATCCAGCTTGGGTTGTTCACCCTCACTCCAGCCTGCAAAATAGATTAAGGATTATCTTTAGGAACCCAGACAAACTTGGGTCCTTTCTTATGAGAAAATGGATAAATCAAATCCTATTTAGCCCATTTAGGTAGCACACTCTTTTGTTCTTGGCTTTTGCCTTGCTTGCATTCATGCACCTTTATTTGTAGTGTCCAGTTTCACCACAAAAGGTACACAACATGTTGCAAGGCAATCCCACATATTTGCTCTTAGGATTATATGGAGGCAATGGTTTCTTGAATCCTAGTCATTGTTTTCCCTTGTTTTGATTTTCAAGAACCCAGTTCATTGCCTCAGAGGATTTATTCCATTTTGTTAATCTGGTAAGCTCAGATTCAGATTTTTCAACCTTTTGATTTAAAATCCTGTTCTTTTTAGTTTCCTGATACAGAATTTCATTTGTTCGTTTAAGTTCGTTTTCAAGAAAGGTTGAACTTCATTTATTACTTGCTTACCATTTATCCTCTCTTTTAACTGATTAAGTTCCAATTCCAGTTCAGTGATCTTAGAGTTTGACATAAGAGTCTGCCCTTTTAAAATGGCATTGATTTCTTCCACTTCAATGTTTTGTTCTTTAAGACTCTTGTGCTTAGTTCCGAGATCAATCAACTCTTCAGTTAATCTATCTTTTTCAATTTATTCCTTTTCATAACCCTCAATCAAAGTGGCTGTGATTAGAATCAGATTTTTCTTAAGGTCAGATAGACATACCTCTGCTGAGTGAGCAGCTTCAACTCCATCGGTTGACATAAGAGCTGAGTCCTTCTTCTGGTCATTGTCTGTGTACATCTCTTTTAGCTTTTCCCATACTTCCTTAGCAGACTTATATTCAAGTATCCTTGCCAACACATCAGTAGTCAGCCCTCTTCTTAGGTACAATTCACCTTTGGTGTTTGCCTGTGGCCAGTCTAGATCTTGAGGATCTAGTTCTTCTACTTTCTTTGGCACCAGAACCCCGTTTGCTGCTCTCTTAACAGGAACGTGTGGTCCTCTTTTCACAATCAAACAGAGACTGTAATCTGTTGCTTGAAGAAAGTTTTTCATCCGCTTCTTCCAGCACTTGTAATTAGTCCCATTGAACACAGGTGGTTTTGACGGATCTCTTCCTCCTCTGAACTCCCGAGGATCTTCTTCATCTGAACAAACATTTGTTAACCCCATCAGCGCTAGTGGTGTCTTATCTCTAGATTCCTTCTCGTGATCAGACTCACTGTTAGTAGGTGCCCATATAGCATAGAAGGCCTCCTTTTCCTTAGTTGCTCTGTTTTTCATCCATTCTGCTTCTCACATAGGACAATCCATAACAGCATGATCCTTCTTGAAGCACTTAAAGCATCCTGAGTAGTCAGGACTGTCAACTATGTTCTTCCTTCCAGAGTTTTTCTTGCCACTTCTTTTGAAGCCTTTAAACCTTCCCAAGTTAAGCTTCTGTCTCAAGGCACTAACTATTGCCGCTTCAACTGATTACAGATCAACATAGTCATCCACTTCATCTGTTGCTTCGAGTGCAAGGGTCTTGTCCTTCTTGAGAGCTGGTTTAGTTTTTGAATCTTTCACCATCTCATGAGTTTTCAAAGTACCAACCAGTTCTTCAAGTTTAATGGATCGTAGAGGTTTAGACTCAATGATAGCAGTCATCTTGGGTTCCCAAGCCTCAGGTAGCACATTTAGAATCTTATCCACCATCTCTACTTCTGGCAACTCCATATCTAGGGATCTCATCTCATTAGTAATAATGGTAAACCTGGTCATCATATCCTGGATTGATTCCTTCTCTCCCATAGAGAACAACTCAAATTGTCTCTTCAGCATTCTTCTCTTTGAGTCCTTCACTTCAGTGGTTCCTTCATGCGCAACCTGCAAAGCATCCAAGATTTCCTTGGCAGTCTTGTAAGATGATACTCTTTTAAACTCCTCAGGACCAAGACCACAAATTACCAGACGTTTGGCTTTCTGATTCTTTTTAATTATCCTATAGTCCGCCTCATTGAACTCCTCTTTCAACTTAGGTTCTTGTTTGACAGCAGCTCCCTCACCAACTATTTTAGTAGGAATCAGATTTCCTTCAGATACTATAAGCCATAGTTGGTAGTCTTCAGCACATATGTAATTTTCCATCCTATTCTTCCACCAAGCATAGTACTGCCCATTGAACTGTGGGGGCCTCTGAACTGACTGTCCTTCAGTGATGATAGGTGGTGCACTCATAATTCTGATCCTGTGATGATAGGTGGTGCACTCATAATTCTGATCCTTCTCAAGGTGTTAATCTAGCACAAGAAGACCTGCTCTGATACCACTTGATATAATCTATGCACCTCCCAAGGACACTAGAAGGGGGTTGAATAGTATCCACCGATTTTCGAATCAAGATCTCAATTCTACTGAGTCAAGAACCCAGTTCTTGCCTCCACAGTTTCGCAACCTGAACACCACAACACACGCCAATCACAGACATAAGGAACACAAGGATTTTTACGTGGAAAACTCCTTGCTCAAGGGAGAAAAACCACGACTCACACTCTGGGATTTTAGAACACAATCCACTAACAACACGAGCAAGTTTCTGATTACAAGACTCTGTAACCAAGGGGCTACACTCTACACCATAACCACTAAACAAAGCTAAACTTTAGCTTTACAAAGTAATCTCTCAAAAGTTTACCTAATACATATGCTTCTACGATAAACTAATAGGTAAAAACAATGAAAGCTGCTTGAACACCTTTTGTATGCTCTCAACTCTCTATTTGTGAATAACTAATTTCGGTTGTATCAACTACTTGTATTTATATGGGCTTTCCAACCCTAGTTGAGTCCCACAAGGAATCCTTGTAACTATGGTAAGACAAGATTCCTTGTAACTCTTTTCCTTGTTGAAGTCCAACTCCTATTCGTACTTCGAAGACACAGCCTGGGCACCGCCTCTTTTAGTCTGACTAGGATGCATATTTATTCACACGCCACTACTCCTAGTTCTGCATGGATTTGCAACCCTCAGATCTTTTCGATCAGTCGTGCCTTCTATTCAAGGACTAGGTTCTTCTCCGAAACCACTGAGTCCTTCTTGTTTGTCATTCTTCAAAACCAATTCTCAACAATTCTTTTATTAAGGAATTAGGTGCAATGAATCTTAGTTGCATTGGAAAATCATTCACATGATGGTACATTAAGAAAACCGAAGGACTTTATGTAAATTTGTAAGATAGAGCTTTTAGCTTGGAGTGATTCATGTGTGCAATGAAGCATATCGATCATATTTTGATCCGCTTATCCTTTAGGTTGGTTGAAAAAAAATTTTAATATTGACCAGTGGTTTGATTATTTTGGATTATGAACACTACAAGAAAGATAATTTGCAGCGCTTTTTTTTGCGGCGGATCCATTAACCGCTGCTAAAATTACAATTTTCCAGCGCCCTTTTTAAAATGCTGCTGAATGAAGGAATTAGTAGCGCTTTTCCCCTTTTTTTGTGGCGGTTTGGTATATTTTGCATTTCCCGCGGTTTGTTATATTTACCAGCAATTTGCTTTATGTCCCACATTGATAACTTAGTTAAATGTTCTACACTTTATAAGCAAATACCACAGATGCACAGTTAAGCATTTAGTTCAGGCGCGGGGCATTGGATGCCATCACGTGGTGGATTGTTTGAAGGCCCAGAATTGAAATTGGAACATCTAAATTAAATAGGCCGGGCTGGTCCAATAGAGGTGGGAGCCTATTTGTCATTTTTCTATAGTGTAATGTAATTACAAATCCAGGGATTTAGCGGCAGTTTAAGACACAACCACTGGTATAAAGATTCATCAGCAGTTACGCCAGCGGCTGCCCAAACCGCATGTATATTTTTTAACGGCGGTCAAAACCGCTGCTAAACCCTTTTTTAACAGCTGCTATTCGCGATTTTTTTTTTTGTAGTGGAAAACTTTAATTGCGCTTTTAGTTTCCATTTCCATCATCACATTGATGACAAATACTCCCTCTGGTCTATTTTAGTTGTAAGGTATTTCATTTATAGAAGGTCCAAAATATTTGTCAATTTAGAATATCAAGGTAAAATTTACTATTTCTTTCCCATAATACCCCTAATATTAAATGTTATTGAAAAATACAAACACCTCAATATTAACTGACACGACCCGGAATCCGGTTAGGCCGTGCGGGCACCCAACATCCTCCCCTAGACCCGTCGGGCGAACCCTTACAAATTAAATCAGGAAAATAAAAATAATAATTTACAAATAAGGACAAGACTTAAAATAAAAACACGGACATACTGATACCTCTAAGTTGTACAAAAGAAATTACAGCTGACTACCCAACATGCTAGGTTTAGGGCTATCCAGACAAGACATCTAAGAGTACAAAAGATGACAGATACCTTCTGAAGGGAGCAAAATGCAACTGAAAATAATGAACAATAAACTGGTGGCCATCCGGAATAAAAGCTGGCTCACCCTGACAGCTGAAGTCGTCTTCGCTCCAGGATTGAGTAGCTCTTTCTTGAAAATATCAAGAAGATAAAAAGATAAGTTAGTAAAAATACTATGCTCATTTATAATTTCTTAAGGTGTGTACAAAGTCAACTCTTACAACTAAAATGGACCGGAGGGAGTATCTCTGTAAAAAAAAAAAAACACATGGTTGTATCATGGTGCAGATAAGATAAGTTTGATATGCAAAATAGTACTATTGTTTATTGTACCTAAAACATATCTTTAAGAGGTTAGTAGAATGCAAACCTATTGTATTTTGTACTACCACACATATTCTTTATATCAACGCGTTAGACAATATGCCTAAGGGGCCATTTATTTTTATTAAGATTAAGAGATCTGAATTAGGATACACATTTGAATATTAAGATGTGGTATTAAGTTCTGAATAATGAATAATTAAGGCCGTTTGTTTTTCCAACATCTGAATATTTATAGTTTATATTTATTCTTTATTAAAGTTTATACATATACTATAAAATAGTTTACTATTATATCCGCGAGATATTAGATTGTAAGGTGGTGGTTTGTGGTGGTATGAAGATGGTATCCGGGTAGCGATTGTTAGCAGCTGTAGTGTTGGTGGTTGTTGTGTGATGTGGTGGTTTGATGGTAGATGTGGTTGGTGGTAGTGACTAGCAGTAGTGGCGGTGGTAGGTAATGGTGGTGGTGGTGCTTGGTAGTGAAGGTAGTTATTTTTGTGGAGGTGGTTACTATTGGTTGGCGGTGGTAGTTGTGATCATTGTGCTAATGACAATGGTAAATGTGGTTATAGGTAGTGCTGGTGGTTATTGTGATGGTGGAGGTGGTCGCTGGTAGTAGTGGTTGCCAATTGTCGTTAATGGAAGGTCCTGGTGGTGGTTAAGGAGTTGTAGTGGTAGAGGTGGCGGTGGTTGATATAGATAATGGAGGTTGTGATGGTCGAGGTGATTCGTGTGGTAGTGATAGTGGTTGTAGCAATAGGTTATGATGGTGGAGGTGGTTAGTGGTTGTTTTTGATGGCTCGTGGTGGCTGGTGGTGTATACAATGGTGGTGGTAGCGGGTGGTGGTTGGCAGTAGTGGTGGTGGCGGTGGTTACCGATTGTGGTAGTTAGTTGTAGTAATATATGAAGGAGTGATGAATCTCTTAATGGTATTAAGACTTTACTCAAGATCTGAATTATACAGATGTATTAAGAGCCATTAAGTAGTTAAATCTTAATAAAAATAAACGCACTTAATGCCCTGAGGTCTGAACCATTTAGATTCAGACCTCCATTAAGTGCAAACAAATGAGGCCAAAATGGGACATCAACTGGTCCTCATGCATTTAGGTTTGCACCCACACATTATAAAGTAAAACTTTTATCATAAAAGGAAATTACTCCTTTCATTTTAATTTATATGGCAACATTTCTTTTAGTATGTTCTTAAAAGAATGATAGTTTTTTTAATTTTAAAATAATTTAAATTAAGTTTCTTATTTTATCCTTAATAAACATTTGTACTCATACACATATTATAAAATATTGTTTATGACCACAAATCTCAAAAGTCTTTACTTGTTTCTTAAAACAGAAGGAGTACTTTATCGACAAAACACATATGCTAGACAAAACACATATGCTACACAATTATTTCAGTTTTCTCTCTTTGATTTTTTTTTTTCGAGAATGAGTGCAGCTTGTAAGGTGAAGAGAATAAGAGGACATGGTAAGAATCAACCTAATTAGGTGAGGCAGATGTGTATATTTGTACAACTAAAGCTTCTAATCTTATCCTTGACATGAGAAAGAAGTACGGTAAGTTTTTATTAAAATGTACATGCTATTCATAAATTAAATATATAGACCAAAATCTTGAACATGTTAATTACACAGAAAAGCTTTACATGAAACATAATCAACACAAAGACATTATTGTTAGATTGATAAAGATTAAAACACCTCATATTAAAGTTGATTTCTTTTCTCTTGCCTAGTTAACTTTTGTTATATACTCTTATCATGGAAAGCAAATAGCATGCAGTAAGCCAAACACGTAATAATGAGATTGACAATTTTTGATGTTTTCAATATTCCGTGGTACTGCATAAATACTATTGTATATCCTAAAATTCGATTTCACATATTACAATTAAATTTATATTTCGTTGAGTTTTAGGAGATCTTTTTATATCGAAGTCTGATGCTTGATTGGTAATTTTACGTTCACAAGACTGATCGTTCCAATGAATGTTTAAACGAGATCGAAATATGGATATATTCGAGCAATGACAAATAAACTATGAGTAATTAATATCAAAATCGATGATAAGTATGGCAAAATAATAATGATGGGACCAGCTAAATATTCGAACAAAAAAAGCGAACAAATTGTCTTGTCGATTTCAAGGATTAAAGCAGCCGATTATGAGCATACAAATTATCAACGATACTTGAATTTAATCAAACTGAGTGATCGGGCAACATGATTAATGACTTAAACAACTAAGCGGGTGGTCAATCTACGATTTACCGACCTTACGAATATGATACGAATCAATAACCAATCGAAGACTATACTTAGACGAAATTCTGATTGAGATATCTTTACTGATTAAATATGAATATAATGATGAATGACTGAGACAAACGAACGGGTAAATAATCAAATAAGTAATAAATCAACATAAAGTAAAAGGTAAAGCTTATTGTATTCAATGATCGAAGGCTTGTGCTTTGTTGAAAAGGATGGATTCCTCCTATACAGCAAAGCCAAACTACAGCAGAACAACTACGACGTAATAATAATATTGGTGGTGAAACGATCAATAATGGTGGCTATTTATAAAGATGGAGGCGATAGTAATTGCTTTAGGGGAGGTTATGTTTAGAAGAACGTAACCTTACAATGGGAAGGGGGAGCTGTATTTATAGCTAAGAGCAAAACCCTAGATGGACTCCACTACTCGCACGTCTCTCCGCTAACAGATTTGATTTCTTATCCACGTTCAATGGCTTTCGATATAAATGGGATTTGGTAGATCACGCTTATCTGTTGCAAGGTCATTTCGTGTCTTCGAAGGAATCATTCCCGATCAAAACGAACAGACGTCTTCGATAACTATTTCTATTCAATGATGTCTGACTTGTCTTCGATTTTGACGCTGAGCTCACCACGTCAACGAACACGTGTCTTCATGTGTTAAGATGATTTTCGACCATTACAGGTAGTCCCCCCACTTGCCGAGCGAGTGCTCGTGTAAACTTTGCAAGTGGCATGAAATTTTAGGCGGGAAAACACGTGGAGCTCTCTTAGCCTTACAATTCGATATGGAAAAATGTCACTTGACCTTCTCTTTAGGACACGTGCACGCCATCGTGCGGGTGGCAGTTTTCATCGGTTATCGAGGTAATCATTACCTTCCTTTCTATATGTACCACTTCCAAACCCCATTTCCAAACATTTTCTCTATAATTTTCTTCAAATTCTCAGAAATTTTTTTGCGATTTCACTTCTAGTTGCAGATCTCTTGTATTGAAGTTGAAATTGTGTTTTATATTTTGCTCCTATTTGAAATCTTCGTGAAATGGCGACTGAAAAGACAACTACTCCAGCGATCACCACTGATATTACTGCTTCCACTACGCCTGCCGCCGTTATGCCGCCACGGCCTGTCATTGTAACTAAACAGGCGAACGTCGCAGGTCCCTCTAAAGCCAAAGGGAAGGGAAAGAAATGGAAACCCAAGGGCTTTGGTCCAGAGAAGCTTTATACAGAAATTCTTCCGAAGAAGTATACTTATGACGGCGATTGCAAGGTTAGCCACCAAAACGCTACCCAAGTAAGGAAGAAAAGGAACATTCCCATCGACTCTATTTTTGCTTCTATTACTCCGGAAACAATCCCCAGGGTTCGTGAAGATTGTGGATGGGAGGAGGGCGTGATTGACGTCGTGTATCCTCCAGAAAAATAGACTTAGTCCACCTTTTATGGTGGTCGTACGGTCGTTTTAACATACCCTTTCACGAAAGGATTCACCCTTCTGATCGATCCCCTGATCAAAGAGTTATGTCGTATGTACAATATTTGCGTTGGGTCCCTTTCCCCGATTATATGGGGGTTGGTGACCATGTATCGTTGGATCGCCGAGAAAGCTGAAGTGGAGTTAACACTTTGCCATATTTTTCATCTGTATTCTCCTCGAGTTTACAAAGCTGAGATTATCACCGTGCCAAAGCAGGGACAACAGGCTCTGATTTTGAACAACGATGATGATCTTCGGGGATTGGATCAATGTTTTGTTTTTATCCTAACACATCAACTCACTGCTCCGGGGGCAGATTTACTTTCCGACACATAGAACCGCACCCGTAAGTATTCAATTCTCATTTCATATCTGTAGTTTTCCTCTGTATCCTTATGCTTTTCCATATTTCAGCCAACAAAGTCTTGTTCAACCTAGTTCCCGACATCGAGGGGTGGCTTATTAGGGTTATGGACAAGACTACCAACGACGAGAGAGCTTGGAAATCGATAGTTGCTCTCTTAAAAATAAAAGCCAAACATCAAGGTATGTTTTCTCTCATTTTTTCCCTAATTTATATAAAATTGACTTTTCTTGTTAACGGATGAAAATCCCTACAGGCATTATGGGCACCGGTGGCGAGCCAAACGATGACGATGCAGAAGAAGCTGAAGGGGAGACTGAAAGTATATGAAGCTCCCCCAAAGAAGAAAAAGAAGACATCTTGCCACGACCTCAAGTCAAGATATCTTGCTAAGAAAATGATCGCTATCTTTTAGCAGATCTTGACATGGAAAGGAAATGACGCTATCTTTTAGCGAAACTGACTCGAAAAGGAAATGATCGCTATCTTTTAGCAGATCTTGACGTGGAAAAGAAATGACGCTATCTTTGAGCGAACTGACTCGGAGAGGAAATGATCACTGTCTTTTAGCAGATCTTAACATAGAAAGGAAATGACGCTATCTTTGAGCGATACTAACTCGAAAAGTAAATGATCGCTATCTTTTAGCAGATCTTGGCATGGAAAGGAAATGACGCTATCTTTGAGCGAAACTGACTCGAAAAGGAAATGATCGCTATCTTTTAGCAGATCTTGACATGGAAAGGAAATGACGCTATCTTTTAGCGAAACTGACTCTAAAAGGAAATGATCGCTATCTTTTAGCAGATCTTGGCATGGAAAGGAAATGACGCTATCTTTTAGCGAAACTGACTCGACAAGGAAATGATCGCTATCTTTTAGCAGATCTTGGCATGGAAAGGAAATGACGCTATCTTTGAGCGAAACTAACTCAAAAAGGAAATGGAGTTCCATCTGACATCTAGCACAGCTACCCTAATTCAGGTGATCCTAGCTCTTTCTTGGAAACATAGCGAATGTCACACTGGCTTCCTGCATCATGGATACACCCTTTTTCTAGTCTTGCAAATAAGCTTGGTGATTCATGTTCTATTCTTCACAATAATATGGGATGATCAAACGCCTAAAGCTTCTCCCCAAACATGTCCACTCTTCATGATACAATTTTGGTATGTCGTTCCTCCGGCATAATGTTCGGTGCTCCACTATCGAGGTCGGTCATGACTCGCCGAAACCTTTCCATTGTCGAAGGTGTGCCCTGCTCGCTGGAATTAAACCTGAATCTTGAAGGACAGAGTTTTGCAATTTTCTTTTGTTGCTCATGTGAGGTTAGCACCGAAAGGGCGAGGAATTAATGGTGAGGCAAGATGTACAGATGGAATAATAAAATAAAAGTTTAAGGGCGAAATTCGCTTGGACAGTGAACGTCTTTCTGAAAAAGGGAAACTTATCTGGCAATATACTGGCAGCCTTAATGATCATGACATGTATCTTGGGTGACCTCGTCCGACCAGTGCCACATGTTTGTTGAGAGTTGCTCCATGGAAGATATCAAACCATAACCAAGTTGAGGTGACTCTCAAGTCGACTAGTAGCGCCCTTTCGGGTTTTCGCCGACTAGCCTCTCTCTTTAATCTTTTGCCTCACTGTTTGTCTTGCGGCGCCTTCTCAGGTTTTCACCGGCAAGACTTCTTTTTTTTTCTCTTTTTTTTTTCTTTTCTTTTCTTCTTTTCTCTTTTTTTTTTCAATTCAATTTACAACACAAACATCTCTTTTGATGGCATCATCGACTTGTCATAAAGGAAAAATTTGACATAAGCTCTCCAAAACACATTTAAGGTGACTGCGTACAATTTGCTCCCCTTTGGAAATATTCTCTTTCAAAATAAAAACTTTTGCCCCACTGTTTGAATAAACTGGGGCGCTTTGTTTTTCTTCCTTGACTTCGAGACTGGTATGCCAAAACATCTCATGAAACATGTGAATAGGTGATACAAAAACTTCTGCCCCAGTTTAGCATAAAAAGGAGATCTAGATTTCTTTTGATATTGGCCGCAAACTTGGAGGCAAGTTTTGTGTCAATATGAAATAGGAAAGAATGAACTTTTCACTGTTACGAACACAAAGAAAATGGGCAGGAATATTGAATTCCCTCCATTTTCTTAAAAAATAAAAAACAACTTATGCCCCAGTTTAGGATAAACTAGGGTCTTTGATTTTCTCGACATATTCCGCAAACTGGAAGCAATCTTTACGCGAATAAAAGTAGACAGGGAAAAAGGAATTTTCTCTTGTTGCAACCGCACCGAAATGGTTGCCTACGTATCCTTATTGAACCTATGCAAAGATCTGTCGAATTCCCTAATTAAAATTGTTCATCCACAATTTTCTTTAAAAATGAAGTTATATTCATCTATAGAAATTGAAAAATTGAGTATAACTCAATTAACGAGACATAATTTTACATGTATTATAATTAAGAATTTCATAAGGATGAATATCATCTGTATACTTAATCTCAAAAAGCATAGCCGCTGTTTATAGCATCACTACTTGTTGTTGGTCTTCATATTTTATTTCAGTCACTCAAAGTTGTTAGACTTCAATTATTTTGTAATTTAGTAGAAATTTTATATTTATCAACGAAGAATTAATGTTTTAAATTATGATAGTAATAAACTTTTATTGTTTATTCACTTTTTATAGTAACAAATTTTTATTTTTAATTGTTTAAAAGTTAAGGCCTTATGGTTTATTTGTATCTCATAAAAAATGTAACATTATTCAATTTCTTACCATTGTTAAAAAGGTTAGATCTTTTATTTCTATAATTTTTTTTCTTATTTTTTTATTTTTTTGTACTTTTGATATTTTTTTGGCTCATTATCCTATTTTATTAATTGAAATTAATTAAAAAATAAGATCCATGGGACTTACGCCCCACGTCTCGGGACTTACGCCTCGCCTCATTATAGGTAAAACGCCTCGTCTTGCGCCCCCGCCTTTTAAAACATTGGTAGCCAATGCCTCAGCCAGCTCATTATGTATTCTGAGAACATGTCTAAACTTTAGAATATCGAACTTTTGGCGAAGATCGTCCATACACTGCTTGTACATGTGTTACACCCCGTATGTCTAAAGGACGTATATCATTCTAATGATATGTTCAGAATGATTTAAGTGAGTTTAAATTCATAATATGACCATATATAATGTTTAAATGTTGAATATAAAGTTTCGGAAAAATTGAATTTAAGTTGCGGAAAAACCGACTAAGGAATTGTCTTGTAACGAAGCTTTTTCAACAATTAATTTCGTGTGTTATATGAGGTCTTTTGGGGACATGTCATATACCAAATTGAAGGTCTTGGAGTGTAGTTTCCAACACTTTTGACGGTATGTTCATACAATGTCTGGATAAAAAGATATGAGCATCAGTCAGACCAGAAAAAGGGACATAAGCGCAAAAGAGGGCTAGAAATGAAATGTTTTAATTATAAAAGAGAAATCATTCTCTCTCTCGAAATTTTCCAGAAAACACACAATAGGAACAGCCCTTTCTTCAGTATAAAACCATTTTTTATGATTTTGAAGAAACAACATCAATCTTAACTCGAAACTGAAGACGGATTGCGTCAAAACGCTCTACGCGATTAAGGTAACGTTATGCTACCTTCAATTTCGTCTATAGCTTGAGTTTTAGAATTACTTCATGGCTAAGCAAAGTACCTAAATGTTGTATTATAGCTTGTTTAAGCTTTAGAAGGTGTTGAATTCAAGGAAAACAAGGTTTAGAAGCAAGAAACATCAAAGGTATGTAAGGCTAAACCTTTCTTTTGGCAAGGCATGTATCTTTTAGCTTTTGAAGCTTTTCTTAGTTCTAAACTTAGTATTTCTTTTGAGAAACTTGTATGGAACCAAGAAAACCTTGTATATACTTAATTTGGTACTAAAATCCAAAGTGAAAGACGTCCAAATCAGCAAGACAATACGTTTCAAAATCTGGAAAATTGTTTTGATCTTTTGACAGTTGTTAGTATATTGATCATAACTCCTTATACAAAATTGATATTAAGATGATTTAAGAATCTCCAGAATCCTAAGACATATATCTAAATCTTTCATGAAGACCATGAGGTCTATAACTTTTATCTGCACCCTCAAAACTATGATGCAATACAGGATGCTGGTACTGTCTAGAAATTCTGTACATCCGTGGAATTGTTACGCCACTCTCATCTTGTTATCCAGTTAATTTGTTTATGTTATCAGTTTATCCGGGTATCCATTCCCGTGTATAGTATAGTGATGGTTCTGTTTTGCGGATCATCCAGTTTCAGGGGAAACTCTGCCGAAATTTTTATAGAAATTCAAAGAGTTGGACAAATTCTAAGTTTCAGGTTGTGTCTACAATTCCATCCAGAGTTATCTTATCATTCCTTTGAGTCCATATATATTGTTGCCACATGTGTTATGCGTCATACATGCTTATGCTTGTATTGTGATCATGTTATGTGTGATTTGGAGTCCCCCATAGAGGCTTGACATTGGACACACAGTCCGGTCGCGTGTGATACTACCCTTCTGGGGGGATACAGCCCCTCTGGTTCAGGCGGGAGTTGAAACACCTAGTGTGACCGGGTGTCATTCGCACACTCTGACCAGAGAGACTAGATATTACTGGCTGCGGGGATATAGCCCATAACACCCGCCAGGTTTGTTATATACGCGTATATAGGCACAGTATACACTGCATGATTATACATGAGGCTAGTTCCGGTTTTCAGTTACCTGATTTGGGGGGATACAACCCATAACACCATACAGGTACTAGTTCGGGTTTTCAGTTACCTGATTTGGGGGGATACAGCCCATAACACCAGACAAGTACTAGTTCAGATGTTCAGTTACCTGCTTTGGGGGTGATATAGCCCATAACACTAGACAA
This sequence comes from Petunia x hybrida, assembly GCA_037355625.1. Lineage (NCBI taxonomy): Eukaryota > Viridiplantae > Streptophyta > Magnoliopsida > Solanales > Solanaceae > Petunia > Petunia x hybrida. The sequence goes on along the minus strand of JBBBVM010000046.1, from coordinate 1,277,136 downwards.
GTACGAGTTTAGATAACAGTTCAGTTTTAGCTCAGTACCAGTTATCAGTTCTCAGTTATCATCCACCAGTTATTAGTGTCAGGATTAGTTGACAGTTATCAGTTCCAGTTTCTAGTTACCAGTTATCAGTCAACATTTATTTATCAGTATAGTTCAGCTCAATCTTCAGGTTCAGATTCAGCTAGACTTCAGCTTATATTCATGTCATGTTTAGTACGTTCTTCAGATTTCCAGCTATATTACTATGCTTCAGCTCATGTTTACGTATTTATATTCCAGCCTACAGTTTCATTCAGCTATGACATATTATATGCTCATGCCTTACATACTTGGTACATATCGTACTCATGCCCTTTTCTGGGGCGCTGTGTTTCATGCCGCGCAGGTGCAGATAGATCAACGCTTGGACCATGTTAGTAGGCCACCTATCAGCTATTGGAGTCACTCCGCTTACTCCCGAAATTACTTATCTTTTGTTATGTGTACAGTCAGCCAGCTTGGGTATGTCGGCGCCTTGTCCCGTCCTTTGTATATTCAGTTCATCACTCTTAGAGGCCTGTAGATATGTCCCTGTGTAGTTCAGTCAGTATGTTATGTATGTCAGCTTATGTTAGCCTTGTCAGCCTTTTGCATTGCATAATTCTCATCAGTTAGGTTTATGCTTATTCCATTTATCAAATATATTCATTGTTACCAGATTATCAGCAGGATTAGTGATGATCGACACTTAGTGTTGGTCATCCATCGCGGCCCTCGGTTGGGTCGTGACAAAAGTGGTATCAGAGCAGTTCAGTCCTAGGGTGTCTACAGGCCGTGTCTAGTAGAGTCTTGTTCAAGAGTATGTTGCACGCCATACTTTTGAACAGGAGTCTACATGGCATTTCAGGACAGTTGTCTTTCTTTTTTCTCTAGATCGTGCGATAGAGCCATGATTATAGAGTTCAGCCCTCTAACAATAGTGTTTTCAGTAAAGCGATGTCGCTGGAGAAACTAACAGCTGCCCAAAAAGGCATGGTTATTACCGGCCAGGGTACTAGTAGAGTGCCACCTGAGGTGGATGAGAGTGAGGAGTTCAGACCTGAGGCTCCATCTGAGGCACTTCAGCTGCCATACCTCCAGCTCCTCAGCCTGATAGTCAGGGGCAGGAAGTGAGGGATGCCATCAGATTATTGACCAGTGTTGTAGTTGCTCAGACTAGACAGCATAGTGCAGATGCCCAGGTAGATACTGGATCCAGGATCAGGGATTTCATCCGACTAGAGCCTTCAGTCTTTACTAGATCCCGTACATGAGAGGACCCTCAAGATTTCCTTATGAGGATAGCCAGAGTATTGAGGGTCATGCACGTGTCAGACACAGAGTCAGTAGACTTAGCTGCATTCAGATTGCATGACCTAGCAACAGAGTGGTATCAGACATGGGAGCTATCTAGACGGCCTGATGCTACTCCCACGACTTGGAAGGAATTCTCAGATGCCTTCCTTTATCAGTATATGCCTATAGAGACATAGGGAGCCCGTGCTGATCAGTTCCTGACCTTGAGATAGGGAATTTTGAGTGTAGAAGAGTATAATTATCGCTTTAATTCTTTAGCAAGGTTTGCCCCCACTGTGGTAGAAAGTATGGAGGATAGAATTCACAGGTATGTAGTGGGACTTGGTCCACACCTGGTGAATGAGTGTATGATCGTTGCTATGCAGCCAGTTATTATATTACGCATTCAGGCATTTTCTTTATCACTTGAGGAGAATAAGCAGAAACAGAGATCCGATAGGGATAGAGGGTTACATAAGAGGGGAAGATTGTCTTGTTCATTTAAAGAGACATCTCGAGTGAGTAGGCAGCAGAGTGTTAGACAGCCACCAGCTAGTATACCTCAAGAGTCCCGTGGCCTGAGATCTGATAGACCTCCTCAGTCCAGATCTAGTCATGCATCACAGACTTCAGGATTTAAGCGCCGTGGTACTTCTATACCGGCCAGTCAGACATATCACAGATTTTCAGATTGTGGTAAACGCCACTTGGGTCCATGTCAGTTAGGAGTTGATACTTGTTATATTTGTCACGAGGCATGCCATTTCATGAGAGATTGCCCGACTAGGGGTGGTAGTGGTGCAGCCCATCCAGCTAGATCAGCAGTAGCTTCCTCAGCACCAGCACGCCCTCAGGGGCATGTTCTTCGGGAACCAGCAGAACTGAAAGAACTTAAGGAGCAACTGAAGGATTTGTTAGATAAAGGCCTCATCAGACCAAGCATTTCCCCGTGGGGAGCCCCGGTATTGTTTGTAAAAATGAAAGACGGCTCTGTACGCATATGCATAGATTACAGACAGCTAAATAAAGTCACAATCAAGAATAAATACCATCTGCCCAGGATTGATGACTTGTTCGACCAACTCCAGGGTGCCAAGTGCTTCTCGAAGATAGATTTGCAATCAGGCTACCATCAAGTTAGAGTTAGAAAATCTGATATACCTAAGACTGCATTCAGGACTAGGTATGGCCATTATGAGTTTTTAGTGATGTCGTTTGGACTCACTAATGCCCCTGTAGTATTTATGGATCTGATGAACAGCATATTCAGGCATTACTTGGATTTATTTCTGATTGTATTTATTGATGATATTCTCATCTATTCAAAGTCTGAATCAGAGCATGCAGAGCATCTACAAATAGCATTGGGTACTCTTCGGGACCAACAATTATTTGCTAAGTTCTCAAAGTTTGAATTCTGGTTAGATTCAGTGGCAGTTCATTGCCATATAGTTTCAGTAGAAGGAATTAAAGTCAGATGGCCAGAAGATTGAGGTCGTGAAGAATTGGCCCAGTCCTACAACGCTAACTGAAGTACGTAGTTTTCTGGGTTTGGAAGGTTATTACAGAAGGTTCACAGAAGGTTTTTCCTCCATTGCAGCTCCACCAAATTGACACAGAAAACAGCTAAATTTCAGTGGTCTGATTCTTGCGAGCACAGCTTCCAAGAACTAAAGAACGGGTTGATAACAGCTCCAGTACTTACACTTCCAGAGGGATCTGAGGGCTATGTCATACATTGTGACGCCTCTCGAATTGGTCTTGGTTGTGTTTGATGCAGCACGGAAGAGTAATTGCCTATGCTTCCAGGCAGCTGAAAAAGCACGAGAAGAACTACCCTACCCATGATCGGGAGCTTGCAGCAGTCATTCATGCATTGAAGATTTGGAGACGTTATTTGTACCGTGTTCATGTTGATATATATACAGATCACAAGAACCTCTACTACATATTTAATCAGAATGAGCTAAACCTGCGACAAAAGCGATGGCTAGAGCTGCTAAAGGACTATGACATGGAAATTCTTTATCATCCAGGTAAAGCGAATATTATAGTTGATGCCCTTAGTCATAAGTCCATGTGTAGTTTATCTTACTTACAGCCACAAAAGAGAGAGTTAGCTCACGCACTCCACCAGTTAGCCAGCATGGGAGTCAGATTAATAGATTTAGAGGACGCAGAAGTTACAGTTCAGAATGCAAGCACTATTGCCTAGTGATAGAAGTAAAACAGCGTCAGTATGAGGATTCAGTTCTAGTTGAATACAGACAGATAGCCAGAAGAAAACCGGGGTCATCATACAGGGTTACTAGTGACGGGGTTCTCATGTATAAAGATAGACTTTGTGTTCCAGATGTTGCAGATTTACGTGGATGGATTATGAATGAGGCACACTATTCCAGGTACACTGTTCACTCAGGTTCGACTAAGATGTATCATGACCTTAAGCAGAGTTATTATTGGGACGGAATAAAGTGTGACATAGCAGAGTTTGTGGCTCAGTGTCCTAACTGCCAGTAGGTTAATGTCGAGCAATAAAAACCTAGTGGCTTGTTACAAGAAATCGAGATTCTATTATGGAAATGGGAAGCAGTAAATATGGACTTGATTACAGGCTTAACCCGTACGCGGAGCAGGTATGACTCTATCTAGGTTATAGTTGATAGGCTTACTAAATCAGCTCATTTCTTGCCTGTTAGAACTACATATGCAACAGAGGATTATGCCAGACTTTATATCAGAGAGATAGTGCACCTACATGGTATTCCAGTATCTATTATTTCAGACAGGGGCGCACCAGTTTACAACTAATTTACGGCGATCATTCCAGACAGGTTTAGAGACACAGGTGAATCTGGGTATAGCATTTAATCCCTAGACAGATGGACATGCTGAGCAGACCATTCAAATGTTAGAAGATATGCTTAGAGCCTGTGTAATAGATTTTGGAGGCAGCTGGAGTGATCATCTACTGTTGATAGAGTTTTCGTATTACAATAGCTATCATTCTAGCATACAGATGGCGCCATATGAAGATTTGTATGGGCGCAAATGCAGGTCTCCTATAGGATGGTTCAAGGTTGGCAAGTCTCAATTGATAGGTCCAGATTTAATCCTACAACCAATTGAAAATGTCAAGTTGATCAGGGAAGGATTATTAGTAGCTTAGAGCAGACAGAAGTCCTATACAGATTACCGACGTCGAGATTTAGAATTTCAGATTGGCAATTGGGTATTCCTGAAAGTATCACCTATAAAAGGCGTTATGAGATTTGGAAAGAAGGGGGAGCTTAGCCCTAGATTTATTGGTCCATATCAGGTAATCAGGCGAGTTGGGCGTGTAGCCTACGAGTTAGACCTTCCAGCAGACCTTCAGGAGGCACATCCAGTATTCCATGTTTCTATGCTCAGAAAATGTGTTGGAGATCATTCTAGAGTTGTACCAGTAGATGATATATAGATCATAGAGCAATTAACTTATGAAGAGGTGCCAGTTGCAATTTTAGATAGCCAGATTCGTCGACTAAGGACGAAAGACATTCCTTCAGTTAATGTGTTATGGCGAAGCAATAATGTAGAAGAAATAACTTGGGAAGCTGAAAAATGACATGAGAGCCAAATATCCACATCTCTTCCTTACTTCAGTATGTAACAGATCGTTGTTTAATGCTTCTACATACTTCATTTAACATTCGAGGACGAATGTTCCTAACGGGGGAAGATTGTTACACCCTGTATGTCTAAAGGACGTATATCATTCTAATGAAATGTTAAGAATGACTTAAGTGAGTTTAAAGTCATAATATGACCATATATAATGTTTAAATGTTGAATATAAAGTTTGGGAAAAATTGGATTTAAGTTGCGGAAAAACTGACTAAGGAATTGCCTTGTAACGAAGCTTTTTCAACAATTAATTTCGTGTGTTATATGAGGTCTTTTGGGGACATATCATATACCAAATTGAAGGTCTCGGAGTGTAGTTTCCAACACTTTTGACTGTTTGTTCATACAATGTCTGGATAAAAAGATATGAGCATCAGTCAGACCAGAAAAAGGGACATTCCAGAAAACACACAATAGGAACAGCTCTTTCTTCAGTCTAAAACCATTTTTTATGATTTTGAAGAAACAACATCAATCTTAACTCGAAACTGAAGACGGATTGCGTCAAAACGCTCTACGCGATTAAGGTAACGTTATGCTACCTTCAATTTCGTCTATAGCTTGAGTTTTAGAATTACTTCATGAGTACCTAAATGTTGTATTATAGCTTGTTTAAGCTTTAGAAGGTGTTGAATTCAAGGAAAACAAGATTTAGAAGCAAGAAACATCAAAGGTATGTAAGGCTAAACCTTTCTTTTGGCAAGGCATGTATCTTTTAGCTTTTGAAGCTTTTCTTAGTTCTAAACTTAGTATTTCTTCTGAGAAACTTGTATTGAACCAAGAAAACCTTCTATATACTTAATTTGGTACTAAAATCCAAAGTGAAAGACGTCCAAATCAGCAAGACAATACGTTTCAAAATCTGGAAAATTGTTTTGATCTTTTGACAGTTGTTAGTATATTGATCATAACTCCTTATATAAAATTGATATTAAGATGATTTAAGAATATTTAGAATCCTAAGACATATATCTACAACTTTCATGAAGACCATGAGGTCTATAACTTTTATCTGCACCCTCAAAACTATGATGCAATACAGGACACTGGTACTGTCTAGAAATTCTGTACATCCGTGGAATTGTTACGCCACTCTCATCTTGTTATCCAGTTAATTTGTTTATGTTATCAGTTTATCCGGGTATCCATTCCCGTGTATAGTATAGCGCTGGTTCTGTTTTGCGGATCATCCAGTTTCAGGGGAAACTCTGCCGAAATTTTTATAGAAATTCAAAGAGTTGGACAAATTCTAAGTTTCAGGTTGTGTCTACAATTCCATCCAGAGTTATCTTGTCATTCCTTTAAGTCCATATATATTGTTACCACATGTGTTATGCCTCATACATGCTTATGCTTATATTGTGATCATGTTATGTGTGATTTGGAGTCCCCCATAGAAGCTGGACATTGGACACACAGTCCGGTCGCGTGTGATACTACCCGTCTGGGGGATACAACCCCTCTGGTTCAGGCGGGAGTTGAAACACCTAGTGTGACCGGGTGTCATTCGCACACTCTGACCAGAGAGACTAGCCCATAACACCCGCCAGGTTTGTTATATACGCGTATATAGCCACAGTATGCACTGCATGATTATACATGAGGCTAGTTCCGGTTTTCAGTTACCTGATTTGGGGGGATACAGCCCATAACACCAGACAGGTACTAGTTCGGGTTTTCAGTTACCTGATTTGGGGGGATACAGCCCATAACACCAGACAGGTACTAGTTCAGATGTTTAGTTACCTGATTTGGGGGGATATAGCCCATAACACCAGACAGGTACCAGTTTAGATAACAGTTCAGTTTTAGCTCAGTACCAGTTATCAGTTCTCAGTTATCATCCACCAGTTATTAATGTCAGGATCAGTTGACAGTTATCAGTTCCAGTTTCTAGTTACCAGTTATCAGTCAACAGCTATTTATCAGTATAGTTCAGCTCAATCTTCAGGTTCAGATTCAGCTAGACTTCAGCTTATATTCATATCATGTTTAGTACGTTCTTCAGATTTCCAGCTATATTACTATGCTCCAGCTCATGTTTACATATTTATATTCCAGCCTACAGTTTCATTCAGCTATGACATATTATATGCTCATGCCTTACATACTTGGTACATATCGTACTCACGCCCTTTTCTGGGGCGCTGCGTTTCATGCCGCGCAGGTGCAGATAGATCAACGCTTGGACCATGTTAGTAGGCCACTTATCAGCTATTGGAGTCACTCCGCTTACTCCCGGAGTTACTTATCTTTTGGTATGTGTACAGTCAGCCAGCTTGGGTATGTCGGGGCCTTGTCCCGTCCTTTGTATATTCAGTTCATCACTCTTAGAGGCCTGTAGAAATGTCCCTGTGTGGTTCAGTCAGTATGTTATGTATGTCAGCTTATGTTAGCCTTGTCAGCTTTTTGCATTGCATAATTCTCATCAGTTAGGTTTATGCTTATTCCATTTATCAAATATATTCATTGTTAGCAGATTATCAGCAGGATTAGTGATGATCGACACTTAGTGTTGGTCATCCGTCGCGGCCCTAGGTTGGGTCGTGACAACATGATCAGCTTAAGGTCTCGAGTTTCCCATTCACCCTTCATTTGGCGTATCAAAATATCTGAATCTCCGATCACCAGTAATTCTTTGATCTCCATGTCTAACGCCATACACAAACCCATTATGCATGCTTCATACTCAGATGTGTTATTAGTGCAACTGAAACAGAGTTGGGCAGCCGCCGGGTAATAATGTCTCGTGGGAGAGACGAGGACTTCTCCAATACTATGTCCTTTTGAGTTAGAAGCACCGTCAAAGTACATTTTTCACACATGCTCTTCTTCATTAATCAACTCTTCGAGCACATCTACCTCCTCATCAGGGAAGTAAGTCTTCAATGGCTCATAATCATCATCCGCCGGATTTTCAGCCAAATGATCAGCTAAGGCTTGAGCTTTCATTGCAGTTCTGGTGACATAAACTATGTCAAAATCTGTGAGCAGGATCTGCCATTTCGCAAGTTTGCCGGTTGGCATTGGCTTTTGAAATATGTACTTCAATCGGTCCATCCGCGAAATCAGATAAGTGGTATAGGACAACAAATAATGTTTCAGCTTTTGTGCGACCCAAGTTAGGGCACAACACGTCCTTTCCAACAAAGTTTATCTGGCCTCACAATCTGTGTACTTCTTACTCAGATAATAAATGGCCTGCTCTTTCATTCTCGAGGCATCATGTTGCCCCAGTACACAACTAAAGGACTTTTCATTGACTGACAAGTACAAAACAATGGTCGGCCAGGCTCAGGAGGAACCAAAATAGGAGGATTTGACAAGTATTGCTTGATCTTGTCAAAGGCTTCTTGGCACTCTTCGGTCCATGCGATTGCTGCATTCTTTTTCAACAACTTGAGGATCGGCTCACATATTGTGGTAAGTAGATCAATGAACCTACTGATGTAATTTAGCCTGTCTAGAAAGCTTTTAACATCCTTCTTGGTTCGAGGCGGAGGTAATTCTTGTATTGCCTTGATCTTTGCAGGATCCAATTCAATACCTCGCCTGCTAACAATGAAACCTAACAATTTTTCAGCAGGCACACCAAATGCACACTTGGCTGGATTCAGCTTCAGATTGTACCTACGGAGCCTTTCAAAGAACTTTCTGAGATCTCTCACGTGTTCTGCAGCTGTTCTAGACTTGATAATCACATCATCCACGTACACTTCTATTTCTTTATGCATCATATCATGGAAAATGGCAGTCATGGCTCTCACGTAGGTTTCCCCAGCATTTTTCAAACCAAACGGAATCACTCGATAGCAATACGTTCCCCAAGGCGTAGTGAATGTTGTTTTGTATGCATCATCTTCATCCATCTGGATTTGCTGATATCCAACATAACAGTCAACGAAGGATTGTATCTCATGTTTGGCACAATTGTCTACGAGAGTATGGATGTTAGGCAACGGGAAATTATCTTTGGGACTTGCCTTGTTCAAATCTCGATAGTCGATACTTATCCTTGTTTTCCCATCTTTCTTAGGAACCGGAACAACATTTGCAACCCAAGTAGTGTACTGAACCGATTGAATTACTTTTGCATCCAACTGTTTCATTATTTCATCATGGATTTTCTTGATCATATCAGTTTTGAACTTTCGCAGCATTTGTCTCACTGGAGGGAAACCAGGTTGAATTGGCAATTCGTGGACTATCAATTCAGAACTCAAACCCGGCATCTCATCATATGACCATGCAAAAATATCTCGATATTCAAAAAGCACTTTTTGAATATCGTTCTTCTCTTCAGGTCGGGCATACATGCTTGTCTTGGTTTCCCCCACATCATCAGGGCTCACAAGATTAGCATCCTCTGTATCAGCCAAGTTAGGTTTAGGCTTGCCCTAATGGCGTTCAACTTCCAGGCCTATTTCAAAATCAGCCTGTTCCCAATCATATTCAATCTCATTAACAGATTCCTCAATGTTTTCTTTATCACTTTCAACCTCAACTATGGTTATGGAGCCGAAGTCAGATTGCGGTCCCTGGATGGACGATAAGTTCCTTGAACATGTCATGATATCAGGACCAGCTGATATATCACTACAGATAAATAAAAATAGAATAAAATTAGGAATATGAACAGAGATTGAAGGAAAACTTGGCTCTTAGGCCTTTCACTAATGAAAAAAGGGTTTGGATTACAAAAGGAAACATGAGCAAAATAATACACTTGGCATACAACCCTTAGAATATCCAAGTGTATTCAAAAGAAAACTGTAAAACAACAGTCTACCAAGACCCCTTCCTGATGGGGAAGGGAGTTGCATTCCAGTTAGTCAGGTGCACGTCCGGGCCAATGTACTGTATTGAAGCATCGTTGGAGCCTTCACCCGACTGTACCATGCAGATTTCAAAAATGCCACCTAGATCGAATGGTGCATCCTGATTTTCTTCCACTGTGTTGACATTTGTAGCGACAACCTTTGGTTTCATGACATAAACCACAAAAGACTGAGCGAGACACAGAATTGGCTTTGGAAGATACCAAACTTCCGACTTCTTTTTCTTTGCTTGCTTACGATCAGCTGCTTTTGGCTTGAACCCTAGTCCCTACGTGCCTTGCACGCCATTTGGATAAACTAGATTTACCCTGCCTTGTAGTGATGCTCCCAAGGCCTTTCCAAATTGGAAACCATGCTTTAACATTTCAGATGCCATCATAATAGACGTCTCTGACACTCTTGGAACGGGTATAGGTTTCTCTCCTGTTACTTTTTCCACATACACCACATCGGAGGTTTGATACATGATGGTTGGGCGTGTGGTGACAACTTCGAGGGCTGGTACATCCAGGCTATTGTTAAACTGTAAGTCATCCTCTCCAAAAACTACGACAGCTTGATTGTCCCAACTGAATTTGACTGCCTGATGGACTGTAGAAGGTATAGCACAAGCCATGTGGATCCATGGTCTGCCCAATAATACATTGTAAGATGCATCCGTTTCCATGACTTGAAACTCAATGCTGAAGGTTGCGGGACCAACGGCCAACTCAAGATTAATGATGCCCAAATATTCTCTAACTCCACCATCAAAAGCACGAACAGCAGAGGAACTTGCCCTGATTTTGCTCATATCCACCTTTAGACTCTTCAATGTAGACAGAGGGAAAATGTTCAATCCTGCACCGCCATCTATTAGAACACGTGTGACATAGGAGTCTTCACATTTAACTGAGACATGAAGCGCCCGATTATGACCGGTTCCTTCTACTGGCAGCTCCTCATCGGTGAACATCACATGATTAGTCTCAAATACTCTGCCAGCAAGTGCTTCCAGATTAGCCACAGTATGTTTGTTCAGGAATGTAGGCCTCATTCAGTATTTTCAACAGTGCGTAGCGATGTGCTTCAGAGTTCATAAGTGGAGACAAGAGTGATATCTGAGCTGGAATATTTCTCAATTGCTCGACGATAGAATAATCTGTCGATCTCATTTTCTTCAAAAAATTCTTCAGCTTCTTTCTCGGATACTGGCTCTTTGATGGGTCCTTGGTCTTCTCGACCTAGCTTTGCCTTTCTAATTCTTTCGGGGTAAAACATCTCCCAGACCGAGTTAGACCATTTACATCTGCAACAACCTCCATGATTTCCTTCCCGTTGTAAGAGACAATTGTCTTGTTGTAGTTCCAAGGAACAGCCTTTGTACTTTTGACAGGGAGTTGCACTGCCTGAGTGATGATAACCGGTTCACACTTCTTTGCCTTAACCTCGAAGACCAGAGTTTTCTGGCACGATGCCCCTTGCACAATAAATGCTGGTGCACTGTCATGAACTTTTTCCTGATTTGCAGCTGGAATGGTGAAACTTGGCTCAACAGCCACATCTTGCTTCGCTCTGCTGGCAACAAATGCACTTGGCTTTCCCCCGATTACAAAAATAAATGGCTCATGGCTTTTGATTTCTGGGGAGAGACCAACTTCCACAATCTGCTTGGCGGCTTTCCCTTTCATGTCTTCTACTATGTATACCATCCCTACTATGTGTGTGTTGTTTTGAACATCATGAGCTGGTAAAGGATTTTGATTCATGTTTTGTGTTTCATCCCCCACGACTTTTATCTGATTGTTGTCTATCATTGCCTAGATTGCCCTTTTGAGTTCCCTACAGGATTCTGTGTCATGTCCAGGTGCTCCAGAATGAAATGCACAATGGCATGAATGATCAATTCTTCTATTGGGGTTCACTTTTCCCGGGATTGGCTTCAATACATTGGCTTGTTGCAACTTTTCAAACAAATTAGTGTAAGTTTCCCCCAATGGGGTGAACTGTCTTTTCTCTTGTTGCATGTTTCTCTATTGCATGTTTGGATGAAAACCCGGTGGACCTCGTGGTCGATAAGGCATCTCCTGCTGAGCCGGGAATTGAGCATGTGCATGTTGACTGTTATACTGAACTGGAGCAGGGGGTGCACGCCATTATGGACCAGATAGCGGCTGAGAATAAGATGTTGCATTGACAGGGAATGAGAACTGCGGCATGGCAAATTGTTGGCCATGAGGTGGATAGAACTGTTGCGGCGGGGGTGTCTGAATGTACCCTTGACGGTCATTGTATCTTCTGTCATTTCTTCTCGGTCCAGGGCTAACCATGGCCACTTCATCTTTCTTTTCTTTTTTCTTCCCAAAAGCACCTGACCCTGATTGCAGCGCTTAGGTAGTGGCTCTTAAAGCTGTTTGGCTGACAATCTTGCCTGCCTTGATTCCTCTCTCAATCATCTCCCCAATTCTTCCCGCTTCACTGAATTGCTTCACAATGGCAGAGGCCATCGCTTGGTAGTATGTTTCATTGAGCACTTCGACGAACCCTTCAACCATCTTATCATCTGGGATCAAAGGGCTCACATGCGCCACCTGTTCGCGCCATCTCTAGGCATGCTCTCTGAAACTTTCACTTGCTTTCTTTTTGATCGTCTTCAAAGAAGAACGATCAAGAACAGCCTCTATTTTGAACTCAAAGTGATTCAGGAAGGCGTTGGCCATGTAATCAAAAGTGACCCATTTGAAACATCTTGCTGGATAAACCATTCTGTTGCTGGTCCTCCCAAACTGTCGGCAAAGTACGCCATCAGCAACTCATCTTTCCCAATGCCTCTCATCTTGTTTAGATAAATCTTCAAGTGGATTCTTGGGTCACCTTGCCGGATGTATAGATCAAATTTGAGTACAATGAAACCTGAACAAACATAGGTCTTTGTATGAAACATTTGTTTTACCCCCTTTCCCCTGTATGTTTTTCACAGTTTGCTCCAAGCTTTTCAATTTCCGAGCCAAATCATTCTCTTCTGCCTTCTCCAGCCTCTCGATATTAGAATGTGATTCTGGGTGGTGCCCCTGATCATATGACTCAGTGGGGCGGAGAACAATACCTCGAGCTTGGTCAATCTGATGAGTTCTTAGCTGCGGGTCACTGTTTGACCGTTGCAAAGCAAGTCCCCCAAGAACGGTGAATGCTTGGTTATGAGCGTGGGGTGGGACCGGTTGTCCATGATGTGGGACTTGTGCCCCACGTTGTACATTAGAGGGTCCGGCTACATTGTTGTTAGCCAGATACAGGCCAAAGACTTGAGGGCAATCGGATCCCTCAACTACTATAGATTTCCCTTGCCCAGGTGGTTGGGTGCTTGGCACGAAATCTTCGATATCAGTAGGAATAGGAATGGCCTGTGCTGCCGTAAAGTTACGGCATATTTTCGTCATCATCTGTTTCATACTTTCAAAGTCCTCGCCATCTTGGCCTGTTGCTCACCCAAGCGAACCAGCTCTGAGTTCTCAGTTTCCTCAGCCATTGTGGTTGGTGTGATTGCAGTGAGGGATGCAAGAATGCTTGTCCAGTTACCGTAGAACTCTAAATGCAAATGTAAACAAACTGGGGTAGCACAAAAAAGGCACACTGACAAACCTTAGGTTGTTATGCATCTTCCCGAATTGGTTAACGGCATAAGCCGAGTGTACCGACCGTATCCCCCAAAGATTGCTTACGTGCTTTGAGAAAATCAGAACAAAAATTGTAACTAGCACGTAATTAGAACAAGGACAAACTTGGATGATTTTTTTTTTTTTTTGATTTTTTGATTTTTTTAACCTCTTTTTCTAACACGAAAACATAATTTAGACAAACGACACGAGACAGAATCAAAATAAACTGCTTAACGTGATACACGAGTCAAAAGATATGTACAAACTGACATATTGGGTGGGTACACCCGGACGGTGAAAATAATGAGACTCGATATTTTAGCGGAGTCAGATTATTCCACGAGGATCGACGCAAAATACAACTTAGCTAATTGCAATTTATCGTCTGTACCCTGTCTTGACCTTGAAAATATACGATACAAAGTAAAGTGGGACCCTAAAATAATATTTTTTTTTGAAAATTTAAGACTCAACCCGAGGGAGGTTCTAACGGAACTTAAGAACATATTATGAAACAATCTATTTATATTTTTTTATTTTTATCCGAAACGTGATTCCAAAATTGGACAATATGACAACACAAAGATGGACACAATTTTTTGAAACAAACTTTTTGATCTAATTCGAAAAAAGAATCTTAGAGTATTTACAAAATTTAGCCATTATGACGACTCAAAGACACAAAATATTACACGAATTAGGTGTAAAATTGTTTTACCAAAATTGGCCATTATGACGGTGTAAAATCCCGATAAATTACTTTCCAAAAATATGGACTTGATTTGGACACCGACTCAAAGACAAAATGTTCCCAAAATTTTGCCATTATACCGGCACAAAACTGTAACGGTACAAAACTATGACAAATTATTTTCTAATACTTGAGACCAAATCCGGACACAAAATTAGACTCTAAAAGTTCTTGAAAAAAATTCGCCATTATAACGGCATAAAATGAAAACTAAAAATTTTTTGAGACACGGGACTAAACCCATTTTTCATTTTTCTCTCTTTTTTTTTCAAAATTTAACACCCACCCCCGGTGATCGGTCAGCATAACAACCCTCTTTCTACAATAAATGCAACACATAAGATGCTAATAATGTGTCTTTTCGGGACACGGGCCCATCTTGACAAAAAAGGGTCAGCCTAGACAAGTGCAATACCGGTGTACCGCACCTCATTAAGTCAAATATGATGCAGACAATTAGGCCTAAAGGTTTAACTTTAGGTGACACAACTGACTCAGTGTCTAGACTGGCTGAAAAAAACCCGGTGGACAAACCGGACGGAAAGCGCATCAGGGCCATCCGAAAATAGTGTGTCCGGCCTAAAACCCCATCACGCCTTCCTCCTAAATCATGGAAAATTTAGTAAGAAAGTCCCAGATGCCACAAGCAATTTGGTAAATGCACGTGTGAGTGTGTTTCAGAGACTAAGAGGGTTGCGGAGGAATTTATATACAGTTCAACAATATCAAAGCAGTAACATTCAAATTTTCATGTGATAACGGCAAGAATATAACAACCAAATATTTAATAAATTAAAACATGCGACAAACTTATCAAAGCCGGAGATACTAGTTTTCACTAATTTCCCCAGCGGAGTTGCCAAGCTATCACCCCCTAAAAAATTTATTGCGGGTATATTATTTAAAGGCTCGTGAATGGTGTTCAAAAAGTTACAAAATTATTTTAGAGAAAACTCGGAGTCGCCACTTGACAAGTTTAAGGTGTGCCAAGTCACCAAAAGGTACCTTGGAAAACCTCTGACTCGTCTGATGGTCTGCGTTAGAGATTCGGGTAAGGTTCTCAGTTGACTCTCGGGAAGGTATTAGGCACCCTCGAGTCCTGTGCCAACCACAGTTGCTTTGTTGTCGCAATTTTAATTTATTAAATATGGTTGTTATATTAATGCCGTTAATTTGAATTTGTACTTTGATTTAAGAAAATTAAAAGCGTTGTTCTTATCCAACCTCATGGAGGACTTGACGAATTTACACTTTGATTCAGAAAAATTTAAAAGCGTTATTCTTATCCAACCTCACTGAGGACTGGACGAATTTACACTTTGATTCATAGTAAATAAATAAATAGATAAATAGATAAATAAAATTTATTATGCATTTCCAACCTTACAAAGGGCTTGTCTATTTTTAAAAAAAAAAAATTAATTAATTTCGAAAAATAATTAATTTACAATTAGTTTAAATCAATTTAGTTTTTTTCTTTTAGCCTGATAAGTAGATCGCAAATCATACTTAAAATATTGCCTAATTGGATTTGAAACCATATTTTATCGCAAGATTCAACATTGACTTCTATCAATTTAATTTGGCTCATCTCAATTTGGTTTTTCTTTTAGCCTAATAAGTAGATCACGAGTCATACTTATTATTAAACTCAATCGTGGAAACTCTTCCCGCTCCTATTTAATTTGCCTAATCGGATTAATTAAATATAACCGCTAACTTCATTAAGTGATAACTTGGGACTCCCAAATTTGCCTCTATTGAAAATATGGACCACGAAAGTATGTACATATGGTAGGTTGTTTGTTAAATTGGAACAGCTTCGTTGGCTGCCTTTGAAAAGAAAAGCTTAACAGACTGTCTCGTTTAACAAAGATGTGGGCTGAATTAATTGCAAAACTGGGCTGTTTTAAGGCTCTGTTTTGCACAATTAACCATATTTTTTATTCTTATTCCAAATAGTGGCTATATAAATTAGCATGTGGCCAGACTTAAAGAGACGTCCTAATTTAGAGCCTATTCATTTCAGTTTATAGATTTTTCATTAACTTCGCAATCATGGTCCTGTTTTCAGCACATTCTTTCAGATTTAACCATAAATTCAAAAATTTATAAGTTTGCACATATGTGCCTAGTTTTTGCAGAAAATCTAAATTAGCCACTTATTCCAAGTTATGTCCAGCTTTTAAACATGCAAAACATAGTTGCAACAGATCTGAAATTTTATGTTTAAAATTCAATATCCTTGTTCATGCTTCTTTTAGCTCTAGTCAACGAATATGTAAAGGAAAAACATATAAGATATACATATCAAATAACTCATCCTTACTTTTTAACACAAAAGCCCAATCATTCATACAATAGATAATCAACACATAAAAAGAGTGCTAGACCATTCAACATGCTGATTTCATGTAAATATTCAAATTTAAACTGTGTTTACCTATGAAACAAGACCTTAGAGCGCGGCTAAGTCGATCCACAAGATAAACCAAAAGCTAACGAACACAGCAATGAACACCGGACAGCAACTAAATAGCCTCTTATGACCTCTTTTTAACTCTTAAGACTAGTAGATTTATACCCCAAAAGTTCCTGGTATAAAGGCTTTTGGTTCTAAATCTTTTCATCAAACTTACTCTTTTTTCTCAAGTGTTTCCTCTCAATTTTAATGATTTTGTTTCAGCTGGTTTTTGGTGTGAAATGAGGGTATTAAATGCCCTATTTATGGCTGAAATTGCGAGCCAAAAGGTAGGGTGTGGACTTGTACAAAAGTACAAGCCCACACCCCTACTACTTGAGTGTTTTGGTACTATTTTCAACAAAGATACAGCAGCTATAGCCACTGTTTTCAGCCCTCTAAACAGCCCCAAAAAGCTGAAAATACACAAGTAGGGTCCTCTAAAAGGACACTCATTACTCATTGTACTAACTAGAAGATCTAGGACCAAACTAGCCACCCTAAATCGAGTATCGTTCCCACGAGGACTATTCAGACTAACACTTAACAAACAATTTCTAACAAACTATTCAAGGATCTTTTTCTTTGATGGTGAGAGTTTTAGTAACTAAAAAGCAGTAATTAAGATGCTGGAAGTGTAGTCAAACAATGGTGCAAACTTTGGTTGTTAACAATATTAAGAGGACGGTCCAGGGTCAGAGTTACGAACAATCCAGTTGAGTTTTCCAATTGATTCCACTTCTTAAATTCCGGGTTACTAACTGACAGAGTAAATGTAACTGTGAAAACCTTTCAGTTCTTCACAGTCTATGCAAGCTACTTCAATCCCTATATGTCTATGGGTTGAATCACATGCACGCATTAACGAATTCTGTAATGAGTTAAAGTAGGCAAGCAAGTATATGTCTATCGTACTCACGAATTGGTTTCCCGATGCCCAGGTTCACAAACTAGTTCTATTCTTTCTTATTACGTAATTAAATTCCCTCTTTCGAGTTCAATCTAAAAACCATAGATAATGCATAATTATCGAGCTCTAACAATTATACAAGTGAAATCAAGAAAGAATAAGCAACCCGTTATGGGATTCAATTAATGGGAATCAATCTTCAAACAATCAACTTACATGTAATACTCTAACCCTAGAACGGAATATTTAGCCACACATATTCATAATAACAAGGCAATGAATTGATGAAATAATGATGTAAATGATGTAATAGATGAAAGATTAGGAATAAACCCTTGTTCAATGAAGTATGGTGCTCTCAAATTGCTCCAAAGTATGAACTCCTATAAAAAACTAAGTAAAATAGTATTTATAAGGTTTACAAAGGCCTGGTAATAAGTTAGACCTAAGCCTAGATAAAATAGGAAGTCAAAATACACTCTAGGGGCGCTATAACGGGTGCCCCGCGCCCACGACCGCGCCTAGACAACCAGAAGACGTCGAACTTTGGGCGCTTTTGGCCCGCGCCGCGTGGGAAACCGCGTCAGGCAGTGCAGCGCTATAAGTGGCGCGCCACGTGCCCTACAGCGCCAAGCAAAAATCAGCTCTTCCTTGCTCCACAACTCGCCTCGTGTCGTGCCCTCGTGTGCTCAATCCAATCCTCAATCAATTTCCAATCATTCCTTGCTCAATCACGCTCCTAAAACCTCCAAATGCACTGCATAACAACCTACATACGCACGACATAAAATCAGTGCAAAACCACATTCATAAACTATAAAACGAGCGAATAACAAGCTCAAACATGCGGAAATATTAAGGAATCATTGGCATAAAATGCCAAACATCACTACCCCACACTTGAACCTTTGCTCGCCCTCGAGCAAGTCACAACTAACTTCCCAACCTAGGTAAAACAGGTCTGCCTATGACTATGGTTGATACCGATCATTGAACAAATGCACATATGACTACTATGGATCCACAAACATGCCAACAATTTAACAAACTCAAAAATATGAGAACAATCACCCCAAAATAGCTCAAATGCACAAACTCAACTCATTGTAACCATGCTCCCACAAAATCACACATATCTACTCAACCAAGAAGCCCTCAACTTCACCTATTTCATGCAAACTATGTGCCCTCACCAATATGAAGCAAAAGAGTGTCCCCCAAAGATCACACACAACAATAAATATCATGAATGTAACGGGGACAATAGTGTTCACTCACTCTCATGAAAGTCTCACATGTCACACACAATGTACCATAGGCTTGCCCGTAGTGTAGGACTCCACTAATGTAAGCTCACTCCAATCGGGATTAACTAGGACTTTAAAAAGGTTGTAATGTAGGCTAAGGGGCGGGTAGGATACATATGGTAATAGTGACTACCTCCCTAAGCACTTTAATACATCACAATTATTTCAAACATAATTCTCATCAACGCCACCCAATCAACAACTTTAACACATACACCTTCTTAACAATTAGCAATATTCCTTTTAAGCACACACTAGCAAGGAATGGATATTCTTTTCTCTTAATTTCTTTTTCCACAATTTTTTCTTTTCTTTTCAACTTTGCTCTTTTTTTTTTTTCCTTCTTTTCAATTTCATTATTTTTCAACCTTGCCAATGCTCATAAACAACGACTACACAATTCATTCAAGTATTCCTTTTCATTAGTTCCACTCAAAAACCTCCCAAAATTCAACCACAACTCCACAATAATATCACAATGTCAACTAAAGTGCTTAAGGAGTAAAGGGCCAAAAGAGAACAACTTAGAACAAGTGGGTAGGCTTGGGGTGTGGGTGCCAACAAAAAGGTCAAAGAAATCACAACAATTTTTTTTTTTTAGGGTGTATATGTAAGGGTAGGCAAATCAAAAGAAGGCCTGTATCATTTCCCGACTAGAGCAAACCTAGGATTTCGCTTTGCACAAACACGGGGCAAGTTCTAGACATTAATATGAAAACATGGAGCAAACAAGAATATGCCTCACACACACATTGCACATGATCCACACAAAAAGGTTCCATCAACAACTCTCAATCAAGCATCTAGAGTGCAACTTGTGGAAAATTAAGCATTAATGCACAAAGGTTCACAATAAAGTCAAGCAAGTGGACTCAAGCATCTCAAGGGGGTTATTCCATTTTTTCCTAGGCATGCATCACAATTTAAAACCCAAGGACACCACAAATAGCACATGCAATCAATTCAAGTCCACCGGTATCAAACAAGTCAAAAGCACCTAGCATTCTACATATTCCCTTCGTCTAGGGTCACCTATACTAACTATTCTAATCCTAAAAATAAAAAACAACCCGGTTCAAAGGCCTCCCGTGGAAAAGAACCGAGGCCATAAGAAAAACCACGGGGTGGATGACATGTACCACTAATAAAACTAAAAGGAAAATCTTTTTGGAATTTTTTCATTGGTTTTCTTATTTTTTTTAATTTTTTTCATATATTAAAGCAAGAAACAAATCAAAATAAAGTCAAGTGACAAAAGAAAATCCTACGGTACATGCATCCCTAACCTCAAAAATAGATAAAGGATAGTACCCCCACCCCACACTTAAACTAAGCAATGTCCTCAGTGCGACAAAAAAGTAAGTGAAAAAGTAAAGGAAACTGCCATGAAATCCAGCTGAACAACACTGGGTGGTGCATAGGAGTGCGGACCTAGTCCTCCTCCTCATCAGAGCCACCGCCCTCAGCATCAGTCTCCACAGCCTCACTGTCCGGATCACGATCAACAATCTCCGAATCAGTGTTCTCATCCTCCTCCGGAGGCATCTCTACTGCCCTAGTCATGCCCAGCAGGCGTCTCGATGTATCCAGTAAGGGCACAGTGCGATCAATAGCTGCCATATCCATGCCAAACTGCCGGGCCATCTGCTCCATCATCAAATACTGACGTGCCGAGAATTTGGCGTCTGTGTCCCGCCACTCGTCAGCTGTCAGTCTCACAGGTGCAGTTGTGGTCACACCCTTTACCGAGGCAATATCAAACGGCTTCCCGATGTCAGGGACAATGCGATCCCCGATCTCATCCACTGGAACTCCAGCCTGCTCCAAATACCGGGTAAGGATGTTCCCGAAGTACAAAGAGCAACATGACTGCAACTCCCGTTGCTCTTTCATTACTTGCAACATGTAGTAGCCGATGTTAACTGGCCTCCCGGTCATAAAAAAGTACACCATGCACGCCCGAGTCTTGGTGACCTCGGAATAATGAGATGATGGCAAGATGCGTGCATTTATAAATCTCATCCACATGCGAGCCGGTTTCAGAAACTGCTAGAAGAACATGTACTTGTGTCTTCCGGACACACTTCGCTCCCACTTATGAGTGGAGCTCTCACCACATAGTGTATCCCGCAGAGCCTTATAATCAGGCTTCCTGATGAATTCTCTCAGCTCATCATACTCAGGGTCCTCGACCCCCAAGAAGGCATTCAATGCCGTGTGATCTAACTTCACCTTCACCCCCCCTTACAGTAACCATGTCATCCTCCTTCCACGCCTCCTCCGGCTCCCAATTTGCGTAGAGTTCTTGCACTAAGTCAAGGTTGGCATGCCCCGGGCTCTCAAATACCGAGTCCCAATGTAAAGCAAGTATCGCATCGGCCACCCCTCGAAATTTTTGCATCACCCTCTGCTTGTCAATTGCTTGCTCGGGAATGTATCCCGCAAGCTTCACATTTTTATACCAAGTTTGGCACTCACCTTTCTTCACAAAAGTGAGGCCATATCGTGTCTTTGCCCCGGGTCGTGGTATCGACACCGCATCCTTAGGGATTCTTGCCTTGGCCTTTGCCTTTGGTTTGGCCTTGGGTTTGGCCGGTGCCTTGCCCTTTTGCTTGGTAGAAGAAGGCCCGGCTTGGAGTGCTTTCCTTGGGGCCGGGGTGGATGAAGAACTTGGTTTATGAGGTGTGACAACCATGGTACCTACACAAATAAAAAGATCAATGTGAGATGTCAAATTAAGCACCAAAAATTCAATTCAAGCTCAATTGGTAGGGTGCCACCCCACACTTATCACTCGCTCTATATGTCAATCACTCAACTCAATAGCACAAGAAACCCCACACTTAGACAAAACTAGCTTTGTACACAAAATGCCACGTTTGTGGTTATCCTGCTCAAGCTAGTGCGGGTGCATAATAACCAATCTTTATGTGTGTGAGACACTTAATTTTCATAATAAGCCTAAGGAATGTATTGCTACTCAAGAATTCACAATATTAGCCATTTTTCATGATTGAGGCTTTTTCACAAACACTTGGTGTGCACACTTTTAAACTTGCAAGTTCAATGATTTTTGCAATGTGCTAACCCTCCCAAATTGTTGGGAGATCTCTTTTTACAAGTCACAAGCTAACTATCAAGCACAATGATCAATTTAAGCACTTCAAGAGTAATATTTAAACATAAGCTTGCAACTAGTTAAGAAACCTACCATGGAAAAAAATTAGTTCATCTTACATGTAATTGAGAGAGAAAAGTAGGAATTTACTTATTTGAAAGTGTTAGAATGAATTGCAACAATATTGTGAATGATTCCAAGAATTAGAGATGATTTGGGGAGTGTTTAGGGATTGATTAGAGAGAAAATAGTGAAGAAAAGAGAGTAGAAATCGGGTATAAGGGATTAGGGGAAACTGGGTCGCGGGTTAAAACCCGTTTGACCCGGAATTTTTTAAAAATTTGTCGGGCACCACACCCTCCGCGGCGCGCCCCAAACGCGCGCAGGATTTTCTAGCTACTGTCTGCCCTGGCGCGTTGGGAGGCACGGGGCGCTCCCAAATGCGCCTAGGCTAATGCTTCAGCTTTTCATTTTTCGCGTTGGGAGGCGCGGGGCACTCCCAAAAAGCGCCCGAACACGTTTTTTTCGCACCAAATTTCGATTCCAAGTGCGAACTCAAGCACAGGACATGTCTCAAGGCGTCCTGTACCCCTCAATACATTAATTTCACCTCGTTAGCTCCCGATACCTACAAAAACGACACACAAAAACAAAAACTACGTGACACTATAAAACAAAAAAAATAACTAAACTATTACAAGTACAAGCTCGGGTTGCCTCCCGAGAAGCGCCTTATTTAATGTCGTGGCACGACGGGTATCAATCAAGGGTCCCTCAAAGTGATGGATGTATGGTGATTCACCGAACCTCCCCAATAATGCTTCACCCTTTGACCATTTACCAAAAATGTTTTTTCTCAGAATCCGGGGTTTTCAATTCAACTGCTCCATGTGCGGTAACACGAACTACTTCAAACGGCCCCCACCATCTAGACTTAAACTTGCTCGGAAATAATTTCAACCGCGAGTTAAACAACAACACCAGCTGCCCGGGCTCAAACTGACGACGCTCAATATGTTTGTCATGCAACTTCTTTGTCCGTTCCTTATACAATTTTACATTTTCATAGGCATGGAACCGGAACTCTTCAAGCTCATGCAATTGGAGCATCCTCTTTTCACCCGCTAAGGCCATATCAAGGTTGAGCTTTTGAATTGCCCAATATGCCTTATGCTCTAGTTCAACAGGCAAGTGACAGGCCTTACAATAAACAAGCCTATATGGAGAGGTTCCAATAGGCGTTTTAAATGCAGTTCGATAGGGCCAGAGAGCATCATCTAACTTCATAGCCCAATCCTTCCTCGAGGCATTCACAGTCTTCTCAACGATTTGCTTGATCTCTCTATTAGATACTTCCACTTGGCCACTAGTTTGGGGATGATAAGCAGTAGCCACCTTGTGGCGAACCCCATACTTGGCCAACAATTTATTGAACAACCGGTTACAAAAATGTGTACCGTCATCACTGATTATAGCCCGCGGTGTCCCAAAACGAGTGAAAATATTTTTCTTCATGAACTTCACCACCACACTCGCATCATTTGTTGGAAGTGCAATAGCCTCCACCCATTTAGACACATAATCAACCGCTACGAGGATGTATTTATGGCCCATGGAAGGTGGGAATAGACCCATAAAATCAATCCCCCAACGATCAAACAGCTCAATCTCCAGGATATTGTTCAAAGGCATCTCGTGACGCCTAGAAATAGTACCCGTTCTTTGGCAACGATCACATTGCTTCACTAAGGCATGAGTATCTTTAAATAAAGTAGGCCAAAAGAACCCAGACTGAAGTACCTTTGCAGCTGTCGATCTCCACCAAGGTGGCCACCATAAGAAGAGGAATGGCAGCTCTGTAGAATCGGCTCTACTTCTTCCCTTGGAATGCATCTCCTAGCTAGTTGATCAGGGCCTATCTTGTACAAATAAGGCTCATCCCATACATAAAATCTGCTCTCATGAAGGAGTTTACGCTTTTGCTCAGCAGTAGCCCCAGGAGGATACACATTACTCACAATTAAGTTCACCATGTCAGCATACCATGGCACCTCAACTGCATCTAGAGCAAAAAGTTGCTCATCAGGCAATACCTCTTTAATATCAGGCCCTTCATCTACATGATCTCTACTCTCCAGCCTTGACAAATGATCAGCTACTTGATTCTCAGTCCGCTTGCGATCTCGAATTTCAACATCAAACTCTTGCAATAAGAGAACCCATCTAATGAGTCTAGGCTTGGAGTCCTTCTTTTCAAACAAATACCGTACTGCGGCATGATCAGTGTAGACAACAACACGAGTGCCAACCAAATAAGATCTGAATTTATCAAACACATACACTACGGCTAGCAACTCCTTCTCAGTGGTGGTATAATTAGACTGGGCTGCATCAAGCGTCTTGCTTGCATAATAGATGGAGTGAAAGATTCTTCCAATTCTTTGGCCTAGAACAGCCCCAATAGCATTATCACTCGCATCACACATCAATTCAAATGGCAAGGACCAGTCAGGAGCAATGACGATTGGTGCGGTCACCAACCTTTTCTTCAACTCTTCAAATGCCTTTAGACAAGCATCATTAAACACAAATTTCACATCCTTCTCCAACAATTTGCACATGGGAGTGGAAATTTTGGAGAAGTCCTTTATGAAACGTCTATAGAACCCTGCATGTCCCAAGAAACTACGAACCCCCTTAACAGAGATAGGTGGTGGTAATTTCTCAATAGCCTCAATCTTCACTTTATCAACCTCGATCCCTTGCTTTGACACCTTGTGCCCAAGTACTATGCCTTCTTGAACCATAAAGTGACATTTTTCCCAATTCAGCACCAGATTTGTTTCTTCACAACGGCTCAGCACAGCATCAAGATTTTTCAAACATTCATCAAAAGAATCACCAACCACTGAGAAATCATCCATGAATACCTCCACAAATTTTTCCACCATGTCGGTGAAAATAGCCATCATGCACCGCTGAAAAGTCCCCGGGGCATTACACAATCCAAATGGCATCCTCCTAAATGCATAGGTGCCATATGGACAAGTAAAAGTAGTCTTCTCTTGATCTTCAGGAGCTATCACAATCTGATTGTAGCCCGAATACCCATCCAAGAAACAGTAATACTCATGCCCCGCAAGTCTATCCAGCATCTGATCAATAAAAGGGAGTGGGAAGTGATCTTTCCTGGTGGCCTTGTTCAGCTTCCTATAATCAATGCAAATTCGCCACCTTGTAACTGTTCTTGTGGGAATCAACTCATTATGCTCATTCTTCACCACTGTCATGCCCCCCTTTTTTAGCACACATTGCACTGGACTCACCCACTTGCTGTCAGAGATAGGAAAAATAATACCAGCATCCAGCCACTTGATAATTTCTTTCTTCACCACCTCCTTTATAATTGGATTTAGCCTCCTTTGCTGCACTATAGATGGCTTATAGTCTTCTTCCAAGAGAATTTTATGCATGCAGAAAGAAGGACTAATCCCTCTAATATCAGCAATAGTCCAGCCAATAGCTCTCTTGCGCTCTCGCAATACCCTCAACACCTTTTCAACCTGCACATCAGACAACAAAGAAGAAAGGATCACGGGCAAGGTATTACCTTCACCCAAATAAGCATAACGTAAATGCGGGGGTAAAGGTTTGAGCTCAAGAGTAGGAGCCCTCTCAATAGACGGTTTAGCAGGAGTTGAGGTCAATGGTCTATCAAGCTCCTCAAATTTCTTCCACCCTGGGATGAATCTACTCTGCATATTAAGAACCTCTAAATATTCTTCAATGTCATCCTCTTTCAGGATATCATCATCATCACATAAGAGTGCCCTTTCCAAAGAATCAACATTAGAAGCCAAGAATTACCTCTCATCAGCATTCAGCTCATCATCTATCACTTTTACCATGGACAACTCTTCATAGTGAGAAGGAAGCTGGGTAGCTCTGAACACATTAAACACAGCTTCTTCCCCATTTACCTTCATGATCATCTTTCCAGCTCTAACTCTAATAACAGCATCAGCAGTAGCCAAAAATCCTCTTCCCAATATGAGAGGAACCTCAGGATCAGCTTCATAATCAAGAATAATAAAATCAACAGCTAATATAAACTGACCCACTTGTATAAGCACATCCTCAATAATCCCCTCGGGGCATGTCAAAGATCTATCAGCCAGCTACAGAGTCACAGTAGTGGGTCGTGGTTCACCCAGGCCTAGCTTCCTGAAAACTGATGAAGGCATCAAATTCACACTAGCACCCAAATCACATAAAGCTCGACCAACCTCATGTTCCCCAATTTTCAAGGGAATAGTAAAACTGTCAGGATCCTTCAATTTCTGAGGAAGCTTGCTTCTAACTCTGGAACTACACTCCTCAGTGAGTGCAACTGTCTCAAACTCAGTCAGTCTTCTCTTGTTAGCAACAATATCCTTGATGTATTTAGCATATTTGGGAACATCCCGCAAAAGCTCCACCAAAGGAATATTTACCTGAATCTGACTCAATATCTCCAATAATTTCTTGCATGCTGCATCAACTTTCTGCTTCTGAAGTCTCTGAGGGAAAGGTGGTGGTGGTCTCACAATAGCAGACTCGGGCTGCTTTGCTATCACTTTCTCTGCTTCTTTCTCCACTTCCCTATCAGCATTGGGCTCTAACTCACCAACAGGCTTCTTTGGCTTTGGGGGAACTTCTTCTAGAGTTCTTCCATTCCTCAAAGTAACTGCTTGCACAAATTCTTTAGGATTTTTCTCTGTATCACTCGGTAAAGCACCCCGAGGTCTATTATTTTGTGCTACAGCTAGCTGCCCCAATTGTCTCTCAAGATCTTTCTGAGCATTGCTCAAATCTTTAATTGTTTGTGCCTGAGATGCTGAATCATCCATGAGCTTTTGCTGCCCTGCAAGAATTTTTCTAAACATATCTTCAACTGCATTAGACTGCTGTGGCTGAGTCTGTGACTGTGACCCCTGCTGTGGTGCATTTTGAAGATTATTTTGGGGTCTCTCATTGCCTTGAAGCTGCTCACGATTATCCCTCCAAGAAAAATTTGGGTGATTACGCCAACCCGTGTTATAGCTATTACCATATTGATTGCGATTCTGACCCTGTGACCTGTTCTGATTACCCACATAATACACTGACTCTGGGTTAGATGGACAGACTTCAGTAGTATGATCCTCTCCACAAACCTCACAAAAGACTTGAAGTTGTTGTACTGGAGCTGCTGGTGGTTTAGCCTACGGCAGAGTAGCTTGCTGATTTGATTGGAAATAGCATCCATTTTTGCCCTTAGCTCTGAAACTGCATCCAGTTGAAGTATCCCAGCAGAAGTCTGCGTAGTAGCTCTGCCAACACCCTGCCAATCAAGATTGCTATGCGAAAACTTGTCAAGTAAATCATAAATCTGATCAAAATTTAAGGCCAATACTTGGCCTCCAGCAGCAGCATCTACCACGATCTTAGTGTGTTGGTTCAACCCCTCAACAAAAGTGTGTGCAATAACCTCATTAGATTGGTTGTGGTGTGGACAATCCCTCAATAGAGCTTTAAATCGCTCCCATGCTGAATACAAAGATTCTCCTTCTATCTGTCTGAAGGACATGATTTCACTCCTCAGCCGGGCTGTCTTGGCAGACGGATAAAATTTAGCCAGGAATTTCTTAGCCAAATCCTCCCAAGTAGTGATAGACCCAGGTTTTTCAGCCTTTAACCACTTCCTTGCAGTCCCAATCAATGAAAATGGGAACAAAGTCAAGCGAACATAATCAGTAGGAAGCCCCGCTGGTGTATAAGTGACACTAATCTCCAGGAAGTTCAGAATGTGTTGCTGCGGATCCTCATGAAGTAATCCAGCATACTGCCCAGTCACAGGCAGCAACTGAATCATGCCAGGCTTGATCTCAAAGTGCCCGGTAATAGCGGGCTTCACAATACTTGACGCTACTCCCCCCAGACTGGGGAGAGCAACATCTCGCACTGCGACTGCTCGTTCTTCTGCCATTTCAATGGGTAAAGAAGCAAGTACGATTGCTAGTGCTTTTCGATCTCTCGCTTCTCCTCTTACCCTTCTCAAGGTTCTTTCAGGCTCGGGATCAAAAGGGGCGAGTGGTTCGTCCTTTCTATTCCTTTGCATGCAAAACCTGTTGCCTGAAACACCACAAGAAACTTAACAAAAAATTAAACCTGAATAGAAATTAAGTAATCGTTCAAAAAGAAATTAGTCAGTAATTAGTCTCCGGCAACGGTGCCAAAAACTTGTTGCTCCCAACGCACACGCAAGTATATGCGGTCGACAAGTAATAAAGTGATAAATCGAGAATCGTTCCCACGAGGATTATTCAGACTAACACTTAACAAACAATTTCTAACAAACTATTCAAGGATCTTTTTCTTTGATGGTGAGAGTTTTAGTAACTAAAAAGCAGTAATTAAGATGCTGGAAGTGTAGTCAAACAATGGTGCAAACTTTGGTTGTTAACAATATTAAGAGGACGGTCCAGGGTCAGAATTACGAACAATCCAGTTGAGTTTTCCAATTGATTCCACTTCTTAAATCCCGGGTTACTAACTGACAGAGTAAATGTAACTGCGAAAACCTTTCAGTTCTTCACAATCTATGCAAGCTACTTCAATCCCTATATGTCTATGGGTTGAATCACATGCACGCATTAACGAATTATGTAATGAGTTAAACTAGGCAAGCAAGTATATGTCTATCCTACTCACGAATTGGTTCCCCGATGCCCGGGTTCACAAACTAGTTCTATTCTTTCTTATTACGTAATTAAATTCCCTCTTTCGAGTTCAATCTACAAACCATAGATAATGCATGATTATCGAGCTCTAACAATTATACAAGTGAAATCAAGAAAGAATAAGCAACCGTTATGGGATTCAATTAATGGGAATCAATCTTCAAACAATCAACTTTCATGTAATACTCTAACCCTAGAACGTAATATTTAGCCACACATATTCATAATCACAAGGGAATGAATTGATGAAATAATGATGTAAATGATGTAATAGATGAAAGATTAGGAATAAACCCTTGTTCAATGAAGTATGGTGCTCTCAAATTGCTCCAAAGTATAAAGTTCTATCAAAAACTAAGTAAAATAGTATTTATAACATTTACAAAGGCCTGGTAATAAGTTAGACCTAAGCCTAGACGAAATAGGAAGTCAAAATACGCTCCAGGGGCGCTATAACGGGCGCCCCGCACCCACGACCGCGCCTAGACAACCAGAAGACGTCGAACTTTGGGCGCTTTTGGCCCGCGCCGCGTGGGATACCGCGTCAGACAGTGCAGCGCTATAAGTGGTGCGCCACGTGCCCTACAGCGCCAAGCAAAAATCAGCTCTTCCTTGCTCCGCAACTCGCCTCGTGTCGTGCCCTCGTGTGCTCAATCCAATCTTCAATCAATTTCCAATCATTCCTTGCTCAATCACGCTCCTAAAACCTCCAAATGCACTGCATAACAACCTACATATGCACGACATAAAATCAGTGCAAAACCACATTCATAAACTATAAACGGAAAATGGCCAAAAATACCCCTATCGTATCAGAAATTGTTCAATTTTACCCTTCATCCACCTATGCGTAGCTAAATACCCTCGCCGTTAATTTTTTGTAAAAAAATACCCCAAAAACTAACAGACATGCCAACTGTGTATGGTGGGCCAAAACTAATCCTATTTGGCACAATATAACTGGTCCACATGAAAACTAAATCCTAGTCAGCTATGTGCTTACACTAACTTAACTCAACCCAACTTTACTCTACCCAACCTGACTCACATTAACCTATCCCGCGTAAATAACCCTTCCCTCTGCAATAAAACTCAATCCTAATACAATCTACTCCATTTCACCATTCTTGTTTCTTCATATTGGTTAAAACAAAATTCAGAATTTGTAAGTATGTCCGAGAAATCTGAATGTTCAGGTGACTCATTTCAACCTCGTAGATGTAGGTGTGGGATGATTTCTACTCAATTAACGGTAAAGACGAATAATAATTTTGGACGTCGATTCTACAAATGTCCACATAATGTTTTGCTTGTCAACTAAGTCTAACATATTGGTCATTTTTTTTTATCTATGTTTATGTTTGTTGTTGATACCCAATTTTCTCCCTCCATTTTTCGCAATTTGTCTATATTTAATTAAAATTTATAATAGTAATTTTTCAAATAAAACTGCATTAGATAGCATGCATTTTACGTATGTAATATTATTATTAATCCCCTATTTATATAATATTTATTTAATTGTGACTATATTACGTAATTGCATTCATTTAGGCTATTTTCTAAAATACGTATGCTATTGGTGTAATTTAACGCATTACGATATTATTTAATAATTATTTGTGGCTATTTATATATCTAATTAGCATTATTTATGTTCATCTATATCTATTTATGATTAAGTACATTTATTTATAATTATTTACAAAATTTTCTATTTTTTATATTAATTATTTATATTTATAAGTATTTTAATTAAATACTAGCCACCTTGTTATTTTATACGCGGGTTAGGTTAATGTGGGTCGAGTTGAGTAGAGTAAAGTTGGGTTGAGTTAAGTTAGTGTAACCACATAGGTTGACTAGGATTTAGTTCCCACGTGGACCAGTCATATTGTGCCAAATAGGATTAGTTTTGGCCCACCAAACACAGGTTGGCATGTCTGTTAGTTTTTGGGGCATTTTTTTACAAAAAATTAACGGCGAGGGTATTTAGTTACGCATAGGTGGACGAAGGGTAAAATTGAACAATTTCTGATACGATAGGGGTATTTTTGGCCATTTACGAGCGAATAACAAGCTCAAACATGCGGAAATATTAAGGAAACATTGGCATAAAATGCCAAACATCAGACCCCAAACGCGTATTTCTCCAGGTTTACCTCATGTCAAAAAGCTTCAATATTGTAAGTGTCTCTTTCAAATGATCTAAGTGATTCTTCGCTTTCAACGACTTCACTAACATATCATCTATGTAAACCTCCATAGTTTTTCCGATCAAACTTTTGAACATGGTCGTGCCAACCATTGATAGGTAGCCCCGGTATTTCTTGAGATCGAAGGGCATGACCGTATAACAGTAGGTTCCCTTGTCCATTATAAATGACATTTTCTCCTAATCCTCTAGCTCCATTAATATTTGATTGTATCCCGAATACGCATCCAAGAAACTTAGCATTTCATGTCCTGCCATCGAATCGATCAATCGGTCGATGTGAGGCAACGGAAACGAATCTTTCGCGTACGGCTTGTGTAGATCGGTGTAGTCCACACATACTCTCCACTCCACGGGACTACGATCGTGTTAGCCAACCACTCAGGATATTTTACTTCTCTTATAAATCTTATTTTCAGCAACCTGTCCACTTCATCATCGATGACTTTCCTTCTAAATCCCCCGTTAGGTCGTTTCTTTTGTTTCACCAGTCGATGCGATGGATCGACGTTCAACTTGTGAGTAAAAACTTTTGGATCTATTCCTTTCATGTACACGTAGGACCATGCAAAACAATCAGCATTATCTTTGAGAAACGTGATTATCTCCATTTTTATGTCGGGGTCCAACTCTGCCCCACCATACACTTTCCGTTCTGGTTTGTCTTCGAAAAGGACTACTTCTTCTAATTCTTCGATCGTCGAGTCCCCAACTTTCTATTTGTTCAGCTCCCTAACACATGTCGGAATTTTGGCGAAGTCCTTATCCGTTGGACTTGGTTCTATTCCATCGTCTCCGGGCAAAGATTTCGGTGACTGTGATAGCTATTTCGAAGTATTTGAATTAGCGCCCTCCTTCATGGCTACTAAATAACATTCTTGGGCAGTCTGCTGGTCACCCCTAACTTCTCTTATTCCCCATAGGGTAGGGAACTTGACAGCTTGATGTAAGGTCGATGGGACCGTTCCCATAGCGTGGATCCACAGTCGACCCAAAATCATTTATTAAGCCATATCCCCCCCCCCCCCCACTTGGAACAAAGTTTCATTCTCAATTCTTTCGGCATAAGTGTTAATCATAATTTCACATAGCATCGTTTCACTTAAATTATTAAATCCTGAGAACACTATAGACCTGGGGTATTATCTTATCAGTCAATTGCAACTGCTCAACCACTCTTGACTGTAATATATTGACCTAACTGCCTGCATCGATCAAGACTCGTCTTACATCGGCATCATCTACCCTCATTGTGACGGCCAAAGCATCATGATGGGGATGTATCCTTTCTTCGAAGTCGTAATCCTCGAACACAATGTCGTCCTTCATAAAATCTCGCGTCCATTTGTTTCTGGTGAATGACACTTTTGCATACTTCGTCATTGTATACGTTACCCCATGGACTTCTGCTCCACCGGTAATGACATTAACCATTTTCCTTGGGGCCAGAGGCTTTGGCTGCTGATGGCCATCTTTCTTCCTATTAAAGGTATCCTTTCCTCTTTCCATCAAAAATTCCGTCAAATGCCTACTCTCAAGCAATTTCGCTACCTCATAATGTAGAGCCTTACATTCTTCGGTTGTGTGCCTATGATTGTGATGGAAAGCACGGTACAAATTATCGTCCCTACTGTTCGGATGCATTTTCATGCGACCGGAGAATTTTACCACTTTATACCACATTCCCCTCAATGCATTCACCAAGCTTTCTGTCGAAACACAAAATTTATACTCTGAAATTTTTGGAGGCAGTGGGTCTCTCGAAACCGCAGATGGACCCGACTGCTCCTTCTTTGGCTGATTCCTCGATTTGCTGGCTTCATGTCCTTCCCCACTTTGATGAGGGAAACCATAGGGCTCTAATCACTGCTGAGCCCTGTCATTTCGCCTGTCGTTTTTTACCCTCCGTGGAGCCGGTCGCTCATATCGTCGATTGTAAAGAGCTAACTATAACTCTTCCTCCTCAGCCTTGATCTTTGGCTCACATTCACGATGTAGATCGTCGAAGGTCTGTGGAGTGACTTCCCTCAACCAATCTTTTAACTTCCTACATGCCTCTGTTGAGTCGTTACTCAAATTTTTTTTGAAGGACAAACAAGCCCACCTCTCTTCCACATTTGGAATGCTTATCTTTTCATCGTTAAACTGTTTCAAAAGTTGTTTGATTGTTTCATTGGGCCGTTTCCTGATGTTCAATATATCCTCCACTCTTCGTTCTATCTTTATAGCTCTAATGTGTGCCCGAATAAATTTGGCTGACATGTCATCGAAATCTGATATCCCATTTTTGGTAGCTGCATATACCACTTCAACGTTCCTCCTCTTAGTGTTTTCACAAAATTTCTTTAGACTCACCGAATTAATCTCGTATGTTGTCAAATCATTCTACTGTACTGCGATCGAAAATATATCGATGTCATCCCTTGGATATGTAATTCCATCATACCTCAAACTCTCCGGTAACTTGAAAGTCTTAGGAATTGGAAAGGGAGCTGCACTCAGTTGAAACAGTCACTTTGAGATCGACTTTTTAGCGACGTACTCCGTGAACTTTGGAACTCCTGGCAACTTTTCAATAAATGATCTCATCTCATTGAACTTCTTCTCTACAGTGTCATTCACCAATGTTTGCATCGTAGCCAGTATCCTTACTTTTGTCATGACGGAGGGCAGAGCCCCTTCGCCGTGGAGGCCGTACCCAACCCTCCGAGTTCCACTCCCGCTTCAGGTCCCCCTATTACTGCGCCCTGAGGAACAGAGATAGGAGTGCCTGTGGGGGGAGTTCCTGGGAATGCAGGTGCTCTATGACTTGCAGAGCCAAACAGAAGCTGCAAGTACTCACTTACCCTCTCCATCTGCTGATTTGCTTAACTAAGAATTCGCACAACAAAGTATTCGTATCAACTGACGTTGTCTCGACCGTGGGTTCTTTACCGGGTCGACGTCCTCGATTGATATTCGACTGAGAGCCGTTTGTAGTGACGTTCAAGGGTGGATCCTGTTCATGGTGGGATGATTCATCGACCCATTCTTTGATGCCTGGAAGCTGGGCCCCGTCAGCGGGGTTACGCTGAAGCGTGCCGTCTCTGACAGTGGCGTTAGCATTGTTAGTATTGATTCTCTGATCGTTTGCCAACGCATACAAAAACAACAAAAATGTAAATAGAGTCAACGACAAACTTCAGAACAAATCGATTGCCTAGACCCCACGGTGGGCGCAAAACTGTACATCCTAAAATTCAATTTCAGGTATTACAATTAAATTTATATTTCGTTGAGTCTTAGGCGACCGTTTTATATTGAAGTCTGATGCTTGATCGGTATATTTACCTTCACAAGGCTGATTGCTTTAATGAAAGTCAAAATATGGATATATTCGAACAATGACAAATAAACGATGAGTAATTAATATCTAAATCGACGATAAGTATGGCAACAGAATAACGATAGGACCAGCTATATATTCGAACAAAGCAAACGAACTAATTGTCTTGTCGATTTCAAGGATTAAAGCAGCCGATTATAAGCATACAAATTATCAACGATACTTGAATTTAAGCAGCGGTCAATCTATGATTTACCGATCTAACGAATATGATACAAATCAATAACCAATCAAAGACTATACTTAGACGAGATTCCGATTGAGATATGCTTTACTGATTAACGATGACAATAATGATGAATGACTGAGATAAATGAACGAACAGGTAAATGATCAAATAAGCAATAAACAAACATAAAGTAAAAAGATAAAGCTTATTGTATTCAATGATCGAAGGCTTGTGCTCCGTTGAAAATGATGGGTTCCTCCTCCACAGCAAAGCCAAACTACAGCAGAACAACTACGGCGTAATAACAATATCGATGGTGAAACGATCGATAATGGTGGCTAATTATGAAGACGGCGGCGATAGTAATTTCGTAAGAGGAGGTTACATTCAGAAGAACATAACATTACAATGGGAAGGGTGAGCTGTATTTATAGCTAAGAGCCCAACCCTAGATGGACTCCACTACTCGCACATCTCTCCACTAACAGATTTGATTTCTTATCCACGTTCAATGGCTTCCGATAAAAAATGGATTTGGTAGATCACGCTTATATGTTACAGCGTCATTTCGTGTCTTCGAAGGAATCATTCCCGATGAAAACGAAAATATGTCTTCGATAACAATTTTTACTCCACGATGTCTGACTTGTCTCCGATTTTAATAGTGAGCTCGCCACATCAACGAACACGTATCGCCATGTGTTCGGACAATTTTTGACCGGTATAACTATCAATTTAAGTAGATTCTTTATACAAATATACAAGTGAGGAGCCCTTTAAACAAAGATAGAGATATTTCTACAAAATTATAAAATATAGCTGCACTCTTTCAAAACATAAAAATTATAGGCAAGGAAATACCCCACACAAGCAAAAAAGAATTTTAAAAAAAAAAAAATAGTCGCCGCCTTCTTATCTTTCTCCATTTTCACTCTCTCTCTCTCTCTACCCCTTCATCGGATATGTATTCTCTGTTCAATGTCCAGATCCATTTGAGAGCCATCTCCACCTTTTTCGTCTACTTCCCCTATCTAATCTTCTTCTTCTTCTTCTTCTTCTTCTTGCTTTCCATAGGATATCAAAACAATCAATGATGAACCATCAAATATGGAGGAGTTGAGCTCGTCAATATAGGTGAAGGAACTCTAGATCAGAGGGGTGAAGAAACTCTAATGTTGATGCGAATGT
The DNA here is from genome assembly GCA_037355625.1 of Petunia x hybrida. NCBI lineage: Eukaryota > Viridiplantae > Streptophyta > Magnoliopsida > Solanales > Solanaceae > Petunia > Petunia x hybrida. The sequence continues at coordinate 1,241,418 of JBBBVM010000046.1, read as the reverse complement.
TTATTACTCAACTCTAGCGTGGTGAAAAAACTCTAATCTTGATCCGCGATGCTTTTGCTCCAACATTTTGGATTTTCTCCAAATATGAAGATTCGCTATGGATCTACTCCAGATCTGGAGATGTTTTAAATGTATCTCATGTGTATTTGTGTTGTATCATTTCTCTATCTAGATCTATTTCATGTGAATCTACGCTATGTTTTGTATGTACACTTGATTTTTTTTATATCAACATGTATTTCCATTTTATTCTCATATATATATCTCCATTATATCAACATGTATCTCCACTGTATCTTTTGTATTTCCATGCATATTTGTTGTGTATCTTTGTGCTTTATTGTATCTTTCCAGTAGAATTGCATATCTATTTATGTATCTTTTGTAACCTTCTATATTATTTTGTATCTCCATGATGTTTTTCTAGGTTTTTGTATATTTTGTGTATGCGCTTTGTATCTTTTGGGTATTTTTTTTGTATCTTGAAAAATAGCAAAGTAGTGGTGATTTTTCGGCGACTTTATGTTGGAATATAAGGTGGTAGGCTCTTGATAATTCATAAGGCACAAACAGATGATGGAAGAGGGAGAGAGACATTAAACACACTTCATATTATATAACGGGAAATTTATAAAACTATACAATCTAACACTTTTTTTTTACACTAAAATGTCAATATTATCCCATTTTCAAAACATAGCAATATTTTTTTTCAAAACATAGCAAAATACATACAAAAGGGTGATAAAATCCTAGATCCACCTCCTACCACCCCCAACTGCCACCCACCATCACTGCCAGTGCTGCCAACAATCAGCCGCCACCAGCTGTCAGTCGCTGGAAATTATCTTTTTAAATTTTTTTGTAGATTTGTGTGTACAGTAGATACACATATGGTTATTGTATATTTGTATATTCTCTATATGGGCACTGTATGCACAGTGTATGCCTGTTCATAAACCGATACGTGTTGTAAATTTATTGTATGGCAAGTATATATTCATTGTATATACGGTGTATATTCACTGTACATACAGTGCATACACCGCGCATACACCGCGCATACAATGAAAAAACACATTTCAACATTCCCACAACCAACAAACACCCCCACATACACCAGAAACCACCGTGACTCAGCCGTATCCAGCCGGAAAATTAAAAAAACTAAAAAAAAAAAAAAAGAGCAATACTGTCAGTGCCGCCGGGGTACCTCGCCGGATCTGTTGTGCTGTAGCATATCTGGGCACTGCATACCAAAAATAAGGCAGCAACAACAAATTTAAGTCAAATCGAAAAAATAAGGAGCAACAGCAACAATGGAGAGGGGTGGGGGAGGGAGGCAGAAGACGACATCGTCGCTGTAATGAAGCTTCGACGCAGCACTCGTCAGAGCTCCGCCGTAGATAACGAAAAATAGCTAAACAACACGCAAAAACACGACGGAGGCTGTGGGGAACGATGACGGGGGGACGGGGGAAGGGACAACAACCACCGCGCGAGGGCGTGGGATTGCAGAGATGATGGTAGGGATGGAGAATGGTGACGGAAAATTCAGTTGGTTGGGGAGAGAGAAGAGAGAAAAGAGTGGAAAGGAAGAAAAAGGTCTTGGGTTTTTTGTGACATGTGTGGTAGCATTTTTTAAATGTTGCTATATTTAGTGAAGTGACGAAATGTTGTTATATTTTTAAAAAAATGCCCAAAAATGACACTGGGTGTAATTAAGCCTTATATAATTAAACTCCACTCTTACATTACAGAATTACAAAGGAATACTTATAGGTGTCTATGGGATCTTCAAGATATAAACCTATTAAATATATTCACACACTCACTAAATAAGTTCACACACATAATGAACATGGTTACCTTGAAAACTTAACAATGAACATAGATAATATAAAGTCCATGCACCTAGAATAACTAAAAAGACTTATATTTTGTAATGGCCAAAAGTTAAAAGACTTAGATAACATTAACAATGTATCTAATATTTTCTAGAATATTCAAAATTATTATTTCTAACACTCCCCTTAATTTTGAAATTTCTTCTTTAATTCAAATCTGGCTTTCAATCTCTAGAATCTTCAACCTCGGATTTTCTTGTAACAACTTCCTTAGAGAAGTCTTTTCCATCATCCAAACTTGAAACCTTCATCTCTTACTTCAATTGGATTAAAAGTCTTGTAACTTTTGTTACCACTTCCCATCATACTTTGATCAATTATTTCATCCTTCTCTTTAAGAAGAATAACAACAATCACTCTTTGTGCATACCTTGTAACTAATAAAAAACTCAATCATTGGCAAATTCATTTTAGCTACTTCTACCTTTTGGCCATTGCAAACACAAACTCATAGAAGGCTTCTCTTGTCTTGTATCTTGTGGAGTCCTTCAAGACTTACACCTTTTCGACGGAGTATTCCTTCCTTAACAAACCTTGAGGAATCACTGTTCTCTTTGCAAGTAGCCGGCCTCTCAACAGGTCACCAAACCCGGAGAAACACCTTCAATGGAGATTACCAAACTTTCGTCTTTACACCTTCGTCCCGGATAGTACCAACGCTCTAATATCCCTTGTTGGAATATAAGGTGGTCCCTTGTCAAATATCATAAGGCACAAAGAGGATGGAGGATGGAAGAGTGAGGGAGACATTAAACTCACTTTATATTATATAATTAAACTCCACTCTTACATTACACAATTACAAAGAGGTACTTATAGATGTCTATGGGGTCTTCCAGATATGCACCTATTAAATACTTTCACACACTCACTAAATGAGTTCACACACCTAATAAACTTGGCTACCTTGAAAAATTAACAATGAACATAGATAATATAAAGTTCATGCACCTAGAACAACTAAAAAGACATAACTTAGTCACTTAGATAATATTAACAATGTATCTAATATTTTCTAGAATATTCAAAATTATTATTTCTACCAAATTACTTGCAGCCAACAACGGTAGATAGTTGTTAGGGGCAGCGATGGAGAAGGGGCGGGGGAGCGTGGGCGACTATGGAATGGGAAATAGAGGATATGGTTGTCTTCAATCTTCAATTTATCCTTTTATATCTGTATAAAAATAGTACTGATATGTTTTGTAAGAGTTACTTTGCTGCTATTTTTTTGGGAAGCACTCTATTTTTATGTAAATAAAGCTCTTATCTTATAGGAAAATTACACAAAAATATAAATTAGGTATATATTTTTTTAAATATAGAGATATTTTAGTACAATTACATAATATAGAAGAAAATAGTGACTTAATTACAAAACATAATAAAAGTAAATATAAACTCTAGACATAACAAAACTCTAGCCTCCTCCTCCAATTTCTCCCATTTCACTCCCTCCTTTACTCCCAATTTACCGTCGGCCGACCATCTCCCACACGCCGAAATTTATTTGCCATTGCCGCTGAAAAACAAAAAAAAAATACATTTTCGAATTTCTCTCTATACCTTCTTTCCAGTTTGATACTACTTTTCCCAAATTATCGTAGAATCGGCGTAGATCTGGCTTCAATGTTTCGGCCAACACTTAACTCTGGCCACAATATCACTTTTCTGGTGAGTTTTTACATATTTCAGATCCTCTCACCCTTTTCCATCACCTCCCATACTTAATTTCCCATATTTTATGTTTTTTCATTCAAATATGGTAATTTTCGACTAAAATTTGATATTTTCAGTCTTTTTTATGCTCGGTTTGATTTGATATTTTTTCAGCTAAATATGTTGTTTTTTCATATTTTTATTTTATTGTATCTTTACTATTTCTGCAATATTTCTTGATTTTTGTACTTTTTCTGCACTGTTTCTGCATTTACGCATTTTTTTGTGTTGTTTATGTGTTTCTACATTTTTTTGCATAATTTCTACATAATTTATGCATTATTTTCTGCATTGTTTCTACCTGTCTATACACTATTTCTGCGTTTCTGTATCTTTTTTGCACAATTTTTAACTGTTTTTGCAGGCCGGCTTTGTAGTGGGGCCAACATGCTGCAGAGGGTGGCAAGGGGGAGGAATGTGAAGTAGAGGCTAGGGTTTTACTTTTTTAGTTGATTGTGGTAACTTGTATATATTACTATATTTTGTAATATTATTTATATTACTTTTTTTCTTATAGTAAAATGTGCAAAATTATATAAGTGTAATAAACCCTATATTGTATATATGTGTTATCGGTCCAATTTAAAGCCATAGGTTCATCAATCTTAATTGAGTTATACCTCATTAAAAGTGTTGGAAATGAAGAACTCGTAGGGAGAGAAATTTTGTAAATGCAGAATATCTTCATTTCTAATCTGATTAACTGCTTGTTGAACAAGCTATGGCATATATGTACATGTGGTGAATATAACCACCCTAACTAACTCTATCCTACGTGGCATTTGTGCCAAAATATCTAACTAATATTTACACATTATTTACAAACTATACACACAACTAAAACAAGAAAGAACTGGAATCTTCTGGATGCCAACGTATCAAGTGAGACCTTCAAGATCATTTGGTCAACAGTCCACTTAGTCAGTTGGACCAACACACCTTTATTTGCAGAAAACCTAAACAGCCGCCGCCTCATCCTTTCTCTCTCAAACGAGAAGCACCACTGTCAACACCCTCCTTCAAGTTGGAAGGGGAGGATCGAACCCCCCAACTTGCCTAAAAGATCATGGTGGAGAGGCCCAAAGAGGGGTTTAGTAAAGATGTCAGCGAGTTGTTGGTGAGAGGGAACAAACGACAAGGAAATAAGGCCAGATTGGAACTGCTGGCGTACGAAATGATAGTCAAGTTCCACATGCTTGGTCCTTTCGTGGAAGACGGGATTCTTGGCGATGTGTATCGCGGCCTGGCTGTCAGAGTGCAAAGGAATCGGGAGACTAGGCGAAATGGAAAGATCGTCAAGAAGACGAACCAACCAAGTGATCTCCGCAACAACGCGACGCATGGAGCGATATTCTGCCTCTGGAGAAGAGAGGGATACGGAGGGCTGTTTCTTCGACTTCCACGAGATCGGAGAACTCCCAAGGCTAACAAAGAAACCACTTATAGATCGGCGAGTGTCAAGGCAGGATCCCCAGTCAGAATCACAGAACGCAAGAAAATCCAGTGAAGGAGAAGAGGTCATGAACAGACCCAAGTTTGGATCTTTAAGCACATAACGAAGACAATGAAAAGCAGCATCCAAGTGAGGGACACGCGGATCTTGCATGTACTGGCTGAGGTGCTGGACAGCAAACGAAAGATCCGGGCGTGTGTGGGTCAAAAAATTGAGTTTGCCCAACAGACGCCTGTAAAGAGAAGGATCAGAGAGTGGAGTACCAGTGCTGGCCTGAAGTTTTGAGGACGGATCCAAAGGAGGATTAGCAGCTGAAAGGCCCAGACAATAGAATTCCTTAAGCAACTCAAGAGCAAACTTGCGCTGGCACAAACTAAGGCCCTGGGGCTCACGAAGGACCTCCATCCCCAAGAAATAAGATAAGTTCCCTAAATCCTTTATCTTAAATTCCAAATCCAAAAATGACTTTAAATCAGTGAGTTCTTGTAGATTATTGCCTGTCAATTGGATGTCGTCCACATAAACAGCCACAATAGATATAGAATCACCAGATCGCTTGTATAATAAGGAGTGTATAATAAGGAGTAATAATTTAAAGAGTGAGTGAACCCTTTGAAGTTAAGGGCTGCAGTCAGGCGAGCATACCATTGCCTAGAAGCCTGCCGAAGCCCATACAAAGGCTTCTTTAAACGACAAACCAAATTAGGAGCTGGGGAAGGTAGGCCAGCGGGGAATTTTATGTAAACTTCCTCGTGAAGGTCGCCATGTAAAAAGGCGTTGTTAACATCCAGTTGATACAGGCCCCACCCTTTCTTAACTGCCAGGGCAAGAATACACCGGATGGTGGTCATTTTGACCACCGGAGAGAATGTTTCTGTAAAATCAACCCCTGCCCTTTGAATATCACCACAAATGACTAACCTGGCTTTCAGCCTTTCCACAGATCCATCAGACTTTAGTTTGACCTTATAAACCCATTTAGAAGGCAAGGCCTTCTTCCCAATTGGAAGAGGAACTACTTCCCAAGTGTCATTGGCCTTCAAGGCAGCAAGTTCTTTATCCATTGCCTCTACCCAACATGGATGTTGGGCTGCCGGACTCTAGGAGGTACGTTCATGAACATGGGGTAAAATAGAAAGGAGCTGCTGATTAGAAATAGACAAAGCAGAAGTAGGAAGTGTAATAGGGGAGACAGAAGAGAGAAAACAAGAGGAGGAAACAGTTGTGAGATGAAAGGCATTGTATATGAAATCTCCCAGGTAAGCAGGTGTTTTACTCTCCCTGAGGGACCTCCTCAGGGCAGGTTGAAGACTGATAGGACTTGGTGAGACAGGGGAAATAGAAGGTGAAGGTGTAATGTGGACAGGAGATGGAACAGGAGGAGGAGATGTGGGTGTAGCATCTAGAGGAGTTGGGGTAGGCAAAACAGGATCAACATAGACAGGATCAGGGAAGGAGGAAGATGGGATAGCAGTGGGTGTAGGAGTACTAGAAAAGGGGAAGACTGTTTCATGGAAAACAACATTCCTAGAGATGAAAATTTCTTTGGTCTGTAGACTAAGGAGTTTGTATCCCTTCTTACCATGAGGGTAACCCACAAACACACAGGGCATAGCCCTTGGGGCAAGCTTGTCCCTATTGTGAGCAAGGGTGGAGGCAAAGCACAGGCACCCAAAACTCTTGAGAGAGGTATAATCTGGGGGTTTGTTAAATAGCAGCTCTTAAGGGGATTTATAGTGTAACAACTTGGTGGGAAACCTATTAATGAGAAATGTAGCAGTCGCACTCTCCCCAATAGGAAATGGGCACTTGTGAATGAAATAGGAGAGCCCTGCAAGTTTCCAAGAGATGTTTGTGCTTCCTCTCAATAATGCCATTTTGTTGAGGGGTGGCAACACAACTTGTTTGGTGAAGAATGCCTTTGGTTGAAAAATAGGTTATAGCTGCAATACTAGATCCCAATTCTAGGGCATTATTTGATCTGATTATTTTCACTTTGGTGTCAAATTGCCTTTCTACCATAGAAATGAAAGATTGTAGAACATTAAAAGCACTGCCTTTAGTACTAAGAAAATATGTCCAAGTCCCTCTACTATAGTCATCAACTATAGTGAGGAAATATTTGAAGCCATCATGTGTAGGTACTTTGTAGGGTCCCCAAGTGTCTATATGTATTAGCTCAAAAATATGTGAGGTAGAACTAGTGCTGTGATCAAATGGCAGCTTGTGTTGTCTAGCTAGGGGGCAAATAACATATGGAGAATCAGGGTGTTCAGTAGCATAGCTTGGTAAGGAAGAAATATGCTTCATACTAGAGAGAGGCATGTGGCCCAGCCTTACATGCCACAAATTGTTACAAAGTGAAGACACATAAACATTAGGAAAAACAGGTAGTACATTAGGAACTGTAGCTGCTACTGAATCAGTTTTATTTACATGCAGATGACTAGTGGAAGGGGCATGACTGGAGTGAAGTAGGTAGAGTCCAGCCTGTGTTTCACCAAGAGCCAGAGGCCTCCTCAAAGAAAGGCCCTGCAGACAACAAGAAGTGCTAGAGAAGGTAAGTGTAATTCCAAATTGTTTACACAACTTCTGCACTGAAATGAGATTGTAGTTAAAACAAGGCACAAGGAGTACTCCGTGAAGAGTTAAATCAGGGTGAATATTAACCTGACCTGAATGAGTAACCTGAACCTTATGGGAATTAGGTAAATTAACACTAATAGGATAGGGAGATTGGTTACATTGGACATAATACTTTCATCAAAGCACATGTGTTCAGAAGCACCAGAATCAAGGATCCAAATGTGATTTTTGTGAGATATGGTAGAGTGTGGTAGGGAATTACCAGCACAATTTGCAGTAGCATTGAAATCAGAACTTGTTGTACCCTGTTGCCCAATCTTGACCTATTGCAGAATGTCCATTAGTTGAGATAGTTGGTCTGGGTGGAATGATTAGAGCCTGCAGCCTGTGGATTATCATAAGCAGTCACAGTATTACCCTGGACACCATTTGGAATTCTTCCTGAACTGTTGTTTGTAGAACCACCTGATTGGTTTCTTTTTAGCTTGAGACAGTAATCCATAGTGTGACCTGCCTTCTTACAATAATTGGACCACCATTTACTCTTGTTTGAACCTTTGTTGGAAGAGTTGTTGTTATTGTAGTAATTGTTATTTGGTCTGCCTTGTGCATGGTTGTTTCTGTTACCTTGTGCATGATAGGAGTTCCCTGTGTACAGAGTATACTGCCCTCCTTGAACTGCAAATGAGCTTGTATCTCCAGGGTGATTACCAACTATCTGAATACTCCTCTGCTTTTCTTCTTGTAGGAGCAAGTGATAAGCTCTGTCTACACTAGGTGATGGGGTCATCATCATAATTTTGCTTCTACAGGTAGTGTATGTGTCATTTAACCCCATTAATAGCTGTACCAGTTTCTGTTTTTCCTCCAAAGCTTCATTTTTCTCAATTGCTCCACACACACAATCAGCACAAGAACACACAGCCCTAGCATCAAATAACTCTATTTCATCCCAAATACTCTTCATCTTATTAAAATAGGTCGCTACATTATCAGGTCCCTGAACAGTGTCAAGCAATTGTTTCTGCAGTTCAAAGGACTGAGCTAGGTTTGATTGACCATATCTGTCTTCGAGCTGCTTCCATACTATTCTAGCAGAGGTGGAGTGTATAACACTAGCCTTTATTTCCTTTGAAAGTGAGTTTGTTAACCAGGCAAACACCATGTCATTGCATCGAATCCAAAGTCTACAGGTAGGATCGTTATCTCTTGGTTTTTGCAGACTATTATCAATAAAACCTAGTTTATTTTTAGCAGATAAGGCAACTAATACTGATTTTCTCCATGAACCATAACCAGATCCATCAAATACAGGCGAAACGAGTGCAGTACCTGGAGAATCCAAGGGGTGAATGTATAGAGGATGATACGCATCAATTTTCTCCATTGTTAAACCAAATTTTGCAGAAAATGTATAGAACTTGTGCTACCTTTGCAAAGAAATAAATTCTTCCAGAAATTGCTGGAAACAACTGTTATATGCGGAATTTATCGAAAGATTTTGGATCAAAAGAGCCTAATTGCTCTGATACCATTTTGGAAATGAAGAACTCGTAGAGAGAGAAATTTTGTAAATGCAGAATATCTTCATTTCTAATCTGATTAACTGCTTGTTCAGACATATATGTACATGTGGTGAATATAACCATCCTAACTAACTCTATCCTACGTGGCATTTGTGCCAAAATATCTAACTAATATTTACACATTATTTACAAACTATACATACAACTAAAACAAGAAAGAACTGGAATCTTCTGGATGCCAACGTGTCAAGGGAGACCTTCAAGATCATTTGGTCAACAGTCCACTTAGTCAGTTGGACCAACACACCTTTATTTGCAGAAAACCTAAACAGCCGCCGCCTCATCCTTTCTCTCTCAGACGAGAAGCACCACAGTCAACAAAAAGAAAGAAAACATGGACTTTTAACATTGAGTTAAATATGTTCTTCTATGACTTACGTTTGTTGTTTTAACATGGTCTGTGGCCATTTCGCTGTTGAATTCCTTTCTTCCATGTGAACAGGGACGGCTTCATCGAGCTAGGAGATGTTGAACCCCAAAAATTCTACCCTTTCTTTTAAGAAAAGGATAGGTTTCGGGTATAATGTTCAACAATATGGGACTCCAAAGGGTTTTCTTTGGAGTCGCCACCTAATTTAGGAGAATTAGGAACCAATTAATTAAATAGTACGTGTAATTCCTCCGTTTTAAGGAAGTGGTCTATTTCAGAGATTCTAAAGTAAGAGGTTCAGTTATTTTCGAAAGAAGGTTTCGATTTGACAGCACTTTCGAAAATCCGTAAAGTTACGGTTAATCCTTCGGTTTTCACAAAATAACTCAAAATGTTAACTTTCAATATGTTGATAAAATGGTTTAAAATTAATATTAAAATTCTAAGATTATAATAAATTATATTTTAAAGAAATATGAATTTAAATAAACTTAGACTTGAAAAGGAAAGAAAGAAAGAAAGGAAAATAAATAAATAAATAAATAAATAATTTTTGCTAAAATAGGAAAACCAATTAATTGGGAAGAAGTTGCACTTTCATGGATAAAAATGAGTTACTTTTTATTAATTTCGAATTTTAATTGCACGCATTATTTAACTAAAAGATGCACAATTCGTAAATAAGATGGAGATTCTAAAGAAAATAATTTATTCACAATAAATAACTCAATAAATAACATTCATTCATAATCAATCAATCAAATAAATAATTATCTACGGGGAATTCCTATAGACATGCAATTTCTAAGGATGGGAAAAGAGGAGGTTTAGAAGAAGAACCCGGAAAATTTGACAAACTCATGGGAGCCTTGAATTTTATTTTTTATACATTATATGCCCATGAGCCTAAGTTAGAATAGGCGGCTCAACAAAGCATTTTAAATTTCTATAGGTCTTGAATCTTGAGCCCGGACTCGACCCCAATGCAACTCCAAGCCAAATGAGTCAATCCCAATTGAGTTTTAGCCAAACTCGCTCCCAAGGTTGTTCATGCAAAGAAAGAGAGATAAAGAGGTAAGGATCAGCACACACTCAACAAGCTATAAAGACATAAAACGAGTGAACACTAAAAGAACAGAAGATTAGTTATATAACAGAGGCTGAATTCCATGTCTTGGAAAATAAGTGAAAGTTATATAAAATTAGTAATTTCAACATTTTCATTAAAGATGTATATAGGTGTAACTTAACCAGATTTGTCTTCCCTTTTCAATTCATCAAACAAACAAGGTGGTAATTGTTTCGAGCAGTCAAGTACAACTTTTAATGGCACATACTCTACTTGTTTCTTCTGCGAATAAACTGTCACAATAATAGATAAACAGAACAAGGGAAAACTTATACCATTGAACTTATCATCAAGGAAATAAGCCTAAGAAAACAGACTAGGCTGAAAACTCAAAAGGTATTTGAATGAAATTCTACTAAAGTGGTATGGTAAAAATATAAATGTCATGTCTTTGTTCAAGAACTATGGGGTATGTCAGCCAACATCTTAACCATATTATTTGCGAATTTCTTATGCTTTTTCTCTTATATCTTAGGAATCGATCAGATAAGTATTTTCAAATTCAAACAGCCAATAAAACAATAGCTACTAGGTTGAGAATGGAAACACAAAAACTTGCTGTAACATGAACTGCTGCAACTAGATCTTGCAAATATTACAAGGTTCTGCATTTTATTGGGACTACAAACTCCACCACAAACCCAACCGCACGCTCTCACCACACTTTCACAACACACTGAACATTCTCCTAACAACCAAAACAAACCAGAGACTCCTAAAACAGCCTTTCTACATCCTCCTACTTCCTGACTCCTCTCATAGGCCTGCTAAGAAAACTAAGACACACTACAACATCAATTAAGCACTGCTTGCTTCACTCCAAACACACACTGCACTGACCTCACTTGCACATCTAAATCACCCTCAACTGCCTATAAGACACTCCACCAGGCTACCCAATACTCACAAGATAAACCCCAAACAACCTCTCTAGAAACTGCAGCAACAAAAGGACTAGCTCCACATAACCAGAACTCCCACACTCTCTCTTGAACAGCTTGCAACATCACAGACCAGCACTCATAAACAAACTCAGAACACTCTCTACATACAAGCAAATAAGACCCCCTGAACCTATTAGCATCTACGAACAGCCTACTCCCTCCATTCACCAAACCATCCAGACTCTAAGCTCCTAAAGCCATATGCAGACTCCCTTTCATGCTCACAGACCTAACAGCACCTCTACATCCTCCTTGAACAACCTACAATACCTGCTAAGACAAGCTTGAACTCCAAGACCCCTGAACCTACTGCCTATACTATACTACCTGAACACAACTCTAAGCCAACTGAAAAACTACTAGCACCACCCTTTACCTTCTCACATCCATACACTAATTAAGACCAGAATCAATATATTCAACAGACCCTTAATACCACCTGCATTCTCCCTGAACAAACCAAGAGACCAGAATCTGGAATAGCCTCTAAACAGACTGCCAACTCCCTGAAATGCCCTGCATACTGCCTACTACTTGCTACAGCCCCTAAGACTTCCAAAACACCCCTGACCCCAAGATCAAAACTTGACAGGACCTAGACACCTGAAATTCTAAGCAAATAAGAGGTCTAAACAACCCCCTCACTGCCCAGACTACCAGGAACTCCCTGAATCTGACCTGAGCAACTACTACACCCTCATATATCACTCCGACCATCCATGACTTCAAAGACAAATTCCAGACCACCTACAAACCACTTTACTTATTTGAACAAATCAGAGGCTACCCCTGCACTCCAGAACAAAACCAGAAACAACTATACTCCTCTAAAACACCCCTACACCTTCTTACATACCCCTGAATCCTTCACAGCCTACACTATCTCCATTAATACCTGAAACACACCTACAAGCCTCCAAAACATCCTCATCAGAACTAACAAGACAAGAAATAGGCAATCTTAAACTGTATCATCATCAGGCCATAAAAAGTGAAAATATTTTATATGCTATAATTCAAAGCAACAAGGAAAGATATCAGTTTTTAACTTTAAACTTGAAAGATTTAAGAATATTTCATGAACTCAAAGCAGCCTATGAACTCTTTTGGCACAGAAGGATAGACAATCATATTCAAACACCAAACAAATAATACTCCAGTTACCCAAAGAAGAAACTACACTTCTAAAAGATCACCTTTTTTGCGAAAATGCGATAACATAAACCAAACTTAAGACTAAAATAGGTAACTACTTAAATTCATATTAAGCATAAGAATGCAAGTGTGAGGTCGAGATTTTTACCTGCTGCGATGCAATGAACTAGGGCGAGGGATCCGAGAAAATACGACTCAACCTAAGCGACTCGACTCAGCGAACAAAGTCGACGACTAGAATAATGAAGCGATGACACAAAGTCGAAAGCAACGTTCGACTCCGAGCCGAAACTAAAATGCTATGTATATCCTTTCTTCAACTCAAAAAAAAAAAATAGAAATGCTGCCGTTTTTATCTGTGTTAAAATCCGAACCCCTTAAACTGAAGAACAACTTATCCTTTTATAGATGCAGCTAGGGTTTGGACTCCTTTCGAATTTCCAAGAGCGACCCTCAGTTTTTCCACCTTTTCTTTAAGGAAGGAGGGTGAAAATGGTCTAATCCTTTCCAGGATCGTACCACTTTCACTCTCTATCCCTAGGAAATAGCCGTTACTTTTGATTAAACGGTTCGGATCGAAATTTGATTCAAACGAACGATGGAGATTCGAGACAGCTGGTTGTATGAAGATAAACGATGTGGAGGATCGTGGGGGGACCATTCGTACGAAATTTGGACTGATTTGAGGAGGGAATCGACGGGTTTGAAGCGGGTCGCGAGGAGGGATTTGGGCAAACGGGTTAGGGATTAGGGGGAATTGGGAATATCTGATTAAAGGGGGGTTGTAAATATTATATCAACTGTTTGCATAGATAAGCCAATTTTACGAGGAATGAACAGTTTTAGCCTCTCTAAAGGTTTAATTAATCAAAGGATTGCACGGGTATGCTGAAATTGAGCTATGTATTGGGATTTATGGCCTTTTCCCTTTAAATTTAGCAACTTGGTTATTTAAAATTATAATTAGCCCTTCCAATTAAATATACTTTAAAATTCAAAATTCGGGACAAAATTGGGTGTCAACAGGAGAAAGCTGTTCAATTGATTCCTTTTCTAAGATTATATTGTGCAAATTACCAGAAATTAGCTTTTCAGTCACTAACTATTACATTTCGATTCTGTTTGAAGTGCGATCTAAGAAGAAAAGAATCATATATGATTCTAGGATTTGAACTTATGATATTGCGTTTTGGAGATCAAAATTCTACTGAATTGAGCTTAAAATTTTTTCTTAGTACATTACAAAAATGACTTGGAAAAATTCTAATAAAGCGGAGTCACATTTATTAATCATCTTATATAAAATCCCGACAAAGCAACTTCATGTGAATTAAAAAAATCTCGGTTTAACAATAAGGAGTTGTTTGGTTTGAGACATATTAGATTATAATTTCAGAATTAAATTCAAAGATAAGTTTTTCATCACTTGGTTATTGGTATTAGCAATGTACTCCCTCCATTATAATTTTTGTACGTGTAAACATTACTACTTGGAGAATTCACGAGTTGATTTTATTATCATATTTTTCTTGTATATTTTATATATATTTTGAATGATAAATTATTGTAACTTAATTTACTTTTTGTGTAGTTCTTGAGTATATAAATTATTTCTTCAAAAACTTAAAGAATTTATGTCTAAGTTTAAGGCCAAAGTTTTAAGTTCTGACACTCATACTTTGAACTTTGATATTTAAATTGAAACAGATGGAGTTAGGCGAAATAAACTTTATACCTAAGCTGGAGGTGGCATTATAATTGTAAAACTATATGTATTAAACTTGTTTTGAACCAACTATCCCTAAACATGACATCATTAGTCGCCTTTTGAAAAAAATATGAACCTTAAATTTTGTATAAGGTATTTAGGAGTCGTTTGGTAGGCCGCGTTAAAATTTAATACCGGCACTAAATTCCTCACAAAGTTTATGTAATGTTTGGTTTGTTTTGTAAGAAGGTATAAAAATCTGCACTAATAATGCTGCATTTGGTTTGGATTTAGATACCTGCACTACTAATACCCGCATAAATTAATGAGGGAATCTATGTATTATTTTGTGTGGGATAGGAGGTTGTATAATAATACGGGTATTAGTTATGCAGGTATTAAAATATTAAAAGAACAAATATGCCCTCACCTCTCTTTACATTATACGCTTTGTTTCATTCAAGTTAAATCTATTGAAGATTAAATATTAAAACACATAATTTAAATTATGAAATATATAATAATTTTTTAATACAACAAATCATTCATTAACTAAGATATAATACTTGCATTAATAACACCTACATTAATAATATTTGTATAGCTAATATATGCATAACTAATAGCTACATTATCAATACCCGCATAAAGTCAATCTCAACCAAACACCAGTTAGTGAACGAATCTTGTAAGCTATTGGTATTTATGTCCAGTCACATGAATATTTTCAAATGTCAGCGCCCATAGATTGAGATATTCCCTATGCCGGCTCCCTTTCATAAACAATGTTCGATCACGTTTTTCCACTTAAACCCAAATTACGGAGAAATCAAGGTTATCGTATAGGCTGCGCATACTATGTGGTTTAAGTTTCTCAAATATTTTATATTATCTGGTTACATGAAATATATTTGGAGGTTATATCCATAAAAAGGTAATTCTTATATTATTGAAAGTAATTTCTCTCAGGTCACCAATACTTTAAGTAGAGGTGACTTGATCCAAACATGACCATATTTGGTCACAATGTACGTATTTTTGTATTAGTCAGGGGCGAATTTACATGTAGGGGGCGCCACTGTCATCCGACATTACTAGATCGAAATTTTTTGCTAAATATATAAAAGAATATAATAAGAAAAATGAATAACAAAAGTAAAAAAATACAAAATGACACCACTTGAATTAAAAGTTCTTGTTGGCTTGTTGGTAAATGCTTTAATATTTATTTAGAGGCCTAATTAGAGTTCGTATTCCACTAGTGACATCTTTTAAAACGTTTTTTTCTAAATGTGATTATTTAAATTTCGACACCACTACAAAAGTCATGCGCACAACAAGGGTATTATTTACCTCATTCTTTGATGTTGTTGCGGATGATTTTAGTATGAATATTTGTATTATGTGCTTATTATGGGTGTTTGAATGCGTAGGACTAGGAGTCAAGTTTGATGAAAACAGTACAAAAAAACCGGTTGTTAGCAGCGGTTTTACTGCAGCAGTTCTGCAGAACCGTTGCTACACATTATACTCCTGTGCATTTATCGGGGGGTTTTTTGGGGCTGAAAAATGAAGGACTTTAGCAGCGGTATTTGTACATTAATATATCTGGCTGCGGCTTTTTAAGGATTTAGCAGTGGCTTTGTATCCTAAAATATAAATTTTCAACAATAATATGAAGGCAGAATACATAGATGGTCCCTCAAAGTTGTACCCAATTCCTAGTTGAATCCTCCAACTTTCCCAATGACCAGATAGACACCTTATGTCGTCCCCAGTGTATTTTATGAAACCCTCACGATGACATGGCATATTAAGTGTAAATCACTCCAATATGAGCGCGTGAGTAGCTGTTATTGACTTTCCTTTTTTCTTTTCAGATTAAATTCTCTTTTGTGGGTCCCACCAGAAATTTTTTATTTTTTTCACAATATTTTCACCTTCTTCCCCAATAATCCCACCATCTTCCACCACCATCTTCCACTGCCAGAAATCCTCCATTGATGAGCAAAGCACCAAACCCGATTCCAGAACATATCAACAATTAAACAGAAGCAAATACGAAGTCTAAAAAGTTGAATGACCAACATAACAGAACGGGATAACACGAAATCTAAAAGATCTAAATACACCGGTGGTTTTCTGTGACGATGACAACACCACGAATTTGACAAACAATCAAACGGGAGGTGGAGTAGGAGCCGATCGGCTGCATCGCTGCTACTTCGCCCCTACCTTCTCATTTTCCATCTTCTTTGTACTATTCCGATGGTCCCTCGCCATTTTCACAGTTCAACGCCGGTGGTGATGGTGGCTTTGCCACTGCCCCTTCGTCTCCCTTCCCCCTGTTTTGTATTGTTCTGTTGGTGTGTGCATGTGTATGTGTTTCCAAGAGAACAGGAATCTCCCTCGTTTGAATTGTATATGGTGGTGAGTGTCGCCCCTCTATTTCTCTTACTGTTCCGTCGGAGAAAATGGCTAGAAATAGTGTAGTGGTGGTGGCAGGTGAAAAAGGAAGATCGAAGAAGGAAGAAGAAGGGTGAGGGGTGGGGCCAATGGTGGGGGCAAGTTTTTAAAAGAAGAAAGATGTCAATTTTTTAATGAAAAATACACGTGTCAGTTTTTGATTGGTTCATTTGACACGTCAGCAGCGAGTGTAACTCACGTATTTGTCTTGTTGGACCTGAGTGTTCACGAGACACACTGAGGATGACATGAGGTGTCTAACTGGTCATTGGAAAAGTTGGAAGATTCAGCTGGGAATTGGATACAACTTCGAGGGGCCATCTATGTATTCTGCCTAATATGAAAAGTCTGATGAAAAAGAAAAGGGAGAAAAAATAATGAGAAAAAGCCATCACTCCCCCCAAATTCATTTCTCGATTCAAATTAGTTCATTCATTTCACATTCAACTTTTTTATAATTAATTAAAACTTCTCCCCCAATTCATTCTCGATTCAGTTCTCTTCAATCATTTCACATTCATTTCCACCAGTTTCTCCCAAATTCTCACCGAAGGTAAACCCTAATTTCTTCACTGAAAGTATGGGTGTCAAACGGGTAGGGGTCTACCCGTCAAAATCCGGACCCGGACTCATTAAAACCCGACCCCACCCGGATCCGCAAAAACTCGGACCCGAACCCGTAGACCCCCTAAAATACCCCTACCCGAACGGGTTTTTTTTTTCTTAACAAATACCCGTATCCGTTAAGACCCGTCAAAATTATGGGGTATTAATGGATATACACGTACCCATACCCGTTAAAATAAACTGAGTAATAAAACTTGTACGTGGAGAGAAATGTATACACAAGTTTTCCACTCATGGTTTAATTTGTTTTGTGTCCATATTGTTAGTAGTGAAATATGTTCAAGACAAACAAATTATTTATTTAATTAAAAAAATACTTTATATTCCATAATAAATCAACACTTTGAAGTTTGAATATATACTACTCTAATATGGTATAGAACTTCAACTATTAATTTCGATATATACCTCAGAAAATAAGCTACTTGGAGTCGGACAAAGTAACTCTTTGAGTTTTTCCTATTGATCTTTTTTTAATTTATTTTAAGTATTTAAAATAATATTATTAAAAAATAAAATTATAACCCGTAGCCAAACCCGATTTGTTAAGACCCGACCCGTACACCTACCCGCTAAGACCCGAACCCGCACGGGTTTTTTTTTCTAGCCGAAACCCGTATCCGTTAAAAACCCGTAATTTAAACCCGTACCCAACCCGTACCCGGAACCTGTGGGGTTACAATTTTACAACCCGAACCCGGACCCGTATACCCGTTTGACACCCATAACTGAAAGCATGGTGTTATTTGAATTTTTCCCTCGATTTGCGTTTTCTAAACCGTAATTTGTGAGTATTTAAGCTTAACCATAATTTTTTCTGAATTTGTTGTTGTACTTATGTGTATTTAAGCTTTATTTAGTTTTTTTTTTTTTTTTTTTTGTATTTTCTATGTTTATAGGCTTTTTAGTAATTTTTCTGAAGCTCAACCCTAGAGTTGAACTATGAGCATCTGCATGTGGGTATCGACTTCTGTATGTAATAAATTTGTGTTTGAATTTATGCGTATTTGCAGAACTTCGTGTATCGAAACACTTTTTATAATCTCTCAAGCTCCTGCACTTGTTCCTTCAAATTAGTATGTATTTAAGTCTTTTTTACTGAATACACAAATTTTTGAAGCCTTCCCCTAGATTTGAACTATGAGTACTGCATATGTGTATCGACTTCTGTATGTAATAAATTTTTGTTAGAGTTTATATGTATTTGCAGTGCTCTGTGTGTAGAAACACTTTCGACCTTTATCCAGTCAGGTAAATTTTGAGTGCTTTTGTTTGAATATGTACTTTTGTATTTTAGAGTTTTGTTTCAGTCACTCTTTTGATTATATTCATGTGTCAGGAAGCATCTGACACTAAACAGAAGACTGTGAAACACACCTTTTAATATGAGAAAGAGTTTTTAAAATTTACATTGAAGTATCAGCAAGTTTTGCATAAAGATATTCAGGTGTCTTATTATATTCCTAGTTTTGCTATTTTCTAAGTTTTGATTTTACTTCTTTTCGTAATTGTCTTTTCCTATTTCCTCTGGACATGGATTAGTTATATATGTTAATTATACGATGATAATCTACCAAATTAGCGGTCATGCAACCATATGATATAGTGCAATTACATACTTCCTATTTTTATCAAGCATCATTCTTTATTGTCAATTGTTATGTTCAAGTGAGAAAGAAAAATTTAATATGGGTTAGTGCTATCTCATAAGAAAATCTTTTCATTAAGAGTTGTAAAAATGAAAGCATGATTATGAAATGGTTTAATTGGTTCTGTTATGAATTTATCTTTACTTAGTTTTAGTCTTCTTAGGATAGTGATGAATCCTTGTTTTCCTGAATAAACTAAGCTATACATCCTAGTCTTCTTGAGTAAAATATGCAGTAGATTAAGCAATCATTATATCCTCTTTCATTTTTCTAGTATCAAATTACTATTCTTTATATTTATTTGTTTGACATAGACTTGTTGGAATGAGGCAGCCGAGACGCTTCAAGAGCATACTACCTCATATGAGAGCTAGTTCTGTACCGTTATCTCATAGCAGAGCTTCTTATATACCACCAGTTCATTCAACTCATGGTAAAGGTACTCCTTTACAATCAACTCATCATAGAGCTACTTCTGCATAATCAACTTATAATGGGGCTCACTCTTAGCCTGAGAATAGCAGCTTTTATGGTGAGTCTGAAGATGATGCAACTCTTACATCTAGTGAGACAATTAATAACCGTCACAATGGATTAGTCTTATAGGTAAGAATTATCGTTCTTGTACTTAGAGTGTGCGTGTCTTCGTCATTTAGATGAACATGTAGGAGGTAGTTATGTCACTTTGCTTGGATGCTTCTCTACTGTAATTTACTTATTTATATATCCATATAGCTTGACTATCATTAGCAGTTGACTAATTTGAGATTATGAATTTACTGTGTTAGCAAAAGGAAACTTGGAAATTTTCTGTTTTGTTGTTGATTCTTCGTCAATTCTTTCTTGTTTAGCTTAATATGCAAGAAAACATCCTGATGTGAATATGGTTAATAAAAACATTGGTTGCAACAGGATAGTAG
Source organism: Petunia x hybrida (assembly GCA_037355625.1). Classification (NCBI taxonomy): domain Eukaryota; kingdom Viridiplantae; phylum Streptophyta; class Magnoliopsida; order Solanales; family Solanaceae; genus Petunia; species Petunia x hybrida. The sequence goes on along the minus strand of JBBBVM010000046.1, from coordinate 1,221,199 downwards.
ATATTAAACTATGAAATCCAGTGTTCTATTATGAGCAAGCAGAGAGTATGTACCACAAACAGGCATCATCCATGACAGTCATTATTGTTACCAAAGAGTTTGAAATGATACGATCCATAGCCCAAAGACAAAGTTGGAATTGAAATTGTGTTTGGACATACATTTCACGTGAAAAAATATATATATCTTTTGGTCAACTTTTCCTTATGTTTTTGTAGTTTCAATAATTGATCATTGATTTAATATGCTGCATTTTGGTCTATTGGTGTGATACAGGGAATCTACTATTGCCTCTACATTTTTTTTAAAATATTTGCTTTAATGAATAGATGTCGAATTCATGGAAGAGTTATGTCTAGAATCTTGACTTTTGTGAAGTGGAGAGGGAACTGTTTGGAAGTTGAATTTTAGTGGAAGAGAGGATAAGAGTGGATGAAAAAGTCCTGACTTTTTTTGCCCGTCGTTAGAAATAAGAAGGAAAGGCTCATAAAAAGGTATAATGCACAATGATCTATATTTATGTTATTGTTCTTGTGATTATTTTACTGTTATTAGACACCTCTTGGAAGTTTTTAGCTTACTACTCTATCTATTAATACTGCAATTGATATGTCGTCTCCTTAAAATCTCCATGCGAGAAGGTAAAACTTGGCTATAATAGAAGACTGTGTCTTGGCCACAAATTTACAGTAACAAAAGAAGAAAAAGAATACAGAAGAGCCAAAAAACAAAGACACGGACACTCAAGTATTTGGTCACACAACTCATCTATGCAGTGGAACTTTGTTTTCTCAGATTCAAGATGACAAAATTGATGCGATAAAGATGGAGATAGAAGCTGAAAAATCAAGATTCGAGAGCTTGAGTCGGTGGTGAGTGCTGAAAGGTTGAAGAGGCGACAACTCGAGTCAGTGGTAGGTTTCATATCAACAGGTTTCATAAAACAAGGAGGAGATATGGCGCCTGAGTTTGCTACTATAGTTATGCAATGGTATGTGTTCCAACTACATATGTCTTCTGTCCGAACTAAACTGATCGTTTCCTTTGCAATCTATCCTTAAATAAACTTGACTTCTTTTTTTGTGATTATGCTTTGAACTGACGCTTCAAGCATTATTAGTTGATTTTATTAACTAGAACTATCCAAGTTAAACTTCAAAAAGAAAATGGTTGAAGTTGAATGTGTCTGAGCTGTGAAGGGGGAAGTAAATCTACCCAGTGCAGTTGGAATTTTTTCTTAACTGCTTTTTCGTTTCAAAGATCACGGTAAAAATGTGGATATGGTTGAAACTGGACTAATGGGAGAGTAATATCGAGTATATTGTGTTGTTAGAGTTCTCCTCCCTGGATGTCTGTAATTAATTTCAATGTGTTCAAGATAGTAGACCCTTCATATTGGACACAAAACCTGCTAAATCTGAACACGTATATGTATTCATAGGCCCTCAGACCGGAGTCAACATACATGGACTAAATGTTGTATTGAACTGCATTTGTACTTGTCACCATTAAATGCTATAAAGTCAGAGCATTGGCTACACAAATCAGGGAGCTGTGGACAAGTCCTTCAAACTTTTGTGCTTGTATTTTTGTATATTTTTGTTACCCTCCCAAATTTGTGTAATATATTGGTATTGTCATAGATTCTTCGGTTGATATGTAGATATGTCTTCTCTTCTGATGCGTGGTGTATTTTTTGCTGTAGGTATTCTGTATTAGATGTGCTATATTATTTGGTTAAGACACCAAAAATAGCTTTGGTAAAGAGATAACAAAATAACACATATCAGATGTGTTATTTTTCTTTTGTTTTACTGGTTGTTGGGACATATGGAAATATCCTAAGAATGTTTACTCACAGTACAGATATTCATATTTTTCAGGCTTCAGATGAAGAAAGCATGCCAATTTCTCCAGGTGTCCGACCGTCATCTTCAACTAGTCATAATGTTGAAAGTTAATTTCTCATTTGAAAAAATGATCTGACTGAGATCTTTGCGAAAATATTATTTTGTTTGTAGTGGATTTTTAGTTTAACTTTGTTATAGATGCAGCTTTATTTATAATGAAAAATTGAGTGTTTTATAATTCCATTTGAGTTATTTCAATTCTTTAAATAGTAATAGTTCCTAACAGTTTAGGGGTGGTCTCAAAATATAGCTAGTACTGAATTTTAATCTAAACAGTATTTTTGCAGCGATTTTCAAACTGCAGGTAAACCAAAAAAAATAATCTAAATAGTACTTTAGCTGCGGTTCCGAACTGTTGGTAAACAAAAAAAAATAAAATTGGTAGAATGAGTATCCTGGCGGTTTAAAACCGCCACAAAACTTTAAAAACCGCCGTTATAAGACTTTCTACAAAACCGCTGCTATTTATTGCGTTTAGCGGCGGTTCTGCCAGCAGTTTCAAAAAAACTGCTACTAAAGTATTTTAGTACAGCTACTTAGGCGACAGTTTAAAACCGACGGTAAATTTTTTTGGGGCGGCTAAAAAACGCCGTTAATTGATAAAATAACTCGTTGCTAACAACCGATTTTTTTGTAGTGAAAAGTTAATATTTGAAGCTCATTGACATCAACTTAGGAAGGGTAGTGGAGTTAGGCTCCAAGGCCACAGATCAGTAGTGAAGAGATGGAGACCAAAAGTCACGGCCCAATCGTTGTAAATCTATGATTCAGCCATGAAGGCAAAGCTGGAGCAAAATTTCACAGTCAAGTCACGGTGAGGCTGTGGACCCAGTCGTGGAGGCAAAATCCTAAGCGAAAAAGGAGCAAAGAGCGCATTAGTCCAAGAGTTCTTCACGAAATATAAAAAGATTTTAAGCTATATTGAAGTTCTAGGCGAAAAAGACACGTATGGCACTTTAGGGATATTGTAATTTGACTATGACATGTAATTGAATAACCTTTAATTTTCTTGACTGAAAAAGAAAAATAGTTCAAGAGTGGTGTCATTTATAGCTAAAAAACTTTAGCGAATAATTTTAAATTCAAAGATGGAGTAGTATCTAGTGCATGTTTGGAGTGAATTCATGAGTATTTCGATAACTAGGAATTCACTATCTAGGCTTTTTATCATTTGTAAATTCGTTAAATTCTTGGCGTTCTTTCTATACTTCTATTTGTTCTTAGTTGATTGTTATTCTAGTTAATAGTTTACAATAAAAAATTCAAATAAAGTTATTTCTTTTGTTCGACTTTGGAATTTTGGCGATAAGATTTATCGGAGCTCGACTTTATTTTTTATGGGATCCAAAACATACTTAACAATTAAATATATTTACAACAATTGCTTATTTCTTTTTATAGAACGTAATTGCGCGTTACCACATAGCATAGCCAAAAGGGTCCAAAATTGTTTCATCGAATGGGTCTCACATCAATCTTTGCTTCTACAAGACCTGTTCGTCTGTGTTGGAGCCTTCTTTGTTAAAAGTTGATTTTATTTGGCTTCCTTTTCTTTATTTTTAATCCGTTAGACCCTTTTGTCTTACTAGTTTTAGCGTACGTGCGTTGTACGTGTCATATCACGATAATAATTAAAAAAATTTATATATCAAGATAATAAATATAACATTAACAAAAATAGATAATATAGTCGTTTAAAAGTTATACACTATTATTCTTATAACTAATAAAAGAAGGTTTACTGATTGATTAAATGGCTAATAGCAAAACATCGAATCATAAGCCATTTCAAAAATTTTATGCACTTGTATAAGGTTAGACAAATCACTAAGTTAGTAATTTGACACTCAAATACCTTTTAAAAATATTAATCAAACACAAATTACAAACAAAAATACTTCTTCATCCATTTGGTCGAACACAAACTGGTACTCCTCCAAAATAAGTACATTGCTAGTCTTTGTTGTGTTGCTCTATATTGTAGTGTATTAAAGGTAAAATCGTACAGATAGAAGACTTTTATTAGAGTTGAAATCAAATATCAACAACATACTCCTATTATGATTGCAAAGCTTACATAGTGAAAGTCCGACGTTAGCTCTTTAAAAATTTGCGCCGATTGTCTTCTTTCCGGAATATATATGCTTGTGAGAATGATGCCTTAATTACCATAGAAGTCTAACCTGTTAAGCAAGCTGAATAAGTAAGAATGAGCAGATTAGTAATTACCCTAAGTCCAGAAGTTAGTTATAACTGAAATTAATTATAGTTTAAAAGTTAGTTACTATTTTCCTAACTCCCTCTGCGTGTATAAAGCCTCCTTGGCTGATCTGCTTTGCACAACAATGAATAAAGATTCTTTCACTGATCTTCTTCTCTCTCTCTCAACTTTACTTCATCATCAACTCCTCAATTAACAACATGGTATCAGAGCAACTCAGGCAGATCAAGAAGATCTGAAGTTGAGAATTGATCTGGGTAAATTCTGTTCTTACTTCTTTACTGCATTTGGTGATTCTGTTTCTCTTGCCATTTCTGATTGAATCTTGTTAGTTAAAAGCAATTCAAGAACTAGATTTTCCACACTGTTCAAATGGCTTTGAATAACAATGTTCCTGGTCATGGGGTTCCTGTTTTAGATCACAATCACCCGCTACACCTTCAATCCAATGATATTAGTGGCATTTCTTTAATTTCTGTACAATTGACTGGGAGTGAGAATTACTCACTGTGGAGCAGATCCATGAGGATTGCTTCACTAGGAAGAAATAAACTAGGGTTAGTAGATGGGTCCTGCAAGAAAGAACAGTATGAAGAAGGTCTGTGGACTCAATGGGAGAGGTGCAATGCTATAGTACTCTCCTGGTTGATGAATTCTGTGTCAAACACATTGCTTGGTGGAATTGTATATGCTTCAAATGCTCATATGGTTTGGGAGGATCTGAAAGAGAGGTTTGATAAGGTGAATGACTCAAGAACCTTCAACCTCCACAAAGAAATATCATCCTTAACTCAAGGAACAAATTCTGTAGCTGTGTACTTCTCCAAACTGAAGGACATGTGGGATGAGTTTGATGCTTTAGTACCAACACCAGGGTGTGATTGTGACAAGTCTAAGGATTTTAAGGCTTATGTGCAAAGGCAAAAACTGTATCAATTTCTGATGGGCTTGAATGACTCATATCTGCAAGCAAGAAGCCAAATCTTGCTCATGAGCCCATTGCCTACTGTGAATCAGGCATATGCCATGATAATTAGTGATGAAAGCCAAAAAGGTTGCACAGTGAACACAGGAATTCTGGGAGCTGCACCTGTTATAACTCGTTTGGATCAAGCTGCTCTATATAGCAAGGCTAAAGGGAACCAGGGAATGAACAAGTACAAGAAACAGGTCAAAAATCTGTACTGTGACTTCTGCAAGTTGACCAATCATACTAGAGAGGGGTGCTGGAAATTGAATGGATACCCCCCAGACTTCAAGAAGAGAAAGGCAAACAATGGTTCAGCATATAATGTTCTAATGCACCAACGACACAGTTGGGGGGCTGCAACTTCACACCAGAACAGTACACACAGATTCTGCAGATGCTGGGAAACAATAACAGTAACAACTCAATGTCAGCAGCTAATATTGCAGGTATCAGTAGTGCCTTACTCGTCTCTACTAGTTCAAAAGAGTGGATCATTGATACTGGAGCCACCAATCACATGGTCTCAGATATTACACTGCTAGATAGAACTTCTGTACAGACTGTCAACCCAAAAAAGGTGTTCTTACCTAATGGAGACACTGTGAATGTGACACATACTGGTTCTAGTAACATAGCAGGGGATAATATGCTCACTAATGTGTTCTACTTGCCTCAATTTAAGTACAACTTACTATCAGCCTCTCAAGTTACCAAAGAGCTTGGCTGCTCAGTTACCTTTTTCCCACACTTTTGTGTATTCCAGGATCTCTGCAGTGGGAAGGTGAGGCTGATTGGTAAAGAAAAGAATGGGCTCTATCTGATGCAACAACAAGGGGATGACAAAGTGGAAGCACATAGTTTAGCTGTTCAGGTCAATGACCAGGAGATAGGACTGTGGCACAAGAGGCTTGGGCATGTATCTACCAATGTGCTCAGAAGGGTTCTCTCTATTGATAGTAATAAAGTTAGCAATATAGTTGATAATTGTACAGTTTGTCCTTGTGCTAAACAAACTAGACTTCCATTTCCTAGAAGTTCTATCAGAAGTACAGTTGCTTTTCAGTTGATACATGTAGATGTTTGGGGGCCCTATAAGGTTCCTACATTTGATGGTAATAAATACTTCTTGACTATTGTTGATGACATGACAAGAATGACCTGGTTATTCCTTCTGAAGTTGAAGTCCGATGTGTGTGTTGCATTGCAAAACTTCTTCATTCAAGTTAAAACTCAGTTCAACTGTTCTGTCAAAATAATAAGGACTGATAATGGAGCAGAATTCTTAAACACAGTCTGTCATGATCTCTTTGCCAGTCTTGGCATTATTCATCAAAGAACATGTGTCTATACACCACAACAGAATGGTGTAGCAGAAAGGAAACACAGGCAAGTACTTGAAGTAACTAGAGCAATAAGATTCCAAGGGAACATTCCACTAAAATACTGGGGTCACTGTGTACTAGCAGCTGCTTACTTGATAAACAGGACTCCATCCTCAGCTATTGCCTATCATACACCTTTTGAGAAGTTATACCACAGAAAACTCTCACTACAGCATCTAAGAGTTATAGGCTGCAGATGCTTTGCAAAGATTGCACATCAACATGATAAGTTGCAGTCAAAAACAGCAACAGCTGTTCATATGGGATACTCAGAAGTTCAAAAGGGCTATCTCCTACTTGATCTGACTACTAAGAACTTCTTTGTCAGCAGAGATGTCATCTTCAATGAGCACATATTCCCTTTTAAACAAGGAACACCTCCTCCACCTATATTCCTTGAACCCAATATCACACCTGAAACAGCTGATCCTCTCTCTCCTCAAACACACCCCATTCTTAACCCAGGGGGAGATAATGCTGATATTGAACTACCTGAACCAGCATCTCCAGATCCTGCAGTACAGAATGAACCGACAGCAGAAATTTTTCAGCCTGTTGAAGAACAACAACCAGCAATGCAGGCACCTGATCCTCTTCCAAGACCTCCAAGAACTAAAAATCCACCAGTCTGGATGAAGGACTTTGTATCATTGCGCATAAATGACTCAGTACCCTATCCTATGCAGAACTATCTCTCATATGACACCATTTCTCCAAAATACCAAGCCTATATTGCAGCCTTCTCTAATGAAGTTGAACCTAGTAGCTACAATCAAGCTATGAAAGATCAGAGATGGGTAGAAGCCATGAAGTCTGAAATAGAAGCTCTTGAAAGCAATAAGACATGGACTATAGTCACACTGCCCAGAGGAAAGAAACCAATAGGCTGTAAATGGATATATAAGATTAAGTATAAATCAACAGGTGAAGTAGAAAGGTTCAAAGCAAGGCTTGTTGCAAAGGGTTTCAGTCAGAAAGAGGGAGTTGACTACAAAGAAACATTCTCTCCAGTTGTTAAGATGGTCACTGTCAGGACCATTCTATCTATAGCTGTATCTAAGCAGTAGCATATACATCAAATGGATGTATATAATGCCTTCTTACAAGGTGATCTCTATGATGAAATATGCATGGAACTTCCTCAAGGATTTAGAAGTCAGGGGGAGAACAAGGTATGCAGACTAACTAAATCCTTGTATGGTCTCAAACAGGCTCCAAGACAATGGAATGCTAAGTTGTCTGAGGCATTGAGAAAGTTACAGTTTCACCAAAGCCAGCTGGATCATTCCCTATTCACTAAAAGGTCTAAACTTGGGATTGTAATAGTGTTGGTGTATGTGGATGACATGCTGATCACAGGAGACAACTTGGAACTAATCAAAGAAACTAAGGACAAACTGCAGAAAGCATTCAAAATGAAAGACCTGGGGGAACTCAAATACTTCCTAGGCATTGAGTTTGCTAGATCCAGTAAAGGTATCCTAATGCATCAAAGAAAGTACTCACTAGAGCTCATATCTGAAACTGGTCTAAGTGCTGCCAAGCCTGCAACCACACCAATTGATCCAAATATAAAGCTCACCACCAGAGAATATGATGATCACTTAAAGAATGACAATCTGAAAAATGACAAACTCTTAAAGGATCCCAGTATATATGAAAGGTTGATAGGGAAACTCCTATACTTAACTGTCACAAGACCTGACATTGCCTACAGTGTTCAGACACTAAGTCAGTTCCTTCAAAAACCAAAACAGTCTCATCTGGAAGCAGCAATGAGAGTAGTTAAATATGTCAAGAGCCAACCTGGACAAGGAGTCCTGTTGTCTAGCAATCCTATTGGAACTGTCAGTGCCTACTGTGATGCTGACTGGGCAGCATGTGTATTCTCCAGGAGGTCAGTAACTGGTTTTGTAGTAAAGCTGGGAGACTCATTGATCTCTTGGAAATCAAAGAAGCAGAGCACTGTGTCCAGAAGTTCTGCTGAAGCAGAATATAGGAGCATGGCCTCCTTATCTGCTGAGATTACTTGGATAATGTACCTACTTGCTGAAGTTGGAATCAAGTGTGAACTACCAGTCAAAGTGTTCTCAGATAGCCATGCAGCCATGCAAATTGCTGCCAATCCTGTCTTCCATGAGAGAACCAAGCACATTGAAATCGACTGCCATTTTGTGAGGAAGAAGATCTTGCAAGGACTGATTTCTACTCAATATGTTTCAACTAAGGAGCAACCAGCAGATGTTTTAACAAAAGGATTGAATCGAGTACAGCATGCTTACTTATGTTCCAAGCTAGGATTACTTAATGTGTTTAGTACCTAGCTTGAGGGGGAGTGTTAAGCAAGCTGTAATTAGCAGAATAAGTAAGCAGGGGCAGATTAGTAATTATCCTAAGTCCAGAAGTTAGTTATAACCGAAATTAGTTATAGTTTAAAAGTTAGTTACTATTTTCCTAACTCCCTCTGCGTGTATAAAGCCTCCTTGGCTTATCTGCTTTGCACAACAATGAATAAAGATTCTTTCACTGATCTTCTTCTCTCTCTCAACTTTACTTCATCATCAACTCCTCAATTAAAAACATAACCATACTCAATTTCAATAAAATTGAGTCTGAATATCAATGGATTTAATCCATAACTAATCACGACAATATCTAAGCTTTTGGATTGCTTGGATCATCAATGAATTTTACATAAATGCAGTTGACTCTTGAGTTGCAAGATATGTTTAACTATTAATACAACTTCCTCTTACGAAAAATGATACATATATCCATCTAAATTCATACCATAAGAAGAGCATTGTATGCAGTCTAAGAGCCTGTTAGGGATTGCTGCCAAAAAGTGCTTATTTTGAAAAGTACTTTTGGCATAAGTACTTTTTAAAGAAGCACTTTTAGATAATACTCCATCCGTTTCAAAAAGGATGAACCTATTTCCTTTTTAGTCTATTTAAAAAAGAATGACCTCTTTCTAAATTTGGAAAGAAATATTCACTTTTACTCATCCCAAGATGATTTGTAGCCACACAAATATCTATAACTTATTTTAGACCACAAGTTTCAAAAGTCTTCTCTCTTTATTAAACTCCGTGCAAAGTCAAATGGGTTCATCTAAAGTGGAACGGATGGAGTAAGCAGTTTGTGTTTGGACAACTCATTGGAGAAGTACTTTTGATAAATAATTTGTGTTTGGCTAATCTATACGAAAATTACTTTTGAGTGTTAAATTACGAAAAAGACATCCAAGTTCAATTTACATTTGGATGAATAGAAACAAAAAAATTATTTTAATATTTATCATAAATAACTTTAATCTAAAAAAAAAATTTATTTAGTTAAAATGTAAAACATAAAGTAAAAGATATAAATTTAATCGAAGTGACACAAACATTTCTAGTAATTACTTACTTTTAAAAGATGATTTAAAGAATAGTAGATCCTATATACGGTTGATAGAAATACATAGAAATAAAAATTGTTCCTAAGAAGAAGAGGATTTGTAAAAGTATATAGTAGGGAAAAATAAGAAATATAATTTTATTTTGAGAGAGATATGGTTGATTAATGAAGGATAATTTGGTAAATATGAATTTTTAGTAAGCATATTTTTGTCTTGAAAAAATTACTAAACTGCTTCTGGTTCTTCGAAGAAGCAGGTATTTGCAGCTTCTCCCCAACCGCAGAAAAACTGTTTCTGCTTCTGCCTAAAAGTACTTTTTTTTGGTTGCCAAACACCTCAAAATTCTTAAAAGGAATACTTTTTTTGAAAAAAAAAAAATATTTTTGACTTTGGAGAAGCAATATCAAACATACTATATCTCTGCCTTAATTCACATAAAATCTGAAATCTGCCTCTAATGCTTGCCTATCAATGTCAAGTAGACATGTAGTGACATCTGAAGTCATGCCAAGCAGTGGCGTACGCAGGATTTTTTGTAAGCAGTGTCACTTTGAATAGAGACATTGGTAAAATTTTGAAGATCCGCATTTCACTTTTCAAAGTCAATGATTCTGTTGTTAGCCTACTGTTGCGATTGTATACTTGTATATTTTAATGGTAATATTGTGTAATAGTGATGTCTAGCATATGTGGTTTAAAGCCTCATAAATTTATTTAACCTTACAAGGTTCAATCCCCAAACACCAAACATTTTTAATTGAATAAATATTCAAAAATTATGATAAAAAATGGTGGTTTAGACTCGAACCTGCGTCATGTGAGAGAACAACCAGTAACGTAACAACTAGATCACTTTGACTTCTTGTTCTAAGCAGTATCACCTCTTGTATTTGTACCAACATATAGTAGATTTTTCATATATTTATATAAATACCCGGTAAAAAATTTCAATGAAACAGTGTCCCGTGACACCCCTCCTATCAAGGTAGTTTCGCCCCTGATGCCAAGAGCAAGACGAAAAGCAAGAGTAATAGTATAACTTTGAAATATTAAAGAAATTTCTTGTGCATACACAAGTCAAAACACATTAACTTGGCTATTTAAAAGAACTACGTGACAAATACATAAAATATTTGAGAATCTATATTATTATAAAAGCACGAAGGCCTTAGTGAAATGTCACACGATCTTTTTACCCTTTGTAAGTGGTTTTAAGTTAGGGCAATTTTGGTAAAGTTTATTTAATTACTATTTATAGCTGATTTAATTTAATGATTATTATATTCCTTCTTAAATACATAATATAGTCTTTTGACTTAATTATATTTCCATAAATAAGTATGAAACCAACTTTCCCTAATTTGTTTTCAACTATATTCTGACTCTTGATAACTACGGTCAAAATAATTCATCATTTACTTTTTATAGAGTACTAGCTTTTGAAATAAACTACATATTCTTTTGTATTTGTATATTTTTAGGAAAGATATTATGGAGTCCAAGTCAAATTATAACACCAAATTTTAGCACACGTTAATATTTAGGGCTTTGAGATTATTAATAATTTGTAACATTTATAGCTCCGAGAAATTCTAACATAAATCTGATGACTTTGCCATCAATGAAAACAAAATTCACCCAAGGTATATTGTTTTGCAGGAAAACGAAACAAATACAATTGAGCTACCAAAGTTTGGCCTTTGTGAAATAGTAAACGTTTGATTCTCACATAATTATTTTATTTTATTTTTATTTTTATTTTTACTTTTGCAGATGAGGATTTCTGTTTACGAGATCATTGTCACAATGAATTTTGCTTTTCAAGGTGGACAAATTATTCTCTCTCAGGTTTGGTTTTATACCCTTTTTCATTTATTTTAGAGTAACTCTTTATTATTGATTTGATATATATTTTCTTTTTAAGGAGGACTAATTATTCTCTTTCAGGTTTAGGTTTTATTCACTGTTTTTCTAATTTTAAAACACGGCATATATAGAGTAACTCTTTATTACTGATTCGATATTTTTCTGTTTTGTTAATTCTAATATACTAAGATTGAAAACGAGTACACCATCGAAAATTTGACATGCTTTTTATATTTAGTTTAAAGAAATAGCATTAAACTATTTTGTTCTATACTATAGTTTATACTAATTCTATTATACAAAAATATGACAGAAGATGAATTGAAGCATCCAAACTTTGAAGGAAGTTAAAGGCGAAAGATTTGATAAGCTTACGACCCAGAGTTCTCTAAAGAGGATGGTCAAAGTAAGTGGCTTCGCTTTCAAATTCAATTCTTTTCTGACTTTAATTTTATGATATAAATGTCTATATCTTCCAAGAAAATCCAATTCTGGTAACCATTTCTTAGAAAGACTAACTGGTTACAACTTGCAATTAGAGATAGCACCACTTAGAGTTGGTTGTGAAGTTGTGTAAAAGTTGCTAACGAACCAATTAATAATAGTTACAATTAATTATATGTAAAGTAAAATCATATATACAACTAATAATATTTTAGTATTCGAATCACGTGTTTGGAGTTTAAAGTTTTGGATTAGGAGAAATACTGTTGAGAGCTGGTTTTGAAGTATGACAAACGAGAAGGACACTGAGGTTCAGGAGAAGAACCTTGTCCTTGAGATGAAGGACACGCTTGATCGAAAAGATTACGGGTTGCAAATCCCTGTGGAACTAGGAGTAGTGGCGCGTGGTTGTTGACGTATCCTAGTCAGACTAAAAGAGGCGGTGTCCAGGCTGTATCTTTGAAGTGTGGACAAGAGTTAGACTTTAACATGGAAAAGAGTTACTGCGAATCTGATATTGCCATAATTAAGAGAATTCCCAGCAGGACTCAACTAGGGTTGTAAGACCTGTATAAAAGCAAGTAGAAGAGACAGCCGAAATCAGTTTTTCAAATAGAGAGTCGAGAGCATATAGAGGTGATCTGAAGAACTGTCTACGTCGGAAAACTGAAGAAGACAACTGGTTTGCATGCAGAGTATTTGAGTCTAGATCTCTTGTCTAGGTTCATCGAGTTGTAAGTTGTCTCTGTTACAAGTGTTCATTGTTTTGTCTATTAGCTTATTTCAGAAGCATATGTATTAGGCAAACTACTTTGTGATTACTAGAAAAAGCTAGAGTTTAGCTTTGGTTAGTGATTAGGGTCTAGAGTGTAGCCCCTTGGTTACAGAGTTTGTAATCTGAAACGTTGCTCTTGTGTTAGTGGATTGAGATTCAAAATCCCAGAGTGTGGGTCGTGGTTTTTCTCCCTTGAGCAAGGAGTTTTCCACGTAAAATCCTTGTGTTCTTGGTGAATGTTTTGAAGTGTGTTCTTAAGTACAGTTTGCATAAAAGAGAACTGAGGAACCTTGTTCTACTACGGAAGAACCAGGTTCTTACAACAAAAATCGGAGGACACTATTCAACCCCCCCCCCCCTTCTAGTGTCGTTAGGAGGTGCTTAAAGTATAACAAGTGGTATCAGAGCGGGTCTTCTCTTGTAAGGCTAACACCTTGAGAAGGATCAAAATGAGTGCACCGCCTACTATTACTGAAGGACAGTCGGTTCTGAGGCCTCCACAGTTTAATGGGCAATACTACGCATGGTGGAAAAATAGGATGGAGAATTACATATGTGCTGAAGATTATCAACTCTGGCTGATAGTCTCTGAAGGAAACCTGATTCCCACCAAAATAGTTGGTGAAGGAACCACTGCCACAAAAGAACCCAAGCTGAAAGAAGAGTTTGATGAGTCTGACTATAAGATGATCGAAAAGAACCACAAAGCCAAGCGGTTGGTTATATGTGGTCTGGGTCCAGAAGAGTTCAATCGAGTATCATCGTATAAGACGGCTAAGGAAATATGGGATGCTTTACAAGTTGCACACGAAGGAACCACTGAAGTAAAGGACTCAAAAAGAAGAATGTTGAAGAGACAATTTGAGTTATTTACTATGGGCGAGAGGGAATCGATTCAGGATATGATGACCAGGTTGACCATGATTACAAATGAAATGAGATCTCTGGAGATGGAACTGCCTGAGGTGGAGATGGTTGACAAAATCCTGAATGTGTTACCTGAAGCATGGGAACCAAAAATGACGGCCATTATTGAATCCAAACCCTTGAAATCCATCAAGCTTGAAGAACTGGTTGGAAGTCTGAAGACGCACGAGATGATGAAGGACTCAAAGGCTAAACCTGCAGCAAAGAAGGAAAAGACCCTTGCACTGGAAGCAACAGAAGAAGCTGATGAATATGTTGATCTTCAATCAGTGGAAGCTGCAATGGTAAGTGCTCTAAGACAAAAACTCAATCTGGGAAGGTTTAAAGGATTTAAACGAGGGAACAAGGAGAGCTCTAGCAGGAAGAACATAGTTGACAGTCCTGACTACTCTGGATGCTTCAAATGCTTCAAGAAGGATCATGCTGTCATGGATTGCCCAATGTGGGAAATAGAGTGGATGAAGAACAGAGCTGCTAAGGAAAAGGAAAAGGAAACCACAAAGGAAAACGATGCAGATAGAAAGAAGTCAAGACGGCCCCCAAACTTCAGAGCAGAACGAAGGAAAAGGAAGGAAGCTTTCTATGCCACATGGGGACCAACTGACAGTGAGTCTGATCACGAGAAGGAAGCTGACGATGACTCACCGCTAGCATTAGCAGGGATGACGGATGTTAGTTCTGACGAAGAACATCCTCTTGAAGTAAAATGGGGAAGAGATCCATCAAAGCCACCAGTGTTCAATGGGACTCATTACAATTACTGGAAGAAACAAATGAAGAATTTCTTGCAGGCAACTGATTATAGTCTGTGGCTAATTGTGAAAAGAGGACCTCATGTTCCAGTGAAGAGAGCAGCAAATGGAGTCTTGGTACCCAAGAAAGTAGAAGAACTAGATCCACAAGATCTGGACTGGCTACAAGCAAACTCCAAGGCTGAGGGCTATCTAAGAAGAGGACTTACAGATGATGTGCTCGGACAGATACTGGAATGTAAATCAGCCAAGGAGATATGGAAGAAATTGAAGGAGTTGTACATAGCTGACAACACCAAGAAGGACTCTGCCCTCATGGCAACTGAAGGAAAGGAAGCTGACTGTTCAGCAGAGGTATGTTTATCTGATCTTAAGGAAACTTTACACACATACTCTTCTGAAAATCTAATCCTAATCACAGCCACATTGATTGAAGGATATGAAAAAGAAAAGCTTGAAAAATATAAATTAATTGAAGAACTGGGTGATCTTAGAACTAAGCACAAGAGTCTCCTAGAACAGAACATTGAGCTTGAAGAAACAAATGCCATCATGAAAGGGCAGACTCTTGTGTCAAACTCTAAGATCACTGAGCTTGAATTAGAATGCAGTCAGTTGAGAGAGAGTAAGAATGGTAAGCAAGTTATGAGTGAAGTTCAAACCTTTCTGGAAGATGAATTGAAAAGGGTAAATGAGATTTTATACCAAGAAATTGAAAAAAATAAGACGTTAAATCAGAAGGTTGAAAACTCAAAACTTGAACTTACCAGACTTACAAAATGGAATAAGTCTTCAGAAGCAATGCATTGGGTTCTTGAAAATCAAAATAAAGGAAAACAAGGCTTAGGATTCAAGAAGCCCTTGCCTCCATATAATCCTAAAAGCAAATATGTGGGATTACCTTGCAACATGTTATGCACTTTCTGTGGTCAAACCGGTCATACTAAACAAAGGTGTGTTAACATTACCAAGGCAAGGGCCAAGAATAAAAATTGTGTTTTACCCAAATGGGCCAAACAAGATCTGATTTATCCATTTTCTCATAAGAAGGGACCCAAGCTTGTCTGGGTTCCTAAGGCTAACCTCTAATTGTTTTGCAGGCTGGAGTGAGGGAGAACAACTCAAGCTGGATTCTTGATAGCGGTTGTTCTAGGCACATGACAGGAGATAGAAGAAACTTTCTCTCACTCGCAGCATTTCAAGGAGGCAGTGTGGCCTTCGGAGGAGGAAAAAGTGGTCAGATAGTAGGCATTGGGAAGATTGGGAGATCTCTTGAGCATGCAATTGAAAATGTGTATTGTGTGGATGGTCTTAGACACAATTTACTGAGCATCTCTCAACTATGTGACAGAGGAAACGAAGTGAGCTTCTCATCTGTAGGGTGCATCGTGAAGAACCTACAGAGTGGAGAAGTGGTAATGGAAGGAAAAAGAGTGAACAATGTGTACAAGGCGTCACTGAGGTCCTTACCTGAAAACAACCTGACATGCTTGAATGTACAAGAAAGCGACTCTCAGCTGTGGCACAAAAGACTGGGTCATGCAAGTCTCACTCAATTAAATAAGCTAGCCTCGAAGGAACTGGTTCGTGGATTTCCAAACAAGAAGTTTGAAAACATAAGAATGTGTGATGCCTGTGTGAAAGGAAAGCATGTGAGAACGTCGTTCAAATCAAAAAAAGTGGTAAGCACATTAAAGCCACTGGAGCTGGTGCATATGGATCTGTGTGGACCTATGAGGGTCAAGAGCAGAGGAGGTAAGAGGTTTGTGTTCGTAATTGTTGACGACTACTCAAGGTATACGTGGACTTTGTTCCTGGCATCTAAAGATGAAGCCTTTGAGAGCTTTAAAGACTGGGCAGGTGTGGTTCAGAAAAGGCTAAATCTTGAACTCATCAGTATTCGATCCGATCATGGAACTGAGTTTGAAAACTCAAAATTTTCTGAGTACTGTGCAAGGAACAGCATAGATCATAACTTCTCTGCACCAAGAACTCCCCAACAAAATGGGGTGGTCGAGAGGAAGAACAAGTCATTGGAGGATATGGCTAGAACTATGTTGCTGTCAAGTGGACTAGCAAGGAACTTCTGGGCTGAAGCTGTAAACACTGCATGTTACTTGCTAAATAGGTGTTCCATCAGAGCAATCCTTGACAAAACTCCATATGAGCTGCTCAGAGGTAGAAAGCCAAGTATTGCCCACCTAAGGCCTTTTGGGTGCAAATGCTTTGTTCACAACAATGGTAAGGAACCCTTGGGAAAGTTTGATGCCAGGAGTGATGAGGCAATATTCTTGGGATACTCTACTCAAAGTAAGGCATACAAGGTACTCAATAGAAGGACACAAGTAGTAGAAGAGAGTATGCATGTTGTGTTTGACGAATCTGATAGGGAAATAGGAGAAACTGATGCAGATGATCAGGTGATTGGTTTAAGAAGAGAAGAAAGCTTGGATGAACTGGAGGACTCGGATGAAAAGGAGAGCACAGCCATATCAGATGAAGGAGTCAACTTGACAGGGGGAACTTCTGATGAAGCTGAAGATCAAGAAAGTCAAGAAGAATCGACTCAAGACGATGCTGCAGGTTCTTCTAATCAGATTCAGATCAAGCCATGGAAACATCAAAGTTCTCACCCTTTGGAGAATGTTCTATCTGAACTGAATACAGGAATTATGACTAGGTCAGCCTTAAAGAACTTCTGTGCATTCTTTGCCTTCCTCTCATCCTTGGAGCCAAAGAATGTAAAAGAAGCTCTAGAAGATCCAGACTGGATTATGGCTATGCAGGAGGAACTTCATCAATTTGAAAGAAGCAAGGTATGGCACTTAGTTCCTAAGCCAAAGGACAGATCTATAATAGGAACTAAGTGGGTGTTCAGAAATAAGCTGGATGAACACGGCATAGTTACCAGAAACAAGGCAAGGTTGGTTGTTCAAGGGTACAGTCAGGAAGAAGGAATAGACTATGATGAAACCTTCGCACCAGTTGCACGAATGGAAGCTATTAGAATGCTGATTGCGTTTGCTACATACATGGAATTCACATTGTATCAGATGGATGTGAAGAGTGCCTTCTTGAATGGCTACCTGAATGAAGAAGTGTATGTGGTGCAACCTCCAGGTTTTGTGAGCAATGAATTCCCTGATCATGTGTACAAACTGGACAAGGCTTTATATGGTTTGAAGCAAGCTCCTAGAGCCTGGTATGAAAGACTCTCAGGATTTTTGATGAAAAATGGCTTTTCAAGAGGTAAAATTGACAACACACTATTTCTCAAGAAGAAAGGAAAGGACTTACTGGTAGTACAGGTGTATGTCGATGATATCATTTTTGGAGCCACTGATGAGGAGCTAAGCAAAGGTTTTGCTGACTTGATGGGAAGTGAGTTTGAGATGAGCATGATGGGTGAATTGAATTTCTTCCTTGGATTACAGATAAAGCAGACACCTGAAGGAACTATGATTCACCAGCAAAAATATGTCAAAGAATTGCTGAAGAAATTCAACATGGAAGGAGCAAAGGAGATGACTACCCCTATCGCCCCTGGAACAAAGCTGGACATGGATGAACTTGGTCTATCGATAAATGAGACTAAGTATAGAGGAATTATTGGCTCACTTCTTTATCTCACAGCAAGTCGACCTGACATAGTATACAGTGTAGGACTGTGTGCCAGATTTCAGTCAAAACCCAAGGAATCACACCTGACAGCTGTGAAGAGAATCTTGAGATACTTGAAGGGGACTCAGGATTTATGCCTGTGGTATCCCAGAGGAGGAACTTTTGAACTAATTGGTTTTGCTGATGCAGATTATGCAGGTCATTTGGTGGACAGGAAAAGCACTTCAGGAATGGCACATTTTCTGGGTCCTTGCTTGGTATCATGGGCTACAAAGAAACAAAACTCAGTTGCCTTATCAACTGCTGAAGCTGAGTATGTGGCAGCTGCTTCATGCTGTTCACAATTGCTTTGGATCAAGCAACAACTGGAGGATTTTGGTATCAAGTGTGGGGCTGTGCCAATCTTCTGTGACAATACAAGTGCTGTGAATATTGCCAAGAACCCAGTCCAACATAAAAGAACAAAGCACATTGATATTAGACATCACTTCCTTAGGGACAATGTTGAAAAAGGTCTAATTACTATGAATTCATGCAGGACTGAGGATCAAATTGCTGACATATTTACCAAAGCTTTGAACAAGGTGCAGTTCGAGAGGAACAGGTTGGAGTTAGGGATGACCAAAATACACGGATGACCCAGCAGGTAATCCTCTTGTAATTGGCTAGTTAAGTAGTAAAAGTGTCTGTTAGAAACTTGTCATTACTATCTGGGCTAAATTGGTACTTGAATTAGTACACTCGTTTAGCTGTTTTGAGCACTAGGTACAAATAATGTGATCCCATGAAGAACCCACTATGTACTGAGAAGGAACCAGTCTGAACATGAGGAATCATGTCCAGGTACAGTCAACTTACTCTGTTTGTTAGTTTTCACAACTGGAACTACGATTGTCTATTGTACGTGCATCATGGGAGATTTTCCATATTTTCATAACTGTCCAAAATTATAGGAACACATTCCTTTTTAGGATAGAACCTTTTTTTTATAAAAAAAAACTGCTTGGACCCCACCTCTTGAAAAGGGCTTATTTAAAATAAGTTCATAACCGTCAAATCTCTTAACTTCTCCCGGTTCTCAAAAAGTTCAAAAAGCCTTCCTTTATACTCATTACTTCTTGTCTTCCCTAGATATTGTCACATCACTAAAACCCTTCTCCTTCTACAGCACTTCTCAAATCTCTCAAAATCTCATCCACCTTTGAGCATCAGAATTCTCTCAAGCCCTAAAATTAAAAACCCTTCAACAAACTCAGTAATCTTTACAAAATCCTTCAAGATGTCTGAAAGACCACCTCCATCCACACTTGCTGAAAGAATTGCTAGGGCTCGCATCAAGATTCTCAAAAAGGGGGAAAAGAAACTGGTCAAGAAGCTAAGGTCAAGAGCTGTTCTCTCGACACCCACCATTCAAAGTTCGTCTCAACCGTTGCATGAGGTAATTCCTGACCCTATTTCATCTACACCTGTTGGTTCTGTCGATATAGTCAGTCCTGGTGCTGTAGAAACTGAAACCCTAGTCGCTGAACTAGATAAAATAATGAGTGATGAGCAGAGAGACAAAATAGATAGGGGGAATTCGTGTGAGGAGAAACAAGAAAATAAAGAGGATGAACTTAGAGAAGATGTGCAGGGCATTGTAGATGGGGTGTCTAGAGGAGAGTTAAATGTAGCGGAAGGAATTGAAGAACAGTTTATGGAACAAGACAATGTTGAAACTCTGAGAAAGGATGCAGTTGAGTCAAGTAAGGATGTAAGTGGAACAGGGGAGTGTATAGAGGGTTCTGTGTCCAAAGGCCCTGAGGGTGATGGACCTGCTACTGCTGAAGTTCCAGGGGGAGAGGGACAAGAACCTGTTACTTGTCTAAACCCTACTGGAGCTGATGATGCAGATTTTAGCTGGACAGAATCTGATGAAGATGGAAACAAGGAAGTTGTTGTTGAAAAACAAGAGAGTGACAAGGAAGAGAAAAAATTAAAAAGGAAAAGAAAATTTGGGGCAGAAGATGAGAAGGTGACAGGTGAGGAAGAGGAGGATGAGGTGGTGTTTGTAAAAGAAAATAAAGTAGAGCCTGAAAAAAGAAGAAGGTTGGTGAGAGATGGGAAACCAGTGTTGAAATCTAGACTGGTAGATGAAGACAGTGAAGGAGGTGACCAAGAGGCTAGTGAGCCTGTGGTCAGGAGAGTTGGTACTAGGTCGGCTTTCAAAATGCAGATGGAGAGGGTTGAAAAGCTAGGAAAGACAGTAAAAAATGTGAAGATGAGGGAAGAAGAGAAGAAGAAAGAAGAAGAGGAGAAGAGAGCTGGTGAGGAAGAGGAGGAAAGTGAAGCTGGGAGTTATGTGGAACCCAGTGATTCTGATACTGACAGTGAGGTGGAGAGTAAGAAGAAAAGAAAAGAAGTGGATAGGGAAGCCTTCTTTTCTAGACATCAGGTGCTGCCAGGGAGTATACTGTATGATGAAAAGGAGTTTCATATGAAATCCTTGTTGAGAATGATAGGAGATCAGGGTTGGTTGAGCTTGTTTGGAAACAATGACAGGAAGCTGTTTGTGGATGAAGTCAGGGAGTTTTATACAAATTGCAGGGTAGTAGCCAGGAGGGTGTTTACCACTGTGAAAGAAGTGGAGATTGAATTTGGGAGACCTGAACTGGGAGTGATTCTGGATGTACCTGCTGAAGGGTATTGCAGGTATGTTAAGCTAAAATGGCCAAAGAGGACAGATAGAGTTACTCCTTTAGATGTTGTGAGAAAGTTTTCAGGGAAACCCAGATTGAGGAAGGAGAGGAAGGTTGAGAAAAAGGAGATGGAGCCTGCACATCAGCTTTTGTTTGAGTTTGTGCATAGGTTTCTTCTGCCTAGGGGGGAAAGAAATTGTGAGGCCAGTGCTCTTGATCTGACCTATATGGATCTGATGGACAGAGGGGTAAAAATAAATTTGCCTGGGCTCATTATTAGGCACATAAAGAGAAATCTGTGATACTGATCAGAAGCCACACTCTCTTGTGCATTCTTACATCATCCATCAGATTCTTGAGCATTTTGGAGTGCCTTTAGGTGCAGGGAAGAAGCCAACTATCCATCAGAGGTTTGGGGTTAATGTGCTGAAAAGCTGTGACTTCTTTCAAGAAAGCAGGGCTTCCAAAAGGCCAATGCAGGTCAAGCAGGAGCAGTCCGAGGACAGTGAAGAATATGGACCTGATGAGGCCATTGGTGCTGTGCAGGAACTGGAGAAGATGGTTCTTGAAGTTAATGAAGAAAATGCAGAGCTGCACAGACAGTTAAAGGTGAAGGATCAAGAAATTGATCGCTTGAAAATTGACTGCCACAAGTATGAGGCCGAGCTGGTGATGGAGAGGGCCAAGAATACGAAGCAACTTGAGGCACTCGTCAAGCACTTCAACCTTCAGCTGTGATTCTTCCAGTCCTGTCCCCATATCTTTACCCTTTCCTATCCTACCTTATTTCCACCCCTTCCTACTCTCCCTTGGTTGCATATTGTGAATGATTAAGACAATTTTTTTTTGGTTGTGTAACTACTAATGGGGTGTGCTGCTGTCACACCTTGGATGTTGATTTTAAATTTCTCATGGTTATGACTGTTTCTTGTTTAAGTATGTGGTTCCCTGATGGGCCCTTATTTTCATATACCTATGTTCTTAATGCTGATGAGTTGCCTTGTGCTCTAGTCTAGATTAAACTGACAGGTTCCTGCAGGTCTTTGAATCTTTTCGATGATGCCAAAAGGGGGAAGAAGGAATGTTGGGGTGTTTGTGACCTAACTCATCTGTTTTTATTGTTCTGTTATTTTTTGTTCTTGTTTTTGGTATATGTTATGTAGGTTCTTGGGCAACATTTGTTTGTCATCATCAAAAAGGGGGAATTTGTTGAGAGCTGGTTTTGAAGTATGACAAACGAGAAGGACACTGAGGTTCAGGAGAAGAACCTTGTCCTTGAGATGAAGGACACGCTTGATCGAAAAGATTACGGGTTGCAAATCCCTGTGGAACTAGGAGTAGTGGCGCGTGGTTGTTGACGTATCCTAGTCAGACTAAAAGAGGCGGTGTCCAGGCTGTATCTTTGAAGTGTGGACAAGAGTTAGACTTTAACATGGAAAAGAGTTACTGCGAATCTGATATTGCCATAATTAAGAGAATTCCCAGCAGGACTCAACTAGGGTTGTAAGACCTGTATAAAAGCAAGTAGAAGAGACAGCCGAAATCAGTTTTTCAAATAGAGAGTCGAGAGCATATAGAGGTGATCTGAAGAACTGTCTACGTCGGAAAACTGAAGAAGACAACTGGTTTGCATGCAGAGTATTTGAGTCTAGATCTCTTGTCTAGGTTCATCGAGTTGTAAGTTGTCTCTGTTACAAGTGTTCATTGTTTTGTCTATTAGCTTATTTCAGAAGCATATGTATTAGGCAAACTACTTTGTGATTACTAGAAAAAGCTAGAGTTTAGCTTTGGTTAGTGATTAGGGTCTAGAGTGTAGCCCCTTGGTTACAGAGTTTGTAATCTGAAACGTTGCTCTTGTGTTAGTGGATTGAGATTCAAAATCCCAGAGTGTGGGTCGTGGTTTTTCTCCCTTGAGCAAGGAGTTTTCCACGTAAAATCCTTGTGTTCTTGGTGAATGTTTTGAAGTGTGTTCTTAAGTACAGTTTGCATAAAAGAGAACTGAGGAACCTTGTTCTACTACGGAAGAACCAGGTTCTTACAACAAAAATCGGAGGACACTATTCAACCCCCCCCTTCTAGTGTCGTTAGGAGGTGCTTAAAGTATAACAAATACTTAATTATTGAAACTCAACTATGATTTTACCCCTATGACATCTTAATATTCAGAAGTTGGATTTGTAGAAAAGTCTTTGTACTTAGTTTAGTATTTAGATGATTTGCTCTTTGGTAGTATGGTTCAAGTCAAATACAAAATTTACAAGTCTACAAAGTTAATGGCTTTGTGGCAGGTGAATGGATAGATGAAAACGGCAATCCAATTTATCTTTGATATAGATGAAGATCTTAAATTCTTTTTCCCTCATACTTTAGGGTGGTCTAGAGACGTACATTTTTTGTGTTTTCATAGAAATTTTCCTAAAGAAAGTTATATTTATAGGCGATGGAGTGAAAGTTGACAAAACTACACAAAAAAGAAAATAGTTGACGCGAAAGAGGTTAGACTTGATTTGTGATAACTTTAATCAGATTGTTTAGGCACTGAGAATTGAGAAATAAATAAAAGTTGAGGTTTTTTTCTTTTCACTGCAGAAAGTTACAGGCACTTGATGGTACTAATATTTTTTCTTTTTTCGAGATTTCAGATGTTATTTTGCAAATTTTTAGATTCGATTAGAGTGCTTTAAAGTTGGTGCTTGAAGAACTATGCATTTAATGACTTATATATAACTCCCTTAATAAAAAGCTTTCATTTATTGTTTAGAGTCTTTTCTCCTTTTAATTTTATGTTCGTAACCTTGTTGTATTCTTACTTCTTAAGCTAATGTTACTATTTTACCATTCTCCTAAAAGAAAAAGTTTTTAGTTGATCATTGGTGGAGATCATGACATGAGTATATTGCCATCGGCAATGAGCAGGGAGTGAAACTTTAAGGATTTTATCGGTGTTGTTACTCTCGATCGATATCTATTTTTTGTACTACAGGTTTTATTTTGAATGTCATTATTTCAAAAGGCTACAGTCAATGATAGTATTTCACTAAACTTAAAGCACCATAAGAACAAAGGAGCAAGAGGAAGAGAGATCAGAGTTTTCACCAGTTTAGAAGTGTCCTAGCCTTAATATAATGGTGTCCACTATTTGGCATTACTCCACACGACTGCGCCTTCATTTTTGGATTTAAATTTGGTCTGAACCAGGCTTGTTATATCTTTTCATCTAATATAATCACTAATATTAGGAAGCAACATTCGTGTACTTCACTTTTTCGCGCTATGAGCATATTAAACATTGATAGTCTCTATACGCTATGACTTTTATATGTAAAATTTCATGAAGCCCAGGAAAATTAAGTTTTAAATACTGATGAAATCGTTAAAACTTGATAGTTTACTTTTATACATGATAGACAAATTGCATGTCAAGTCAATAAAAATAGAAATCACAATAAGGGCAGGATTTTCATATTTTTTCAAGAAGTTTTACTTTTCCTTTAAGTTTTATTATATAACATATTCATATTGTTCAGTAATATTTTCATAATAATTTTGAAATAGTTTAATTATTAATATGGTACACTCGTGAAACAAGTATCCAGAAACTAGTATAAATGTAAAAAGTCCAATAACACTTACTGGGTGTTTGAGTTTATACTTTTTGTATGCATATCTAAAGTACTTGAAACTAATTCACATCTTGGATTAGTCGTGCTTTAATTAACACTATTAAGTACCTGAAACAAATTTACATCCTTGGTTAATCAACTATAGAATCTTTTAGCGAAATATATATAGAGAAAATAAAGAATACATTGTACTATATCATTCGCCCTCTGTATATGTAAACACCTGGAGCTAATTCTCGATAAACTTCACACAATTTGCATAGAATTCTACACCAGTAGACTATCCATTGGTAAGGACCTGCATGGGAAGAGAGCAAAATAATTGAATATAGAAAAATGTAAGATGATAAATTATTAGAGTTTTATATGGAGAAAAGATATTCTTTTAACAAACTATATACAGAGAAAGTAAAGAATACACAGATGAATATTATTATACTTGTAAAACATTGTAAAGTTAAAAAAATAAAATAAAGGAAAATCAAGAAAAGCTTACATAGCGACAAGTCCGACGTTAGCTCTTTGAAAATTTGCGATGATTGTCTTCTTTCCTAAATATATTTGTTTGTGAGAATGATGACTTAATTACCACAGAAGTCTAACCATACTCAACTTCAATAAGTTATTGAGTCTGAATATGAATGGATAACATTTGAAATCCACCTCTAATGCATATCAATGTCAAAAAGAGGGATAATGACATGCCAAGAGCAAAAGGAAGAGCAAAAGGAATAGTATAGCTTTGAAATATTTAAAGAAATTTCTTGTGGATACATAACTCAAAATGCATTAACTTTATTATTTAAAAGAACTACGTAAATACACAAAATATTTGAGAATATATTATGTAAAAAGTCTAATAATACTTACTGGGTGTTTGAGTGCATGTTTTTTGTGTGCATCATCTCGAGCTTCATAAACTTCAAAAAAGTTTATGGTCTACATACGTGTACTTCAAGTAATATACAATAAATACTCGAAACTAATTCACATCCTGGATTATTCGTGCTTTGATTAACACTATGAAGTACCTGAAACAACTTCACGTCGTTGGTGTTAATCAAGTATCGACTATAAATAAATTTATCAGAATAAAAAATTTGGATCACATCATCTAACACTAAAAGATGAATTAAGAACTTTAGGTGATAAAGAAGTACAAGAAAAAAAATAGACCAAAACACAAAATCTCAAAAAGGTATTAGTCATATGACTGAGAAAAAAAAACGGAGCAAAGGTATTTACAATAAAGACAGGAACTTACATCATTGGATTTTTCAATTCGGTTTTTATCTATTCAATTTTAGTTTTTCGATTTTTGCTTTTAAAAAATTGCAATTCAATCCGAACCAAAATAAGTTTGGTTTGGTTCGGTTCATCTTCCTCTTTACGGTTCGCTTTTTCAGTTTGGTTTTTTCGTTTTCTCGGTTATGTCATATACGATAAAACTTTAAAATATTATACTTAAAACATATCAATACATGTCCAAGTGTAAAAAAAATAAAATCAGAAGTCTAATTCATAATCCTAGTTGAAAAAATAACTTACAATTCAAGAAATTGATGTTGATGGAGTACCGTACATAGTATATTAAACTTTAGACAAGAGCTTCACAAGTGTTATACCATTATATAAAGAAGTGTGATCATGAATGAAGTACTGAAGACAAAAAATATTGAAATATTCAAACTTTAATACTCTTTACGGGTATATGTTAAGAAATAAGAATAAAAGTATACATTTGATATGTAAAATTCGATTTTTTTGGTTTCTATTTATTGAAACGCGTAACCAAACCTAACAACCAAAATTTTAAAATCTTCAATCCAAACCAAACCAATTAATGAAAAAAAACCAAACCAAACCAAAAAAATAATTTGGTTCGATTTGGTTATTCGGTTTAATCCAAATAGTGTACACCCCTACTTACATGTTTTTACTGCGCATTGTAAAACTGCAACATGTTAAGGAAAGACTTGATATATAAATTTTAGTTGCCGCTTAAAGTAGTTTTATTCAATAACAATTAGTGTAGTTCTCAAACTTATGTGAACAGTAGGACTTTAGTGGCCGCAAGTGTTTTTATTCAAAAACAATTAGTGCATGACTTCAAATTACTAAATATTAAGATTAAATTTTGGTAATAAATAAAATTTAGAAAAATAGTAAATGACAGTTTTGTCTATTGTAGAATCTTTTAATGAATGGCAAAAGATTCAATAATCAATATTTTTAAGGGCTTTCACCCTTTTAATATAGTATACTCCTTCCGTTTCAAAATGGATGACACTATTTTCTTATTAGTCCGTTCCAAAAATAATGACACAATTCTAAATTTGGAAATACTTTTGGGTTGAAACTACTACTTTACCCTTAATGAAATGCTTTATAGTCACATATTCATGTAGGGCTTATTTTGGACCATAAATTCCACATTCCGCTCCAAGTCAAACTAAGACAACTATTTTGAAACAGAGAGAGTAGTATATAAATTCGTTCTTTTAGACAGCTCCTTTTCGATTGGTTAGCTACTTGACACGACCCGAAATCCGGTTAGGTCGTGCGGCCACCCGACATCCTCCCCTAGACCCGTCGGGCGAACCCTTACCAATTAAATCAGGAAAATAAATATAACAATTCATAAATAGAGACAGGACTAAAAAAACATACAGACATATTGACACTTCTAAGCTGTACGAAAGAAAATTACAGCTGACTACCCAACATACTAGGTTTAGGGCTATCCAGACTAGACATCTAAGAGTACAAAAGAAGACAGATACCTCCTGAAGGGAGCAAAATGCAACTGAAATAATAACCAATAAACTGGTGGCCATCCGGAATAAAAGCTGGCTCACCCTGACAGCTGAAGTCGTCTTCGCTCCTTCACAATGTGGCGAACTCAATCCTGGAGCGAACCTACCGAAACGAAATAGATAGACAAGAAACAAACAACAAACAAGGGTGAGTCAAAAGGACTCAATAAGTGGGGCAGACTAGCCACCTCAAAGAATAGGATAGCTAGCCAGGGAGAAGAAAATAAATAAACTAAATCCATCTTATTTGAACTATAAAGAGGCAAAGCCAAATAATAACTGAAAACACATATGGAATCATAAACAGCCAGGGACATAAGGTAGACAGAACATATAGATATCCTGAACATGTCGACAATCAGAAATACATCCTGTTGCGGCGTGCAACCCGATCCATATATTCATACTGTTGCGGCGTGCAACCCGATTCGTATATTTATACTGTTGCGGCGTGCAACCCGATCCGATCCATGTATTTATATTGTCGCGCCGTGTAACCCGGGATACGAGCCAGAAATATATAGGCAAACTGAGATACGGTATACATACCGCATATATAAAACACAACACGATAGTCACACAATAGTCAGCACGCGGTGCAATGAAATGGGATGAATGCAGTATGATGCCATGGTGTCACATGTGCCAAATAGATGGAGCAGAATCCTCCTGCTCCAGGGGCGGAATCCTCCTACCCTCAATATGATGCAATGGAGCGGAATCCTCCTGCTCCGAGGGTGGAATCCTCCTCCCCTCAATATGATGGAATGGAGCGGAATCCTCCTGCTCCGAGGGCGGAATCCTCCTACCCTCAATATGATGCAATATGCATACGAATGCAACATGATGCAATAATAACCCGTCACCAGCGCGGGACTCTCATCGACAGCTGGAAAGTATATACCAACTCACAGCCAAAGTACAATACTCAGATTCTCAATGCAATACCAATAACAGGACATAATATATAATATAGAATATAAATCCAAAGCTAAGGCGTAATGAGTACGCCTATCGGCAGCTACACACGTAAGGAACACGTGGTAGAAAATCCACGAGGCCAGGTGCCTCCAAAGAAATGGATATAAACACTTACCTTGTTATAAAGTTAGTACATCCACTCAATAACCGCTTGTCCTTTGGTTTCATTGCCAAACGATCCCACTCTAGCAGAAAAATATACCAAATTAGGCTAAAGGCTTCATTCCTCACATCTTAGGGCAATCCAAGTAGGAACCTGATATCCTATTCGCATACGCAATACGCAGGCCAGGCCTATATACAGGGTTTAAGGCCACATAACCAAATCCCAAATAAATTATATTTATAAGTTGCCCATAACTCACTGAGTACGAATATATATTCAATTCTATTATCAGGGTCCATTTGACCCTTTAAATTATTAATTGAACTTATTAAAACGATGTCTAATATTCTAAATTTTACTGTTAAAACATATTCAAACAGACGTAATAAACTCAAATAATATATTAGGATCATTACCTGAATGTTTCAGGGTGAAAATTCTACTTTTCTCCGGCCCCTTTTCTCATTTTCTGGCATTTTTTTTCTGATAATTTTATCTGTTTCTCATTTTTCTGATTCTGCTCATTTTCGTTCTGCTTGTGCTCCCCTTTTCCTTAAGAATGATATGTCAAGGGATTAAGATCCCTTTGACCATCGCCTACTCATTTTATTTTTTGTCATTTTTCTTCTTTTTTTTTAAAATTCGCTGTTACGTTAAAAATTAAAACGGTATCCTACGATATTCGAAATAATCCCAACTTTTGCATACAAGTTATACAAAATATATGTAACATACTCGCGAAGGCGGATCTCAAATTGGACTCCCGAAACTCAAGATGCGAATTTAAATAGAAAAAGTTAAATTATTTAACTTTCGGCATTTTAGCGGAAACTAGCCGAACAACATCGAAATTCACTTTCGAAAGTTCACAAAAGTCACAAATAATCATACAAACCTAACGGCGCTTTCGGATTTCAAATCGGAGCTCATTCGGCAAAATCGAGCTCGAAAATCACTTTTTAATATTTATCGCCAATAAAAACTGAAACCTTCGCCTACCAAACGAGGTCTGATTTAGCTAAAATTTTACAGACATGTTCTAATGGACATTACGAATATTTTAAAATTATCGGCACGCCAATCGGAGTCCTAACTTCCGAAATGACTGACCGAGGTCGTTTCATTCTCCTCCACTTAAACTCTCGTTCGTCCTCGAACGAGCCTAAATCTAAAGCAAGATTTACGCAGATAACAAGAGAACTTGCACAACCTTCATAACCTACTCCATGGACATTATCTCATAATTACAGAATCAGAGTTATAACACGCACATCAAACTCTTGGATAAAACATATTTGGATAATATGATAACATCATTGCCCAACTTATTCGGACTAAGCCGACCCTTTCTCGATCATGAGAGAGGAGTTCTATATTTTCGAAACAAAGATACACGAAACTTTGAATGGGTTAATATGATTCAGCCGATAATTACCTCTTCGATATACCTTTCGATATAGAACAGGTCGATGGAACTAAGAATTAGCTTACGCTTCAGCAACGCCTTAGAGATTTAATATTATGATTCGGTATCAATTGGAGGAAGACTCCTCCACTTAAAGCATAAACTCATACAATTAATTTGAATAGAAATAGTCATCCTCGCACAACCTGCTGGATTAAAGAAGACCTAGCTAAAAGCTGAACATAGGCAGACCTAAACTACCAAACTACCCTTTCGAGTTGCCAACTAGTTGCTCCATACCTTTGCTGTAAACACCACCGCCCGATGGATGGTACTTCTATATAAAAATTTCGGCAGAGTTTTCCCTGAAATTGGATGATCCGCAAAAACAGAACCATCACTATACTATACATGTTTATGTTATCAGTTTATCGTTTGGTAGGCGTCGGAAGAAGCTTTCAGTTTTTATTGGCGATAAATATTAAAAAGTGATTTTCGAGCTCGGTTTTGCCGAATGAGCACCGATTTGAAATCCGAAAGCGCCGTTAGGTTCGTATGATTATTTGTGACTTTTGTGAACTTTCGAAAGTGAATTTCGATGTTGTTCGGCTAGTTTCCGCTAAAATGCCGAAAGTTAAATAATTTGACTTTTTCTATTTAAATTCGCATCTTGAGTTTCGGGAGTCCAATTTGAGATCCGCCTTCGCGAATATGTTACATATATTTTGTATAACTTGTATGCAAAAGTTGGGATTATTTCGAATATTGTAGGATACCGTTTTAATTTTTACCGTAACAGCGAATTTTTTTAAAAAAAAGGAAAATGACAAATTATTTAACTTTCGGCATTTTAGCGGAAACTAGCCGAACAACATCGAAATTCACTTTCGAAAGTTCACAAAAGTCACAAAGAATCATACGAACCTAACGGCGCTTTCGGATTTCAAATCGGAGCTCATTCGGCAAAACCGAGCTCGAAAATCTCTTTTTAATATTTATCGCCAATAAAAACTGAAACCTTCTTCCGATGCCTACCAACGAGGTCTGATTTAGCTCAAATTTTACAGACAGTTTCTAATGGACATTACGAATATTTTAAAATTATCGGCACACCAATCGGAGTCCGAACTTCCGAAACGATTGACCGAGGTCGTTTCACTACTTAGGATAAATTACAGGTAGGCAATCTCTAATATGAGAATATAATATTTCTAAGACTGGAATGTTCTCAATGCATAGAACTTCAATGAATACGACTCAAACTTTTTATGATATCTATATATATATATATATATATATATATATATATATATATTAAAAGGAATGTAGTAGCTAATCATAATTAGCTAAGTGGCATGTCAAGAAAAAAGCCATGTATTAGTTTTTAGGACAATGTAGTTAAATTAGGTGATTTAGTTACTAAGTGATATCCATATTTAACTACAACAAATTAAAGAACAAAAACAAAAAGTAGAAATAAAAAAGATAAGAACTGATATCAATAGAAGAAAGGGAAACGTGGAAGTTGATAAACCCATTTCAATCACATGTTCCCTTCAAATCTGTATATTTGTTTAACCACACTTAATTCAAATATAACAATTATATTAAAAAGTTAAATAAAGAATAAGAATAAAGGTAATTAAATACTCAAAATTTACATAGAGTTGTCTTATTTTTCTTTTTTTATTGTTTCTTTCTTTTAACTTCATTCTAATACATTGTCATCTCTTTTAAATAGCATGTTGCGCTCCAACAAATGGAATAAAAAGTTGTTTATCGAAAAAGAGAGAAAGCAAAAAGAGGTGAATTGAACACAAGGAAAACGTATGTGTGTGAGGGTTTTCCTTAATTAGGTGATAGGTTTTGTAACAACTTAAATTCCCCTACTTAAAAATCTTTTTATTATTTAAATATTTAGAATCTTTTTATTATTTAAATAGTTAGAATGACTTTCCAGTACCTCTATCATATTTGAAATATAGAACTAAATATTTAAAATGTCATGCAGTTTCTTGCTTCATAATTTTGTACACAATTAGACTAGAGTGAATGACAATTGATTTTGAACACTTTGTTGTTTCCATGCACAGGGGTACAGTAATCATATTAAGGAACCATCATGAATTTGGCATTGCTTCAGACTTCAGTGACTCTAAGCTAGCGTTTGGACATAGATTTGGTTGAAACTTGAGAATTTGAGTTTTTGGAGTTGAGTTGAAAAATATTTTTTGAAACTTGAAGTTGTGTTTGGACATAGAATTTAATTGAAAAAATAGTTGAAGTTCTGTGAGTAGTTTTTCAAATTTTTCAAAAACTGCCACAAAACAACCTTTGAGCACTTTTTGAGACTTTTTGGGAGAAGTTTTGATGAAATAGCATAAACAAACGGTTTTTCTCCCAAAAAATGTCCCCAAAAACAGTAAAAAAAAAAATGGGGGCCGATGAATGAGAGATGGTTTGGATCGATGTATATGATTGGTACATTGAAAAAATAAGGCAAAATTAAAATAGAGATTATGTTGTTACTATTTTAAATACCACACGTTTTTATCTTAATTATAAACATGTACTTCATCTTTTGAAATTGTGATAATTTTTTCAAATTGTTGTTGTACTAGATGAACTTATAACTTGCTGAGAATTGAATACTTTAAATATATTTAATCAAATTTCAAAGAAATAGAAAATTATGATGCAATAGTCATGCAAGCTAGCTTGGAATGAATGAAGAAACACATTAATTTTTTAATCATATTCCTGGAATGTTTGTATGAGTTGATATTTGTAAACTTCTCCCAAAAGTAAAAACAGTAGTAAGAATTATTTGTATACGGTTCTTTTAGCTCTATAGACTTTATACATTGGTTTAAGCATCAAATTATGAGAATAAACAACTTTCTATAATAATAAGGGTACATCCGTATTAATAATTTGTGTTCTACTTCTTGGAAGAAGCAACAAATCATGTTTTTCTTCACTAGAAATGTACTTCTCTATGCTTCTGCAATTTTATACCAAAGCAACTTTACTTTTCTTTTAGTACTGTTTCCAGTTTCTTTTTCACATATGAGGAATTAGAGAAATGGTAATTGAAACCACGCTCATTATGTGGAAGACTTCCACATATACCAAAAATTATAAGTCTGGGTGGTTTCAATCTTTCTTATCTTTTTGTTTTCATGTGTCCATAAAAGTTGTAAATGTCGTTATTCTATAATCTTAAGGTTAGTATCTTCATTTGGACAATTTAAAATGTAGGGACAGTTTTTTCTTAAATAAAATATTTTTTATTATTAATTTAATTTTTGATTCAAGAAACTCAAATGCGCGTTTGGTTACCTTGCAATTAAAATTAATATCAATTTTTTATGTGAAGTGCCTTAAATTTATATGGCTCGACGCTATGCGCCGATTTTTTTTTCTATTAGTATTAGCAGCTGCTAATCTAAATGCATTATAATTGGAAAGACCATTATAGATTCACTTATTGTGATTCGGGTATATTTATTAGTTTCTGTAAGTTGTTCGAGCCAACAGATTGAATGCATAGTTGAAATTAAATAGGTTTGAACAGGATGAAGATATAGATGAATATTGATACAAACGATGCTAAAGTACCTGGAATAGCATCCAATTATATATATTTTTTCATTTTTAATACATTTTAGTCTCAAATAGGTACGTCGATGTGAAGATTGAATTACAAATAGCATAATATATATATATATATATATATAAAGAAAATTGAAGGTAAATAATTAAATATACAAAGTTAAATAAATTCTTGATATGTAATTTGTAGGAATCCTTTATTCCGTCCAACTTAAAAATGGAACATAAAGTTGGTATGCATATCCACTTCTTTAGTGCCTTTTCGGAGTATAAATGTACATTTAAGGGTCAAGACTTAAACACCATCGAGCATGTTACATTATTAAATGCATTTTCATTTAATTACTATGTGTTATTATTTGTTTGTATCATGTTTGTATATATCGCAACTTATGTGATTATGATGCTTTTGTTTCGTCCAAAAACTATTCAATGACCAAATTGAGGAATGGAGATTATTAAACATAAATTCATTTACTCATAGTGTTTATTTATTTTGGATTAGCTTTTAATTTTGGGTTAAAAATATAAATTTTTTTTAATCTCATAAATTTATTACTATTGGTTATATTACATTAACAAGCAACTTGTCAATTGGAGAAATATTCATTACAATTTATCCGTGTTGTGCAATGTGGCACATATTCCAGATGGTGATCATAAACTAACCAGACAATCCAGGATTTAATCCCTTTTACAGGATGGAAATATATATCATAATCATGTTTGGCCTAGATGTACATCTTTTTATAGAATGTTAGAATGTTATAAATCGATGAGGATAATCTTCATTTAGAACATGAAAGAAAAACAGATACATGATAAGTAACTAAAAGATAAAACAAAGATAAACACAAGTTCTCCATCAGTATTCATTCAGAAGAAGATGGAGCATAATTCTAATTGATTTTTGCTCTAAAACTTAAAGGTTTTGGAGTAAAAGTTGATGATAATCTCACACGATATAAGCAACAATGTCAAGAAAGTGGTTAAGATAGAAGAAAAATCTTACCAAGTTGTAGCATGCTTCTACACAAAAAATTGACATCTACTTATAAAAAATACATACTTTAATTTTAGCAAGTGTTATTGGCATGAAATATTTTTCTTTTGGTAAGAGGATTTATGAAAATATTTTATTTTCTATTGATCTCCCATTTCTATTTCATATATAATTATAAATGTGACAAACTAATATCGGTTATTGTACTTTCCAATTACAAAAACGTAAATTAATTAAATAATTCAGTTATTGTTCAAATAGTATTTACTAATTGCATGATTCGTTTTCTTCATTTCTACAACTTTTTGTTCTTGCGGTGCATGTGTGGGGAATCAACAGTCACAATTTTGTTAAGGTAATTACAAATAATGTGCTAAAAAAATTTAATTTGCTATGATTAGTTTATTTTCATAATCACTACGCATCGCGCGGGTACTATATTAGTATTTAAGTAAGTGACAGGACGACATGCATGCTTTTCCAACCAGAGAATATTGTTAAACAATGGTCATCGGGACTCTAGTCGTGTGTTGATATACATTAAAGAATAAAGTATCCTTGGGTTGAAATTTTATAAGGAAAGAACTCTTAGAGTAGCTTAAGCAATAATGGACATATCCGAGTGACTGAATTATGGTTCGTCACATTGACACTAGTTCTTTATTTAAATAATGCTTCAAATGACTCCTAAATATTTGAAGGGCCAGTGAGATCAATTTAAATATTTTATTTTGAGCTATAATTGGATTTTACGTCAGTTCTAATGCTTATTTATCATACTACGAGTGCTTAAGATTAAAACATTTTTTAGATTACAATAGCTTCTGCAGTACGCTGCGACGATGTACCTAAAAGAACTAAATTTAAGTTTTACACGGCTTATTTGCAGAAATATGACACCATAAGCAATTGTTTTTATGGAGTAAAATTTTTGGTTTTACACCCTATACGTTGCCTGTGAAGATGCATCTATACAATAAAATTACTTATAGGGCACGTAAAACATGCAATTTTCTTCTAACTAGATCAGGAACATTAATATGTACTCTGAAAAGTGATAATACCTTGTTATTATAATAGATCAAACGAACTATACTAATTGTGTAAAGAAATCTTAAACTTATAAGGTATATAATTTGAAAAGTTTAACTAATATTCTCTGACGATATAAAATTTTTTTACACCATCAAGTAATTAAAAGCTTATTAATTTTAATATTTTCAAGCCTAATATTCTTTTTGAAAAGCTAATCTAGTTTAAAAAATCAGTCAATGATTGAGCCACGATTGAAAAATTGACCTTCAAGAATCATAACGTCGAAATCTAGCATATATAGTTGGTATCTTGGGCACTAAAAGAAGGACACGACTTGACCAAATCATTGATATAATTAAATTTCAACTAAGCAAATAAGAATATTTAAGAATTTACTTGTGATAAGCTTTTAATTATATGATAATGTAAAAACATCATTGATGAATATCAGTTAAACTGTAATTTAAATCCATAAACTACAATTACTAGCAAGTAGGAACACATGCTTGATTAAAATGGGATCCTATTCGTCCATAGACTAAATGTACATGATTTTTCATGAAAAGAAAAGATCAAAAGATACCAATAGATTGCACTCATTTAAGCAGAGACTTTAATACATGTTTCACATTCACATGCTCTTTATCATCAAAACGTTTATAGTAATAATTTAAACCTGAACCTTTCTGCCCCGCTTAAAAGTAAACTAAAGTAGCTTTAATACTTTTTAAGTATTTTGTCTTACAACTTGTTCTTAAAATAATATGGAATATAGACCCATGCTGCTGTCTTTAGTCTATATAAGAACCGTGGCAATGATAAAGTCCATAGCAAACTAGTGAAGCACGCTTCACATTTTTACGAAGCCATGGCTACTTCTTCTCAACCATTGTTAGACACTCCCAAAACAAAATCCTCCTCTCGTAAAGTTCTCTATGTGGTTCTCTCCTTAATTGCTGTTGTGGGTTCAGTTGGATTAATTTCAATCTGGGCCATCGATAGCAACAGCCCATCAACTTCCTTGACTGCCCACGTTTGTGATCAGGCCCATGATAAGCCATCTTGCTTTGCCATAGTGTCTGAGGTTGCACCTACTGATTCAATGGACACAAAAACAGTGGATTTGTTACAAATGATTTTACATAAATCATCATTAAAAATCCACGAGACGATTGATTTGGTTAAAAAAGTTAACGTTAGGATTAATAATGGGAATGGTAAAGCAGCTCTGGCAGATTGTCTAGAGTTGATGGATTTGTCTAGGGACAGATTGATGGACTCCATGTTGGCACTTGGGAACCTATCGGCCCAAGCCCATTTTGACGTCCATTCGTGGCTAAGTAGCATTTTAACCAACCATGTTACTTGCATGGATGGGCTAAATGGCCAGGCCCGGTCCATTATGGAGCCCATGTTGAAAGATTTGATAGCAAGATCAAGGACATTTTTGGCCTTGACGGTTGCAATAGCACCACCAAAGACCAATGATGTCCAAAAAATTACGAATGAATTTCCATCATGGGTTAATTCTAATGATAGAAGGCTTTTGCAACTTTCAGCAAATGCTATAAAAGCTAATGTTATAGTTGCTAAAGATGGTAGTGGAAAATATAAGACTGTTAAAGAAGCAGTTGCCTCTGCGCCTGATAATAGCAAGACTAGATATGTTATATATGTCAAAAAAGGAATATATAAAGAAAATGTTGAGATTGAGAAAAAGAAGAAAAATGTGATGCTTGTTGGTGATGGCATGGATGCAACCATTATTACTGGAAGCTTGAATGTTGTGGATGGTTCAACAACCTTCAAATCTGCAACTGTTGGTAAATATCTTCTTTCTACATTTTTGTGACTTTTTCATTCTTTTTTATAAAAATGAAAGCTTACTTTCTTAAATATATGTGTCTTACTTTTTCCTTTTGGCTGTTTGAAATGAATGTTATCTTTCTGTATTTGCAAGTTTTAAATTGCAACATTCACAGTTTACACTTAATAATACTTCATAATATGACATGTTTAATACTGCTTTAATGGATACTTTTAGTTTGTTATATACACCTTTAATTAAGATTATCCTTTTGATTTGTAACAATCATCTTTTGTTTAAAACCACAAGATTGAAAAATCTTTTCTCTATATATTTTGAAATTTTGTGCCAACCAAAGTAAGATACGTACATATATACGCATATACGATGAAACATAAGGAACATCTTTTGAACAATAAATTTCCTTGGACAAATGATGTTTATTTAACTCCATATCAAGTCAAACTATATAAGTCGCATAAATTGGAATGAAGTATATGTTATTGTAAATCAACTTAATCTTATGGTTGTTCAGTGTTTAACCACTATTAGTGCACATGACATAAACTTTGTTTATAATGCAGCTGCTGTTGGAGATGGATTCATAGCCCAAGATCTATGTTTTCAAAACACAGCAGGACCACAAAAGCACCAAGCAGTAGCACTTCGAGTTGGAGCTGATCAATCTGTTATCAATCGTTGCAAAATGGATGCATTTCAAGATACTCTTTATACACACACCCTTCGTCAATTCTATAGAGATTGTTATATAACTGGTACAGTGGATTTCATCTTCGGTAATGCAGCAGTTGTGTTCCAAAATTCGAAACTAGCGGCTCGTAAGCCCATGAACGGACAGAAAAACATGGTCACGGCCCAAGGCCGTGAAGATCCAAACCAGAACACTGGAACTTCGATCCAGAAATGTGACATTATTCCTAGTTCAGATCTTGGGCCTGTCAAAGGGTCTGTTAAGACGTATTTGGGCCGTCCTTGGAAAGCGTATTCACGGACCGTGTTTATGCAATGCAATATTGGTGACCATATTGATCCAGCAGGTTGGTCCATTTGGGAAGGTGATTTTGCTTTGAAAACTTTGTATTATGGTGAGTATATGAACAAAGGGCCTGGTGCTGGAATTAGTAATAGAGTAAAATGGCCTGGTTATCATGTTATTACAAGTGCTTCAGAGGCTATGAAATTCACTGTGGGTCAACTTATTCAAGGAGTATGGTTGAAATCAACTGGTGTGGCTTACACTGAGGGGTTGTGAGAACTTCTTTCATTAGTCTAACCATGTCTACGTATTTTGCTAGTTTATGAGGCTTATCAAGTTTGGTTGATGGTTGTAATGTTGTGTTTTTTTCGTAATGGCATGTGTTGTATGTTGTCTTTGGGTTAATTCAATAAAGTAATCGACCATCACTAGTAATGATCAAATTGAACGTAGCATATCAGTTATCGATCCAATGTAAAAAGCAAGAATGCCACAACTGTGACCTCATAAATATGATCCCTGCTAAAACATTTGAATCCCTTTTGCCAGTACGCTAGAGATCTTTCCTTATGTCAAAACGATTCAACAAATTATATCTTTAATTACCCAATTTGACAGTATAATAAGTTGATAATTTTGCCTACTTGTCCTGGTATAGTTGGTAGTCTTTAATTCTACTGTAGAAAATGTCTCTTTGTCTTGTCCTGGTACACATAGGAGTAGTGGCGGAGCCACAATCAGGTTAAATAATTGAATCCCTTTGTTAGAAAACTATGATGCATAAGTAAGGTAAAAATAATTTTTTTATATGTATAAACTTTTGAATCACCTTTGATATAAGAAAGTTTTCTTTATTATAGTGGCAAAGGTAACCCAAAAAGATTATAAGTTGCAGCTACAATATTTAGGTTTGAATATCCAACTATATGTAAAGCTGTAGGCTGCAAATTATGTATTCAAGTTGTCTCCTCGATGTATAAATAGGAAAGCTTTTTCTTTAGTAAAAGGTAAAATGACCATTAAAGTACCTAGTTTGATGAATTGATGTTTAATTAATCCATGCATGCTTCAAACCTGCCACAATATGAAGGTATGAATCAAACATGTAGACTCGAAGTGGTGGCAAATTGAATAAATGCCTCCAGTTACAAATTAAGAAAGCAATATCAGCAAATCAATAATGTGTGCTCCATTTTTCATGTTATGACAACACCACATTCAAATCAAGTTACAACAAATAATTTTCTCTCTTCATCATTATATTACGCTAAACTAGCCATAGTTGAGGCGAAATATGTCATTCTGCACAAAGAAGCTTCCTGCGACGGTTGGGATCAAGTGAAACATCTGCAATAAAAATGCATTGTAAACAAGCTGCTTAGTTCACATCCAGCTGTGTAGAGTGAAAGCCAAAATGCCTATAAGACTCTTTGGAGTTCTATCTATGAAGACAATACGGTTAATTTAAAGATTAGTAATAATGAAGAGATTGATCATATGCGCTGATATATTAATAATGAAGAGATTTTACACATAGATAACTTACTTTAAAAGAGCATTTTATCCTTTCATTATTAATATATGTATTCTTATTTCACATTCTATCCCTCATAAAAGAATTGATTTTTCTTGTGCAACCAATCAAAGACTATGGTATCTTATACGAGACGTTATGTTGGGATTCCCATCGACGAACTGACACCTAAGAGAAATTCTACATCTAATATGTATCTGGTTTTTCTTCTCAACTTTCAACATGGGATTGTATATGTATACTCAGCAAATATAAAACTATACTTTTAAATTACTTGTATAGATGGAAGACAGGGAGAAAGAGAGTGACCTGGCTAAACCTCAATGGATGGTCCTCCCCAAGTAGTTGAATGCTACCACTAACAAAGAGTATTATCCCTCCAGGAAAGGATGAAGGCTGCGAATCAATAGTGCTAATCACATGCTTGCATTGTCCAAAGGGCAATGCATTAAGCTTAGCAGAGATATCTTCAGTTCCTTGCAATTTTTGTCCCTCAAATGTGAGCATAGAACTTGGTTGATACAAAGAACTAATTGAAGATCTATCACTATCAAATAGATTGTAGTAGTGATCCACAAATGCTCTTCCTAATATTTCTATTTGTTCTTCCATTTCCTCTTTCAAACTATACTCACTTTTGATATCCTTAAATAAAATTCAAGCACAAAGGGGACAAGGTTTGAGAGAATATAAGAAAGTACTTAAATGGTTTAGCTATCAAGGAAAGAACATATATAGGAAAAAGGAAACTGTAAAAGGGCATCTAAACTGCTGCATGGATACGCAAGTTCATGTGGAAAAAAACAAAAGAACAGGAATAATCTTAAAGAATTGAGCACCTTTTTGACGCTAATGGAAAAAAGGAAAGAGAGCTACGTCAAAAGCATAGCAAGATCAGTTGAAGCAAACCGACCATTAGGTTTTTTGGCCATTCTTTTGTCTTAAAAGTTTTCTGGCTGTACAAAGCTTTCATAATTCAATATACATAAGCAAATAATACGTGATTGAAAGCGATGAAGCCAGAAATTCTAATAAGGAGATTCAGTAGAAGTGTCAAAACTCCAACCTTCAAACCTACAATCCAAACATATTTTTGAATCACATTTATCCTTACACATAAGGTCCTCCTATATATGTCAGAGATTATACAATTTATATGTATATATAAAAAATATGTGTTGCGTATATGCAGTATAATTTTCCAGTAAAGAAGTCGCACAATTGCCTTGAGAATGAGAACATAATCGGAATGCTGCACATGATGAAATGACTAGTTTGATTATGTTCAGTTGTTCACTATAGATTGCTCAAAGGAATATATTCTTTGCTGAACAATGACCAACTTTATATTTAAAAGTGAAAAGAGCTTGCCTCCCGCTTCCAATTTTATGCCAGGAAAAAATATAAGGTGGACCTCAAGTGCGTAGCATAGCTCAGATCAAACTTAATGTTATAGACATCGCATCTCTCCTGATGATAGAGTAGTTCTTAAGCAACATTTTTTCACAAATAAGCATTTAAATACCTTACATTACCACATTTAAGTAAAACAGATACTCTATAATGTCTTATAACTATATTTCTTCTCTTTTCTATGAAATCGTTTTTGTCAAATAGACACCTTGAAAACTCTCTCTGCAACAATAGCATAACATCATGGACAAGTAAAAATAGCTTTAAAGAATACTGATCTTATGTGATCGCGAGGTTGTGGAACTGGTAAAAACAATTCCAAATGATAGTAAGATAGTGGCTTTCCAAAAATATGCTTTTAGCATAAGTAACAATTTCGACTTCATCCTATATTTCCTCCATCAAGATATGTATATAATATCTGTACCATCAAGAAAATTGTACATGCTTGGAACAACGAAATGCCAGAAATATGAGGTAAGTAAGAACCTAAAACGTATAATAATCAGAAGAGAAATAGGAGTTAATCTGAGCATAACTCTCAGAGACTTCATTTTTCAGGAACCAAATCTTTCCCAAATCTTAGGCTTATTATTATGAAACACTGGCAGGCAAGTTTTACAAACACCTAAAAAAGCAGAACAAATAGTTAATATGCTTCACAAATTTGTCATTTCTCTACTGTAACACCCCAAGGACAGGCAGCAGAACAAGAGTAATCCAGTCATTACTATGACTCAACTTCATTCTCATATAGTAATTCATTCATTTTCAGCTACAACTGAGAGACCTATCTGTTAGCTTGGAAAGCTTGGAGTTTTGACTGATGACTGAGGAACGGATTCAAAGGACCTGTTCCTTTGAATTACTGAAGCAGAATAGATAATTCATGCAAAATCATTTGATTAAGATATTATTATTTATCCTAATACTGACGTATATCTTGATAATTATGCAGGCCTAATCAGATACGAAAAGATTGCATAATCCTAAAGGATAAAGGATTCGGATTCAAGAAGGTAGAATCCAATTAGGATTCAAAGTCAAGGGAGCTTTGGAATTCTAATTAATTGGGACTTCTTGGCTGCTGGAAACTATAAAACGTGGATACTATCAGCCATAGAAGGTGCACACAAATACTGAGAGCATCGAGCAAAAGCTGAGAAGAATTATTAGCTTATTTGTGTAATTAGTTAGCTACAGTAGAACTAAGTAAGAACCTGTTCCTTAGATTGAGTCTTGTAAAAGTTCAGTCTTAGTTCAATTGTAGTAAGCAGAAATCAAGTTGTAAACTGTGTAGTTCAAGTCGTGGACTTGACACAACTTCACTGATCGTGAGAAAGATCACTATAGGATTAGAGTTAGTCCTAGGTTAGTAAGAGTGA
This sequence comes from Petunia x hybrida, assembly GCA_037355625.1. Taxonomy (NCBI): domain Eukaryota; kingdom Viridiplantae; phylum Streptophyta; class Magnoliopsida; order Solanales; family Solanaceae; genus Petunia; species Petunia x hybrida. The sequence goes on along the minus strand of JBBBVM010000046.1, from coordinate 1,178,530 downwards.
GTCTTGTAACCAAGTGGGTCTTTTTACATAGTGAAGTTGAAATCCTACTTGAGAAGTAGGCCGTGGTTTTTTGATCCCGTGTCTAGGGGTTTTTCCACGCTAAAATCTGGTGTTCAATTACTTACAGTTTTTATTCCGCACATCGTAGAGTAAAGGAACACATTTTAAGGAACTGGTCCTTAAAACAGTAAAGCGGTGTATTTGTGGGAAATAACAATTGGTATCAGAGCAGGTTATCCTTGAAAAGGCTAACACCTAGGATTAGATGAGTACATCACGTGAGAACAGTGAGGGTCAGTCAATGGTTAGAGCACCTTACTTCAATGGAAAATACTATTCATGGTGGAAAGAGAGGATGCGTGATCACCTTCAGGCAGAGGATTACGAACTGTGGGACATAGTTACTGAAGGTCCCATGATCCCAATGAAGAAGGATGCTGATGGGAAAGATGTTCCCAAAACCAGGAAGGAGTGCAATGCCGAAGACATAAAGCAATGGGAAAAGAATGCTAAGGCAAGGAAGTGGCTGGTTGGTGGACTTAGTCCTGACGAATGCACAAGGATCAGAGGGAATGCCACTGCTAAGGAGATTTGGGATGCTCTACAAGTTGCACACGAAGGAACAAGTCAGGTAAAAAGGTCCGGAGGTACACTTCTTTATGCTGAATATGAAAGCTTTAAAATGAAAGAAGAAGAATCAATCTCTGAAATGTATACTAGATTCAATGCCATTGCCTCTGAACTTATCTCTTTGGGAAGGGTTTTAACTGTGGAAGATAGGGTAGAAAAGATTTTAACTAGGGTTCTTCCAGATTCTTGGGAGATCAAAGCATGTGCTATCATTGAAAGTAAAGATTTAACCACATTATCCTTAGATGAGCTCATAGGAAATCTAAAGACTTACGAACTAAGGAAAAAGGTTAAAAACATAGGAGCACCAGTTAAAACTGAACCTAACCTAGCCTTAACTGCTGGTGATAAAATCATTGATGATAAGGAACTGGTCCTTATCGCTAAAAGTGTTCAGAAATATTTGAATAAGAAAAGGGAAATTAGTGGACAGGGTAGGTCTACTAACATGAAACAGGCTGGAGAATGCCACAAATGTGGAAGCTCGGAGCACTACATCAGCAAATGTCCAATCATGGAAGGAGAATGGAGGAAGAAATTCATTGATGAAAGGAAGAAGGCTAGGGAACAGGTCCATAGAAAAAGTGGAAATCCCAAAGCGCTGGTTGCAGGATGGCAAGACAGTGAAGATGAAATAACTGATGATGATCTGGATGAGGATCTTGCTCTAATGGCACTTGGAGATTCAGAAAATGAAGAGGATCCTGAGGTATTTGTTTCTAAACTTAAAGAAGATGTAAAAAGCATGTCTAGAGAAAAGTTGGTTAAAGTATTCCATATTGTGCTAAATGAATTTAAAACTCTGAGGGATGATAATCACCAACTGCATGATAAAGTTGACTGTTTAGAAATAGAATGCAAAGAGGAAATAATTAAAAATGATTTTCTGGAAAGGAAGATTAGCATGCTTGAGGAACAGGTCCTCACACTTGAAACAACTGCTCAGGAATTAGAAAATGTTAAAACAGTTGTAAAAGGTAAAGGTATTGCTAATTCTCATCAGATTATTGCTGAAGAGAAACTGAAAAACACAGTTGATGAATTGTGTAAAAAAGATGAAAAGATAAGATCTTTAGAAGAAGACCTGGTTAAAACAAAAATGGAATTAAGAAAAACTGTAGAATGGAACAAGTCTTCTGAAGCACTAGAATGGTTGCAAGAAAATCATAGCAGTAACAGGAAAGGTATTGGATTCATGAAGGCACAAAGTTCATCCAAATGGGATCCAAAGAGTAAGTACTTATCATTTCCTGAAAACTGGCTATGTACTCACTGTGGGAACACTGGTCACCGGAAAGAAAATTGTCAATCTTTAAAAATGGCTGCCCAGAGGAACAGGTCCTATAAACCTGTTCGAAATCCTGTGAAACAGAAGAATAGGTCCTACAAACCTGTTCAACATTCTGTAAAAAGGAGAGATGTTCACACAAAGAAACCTTTACCATTTTGGGCTAAAAGAGATCTGATTCATCCTTTTTCAAAAGGAAAGGAACCCAAACTAGTTTGGGTTCTTAAAATTAACCCCTAGTTTTCTTTTGCAGGCTAGAGTGAAGGAGACAAACCACAAATGGTACATGGACAGTGGTTGCTCAAGACATATGACAGGGCATAAGGAACTGTTCCTTTCACTCTCAGCCTTCCAAGGAGGAAGTGTTTCCTTCGGTAATGGTAAGAAAGGGGAAATTATTGGAATTGGAAAGGTAGGTAAGTCTGACTCACACTGCATAGATAATGTATTTCTAGTAGATGGACTGAAGCATTGCTTATTGAGTATATCTCAATTATGTGACAAAGGTAATAATGTTAATTTTTCATCTACCGGATGCACTGTGACTAATCAAGCTTCTGGAGAGGTTATTTTGCAGGGAAACAGACATGGAAACATCTACAAAGTAGACTTGCTGACATTATCTGATGGAAGCTTGAGCTGCTTAAGTGTGGAGCAAAATGATCCCCTCCTATGGCACAAAAGACTAGGACATGCTAGTCTTTCACAATTGAACAAACTTGTGTCAAAGGACTTGGTGATAGGTCTTCCTAACATCAGGTTTAATGATGAAAAGGTATGTGAAGCTTGTGCCAGGGGGAAGCAGGTAAAATCCTCCTTCAAATCGAAGAAACAGGTAAGTACCACTAAGCCTTTGGAACTGGTCCATATGGATTTATGTGGTCCAATGAGAACAATGAGTCGTGGAGGTAAGAAGTATGTAATGGTATTGGTGGATGATTACTCTAGATTTACATGGACTATATTTCTTGCATCTAAAGAAGAAGCATTTAATGCATTTTCAATTTTTGCTAAGAAAGCTGAAAGAACACTAGACAGTCCTATTGTTGCCATTAGGTCAGATCATGGAACTGAATTTGAAAATCATATGTTTTTCAATTTTTGCAATGAAAATGGCATTAATCACAATTTTTCTTCACCTAGAACTCCACAACAAAATGGTGTAGTGGAAAGGAAAAATAGGACTCTAGAAGAAATGGCAAGAACTATGTTAATATCTGGAAATCTTCCACAAAACTTTTGGGCTGAGGCTATTAATACTGCATGCTATATAATAAATAGATGTATGACTAGGCCATTAATAGAAAAGACCCCATATGAGTTGCTTAAAGGAAGAAAACCAAACATCTCTCATCTTAGGGCTTTTGGTTGCAAGTGTTTTATACACAACAATGGGAAAGATGCCTTAGGAAAATTTGAACCTAGAAGTGATGAAGGAATCTTTATTGGTTATTCTTCGAATAGTAAGGCATATAGGGTGTTTAACAAGAAAACTTTAAAAATTGAAGAAAGCATGCATGTAAAATTCGATGAAACTAACAGTCTCACTCAAGAACAGGTACAGGAGGATGAAGAAATTGGACTGCTGAAAGCCTATGAACTTGATCCACAAATGCAAGGTCTGGATGTGAGAACTGAACTGCAAGGAACTGTTCCTCAGAACAGAACTGAGAACAGTGGCACATATACAGGGGGAACGAATGCTAGTTCCACCTCACAAACTGGTAGTGCTACTCGATCAGGAACTGTTCCTCAGCAGAGGACTTCTGACAATGGATTGACCCCCAAGCCTTACAAGTATCAAGGGTCACATCATGTGGATCAAATAATCTCAGACAAGAATGCAGGAATTCAAACTAGATCAGCAGTCAAAAATCACAATCTGTGTGCTTTTAGTGCTTTCCTATCTCTTGTTGAACCCAAAAATGTGAAAGAAGCACTGAAGGATGCAGACTGGATAAATGCTATGCAGGAGGAATTGAATCAATTTCAAAGGAGTCGAGTTTGGCATCTGGAACCCAAGCCAAGGAACAGGTCCATAATTGGAACAAAATGGGTTTTCAGAAACAAACTTGATGAGGATGGCATGGTAACAAGGAACAAGGCCAGACTGGTTGTTCAGGGATATAGTCAAGAGGAAGGCATCGACTATCATGAGACTTTTGCTCCAGTTGCAAGATTGGAAGCAATAAGACTTCTTATAGCCTTTGCTACATACATGGATTTTACTCTACATCAAATGGATGTTAAGAGTGCATTTCTGAATGGATACTTGAAAGAAGAAGTGTATGTCAAGCAACCTCCAGGTTTTGAAAGTGAACAGTTCCCTGAACATGTTTACAAGTTGGACAAGGCCTTGTATGGGCTCAAGCAGGCACCAAGAGCATGGTATGAAAGGCTATCAAAATTTCTACTCCAGCATGGATACAAAAGAGGTAAAATTGATAGTACTTTGTTCTTAAAAGAAAAAGGTAAGGATCTCTTAATTGTTCAAATCTATGTAGATGACATAATTTTTGGTGCTACTTGTGAAAATTTAAGTAAAGAATTTGCAAACTTGATGGGGAGTGAATTTGAGATGAGCATGATGGGTGAACTCAACTTCTTTTTGGGTTTACAAATTAAGCAAACCTCAAATGGAACTATGATCCATCAGCAAAAGTATGTTAAGGAATTACTTAAAAGATTTGATATGGACAATGCTAAGGGAATTGACACACCTATTGCTACTGCCACAAAATTGGATCTTGATGAACATGGAATATCAGTTGATCAAAAATTGTATAGGGGTATGATAGGTTCCTTACTTTATCTAACTGCTAGTAGACCAGATATAGTGTTCAGTGTTGGTTTGTGTGCTAGATTCCAATCAGATCCTAAGGAATCTCATTTGAAAGCTGTTAAAAGAATATTGAGGTATCTGAAAGGAACAGGTCCCTTGGGACTTTGGTATCCAAAAGGTGGTAATTTTAATCTTGTTGGATATACTGATGCTGATTATGCAGGTTTCCTTGTCGATAGAAAAAGCACCTCAGGTATGGCACATTTTCTTGGTGAGTGTTTGGTTTCTTGGGGAACCAAGAAACAAAATTCAGTGGCACTTTCCACTGCTGAGGCTGAATATGTGGCAGCTGCTTCATGTTGTTCACAGTTGTTATGGATCAAACAACAATTACAGGATTTTGGTGTTGATGTAGGAACTGTTCCTATCTATTGTGATAACACTAGTGCTATTAATATGACAAAAAATCCAGTGCATCACAAAAGGACTAAACACATTGACATAAGACATCATTTCCTAAGAGACAATTATGAAAAAGGTTTGATCACCATAGCATTTTGCCCAACTGAAAAACAAATAGCTGACATTTTTACAAAAGCTCTAGGTAGAGATGATTTTGAAAGAAATAGATTGGAATTAGGGATGATTAAATTCACATAAAATCTTCAATGCTTTGCTTCATAATTGGCTAGAAAATTGCTCTTAAAATGAATTTTATTCAAGTCATTATGAATTATTCAGTCCAGTCTCTATACTTAAATGTATACTCTCATGCTACATATATTATTTAGAGTTGCTAAAATTGAATGATGTTACCCTTATGCTCTTAGAATTTCAGATGATCAAAAATTGCAAATTGGAAGGACACTGAATTGTGGTGTTAAAAACAGGTATGTACTCGTAATTATTCAATTAATTTAGGAGTATAAAGGCTATAGGTAACTTGTGTTTAGGATAAAATCCCACTAAGTTTCCTACCCATATCCAAACTGCAAAAGAGTCCCATCGGAGGAACAGTTCCCATTCTGAAAAGGTGTCATACAGCCTAACGGCTCTTTTTCTCCGGGAGACTCCCAAGAGTCCTTAGCCGTTGCATGTTGTGCTGAGGTAAGCTGATCGTCTCCTACTCTAATTGCACTACTTAATTCACTCTATAAATACTCTTCTTCTCCTACATTATTCTTTTACCTTGTTCATCAATTGAATTAGCAAAATTTCAGAAAGAATTGTCAATTATCTTTTGATTAGAATTGCAAACATGTCTCTTTCTTCTGATAATTCTCCATCTGCACCCACTGTTGAACAACCACAAAATCTCAACCCTCCTTCACCCATGGAAATCATCAACCCAAACCCTGAAGTTCCTGAACAAACTCCAGAAATACCTGAACCTGAAATTCAGGGGGAAGGATCAGTTCCCACGGCTGAATCAATTGCTGAGCAGGTTGAGGATTTGTCAAGGGCTATGGTGTTGTATCAGTATCAGGTAAACTTCACATACCCTTTGAATGTGGTTATTGACGAGGAAGAAAAGGGAGAGGGGTCTGGGGCTGCTCTTGAGGGGGAACCTATTAAGAGGTTGGAAGCACCTTTGCATGGGTCACCAGGGTCTCCAGAGGTTGCTTTTAGAGCACCCATGGAAGATGTTATAGATGTTGAAGAGGTTATGAGTGACAGTGATAGGCCATTGGTGGATTTGATAAATATTAGGAGCCTGAAAAGAAAATTGGCTAGAAAGGGACCCATTCATGATCATGAGACTGTTGAAATTGCTGCTAAATTGAAGAAGATAAGTGATAGTTATAAGCCTGGAAATAAGAAGAAAGTTGAAAGTTCCTCTAAGGCAAAAGGACCTGTTCCTTCTGCCTCAACCCCTGCATCTGGGGGTAGGAGGACAAGAAGTGCTGCTAAAGCTGCTGATGAACAACTGGCTGCTGCCTTGGAAAGGAGCAGAAAAGGGAAAGGAAAACAGGTAGTTGAGGAAGAAAAAGTGGATGATAGTGATGATTTTGATTTGGCTGATTTTTCTGAGGATGATGAGATGGTAGAGGCTGAGGAGGTGGTGCCTCAGTCAAAGAAAAGAAAGGTTCCTGAGAGAAGGGTGACAAGAAGCTCAGTTAGAGCTGCTGAGAAAATTGCTAAGAGGACCAGGTCCTCTAAAAGAGTGGTGGTTTCTGAAGACTCTGCCAGTGACAGTGATGAGTTAGTTGCTGAGGCTGAGAGTGATAGTGATGCTGAAGAAAGTGAGACTGTGCACTGTGTTCATGATGACATGCTGACTAGAAAGGTGTTGAAAGGAAGGGTTATGACTGATGTTCAAGAAGAAGGAATGGTTTGGTTGCTGCAAAAGCTACATGCTCAGGGTTGGAGGGACATGGTCCTTAAGATCTCTGGTAGGTGTGCAAAGGGAATGGTGCAGGAATTCTATAAGAATTGTTCCATCCGAGGTGATCAAATCACTACATCTGTTAATGACAATGTCATTATTTTTGATACAAGGGAACTTGGTGAGTTGCTGGGGATCCCTGCCTCTGGGTATGCTAGTTATGTCAAGACTGTTTGGCCTGACTTGACAAACTTGCCTACTGATCTGGAGATCACTAGGAAGTTTGCTGAGAATGATGGTGAAGAAAAACCCAGGGCAGTGCAAAAGAGTGAGATGCATCCACAGCATCAGGTTTTATTTGAATTTGTGAACAAAGTTGTGATGCCAAGGCAGGAGAAAAGAGGAGTTGCCAGTTTCATGGACCCGGTCCTTATGGAACTGCTGGACACTGAAAAGCAGATCAATTGGCCCAGCTTTATGATCCACCTGATAAAAAAGGTGATTGCTGGGAAAAGAAAACACTCCCTGCCATTTGGTTTCATTCTGACTGATATCTTTGCCAAGTTGAAGGTTCCCTTGGAAGGGGTTGTGAAAGCTACAAAGAAGGAGAAATTTGGGTGTGCTACCTTGATAAACTGTGACTTGCCGGTTCAGGCTGATCCTCCACAGGCTGGTGTTGGGAGGCAGCCTCTGAACAACAAAGTGAGGGCACTTAGGCAACAAGTTGCTATGCAGGCTGCTGAGATTGCAAGGTTGGAAGAAGAGAGGAATTACTGGAAGGCAGAGGCCTCAAAAGCAAAAGAGACCAATGAGGGAATGCTCAAGCAGATGTTTGATCTCCTTCACAAGTCCCAGGGAACTGGTCCTTCCACATCCTGACCACCTTAGCCCTAGCCTTTAGCAATCTTTTGTCTAGTGGGATCTAGCCTAGCCTAGTGCCTTAGCCTTTATTTTCTTCTTTAGTAGTTGGATAATTCTGTAGTACTTGCTTGTATCCCCTGATTTTGATATTTTGGTTAAATGAATTGTCTTGGATGGCTAATATCATTGTCTTGCAGTTGCTTTATTTGAAGTATGTTTGCATTTTGAGTTGCCTCAATGGCTATGTGCTGATTAAATCTAACACTTGAGTTATATTTTGATATGCAACCTTTTCAATGATGCCAAAAGGGGGAAGAGTAAGGTCTGATTTTGCATGATTTTATACCTAAGAAAAATCTGTTCCTTAATGATAAATTAATTCTCCACTGATTGGTGTCTTTTTGAGCTTAAGTTGTACTTCAGGACATTAAGGAGATGAAGCTATGAGTATGAATTTGTCATCATCAAAAAGGGGGAAATTGTTAGCTTGGAAAGCTTGGAGTTTTGACTGATGACTGAGGAACGGATTCAAAGGACCTGTTCCTTTGAATTACTGAAGCAGAATAGATAATTCATGCAAAATCATTTGATTAAGATATTATTATTTATCCTAATACTGACGTATATCTTGATAATTATGCAGGCCTAATCAGATACGAAAAGATTGCATAATCCTAAAGGATAAAGGATTCGGATTCAAGAAGGTAGAATCCAATTAGGATTCAAAGTCAAGGGAGCTTTGGAATTCTAATTCATTGGGACTTCTTGGCTGCTGGAAACTATAAAACGTGGATACTATCAGCCATAGAAGGTGCACACAAATACTGAGAGCATCGAGCAAAAGCTGAGAAGAATTATTAGCTTATTTGTGTAATTAGTTAGCTACAGTAGAACTAAGTAAGAACCTGTTCCTTAGATTGAGTCTTGTAAAAGTTCAGTCTTAGTTCAATTGTAGTAAGCAGAAATCAAGTTGTAAACTGTGTAGTTCAAGTCGTGGACTTGACACAACTTCACTGATCGTGAGAAAGATCACTATAGGATTAGAGTTAGTCCTAGGTTAGTAAGAGTGAGTCTTGTAACCAAGTGGGTCTTTTTACATAGTGAAGTTGAAATCCTACTTGAGAAATAGGTCGTGGTTTTTTGATCCCGTGTCTAGGGGTTTTTCCACGCTAAAATCTGGTGTTCAATTACTTACAGTTTTTATTCCGCACATCGTAGAGTAAAGGAACACATTTTAAGGAACTGGTCCTTAAAACAGTAAAGTGGTGTATTTGTGGGAAATAACACTATCTGTCACCTCCTCCTCCCCTCCACATACACAGGAAAACCTTCTATCATTGATAAATCCAAGAAAACCTTCTTTCTTCTGGGCAACACAATGAAAAAATGTCCCACAACTTCCATAGATTGTATGCAACTTGAATAGGGATAGTACAAAAGTACTATGTCAAAATGCAACCCTGTTTCATTTTTACCTTTTCTTCACTATGTTATCACACAATACAACACCCTTTTAATGAAAGATCATTCATTGTGTGCATCCAAAATATTTTAGCTACAAAAACTGCCTTGTGGATTAACATAAACAGAAAGATGCCTTCGAGCAGATAACATAAATCAATTGACAAATAACATGGGTAAGGTGCTGGAATAAATAGTTTGTAGCCCACTCCTCTTTATAGTTGGAAATTCTGGCCAAAACCTGAATCTTTTGTAGTCCCACGAATGCCCCAAACCAAGAAAGCATTCATAGTTAACAGAAAGACTAAAAGACTTCTGCCTTAGCCTCGTTTAGTTGCATAACAATTTCTCGGATTCTCAATAGATTTGAACATATCCCAGATGCTACTGTTTATATATTAACATCAGCTACTATGGAAGAATGCAACTAAAAGATGAATAATAAGATGCATGTCTCCCACTTATAGAATAAGTAAGATGTTCTTTTCCTATGTGCTTTTTTGAAAGAAAAAAAGTGGAAGAAATCTCCGACATCTAGCTCCTGCAAATATGCAAGTGACATTTAACAGTAAAATGTGCACTTTTAGGGCTCTATACATACATAAATAAATTCCCCTTAGGGCTCTACAATTGTGATTCACGTCTAATGCAAAATATAGTTTGGCTCTATTGATGTCCTTAAAGAGGTTATTGTTGGTGCTTAACAACACGTATTACTACGCCTTCCAAGCTATTTGGGGATTGATATATGAATCCTCAATATCCAATTCGCTCCCTCTAGCCAGTTTCTCAAATATTCAGTTATCCGAGTACTCCAACAGTAAGGTTTTCTACGTTTTCTATTGATTTATAGATCACTAAACAAACAAAAAATGCTCCTTGCATGCCCTGCTTAGTGTACCAACTTGATTAAACCTTAACCCAAACTGGTTGGTATCACCTAAATGGATCTTCTACTTCCATTATATTCTAAGTAATATTTAGTAAGTTCCATTGATTCCGAGAGATTGCATGTCTGTTAAGACAACTTCCTTCAATGTGATTTTGACCTGCCCTAATCATCTTACCTTCAATTGTTGTAGTATTTCAAGGACTTGTGCTGGGTGGTTGGGAGATAAATATTCCTAGTTGATGCTAACGTCTGTTAAAAGCAATTTCAAATTTATGGAGGACCTTTCATCAATAAGGAGTTGCCGCTCCAGGTTCCAATCTTTGACTCTTTATAGAATAATAACCCTCTTCTTCCTTCAAGTATGATAACAAATTTATATCCTAGACAATACTGAGATATGCTAGTAAGTGGTGATAACTACATGGCACAAGAACGCCATATGTAGTAGGAAATAACAAAAAAAGTAAGTTCAAGAGACATAAAATGTGAAATTCTTTATTAACAAAGTGCAAAATCTAGCAGCAAAATGCAATACTTCAGCTTCCATCTAAGTGATTCACCACAAGATAAAAGATCCATGAGTAAAATAAAAAGGTTGAAACTTTTCTATCTATTTTTTGTTGAATCTGAATCAGCTAACATGTAATAATATAAACTACAAATCTCTTACCTACATTGCTATCACATCCACCTTTTAGGCCAATAAGCATGAATGCCATACCCAGTCTTCCAGTTATCCAAGTAAATCACCTTATTTACAGCCCAAAACGAAACGATCATCCCCAAAACCATCAACAAACTCTGCATTCCCCTGTTCCTCATACAAACCAAAACATGTGTCAAGAGTGCCAACATCAATCCAACAATTGCATACAACAATCCAACAGCAAAACCTTCAACTCCCAATTGCATCCCAGGTCTTTGGTAAAAGAAAATCAACTTCCCTGCAGGATCATCTCTATCCACTAAAAACAATGGCACTTTCCTAATTATACTATGCATTGTTCCCGCAACACTGAAAAAATACACGAAAATCGACCCGATCATCCACAAGTACTTATTGTAGAAAAGGGGGTTTCCTAAAACAAACTTTTTCACCAAAAATGGACTCCAGATCAAAAAGCCACCACCCATAATCATCATCATTTTCTTCGGTACAACCGGGGGTCGATGAATAGAACCTACATTAACATGTATAGTAGCCTCAACAAACTCTGCCATTGACTCAGCTCCTCTAGAAAACCAAGAATCATCCATTTTAACACTCTCATTTTTCACGTCCAATAATCGAACGTGGGGTAATGTTTTAATTCCAAACAATGCGAACGAAGAGTTAGATTCCTGAAACTCCATGACGAAGAAGAAAATGTGAGTGTTGTTTGTGGGATTGTTGGTTAGGAAAGAAGAGGAGAGAAGGGAGAATTCGAATTTAAACGTGGGAAGAGCGATATCGGGTTTCGAATGGAGTTGTTTAGCATCGAAGAAGATGAGAGAAGAGAAATGTTTAGGTGAAGGGATTGAGAAAATGCTTTGGAGAAGGGAGTCTTTGAGGTGGATAAGGCCACGGGGATTTTTTGAACGGAGGTTGATGAGGTCAGAGAGTATGGGATTGGAAGAATTGGAATATGTGATGGGTATAAGGAGAAATAGGAAAGTGATGAGTAGAAATGGAGATGGAGAAAATGAAATCGCCATTGTTGGTTGACAGGAAATTGGAACGTTTCAATATTTCATGCATGCAGAATAAGTGAAAATGTGAAAAAATGTTTGTTTTTGTAATGAAAGATCTGATTGACTGAGTAAGATGTATACGTGAGCCTATAGATTACCTACGCGTAAGCCACCGTGAATTTGAAAATTTTAATATTATCAAATGACAAAAAAGTCGAGGGTATTCTGTAAATAGCCTCTCCATCCTACTCGAGGCAGGGATAGCAACTCCTTACACACCAACTTTCCCAAACCCCACTTATTGAGACCATACGAAATATATTTTTGTTGCAATAATTACGCATTGGAATCTAAATGCGCTATTTTGCTTCTACCAAGCTTCACTTAGAACATTTTTTCATGCAATGGACACGCGATGAGTGTTTGCCTGAGTGACCCAATCACTTAAATATACCCCCTCTGACCTAATTTAAGTGTCTATCTTTCCTTTTTAATCTGTTCCAAAAAGAACATCTCTTTTTATATTTGGTAAGTATTTAATTTCAAAATTTATTTTGGACCACAAGATTTAAAGGCACTGACACACATTACACACATCTTAAATTCTAATCCACGCGATTTAAAATTCTTCCTTATATTCTTAAACTTCGTGCCCACTCAAACATAGACACTTAAAATGAGACGGAGGGAGCAATAGTTTTTTTTTCTTTAACCTTTCCTTAGTACTTTAATGATTCAACCTACCTCGAACTTGTACCATAATATGCACACGTGTTCCCAATAACTTCACCTCCGCTCGTGTGGATCTGGATACACCTTGGGATCACCTTAATTTCTAAATTAATCCTATAATTAGTCATAATTAATACTATAAGGAAAGCTTTAAAAATTTTATCAAATTCAAGGGGCCATCTATGTATTCAGCCATGTTGAAATTCAGGTATTTTTATATCGAGCCATGGAATAGGTTCTATATCCAGCCATGGCATAGGTCATATAGGCAAAGTTTGTATCTCAAAGAGATGTAGAAAGACACCACAGTGAGCATCCATTTCATCCACCTGCCCTAATACGATGTGTGACATTATCGTCGATCTCTCCATTTATCTTGGATTATGGACCCAAGTTATTTGAAACTTATTATCAAGGGGATGACTTACATATCAATCATCGCTTCGTCATCCGACTCACGTGATGCATCGCTGAACTTGCATTCCATGTGCTCGGTTTTAGACCTGCTCAACCTAAAACCTTTAGACTCTAGAGTCTGCCTTCAAACCTCTAGCTAGCTTATTGTTTACTCTGTCACGTGTCTCGTCCATCAATACTACGTCATTTGCAGATACTATACACCATGGTAGCTCCGCTTGAATATGCCGCATCAATTCATCTGTCACCAAGGAAAGTAAAAACAGACTAAGAGTTGATCCCTAGTGCAACCCCATCATGATTGAGAAGTGTCCTGAGTCTCCTCTTTCTTTCCTCATTCGAGTCTTGACTCATACATATATTTGATCGCTCTAATATAAGCCACCGGAGTCCTCTAGACTCCAAGTATCGCCACATAACCTCCCTTGGCACTTTCTCATAAGCCTTTTCAAGGTTAATGAATACCCTATATAGGTCTGTTCTCCAATCCCAGTACTACTCCAGCAACCTCTTTAAAAGATGAATAGCTTTCGTAGCCAATCGGTCCGACATGAATCCGATTGGTTCTCATAAATCGATACAATTCTTCTAATCCTCATCTCAACCACTATCTCACACAGTTTATTAGTGTGGCTTAACAACTTGATAGCCCTACAATTATTTTGATTTTGAAATTGCCCTTGTTTTTGTACAACTGGATAATTGTACTCCACCTCAATTCTTCAGGTATTAGTCGTTCTAAAGATAATATTTAATAGCCTAGTCAGCCATCCCACACCATTTTTGCCTGTGTTCTAACAAAATTTGACTCAAAACTCATCTGGCCTAGTCACTCTTCTCCCCCGCATCTTATGGACCACCCCCTTAACCTGCGCCAATTTTATACATCTACAGGCCTCAAAATCTCAACAACTCTTAGAGTGCTCCAACTGACTCAACACAATATTCTTGTCCCTCTATGTAATTTAAGAGGTTATGGAAGTATGTATGTCGTCTCTGTCTAACACTACTATAAGAACACTAAGATGACAAGGATAACAATAACAACAAGAAAACACAATGAACAAGGAATCGAAGGTTTGTAAGAACAACACCCAAGCCTTGCTCTGATACCAACTGATAAGGGGTAAACTACGGAAGCGATAAAGTAAAGATAAAGCGAGACGCGACTTAAACAACTTACGAGGCAGCACGAAAGAACGATATTTTGATACACCCTCGTTCGAGTCAAGTAGAACCTACGCTACGCAACTATCCTCAAAAGACACCCGGCCCTTGCAAATAGAATGATCAAGAAGGATTGAAGTTCAACTTGGATTCTTCCAATTGATTTCAAGCCAAAAATATAACAAGGTTTTGAGAGTGTTCTCATCAATGTGTATAATTCAAGGTAGGTTAAATGCCATTGAATGATGAAGGGAGTATTTATAACACCCTTTTACAAGTTATGAAATGTTTAAAAAGCCCCTCGGCTAAGTTGAAATACAATAGAACACTTAGGCTAAAATAGGTAGTTCACACAAAAAGTTGAGAAATTCAGCCAAGTTGGAGCTCGGCCAAGATCTAGGCGCTCCGCCTGGTGGAGCCACTGCCCAATGCAGTGGTCTGCTGAGGCATTCCGCCTCCTTGGTCAGGCGCTCCGCCTGGTGCCCTTGATTCTGGGCGCTCCGTCTGGCTTCTAGAAGCACCTCCTGGGATCCTCACTGATCAAGGAGCTAGGCGGTCCTCCTGGGTCTAGGCGCTCCGCCTGGCCCTAAAGCGTAGGGTTTCTTTCTATCAATTCAGCTTAAATGCATGATCTTCAAATCACCTTCGGAGCTCGTATCATCAATGCCCTTCCGAATCAAGTATAAGTGAGCATCATGGATTGCTTTGGCTTGGCTTCTAGTAAAGGGCCTTGTAGTGGTTTGCCCTGCATCAATATACGATAGAATACACATTTTTCTCTTTTTCGCTAATTATTCTAAATTTACTCAAATTACTAATCCTAATGTTCTATCAATACTACTACCACTAATATACCCCTTTACTAAATTTCTTAACATTTAAACTTTTTAGATTCTTTCACTAAAAGTTTTTAGCTATTTCAAACTACAAACATAAAAAGCTACAAGTTCATGGTCTAGACATAAGACAATGTTAAACACAAACATAATGTTATTAGTTAATCATCCCAAATCTACATTTTAAGTTTACATTTTTTATAATATTTCAACAACCACACTTTTTTTGTTTAACCTATATTATATAATAAATTTTCATATACAATAATGGTTCAACCAATAATTCAAAACTAATCCTAACTTTGTTTTGCTTTTTGCTTTGGCTACACTAAGCTTGACCAAGAATACTAGTTCAACCAAAATTTTCCATGTCGAACCCAACTACTAACCAAAAGGCATCAAGATTGTTTCTTTTTTCAAAGTCCATTAGTAGTATCACTAAACCCCATAAAAAATAACCTTAAAATTATCATACTTAAAGATTTTCAATTTTTAAATTCTAGTTCTAAGCTTAACACTTATTTTTTATTTACTAGACTAGAGCACGTACAAATCTTGGTTGGTTTTGTAATGGTGAGCCACTATTATGTCTTCGTTGCTACAACTTTAGTAAATTTTTATGTGAAATTTCATCTTTGGCATAGTGCTCACCACTTGTTTGATGAAATGACTTAAAGAATCTAACTACCAAACTAAAATACAAAATTAACTTCTTCTTTCTCAAAGCACTACAACAACATTTGTCCAAGTCCAACAACAATATTAACATCATTCAAAAACAACAACAACAACAACAACAACAACAACAACAACAACAACAACAACAAGACTACACACTATACAATTTGAAGAAATTAGAAAATGAAAAGAAAAAGAAAAAAAATTTACCTCGGCCTCACTGCCGGAGCTGCCGCCGGAACTGGCGGTACAGGTGAAAGTAAGTAGGCAGGCAGTCGATCTGCAAGAAAAAAGGAAAAAAATTTGG
Source organism: Petunia x hybrida (assembly GCA_037355625.1). Taxonomy (NCBI): domain Eukaryota; kingdom Viridiplantae; phylum Streptophyta; class Magnoliopsida; order Solanales; family Solanaceae; genus Petunia; species Petunia x hybrida. The sequence goes on along the minus strand of JBBBVM010000046.1, from coordinate 1,162,482 downwards.
GGGTTAGGATTTACAATTTGAAGGAAAAAATAAAAAATTTGGAGTTAGGATTTACAATTGGAAAACTTACCAAGTTAGATGGAAGGTGGATTGGGAAATTGGGAATGGGGGTAGGCGGATTTGTGGAGAAATTCGGGGTGGTCGTATTTGAGAGAAGGAGAGAGTGAAAGAAAAGAAAGGGCTCTTGCCCCTTTTTTGTGTATGTATCTAGCCATCCGACCGCAGCAGTCGGACGTCTTAAAAAATAATATTTAATTGGCGTCCGACCTGAGCGGTCGGTCATTTTAAAAATAAATATTTTATATAAATTAAATGAATTGATCGACCACAGCAGTCAGATGGAGGCCTCCAGCCAACTTTCGGTCGAAATGTTTCTGTCTGAAAACACAGTATTTTTAGTAGTGTAATGTGTTCCTTTTCCACTAATACTTTCTCATCCTCATCTTTAATGCACCTCACTTGGTCTAGGTCCCTTACCCTCCGATATCTCGCTTTGGTGAGCCTATATAACTTTTGGTCCCCATATTTGTCCTCTAGTTCTTTATATAAGTGTTCAAATATTATGGTCTTAGCAGCCGTAACTAATAACCCCGCTTCATTCTTCGTCGTCTTATACCTCTCCCTATTCATTCTCTTTTCCTCTTCATCTTTGCTCTCTACTAACTTCATATAAACCATCTTCTTGGCTTTCACTTTCTTTAGACCTCTTTATTCTACCACCAGTCCCCTCTATGTCCACTAAAATTACCCTTAGAGACCCCGACACCTCTCTATTCACTTCCCTAATATAGGCAGATGTCCAATCCACATACTATCTTCGTCCTCACTAAACTCCCAGGCCCTCATATTTCTCAACCTCTCTTCCAACTTCTTAATATTATCGATCATCAAGGCCCCTACTTAATCCTTGGTTGAGCATACATCGCCCTCTACTTCCTTTTCCTTTCATCTCAGATCCACTATCAAGAGCTTGTTGTGTTGTAAGATTCTCACTTAGGATGACATTACAATCCTTAACTCGAGATAACATTACAATCCTTACATAAACCTCTATCACTTTTTCTAAAAGCAAATAATCAATATGCGTCCTTGCCATAGTACTGCGACAAGTAATGGACTGAATAAGATAGCCATACTCACTAAGGGTAAGCCATTTGATAGGTAACAGTTCTATGAATTAAATAGCATAAGTAAGCAATAGCTAAATGAAGGAAAGGGCAAAGGAAATTTGTTTAATGAAGATCCAAGAGAGCCAAGTAATGCTTGATATTCTTAAAAAAGTTATCATTTCTTAGTGATTAATCAATAAGACATGAATGACTACAAGTATTGATACAATGAATATTTATATTACTTTCTAACCCTTGAGGTTCAGTATAAAAATTCGAGTATGTGCCCCTCCTAAGATAAGATTTTATCTTTTATTAATGGTAAATGTTGGTGGCAGTATACGACCAAATAATATTCCTTGTCATGGTATACTGGCACAACTATCTTATTCAGTCCCCCGCAATGGAATCCAATGTTAACTTGAGTCCGTGTCGGATGACAATCTTCATAGTGAATTGAACTATTGTGTCCAGGACCAGCCTGAGGAGCGTAGGGCCAGAGATGTCTTTGCCTTGTGTGTGGTCTCCCTTCCTTCAATTGTGTCTTTACCTTATATCATGCCACATTGGGTTGTTTTTGCTTGCTCATCATGTGGCCGACTATGCAGTTTATGTGGCCGGTACGAATTTTACTCAATACAATTATGACACCAAATAATAATTTGATACATAAAAAGATCAAATAGACGGAGGAAATGAAAGTAAGAACCATGCACATAAATGTAAGAGCGTGCTTTGAGCATGCATCCAAAAAATAACTTTTACCAACCAAAAAAGAAAGAAAGAAAGAAAAGGATAGAAAAGATAATGATGTTTAAATTTTCATCTAATATGAAGTGCAGTACGAAAGGCAAATTGGTCTATCAACGCTACGTGTGGGATTTTTACGTTTTTATTATAGTATAGATATATACAATATTATTTGGAGTTTAATTTCTTTTCCAATTGGTAATATAGTCATTCATTTAGTTCAATATTTTGTTTTTGAAGCATTGTTAATTATAAGTAAGTTTTAATTAATTTTAAAAACTCAATGTAGACAATTGTTTACATTATTCTACAATCATTATAGACATTTGAAAATTAATGAGCTTTGTTTAACTAATTAAGCATATTTGATAGAGTAATTTTATTTTTCAACTTTAACTATTTCTACTTTCACTTTGTATTATAATGTGGAGCGTGTCTGATTTAATTAGCTTGAAGGATCTACTACGAATTTGAAAAGAGAAATTTTAGAAAGCAGAATTTTTTAAAAAGGATTGACTAAATGCCTTGTTTGACCAATTTTTTAAATGCTACTTATTTTCAAAAATGAATTTTTATAAAGTGCTTTTAATAAAAATAACTTTTGGAGAAAATTAATTCTTTTACAGTGCTTTAAAAAAAAAAACTTTGGAGGGTAGAAGTTTGTGTTTGACCAACATATTTGTGAGACACTTTTGATAATACTTGAGTAACAATTTGTGTTTGGCCAAACTTTTCATAAAGTGATTTTAAATGTTAAATTGCGAGTAAAAAGACAAGGAGAAAAAAATAAAATATTATCTATAGCTTATAATTATTACTTTAAATAAACATGGATAATTCGTATATAAAGAGTTTTGGTAAGGATATTTTTGACTGAAATAAATTGAAAATAACTCCTGCTTCTACGTTTGGGGAGAAACTACATTTTCCAGCTTCTTCTCTACAACAGTTTTGGAGAGAAGCTACATTTTCAGCTTCTTCCCCACAATAGAAAAACACTCAAAGCATTTATTTTTCCAAAAAGCTTGGCCAAACACTTCGATTTTTTAAAATAAATACTTTTTGAGAACTAAACACTTTTGACTCCCGGAAGCTTGACCGTATATGCTCTAAAATAGGTTTTAAATATTAAAATCATTTATAGATAATATACGATTGTCCAGTCCAATCAAATGCGCATTATATATCAAGACCAGATTGGAAATAGCAGTGAAACAAGTTCATGAAACTGCATTAGTAGTCTACCTACGATACTCGCAGAGTAGCTAGATTTGGTTTTTGAGGACATTTTTTGTAGAGTCATGAAATAGGAAATAGTCATATTCATAGGCAGTTAGAAGGAATACGAATTTGTAGTTTAATTAGAATCAATTAAGGGAAATGAGCATATCTGCGGCTGATATTTTCCTCATTTTCAATTATTAAATGTCAGAAGTTAAAGCTCAAATATTCTTCTTTGATAATGGGGAACCCTATGTTATGAAAACTTTGTTCTGTTTTTTGGCACCTTCGTTATCTGATAATGCGCAGAAAAAAGGGGAGTAACGCATTGAATGAAACAATAAGCTCAATTGTTTTGCAGTATCCTCGAATAGTGTAGCCTCTTTATAACTTTTGGCAAATACATGTAAGCAATGAAACACTTCAAAGAACTAGTACAAATGAGTTTAAGTTAGTGTCCTGATATTTGGCTATTTTACCTATATTTTGAGGACAGTTTTACCATGTTATGATCGTACACCTAAGAGTTTATATGCAAAATTCTCAAGAGTTGATACTAATTGAGTTATTTGGTGTTGTAGGATTTAAACATGGTGAATTGACCAAGAAAGTGCTAGCTTTGGAGCTAAAAGTGAAGATGTTGAAGAGTTCAAGTGATCCGTGTGTCACGCGAGTGACATGAGAAGGAATAGAGTCTTTGCTTAGGATGAAGAAAAAATTTCAGCGCATTTAGGCCAAATATGCGAGCACCACGCGAGCTGAATTGCCTGAAGAAATTTACTCCGCGTGGCACCCGGAGTACAAAGCTATGGGGCGAAAAAATAAGGGTTTTTTAGTATTTTTGCTCAGCTTTCTACAGGGTATAAAAGCTTCTTTTGCATCCATTATGAAGTTTACACGGGGAAAGAGGCAAAAAGGAGGCTAGAGCTTTGGAGACTTCAAGAACACGAGTTTTTCCTAAATTCTTCCTTACTTTTTGTAATTTATTCATTCATGAATTATATTGACATAATTATCATGAATATGAGTGGCTAATTCACCCATTCTAGGGTTGATTGAACTACTCCAATACTTATGTGTTAAATATGACAGTCTGTCTTAATGCCAGATGTGAGTTCTAAAGGATAAAATGTATGAGTAGATTTGTGAACTCAAAGTTAGACATAGGTTGTCTGGCTATCATCTGCACAATATTTATTTCAATGAATGAAATTTGTGAATTTTTCCTATGTAAGTGTTTATGTTTTGATTGCTATTAATTGGAAGGGCCCCCAATTGATTGTGCCAATTATTCTTGTGTGTCTAGGGATAGATTCATGGGTTTGGGTTAAACACTCAGCAATATTTCAACCTAAAACCAAGGTATTACTTAGGTTGTCAATAAGATGATCTGTGACCGTTGACCCTGATTGTGAACAATACTTGTAGTCTTATCTATCTTCATTAGTTAATTGGAAAATTAGTTAGTGAAAGTTACAGTTATTACACGGAAGAGAATAGTTGTGAATTTGGAGCAAGTGTTCAATAGGAAGAACCAAGTTGAATCCGTTGAATCATTATTCTAATACATAGGTAGGAGTTGGGTAGATCAATCATAGGCTTTATATCCTTGAATCAATTTTATTCTATATTAATTGTTGTTTACAATATTATTAATTTTTATTACTTAGTTGTTACTACACAATCAACCTTAAATCAAACACCCTTAGAAGTTAGTTGATAGGTAAATTAGTTAGAATAACAACTAGATTTCGAGTGTTCCCTGTGGGATTCGACCTCGGGACTTTAAGTACCGAGCTATATTTGTTGCGACCGCTTAGTCCTTTTTATAGGGCGTAGTTGGGCGTGATCAAATTTTGGCGCCGTTGCCGGGGAACACGGCGAATTTCTAGCTTGTTAGGATAGCTGAGTTGTTTGTTCAATTAACTTCGTTTCTGTACATATTCTTTTTAGATTATAAAAAATATATATAAAAAAATATGGCATCAGGAAATAACATGTGGCTAGGTGATCATTATTATCGTTGTGCTAATACGTCTTATTCTTCCCCGAGCCCTTATTATGATGATTTTTCTTTCTCTTATGATAATAGTTGGTGCAATGAAATGGAGGATGATGAGGAAGAATATGAAGCAGAATTGAAGAAGGTTTGGGACAGACATAGAGCACAACTATGTCATATAGAAGCTCAAGTGAATATGTTCGCTGCACTATTAGGAATTCAACAACCTAGCCAAAAAGACGTGGAATTAGAAGAATAAATTATGACTATAGTTGAAGATTTAAAACGTGAATTTCCATTGGATGAGACAAGGGTTAAAAGCCAACCATCTAGCCTTATGGTGTGGAAAGATGCCGATGATAAAGATGTGGTACTGGAGTCGGCCAATATCATTGAAGCTGAAATTTTACTTGACTCTGATTCGTGCCAAAAAGAGGATGTCAATATTGAAGTGAAGTCTAAGAGGGTTACACCACATTCTAGATACTTTTCTACACTGGTTTTAGAGGGAGAGATGGAAATTGATCCTTTTGAGCCAATGGAAGAGTTGAAGGATGTGGTGTATGGTGCTTATATTATGGAATTTTCACTACCATCTAGACACGATGACTATCTTCGTTTGAAGGCCAAAGAGTACAAAATTGTATACTTGGTGCTTGGTCAAGAGCATAGCCAACAATTCGAAGATATTCCTGAGTTAGTGACTATGCGCAAAAGGAGATGCTTAGTTTTTGGCATGCAAGAACTTGTGCCACCTCAAGAGCATAACCGGAGAGTTGACTTACAACTTGGGAGGCGATTCATAAGCTCAAGATGGAGTAAAAAGTATCAACTTTGGGTTATGTCGTGCCTCGACTATAACTAATGTGCTTCTCGGGAGGCAACCCGTGATTATAATTGTATACAAGTAAAAAAAAATTAAAAATAAAAAAAAATTATGATATCTTTTGAAGGATGTTACTTGGTGAGTTTCTTTGTGTTGCAGGTCTCAATTGGGTTGAAGTCTAAGTGTGGGGTGTCTGCAAACCCATCATGCTTGAAGATGAATTCCTGCTATGGGGGAAGTCTGAGTACCTCGCGCCCTAAGGAAACTTACAAGGATATTTTTCGGGCTTAGAGCCCCAGGGAGTTTCTCTATCACCCTTAGTTTTTATTTTTAATGCATTAAGGGCAATGCATGTTATTAAGTGTGGGGTGGGAGTTTATTTTGTTGGTATCTATTTATTCTAGTATGTTTTCATATTTTCTTGTCACTTGACAGTTTTTTAATTTGTTTCTTGCGTTCTAGTTATTAAAGTAAATTTTATTAGTTAATTCTTAGTATACCAATAATCTCTTTGAGTTTTCTTAGCCTTGGTTCTTTCCCATTGAGTTATTTATACTGAACCAGGCAGTCTGTAGGTTAGATAATAATTAAAAATAAAAAAAATAAAAAAAATAAAAGAAAAAAATGCCTAAAAGCTCAGAAGAAGGAAAAATGGAGAGTAGGCAGAAAAAGAGAGAAGTGAGGGATTCGAAAGGCAGCCTTTAGCTAGAACTACCTATATATTTTTTAACTTCCTTTTTGAGTTCATAGTGAGGTATTACGAGGTGAAACTGAATTGATCTTTGAATTCCATGTACAATATGTGGTGGGTTTATTTGTATACTTCTCATTGTTTCACGTTAAGTCTAGAACTTGCCCTGCTTGTTGTTTGAGGCGAAATCCTAGGTAGTCTTGATCTTAAGAATGAAAGTAGGCCTTCTTTGGCCCGCCAGTTTACAAATTAGACTACATAATGAATGTATTCTGTGGAGTCCCCAAATTTGAGCCTGTTGACCTTTTCTTTGGCAACCTGAATTACAAGCCCTATCATTTTTCTATTTACCTATCTTGTTACCCATCTTCTCCTTAACTACTTTAGGTTTTGTGTTTGGAAAGAGTGTGGGTTATTAATAAGAGTTGTTGTATACTTGGGAAGAAAGTTGCAAAAGAATGAATGAATGAAATACTTGATATCCTCTTCGTATAAAAAAGAGAGAGAGAGAGAGAGAGAGAAATAAAGGATGGGGGCAATGTTCCTATGCTCGGTTAAGGTTGGTAAAAGCCTCGAGTATGAACACGCCAAAGGCACCCTAGTGAGGTTGATGTGTCTCATTGAACTCTTAGGTCCCCAATCATCCAAGTGTTTGTGAAAATAATGAAAAAAAAAACATAGAAGAGAATGAGTTGATGAATAAACGAAGAGAAATGGAAAATTAGTAGCAAGTGATGTTTAAAGTGTTGAGGGGAAGAATTAGTCACTATATACCCAAAAGTGTACCACACGTTACCCCAAGCCAATATTACAAGCTATGAAAAAAGCCCTACTTGACTTTTGATTGAAACTCCTACATTAGTGGATAACAACAAAATAGGCAAGCCATGTTACTTTCTGTGAGACATAAGAAATTTCTTTTTGAGCGTAAGAGTGTTTGATATTTGATATGCCACAATTTCTCTTGAAATCATATGTTGTGTGTTTGGTGGCATCTTCTTTCTGTGAGATACATTGGAACTTGAGTGGTCTATAGGTTTCTACTTTCAATACTTGACTATGACCAAAAGAAAGGGTGTTTGAATTTTATGGGTGAGTTTTGCTAAGTTGTTGTCACGAGTCCTTATCTAATCTTGATGTCTTGCCCGCTTTATGTGTATTTTCTTCTTTGCTCGAGGACGAGCAAAAGTTTAAGTGTGGAGTTGTGATATTTGGCTATTTTACCTATATTTAAGGGTAGTTTTACCATGTTATGATCGTACACCTAAGAGTTTATATGCAAAATTCTCAAGAGTTGATACTAATTGAGTTGTTTGGAATTGTAGGATTTAAACATGGTGAATTGACCAAAAAAGTGCTAGCTTTGGAGCTAAAAGTGAAGATGTTGAAGAGTTCAAGTGATCCGTGTGTCACGTGAGTGACACGAGAAGGAATAGAGTCTTTGCTTAGGGATGAAGAAAAAATTTCAGCGCATTTACGCCAAATATGCGAGCACCACGCGAGCTGAATTGCCTGAAGAAATTTACTCCGCGTGGCACCCGGAGTACAAAGCTATGGGGCGAAAAAATAAGGGTTTTTTAGTATTTTTACTCAGCTTTCTACAGGGTATAAAAGCTTCTTTTGCATCCATTATGAAGTTTACACGGGGAAAGAGACAAAAAGGAGGCTAGAGCTTTGGAGACTTCAAGAACACGAGTTTTTCCTAAATTCTTCCTTACTTTTTGTAATTTATTCATTCATGAATTATATTGACATGATTATCATGAATATGAGTGGCTAATTCACCCATTCTAGGGTTGATTGAACCACTCCAATACTTATGTGTTATGAATATTTATTTCAATGAATGAAATTTGTGAATTCTTCCTATGTAAGTGTTTATGTTTTGATTGCTATTAATTGGAAGGGCCCCCAATTGATTGTGCCCATTATTCTTGTGTGTCTAGGGATAGATTCATAGGTTTGGGTTATTAGTTAGTGAAAGTTACAGTTATTACACGGCAGTGAATAGTTGTGAATTTGGAGCAAGTGTTCAATAGGAAGAACCAAGTTGAATCCGTTGAATCATTATTTTAATACATAGATAGGAGTTGGGTAGATCAATCCTAGGCTTTACGTCCTTGAATCAATTTTATCCTCTATTAATTGTTGTTTACTATATTATTAATTTTTATTACTTAGTTGTTACTACACAATCAACCTTAAATCAAACACCCTTAGAAGTTAGTTGATAGGTAAATTAGTTAGAATAACAACTAGATTTCGAGTGTTCCCTGTGGGATTCGACCTCGGGACTTTAAGTACCGAGCTCTATTTGCTGCGACTGCTTAGTCCCTTTTATAGGGCGCAGTTGGGCGTGATCATGTCCACTGAGTTCACAATTTTTTATACAATCGTGTCACCCAAGAGATATTTACATGTAACCCTCCATAGATGTGAGGTTTGAAATCCTGGAAAATAAAATACATAACCTACTACAACCAATGTGACCTGCTAGTGTAAATCAATGAGCAAAACTTATAGGCAGGTAGCAATACTAAAAATACAACTATAGCTTCGTTTGGGTGGGCTTATTTTAAGTAGCTTAAAAGTAAAAAGTTACTTGTAAGTCATTTTTGAGAAGTTAGGAAATCCTAACTTCTTACTTTTGGTTTCTTTTAAGCACAAAAGTGCTTATAAGTACTTTTTTTTTAAGTTACCAAACACCCACTTTTTACTTAAAGACACAAATGTGCTTTTAAGCAACTTTTTAAGCTTACCCAAACGGGCTCTATATCTCAATACCACGAAAGTCGGGGTCAACTATATGAATAATCACTGTCGCGTAGAAACACATTCTTTTGCATTCACTAACCTCAAGCCTGCACAAGGCAGGGACACTGCAGGTTTTGGTTATAACACTCTGATTGCTTTGTAAACCATGACTTCAGGATCCTATATGCCATTGGAAGAACTTGTCATAACTAGACTAGCAAGAACTGCTAATCAGATGATCTATACTCCTTCCCCACCTACTCGGACCTCTTTATTTCCCCTAGAGAAGCCTTGGCTCACTCTTTCTCGGATAAGTCTAAACACATGTATCTCATAATCTCCTAGAAAACAACTATGTAAAAGAAGCAGAAGTATAGTTGGACACCCAAAGCCCTTCTCTACAATCCAGCACTAATTACACCACCAAGGGGCCGGCCATTGTCTAGCTTATGTTTGACACTTGCCCTGAGTTGGTAAGAACCTCGAGTGTGAGTCCTCATCATTTTTATGTGTGTAATATCTTCATGGTCAAACACTGATTCCCTGTTAGCAGCAGATGTAGGTTATGATCACATGCTGTTCAACATAACCCTTGATAAATTTCTATCAATTCTATTCTACCTTCAGACCATAGTATTAGTACCTGTTTTGACATTCACATCTTATATACTTTGTTACTAGATGAAGAAGAAACGTATATGTGGACATCTTAAACAGCAAAGAAAACTCTGGGTTGCACTTTAAAGGTTTGCAGTGACTTAAAACCTAATGAGTTAAGAAGCAAGGCCCTCATATCATATCAGTTACAACAGCATAATTAATGCAGTAAGCTGTAACAGTGAAATCAAGCCAGAGAAGGGACAATGTCTCAGAGGATGGGGGTAGGCAAAAATGGGTATCGTCTTCTCGTCTATTTTATTAATCCTAACTGTGGGCATGCAGGAACCTATGTCTCCTAAAGGCACACAGGTGCAAAAGTTTTGCATATTTTGGGGTGTGCCAAATACCTCCAGAAATATACATGCCATTTAGGACTCGGTTTGCCCAAATCATAGAAGCTTAGGAAACTCCAAGAGCAATGACACTTCTGCTAGGGGTAGATACAAGCATTTTGAAGGAAGCACCCTGTATATAGTGTCCAGGCTAAGAAAGTGCGTGTAATGTAGTCCAATATGCAAATGTCTCAGGAATTCCTTTTCCAATGACGCAGGCGAGTATAATTTTAGATATCATGACATGCCTATCAACAAACGAGTCAACCATGACATTAGTAAATAAAACCTTAAGTGTAGCCAAAAGTGAAATTTCAGCTGCCAAACAGTTGTGCAACTATATGCCTGAAAAATTCCCTATGAACAGAATTTGGCATCAAATTACCTTTTGTAAATAGAGGACAGGTTCATATTTCTCCTCGTATGCTATTCCAACAGTGCAAGTAGGGATGTGAAAATTGGATGCTACTGAAATTGAGCATCACCAAAATCTACTCTCAGATGAGCAGCCATGCTGTACAGTATATACAGTAATCGAAGAGATAAATGAGGCCAAAAAATTATTACTCAGCCAAACCCAGAAATCAAACGCGTGTATGCTTTTTTGTCAGGTTTAAGCCCCAATTTCAACATTTCATCGTGCAATCTCATTGCTTTTCTAAATTCCTTTTCCTGACATAGCCCTCTAATCGTGACTGAAAAACTTTCACTGCTTAAAATATCACGACTTCTCATGTAATTGAAGATCCTTTCAGCTTCTTCATGCCGTCTTGATTTAAACAGCCTGTCGAGTAGTATACCATATGTCTCTACATCAAAAGAGACACCAAGTCTCTCTAGTTCAGTATGTAAAGAAATGGCAGAATCAATCCTTCTGCTAAAGCAATAGTGCCGCACCAAAGAGCTACAACAAAAGGATTCAACCTTAAGTCCTCGCTGAAGAATTACGTTCATAAGCTCCTCAGCTTCTTTCCACTTGCGCTTTTCGCACTGAGAAACAATAAATTTAGACACTTGAGATACGGGAGGAATGAATCCTCTTCCAATCAATTCTTTCAACAAACTGCTAACTTCGTCCAATGGATTTTCATCGCATAGAACACTCAAGAAGGCACTATAGCATTTGTCACTGACAACAAGATTCCTCTCAAGTATAACATTGTACATCAAAATTGCATCTCCTACTCTACCTTCCTTAGACAACGCCCTCAGCATGGAGCCATAAGAATTATCTCGCAGCTCAATCTTTTTCTCAGAAGCTTCCCTGAAAAACAATTCAGCCGCATATGTTTTTCCTAAATCAGATAGCTTTTGAATTACACAATCGTACTCGCCCAACATAACTTTCGGCAAATATTCTTTCGCCACCATGGAACTCATAACCGACTCGACCACTTCAACATTTCGATACTTACAAGCACCATCAAGAATTGAGCTAAAAGTACTAAAACTAGGATCAATATTTTTCCTACACATCATATTCAAATAACCAAATGCAGCTTCAAAATCCCCTCTTTCTGAGTAACATTCCACGAGTAAATTATACACAACAGCACTACTACATAAACCCTTATCAACAATACGAACAATTCGCTCGAATTTCCCATCTTTACAAAGCAACTGAGCAATTAAAGACCAAGTAAACACATTTTCTTGAACCCCATTTCTAATTAAACAACCATAATAACACCAAGCCAATTTTAACTCATTTTTCTTACACAACAACTCAAGCAAAAGATTACAACTTTCAATACACATAACATAACCATATTCTTTAGCTTTACTATAAACCATAAAAGCTTCAAAGATCAAACCTTTATTACAATAAATTTCAAGAATTGAGCTGAAAATGTGAGATTTATCAACTTTCAAGAATTCAAAAATTTGGGTTGGTGGGTACGTTTGAATGAGAGAATCCAAGATGGGTTTTGCGGGTTTGGGTTGACCCGACCCGAGAAGCTGAGATACAAGTGTAACAAGAACTTTGGCATCAGGTTGAAACCCAAGATTGTTCTTTGCATAATGGAAGAAGTGTAGAGAGACTTGTGGGTTTTTTTGAGTGTTTTTAAGGATTTTAAGGAAGAGAAATGGAGTTAATTTTGAGGTAAAAATTTGTTTGAGAAATGAAGGCCAATGGGTTTTTTGTGTTTGTAAAAGGAAAGTGGAAATTTGGGAAATTAATTGAGTTTGTTTGAATTGGTTTCTCCAATCTTGTTGGAGGTTTGGTTTTGTTGTTAGAGAGCTTAATTTTGTTGTTGTTGTGAGTGTGTTCTTGAAGTGGAAGAGGGTTCTTGAGGCTATCGTCATTTGAGTTTATGGTACATGGAAGATTGGTTCAAATGGGTGAGTTTCAGAGAGACCGACCGGTATATTTTGGTGGGCAAGTTTGCAATTGGTGGTTAATTTGTAAGGATGATTTACAATATCCAAACAGCCTCTCCATAAGGTGGGAAAATTTTGATGCATAATCATTTTTTGAAGCGCTCAATGAGTTTTATCCACCGTTTCAAAATTAATTGAGAAATAGCCAAGAATTCGTGCGCACACTTACGCTCCATTAGTATTGGAAAACACCCCCAAACTAATTTCGGTATTTTATACTGGGACTTTGAACTAACATGTTCAAAGGTCCCACTATTTTATTATGGGACTGAAGCTTTCTATATAATGTCTCATAACAAACCCATTATTTTGTTATGGGACTTTATATAATGGGACTTTGAACTAATACGTTCAAATGTCTCATTATTTTGTTATGAGACTGAAGCTTTATATATAAAGTCCCATAACAAAATAATGAGACTTTGAACTATCATGTTTAAAGGTCCCATTATTTTATACTGGGGTTAGTTTACTGAAACTTTATATAAAGTCCCATAATAAAATACTGGGATTTGTCCGGAGGTGACTATTAATTTGTTTTTTACGGCTACAAATCAATTAGCACGCGTCAATCAAACTTCTACACGAAATTTTTACGATAAAGTCTGCTACATCTCACCCTTTCCAGACTCCACTTATAGAATATACTGGACATGTTGTTTTTGTTGTTTGCGCCCCGTCAAAGATTTGATCATCATGAGAATAGTCTTAGCAAAGATCACCACATATTTGCTAATAAAAAGATCAGTCAATCGTCGGATATGGCATCGTCAGCAGCTTTTATTAACGGAAGCTATTATTGTAAGACTTTTATTATGTAGGTTAAAATTCTAGCAATGGCGCCAGAAGCATCTAATTTGCACAAAATTTTTATTTAACATTTCGAACCCAAACCAACAAAACCCCCAAAAGGAATAAATTAAGTAAAAGTTTTGCTTGACGTGTCCAGGTCGCCTGAATGAAAAAAGTGTTTAATTGTAGCATCTTATGGCGATCTGCCAGGAACCATCAAGAACTATCTGCCAGGAACCATCAAGAATTTTTGTTGATTGAATTTATGGCGATCCGCAAGGAACTGCTTCTGAATTCTATGTATGAGGCCTGAGGGATAAAAGTTAAACAATTTTTAATGGGAGTCAGGCTCTTGATACTGGCATTGAAGTATCCTATTTCCGTAAATCCTATAATTAAACTCGACACTTACCATTAGAGACTTTTCAAAGCAAATAATGTAAACAGAAAAAATATGCATTTCACCACCTTGAATATTATGGGAAGCCCAAGCATAACATGTAAATGAAACAAACTAAATTAATTTAGTTGAGAAATACAAAGTAGGGTACACAAATAAAGAGAAAATCATTTTTCTTTGTGAAGAAAATGTGTGAGATTTTTTAATTAGAAAAGCAAAAAGATTAAAAGAAAAAAGAAAAACTATGTAGACACGAGAGAGAAAAAAAGAAGGGGGTGTGCTAATGAAGATAACGATCATATAGTTACAATCAGACAAGCAAAAATTGATTGGTCGATATATTAGAACTGACATTTGAATAGCCCACCGCACTAAAAAAGTTGGACGACATATGATCAAAAGCCAAGAAATGAGTGTAATAAGAACTTTGGCATCAGGTTGAAACCCAAGATTGTTCTTTGCATAGTGGAAAAAGTGTTAAGAGGCTTGGGGAACTTTTGAGTATTTTTAAGGACTTGAAGGAAGACAAAATGAGTTAATTTTGAGGAAATAAGTTAGTTTGAGAAGTAAAGGCCTATGGCTTTTTTGTATATGTAAGAGGAAAGTGGAAAATTAAATTTGGGAAATTAATTTGTTTGAATTGGTTTCTCCAATCTTGTCGGATGTTTGGTTTTGTTGTTAAGAGTGATTGCTTGTGAGTGAATTCTTGAAAATGAAGAGGTCCTTGAGGCAACGGTCATTTGAGTTATGGTGCATTAGAGAATTGATTCAATTGGGCGGGGGAGTGTTTTAAAGAGACTAGTTAATGGGGGTAAAAGAGCGTAACTGTCCATGTCATTTAAGATCCTACTAGTATAGTACCCGCGCAATTGCACGGCCTATATCAATTGAGACGTATAAAGTTAAAATATAAAAAAATTGTCACTTTTTAATGTTAAAACTATATTTGCACAACGGTTAATCGTCTGAATAAATTGAGATTAATTTTTAATAGACTGGAGAAAGAACATACAGGATGGATAAAATATTTTCAATACTGCTTCAGCCACCTCACTTTCGTCATGTATCAGTACATATGTTATTCCAATAGGAGCACAGAGATGTAGTTGTTATACATTTGACGTTGATTTTATATGCTGTTTCATGTATGAGGATTTATGACTTTGTTCGTTCTTTTAATGTGCAGGTTTATGAAGTAGGACTGCATTTGCAAATCCATAGCGCATAATAAAGATGAATAATTTGTAGAAATTCATGTCTAAGGAAGAAAGGCTTAATAATGCCAAATTGACAATCAGATTGTCAGACAAATAATAAAAATGCAAAACAATAAATAACAAATATTTAAAACTGTCCCAGGAAGCAGAAAGAGAAAGGAAATGCGAGATCGCAGCTAGATACTATAAAAATTGAATAAGATTTTTAATGCACTCTTGTCTATAAGTTAGCTCACATGTGAGTTTGTGGAACCAAAGAAAGCCCAAAAAGAATTCTCTTCAAAATGTCTGGTTTAATAACCGCCCGACACGCGATTAATTTTGCTTTTAGTTGGATAAACAGCTCACAATCCAACCTATAGTTAGATCTGCAAAATGAAGTAATAGATAATTCGTCTACAAAGGTATTTTTATGATAATAACAATAAATGTAATTCACGTTATTGAAACTAATGTTTTGTTAGAAATGGGGCAAGAGGACAAACTCATTTCATAAATTTTGGTAAATGCTGGTTCTCGGCATAAAAGTGGTAGGCATTAAATTTTTTTAGAAATTGAATTATCGATGAATGATGAAGAAAGTGTAATATGACTTTTCATTTCTTTATGACTACTATATGATGAAACAAACCTTTTACATCTGTACAAAACTGTTCTTATAATACCCGAGATGCAAACATATATTTAGTCGAGATGCAATTTATCCTTCTTGAAAATGTTACAAAAATGAAGTGATAATTAAAACAACTCTACGCATAAAATTTTGTCATTACATAATATATTACACTAAACATTGCCATAAAATCTCCAATTGAACTCTTTCCACTTTAAATTTAGTATAGTGTCACGTGCTTGCATCTTTTTCTTATATTGTACCATGAAAAATGTCAAATATGGAGATGCAAAATCTTTCAATTTGTAGATGTTGTAGTGTTAATAGCATTGCATCACAAAACACACTGCTCTTAAAAAGTATAGTAACTTTCGTAGCTGTTGTTTCGCTCCTCCTCTCATCATTGAACAAAATTCCTCATGGTTAATTCTTCCCTCCTGAATATCATACATAATTAGCATATAATATCAAGGTCGAGTCCACAAATGTACCAAATAGCAAGAAACTCACATTATATTTGTCCACATCAGATATTATTTATCTTACGCAGGATGGAACACCTATTCCATGATCTTCAAAAGCTGTTTTGAGTTCATCTGTTGTGATAAACTGTTACAAACAAAAAAAGTCAACATACGCATAGCACGTACCCACTGCCATCTTTATCAAAATACTGGAAAGCTTTGCATAGATTTTCGTCTCTTTCTATACCGTGCTTGTGTTCAGTGTAGTCAATTGAGCCATTTCCACTCACATTGACCTAAGAATTCAGATATCAATGCTATTGGGTACATCAGTTGTATAATTTGTGGAAAAATATGTAATAACTATGAAGAGTCATGCCTTAAAGCTTCCATAATGCTCCTCTGCGTAAGCAGCGTTCTTCATTTGGTAGTTAAGAGAAATATACTTCTAAGTTGGTATTAGAGCTGTTTATTCTGGTCACACATGATAGTTTACTTGGCGATGCCAATAAATTTCCGTTCACCACATTCAAGAATTGATCAAGGCATCAAAACTTCTATTCGTGGACCAATGAGTTGCACGTCAAGAGCACCAGAGACATAAGTATCAAACCATTGCAGCCGCACCAAATGCGAGGAAACATACCAACTCCTCTTGATCTGTTGTTATGTACATATTCCTCTTTTCCATTCATAAATAAACCTTTCCTCTACATCGTTCACCATCTGTGGTTAGTGCAAACAGTTTGAAATTCAGCCTCTAAAATATAATGTAAGCGCATATATAAATTAGTTTATTCCACTCATATTGGAGGTGCTCATACAATATCCCATTAGATGCATACTCAAACACTAACATCCTTGTCAATAGAGTGCTGTCGCTGCAGTAACTTAGTAGTTTTGCAGAGTTCTCATAATTTATTCTAGCCAGTTCTGCTACCTAAAATCATAAAACTATAGGAGTTATAGTGTTTCATCAAAGATTAAAACTTTTGGGACTTCTAATAGACATGATAGCTCACCCATCATGCAGGTGTTATGAGGAATTAGTAAGTGTCACCTCTTTTTTTTTGAAAATAAAGCTCTAGATAAGCTGTCCAATTCTCTTCTTTGACAAAATGTGAATTACAACAATTTCAAGTCCACTTTCAATGGTTCCTTTTTATACCAAACTGTATGGGTATCTAATAATGTTTTTAAAATCTTCACAAGCTATGTCAAGTTCATGTCTGCTATATGTTGTTCAAGTTCATGTCTGCTATATCAGGATTGAATGAGTACCTCATTTAGATTGTGTATAGTTTGAGGAGTCTTCTTTCCAGCAACTCTAAACGCTTCTAAGCTTCTTCAACACTGACATTATAAGCCATTTCTTGGTTGTATAGCAAGAGCTCCTGACTACGCTCCTACACCACAACAATAATATTAGATAGATATTCGTCATTAGCGAAGTAGAGTTGGTTAAGCTCATATTAAGCTCAGTGTACCTGGGAGAAGCATGCATCAGTGTACCAAAAGTACATAAAATACACCAATAATCTAAAAAACCACCTGCAAATTGCTCTTAGCTAGAAAATAACATGATGGTCCATATTTGATCGTAGCAACATGTGGGCATCGACATGTGTTTAGGTTAGTCCTAATCATGCTAAAATAGACACAGTTTTTGAAGCTTCACTAACCTTTGCTTCCACTGTCCAAACGAACAAATCTATCCGCTTTGATTGTGTGTCCGATTGTCTGCAGTCTCATTGGAGAGTGCTTCATCTGCACTTGCTGGTAAAAATTCAAAGCAGCCTAAGCTCTAGCAATTAGTATGCATCACAGAATTGAACCTACCCAATTCCTGTAAAACTAACTGTTTAAATGCAAATAACAGCATCTATTTTTCAGAATATTTAGATATTATTACAAATGGAAAAACTGCTCGGGCTCAGTATATATATGCAAGTGGCCAGCAAAAACAGAATATCTCAGTTATCTAGGAGTTGCACAACTGAAGATTGGCCATCGGAATTTACTTGAAAACCAAGTGCCAAACAAAAGCAGAATGGCTGAGTTGTTAATTTAATCGCTGGGACTTATGCATAGCATGTAACACTTATTTATAATACATTTACTAAAAATGCTGAAAAATGCAGAAAAAATAATTACTCCAGCCAGACAATTGTCACCAGATCGTAAAAAGTACTCTAAGTCCCCTACAATTTCTATTGTTGTTAAAGGTAACAAAAGGATATCTCATTCCTACCTCTGTTCAAATAGGTAATAGTTACTGCTGAATGTTCATCAACACAACATATAAGACTTGAATGAGTACCTGTCTCTGCAATTGTTCAAGTCTGAGCTTATCCGCATTAGCTATTTCATACTCTCGATTCTCCAAGTGGCGTTGATCAGGTCTCAGCCGTGATCTCAAAGGGAACCATATGAAATTTGCATAATTTGCAGAAAAGAAGATGATAGGAAAGTGAGACATTTATGTTTAAAAGTTAAAATGATATATAGACTAACTAAAGTAAGTCCATAAATTTATTCTACTTGTAAGACTCCAAATCTGTTGAGGTTAATCCTAATCACGCTAAATGATTCACATTTTGAAAAGTTTCACTAATTGTAGATTCTGCGCAAAATGAATTAATCTGTCTGCTTGACTGTGTGGCTGATTTGATAGAAATTACTTTATCTGCATTTGTTTGTCAAAATTCAAAACAGTCTAATGTTCTGTTAGTTACTCTGAATCAAAGAATTGACAGTACGCCATCCTTGTAAAACCAATCTATGAAATGCAAAAAACAACTAATATTTTCCAGCTTCAGATATTATTTCTCTTACGCAGGTTGGAACACCTATTCCATGATCTTCAAAAGCTGTCTTGAGTTCATCTGTTGTGATAAACTGTTACAAACAAAAAAAAAGTCAACATACGCATAGCACGTACCCACTGCCATCTTTATCAAAATACTGGAAAGCTTTGCATAGATTTTCGTCTCTTTCTATACTGTGCTTGTGTTCAGTGTAGTCAATTGAGCCATTTCCACTCACATTGACCTAAGAATTCAGATATCAATGCTATTGGGTACATCAGTTGTATAATTTATGGAAAAATATGTAATAACTATTAAGAGTCATGCCTTAAAGCTTCCATAATGCTCCTCTGCGTAAGCAGCGTTCTTCATTTGGTAGTTAAGAGAAATATGCTTCTAAGTTGGTATTAGAGCTGTGTATTCTGGTCACACATGACAATTCACTTGGCGATGCCAATAAATTTCCATTCACCACATTCAAGAATTGATCAAGGCATCAAAACTTCTATTTTTGGACCAATGAGTTGCATGTCAAGAGCACCAGAGACATAAGTATCAAACCATTACAGCCGCACCAAATGGGAGGAAACATACCAACTCCTCTTGATCTGTTGTTATGTACATATTCCTCTTTTCCATTCATAAATAAACCTTTCCTCTACATCCTTCACCATCTATGGTTAGTGCAAACAGTTTGAAATTCAGCCTCTAAAACATAATGTAAGCGCATATATAAATTAGTTTATTCCACTCATATTGGAGGTGCTCATACAATATCCCATTAGATGCATACTCAAACACTAACATCCTTGTCAATATAGTGCTGTAGCTGCAGTAACTTAGTAGTTTTGCAGAGTTCTCATAATTTATTCTAGCCTGTTCTGCTACCTAAAATCATAAAACTATAGGAGTTATAGTGTTTCATCAAAGATGAAAACTTTTGGGACTTCTAATAGACATGATAGCTCACCCATCATGCAGGTGTTATGAGGAATTAGTAAGTGCCACCTTTTTCTGAAAATAAAGCTCTAGATAAGCCGTCCGATTCTCTTCATTGACAAAAAGTGAATCACAACAATTTCAAGTCCACTTTCAATGGTTCCTTTTTATACCAAACTGTATGGGTATCTAATAATGTTTTTGAAATCTTCACAAGCTATGTCAAGTTCATGTCTGCTATATGTTGTTCAAGTTCATCACAGAATTGAACCTATCTCATTCTTATAATACTAACTGTTTAAATGCAAATAGCAGCATCTATTTTTCAGAATATTTAGATATTATTATAAATGGAAAAACTGCTCGGGCTCAGTATATATATGCAAGTGGCCAGCAAAAACAGAATGTCTCAGTTATCTAGGAGTTGCACAACTGAAGATTGGCCATCAGAATTTACTGAAAAACCAAGTGCCAAACAAAAGCAGAATGGCTGAGTTGTTAATTTCATCGCTGGGACTTATGCATATCATGTAACACTTATTTATAATGCATTTACTAAAAATGCTGAAAAATGCAGAAAAAATAATTACTCCAGCGAGACATTTGTCACCAGATCGTAAAAGTACTCTAAGTCCCCTACAATATCTATTGTTGTTAAAGGTAACAAAAGGATATCTCATTCATACCTCTGTTCAAATAGGTAATAGTTACTGCTGAATGTTCATCAACACAACATATAAGACTTGAATGAGTACCTGTCTCTGCAATTTTTCAAGTCTGAGCTTATCCGCATTAGCTATTTCATACTCTCGATTCTCCAAGTGGCGCTAATCAGGTCTCAGCCGTGATCTCAAAGGGAACCATATGAAATTTGCAGAAAAGAAGATGATAGGAAAGTGAGACATTTATGTTTAAAAGTTAAAATGTTATATAGACTAACTAAAGTAAGTACATAAATTTATTCTACTTGTAAGACTCCAAATCTGTTGAGGTTAATCCTAATCAGGCTAAATGATTCACATTTTGAGAAGTTTCACTAACTGTAGCTTCTGCGCAAAATGAATTAATCTGTCCGCTTGACTGTGTGGCTGATTTGATAGAAATTACTTTATCTGCATTTGTTTGTCAAAATTCAAAACAGTCTAATGTTCTGTGAGTTACTCTGAATCAAAGAATTGACAGTACGCCATCCCTGTAAAACCAATCTATGAAATGCAAAACACAACTAATATTTTCCAGACTATTTAGATAACAGTACTAATGAAAAAACTGCTCGGATCAGATCTCATTATGTATATCCAAGTTGCCAATCGGCCAACAAAAAAAACAGAAATATTTCTTTAAAACAGAAAACAGAAAGTAACAGTCTTAAATTAAATTACGACACACTTCTTTATACACCCTAATTTCTTTAAAAAAGATTCCATACTTGATATTTAGCTTCATCATATTTCATTGACGCACCCTAATTTCTGTTCCAAACTTCAAACTGGTACTGTCGCAGATACAAAGTATTAGCACGACCTTAATCATTAGTATTTGTTCTTTCACAATCTAGAATCTAAACATAGATTATCCGATGTAGTTCTTTTAGTAAGTGAACATAGCTTACCTGATGATGATTTTCATCAATAATAGAATGCTCCTTAAATTTTGGGTTGCAAGAATATTTACCACTGCTTTTGATCCTTATAGTGCCATAGTGGTCACAATACATTTTACCAATTCTTATACTCTAAATAGAAGTTGTAACCTTGCTTTACTCAAATGTGTCGTTGTCTTTAAATTGGAGGGTCAGAACCCCTACAAGATCAATCTGAACTGAACATTTCCAAAACTTCCCTTTGTGATTTGAATATGTCCAGAATTTTCACATTCACAGTGGCAGGCAACAACCATGGTATGATGACTAACCTGACTTCATACACAGAAGATCTGCAATCAAAAAGGACAGATAATAGTCATGTCAAACTGTGGATCATTACTTTCTTCAACAGTAGTCGTTTGAGTAAATTCGAACTTGATACAATTCGACTATGAGTGTATAGACTAACCTATAAAAGTAAGTCCAGTACGTAATTCGACTTTTAAGACTCCAAATTTGTTTAGTTTAATCCTAATTAGGCTAAATGATTCACAGTTTACAGTTTCACTAACCTTTGGTTGAGCGCAAAATGAATAAATCTGTCCGCTTTGACTGTGAGGCTGATTTGATAGAGATTACTTCATCTGCACTCGTTTGTCAAAATTCAAAACAGCCTAATGTTTTGGGAGTTACTATGCATCAAAGAATTCACACTATGCCATCCCTGTAAAACCAACTCATGAACTGCAAACAACAACTACTATTTTCCAGTCTATTTAGATAACAGTAATAAAGAAAAAACTTCTCGAATTAGTTCTCATTATGTATACCCAAGTTGCCAATAGGCCAACTAAAACAGAAATATTTCTTAAAAACAGAAAACAGATAATAATAGTCTTAAATTAAATTACGAAACACTTCTTTATAAACTACATTCTTTGCTTCATTTGTTATTTTTCCATTGTCGTCATAGACTAAAATTTTTAACCCCTTTCTGCTTGTCACTCATGATAGCGCCATGTACAGCTGACCATGTGTAAATACCGGTTTCTTCAAAAAGATTCCCACATTAGCTAATGATTGACCTTGACTTTTGTTAATAGTCATTGCAAAAGACACCACAATTGGAAATTGTCTTCGCTGGAACTTAAAAGGTATTCTTGTATCTGAAGGAGTCAGTGTCATTCTTGGGATAAACACTCTTTGTCCAGCCATTTTACCCGATAAAACCTTTGATTCAATAACCCTATTTCCAAGTCTGTAATGATTAACCTGGTACCATTACACAATCCAGATGACTGGTCAATATTTCTCAACAACATCACCGGAACACCTACTTTTAAAGTAATAGAGTGGTTTGGAATTCCTGAACATTTTATACTATTCAAGAATTTGGTATGTATATGTGTTCTGAACCTGTAAAAGATTGATCAGACATACATATTGTGTCAGAACTGAGATATATCTTTTCTGGATTATGATTGAGTGATACCATATAGTCATTAACTAATTCTACCATATCAAGCGTTGGAGCAAGAATAGCTCTGTGTTGTAGGTAATCTATGTCAGTTGAGTGTGTTAAATAATCAGGGTATGTACTTTGTACAATGGCAGCTATTGGATCATCAGAGTCATTAATGAGAAGATCATTTGGGATTTCAACTTTTTCAATGCCATCAATGGAGTTTTCAATCCTTCCATCACCTATTGCCAAAATCCAGTTAGAAAAATCTCTTACCTCATCTGAGTGTTTGCCCAATTGATTTCCTTGCAACCTCATGTTTCTCGTAAGCTGTAAAACTTGGCAGTTGCACCATAAATATGAAGAATTTATGGTAGCATTTACAATATCTTGCCTGCTACCTTTTGGAATAACAGGCAAAATTTGTCTGAAGTCACCCCCAAGAACAACTGTCTTACCCCCAAATGGTTGGTCTAAACTGGATGGAACATCAAATCTAAGAATATCTCTTAGAGTTTTGTCAAGAGATTCAAAACAGTATCTATGCATCATTGGTGCCTCATCCCAAATAATTAACTTTGTCTTGATAATTAAATTTGCAAGAGGACTATCTTGTTTGATGTTGCATGTTGAATCTTCATTAGGAGTCAGAGGAATTGCAAATCTTGAATGAGCTGTTCGTCCACCTGGTAACAAAAGTGAAGCGATACCACTTGATGCAACAGTTAAGACAATATCTCCTCTTGATCGAAGCATCGATGACAAAGTCCTCCAAATATATGTTTTTCCTGTTCCTCCATAACCATATAAAAAGAACAGCCCACCTTTATTTTTATCCACAGCCGAGATGATTCTATTATAAACTGACCTTTGTTCAGTAGTCAAGTTGCTCAACAACAGGTGATGTTCCTCTTTTAAAGATCTCTTATTATATCGCAACTCATCGTGGATTAATTGATTGCTATTGTCAACTTCATCCTCATGGTATACAACTGTTGGCATTGTTGGAAAATCAAGTAAAGATTTTCCGCATCCTTTTAAAATCCTCTCCACCTTTTGCAAGCAACGATTTTTTACTTCATCATCTGTTAGCTCAGCCTCTAAAAATAAGATGAGAAGTTATAAATTTAGTAGGAATCAAACTGTAATTGGTACTTAATTGAAAATCTTCTTTTATGTGCATCAATTTTATATTTTTAGGAATATACAAAGTAAATAAATAACAGGAAAAACAATATGTAACCATACTAAGAAAAATAGATGAAAAGAGAGCACTAAATTAAATTTGAGTTAAATTTCTATGCACATATCATTTTATATCATCAAATTAAATTGACATAAGTTCCTAATTTGTCAGAATAAAAAAATAAAATTATAATTTAATATAACCAATTAAAGTACCTCTACTGTAATAAATATTTGATAGTATCATTGTATTTAAATTAATTATATGAGATTCACCTTGGTATTCAACTTTGTAAACCAAACTTTGCCTCCAGTTTGTTTCATCAAGCGAAATAGATTTCTCTTGTTTAATACGAAACGATAATAGTAAGTCTGGTTAATTCATTTTGATGCAAACTAATTGCTAGAAAGCTTAGATTGATTGACTGTTCAACAGCAAGTGCACATGATGCATTGAGGACGCTTCATTTAGTATTTTGGGCTACCAGTCCTTGCAACAGAGAATATCATATGGTTTAAACTACTATGGTGACAATCTTTAAGTCTGATAATGAAGGACAATTATATTTATATTTTGTTAAACTCAGAATACTAATTGTATCATTAAAGGCACATTATTTTTTAACACACAATACCATAAAAAGAAAGTTAATATTTATTGTAGTACCTGGATTAGAAAATAGCACTCTTACTTCATGGAGGATATCTTCCGATAACAATACCCATGTTTCTTGCCATACTTTTTCTGGACGTGACATTGAGTTGGATAACAGCAGCATAGCAAATAATTGCCTAAGATACGATGGCATTCCCCAATTACTCGCCTCCTTTATTGCGTCAATATACTCCTTATCATCATCTAGCAATCCAAGTGCATAACATGCATCTCTAAAAGTCGGATAGACAATGTTATCGATTGTTCTTAGGTCCTCATACTGTGTCGGACCTTTAACAACATTCAATAGCAATCTGAGATAATAAAGCTCACCACTCCCAGGTGGGACAAAGAATATCCTTCCAATAGAAAATTGAGATGTTTTTCTCCGCTCCCAAATTTTTTTTTGGCTTTCCAAACAAACTTAAGAGGAAATTCCGCATAAGTTAGTTCTCTGGCTTCAGGAGACATTCTGTTTGCGACAAACCATTTCTGAAACATCGAATCTCTTACTGTTGGTCTGTTGGCAACTTCATCTATAGGATCATTATCAGCAAAAAACGACTCTCTGTTCATCTTTTAGATGAAATGCTAGTCTTTCCACAGGAGGTTCTCTATGGTGGATTGGAAATTTTAATATTCTCCAAGCAGCTTCACAGGATGAATTATATCGGCAATCATAATACATATTGATTTCATCTACTCTTGACGAATCTTCATCCTGCAAGCTTTGAGTAAATGCAGCGGTGACACGATCATGTCCTTTATTCACATATTTAAATGAGTACTTAATGGATCTTGATTGATTGCACCATTCAACATTAATATGGGCACCATACTTTAACAATAAGAATCGATTGTGTGGCACCACAAACCTGTTATCCAAGTCAATACCATTCTTCTTTATAGTTCTGCCATCATCCCTTCTTCTATAAACAGGATATCCGTCGTCATCTATTGTTGTTGAATCAACAAATTTTTTTGGGAAGTGTTTTGAACATTTCCCGTTTTGCATGCACGGAGAAGATTTTCTAGCAGAACCGCATGGACCATGTACCATAAAATTTTGAACGACATTGTAATAATGTTTATCCTCAATCTCATCTGGTATTTCAGCAGATATTATTTGATCAATATCCGAAGCTGTTGGATATTTGTTATGTTCATGCAGGAAAAGCAAGATATGAGCATGAGGCAATCCTCGTTTTTGAAATTCAATCGTATAAATCACTGCATTTAAAATTAAATAAAGAATTAGATAACTAATTATTTAGCACCTGTATAGCAAGACTTTTTTACTTTATATGTATTTCAGAAAAGGATTCACATACCTGCTTTTACAGCTCCAAAAACTTTATTTTCTCGCAAGTTCTTTAACAAGTGATCCAATTTTATTTTGAAAACCCTTGCTAGAATGTCTGGTCGATCCTCAGGCTTTAATCCCCTATGCTTTACAAATCTCTGTATCTCAGGCCACTTTGGGTTACAGGTAAAAGTGATAAAAAGATCAGGGTATCCAGCCCATTTGCATACTGCCATAGCATCCTGGTAATTTTGAATCATGTATCGTGCACCCCCAACAAAGCTAGAACCAATAATTATCCTTTGCCCTATAGAAGAAGAATCTGTCTCTCCACGCAAAACAACATCTGCTAGTCCTTTATACATAGCAACTCTTAATTGTGTTTGATGAGTTCTAATATATTTCAATCGAGAAGATTCGATCATTGTATATCCATCAACTAAGAACTGTTGAAATAATCTACCATCAGACACAATAGTTGGAAATTCATTATTCCTTTCTTGAACTTTGTAAGCGAAATATTCTCGCATGCTCACAGCCTGCCTTCCTCCATTCTTATCCCCATTCAAAGCTATGTCCTCTCTGTATCCATCTTCACCATATGGAAATAATAAAGGATACTATAAACCTAAATATGCAGCATTCAATTCATTTATCCTTTGTAACTTTCCATTTTTTTCAATAATGAATCTCTATCTTCTCTAGATGGTTCAAAATCTCCAACTACCAAAGCAGCTACCTCAGAAGTCGTAGGTAAGTTGTATCTTCTTCCATCGGTGCTTCTTTTGCCTATCAACCTGAGTCTAACATTGGATCCATTATCTTCTTCAAATCTATCTCTGGCCATTCTGAATGTTTTTGCAAAAACATTATAGCCATCAAGCATTTGTTTCAGATCGAAAACAATTTCTGCATGAAGTTTGTTCACATTTTGACCACCACTTTGAAAAGAAGATTACAGTTGTTAATATTTAATTGTATCGTTATCTTGTAATGAATAAAACAGTACAAACAGGTTGAGAAGAGAAAGATTTCACACAAAACACACATAGAATCCACCAATCTAGAATATAGTATCAGACTACTTATACATTACATTTAGCAGCTTAAAAAATATCGAAGAAAGATATAGCAAGAGCAAGTTACACACGTATCTGATTAAAAGTAAACATACTAACAAACATAAAGGTAAACATTCCAGTAACTGAGATTTATGAGAAAGCTTTAGTAGAGGAAAATTTAGACCACCCAGATCAGACACATTAAAGAAATAAAAACTGGAAAATTGAACTCAAAATATAAAGAACCTCATTAACTCCTAAAACTATTTCAAACCAAGACTACGTCTATTACCTACATAAACTGACTATGTATCCTAATGTTACATAAAAAACCAGTCCTTTGGTGTATGGATTTATGTTTTTTGTAACTGAAGTTACTTATGGAATTTCATAGTCGCTTAGAATCTTCTTGCATCTAGTTCTACTAAATATTTTTAATCCTGTTACTTGCTAAGACTGTTTTTAATAGAGCAGAACTTTTTCGGATGCATTTAAATATCTGTAATAGATACAGGATCCCACATACAGTCAGCACTATAATTGTATGCAGATGAAGAAAAAAGTTTGAGATGTTGACATTGCAAATCAGTAAGTGTATAAGACAGGAAGTGTGTAATACTAACCTTACGGCATTTTGTATTTTACAAATTCATTCAGTGTATCGCCAATATGTAAATGTCCATTATTAACAATAGACGATGAGGATAATTTAAGTTTGATTTAACTTGATAATGGGAAGTCACATGAGTCTAATTGTGCATACAACATCGTATATCAAAATCAGTCGCCAAGGATAAAGCAGACAATATGTAATATAATTTTACGGAAAAATCAAATCGTTTTATGTATTGATTTATGCAGTATGTAACTGAAGTCACCAAATCAATTTAACAGTTGCTTAGAATCTTTTTGTATCGACTGCTACTAAATCTACCCTATTGTTTGTATCGACTGCTACTATGTATTAGAATCAACTTCAAACTATGTATCGGCTGCTACAATGTATTAGAATGACCTTAATCTACCCTATTATTTTTTTAATCTATAATCTAGGATAACTAATCTTTTATAACTGAAGTCACTTAATGAATTTCATAGTTGCTTAGAATCTTCTTGCATCTAGTGCTACTAAATATGTTTAATGCTGTTACTTGCTAGGACTGTTTTTAATAGAGGAGAACTTTTTCAGAATCATAGAAATATCTATAATAGATACAGGATCCTACATATGGTCAGCACTATAATTGTATGCAGCTGATGAAAAAAGTTTGCGATGTTCACATTGCAAATCAGTAAGTGTATAAGACAGGAAGTGTGTAATACTAACCTTACGGCCTTTTTTATTTTAGAAATTCATTCAGTGTATCGCCAATATGTAAATGTCCATTATTAACAATAGACGATGAGGATAATTTAAGTTTGATTTAACTTGATAAGGGGAAGACACATGAATCTAATTGTGCATACAACATTGTATATCAAAATCAGTCCCCAAGGATAAAGCAGACATTATGTAATATAATATTACGGACAAATCAAAACATTTTATGTATAGATTTATGCAGTATGCAACTGAAGTGACCAAGTCAATTTCACAGATGCTTAGAATCTATTTGTATCGGCTGCTACTAAATCTAGCCTATTGTTTGTATCGACTGCTATTATGTATTAAAATCAATTTCACACTATGTATCGACTGCTAAAATGTATTAGAACGGCCTTAATCTACTCTATTATTTGTTAATCTACAATCTAGGATAACTAATCTTTTAAGCCTATGACTAATATGTCATATGGAACTGTAAGTAAAAGGTGTGAAGTTAGAATCTAATTCTGATAGAAAAGAAGACAACAGGAATGCAGTGCATAGAAATGTTAGCTACAGCAGATATAGTATAGAATAAACTTCCAAAGATTACTTGCTCGAAGCAAGTTCTGGCATAGTGGACTTGTGAGCTATTCTAATTGAAAAGTAGATCGTAAAATGCCGTGACAGTCCATCACAATGGCAGGAAAATAGAATAGGTGTAAAGGGCTAAAACTATGCGTGCAAATGGCTAAAGTTGAAGTGGGGAAAAGTAATGTCGCGCACAACTTATTTCCATCATAATTAGATACTATTAAAGTGTGTTCTAAAGTCGAAGAAAACTATAGGTGATTGAGGTAAACTGAGTATGGAGAGAATTTGATGTGGAAAAAGTCACAGGATATCCAAATAATTCAAGAAGATTTCATCTGTAAAGCCAAACAATGACATACTAATTAGCGCCCAAAGTAAAGTGTTTCATCATATGCATGATAGGTATCTGGCAGATGGAAATGCAGATTTTTTTCAAAAGCATTGAAACATCTGCAATAGTTGCAGGATCTAACATATGGTCAGCCCTATCAGTGTATGTTTCTGATGAAGGAAGTCTGGTAATTTGAGAATAGAAAGCTGAATTTTTGTTACTCAGTTTTAATCAATTCAAATATATCAATATTGAAGAACAACATTATATTACAAATATTCAATCTTTAAGTCGATAACTATAGCAGCCAAAACATAGGTAATTTTTTATAAAACCAATTGAACCTCAGACAGAACTACAATTTATAATGAATGTTAGTGATAATATTATACCCTGAAGTAATTCAAACAACAACCCTCCAATACTTATCACAGTAGTTGAAAGTGTGTTCTAAAGTCGAAGAAAACTATAGGTGATTGTGGTAAACTGAGTATGGAGACAATTTGATGTGGAAAAACTCACAGGATATTCAAATAATTCAAGAAGATTTCATCTATAAAGCCAAACAATGACATACTAATTAGCGCTCAAAGTAAAGTCTTTCATCATATGAATGATAGGTATATGGTAGACGGAAATGCAGAATTTTTTCAAAAGCATTGAAACATCCGCAATAGTTGCAGGATCTAACATATGGTCAGCCCTATAAGTGTATGTTTCTGATGAAGTAAGTCTGGGAATTTGACATAACAAATTGGTTAATGTAGCAGACAGGAATCGTGTTGTACTAACGTTAACGCATTAATTCTATTGTCAGTAATGGACATTTACATTGCAAATTAGTAAATGTATGGTTCATGTACTTCCATCAAGTTGCCAAAAAAATAATAGAAGTGCGTAATACTAACCTTACAGCATTAATTCTGTTTTCCACTTCATTTTCTGTATCGTAAATATATAATTGTGAGAACTTTGGATCGGATCCTTCTGGAGGCAATAGACTTCCTATTTGATGGTAATTCTGTCCGCGCAACCTGAAAGTTCTAGGACCTTTTGTGTTGTTGATGGAGACATCAATCTTTCCGCCCATAGATGTAAATGAAAACATCGAATTGTAACTCCGAATATTTTCTCTAAAATGGTCACTCTTAGGTCCTGCGTATGATAAGAGTAGGGCATTGATAAATATAGATACTGACATATATAAGTAGTTTAATGGAATGTTGATCGTAATATATATAATAAATAAACTAAAATAAATATTTTCTCAAACCTGAACCAAACAGCAATTGTCTTAAAATATCTGGAGGTTCTTTCACAGTGGGTAGCTTGATCTTTCCACCTTGGCAACATAAAGAGAAGTTTGGCTGCTTAGGCTTTTTACGCTTTTCAGTTCTTTCTTCGTACCAAAAATATGCTCCACAATGTTCACACTCATAAGTAGCATCTCCAATTTAAAATAAATTTTAGAATATATACAACAATATATATACCTATATCTATATATAATAGAAAGGCACATCAAACATACCTTCACTGCAAATGTCTCTACATTCGACGTCATCCTCTAAAGGAAAAACAATGATAAACTGTTAGAGGTATGTTTAGTATTGCTATCATTGTGATTTAATTTTGAATAAATAATACTTTCTGTAATCTTTAATTGATATACCTTCACAATCATTCCGATATTCATATACATCTTCACTTTCATCGCCTACCATTGGTTGCTTTCCATGATCTGTTAGTCAATATATAAAAATAACTTTTACTCTCTTGTGTCTATATGGCGATTCATAACATTTCAACTAATTATAAGGTACCAGTCACTTAAGATACTAACCGGGAACAGAATAAGGATAGTTTAGATCAGGCAAATTATGATGTATCTGCATGTCTGTGTCGACACTTTGAATACCTACAATAAGTTGAGGCAACACATGAAAATAAGACTTAATATCTAGTGTTTCGATTATAAAGTAACAGGTCGCATAAGACTATGTAATAGGAGTCTAATTATCAGCAGACTATGTCATTACCTTGATCGTCCGGATTAGCATTTAAATCTGTGAAGTTATCTTCAACCCATGTAGATGACTCTTCATTTAAGTCAGGAATTGTATTTCCATTTCCCCTTTTTTGGTGGGTATTTTCAAAGTCTGTAATTAACATTAGTGTTAGATTATAGGATTGATTAAACCATATATTTTATATAAATAGATAATACATATAAAGTTATGTAGATTAAAAAACTAACCTTTTCTTATAAGATGCGATGAATTACTTGTTTCTTTTGTGCAGATCCTAATTCCTCTTGAATGCGCTTCAACGCGATTCACTATAATGAATGACATTCTTTTTACAATTAATATCTCAAAAAAATTGTTGAAATAGTGAATTCAAAACTACCTTACCAAACAATGCAGAATCAAGAAATTTCATAGATATCCAATGTTTATTATTTCAATAAGATGAATGTAATATAGTATAGCTCAATAACAAACAGGCTGAAGCAAATTATATAATAAATAGTAAAATGTATTATTACCTTGGTAATCTGGAGCTTCATTTAAATCAGGAAGTGAAATTTGCTTCTCCCTTTTCTGATATGTATTTGCAAGTTTTGGTACTGTAAAAATCGATTTGGTTAAACATTTATATTTTTCGTAAATAGAGATACAAATATAGTAAGATCAAGACAAAAACTAACCATTTGTTATATCCCCCAAAGGATTAATCGTTTCTTTTGTGTAGTCTGTCTCCATAATGTCTTTCACAGCTTGATCGTTACTGTCTGTAGAAACAGTTACATTATGTTTAGAACTAATATTTCAAACATCAGTATTGGAAGATAGATTTTTAAATAACATTTAACAAAAGTTGCTGAAAAAACAAAGTTTGGTGAAATTAAAGTGTTTATTTATACATCAATATACATGTTACCCATTCATAAATTAAGTCGATTTTACATGAAAAGTTGGATACAGTTATATTAATTATTTTTGAAAATAGTCAGTAAGTTCTTACCAGTAGGAATATTCATGGAAGATCTTATTTTTTTCTTATTTCCCAAGTATATCTGGTCAATTCTTCCATGTTTTCTCCTTTGGTTTTCCATTAGATGAAGATTATATGATTCAAGATTTTTGTGGGTAAGTGTTTTCCTTAGATGATATGAAGTATTGTGACTGTTTTGCTCCTTGAAGACTGGCGGTTGACACTTCTTCAATTGTAGCAGTTTTTTTTCTTCTTTGTAGGTTTTTTGGCTCTTTGACTTCTTGAACTACCTTTTTGAATTTCTACTTTTTTGGTTTTTCATTTTCTTTTTATAAAATGCTTTCCTTGTGGTTATTTCTTCCATTAATTGTGATTTACTTAATATATGTTGATGCTATACTTAAAGCGTGTAAATCAGCATCATTGTGTATAGTAAAAAATTTAACAGAAAGTTGTTGCTACTCTCTAGTCTGCGGACTTCGTCTCGCCTAGCTGGAGTATTAGTAGAAGTACAAATGTGCAACTTGTAAAATCTCTTGCATTGTGCAAGGTAAAGTGGATGCGCTACAGCTCGTTGTGCAGGTATTTTTTTGCAGTTTAGCTGCATTTGTTGGTAATCTCGAGTCTGCGGACTTTGTCTCGCCTAATTGGAGTTTCAGTAGTAGTGCGACGGTGCAACTTGTAAAATCTCTTGCATTGTGTCTATGTTTATTGTAGTAGTAGTAGTAATCACTGTGAGTTTTGTAATTATATTTGGATGATATATTATAAGACTACTTCAGAAAAATTATGCTATGATTGGGGCATGCCTAATTTGTCGTAATGGCATAATCTAACAATCATATGCTGAAGTTTAATGTTTGATGTCACTTAAGGTCATCTAATGTCGAATAAACTGCCAGTTATTCGTACTACTCCGCATTAAAAAAAGTCTAATGTTTCATCCAGTCTCTTTATTCTATTCATTTTTACTCTTGTTGGACTTTTTTTCACGATAATGATATGGGCACTTGGAATTAATTTCTCTTGCAGTGCTTCATTCTGTGATTCTAGCAGTAA
Organism: Petunia x hybrida; assembly: GCA_037355625.1. Classification (NCBI taxonomy): domain Eukaryota; kingdom Viridiplantae; phylum Streptophyta; class Magnoliopsida; order Solanales; family Solanaceae; genus Petunia; species Petunia x hybrida. Next base: position 1,128,985 of record JBBBVM010000046.1, on the reverse strand, counting down.
AATACACCTGAGGATATCTGGTTGTAGTCTGGTAATGTTTGACAAATAGCTGTAGGTAATTTGTTTCTGGGGTTAGTGTTGTCTTCGAACTGGATTCTTTCTTTAGCTGCGTGTAGACATCATTTTTCAACATATCATGCTCACACAATCTGCAATGACTTGCTTAGAAGGAATTTTCTTAGTTTGAAATTCTTGATACCTGGTTATGACCCCAAAGTACAGCAAGCGGATGTTACTGCAACCTTTCAACAGTCGATGATGTTCAATGCTTGCTCGTCATTAACTTTTTCCAAGTTCGAGAAGCAACTATATGGAAATTCTGTGAAAAATCAGCTGACTTATGATCATTGAATTGGCAACACAAAGTGCAGTGAGCTTATAAAAAATGGTGGTCCAGATTGAGTAGCTGTAGCATCTAAGAGAGTCAGTGGAACTACATATATAGCTGCTATAGTCTATGAATTTTTATATGCTCGATCTGAAACTTGGCATTTATAGTTGCATTTTGGGTCTAAGAACAGTACTTGATCTGCAAATAAGCTGCTCCAAAAGATGTGACAACAATCATGCTTGTTTGATATTCATTCAGGAGCTTAAAATAATAGGACTTGTATTAACTCGGGTATATGGTGACGAATGTATTATTTCCAGCAACCCGAGGATTCTTTTTGATCCCTTGAACTCAGTTTGGCCAGATGCTTTAGGTAACAATGGGTGTATCATCCTCATAATGGGAAATTGTCAAATTGAATGTGCATCTCAGAGCAAGAATAAAGCAGTCTATGTAGCAGCTGGTAGCCATAATTTAACACGTTTTCTGCACTGCCTCAAATAGCCATGGTGCAAGCTCTAGGTCCAATTGAATTTGTGGTGCCAAAGACATCTATGCATATTAACATGGCCTCGTGTTTACATCAAGAAGCTGCAGTTGTATTACATTCTTGGGAGGTACTGAACTCACCAATTAACAATGCTCTCAAGTCAAAGATACATGATGTGGTCATAGTTTGCCCTTTCGTTCTACAACCATCATCTCTTAAGGCTTTCATTGATGCTGATTCAATAGGAAGTGACTGCATGCCATGGCTTGATATGCAAGAGGATTATTAGCAGAGACTAAGTATTAGCACGACCTTAATCTACCCTAGTATTTGTTATTCTACAATCTAGGATAACTAATCATTTAAGCCTATGACTAATTTGTCCTATGGAACTGCAGGTAAAAGGTGTGAAGGAAGAAGTAATGCAGGTCATAGAAGTGTTAGCTACAGCAGATATAGTGCAGATTAAACTTCCAAAGATTATTTGCTCGAAAGAAGTTCTGGAATAGTGGACTTGTGAGCTATGCAAATTGGAAACCAGATCGTAACATGCCCTGATAGTCCATCTCAATGGAAGGAGTCAAAAGGCAAGGTGTAAAGGGCTGAAAGTAAGCGCGCAAATGGTTATAGGTGAAGTGGGAAAGAAGACATTCCAGCACAATTAGATACTATTAGAAATGGGAAAACTAGTAGGATTAGTTAACAGTATGTATATCCATTGTTAAACCTTGTAGATGGCACTATACAACTGAATGATTTGTCGGATGAAGATTCCTACAACATTCAAGGTTGTAATTAAAAGTTTATGCAGGAAGCTCAAGACCTTAATCTATCCTAGTATTTGTTATTCTACAATATAGGATAACTGATATTATTAGCCTATGACTAATATGTCCTATGGAATCGTAGGTAAAAGGTGTAAAGGAAAAACTAATTCTGATTGAGAAGTAGACAACAGGAATGCAGGTCATAGAAATGTTAGCTACAGCAGATATAGTACAGATTAAACTTCCAAAGATTACTTGCTCGATTAAAAAGCGTTCTGCCGCAGTGGGCTTCTCGAAGATGCAAAGAAATTGGCTTCTGAATTTGAAGAAAAATTTGACAAATATGATGTAGTCATTTTGAATGCGATGCTCACTGCCTATTACAGATCAGGAGAAATAGAGAACGTAATGAGCATGATGAAGAAGATGGATGACTCTGCAATTAGTCCTGACTGGAATACCTTTAATATTCTGATAAGATATTTTTGCAAGGAGAAGCTATATTTGCTTGCTTATCGTACCATGAATGACATGCATAGAAAAGGCCACCAGCTAGAGGAGGTAGGAAGAAGTTAAAAGCACTTTCTATTTTTCAATAACAAAATGAATGTGGCATTTGTAGCAGGGTTAACTGTCTATTTATAGAATAGAACTAAACTGCTGCGCATCAGGGTTAGGTCAACCATCAAGCAGACAAAGTTACAGTAACTAATTATGATTTTAAATTAGAATGTACTTAGTGATGCATTCCACAAAGATTATATGGCATCAGAAGTTGTTTTCTGTTTTTGCTTTTAATATAAAAAATCTGAAGTCCCTCTATTATTGGTGACGCCCAGCTTTCTACATAAGTTCTACAACATTCAAGGTTGTAATTAAAAGTTTATGCAGGAAGCTCAAGACCTTAATCTATCCTAGTATTTGTTAATCTACAATATAGGATAACTGATATTGTTAGCCTATGACTAATATGTCCTATGGAACTGTAGGTAAAAGGTGTAAAGGAAAAACTAATTCTGATTAAGAAGTAGACAACAGGAATGCAGGTCATAGAAATGTTAGGTACAGCAGATATAGTACAGATTAAACTTCCAAAGATTACTTGTTCGATTAAAAAGCGTTCTGCCGCAGTGGGCTTCTCGAAGATGCAAAGAAATTGGCTTCTGAATTTGAAGAAAAATTTGACAAATATGATGTAGTCATTTTGAACGCGATGCTCACTGCCTATTGCAGATCAGGAGAAATAGAGAATGTAATGAGCATGATGAAGAAGATGGATGACTCTGCAATTAGTCCTGACTGGAATACCTTTAATATTCTGATAAGATATTTCTGCAAGGAGAAGCTATATTTGCTTGCTTATCGTACCATGAATGACATGCATAGAAAAGGCCACCAGCTAGAGGAGGTAGGAAGAAATTAAAAGCACTTTCTATTTTTCAATAACAAAATGAATGTGGCATTTGTAGCAGGGTTAACTGTCTATTTATAGAAAAGAACTAAACTGCTGCGCATCAGGGTTAGGTCAACCATCAAGCAGACAAAGTTACAGTAACTAATATAGGATAACTGATATTGTTAGCCTATGACTAATATGTCCTATGGAACTGTAGGTAAAAGGTGTAAAGGAAAAACTAATTCTGATTGAGAAGTAGACAACAGGAATACAGGTCATAGAAATGTTAGCTACAGCAGATATAGTACAGATTAAACTTCCAAAGATTACTTGCTCGAAGCAAGTTCTGGCACAGTGGACTTGTGAGCTATGCCAATTTAAAACCAGATCGTTACATGCCGTAATAGTCCATCTCAATGGCAGGAGTCAAAGGCTAGGTGTAAAGGGCTGAAAGTATGCGCGCAAATATTTAAAGTCGAAGTGGGAAAACTGATTTCCAGCAACTAATTTCCAGAATAATTAGATACTATTAGAAATAGGAAAACTGCTAGGATTAGTTAACGGTATGCATCAAATATTCAGTCTACACCATCCATCTAAAACTAACAGATGAAATGCAAAAATACAGTAAGCGGATGTTACTGGAACCTTTCAACAGTCGATGTTGTTCAATGTTTGCTCGTCATTGATTGTTTCCAAGTTTGAGAAGCAACTATATGTAAATTCTGTGAAAAATCAGCTGGCTTATGATCAAGGAATTGGTAACACAAAATGCAGTGAGCTTCTTAAAAATGGTGGTCTAGATTGTGTAGCTGTAGCATCTAAATGAGTCAGTGGAACTACATATATAGATGCTATTGTTTATGAATTTTTATGTGCTCTGAAACTTGGCATTTATATTTGCATTTTGGGACTAACAACAGTACTTGATCTGCAAATAAGCTGCTCCAAGAGATGTGACAACAACCATAGTTGTTTGATATTCATTCAGGAGCTTAAAATAATAGCACTTGCATTAACTTGGGTATATGGTGATATGCCAATTAAAAACCAGATTGCAACATGCCATTATAGTCCATCTCAGTGGGAGCTGTCAAACGGGTAGGTCATAGAATTCTTAGCTACAGCAGATATAGTACAGATTAAACTTCAAAAGATTACTTGCTCGAAGCAAGTTCTGGCATAGTGGACTTGTGAGCTATGCCAGTTGAAAACCAGATTGTAACATGCCATGATAGTCCATCTCAATGGCAGGAGTCACAAGGGTAGGTGTAAAGGGCTGACAGTATGCGCGCAAACGGTTAAAGTTGAAGTGGGAAAACTGATTTGTCCGCAGACTCATTGCAGAGTGCTTCATCTGCACTTGCTGTTAATTTGGAAAGCAGACTAAGCTTTATGTTTTAAATGTTTTATTGCAGAACTTTTCACAAGTCTTAATTAATTCAAGGTACGGAATATTATGAAGACTCATTTGAGATGGCAGAGTTATATCACAGCAAAATGTTAGTTTAATCATAGTCATTTACATTGGCTAGGATAATCCGTAAAGAAGAGGTCCTTCCTATCCAGCAGAATGGTAAATTATGTGAAACGATTGGACTTTAAGTTCTCGCTAATAGATGATTTACATTTTCTAGTAAAAGATACTATTTTCCATAGATAGAAACATACTTTTATAACACATTAAAGGAAAGTGCAAAGTACATTAAAGAGTATGTATCTCTTAAAAATAGGAAATTAGAAATAGAAGAAACCTAATTGAAAGATAGATGAAACATTCTGAAAAATCTACTGCATTTTTATTTTTTTTCCTTCTTAATTACTCGTCTCACCCGGTTGCTTGAGAGTTGTACATTGTTATCATCAGCCACATCTATTATAGAGCATCTATTGTCCAGTCTACTTCTCTTAGCAGGTGTTTTTGTGGGAGATAACTCATCAGTATCAGCCATAGAGTCCTACAAATGAGAAGATATAATTTTTGAATCAGTATTGAGAATATATACAATAAAATTATTGATTTTCCCAACTAAACGAATCATAATATTGACGATCACAATTTGTCCGAGTCACATGAGTGCAACAGACAGACAGTATTGCTAATTGTGAACAATGTAAATATGAAGTTTTGATTCTTATAGGCATAATATATCGCTGTACTTACAGTGAAATCCTTATCTCCAACTGCAGCTCCATCATTGTTGATATCCGAATCCTATTAAATAAAGATATTTATAAATATTATCATAAGAATTGCCAAAGAAATTTACTGTATACAACCTCAAGTAAAACTTTGTTAAAGCTTAAATATAACTCATTTAGGTTCAAAATATTCTGAAATTATACATCTAATAGCATCAATGAGTCTGCTTTGCAAGTGCAGGAAGCCCACGCATTAATCTACTCTAGTATTTGTTATTCTAAAATCTAGGATAACTAATCTTTTAAGGCTATGACTAATATGTCCTATATAACTGCAGGTAAAAGGTTTGAAGGAAAAACTAATTCTGACTGGGAAGAAGGCAACAGGAATGCAGGTCATAGAATTCTTAGCTACAGCAGATATAGTACAGATTAAACTTCAAAAGATTACTTGCTCGAAGCAAGTTCTGGCCTAGTGGACTTGTGAGATATGCCAATTGAAAACCAGATTGTAACATGCCTTGATAGTCCATCTCAATGGCAGGAGTCACAAGGGTAGGTGTAAAGGGCTGAAAGTATTTGCGCAAACGGTTAAAGTTAAAGTGGAAAAACTGATTTGTACGCAGACTCATTGCAGAGTGCTTCATCTGTACTTGCTGTTAATTTGGAAAGCAGACTAAGCTTTATGGAAATTAGTATGCACCAAATATTAAATCTACATAATCCGTCTAAAACTAACAGATGAAATGCAAAAACCATCAACATTTTTCCAGCATATTTTCATAACAGTACAAATGGAAAAAATGATCGGATCAGATGTCATTTTTATATGCAGTCATAAATCATTTGTATGACGTCGGACAAATGAAGTAATTTCCAGTCGCGTAGTATATTATTTTTGCTTAAGAATCATTAAACAGTATAAATTAATGGTTGGAAGAATTTGAACTTACAGTTATTTTTTCTTCAGAGGATGACAAATTGAATTCTTTTATCAGGTCTGGATCATCGCAAATCTTCATAACATTATAGACTTCTTTCTGTTTGGCGATGTTCTCGTTTTTAACCAAAACCTTGAACAACAGCTTCCGTTCAAGAATGTAATCCATCTCCAATGGTAGGATAAATCAGCAGCAGCAGAAGAAGTCTGGGTTATATTAGTATGAGTTGTGTAATGAATATGACTTAAGCAGTAAGTACTTAACATACCTCCATTAAACCTTCAGTTAATTCATGAGCCGACCTTCCTATTAGTTTTTTTGCTTCTCTATCCCACAGCAATAGGCCAATAAATCCAGATTCATCGAAAACTCTAACAGGGATTCTAAACCTGAAATGAATGTATGATCTAAAATGAAAAGTCGGATATCTAATATATATTAATTTTTATGAAAGCATAGTAAATCAAACCTATGATCAACGGAAGGATCAGTTTGGTCACACTTAGGGCAATATAATTTAGACCCCAGTTTGTCAACTTTCTTAGTGCATTTCTTGCATCCCAAATACGACCAGCCCTTTTCAATATCTAATAGTATAATGGTTGCGTAAATCCAAAAGCTACCTTCCTAAAAATGGAAAAATTGTATAAGCACTTAAGTTTCGAACAAACAAAAAATTATTTGGGATGCTTAAGCAGCAAAATTAGTATACTTACTTGCTGGCAGTCAACTAATTCTGCAATGCTAATGACTTTTAAATTTCCAGAAGACAGTTCATCATCAGCCGCTGAATTATGTTGTGAAGACATTTGACTAATTTCAATACAGGAATGTCCTCGCATTTCAATCAATCTGTAATTTTCAAAATTTCAACTTTTTATATTGAATATATTCTTGATAAACACTATTTCACATACCTCGATCTAAACATGTTCACTTGAGGAAGATCTGTGTTGATCCATAATTTTGATGCATTCCAAGTATTCTCTACAGAATATTTATCTGCAAGTATTACAGATTGTTGGTATTTATAATCATGAACAGAAATCAAACATCAAAAATATATTTACTGTTGAGGTAATTCATGGCATACCCTGGAATTTGTGAGCCTTTATTAATTGCATCACCACGATGAGTGGTTTCTCGCTACTTGCATCTAAATAAGGCAATATCTGATCGACAAAGTCTCTCCAAAAAGTAGCCTTAATTTTGGTGTTCCTTTGAGCCAAAAAGTCGCAAGTTAATATAGAATGAGTGAAAATATTAAAACAAATAATTTTGGTGTTCCTTTGAGCAAAAAAGTCGCAAGTTAATATAGAATGAGTGAAAATATTAAAAGAAATTTGGAAAACTTACTCATGATCCTGTAGCTCAATATCAATCAACCGGCTTCCACCTTTCTTAACAGTCTTCACTTGACCATAACTTGTTACTTCCCCAATAACATCTGCGAGATTTTAAAGTAACAATAGGAACAATTAGGAATGCAACAAATATTAGCTACTGTTAAGGCAGGAATTTACGTATACTTACCAAAAAGTTCGTTCATGTCGACATCTTCTCCAGTAATCAACTGATTGTAAGAGCGAAATTGGAAAATACTCAGGTCAAACTGCGGATCATTACATTCTTCAACAGTAGTCCTTTGAGTAAATCCCAACTTGTAACTGTGTTTATTGGTCTTAAGTCTCACATTATTGTGCGCGACCAAAAAGATCTTCATGACGTACAGACCAAGCTCAGTTACTTTGGATTTAAACATATGCATAACCTGCCTTCCTATTGAAACTTGGATGCGATCTCCCTTTGAACAAAAAATTATTTCGTAAGATTGTAGGATCAACATGTTATCATATCAAATAGCCAAGTAATCATAAAATACAGTATGAGATGTTAGCAATATTAAAAATTCAGTCGTTGATTAAATACAACTTAACGTTACTTGATACGGTAAGCTGGTGCAATACAGTCTATTACTAACAACAGAAGATGAGACTAAGTTCTAATGTGCTTATCTACTTTGTATAATCTGAATAGTTTCGAAACGTCAATCAAAATATAATGTTGATTATCTTCTCCCATTGTTAGCAATATTAAAAATTCAGTCGTCGATTAAATACAAACTTAACATAACTTCAAATGGTAATCTGGTGCAATAAAGTCTATTACTAACAACAGAAGATCAGACTAAGTTCTAATGCGCTTATCTACTTTGTATAATCTGAATAGTTTCGAAACGTCCATCAAAATATAATGTTGATTATCTTCTCCCATTGTTAGCAATATTAAAAATTCAGTCGTCGATTAAATACAAACTTAAAATAACTTCAAATGGTAATCTGGTGCAATAAAGTCTATTACTAACAACAGAAGATGAGACTAAGTTCTAATGCGCTTATCTACTTTGTATAATCTGAATAGTTTCGAAACGGCCATCAAAATATAATGTTGATTATCTTCTCCCATTGTTAGCAATATTAAAAATTCAGTCGTCGAATAATACAAACTTAACATAACTTCAAATGGTAATCTGGTGCAATAAAGTCTATTACTAACAACAGAAGATGAGACTAAGTTCTAATGCGCTTATCTACTTTGTATAATCTGAATAGTTTCGAAACGTCCATCAAAATATAATGTTGATTATCTTCTCCCATTGTTAGCAATATTAAAAATTCAGTCGTCGATTAAATACAAACTTAACATAACTTCAAATGGTAATCTGGTGCAATAAAGTCTATTACTAACAAAAGAAGATGAGACTAAGTTCTATTTTAAGCCTTTTACATGCGAAATAACGTCTGTAACAGAGTTTACATGCCAAAGAAGGTCACCTATACAGCATAATAACTTTAAAGAACAACATTGAACAACGCATAATACTCCTCCAGTTGAGAAAGATCGATTATACATACCTTCGAGTCCTGAAGAATCATGTCGATCGAATACGGATTGTCCGGATTTGTGCGATCAGGAACGTGCCACAGTCTTGTAACGCGGACCTTAAGAGTCCATTGCATTGATTTGTTGTTTATTTGTTTGATGAAATTGAAACGTGAAGTCATATTTTGAAAGCAGAGTTTTGAGAGTTTGATATATTTTCCTGTTTTCTGATTATGTTCCTTCTGCAAACCATTATGTTTGTTTATAGTAGGGTGGTTTATAAATCACATAGTGATAAGAGTGTTTTTAGAAAGAACTGCTGCAGTTTTGACCGTGGATATCGGGAGAGTTGCTGCAGAATGTGAAACGTTCTAAACTGATTTTCTGAACGTGTTTTATGTTTTCCCAACTACCAAAGTTATGGGCCTTTTTTTGGGAATCAGATCAATTAGAATTTCAAATTTTGGAAGTTGTAAATCAGTTGGTTTCCTGCAGTTATTTTCCAAAATTAGTTTGTCAATGTCCTAACTATAAATAGGTGTTCCAATCAAACTTTGACACTTGACTAAAATTGATTGGCTAGAACACTCCTTTTAATATATATATATATATATATATATATATATATATATATATTCTTGTAAAATCTTCCTATAATTAAACTCGACATTTACAGTTTAAGTAATATCAGTGAATATTCAAAGCAACCAATTTGAACCGAATGAAATATCCATTTGACCACCTTGAAAATTATGGTATCCAACCATAACATGTAAATGATAACAAACTGAAACAATATACTTGGAAATACATAATGGGGTACACAAGTAAAGAGAAAATTGTTTTTCTTTTAGAAGAAAAAGTGTGCAACTTTTTAATTAAAAAAAAGGTAAAAAATAAAAAAAATTATTTAGATTCATGAAAAACATGTTCAAGCGTGATAATGAAGTTAACGATAATGTATATACAACCTATCAAGCAAAGATCAATTGGTCTATATATTAGAGCTGATATTTGGAGACTAACGCCCAATACACTAACAAAGCTGGACAACATACGATTAAAAGTTGAAAAGTTGAGGATTATATCATATAAATGAATCTTGAGACAAATCAATTACTTTGATTTTGTCTTATCGGTCAATATCACACTTGCAAAGGGTGGATAACAAACATATGTGATCGAGTTTAATGTGAACAAAGTTCTGAATTTCACTCCTAGAGTTTGAGAATCCAACTCAAGTTAGCTGGTAAATGCGAATAGAATTTGGGATTATATATTTTATTATAAACGATAAATTTTCTTTAACCGATTTTTCATGTTAGATTTTACACTATGACATTTTTTTTATATATAACCACAATTAGCATTATTATGACGGTACACTTACTGTAAAGTTACCTCTTTATAACAAACCTACTTAAGTAATGACTAATTTTGTCTTCACTGTAATGGTGCTTAGGCGCTGAGCTACCTTTCAGCAATGTGTTTAATTGAACACTCTTCATGGAAAAATTACACTATGTATATAAGGTAAAGTCAGTTTTTTTTTCTATTTATACTATATGTTAAACTCCCTTAAATATTCTGAAGCTTCACTTTTAACATCGTTGAGCCCATTTATTAGAAATCCTGTCTCGGCTCTTATTGGAGCTACTTCAAAAGGATTATACAAAAAATTTCACATCCATAATATTGCTAGTCATTATTTTCATATGTAAAGCACTAGATAGATAACTTTCTTGTCATAAAGCGGATTAAGAAATACAATCTCTAAGATAAACTAATAAGTCTGGAGATTTTGACCACATATTCTGACACATTAATGATTGAACTCCTACAAAATGTTTTTAATCGTGTATAAATATCTATTGAAATTTTGTATGAAGATAATTTTTTCCTTTTATGACATAAAAACTTGAAATAAAAAGGACTTTTTTGCGTGATTTTTAATTTTCTTTTGTTTGTATATAACATCCAAATAAGATCTACACGTCAAATATTATAACCGGTGCATAATAATTAATTTTTATAATAGTTGTATAATATTTGGATGTACCCCTTTCACAAGAGTTAGTTAACCCTTAGACTAGTATTAAACCCAATAATTAATAGTGGACATTAAGAGTGTCTAGCGGCCCAGTCTGGTCGGGTGCATTTACGTATAAAGAACCGGCCGGTATCGGTTTATTCAGTTCCACCTGAGGCGAGCTGGGTCGGAACCGTAACCGCTACCGGCTAGACCAGTTTTTTTGGTCCGGCCCGGTTTTGTATTATTTTAATATATATATATAAGAGAAATACAAAGAAAACTAAAATAGAAGAGTTGTAAAAATAATATTTTAAGATAATGTAAACAAACATCGTATTTAAAATAGAAAGACTAACACTTAATTGAACATTTGAGAAATACATAATTGAAAAGACAAACTAGCATTTTTTTTTATGTAGGGTGATCACTTTTGGGTGTGGTCTTGATTTGGTGAGCTATTTTCACTAGTCTTTAAAGCCTAAGCAGTTTTTTAACACTTTTAATAGTATTTTCACTTTTACCCTTAGACATTATTCTACCAACATTTCACATTAACACTTTCTCTCTGTACATATCCACTTTCTCTCTACAAATCCACTTTCTCTCTCTATACATCAAACCCTAACCCCACCACAACCACCACCACTAATCCACCGCGCCACCACAATCGTCGCGCCACTACCATAACCACTACTGCTATCCCACAACTGTAAGTTAAATCCAAAAACCACTTTCGTCTCTTTTTCCTTTTGCTTCAAATTTTTTTAATTGTTGACTTTTGAACATCCAAGGGCTGCTTGTAATGGTGACTCCGGCGACTCCATCGGCGCGACTACTACTCCGCCAATGCTAGCAACCACTACACCGCTATTGGATCTAGGAATGTAGTCATTGCTTGTAATCAATTTCCACATCGTCGATTTCAACTTCCTTTATCCAATTGAATAAAATTTCTCATGGGTGTTGATTCGATTTATGTAATCTAGTGGGCCTGTACTGCTTGTTGTTAATTTATGAAATTTGTAGATTGTTTTTAAGAAGCATTTTCTTCATTTATGTGTATTGGTAATGGAAATTACTTTTCTGAATCTAACCTCATGAGATCTGGCTTTTTTGACCTTTGATTTCAAAAAGTGGTGATGGAGGAAGTGACCTCCGGCAGCAGAGGTGGGCACAAAACGGTGGTGGAATTCGTGCTGGCACCAAATGTTTTCAGGAATGATTGTGAAGCGGGGATTGAGCAAGGTATTAGTTGTAGTAGTTGTGAGGACGTTAGGGGGCTTCCATGGTGGTTTCGTGATGGCGACACTACAGCAATGCTAGTGATGCTAATGAGGATGAATTTAGTGATGACAATTTAGAGTAATGTGTTTGTAAAATAAAATGGACAAATGATGCGGGATTGGCATTGTTTTATTTCATTTTAAATTTTTTTATATGTGCAAAGTGATGGCTATTTGGCCACATTTCTTCTCAAAACTGACACAATTATATGCATAAACAATATCCGGATTGTCATTATTTCTAAATATAAAAGTACTTGAAGGTATTTTTTGTAAATCAATAAAGTAAGGCCGATTTGGCATCATTTCTTCACAAAACGAACATGATTTTGCTTATTGTATTAAAAAATGACACCATATTGGTCTTATATATATATATTTTTTTTGCTTTGATTTTTGTATATGAGCAATGATGACAATTTGGTGTTATTTATTCACAAAATAAATGTACAATACAGACGGATTGGATGCCTTGTATATGAGCAAAACGATGCCAATTTGGCATTATTTATGCACAAAATTGACGTGAAACACAACCAGATTGGCACTGTTTTCTGCTGTGTAGGAAGCAGTGCCATTTTTTATAATTTCGGAGGTAAAATAGCGCGGTGACATGTTTGTTATTACGGCTTCAAAAAATGGTCGGTGACAGTTTTGTAATTACGAGAAGTTCTCTATTAGTAAGGGTATTTTTGTACTTTCAGCTTCATTTAATGGTAAAGTGCTTATGTTTTCAAGACCACCGAAAAATAGCTTACCAAATCAAGACCGGGTGCTTTTCTGCTTATTTTTGTAATTCACCAGGCAAACTAGAAAATTATACAGATATACCCTTAAGTAGTTCTTCAACATAGGGCAGCCCATTGCATTATGTTGTCGTTCTAAGTGGTAACTTAACTTCCAGATCCCTCTGCCATTAAGTCTCCATTCTTTCTGACAAATTTTGCATTTAGCAGTCTGAGTTTCAGTATTTTTTGTAATAAATTCTTACACTTCAGCTCCATGTCGTCGTTCAAAAAGGGCTCTAGCTCTTGCCATTTCTTCACGTTCACTTTGAGCAGGTTGATTTTCAGACATTATAATATTTTGATAGAAATTTATAAAATAGCATTTGATAGTAATTTTAGAGAGAAATAGATAGAAAATATAGAATTGTGATATAATTGATGAAATAATAGGGTATTTATAGATAAAAATAGGTTGGGGAGGTAAGGGGGCGCTAGGGGGCTGAGGAGGCAAATATAGCCATTTTTTGCCGTTGACAAATGACTATTTTTCAAATAGGCAGCCATTACATTTTTTGAAAATTCCGGCCCGGCCCGGTCCGGTCCAATTTATCATATTTTTTTTTCTTTTGGTTAATTTCTTTTGTTTTTGCTTTTTATTTTCATTGAAGTCATTGATAAATTGAAAATTATGAAAATATAACAACAAATTATTAAAAACTTTGAATATAATTTCAAATGTTTAGTTTATTTCAATGTTCAAACTTTGAATTTAAAAATTTTAATATTTTTTCAAACTTTGGATTCATTTCAAATTTTGAAATTAGATTCAAACTTTGAATTAATCTCAAATTTTGAATTAGTTTGATAATTTCAGTATTTGAATTAGTTTTGAAACATGTAAATTAATGTAGTATTTTTGCTCAAAGAATGAATTAATGGAAATAAAAACACAAGAGTTGTGATGGAATTTCAAGACTTAGAGCAATTTTATCGATAACATATTTAAAGGGTGCTAATTAAAGAGCCAAACTTTCAATATTATTTCAAACTTGTAATTTCAAATTCATAACTTAGAAAATTACATTTTTCTAAATAAGTTGGCTAATCTTTGGAGGATAGCAGTAGGCTTTTCTTTAGGAACTAGTTGTTGTTGTTGTTGTTGTTGTTGTTGTTGTTGTTGTTGTTGTTGTTGTTGTTGTTGTTGTTGTTGTTCTTCTTCTTCTTCTTCTTCTTCTTCTTCTTCTTCTTCTTCTTCTTCTTCTTCTTCTTCTTCTTCTTCTTCTTCTTCGTCTTCGACGTTGCCGGTTTGACTCCCTTCGCTTCCGTCATTTAAAATTTGTTTGAGTTATTCCACGTCTTTTTTCTTATCTTCTGGTTCTCGAAAGTTTCTTCGTTCGGTTCTGATCTAATTCCTGAATAAAACTGTTGTCTCTATTGACTCTTCCCTCAACGAATATCTATGATATCCGATTTTTAATCTTCCTTGGCTAAAAGCGATTTCTAAGGCAACTGATGAAGCTTGAATTGTTAATATATCTCTGACCATTTTTGAAAGAATTGAAAACTGCAAATCTTGAAGTTTCCAGTAATCAAACAATTGGTGACTTTCAAAAAATTTAAGTTTCTTTGGAGCATGAAGTAAATAAATTTGAAACTCGTTGAAATCCTCCCCATACTCGTCTTATTCATGAAGCAACCTTTAATTAAGAGAGGCAAAAGTATTCATCCCCGCTGGCCTTTTAACCATTTGAGAAGAACCTTTATTAGTGGATTGTATTGGTACAATTGGTGTAGCACTGTCTAACCAAGCTCTATACTTTGCATAAACAGCCTGGGTATGTGCATAAACCTTAGCACATGCCTCTTCTACACTTGGAACTCTATCAATCTCATTTTCATCAATAGTAATTACTAAATTTGCATATATTTCTCTAACAAGTCGTTCAGTTAACTTACGTTTAAAAGCAGGATGCAACACAGAAGCAATGTAAGAAAGGGGAGGAATAGAAAAAAATATTTTTAAAATTTTTCAATCATTAGTAATACAGGGTTTTTATATACTTCATATGTCTTATATTCTTTCAATAAATCCGATATTCCAGCGATATAATATAACATGGTAGGAACTGCTGGATAATATTGTCCAGAAAATTCTTTAGTAACTAGATAAAAAAAAAATTAAAAACTGAAAGAGATGAGCAACAAGGTTCCAATATTCAGGTTTAAGATGATACATGTCCATAAAATGAGCATTAAATATTTGTGAAATAGGTTCTCTATAAAGGTAAGCAACATTCAATGCTTCATATAAAGTGTTCCATCTAGTGCAAACTTCCTTTGGAACTCTCCTAACAGGCATATTTAATTCTCTATATTTTTTTTCTATTTTCTTTTTCTTTCTTGGGTTTTTATTCTAAAAATATAAGCAATAGCTACTTCACCTTTTCGATAATGTCGTTAAACAAGTCAAGATCATCTTTTGCTACAAAATTGTAAATATGACATGCACATTTAACATGAAAAAACTCCTCAAAAGAGGGGGGGGGGGGGGGTTAAAAATTGGCCTTAAGTTCCTAATTGCGCCATCACTGTTTGTAGTATTATCTATCGTAATACTTAAAATTTTGTCACTTTAACCATACAATTGACAAATTGATGAAACTTCATTTGAAATAAAATTTCTCGTGTGTGGTATATCAACAACTTTATAAGAAATAATATATTCTTGAAAATTCCTTTTAGGATCTATCCAATGAACTATAATTGTAAGATAATCACAATTATTAATAGAACAACCCATATCAATAGTAAGACATATTCTAGTGTCACGGTTATCAAATAAAAATCGCAAATACTGTTTATATTCATTCTTAAATTAAATAATATAAATTCTAACAGTAGTTTTTGAAAACCTTTATAAGAGGAATTATATGTATCTTGAATATAACAAACAAAACAAGTACACGAAGGAAACGTAAAGGGTAAAGCCTCTACCGCAGCCAATTTTACAATATTTTTCCTATTCTTTTGCTTATCATAACGAAGAAGCCCTCCTGTTACTGGGTTAAGATGTTGTTAGACTCCCGAACTCTCATCCATCGCTACTCCCCGATATTCAATCCATAAATAAATACCCTTTTCCTCGATGCCCATTCTTTAGGATGCTTATTTATCATGTGCTTTGTAATTTTACACGTCTCACCTTCATTACCAACAGTTTTAAAAACTCAATCTTGTTTACAAATATTGCATATGGCCCTCTGTATGTCAACTTTCTTTTCTGCAAATTCCCAAACCACAGATCTATCCTTTCGTTTATCTGGTTCTCTAGTAGGAGCTACAAGAGGAAAATCAGACTGAACATCAGGTGGACTAGCTTGGAATTCACCAAAATTTGGTCACTCCCAACTATGCCCTGCAAAAAGGACTAAGCGGTAGCGGAAAATATAGCTCGGTACTTAAAGTCCCGAGGTCAAATCCCAAAGAGAATACTCGAAATCTAGTTGCTAATCTAACTAACTTATCTAATCAATTCACTTCGAAAGTTTATATTTTTATGATGGGTTAAATGTAACAACTAATTAACAATGAAGTAAATAGAAAAGTAGTAAGAAATAGATTAATTCAGGGGTTTAGAAGACTAGGATTGATCTACCCAACTCCTACTCATATGTTAGAACAATACATTAATGGATTCAACTTGCTTCTTTCTATTGAAAACTAGCTCTAAATTCACAACTACTCACTCCCGTGTAATAGTTGTTATTTTCACTAACCAATTTCTCAATTAATTAATGAAGATACGTAGGACTAGAAGTATGGTTCACAATCGGGGTCAATGGTCACAAATTACCTTTTTGACAACATAAGTAATGCCTTTGTTTTAGGTTGAAATATTGCTAAGTGTTTAAACCTTACTCATGAATCTATCCCTAGATGCATAAGAATAAAGGGCACAATCAATTGGGAGATCTACCAATTAATAACATACAAATCATAAACACTTAGATAGGAAGGTTAACAAGTTTCATTCATTAAAGCAATAATTCAAAACACAAAAGTATTGGAGTGGTTCAATCAATCCTAGAATGGGTAATTTAGCCACTCATGTTCATCATAAGCATGTCAAGATAATTTATGAATGAATAAATTACAAAAAGAAAGAAGAATTTAGAAAAAACTCTTGTCTTTATGAAGTCTCCAAAGCTCTAGCCTCCTTTCGCTCATTCCCAGGTCAAAAGATGTATTTTGGGACGTGTTTTAGGACTTTTATACCGTCTCCATAGACCCACACAAGTCGGGAATCCAAAATAAATTCGGATTTGAAACGTCAGGATTTTAAGCTTACGGCGCACTGTGCTGTGCGGTGCCGTAGGATCGATTTACTTCCAGCAGCGTCAGATTAATGCTTGCACCAGAATCACATAAGGCCTTACCAATTGTGAGATCACCAATAGAGCACGGTACTGTAAAACTACCAGGATTTTGCTTCTTTTTAGCTACAGGATTTGGAATGACAACACTACACACCTTATTCAACTGGACCATCTCTACCGCATTAAAGTCAACCTTTTTAGATAAAAGGTCTTTTAAAAATTTAGCATATCCAAGGACCTCTCGCATAACTTCCATGAAAGGTATAGTAAGCTTCAATTGTTTCAACAAATGAAAAAGCTTATTAAACTTCCAACCTTTTTGTTGCTTTGCCAATCTTTGAGGAAAAGGAGGTGGTGGTGTTATGTCCTTGGAGTTATGCTCCCTTGACACTTTACCTTGTTCAACCACCCTCTCAGCTTCTATATTAGGTTCTTTAGTAATTACCTTCTCAGTACCAGGGACAGGTTTTGGAGTGGTCTCTTTCTCAGCATGATCATTGCCGGCCAATTTGGCGGAGTCATCAGCAGGTTAAATGTTTGGCATGGTAGGCAGTGCTCCTTTAGCTAATTCTTTCTCCTTGTCCAAGTCTCTGCCATTCCTCAAACTTCCGTTAATTGATAAGGATTTGGATCCTTGGGATTCACCAGAGTGTCGCCCGGCAAAGCACCTTGAGGTATATTATGTAAAGCATGGGATAATTGTCCCAACTTGGTCTGTATACCCTTTATAGCAGTGTCATGTGCTGCAACTTGGTCTTGAAGATTCTTATTAAATCCCATCATAGCCTGCACCATAGTCTTAATCTCAGCTATATCATTCGCCTACTGTAGGGGTAAAGTTGCTTGTTGTTGCACTGGCCTAAATTGACCCAGTTGATTGTATTGCTGGCGCTGTCCATAATTCACAAAGTTTACAACTTCAGTACCAGCAAGCAAATCAACATCAGAAAAACTACCAGGATCGAAGACTTGAGTCTGAACCCGTGCGTCCACTTGGTTAATCGGTTTCAGCATCTTCTCGTTTATTTGTTTTGACACAACATCAAGTGTAGTCTGCAAATTTGACATCTGTGCTTCCATTCCAGAAGTTGTACCAATAGCTAAAGCCTCCGTACCTAGGCTAGCGGATGCATCTCTTCTAAGCCCGCCTGAGTTTTGAGCCATAACATCAAGCAGGGTCTTCGCTCAAGCAAATGTTTTACTCAAAATTGCTCCACCAGCTGCTGCATCCAAAGTTCCCTTAATTTGATCTCCCATGCCCATGTAGATCCTTTGCCCCAACATTTGGTTATGAATACCATGATGAGGACACTTTCTCAAATAACTTTTAAATCTCTCCCAAGCTTCTGGCAAAGTCTCTAGCAGGGTCAGCCTGAACATAAGTATCTCATCAACTAGCCTGGCAGGCTTATTGGGTGGAAAGAAATTTTTCATGAACATTATCACCAAGTCATCCCTTGACGTAATAGAATTAACTGGCAACGATTCCAACCAATCACAGGCATCTTCCGTTAGCGAGAACAGGAACAACATCAATTTCACAACCCCTGCTAGCACTCGAGCCTATTTTTGAGTTTCACAAATCCTTATGAACTTTTTCAAGTACTTTTGAAGATCATCAGTAGTTCTACCTGCAAATAAACCAGCATTAGCAAGCAATGCCACTATCGCCTGTGTGATATAAAAATTTTCCGCCTCAAATGTTGGAAGCTGAATAGCAGACGCCAGATTCCCAGCCACAGGTTGTGCGAAAGCATTAAGACCCAAATCTTGAGCCATTCTGAATTCTTCGGGATCTGAATATTGAATTGTAAACTCTAAAGAAACAAGATCAAGATGACAAGAGTGAAGTTAATAGAAAAATATAATAGATATGTTAACAACAAAATAAGACCGTGTTCCCCGGCAACGACGCCAAAATTTGGTCACGCCGAACTATGCCCTAGAAAAGGGACTAAGAGGTCGCGGCAAATATAGCTCGGTACTTAAAGTCCCGAGGTTGAATCCCACAGAGAATACTCAAAATCTAGTTGCTAATCTTACTAACTTATCAAATCAATTAACTTCGAAAGTTTATATTTTTATGATGGGTTAAATGTAACAACTAATTAACAATGAAGTAAATAGCAAAGTAGTAAGAAATAGATTAATTCAGGGGTTTAGAAGCCTCGGATTGATCTACCCAACTCTTACTCATGTGTTAGAACAATGCATTAATGGATTCAACTTGCTTCTTTCTATTGAACACTTGCTCCAAATTCACAACTACTCACTCCCGTGTTATAATTAGAACTTTCACTAACCAACTTTCCAATTAATTAATGAAGATACGTAGGACTACAAGTGTGGTTCACAATCGGGGTCAATGGTCACAAATTACCTTTTTGACAACCTAAGTAATGCCTTTGTTTTTGTAGAAAATGAGATTATTTGTGAAATTTTCAGTGTTTATTAAACCACTTCTATACACCTATTTATAAAATAATCAAAATCTATGAATTTACCTTGCTATCCCTCTAACAAACTATAACAAACTTGCATACTCATCTATTTCTTGCTATTAAAGAATGCCTAATCATCAATTCTAGATAGTTCTAGAAAAATTCCTTTACAATGCTATTTCTAATACAAAGAATAAACTTTCTTGTGCTATACAAAAATTATTTACATATAATTTTCTAACTGTGTGAAACGTTTGGGCCAATTGGGTCAACAGAAAAGATGATGGTGCTGAAGTCTTGAGCCCAAAATGGCCCAAGTTGTGAGAGTTCAGTCTTCAAGCCCATAGATTAGTCAAATTAGCCGATCCACTATCCTCCTTGGATTTATCGACATTGTCTCTTCGATTTCATCTGAGAAGACCCTTGTACTTCTGTCTTTTCTTCATTTTCATTTATTCTTTCTTTTTGATTCTGATCTTTTTCCATCTTCTTCTCTCTATTCATTTCGTGAGAAATCATAGTAGTTCCAACACCCCCCTCAAGTTGGAGGGGAGGGAACCAACCCCCAACTTGCCAAGGATACTGTGATGTAAGGGTCCTGATAAGGGTTTGGTAAAAAGATCGGTAAGTTGATAGGAAGAAGGAACGTAGGATAGAGAAATTAAACCAGAGAGAAATTGTTGCCGTACAAAATGGCAATCAAGTTCTACGTGCTTCGTCCGTTCATGGAAGACAGGGTTTTTCGCGATGTGAATCTCCGATTGGCTATCGGAGAAGACAGGAATGGGAAGCGTTGGAGTGATGGAAAGGTCAACAAGGACACGGGATAACTAAGTAAGTTCAGCAACGACCCTCCTCATAGATCTATACTCCGCTTCAGCGGATGATAGGGAAACTGATAGTTGTTTTTCGATTTTCAGGAAATAGGTGATCCCCCAAGACTGATGAAGAAGCCACTGACTGAGCGACGTGAATCGACACACGAAGCCTAGTCCGCATCGCAATAGGCGACCAAATTGAAGTCAGGAGAGGAAGAGAAGAAAAGACCTTGTGCTGGATCTGTTCGAAGATAACGAAGAACTCGCAGTGCAGCGTGATAATGGGGAAGATGAGGAGTCCCCATATATTGACTCAAGTGTTGAATGGAAAATGAGAGATCAGGACGAGTGTTGGTCAAATAGTTAAGCTTGCCCAGAAGCCGGCGATAGACAAAAGGATCAGAGAGAACTGGACCAGATGTAGCACTCAATTTTGTGGAGGGATCCAGCAGAGAAGAGACAGAAGGTAAGTGAGCACAATTAAATTCCTGTAATAGTTCAAGTGTGTACTTCCGTTGACAAATAATAAAACCATGTGATTCCCTTAGAATTTCCAGTCCCAAAAAATAATGTAGTTCACTAAGATCTTTATTTGGAACTCTGTGTCTAGGAAAGATTTCAGATTAGAAATTTCCTCTGGATCATCCCCTGTTAATAAGATGTCAGCAACATAGACTACCACAATAGTGATAGAAGACCCAGTCCTTTTAAAAAATAAAGAATAATTATTTAGAGAAGAAGAGAATCCTTTAAAAGTCAGGCCTGCAGTGCGTTTAGCATACCCCTGTCGGGAAGCCTGTTTTAGCCCATATAAGGATTTTCTGAGTCTGCAAACCTGAGTGGAAATAGGAGAGGTAAAACCTGCAGGAACTTTCATATAGACTTCTTCTTGTAGGTCTCCATGTAGGAAGGCATTGTTCACATCTAATTATGAAATTGCCCAACCTTTCTTGATGGCTATTGCCATAATGCACATGATGGTTGTCATTTTGACAACTGTTGAAAAGGTCTCAGTGAAATCTATGCATTCCCTTTGAATGTCTCGCCTCACTACCAACCTGGCCTTGAGTCTCTCAACTGAGCTATCAGATTTGTGCTTGACCTTGTAAACCCATTTACAAGGCAAGGCCCTTCTCCCTGGTGGCAAATCTACAAATTCCTAAGTCTTGGTTTGAAACAAGGGCCTGAAATTCTTTGTTCATAGCCTCCACCCAACCAGGATGGGAACATGCTTGAGAATAGCTAACAGGTTCAGTGATGGTAGAAATAGAGGTAAGAAGGTGTTGATTGGAAGGTGATAGAGCAGTGAAAGAATAGACTGAAGGATTAGGTGGAGTGAGGAGGCATGCCCTGTCCAAATCAGTGACATAAACAGATGCACAGACATAGTCTTATAGGTGAATAGGAGGAATGTGGGGCCTAGTGGACCTCCTAAGTAAAGGAGAAGGGGAAACTGAAGGCATAGGAGGAGGGTTGGATACTGGGGAGGAAGGACTACATGAAGGAGACAAGGAGGGAGAAGGAGAAGGAGAAGGTGAGAGAGAAACAGGAGGTGGAGTAAGAGGGGGCTGAGTGGTGAACTGTGGTTGAGTAGGGTCATAGTAAGAGTTGGTTGGGGAATGGGAAACAAGGGAGAAGTGGGAGTAGGATCTGTATCAAATGGGTAAATGGTTTCAGAAAAAACAACATTTCTGGAAACCAAAATCTGCTTAGTGTCCATGTTAAAGACCTTGTACCCCTTCTTGCCAAAAGGATATCCCAGAAATATACAAGGGATAGCCCTTGGTTGTAATTTAATCCTGTGAATAGATAATGTAGAAATATAACACAAGCATCCAAAACATTTCAAAAATGAATCGTCAGGAGGTTTCCCAAATAGAATCTCATAGGGTGACTTGTTATTGTGAATTCTTGAAGGAAACTTGCTGATAAGAAAGGTGGCAGTCAATAAACATTCTCCCCAATATTTAATTGGAACCTTAGATTGAAATAGTAGAGCCCTGCATGTCTCCAGAAGATGCCTATATTTTCTTTCAACCACCCCATTCTGTTGGGGAGTATAGGGACAAGTGGTTTGATGTTGAATCCTTTGTGAAGCTAGGAATTCAGCACAGATTGCACTTGAGCCCAATTCAAGGGCATTGTCAGATCTAATCTTCTTTACTTTAGTTCCAAATTGCCTTTCAACCATTGAGAGAAAGTTCTTTAGAACTGAGAAGGCATTGCTCTTGGCTGAGATAAAAAAAGTCCAGGTTCCTCTACTATAGTCATCTACTATAGTTAAGAAATATCTATAGTCATTATAAGTGGCATCCTTAGAGGGACCCCATGTATCTATATGAATTAATTCAAGGATATGTGAACTAGTAATAGAGCTAGAAGGAAAATGTAACTTAGATTGTCTTGCAAGAGGGCAAATGGAACATGGAAAGTTAGAATTGATAACAGAACACTTGAAAGATAAGGAAATATGTTTCATTACTTGAAATGGTAAATGACCCAATCTAACATGCCATAAGGCTACATCAGGGGTTAAACTCACAGCATTAGAAGAGTAAATAGAAGCAGACTTAATACTACTAGATACTTTACTATTGTGATTACAAACTGAAGGAGCTGCTGAATTAATAACTGGAATAGAGACATCCTTAGGTAAACTAGGAAAATGATTGTAAATAGAGCTTGAAGCTGGTGATTGCAATAGGAATAGTCCATCTCTAACTCTACCAAGAACCAGAGGCCTCTTCATTGAAGGGCCCTGCAAAACACAATTGGACGAGGTGAAGGTTAGAGTACAATGAAGCTGTGAGCACAACTTTTGTATAGATATTAAGTTGAACTTGAAACGTGGGACATATGACATTTTCTAGTGTGAGATCAGGTAGAATAGATGTATTACCAACATGGGTTACAGTGATTTTATATGAATTAGGCAAATTGACAGTAAGAGGTTTAGATAAATCCCTAAAATTGGATAATACTGTTTGATCAAAAGTCATATGCTCAGAAGCTCCTGAGTCCAATATCCATGAGTTAAAACTTAGATGAGTAAAGCATGAGATGCTTTAGAGGAATCTGATGTTATACCAGCAGATATAGCTGCATTAGTTGTAGGTTCAGATGGAACAACTTGTGCCTGGATGACCATTTGAGCAAGCTGGTTCAACTGCTCCCTGCTCAAAGTGGTCTGAGGTGCAGTCCCATTTTCTGAGCAAGGAGTGATGGAGTTGTTGTTTGTTCCTGTGTGTGCAGCATTGCTGT
Organism: Petunia x hybrida; assembly: GCA_037355625.1. Lineage (NCBI taxonomy): Eukaryota > Viridiplantae > Streptophyta > Magnoliopsida > Solanales > Solanaceae > Petunia > Petunia x hybrida. Next base: position 1,105,096 of record JBBBVM010000046.1, on the reverse strand, counting down.
ATGTCACTGGTCCTCTTCTGGATTTGGTGAACTTGAAATTGGGAGAAAACCCAATGATTCTGTAACACTTGTCAACAGAGTGACCTGATTTCTTGCAATAGGAGCAGATTAGAGTATTGTTTTTATTCTCAGTAATTCCCTTAGATTTGAACTCAGTGTTACCAGCTTTCCTGATGTAAGAAATCTGGTTTGTGACTAAGAAAGAACTAGAATCTCCAGGGTATTGATTGTTCACATATACTTCGCTCTGTTTTTCATCTGGAAAATGATTGAGTATGCTTGATTAACACTGGGTAAGGGTGAAATCATTAGGACATTAGTTTTTACTCCACTATAAGAATCATTCAGTCCCATAAGGAACTGGATTAGTCTCTCATCCTGAATAGATTTTGTGATTTTTGCCTTTCCACCACAATCACAAACACAAGTACAGTTAACATGAGTGTTGAGAGCATCAAGCTCATCCTAGATCTTTTTGATCCTGGTGAAGTAGGTTGACACACTATGAGATCCTTGGGTTAAATCATTAAGCTCTTTCTGGAGCTGATAGAGTTTGGCTCCATTAGATTGGCCAAACCTCACCTCCAGATCTGTCCATAGATCCTTTGCAGTTTTAGAGTAAATAACACTATCAGCTATGTCCTTAGAAAGAGAATTAAGTAACCAGGGAAATACCATATCATTGCATCTGTTCCATGCTTTGAATTCATCTGAATCTGGTGCTGGTGCTGTGCAGGTACCATCAATGAAGCCCATCTTATTCTTAGCTAAAAGAGCTATGAGAATAGATCTCTTCCATCCACCATATCCTCTTCCATCAAAGGAAGAGTTTGACAAGAGTCATACCAGGGTAGTCTGATGAATGAATAAAGAAAGATGGTTGGAATCAATAGCTACTGCTTTGGTTGAAGATTCAGCAGCAGTGACAGAGGTGAGAGAGTACTGTGACCCAACATTAGTTGGAGGTGAAGCCATTGAAACTGGATGAAGAAGACGAGGTTTTAGCTGAAAAGAGTATTTAAGCTCTGATACCATGTAGAAAATGAGATTATTTGTGAAATTTTCAGTGTGTATTAAACAACTTCTGTACACCTATTTATACAATAAACAAAATCTATGAATTTACCTAGCTATCCCTCTAACCAGCTATAACAAACTTGCCTACTCATCTATTTCTTGCTATTCAAGAATGCCTAATCATCAATTTAGATAGTTCTAGAAAAATTCTTTTACAGTGCTATTGCTAATACAAAGAATAATATTTCTTGTGCTATACAAAAATTATTTACATATAATTGTCTAATTGCGTGAAAAGTTTGGGCCAATTGGGTCAACAGAAAAGATGATGGTGCTGAAGTCTTGAGCCCAAATTGGCCCAAGTTGTGAGAGTCCAGTCTTCAAGCCCATAGATTAGTCAAAGTAGCCGGTCCACTATCCTCCTTGGATTTATTGACATTGTCTCTTCGATTTCATCTGAGGAGACCCTTGTACTTCTGTCTTTTCTTCATTTTCATTTATTATTTCATTTTGATTCTGATCTTTTTCCTTCTTCTTCTTCTTCTCTCTATTCATTTCGTGAGAAATCATAGTAGTTCCAACAGTTTTAGGTTGAAATATTGCTAAGTGTTTAACCCTTCCTCATGAATCTATCCCTAGATGTACAAGAATAAAGGGCGCAATCAATTGAGAGCTCTACCAATCAATAGCATACAAATCATAAACACTTAGATAGGAAGGTTAACAAGTTTCATTCATTAAAGCAATAATTCATTGCACAAAAGTATTGGAGTGGTTCAATCAACCCTAGAATGGGTAATTTAGCCACTCATGTTCATCATAAGCATGTCAAGATAATTCACGAATGAAAAAATTACAAAAAGAAAGGAAGAATTTAGGAAAAACTCTTGTGTTCTTGAAGTCTCCAAAGCTCTAGCCTCCTTTTGCTCCTTCCCAGATCAAAAGATATGTTTTGGAACCTGTTTTAGAGCTTTTATACTGCCCCCATAGACCCACACAAGTCGGGAATCCGAAATAAAGTCGGAGTTGAAACGTCAGGATTTTAACCCTACGGCGCCGTAGGGTCGATTTACTGAGAACCTTTTTTTCACTTTTGCAGAAATTGGCCTACGGCGATGCATAGTGCATTGCACAGTGCGTTTCCGTAAGCCACTTTACCTGGGACATCAATTTTTCTTTGTCTTTCTTCCATGCCTTGATTCGCTCGACCCTCGGGCTTCTACTCATACTTCAAAACCCTTGTTTTCACTAAACTTTGCTTCACGAATGCTTCATATCATCAACATAATTCCTACAAAATGAAGCACATCAAATAAGAGCAATTCCATTCACACTACTAACAAATATCACAAGTTGAAGCATCAACACGAGGCGAAAATATAGAAATTATTGCAATATCTAACCTCGTATCAACACCCCACACTTAAATCTTTGCTCGTCCTCGAGCAACTTATAACTTGAACCCAAGACACATAAAAACCACTCACACAATGACTTGGGTTTATATAGGCACTTAACAAGTTGCAAATGCACTCATTATGATTTATTCACACGAAATCCATACCAAGAATATTTAAAAACAACCAAGTGCATCAAATCAACCTCCCAATCCCACATCAACTCAAGAATCACCCAATAAGTCATACAAGTACTCACTCTATCCAAGAGACTAATAAAAGAGCTCGTTTCTTGTAAATCATGTGCCCTCACAATCAAATAAATTATTAGAGAAGGAATTCACACAAGAGAATGGTCCTGAAAAAAAGTTCACATATAGGTGAAACGCTCACTCTCAGAAAAACTCACATGCAATACAAGATGTACCATACGCTTGCCCTTAGTGTAAGACTCGACTAACGTCCATCTGCTCGACTAAGATACATTAGGACTTCTTTAGGTTGTAATGTAGGCAATGGGACGTGTGTGATATATTTAGGTAATAGTGACTAACAACCCCAAGCAATTTAATACACCACAATTATTTCAAATATTTTTCCTCCCAGCCAGCCTTTCTTTTACCATAACAGAGTCAGCTTTCATTAAGCTTTTTCTTTAAGCAACGGTAGGATCAAATAATAGGGACTACATTATTTTCTTTTCGAACTCAATTTTTTTGTCATATTCCAATAATTGCACAATATCTCAAGCTTTCGCTTTCTTGTTTTTGTTTTGTTTTTTTTTTTTTTTTTTGGCTTTTCCTTTTCTAGTAAATCCCTCCAAATAGCATCCTCCTAAGCACTTTTCGTCTTCCTCCAACAACCACCATTTTTTCACTTCATTAACTAGCCTTTCAGGCTCATAACACAACTAGTAAAACTTACAGATATTATGCAGAATAAACAGGAATCCCAATGGCTATCAAAGAAAAGACTACATGCTCAAAAGGGTTAGCTAAGGTCAAATTTCACTGGTAAATATCTAATTCTGAAGCTTCATATAAATTGGCAAGGCAAAGAACGCCTATCACTTCCTAACCGAGCAAACTTTCCATTTCGATTTGCACACGCACTGGGCAAGTTCTAGACATCAAGTATTAAACATGGAGAAAATAAAATTCTCACTCACACATGGCACATAACCTACTGAAAACGGCTCGATCCGTGCTCTTAAACAGAGCAAACTATCAAGCAAATCTAGAGTCAACATTATGATCATAGGCTTCAAATAATACACTCAATATTTCTCAAGGCAAGTGGATTCTGATAGAATATATGCAAGAAGTTCACATACCCAAAATTAAGTATCTATATAAAACTAGTCAAAGTGGAGCCAAGACTATCTCATCCAGTTACTACACTCTAAACCTAAAAAAAAATATCTACTTAAACTCGGTTCAAATTACTTCCTTTGGAAAAGAACCGATGCACAAAGAAAAACAAAATGGGATTATTAGAACAAATAGGAAGACTCCCACCCCACATTTAAAATCAGGCATTGCCCTCAATGCATTAAATAAAAACTAAGGGAGATAGAGAAACTCCCTGGGGCTCTAAGACCGAAGAATATCCTTGTGAGCTTTCTTAGAGCACGAGGTACTCAGACTTCTCCCAAGCAGGACATCCTCATCCAATCGTATGAGGTTGCAAGCCCCCCATACTTAGACTTCAAACTAGTCGAAACCTGCAAAAAAAAGAAACTAACCAAGTAATATCCTTCAAAAGATAACATTTTTTTTTCTAATTTTATTTATTTATTTTACTTGTTTACAATTACAATCACGGGTTGTCTCTCGAGAACCGCCTTATTTAATGTCGTGGCACAACATAATCAGCTCAAACCATGGCTCATTCAGGCTCGCATGTTTGAACACACGAACAATTCACATCATCACAATGTCCCTTTAACATTTTGCCAATGTCAACCACTATTTCTTCATCATACAGCTTCAAGGTCATCTTCCCATTATCAACATCAATCACTGCTCTACCAGTAGCCAAGAATGGACGGGCTAAGATAATTGGAAAATCTTTATCACCAATGCAGTCTAGAACCATAAAATCTACTGGAAACATGAAACTACCCACATGCACAAGTACATCCTCAACTATTCCAACGAGGTGCTTTTGTCTTCTATCTGTCAGCTGGATTCGCATTGAAGTCTCTCTCATGCCACTCAGTCCCAACTTATTGTATACTTCCAGCAGCATCAGATTAATGCTTGCACCAGAATCACATAAGGCCTTGCCAATTGTGAGATCACCAATAGAGCACAAGACTGTAAATCTACCAAGATTTTGCTTCTTTTTAGCTACAGGTTTTGTAATGACAACACTACACACCTTATTCAACTGGACCATCTCTACCTCATTAAAGTCAACCTTTTTTGATAGAAGGTCCTTTAACAATTTAGCACATCCAGGGACCTCTCGCATAACTTCCATGAAAGGCATAGTAAGCTTCAATTGTTTCAACAAATCAAAAAGCTTATTAAAGTTCAAACCTTTTTGATGCTTTGCTAATCTTTGAGGAAAAGGAGGTGGTGGTGTTTTTGCCTTGGAGTTATGCTCCCTTGACACTTTACCTTGTTCAACCACCCTCTCAGCTTTTATATTAGGTTCTTTAGCAATTACCTTCTCAGTACCAGGGACAGGTGTTGGAGTGGTCTCTTTCTCAGCATGATCATTGCCAGCCAATTTGGTAGAGTCATCAGCAGGCTAAATATTTGACATGGTAGGCAGTGCTCCTTTAGCTAATTCTTTCTCCTTGTCCAAGTCTCTGCCATTCCTCAAAGTGACTGCCATTAATTGATAAGGATTTGGATCCTTGGGATTCACACGAGTGTCGCCCGGCAAAGCACCTTGAGGTATATTATGCAAAGCATGGGACTATTGTCCCAACTTGGTCTCTATACCCTTTATAGCAGTGTCATGTGCTTCAACTTGGTCTTGAAGATTCTTATTAAATCCCATTATAGCCTGCACCATAGTCTTAATCTCAGCTATATCATTCGCCTGCTGTAGGGGTAAAGTTGCTTGTTGTTGCACTGGCCTAAATTGACCGAGTTGATTGTATTGCTGGCGCTGCCCATGATTCACAAAGTTCACATCTTCAGTACCAGCAAACAAATCAGCATCAGAAAAACTACCAGGATCGAAGACTTGAGTCTGAGCCCGTGAGTTCACTGGGTTAACAGGTTTCAACATCTTCTCGTTTAGTTGTTTTGACACAACATCAAGTGTAGTCTGCAACTTTGACATCTGTTCTTCCATTGCAGAAGTAGTACCAATAGCTAAAGCCCCCGTACCTAGGCAAGCAGATGCATCTCTTCTAAGCCAGTCTGAGTTTTTAGCCCTGACATCATGCAGGGCCTTCGCTTAAGCAAATATTTTACACAAAATTGCTCCACCAGTTGCTGCATCCAAAGTTCCCTTAATTTGATCTCCCATTCCCATGTAGATCCTTTGCCCCAACATTTGGTTAGGAATACTATAATTAGGATACTTTTTCAAATAACTTTTAAATCGCTCCCAAGCTTCAGGCAAAGTCTCTAGCGGGGTCTGCCTGAAGATAAGTATCTCATCAACTAGCACTACTAAAAATCAGGGCTTTTCCGACCGCCGATACGGTGGGACAACGGTCGGCCAGGCGACCGTTGTCTGACCTAACAAGGCGGTCGGCTAATTGGTGGTCGCTCACAGCTTTCCGACCGCCGCGGTCGGACGTCGGACCGAAATACGGTCGGCCATCGGTCGCCTAGTTTATACGTGGAAAAAATAATGTTGAACTCTCCCACCGACGCGGTGGGAGATTTAAAAAAAACTGGGAAACCTGGGCGACCGCAGAGGTTGGCTAGGCGACCGCGTCGGTCGGCCAGGAGACCGCTGCGGTCGGTAGGCAGTGTATTCTGGGCTAAGTAATTGGCAATTTTCGGACCGATTTCGGACCCCTTCGGTCGGTAGGCAGTGTAGTACCTGCAATAAAAAACCTGCAATTAAAGCTACACCACCTGTAAAAAGCAGAAAAAACAGCACCCAGAAGAAGATTAGGCTTCTCAAGCCTTAATAATAGTCTAAACAAGGCTTATTGCCTTTAAATAGAAAGTTTAACATTTTACATAACATATCCAATCCGAATAGTGATCCAAACAAGTTAAAACATGTCTAAAACAAGTCTAATACATCAACAATCCATTATCACTACTCCGTTGACTCAGAACCCGACCCCGACCCCGACCCTGAACCCGACTCAGAGCTGTATTGACGCTTGCTCTTGCCTTTCCCCCGGCTTTTGCTCTTGCTCTTGGTCTTGCTCTTGCCCTTGCCCTTCTTTCCCTTGTCCGCACCACCACACATGATGTTCTCCATCATTTCCCGCATGGTTCTCATATTTTCTTCATTGCGCAAACGTTCTTCTTCACTCTTTTTCTTAAGCTCTTCGATTTCATTGCGCAAAGCGGCTTCCACCGAGGGATTAATTGAACTAGCAGGAGGAGTGTAAGTGCCAACAAACCTGGATTTAGACGTTCTGAGGCATACTGCGATCCAAGGCCGTAAGCACTTCCCTTCTTTACTCCGCCATTCACCTCCAACCATATTGCGGTTTCCTCTTCTAGTGTCAATTGAGCTGGGGCACTGCTACCACACTCGGATGCCTGAGTCGACATCCTTTCTTCATAGACCGCCGTAGCCTTTTCCTGAAATAAAATTTAATAACAAGAATTAGATTGACAAAATATTGACAGATTTAATAACTTTAAAAGATTGAATTTAATAACTTACATATAGCTCTCTAGCGCGGTCTTCGACCCACACTTCCTCTCCTTTTTTGTTTCTGTATATATGCCTCTTCTTAAAGATTTTAGGCACACGAACTGGCCGCCCTTCTTGCCTTTCCTACAAAATTAAAAAGATGACAAGTAATTGTATAATTTTCTAAGTCAATTATTTTTATATTACTAACTAATTTGTTCTCTAAGATTATCATTTAGTAGTTAATAACACTTCTCATTTGCAACTTATATCTATTTATTCAAAATGATAAAACTATTTACTTATCTATACTTACTTGGAGTAATCTAAAACTATTTGCAAACTATTCAACTTAGTTGTTGCTCACCACTTATTTGATGAAATGCCTCAAAGAATCTAACTACCAAACTACACTATACACCAACAATTCTATCTCAAAGCAATACAACAACAACAACAACAACAACAACAACACTAGTACACACCATTAACAACATTCAACAACAACAACACTACTAAAGGAACCCATCAACAACAACCCATTCAAAGTGTACTCTTCTCAATGGAACACCAACTTTTTCACTAAAACAACCCATTCAAAGTGTTACTTTCCAATTTATCATCTTCTAAATGTGCATTCAATAACCCAATCATTTTTTTAACAACACCCACTTTTTCAATCAACCTAATTTTAACAATACCAACAAAAATGTCAAACTAGCTTCAACAATTCCCAAACCAAACAACAACACAATGTAACCTAGTTCACAACCAAATAGCAACTACTATGTCATGGATTAATTTCATGAGCTAAAATTCAAACATAGGAAAAAATGACAAAAACGAGCTAAAATTAAATTTTTTTTAAAAAATTCGTGTTTCATCATAAAACTCACCTCAAGGGATGGTTTTGTACTCCACCACCACTAATGTACAATCCCCAACTTTGATAGATGGAAGAACTACAAAAAAAATAGATAAAAAAGTTAGGGTTTCGGATTTGGGGAAAAATTGAAGAAAAACTATGAAAATTAAACTTACCAAGTTGTAGAGGAATGGAATTGATGTTAAACCTTGTTGATTAGAGATTAAGAGTATTTTTTTTAATAGATTTGGGTTTAGGGTCGGGTAAGAATGGGAAAAAGAAAGAAAGAAAGGAGAGAGAGAGAGAAGTGGATGGGGGAAATAAAAAACGGGCTGCTATGCCCGTCTGGTATATATTTTGTCTGGCGACCGACTGGCGACCGCGGCGGTCGGCTAGAAAAATTTAATTCGTGTCTGACCGCGGCGGTCGGCTATGTTAAAAAAAAATTTAATAAAAATACATTGAATTATCCCACCGCGTCGGTCGGACGAAGGCCTCCAACCGAATTTCGGTCTGAAATTTCGGTCTGAAAATGCTATATTTTTAGTAGTGTAGCCTGACAGTCTTATTGGGTGGAAAAAAATTCTTCATGAACATTATCACCAAGTCATCCCATAACGTAATAGAATTAACTGGCAACCAGTCCAACCAATTACTGGCATCTTTCGTTTGCGAAAATGGAACAACGTCAATTTTCACAACCTCTGCTGGATCTCGAGCCAGTTTATGAGTTTTACAAATCCTTATGAACTTTTTCAAGTGCTTTTGAAGATCATCAGTAGTTCTACTTGCAAATAAACCAGCATTAGCAAGCAAAGCCACCATCGTCTGGGACATCTAAAAATTTTCCGCCTCGAATGTTGGAAGCTGAATAGCAGACGCCAGATTCCCAGCCACAGGTTGCGCGAAAGCATTAAGAACAAATCTTGAGCCATCCTGAATTCTTCGGGATCTGAATTTTTAATTATAAACACTAAAGAAACAAGATCAAGATGACAAGAGTGAAGTTAATAGAAAAATAGAATGGATACCTTAACAATAAAATAACACCGTGTTCCCCGGCAACGGCGCCAAAATTTGGTCATGAGACACTATGCCCTACAAAAGGGACTAAGCAGTCGTGGCAAATATAGCGCGGTACTTAAAGTCCCGAGGTCGAATCCATCAGAGAACACTCGAAATTTAGTTGCTAATCTAACTTATCTAATCGATTAACTTTAAAAGTTTATATTTTTATGATGGGTTAAATGTAACAACTCCTACTCATGTGCTAGAACAATGCATTAATGGATTCAACTTGCTCCTTTCTATTGAACACTTACTCCAAATTCACAACTACTCACTCCCGTGTAATAATTGTAACTTTCACGAACCAATTTCTCAATTAATTAATGAAGATACGTAGGACCACAAGTATGTTCACAATCGGGGTCAATGGTCACAAATTACCTTTTTGACAACCTAAGTAATGCCTTTGTTTTAGGTTGAAATATTGCTAAGTAATTAACCCTTACTCATGAATCTATCCCTAAATGCACAAGAATAAAGGGCACAATCAATTGAGAGCTCTACCAATGAATAGCATACAAATCATAAAAACTTAGATAGGAAGGTTAACAAGTTTCATTCATTAAAGCAATAATTCATAACACAAAAGTATTGGAGTGGTTCAATCAACCCTAGAATGGGAAATTTAGCCACTCATGTTCATCATAAGCATGTCAAGATAATTCATGAATGAATAAATTACAAAAAGAAAGAAGAATTTAGGAAAAACTCTTGTCTTCCTGAAATCTCCAAAGCTCTAGCCTCCTTTCGCTCATTCCCAGGTCAAAAGATGTGTTTTGGGACGTGTTTTAGGGCTTTTATACCGTCCACATAGACCCACACAAGTCGAGAATCCAAATTAAAGTCGGATTTGAAACATCAGTATTTTAAGCCTGCGGCGCTGCACAGTGTATTGCGCTGTGCGGAGCCATAGGGTCGATTAGTGCGAGCCTTATTTGCACTTTTGAAGAAATTAGCCTACGGCGGCGCATAGTGCATTGCACAATGCGTTTCCGTAAGCCACTTTACTTGGGACTTCAAATTTTCTTTGTTTTTCTTCCACGCCTTGGTTCGCTCGACCCTCGGGCTTCTACTCAGACTTCAAAACCCTTGTTTACACTAAATTTTGCTCCACGAACGCTTCATATCATCAACATAATTCCTACAACGTGAAGCACACCAAATAAGAGCAATTCCATTCACACTACCAACAAATATCACAGTTGAAGCGTGAACACAAGGCGAAAGTATAGAAACTATTGCAATATCTAGCTTCGTATCAATACCCCACACTTAAATCTTTGCTCGTCCTCGAGCAACTTATAACTTGAAGCAAAGACACATCAAAACCACTCAAACAATGACTTGGGTTTATATAGGCACTTAACAAGTTGCACATACACTCATTATGCTTTATTCACACGAAATTCATACCAAGAATATTTAAAAACAACCAAGTGCATCAAATCTACCTCCCAATCCCACATCAACTCCAGAATCACCCAATAAGTCATACAAGTACTCACTCTATCCAAGAGACTAATTAAAGAGCTCGTTTCTTGTAAATCATGTGCCCTCACAATCAAATAAAATATCAGAGAAGGAATTTACACAAGAGAATGGTCATGAACAAAAATTTCACATATAGATGAAGCACTAACTCTTAGAAAAGAACTCACATGCAATACAAGATGTACCATGCGCTTGCCCTTAGTGTAAGACTCGACTAACGTCCATCTGCTCGGCTAAGATACATTAGGACTTCTTTAGGTTGTAATGTAGGCAATGGGACGGGTGTGATATATTTAGGTAATAGTGACTAACAACCCCAAGCAATTTAATATACCGCAATTATTTCAAATATTTTTCCTCCCAGCCAGCCTTTCTGTTAGCATAACAGAGTCAGCTTTCATTAGGCTTTTTCTTTAAGCAACGGTAGGATCAAATAATAGGGACTACTTAATTTTTTTTTCGAACTCAATTTTTTTCTCGTAATTCAATAATTGCACAATATCTCAAGCTTTCGCTTTCTTGTTTTTTTTTTCTTTTCCTTTTCTAGTAAATCCCTCCAAATAGCATCCTCCTAAGCACCTTTTGTCTTCCTCCAACAACCACAATTTTTCCACTTCATTAACTAGCCTTTCATGCTCATAACACAACTAGTAAGACTTACAGATATTATGCAGAATAAACAGGAATCCCAATGGCTATCAAAGAAAAGACTACATGCTCAAAAGGGTTAGCTAAGGTCAAATTTCACTGGTAAATATCTAATTTTGAAGCTTCAAATAAATTGGCTATACAAGGAACGCGTATATCACTTCCTAACCGAGCAAACTTCCCATTTCGCTTTGCACACGCACCGGGCAAGTTCTAGACATCAAGTATTAAACACGGAAAAAAATAATCCTCACTCATACATGGCACATAACCTACTCAAAACGGCTCGATTCGCGCTCTTAAACAAAGCAAACTCTCAAGCAAATCTAGAGTCAACATCATGATCATAGGCTCAAATAATACACTCAATGTTTTTCAAGGCAAGTGGATTCTGATAGAATATATGCATGAAGTTTAGATACCCCAAATTAAGTATCTATACAAAATTAGTCAAATTGTAGCCAAGACAATCTCATCCAGTTACTACACTCTAATCCTTAAAAAATGTACATATACTCGGTTCAAACTACTTCCTTTGGAAAAGAACCGATGCACAAAGAAAAACCAAATGGGATTATTAGCACAAATAGGAAGACTCCCACCCCACATTTAAAATCAGGCATTGCCCTCAATGCATTAAAAATTAAAACTAAGGGTGATAGAGAAACTCCCTGGGGCTCTATGCCCGAAGAACATCCTTGTGAGCTTTCTTAGAGCACGAGGTACTCAGACTTCCCCCAATCAGGACATCATCATTCAATCGTATGAGGTTTCAAGTACCCCACACTTAGACTTCAAACCAGTCGAAACCTGCCAAAAAATAAAAAGAAACTTACTAAGTAATATCCTTCAGAAGATAATTTTTTTTTTGTAATTTTATTAATTTATTTATTTTACTTGTTTACAATTACAATCACGGGTTGCTTCCCGAGAAGCGCCTTATTTAATGTCGTGGCACAACATAATCCGCTCAAACCATGGCTCATCCAGGCTCGCATGTAAGCACACACGAACAATTAACATCATTACAATATCCCTTTAGCATTTTGCCAATGTCAACAACTATTTTTTCATCATACAGCTTCAAGGTCATCTTCCCCTTATCAACATCAATCACTGGTCTACCAGTAGCCAAGAATAGATGGCCTAAGATAATTGGAACATCTTTATCACCAGTGCAGTCAAGAACCACAAAATCTACTAGAAACATGAAACTACCCACATGCACAAGTACATTCTCAACTATTCCAACGGGGTGCTTTTGTCTTCTACCTGCCAGCTGGATTCGCACTGAAGTCTCTCTCATGCCAGTCAATACTAATTTATTGTACACTTCCAGTGGCATCAGATGAATGCTTGCACTAGAATCACATAAGGCATTACCAATTGTGAGATCACCAATAGAGCATGGTACTGTAAAACTACTAGGATTTTGCTTCTTTTTAGCTAAATGCTTTATAATGGCAACACTGCACACCTTATTCAACTGGACCATCGCTACCTCATTTGAGTCAACCTTTTTAGATAGAAGGTCTTTTAACAATTTAGCATATCTAGGGACCACTCACATAACTTCCATGAAAGGCATAGTAAGCTTCAATTGTTTCAACAAGTCAAAAAGCTTATTAAACTTCAAACCTTTTTGTTGCTTTGTCAATCTTTTAGGAAAAGGAGGTGGTGGTGTTTTTGCCTTGGAGTTCTGCTCCTTTGACACTTTACCTTGTTCAACCACCCTCTCAGCTTCTATATTAGGTTCTTTAGCAATTACCTTCTCAGTACCAGGGACAGGTTTTGGAGTGGTCTCTTTCTTAGCATGATCATTGCCAGCTAATTTTGCAGAGTCATCAGCAGGCTAAATGTTTGGCATGGTAGGCAGTGCTCCTTTAGCTAATTCTTTCTCCTTGTCCAAGTCTCTGCAATTCCTCAAAGTGACTGCCATTAATTGATAAGGATTTGGATCCTTGGGATTCACCAGAGTGTCGACCGGAAAAGCACCTTGAGGTATATTATGTAAATCATTGGACAATTGTCCCAGCATGGTCTCTATACCTTTTATAGCAGTGTCATGTGCTGCATCTTGGTCTTGAAGATTCTTATTATATCCCATCATAGCCTGCACCATAGTCTTAATCTCAGCTATATCATTCGCCTGTTGTTGGTGTAAAGTTGCTTGTTGTTGCACTGGCCTAAATTGACCGAGTTGATTGTATTGCTGGCGCTGCCCATGATTCACAAAGTTCACATCTTCAGTACCAGCAAACAAATCAGCATCAGAAAAACAACCAGGATCGAAGACTTGAGTCTGAGCCCGTGAGTTCACTGGGTTAACAGGTTTCAACATCTTCTCGTTTAGTAGTTTTGACACAACATCAAGTGCAGTCTGCAACTTTGACATCTGTTCATCCATTGCAGAAGCAATACCAATAGCTAAAGCCCCCGTACCTAGGCAAGCAGATGCATCTCTTCTAAGCCAGTCTGAGTTTTTAGCCATAACATCATGCAGGGCCTTCGCTTAAGCAAATATTTTACACAAAATTGCTCCACCAGTTGCTGCATCCAAAGTTCCCTTAATTTGATCTCCCATTCCCATGTAGATCCTTTGCCCCAACATTTGGCTAGGAATACTATAATGAGGACACTTTTTCAAATAACTTTTAAATCGCTCCCAAGCTTCAGGCAAAGTCTCTAGCGGGGTCTGCCTGAACATAAGTTTCTCATCAACTAGCCTGACAGTCTTATTGGGTGGAAAAAACTTCTTCATGAACATTATCACCAAGTCATCCCATAACGTAATAGAATTAACTGGCAACCAGTCCAACCAATTACTGGCATCTTTCATTTGCAAAAATGGAACAACGTCAATTTTCACAACCTCTGCTGTATCTCGAGCCAGTTTATGAGTTTCACAAATCCTTATGAACTTTTTCAAGTGCTTTTGAAGATCATCAGTAGTTCTACTTGCAAATAAACCAGTATTAGCAAGCAAAGCCACCATCGTCTGGGTCATCTAAAAATTTTCCGCCTCGAATGTTGGAAACTGAATAGCAGACGCCAGATTCCCAGCCACAGGTTGCGTGAAAGCATTAAGAACCAAATCTTGAGCCATCCTGAATTCTTCGGGATCTGAATTTTTAATTATAAACACTAAAGAAACAAGATCAAGATGACAATGGATATCTTAACAACAAAATAACATCGTGTTCCCTGGCAACGGCGCCAAAATTTGGTCATGAGCAACTATGCCCTACAAAAGGGACTAAGCAGTTGCGGGAAATATAGCGCGGTACTTAAAGTCCCGAGGTCGAATCCAGCAGAGAACACTCTAAATTTAGTTGCTAATCTAACTAACTTATCTAATCAATTAACTTTGAAGGTTTATATTTTTATGATGGGTTAAATGTAACAAGTAAGTAACAATAAAGTAAATAGCAAAGTAGTAAGAAATAGATTAATTCAGGGGTTTAGAAGTCTAGGATTGATCTTCCCAACTCCTACTCATGTGCTAGAACAATGCATTAATGGATTCAACTTGCTCCTTTTTATTGAACACTTACTCCAAATTCACAACTACTCACTCCCGTGTAATAATTATAACTTTCACTAACCAATTTCTCAATTAATTAATGAAGATACGTAGGACCACAAGTATGTTCACAATCGGGGTCAATGGTCACAAATTACCTTTTTGACAACCTAAGTAATGCCTTTGTTTTAGGTTGAAATATTGCTAAGTAATTAAACCTTACTCATGAATCTATCCCTAAATGCACAAGAATAAAGGGCACAATCAATTGAGTGCTCTACCAATGAATAGCATACAAATCATAAACACTTAGATAGGAAGGTTAACAAGTTTCATTCATTAAAGCAATAATTCATAACACAAAAGTATTGGAGTGGTTCAATCAACCCTAGAATGGGTAATTTAGCCACTCATGTTCATCATAAGCATGTCAAGATAATTCATGAATGAATACAAAAAGAAAGAAGAATTTAGGAAAAACTCTTGTCTTCTTGAAGTCTCCAAAGCTCTAGCCTCCTTTCACTCATTCCCACGTCAAAAGATGTGTTTTGGGACGTGTTTTAGGGCTTTTATACCGTCCCCATAGACCCACACAAGTCGAGAATCCAAATTAAAGTCGGATTTGAAACATCAGGATTTTAAGCCTACGGCGCTGCACAGTGTATTGCGCTGTGCGGAGCCATAGGGTCGATTAGTGCATGCCTTTTTAGCACTTTTGAAGAAATTAGCCTACGGCGGCGCATAGTGCATTGCATAATGCGTTTCCGTAAGCCACTTTACTTGGGACTTCAAAATTTCTTTGTTTTTCTTCCACGCCTTGGTTCGCTCGACCCTCGGGCTTCTACTCAGACTTCAAAACCCTTGTTTACACTAAACTTTGCTCCACGAACGCTTCATATCATCAACGTAATTCCTACAACGTGAAACACACCAAATAAGAGCAATTCCATTCACACTACCAACAAATATCACAGTTGAAGCATGAACACAAGGCGAAAGTATAGAAACTATTGCAATATCTACCTTCGTATCAATACCCCAAACTTAAATCTTTGCTCGTCCTCGAGCAACTTATAACTTGAAGCCAAGACACATCAAAATCACTCAAACAATGACTTGGGTTTATATAGGCGCTTAACAAGTTGCACATACACTCATTATGCTTTATTCACACGAAATTCATACAGAGAATATTTAAAAACAACGAAGTGCATCAAATCTACCTCCCAATCCCACATCAACTCCAGAATCACCCAATAAATCATACAAGTACTCACTCTATCCAAGAGACTAATAAAAGAGCTTGTTTCTTGTAAATCATGTGCCCTCACAATTAAATAAAATATTAGAGAAGGAATTTACACAAGAGAATGGTCATGAACAAAAAGTTCACATATAGATGAAGCACTAACTCTCAGAAAAGAACTCACATGCAATACAATATGTACCATACGCTTGCCCTTAGTGTAAGACTCGACTAACGTCCATCTGCTCGGCTAAGATACATTAGGACTTCTTTAGGTTGTAATGTAGGCAATGGGACGGGTGTGATATATTTAGGTAATAGTGACTAACAACCCCAAGCAATTTAATACACCGCAATTATTTCAAATATTTTTCCTCCCAGCCAACCTTTCTTTTAGCATAACAGAGTCAGCTTTCATTAAGCTTTTTCTTTAAGCAACGGTAGGATCAAATAATAGGGGCTACTTTATTTTTTTTTCGAACGCAATTTTTTTCTCGTATTTCAATAATTGCACAATATCTCAAGCTTTCGCTTTCTTGTTTTTTTTTTTTTTTTTTTTTTTGCTTTTCCTTTTATAGTAAATCCCTCCAAATAGCATCCTCCTAAGCACCTTTTGTCTTCCTCCAACAACCACAATTTTTCCACTTCATTAACTGGCCTTTCAGGCTCATAACACAACTAGTAAAACTTACAAATATTATGCAGAATAAACAGGAATCCCAATGGCTATTAAAGAAAAGACTACATGCTCAAAAGGGTTAGCTATGGTCAAATTTCACGGGTAAATATCTAATTTTGAAGCTTCAAATAAATTGGCTATACAAGGAACGCGTATATCACTTCCTAATCGAGCAAACTTCCCATTTTGCTTTGCACACGCACCGGGCAAATTCTAGACATCAAGTATTAAACACGGAAAAAAATAATCTTCACTCATACATGGCACATAACCTACTCAAAACGGCTCGATTCGCGCTCTTAAACAAAGCAAACTCTCAAGCAAATCTAGAGTCAACATCATGATCATAGGCTTCAAATAATACACTCAATGTTTTTCAAGGCAATTGGATTCTGATAGAATATATGCATGAAGTTTAGATACCCCAAATTAAGTATCTATACAAAACTAGTCAAATTGTAGCCAAGACAATCTCATCCAGTTACTACACTCTAATCCTTAAAAAATGTACATATACTCGGTTCAAACTACTTCCTTTGGAAAAGAACCGATGCACAAAGAAAAACCAAATGGGATTATTAGCACAAATAGGAAGACTCCCACCCCACATTTAAAATCAGGCATTGCCCTCAATGCATTAAAAATTAAAACTAAGGGTAATAGAGAAACTCCCTGGGGCTCTATGCCCGAAGAACATCCTTGTGAGCTTTCTTAGAGCACTAGGTACTCAGACTTCCCCCAATCAGGACATCATCATCCAATCGTATGAGGTTTCAAGTACCCCACACTTAGA
Source organism: Petunia x hybrida (assembly GCA_037355625.1). Classification (NCBI taxonomy): domain Eukaryota; kingdom Viridiplantae; phylum Streptophyta; class Magnoliopsida; order Solanales; family Solanaceae; genus Petunia; species Petunia x hybrida. Next base: position 1,087,578 of record JBBBVM010000046.1, on the reverse strand, counting down.
CTTCAAACCAGTCGAAACCTGCCAAAAAATAAAAAGAAACTTACTAAGTAATATCCTTCAGAAGATAATTTTTTTTTTGTAATTTTATTAATTTATTTATTTTACTTGTTTACAATTACAATCACGGGTTGTTATTTAATGTCGTGGCACAACATAATCCGCTCAAACCATGGCTCATCCAGGCTCGCATGTATGCACACACGAACAATTCACATCATTACAATATCCCTTTAGCATTTTGCCAATGTCAACAACTATTTCTTTATCATACAGCTTCAAGGTCATCTTCCCCTTATCAACATCAATCACTGGTCTACCACTAGCCAAGAATAGATGGCCTAAGATAATTGGAACACCTTTATCACCAGTGCAGTCAAGAACCACAAAATCTACTGGAAACATGAAACTAACCACATGCACAAGTACATTCTCAACTATTCCAACGGGGTGCTTTTGTCTTCTATCTGCCAGCTGGATTCGCATTGAAGTCTCTCTCATGCCAGTCAATACTAATTTATTGTACACTTCCAGTGGCATCAGATGAATGCTTTCACTAGAATCACATAAGGCATTACCAATTGTGAGATCACCAATAGAGCACGGTACTGTAAAACTACAAGGATTTTGCTTCTTTTTAGCTACATGCTTTATAATGGCAACACTGCACACCTTATTCAACTGGACCATCTCTACCTCATTAAAGTCAACCTTTTTAGATAGAAGGTCTTTTAACAATTTAGCATATCTAGGGACCACTCACATAACTTCCATGAAAGGCATAGTAAGCTTCAATTGTTTCAACAAGTCAAAAAGCTTATTAAACTTCAAACCTTTTTGTTGCTTTGCCAATCTTTTAGGAAAAGGAGGTGGTGGTATTTTTGCCATGGAGTTCTGCTCCCTTGACACTTTACCTTGTTCAACACCCCTCTCAGCTTCTATATTAGGTTCTTTAGCAATTACCTTCTCAGTACCAGGGACAGGTTTTGGAGTGGTCTCTTTCTCAGCATGATCATTGCCGGCTAATTTTGCAGAGTCATCAGCAGGCTAAATGTTTGGCATGGTAGGCAGTGCTCCTTTAGCTAATTCTTTCTCCTTGTCCAAGTCTCTGCCATTCCTCAAAGTGACTTCCATTAATTGATAAGGTTTTGGATCCTTGGGATTCACCAGAGTGTCGACCGGAAAAGCACCTTGAGGTATATTATGTAAATCATAGGACAATTGTCCCAATATGGTCTCTATACCCTTTATAGCAGTGTCATGTGCTGCATCTTGGTCTTGAAGATTCTTATTATATCCCATCATAGCCTGCACCATAGTCTTAATCTCAGCTATATCATTCGTCTGCTGTTGGTGTAAAGTTACTTGTTGTTGCACTGGCCTAAATTGACCGAGTTGATTGTATTGCTGGAGCTGCCCATGATTCACGAAGTTCACATCTTCAGTACCAGCAAACAAATCAGCATCAGAAAAACTACCAGGATCGAAGACTTGAGTCTGAGCCCGTGAGTTCACTAGGTTAACAGGTTTCAACATCTTCTCGTTTAGTTGTTTTGACACAACATCAAGTGTAGTCTGCAACTTTGACATCTGTTTTGCCATTGCAGAAGTAGTACCAATAGCTAAAGCCCCCGTACCTAGGCAAGCAGATGCATCTCTTCTAAGCCAGTCTGAGTTTTGATCCATGACATCAAGCAGGGCTTTCACTTCAGCAAATGTTTTACTAAAAATTGCTCCATCATTTGGTCAGGAATACCCTGATGAGGACACTTTCTCAAATAACTTTTAAATCTCTCCCAAGCTTCAGGCAAAGTCTCTAGCGGGGTTTGCCTGAACATAAGTATGTCATCAATTTCACAATCTCTGCCGACACTCGACCCTGTTTTTGAGTTTCACAAATCCTTATGAACTTTTTCAAGTGCTTTTGAAGATCATCAGTAGTTCTACCTTCTAATAAACCAGCATTAGCAAGCAAAGCCACCTCGTCTGGGTGATATAAAAATTTTCTGCCTCGAATGTTAGAAGCTGAATAGCAGACGCCAGATTCCCAGCCACAGGTTGTGCGAAAGCATTAAGACCCAAATCTTGATCCATCCTGAATTCTTCGGGATCTGAACTTTGAATTGTAAACATTAAAGAAATGAGATCAAGATGACCAGAGTGTAGTTAATAGAAAAATAAAATAGATATGTTAACAAGAAAATAACACCGTGTTCCCCGGCAACGGTGCCAAAATTTGGTCACGCACAACTATGCCCTACAAAAGGGACTAAGCGGTCGCGGAAAATATAGCTCGGTACTTAAAGTACCGAGGTCGAATCCCGCAGAAAACACTCGAAATCTAGTTGCTAATCTAATTAACTTATCTAATCAATTAACTTCAAAAGTTTATATTTTTATGATGGGTTAAATGTAACAACTAATTTACAATGAAGTAAATAACAAAGTAGCAGGAAATAGATTAATTCAGTAGTTTAGAAGACTAGGATTGATCTACCCAACTCCTATTCATATGTTAGAACAATACATTAATGGATTCAACTTTCTTCTTTCTATTGAACACTTGCTCCAAATTAAAACTACTCACTCCCGTGTAATAATTATAACTTTCACTAACCAATTTTCCAATTAATCAATGAAGATATGTAGGACTACAAGTACGGTTCACAATCGGGGTCAATGATCTCAAATTACCTTTTTGACAAGCTAAGTAACGCCTTTGTTTTAGGTTGAAATATTGCTAAGTGTTTAATCCTTACTCATGAATCTATCACTAGATGCACAAGAATAAAGGGCACAATCAATTGGGAGCTCTACCAATCAATAGCATACAAATCACAAACACTTAGATAGGAAAGTTAACAAGTTTCATTCATTAAAGCAATAATTCATAACACAAAAGTATTGGAGTGGTTCAATCAACCCTAGAATGGGTAATTTAGCCACTCATGTTAATCATAAGCATGTCAAGATAATTCATGATGTGTTTTGGAGTCTCTAAAGCTCTAGCCTCCTTTTGCTCCTTCCCAGGTCAAATGATGTGTTTTGGGACGTATTTTAGGGCTTTTATACCGTCCCTATTGACCCACACATGTTGGGAATCCAAAATAAAGTCGGATTTGAAACGTCAGGATTTTAAGCCTACGGTGCCGCATAGTGCATTGCGCAGTGCGCTGCCGTAGGGTCGATTTAGTGAGAGCCTTTTTTTTACTTTTGTAGAAATTGGCCTACGGCGACGCATAGTGCATTGCACAGGGCGTTTCCATAAGCCATTTTACCTGGGACTTCAATTTTTCTTTGTTTTTCTTCCACGCCTTGGTTTGCTCGACCCTCGGGCTTCTACTCAGACTTCAAAGCCCTTCTTTACACTAAACTTTGCTCCACGAACGCTTCATATCATCAACATAATTCCTACAACGTGAAACACACCAAATAAGAGCAATTCCATTCACACTACCAACAAATATTACAAGTCGAAGCATGAACACGAGGCGAAAGTATAGAAATTATCGTAATATCTATCCTCATATCAACACCCCACACATAAATATTTTCTCATCCTCGAGCAACTTATAACTTGAACCCAAGACATATCAAAACCACTCACACAATGAATTGGGTTTATATAGGCACTTAACAAGTTGCATATGCACTCATTATGCTTTATTCACACAAAATCCATACCAAGAATATTTAAAAACAACCAAGTGCATCAAATCAACCTCCCAATCCCATATCAACTCCAAAATCACCCAATAAGTCATACAAGTACTCATTCTATCCAAGAGACTAATAAAAGAGCTCGTTTCTTGTAAATCATGTGCCCTCACATTCAAATAAAATATTAGAGAAGGAATTCACACAAGAGAATGGTCATGAACAAAAAGTTCACATATAGGTGAAACACTTACTCTCAGAAAAGGACTCACATGCAACACAAGATGTACCATACGCTTGGCCTTAGTGTAAGACTCGACTAATGTCCATCTTCTCGGCTAAGATCAATTAGGACTTCTTTAGTTTGTAATGTAGGCAATGGGATGAGTATGATATATTTAGGTAATAGTGACTAACCACCCCAAGCAATTTAATACACCACAATTATTTCAAATATTTTTCCTCCTAATCACATTTTGTCTTCCTCCAACAACCACAATTTTTCCATTTCTTTAACTAGCCTTTCAGGCTCATAACACCACAAGTAAAACTCACAGATATTTTGCAAAATAAAAAGGAATCCCAATGGCTATCAAAGAAAAGGCTACATGCTCAAAAGGGTTAGCTTAGGTCAAATTTCGCTGGTAAATATCTAATTCTGAAGCTTTAAATAAATTGGCTATGCAAAGAACGCCTATATCACTTCCTAACCGAGCAAACATTCTATTTCGGTTTGCACACACATCGGGCAAGTTCTAGACATCAAGTATCAAACATGGAGAAAACAAAATTCTCACTCACACATGGCACATAACCTACTCAAAACGGCTCGATTCACACTATGAAACAAAGAAACACAAGCAAACTCTTAAGCAAATCTAGAGTCAACGTCATGATCATAGGCTTCAAAAAATACACTCAATGTTTCTCAAGGCAAGTGGATTCTGATAGAATATATGCATGAAGTTCACATACCCCAAATTAAGTATCTGTATAAAACTAGTCAAAGTGGAGCCAAGACTATCTCATCCAGTTACTACACTCTAATCCTTAAAAAAAAATCTACATATACCCGGTTCAAATTGCTTTTTTTGGAAAAGAACCGATGCACAAAGAAAAACTAAAGACCCCACCCCACACTTACAATCAGGCATTGCCCTCAATGCATTAAAAATAAAAACTAAGGGTGATGGAGAAACTCCCTGGGGCTCTAAGTCCGAAGAACATCCTTGTGACCTTTCTTAGAGCACGGGGTACTCAAACTTCCCCCAAGTAGGACATCCTCATCAAATCGTATGAGGTTGAAAGTACCCCACACTTAGACTTCAAACCAGTCGAAACCTGACCAAAAAAAAAAAAGAAACTTACTAAGTAATATCCTTCAAAAGATAATTTTTTTTTAATTTTATTTATTTATTTATTTTACTTGTTTACAATTACAATCATGGGTTGCTTCCTGAGAAGCGCCTTATTTAATGTCGTGGCACAACATAATCAGCTCAAACCATGGCTCATCCAGGCTCGCATGTATGCACACACGAACAATTCACATCATTACAATGTCCCTTTAGCATTTTGCCAATGTCAACAATTATTTCCTCATCATACAGCTTCAAGGTCATCTTCCCCTTATCAACATCAATCACTGCTCCACCAGTAGCGAGAATGGATGGCCTAAGATAATTGGAACATCTTTATCACCTGTGCAGTCAAGAACCATAAAATCTACTGGAAACATGAAACTACCCACATGCACAAGTACATCCTCAACTATTCCAACGGGTTGATTGTGTCTTCTATCTGCCAGCTGGATTCGCATTGAAGTCTCTCTCATGCCAGTCAAACCCAACTTATTGTATACTTCCAGCAGCGTCAGATAATGCTTGCACCAGAATCACATAAGGCCTTACCAATTGTGAGATCACCAAGAGAGCACGGTACTGTAAAACTACCAGGATTTTGCTTCTTTTTAGCTACATGCTTTGTAATGACGACACTACACACCGTATTCAACTGGACCATCTCTACCTCATTAAAGTCAACCTTTTTAGATAAAAGGTCTTTTAACAATTTAACATATCCAGGGACCTCTCGCATAACTTCCATGAAAGGCACAGTAAGATTCAATTGTTTCAACAAATGAAAAAGCTTATTAAACTTCAAACCTTTTTATTGCTTTGCCAATCTTTGAGAAAAATGAGGTGGTGGTGTTTTTGCCTTGGAGTTCCGCTCCCTTGAAACTTTACCTTGTTCAACCACCCTCTCAGCTTCTATATTAGGTTCTTTAGCAATTAGCTTCTCAGTACCAGGGACAAGTTTTGGAGTGGTCTCTTTCCCCGCATGATCATTGCCAGCCAATTTGGTAGAGTCATCAGTAGGCTAAATGTTTGGCATGGTAGGCAGTGCTCTTTTAGTTAATTCTTTCTCCTTTTCCAAGTAACTGCCATTCCTGAAAGTGACTGCCATTAATTAATAAGGATTTGGATCCTTGGGATTCACCAGAGTGTCGCCCGGCAAAGCACCTTGAGGTTTATTATGTAAAGCATGGGACAAATGTCCCAAATTTGTCTCTATACCCTTTATATCAGTGTCATGTGCTGCAACTTGGTCTTGAAGATTCTTATAAAATCCCATCATAGCCTGCACCATAGTCTTAATCTCAGCTATATCATTCACCTGCCATAGGGGTAAAGTTGCTTGTTGTTGCACTGGCCTAAATTGACCCCCTTTTTTGTATTGCTGGCGCTGCCCAAAATTCACAAATTTCACATCTTCAGTACCAGCAAGAAAATCAGCATAAAAAAAACTACCAGGATCAAAGACTTGAGTCTGAGCCCGTGAGTCCACTTGGTTAACAGGTTTCAGCAGCTTCTCGTTTAGTTGTTTTGACACAACATCAAGTGTAGTCTGCAACTTTGACATCTGTTCTTCCATTTCAGAAGTAGTACCAATAGCTAAAGCCCTCGTACCTAGGCTAGCAGATGCTTCTCTTCTTAGCCAGCTTGAGTTTAGAGGCATGACATCAAGCAGGGCCTTCACTTCAACAAATGTTTTACTCAAAATTGCTCCACCAGCTGCTGCATCTAAAGTTCCCTTAATTTGATCTCCCATGCCCGTGTAGATCATTTGCCCCATCATTTGCTCAGGAATACCATGATGAGGACACTTTCTCAAATAACTTTTAAATCTTTCCCAAGCTTCTGGCAAAGTATCTAGCGGGGTCTGCCTGAACATAAGTATCTCATCAACTAGCATGACAGTCTTATTGGGTGGAAAGAACTTCTTCATGAACATTATCACCAAGTCATTCCATGACGTAATAGAAATAAATAGCAATGGGTCCAACCAATCACTGGCATCTTCCGCTAGCGAGAACAGGAACAACATCAATTCCACAACCTCTACTGGTACTCGAGCCTTTTATTAAGTTTCACAAATCCTTATGAACATTTTCAAGTGCTTTTGAGGATCATCAGTAGTTCTACCTACACACAAACCAGCATTAGCAAGCAAAGCCACCATCGTCGGGGTGATATAAAAACTTTCCGCCTCGAATGTTGGAAGCTGAATAGCAGACACCAGATTCCTAGCCACAGGTTGCGCGAAAGCATTAAGAGCCAAATCTTGAGCCATCCTAAATTCTTTGAGATCTGAACTTTGAATTGTAAACACTAAAGAAACTAGATCAAGATGACAAGAGTGAAGTTAATAGAAAAATAAAATAGATACCTTAACAACAAAGTAACACTGTGTTCCCCGACAACGGCGCCAAAATTTGGTCACGCCCAACTATGCCCTACAAAAGGAACTAAGCGGTCGCGGAAAATATAGCTCGGTACTTAAAGTCCCGAGGTCAAATCCCACAGAGAACACTCGAAATCTTGTTGCTAATCTAACTAACTTATCTAATCAATTAACTTCAAAAGTTTATATTTTTATGATGGGTTAAATGTAACAACTAATGTGTTAGAACAATGCATTAATGGATTCAACTTACTTCTTTCTATTGAACACTTGCTCCAAATTCACAACTACTCACTCCCGTGTAATAATTATAACTTTCACTAAAAAAATTTCAATTAATTAATGAAGATACGTAGGACTACAAGTATGGTTCAGAATCGGGGTCAATGGTCACAAATTACCTTTTTGGCAACCTAAGTAATGCCTTTGTTTTAGGTTGAAATATTGCTAAGTAATTAACCCTTACTCATGAATTTATTCCCAGATCCACAAGAATAAAGGGCACAATCAATTGGGAGCTCAACCAATCAATAGCATACAAATTATAAACACTTAGATAGGAAGGTTAACAAGTTTCATTAATTAAAGAAATAATTCATAACACAAAAGTATTGGAGTGGTTTAATCAACCCTAGAATGGGTAATTTAGCCACTCATGTTCATCATAAGCATGTCAAGATAATTCATGAATGAAAAAAATTAAAAAAAGAAAGGAAGAATTTAGTAAAAACTCTTGTGTTCATGAAGTCTCCAAAGCTCCAGCCTCCTTTTGCTCCTTCCCAAGTCAAAAGATATGTTTTGGGACGTGTTTTTAGGGCTTTTATATCGTCCCTATAGACCCACACAAGTCGAGAATCCAGAATAAAGTCGGATTTAAAACGTCAGGATTTTAAGCCTACGGCGCCGCATAGCGCATTGCGCAGTGCGGTGCCGTAGGGTCCATTTACTGAGAGCCTTTTTTTTGCACTTTTACAGAAATTGGCCTACGGCGGCGCATAGTGCATTGCATAGGGCGTTTCCATAAGCCACTTTACCTGGGACTTCAATTTTTCTTTGTTTTTCTTCCACGCCTTGGTTTGATCGAACCTCGGGATTCTACTCAGACTTCAAAACCCTTGTTTTCACTAAACTTTGCTCCACAAACGCTTCATATCATCAACATAATTCCTACAACGTGAAACACACCAAATAAGAGCAATTACATCCACACTACCAACAAATATCACAAGTCGAAGCATGAACACGAGGCGAAAGCCTAGAAATTATTGCAATATCTAGCCTCGTATCAACACCCCACACTTAAATCTTTGCTCGTCCTCGAGAAACTTATAACTTGAACCCAATGTCATACCCAATTTTTGACTCAACTCGAGGTGAGTCGGGTTTCAGATTTGACTGGGTGAACTCGTTTGAGTCGAGGCTTTTGAGTCGCCACCTAATAAATTTCTTAGGCGTATTAGTTCACCTATTAATTTCTAATTCCATTTAAATAATTAACCCTGGATTAGTCTACGAGTCAGAGATTCAGGTAAGAGGTCCAAGTTAACTCGAGAGGAAGGGGATAGGCACCTCTCGAGCTCCACAAATGTGATTACCCGGCCGGACTTATACCTGGGATTCAAAATAACTAACTAATCAAATAAACTAGACAAATAAATAAACGACTATTATGATTTGTATAATGATTAAGATTGGATAAAAAGGGTCTAATTCACTAATAGTCTTCTTCCTTAAAGGATTGTACCTAGAAAAATAAAACAAATTATTTAGTGAATTAAAATGAAATAATAATGATTGAAAAAAATAATATAAAGAAGAAAGGTGTTTTCGGGGTGGTCGTTTTCAAGACGTTTATCCAAGTGTGCCTCGCAAAAAACAGATGAAGTTAAGTTAGTAAATAATAATAATAATAACAATAAACCAATAATAGTAATAATAATGAATAATGATAATAATAGTAAAAAGTCCTTTTCTTCTAAGGATTTTCTTCAAAACTAGGCCGTCTTCCATCCGAATTTACCTCGCAAAATATAAGAAAAAGAGTTAGTAAATAATAAGAATACAATAATAATGATAATAATAAAATTAGTGGATAATAATAATGATGAAAATAATGATGATAATAAGAATAATAATGATAATAGTAATAATAATAACTATAATAATAGTAATAATAATAAATACAGTAACAATAATAGTAATAATTTAAAGTAATAATAATAAGGATAATAATAGTAGTTTTAAAATAAAGGGGAAGGGAATTTTGAAAGTGTCGGATCAGGTGTGTATGAATTGGGTGGAAGTTAGGGACATTGATACGGCTGCAAACACGCCGGCCGGTCGTGTTGCCATGCCAAGTATCGGTCTCATTATTCCATCGCCGGCTCGTTTGTAGTCACGGCTTATACACTTCATCATAGCCTTTTGTTTTGTTTTAGGGGTGCGGGAATGGTTTTGTTCAAGTGTAATGTCATGTTTAAACTAATCAAATAGGCCTCAAATAATTTATTTTCCTTGGCCAATGTTGATATAGCATCCACCAATTTATTACCGGTCAATTCCTTGTGTAGGCCTCAATATATGTAAAAATATATTTTTTAATTGGCCTTTTCAGCATAGTAATTGTCCAACATCAGTAAATGATCCATTGCAAAGCTTTTTAGACTAGTGTCCAGATCCATGCAAAGGCCAAACATAACGGCATCAAAGAAACTACAAAACATCTCAACAAAAAGCCATCAGTAATAGTTAAGATCAAGTTTTTAAAGGGCGGCGGGACCCAGCAAATATAACAATAGGGGATTGAATCAAATCGAAGTCAATGAGACCAAGCAAAACCAACAACAAGAACATAACAGTCAAGTTCGAATAGTAATAGGAGCAATTGTAGATGGAACCAGTAACCAAAACGGGATAAACGGGAACGACCACCAGCGCGAGGTTTTGATGGCGTCGCGCGGTGTCGCTGCCACTGTGCCCCACCCCTGCTCCCGCTGATCTGTTTCAATTTTCTAGAAACACGTGCAGTAGGTGAATCATGCCAATCCCGTTACAAACTTCCAACATGGGGTAAATAACAGGCCACCTCCTATATCCAAAATCCAAATAATAGTGAAACCATAGGCATAAATCAGTACAGTTTCAACGAAATAAAGGGAAGGAGTACAAAACAAAGAAAAGGAGCGAGTACTCCCTGATTCTGGTGATTCCATGGTAACGTCAGGCAAACGGGATCTCAGCAGCGGCAACAAAGCAGCAGAGGAGCGACGACCAGCGGCCAGGCAGAACTCCGGTGACCCTTGCTGGTGTCGCTGCTACCCTAAGTTTCGTCTGCCTTTACTCTTTTCTCTTTCAGTCTCGACAAACCATAAACGACTACAAAGGAGTCGGGAAAAGCAAGACAAACGATAATGGTTGTTATTGGAGTTTCAGTGGTGGCGGTGATGGGTTTCACCACTGTGGGTGTTTGTCAAGACTGCCATCATTACAACTCTCGTCAACTCCCCTGTCCCGATCCCCTTTTCTTCGTTTCAGATTCGTTGATTTTGTGTGTGTGGATATATATGCTATGATCTGGGTGTATTTATTTTTGTCTTGGTTCCCTTTACTTTCTTTGTTTCGATCTGTAAGTGGTGGTGACGGGTTTGTATATGCGTGTGGGGTATGTTGTGTGTGTAAAATGGCTTTTTGAGAAGAAGATGAAGGGAGGGAATTCAGGGGTCTGCTATGTAGTTGTGCGTTTGTGTAGTGTTTTATATAATGAGAATGAAGTAGTTGATAATGGTATTGGGGAGGAAGAAAAGGATGGGGAGTCTGTGAAGAAAAGGTGCGGGGTCGGCGTGTGGACTGTGTAGTACTGTGTGTGGATTTGGTGTAATGCGTATGTGTGTACAGGAGTCTGTATTGGGTTAAATCCGTCGTCACCAAAATTGGTGACTAAGCATCCACGTAGGACGACGTATAGACGACACGTGGCTATGAATGGGCATAAAGGCAACTGATAGAATCGAAGATGGACAACTATAACGGACAGATGAACAGTCACCACGGCCAGAATAGTCGCAACCGTCATCAAGCCAATTCAAAATAGAAGTCTTATCCTTAAGCAACGTAACTGCTCGATTAAGGAGTTACAACTGCTCGTGAACGGACGCTTAGTTATCTATATATTGTAATTTAAGTCACAAGCATTGTATCTAATTCTTCTCTGAACATACATCTGTATTCCAACTATTAGTTAATACCCGATTCTTTACCTTCTGTCAATACTTACTACTACTACACATAATCAAGTGATCTCATTTATTGTTCCGCTGCTTAAATATCATAAAGAGTACGAGGAAGGAAGTTTGATCAAGTCTATACGGCCTGAACACGGTTCCTTTTATTTAAATCTTCATTTATTACATCGCATTAATTGTGTCTTTATTTCTTTACATTTACTATAATCATTTATATCTTTTCACATTAGGCATTTAATCTTGATTATTGATCGTGACTCCGCTTTATAAATTTAATTGTGACTTAACCTAATAAACGAAATTACGGTTAAACAATTTGGCGACCACAGTGGGAGCCGGTCAATAACTTCCGTAGGTTAATTGCTTATCGTATTTTATTCTTTATTCGCTTTCTTCTTGCTCGTTGGCTCTCCTCGTTTTCTTTTTGTCAAAATGGCAGATAACAACTCACACAACAGCGCTCCCATTGACGGGCAACAAGACCTTAACGCTGCGGAGCAAATAGACTTGAATCTGGCCGGGGACGAGCAGCAAGATGTTATTCCTGCAGACGACGACGTAATCCCCATTGCAGAGGACGAGAACGTGCTCCCAGCAGAACAGGAAAACGAGCACAGCCAGCAGGGTAGCAGAAATAGCCGCCCTCCTGGCCGAGGAAACTTCTATCAAGGGCCTGGAGGACCTAGAAGACCCAATGGTCCTGGGAATTCGAGGAATTCTCAAGACGCTGTCCTTGAATTCATACGGCAACAGGATGAAGTCAACAGGCAAATACGGGAAGCTATCGACGGCCTACGAGGACAAACCCTGCCAAACGCAGGAAATCCACCCATTGGACGTCCAAGGGATGCTTCACCGTCCCATGCCTCGAGACGCGCTGAAAATCAGAATGCAGGATCAGCGGTGCCAACGGAAATGAGCGAGGTCATGGAAGCCCTCACCAGGCAGTTCAAAGAGAGCCAGGAGGCCCTACAGCGCTCTCTTCATGAGAGGATTGATCAGATCCCTGGCGCACCACCCACTTTGAAGAAAGTTGACGTTCAACGGTATACTCAAAGGCCTTGGAAGAAAGAAGCAGCACCAAAGGCAATACCCAAAACATTCAAAATGCCAAACATACCAAGATACCGGGGAACAACTGACCCCAACGACCACTTGATGATGTTTAGCAATTTCATAAAGGCAAGCGATCTCACCGACGAGGAGATCGAGTCAGTACAATTGAAGAAGTTCGTAGAAACCTTGGCAGATGGCGCTCTACGATGGTATTCAATGCTGCCACCAAATTCAATAGGATCTTTTGCCGAGATGGCGGAGTTGTTTGTCAAAGCACACACAGGCGCTCTGAAAACAGAAACAAGAGTTGAAGACATCTTTGAAATCAAACAACTGCCTGGGGAGTCTCTCCGGAAGTATGTGGATCGCTTTCAGCGTGAACGTATGTTGCTACCCAAAGTTCCAGATCGATGGGCGGCTATTGCATTCACTAACAGCTTGGACGTCAAAAGTTCTGAAGCGACCAGACGATTGTATGAATCCCTGCGAGAATATCCTGCAGCAAACTGGTCGGATGTCTACAATCGTTATAATTCAAAGGTACGTATAGACGAAGATAAATTGATTGGCACAGGTGCCCGGGGACGGAGCCAAACTCGCACCAATGGCGCTGGGGGAAAGATCGAGACAGATAAACCAGACGCACGGCACGAGCCATATCCCAATCGGTCGCGTAACAACTCAAATGGACGCGGTCGTAACAACAAAGGCCTTGCAAGGGGCAATGATTCCGTTTCAACTTCTAGTGGACTTCCAACCCTGCCCGTTTTCAATATCGGAGCAATTGAACTTGTAGCAGTGCTTGAGGGGATGAGCGAAAAGGTCAAATGGCCTAAGGATATGAAGGGTGACCCCAGCAAGCGCAACAAAAACTTGTGGTGCGAATTCCATCGCGATCACGGCCACACAATGGATGACTGCAAGGCTCTAAGGTACGAGGTCGCTAACTTATTGAAACAGGGCTATCTCAAGGAGTACTTGACAGAAAAAGGAAAACAAACTCACGCAAAGGCCCAGCAAAATAAATCAGAACCTCCCCGAGCATCATCTCCAAAAATGACAGTCAACGTCATCTCTGGTGGTATTGAGGTTGATGCAGTCACATACACAGCAAAGAAATACGCCAAAGTATCTATTACGAAGACCAAACGACCACGACTTGAGGATACAATAACTTTTGAAGAAACAGATGCAGATGGCTTGCAATTTCCTCATGTGGACGCTTTAGTGATAACATTACGAGTAGAAGAGTTTGATGTCAAAAGAGTACTCGTTGATCCAGGCAGTTCAGCGAACATCATATTATCTCGGGTCGTGCAGGAGTTGAAACTATACAATGAGATTATACCAATTTCTCGTGTTCTCTCAGGATTTAACAATTCCAGCGAGAAGACGTTAGGAGAAATTACTTTGACGACCCTGGTTGAAGGCGTTATGAGACGAACGACGTTTCATGTCGTTGATGAGGATATGGCTTACAACATAATCCTTGGGAGGCCATGGATACACGATATGCAAGAAGTCCCGTCAACATATCATCAAGTAATGAAATTCCCTTCAGAGTGGGGAATACGGGAAGTTCGGGGAGAGCAGCATTGCGCTAGAGATTACTACTCAGTTGCAGTCAAGCTCCCCGAGGAGGCAAAATAGCAATTAAAGAACCCGGGATCAGAGTCAAACAATTAAGCATCAGACTACCAAGTCCCGGAATTCATATCAAAGTTGGATGCACGGGAAGAGTACGCGCCAACTATTGAAGCTTTAGAACTAGAAGGACTTTTCGATAACATGCCTGAAAGAAAAGTATATTTGGGAGCAGAGTTAACCAAAGACTTACGCAAAGATATCTTGCACTTCCTCAAGGAGCAACACACCACCTTTGCGTGGTCACATGCAGATATGACTGGAATCTCCCCGGAGATTATTTCTCATAAGTTGAACGTGGATCCGTACCATCACCCGGTAAAGCAAAAGAAACGCCAACAAGGAGCATTCAGGAACCAGATCATAAATGACGAAGTTGACCGCTTGCTCAAGATTGGCTCCGTCCGAGAAGTCAAGTATCCAGATTGGCTGGCCAATGTGGTCGTAGTGGCAAAGAAAAATGGCAAGTGGAGGGTCTGCGTCGACTTCACTGATCTGAACAAAGCCTGCCCGAAAGATTCTTATCCACTACCTCAGATTGACCAACTAATCGATGCGACGGCCGGGCACGAAGTACTTACATTCCTTGATGCATATTCAGGCTATAACCAAATCTTAATGGATCCCGACGACCAGGAGAAAACTTCCTTCATTACTTGCCGAGGTACGTATTGCTATAAAGTAATGCCTTTTGGACTTAAAAATGCAGGTGCGACTTACCAACGATTAGTCAACCGGATGTTTCACGACCACATTGGCAAAACCATGGAGGTCTACATCGACGACATGCTGATCAAGTCCAAACGGGCAGAAGATCACTTAGCACATTTGAAGAAGGCCTTTCGAATCCTTGATCAATACAACATGAAACTCAACCCGGAGAAATGCGCATTTGGAGTAGGTTCAGGGAAATTTCTTGGTTTCATCGTTTCCCAGCGAGGGATCGAGGTAAACCCCGCCCAGATAAAAGCAATAGAAGCCATCCCCGACGTACTTCATAACAGAAAAGATGTAATGCGGCTAACCGGGAGAGTAGCAGCGCTAAGGAGATTCATTTCTCGCTCATCTGATCGATGCAAAAGCTTCTTCGACGTGCTGAAACAGAACAAGGAGTTCGATTGGACCCCTGAATGTCAGCAAGCACTTAAGGATTTGAAGCGATACCTGTCAAACCCGCCTTTACTTTCAACGCCCCAACCAGGTGAACAACTATTACTTTACCTGGCCGTGTCTGAGTCTGCGGTAAGTGCAGTTCTGGTTCGAGAAGACAAAGGTAAGCAACTTCCAATTTATTACATTAGCAAATCCTTATTAGATGCTGAAACTCGCTATCAACCTTTGGAGAAATTAGCACTAGCCTTGGTAATCGCTGCCCGTAAATTAAGACCTTATTTTCAAAGTCACTCAATAGCTGTAGTTACTACCTTCCCCTTACGCAATATCTTGCACAAACCTGAATTCTCGGGCAGGTTAGTAAAATGGGCAGTAGAATTAAGTGAGTTTGATATATCTTATCAACCCCGGGTAGCCATAAAATCTCAGGCTCTAGCAGATTTTATTGCAGATTTTAGTGCTACTATGTACCCTGATGCTCAACGTGAGGCGGTTCTTTTCGCCGGATCGGAGTCGGGGACATGGACCTTACACACTGACGGGTCCTCTAGTGTAAAAGGATCAGGATTAGGTTTAGTTCTTACCACTCCCTCGGGGGAGACCATTAGACAGGCCATAAAATGTCCCTTTATTACAAATAATGAGGCCGAGTATGAGGCCGTAATTGTAGGATTAAAATTGGCTCGAGATTATGGAGCAGACAGAATTCACCTTAAGAGTGACTCTGCCCTGGTCATCAATCAAATAACTGGTGGCTTCGTAGCAAGGGAGTCTCGTATGCAGAGGTATCTTGCCCGAGTCACTGGTTTGCTAGCACAATTCGACAATTGGGAAGCCATACAGATTCCACGAGAAGAGAATCACGAGGCTGATGCCTTGGCGAATTTGGGTTCAGTCGCAGAGATTGGAGCAACAGGTTCAGTGGCCGTGGCTCATCTTCTATGTACAACAATCGATAAAGATGCAATGGAGGTCAACACGACCAGTCTGACTTGGGATTGGAGGAATGAGATAATCAATTATATACTACATGGAACCCTACCATCAGACGTTAAGGCTGCTCGAAAACTGAGGATAAAAGCTGCCAGGTATACAATTATAGATGGTATCCTTTATCGTAAGACTTTTGCAGGCCCACTCGCCAAGTGTCTAGGTCCCAGCCAAACTGAGTATGTGATGAGGGAAGTTCACGAGGGTTGCTGTGGAAATCACTTGGGAGGAAAGGCGCTTGCACGAAAGCTTATACGAGCAGGCTATTATTGGGACAAAATGGAAAAAGATACTAACGAGTTTGTCAAAAAATGTGACAAGTGCCAAAGGGTGCTGGGTGGAAGAACTCCCCGGGGTTCTTTGGGCATATAGAACAACCACAAAAATGAGCACCGGGGAGACGCCTTATTCCTTAGTGTATGGTTCTGATGCATTGATTCCAGTCGAAATCGGCGAGCCAAGTCTACGATATGCTCATGCAACTGAAGAATCTAATTCAGTCAACCTCTCCGAGGAATTGGATTTTCTAGAGGAACGTAGAGAATTAGCACTTTTACGAGTAGTAGCTCAGAAAGAAAGGATAGAACAATATTATAATCGGGGACTTAGGCTGCGTAACTTTGAAGTCGGGGACTTTGTATTGCGTAAAGTCTCCCAGAATACGCAAGAAGCGAACGTCGGCAAACTTGGTCCAAACTGGGAAGGTCCCTACAAGGTGGTTGCATCCGTTGGTAAGGGTTCATATCGTTTGGCACGACCAGATGGATCGCTTCTACCTAGCAGTTGGAACGTGATTCACCTAAAGAGGTACTACTTCTAAGTAGTACGTGGGTTAGTGTTTCTGTCCATTCTCTGTTGCTTACTTGTTATTGTTTTCTTTTAAGTTATTCTGTTTTCTTATTTTTGTCTCAATGGTACTAACGGTCTTCAAAAGGCCAGATCCGTTTAGCTCAACTGGTAGAGCTCGAAGTCCTCGTGCTTCGCGGCTGTGGGTTCAAATCCCAACACGGACACACTCCTCTTTTGGTTATATGTGTTCCTTGATTCAGCGTTTCACCTATTGTCTTTTTATGTCTGAAATTACGAAATTTCAACATAAAAACAGGGGGGTGGCGAGGGCCCCAGTAGGCCAAAGTCCCCGCTAATATGAGTGATCTTCGAGCAGAGCAAGGTCATGATCATTCGCCAAGTCCACGACTAAGCAGAATCAAGTAAGTTCAATAGAACTATTTAGTTGTGCTACGTTATTTTTACATTTTGCGGCCAGTATTCGCCCAAATTCTATAACTTTACGACCAAACAATCTTGTGTTTTGGTCATTGGGTTACCTATTCTTTTCAATAGAAATAACAGGGTAAAACCTCAACCTTAACAAAAAAAATTTTTTGCGAAAACTTTCAATTGTCAAATATGATAAGCAAAGTTTATCGCAAGGCCATCTTATACGGCCAGATTTCAGTCAACCTAAACGGCCTGGTTTCGTCCAGCCCAGAAGGCCTGATTTCATTCATCTTAACTAAGGGCAACTTAACTTGGTTATGATCAAATTTTATTTCAAACATCTGCGCAGATTAACACCAAAAAGGGAACTCAGACACTAGGATTTGAAACATAATTCTGACTTCTGAAAACCTCATTAAACAACAAATATCAACATCATTCATATAAGCAAGACTTGAGACCAAAAATGGTCATCAAGCCTCGCCAGTCAGACAAAAAAAACAGTCAAAATATACATTCGTTCACGAGTTAGCAATATTCAAAGTTAACAACATCCGGTAAATTTATAAGAAGGACTAGATAAGGTGTCAGTCATCATTTTGGCCAAGTTCTCGACCTGATGCACTAGCTCCATCAGTCGGATCCCCACCCAAATCTTCATCTTCATTATCCTCACTGCCTTCATCATCCTCTTCATCATCATCATCGTCGGCTCCTACTTCCATGCCCAAGGCCTGCTTGACATTGATGATAGTCGCTATGGTCTGATCGAGGACTGAGTCGACATTAACTTGGCCACGCTGCATTTGGATGAGCAACTTCTTCTTGGCTTCGAGAGCTTCCAGTTTGGAGTCGATTGTATAACGATCCCTCAAATTCGCCAATTCCATCGTCAATAGCTCTTGGATCCTCGCAGATTCCTCAGCCCGATTCTTGGCTTCTTGTAGTTCTCCTCGAGCAGCCTGAGATTCAGCTTCAGCTTTGTTCATATTTCTCAACATCAGGTCGGAAGCGTTACGGATGCCTTCCAAAGTAACTTCTTTCACATTAAGCTAATGAGCAAGTTGAGAAATCTGGCTACCTTGTTCATCCATCCTGGCTTTCAGATCTTCAAGGGATAGTGCAAACCTTTCTTTCTCATCCAAAGATGGTCCTTCTCCTCAAGGAGGGTGTTTATCTTGTCATTAGCCTCAGTGTTGGATTTCTCCAACCTGTCTATCTTATCCTCAAAGAAGCCACGCCTCCCTTCCAGGACCCGCTTCTCCCCGATCAGAGCTTGTTTTTCCTCTTCTAAGGCCTGCTTGTCCTGTAGAGCCTTCAAAAGATCTTTCTTTAAGCCAAGGACTTGTTCCTGATTGTTCAACCTAGAACGGAACATGATCTCGGTAGCCATCATACTTGTCTGGCAACAAGTGAAAATACGCAGGTAATCAGAACTAAGGTCTTAATAAAAATAAAGGAGTAAAGAGGGAAACATTACCCGAGCAGTATCTTCAGCGATTGCGTAAGCTAGCTGCTCGTCGCTCATGCTGCGCATATTCCACTCCTCGCGAGGACCGATCAGGTTGGACATCACTTTAACCAAGTGGCCAGGCTCCGTCAGAAAATCTGTGTCCGGGGGAATGGTGAAGTCACACTCCCTCATACACGGCCTGGGCTCCCTCGCTTGTTTAGAAGGATATTGGGGACCAAATTTGTGACGAATACCCTTAACGGAGTACGCCCCAATCCTTCCTCCTAGAGATACTCGCCTAGTAAGCTTTGTGAGAGAGATCTCGATGTCACCTGTCTCATCAAGGTCCAGAATGTCGCACTCTTGCAAATAAACTGGTGCCATCCCATCACCAGCTAAGTTCATCATGTCCTTGTAGTGAAAGATCTGAGGTTCAGCCTCCCCCTCAGTCTTCCTCCACTCATCAACCTTCTCATCTTTCTCCTCATCCTCCTCTCTCATCAGCTCTTTGCCAGGTCGCCTGTGGCTGACTTGTTCAGGCTCACCCTGTTGACCACCAACCCGTTCAGGCTCATTTGGCTTTGGGTCCTCGGGGAAGAAGGCAAAACCTTCATGCATTCTTTCTTCCCCTACTTCCCCAGCTCTATCTCCTTCTTCATCACCAACTCGGGGATTCTCCTCGAAAGCGTAAGAAGAAGTCTCTACATCCTTCCTCTTATCACCCCGAAGAGATGCCCTCTTCTTAGTCAAGCTCACATCGGGAGATTCTGAATCAGAAATGTCAACTATCATAGGCTCAGCAGATTCAGGGGCAGCCGCCGAGCTTTTAACACTCTCTTGCCCAGCCTTGGGCGTATCAGCAGCAGCAACATTGGTTTCAACTGTTTTTTCAGAGGGCTGAGGAGTCTTACGGGCTATCCTCGTTTTCTTCTTGGGTTTACTGTTTTCAGAGTCAGATTTCTTTCTCTTCAAATTCGCGAGGACCTCCTCACCACCCTCCCTGGCCTTGATAGCTGCAGCAGTTTGGAGAATGGCAGCTGCCTCCTCGTTGACCTCAGCCACGGGGTCAACGGTCACCTCCACAGGAGGAGGAGCAGGAAAATAACTACCACCAGCACCTAAACCTGAGAATAAAGTCATATTAATACCATGATGAGTTCTGCATAAATTAGCAGGAATTTGGGTAATCAGCTTACCATGGGTGCTAGGGTTCGATAAATTTTTTAAAGAAGCATAGTAAGGCCACTGCCTCTGCTCGTGAGTGAAATCCGCCAAAATAGGTTCAACCCAAGCGGACAATTCCTCCTCGGAAATCATACCGTCGTAAGGAATCTTGTCAGCTAACCAATAAAGAGTAAAAATTAGAGGGTGCAAATACGTAACTCAGAGAGTATTCAATACAAAGACTCGGGGACTTACGAGTTTTGTTCCACACCTCGCGGAGATTAGTTTTGCAGCCACGTGTGAGGAATTTAGACTGCACATAAACATACCTATGCATCCAACCCCTATCCCTGTATCTTCAGATTTGCTCACTAGAGCTTTTCTTCCTCTCATACGGGCATTAATATATCCATCTCTCGCAGCCTGAAGGCTATACAAAGAGACAAAATGCTTAAATTCAAAGTCCTGCCCAGTCTCATTGGCAAACCATTGTAGCAGGGAAATAATTCTATAAATGCTCGGACACAGCTGCCCCGGGCAGATAAGATAGTATTTACAAATATCCTCTATAACAGGATGCAACGGGAGCGTACAACCTATCGTGAATGGATACGTAGATATGGCTGTCCATCCAGTTCTCGCAGAAGTAATATTCTCCGTTGGATAGGGGCAAGAAACTATAACATCATCATCCCAGCCACAATCTGCCCTAACCCTAGGCAAAAGGTCAAGAGTAATTGAACTCTTAAACCGGCTTGAAGGCCACGACCTTATATTGCCATAGTGACTGAACGAGCCGATTGAACAATCATTTTCAAGGCTTCCCCAAAGTTTCGGAATCACATCAGCAACTGAAGTTGGGGAACTCGTGGATTGACCACCTGCTGTTGAAGAACTACTAGCCGCAGCATCCATATTCAAACTTTTCTTGGCTTTTGGAGACATTTGGACTAAAAGATTGGAAGAATTTTTTGCGTTTTAGAGATTTTTAGAAAGGAGTTTTGAAGCTTTGAAGGTTTGAATGAAATTTGGAATGAAGTAAAAAGGTTTCAAGCTGGTAGAAATCATATTTATAGGGTTAGCAAAACCCGACCCGCCCCTACACGTGGCAAGCATCCGCGCAAGAGGTAAATAAATCCAGCCGTTAAAAGAATAAAAATCGAAATGGCGGTTTTTACTTTGGGACGTGCAAGACGTGAGTAGGCGCAGTTCAATCATCACTCCTGCAGTCTCGAAACACGCGACAGTCACTTTTTCAGTAAAAAGTGGAGCGAAATTGACGACTTGCACGTTTTGTCTTTATCGGAGCATTTAATGGTTATACTGATAGAATGTCAATCAATCGAAAGCCTTTGAGGAGTTCAACGGGCAGCATCCAAATATGAATACAAGGACTCAAATGTGTTACTTGAGAAAAATTCAAAAGAGTTCTTTCCCGCTCAAAATTCGTTTTCCACTCCTCGACCAGATTCTCTGCCCGAGTAGTGCGGGGACTATCTGTATTGGGTTAAATCCGTCGTCACCAAAGTTGGTGACTAAGCATCCACGTAGGACGACGTATAGACGACATGTGGCTATGAATGGGCATAAAGGCAACGGATAGAATCGAAGATGGACAACTATAACGGACTGATGAACAGTCACCACGGCCAGAATAGTCGCAACTCGTCATCAAGCCAATTCAAAATAGAAGTCTTATCCTTAAGCAACGTAACTGCTCGATTAAGGAGTTACAACTGCTCGTGAACGGACGCTTAGTTATCTATATATTGTAATTTAAGTCACAAGCATTGTATCTAATTCTTCTCTGAACATACATCTGTATTCCAACTATTAATTAATACCCGATTCTTTACCTTCTGTCAATACTTACTACTACTACTCATAATCAAGTGATCTCATTTATTTTTCAGCTGCTTAAATATCATAAAGAGTACGAGGAAGGAAGTTTGATCAAGTCTATACGGCCTGAACACGGTTCCTTTTATTTAAATCTTCATTTATTACATCGCATTAATTGTGTCTTTATTTCTTTACATTTACTATAATCATTTATATCTTTTCACATTAGGCATTTAATCTTGATTATTGATCGTGACTCCGCTTTATAAATTTAATTGTGACTTAACCTAATAAACGAAATTACGGTTAAACAGAGTCTGTATAGGAGTGTGTGTGTCGTATTTATCAGTGGAGAAGATGAAGGAGAGTGGGGTCCTGTGTGTGGCTTCAATGTCTGATCTTTTTGTAAGTGAGGAGAGGGATTATTTTAAAGAATTTTGAAAAAATAGTTGTTGGGGTTTTCTAAATATAGAAAAGGAAAATTAGGAATTGGATTGTAGGAAAATTAGAAAAAAGATTAGGAGAAGATTTGGGGGGAAGATAAGATAGGGGGATGAACTTGGACGGATGTATCTAGACTATATTTAGTCTAGATTCAAAGTAGGATTGAAAAGAAGATTTGAGAATGTTTTCTTCCTAAATTCAAATAAAGAACACGTATTTGGTTAAGAAACTTGTGTAGGTTCAATATGAAAATAATTATAGGGATTTAGAAATAATTTAATTTAAAATAAAGTAGGAGGAAAATGGGATTTTAAATGCAACTATGAATGTATCTGGATGAACATTTGTCTAGGTTCAAAACAAAGGAGGATTTCAAAAATAAAAGAAATATTTTGAAATGTAAATAATAATTATATGAATAGGAGAATAAGTAGAAAGAAAATGGACATTTTCTTTTAAATTTGTCAATATGCAACTTAAAGGTGCAAAAATAAATTAAAGTAAAGAACACGTATTTTGACACGACAAATGTTCATCTAGACCTGTCGGTTAGGCCGTGCGGGCACCCGACATCCTCCCCTAGACCCGTCGGGCGAACCCTTACCAATTAAATTAGGAAAATAAATATAATTCAGTTTATAACTAATAACAGGACAAAAAGAAGCACAGACATACTGATACCTTTAAGCTGTAAAAAAGAAATTACAGCTGACTACCCAATATACTAGGTTTAGGGCTATCCAGACTAGACATCTATGAGTACAAAAGAAGACAGCTACCTCCTGAAGGGAGAAAAATGCAACTGAAATGATAACCAATAAACGGGTGGTCATCCGGAATAAAAGCTGGCTCACCCTGACAGCTGAAGTCATCTTCGCTCCTTCACAACGTGGCGAACTCAATCTTGGAGCAAACCAGCCGAAATTAATTAGATAGACAAAAACAAACAACAAACAAGGGTGAGTCAAAGGGACTCAATAAGTGGGGCAGACTAGCCACCTCAAAGAATAGGATAGCTAGCCAGGGAGAAAAGAAACAAACAAACCAAATTCCTCTTATTTAAATTATGAAAAGGCAGAGCCAGATAATAACTAGAAACACGTATGGAATCACAAATTCATCAACAACCAGGAACGTAAGATAGCCAGAACATATAGGTATCCCGAACACATCAACAATTAGAAATTCATCCTGTTGCGGCGTGCAACCCAATCCATATATTCATCATGTTGCGGCGTGCAACCTGATCCATATATTCATACCGTCGCGGCGTGCAAACCGATCCATATATTTATACCGTCGCGGCGTGCAACCCGATCCATATATTTATACCGCTGCGGCGTGCAACCCAGAGTACGAGCCAGAAATATATAGACAAACTGAGATATGTCCGCGACATAGTATACATACCGCATACATAAAACACAACACAATACACAGAATAGTCAGTATGCGGTGCAATGAGATGGGATGAATGCGGTACGATGCAATGCAGTCGATGCCTGATACCTATCTCCGGCGCGGGACTCTCATCGTCTACCAAGAGATATATGCAATAATGACCCTTCACCGGTGCGGGACTCTCATCGCCAACCGGAAAGTATATGCAATAATGACCCTTCACCGGTGCGGGACTTTCATCGCCAACCGGGAAATATATGCAATAATAACCCTTCACCGGCTCGGGACTCTCATCGATTACAGGGAAGTATATGCAATAATGACCCTTCACCGGCTCGGGACTCTCATTGATTACTGGGAAGTATATGCAATGATGACAGTCATAGTACAATGCTCAGATACTCAATGCAATACTAGCAACAGAACATAACATATAATATACAATGTAAATTCAAAGCTAAGGCGTAATGAGTACGCCTATCGGCAGCTACACACGTAAAGAACACGTGGTAGAAAATCCACGAGGCCAAATCCCTCCAAAGAAATGGATATAATCATTTACCTTGTTACCAAGTTAGCTCAGTTACTCTTTATCCTTTGGATTCACTGCCAAACGATCCTGCTGTATTCAATAAGTAGAAAACGATATCAAATAAGACTAAAGGCTTCATTCCCCACATCTTAGGGTAATCCAGTTAGGAACCTGATACCCACGCGACCGGACTGTGTGTCCAATGTCCAGCCTCTATGGGGGATTCCAAATCACACATAACATGATCACAATATAAGTATAAGCATGTATGAGGTATAAGACATGTGGAAACAATAGATATGGACTCAAAGGAATGAGAAGAAAACTCTGGATAGAATTGTAGACACAACCTAGAACTCAGAATTTGTCCAACTCTTTGAATTTCCATAAAATTTTCGGCAGAGTTTCATTTGAAACTGGATGATCCGCAAAACAGAACCAGCACTATACTACTCACGGGAATGGATACCCGGATAAACTGATAACATAAACATGTTAAATGGATAACAAGATGAGACAACTGGACGACATAACAAATCCGCATGTAAAATGTCTAGACAGCACCACTGTCCTGATTTCAACCTAATTTCCAGAGTGTAGATCAAAGTTATAGACTTCATAGTCTGCATAAAAGTTGTAGATATATGTCTTAGGATTCTGGAGATTCTTAAAGCATCTAAATATCAATTTTGTACAAGGAGTTATGATCAATATACTAACAGCTGTCCAAAGATCAAAATGATTTTCCAGATTTTGAAATGTTTGTCTTGCTGATTCGGACGCCTTTCACCTTAGATTTTAGTACCAAATTAAGCATATACAAATTTTCCTTGATACCATAAAATTTTCTCACAAGAAACACTAAGTTTAGAACTAAGAAAAGCTTCAAAAGCTAAAAGATACATGCCTTGCAAAAAGAAAGGTTTAGTCTTACACACCTTTGATGCTTCTTGCTTCTAAACCTTGTTTCCCTTGAATTCAACACCTTTTAAAGCTTAAACAAGCTATAATTCAGCATTTGGGTACTTTACTTAGCCATGAAGTAATTCTAAAACTCAAGCTATAGACGAAATTGAAGGTAACATAACGTTACCTTAATCGCGTAGAGCGTTTTGACGCAATCCGTCTTCAATTTCGAGTTAAGATTGATGTTCTTTCTTCAAAACCATCAAAATGGCTTTAGAACCAAGACCAAACTGCTTGTATCATGAAGTTGTTGGAAAATGACGAGAAGATGATGAGTTTTTCCTTATATACTTGAAACATTGCAGTTTTAGTCCTCTATTGCGCTTATGTCCCTTTTTCTGGCCTGATTTCTGATGCTCATATCTTTTTATCTATACGTTGTATGAACAAACCGTCAAAAGTGTTGAAAACTACACTCCAAGACCTTCAATTTGGTATATGATATGTTCCCAAAAGACCTCATATAACACACGAAATTAATTGCTGAAAAAGCTTCATTACAAGGCAATTCCTTTGTCGGTTTTTCCGCAACTTAAATCCGATTTTTCTCAAACTTTATATTCAAAATATAAACATCATATATTGTCATATTATGACTTTAAACTCACTTAAATCATTCTTAACATGTCATTAGAAGGATATACCTCACTTTGGACATACGGGGTGTAACAATCTTCCCCTGTTAGGAACATTCGTCCTCGAATGTTAAATGAAGTACGTAGAAGCATTAAGCAACGATATGTTACATACTTGTAGTAGTGAAGATATGTGAAAGGTCAAATTATTTAACTTTCAGCATTTTAGCGGAAGCTAGCCGAACAACCTCGAAATTCACTTTTGAAAAAGCACAAAAGTCACAAATAATCATACGAACCTAACGGCACTTTCGGATTTTGAATCGGAGCTCGTTCACCAAAACCGAGCTCGAAAATCTCTTTTTAGTATTTATCGATAATAAAAACTGAAACCTTCTTCCGATGCATACCAAATGAGATCTGATTTAGCTCAAATTTTACAGACAGGTCCTAATGGACATTACGAAGTTTTTAAAATTATCGGCACGCCAATCGGTGTCCTAACTTCCGAAACGAGTAACCGATGTCGTTTTATTCTCCTCCGCCTAAACTCTCGTTCGTCCTCGAACGAGCCTAAGTTTAAAGAAAATTACGCACAGACAACAAAAAAACTTTCACGACCTTCATAAGCTACTCCACAGACATTATCTCATGATTGCAGAATCAGAATTATAACATGAACACCGAACTCTTGGAATAAAACATATCTGGATAATATGATAATATCATTGCCCAACTTATTCGAACTAAGCTGACCCTTTCTCGATCATGAGAGAAGAGTTCTATATTTTCGAAATGAAGATACACGTAACCCTTGATGGGCTAGCATGATTTCACCAATGAATCACCTCGTCGATATACTTTCGATATAGAACAGGTCGATGAAACAAAGAATTAGCTTACGCTTCAACAACGCCTTAGAGATTTAATATTATAATTCGGCATCGATTGGAGGAAGACTCCTTCACTTAGGGCATTAACTCATACCGCTAACTTGAACAGAAATAGTCATCCTCATACAGTCTACCGGACTAAGGAAGACATATCTACAAATAGAATGCGGCTCAGACCTGAGCTACCAAATTACTCTCTCGAGTTGCCAAACAGCTGCAACTCTCGAGTTCACAACTCCATACCTTTTCCATAAGCACCATCGCCTGATGGATCAAATCAAAGGTCAAATGACGCCTCTCATTACCCCTAGTAGCCTTGAAAAACAACAATGTGCTTATCCGGCTACAATAACACGTACTTTGGCTCAACACAGGGAACATCACAAGCAGCTACCAACTGCCCAAGCTCACTAGTGCCGGACGAAGAAGAAATGGAAATGGACCGAGGATAGAAATAATTAGAGCTTCAGGAAGCTCATCTTCTTATTTGTTTGGCTACCAGAGCTAGACTATTTATGAGTCAAGCTAACCAAAGAATCGCAATTCAGAAATAGACATTAAATGAGCTTTATGGAACAACATCTATGCCAATTTAACCTCCCAATAAGAAAAAACTCTAACAATTTACCAGAAAACCCTTTTATAATTCAGATAAGCTCATGGGATAACATGATTGTACTAGCGTCTCGAACCAAGAGGAGACACATAGATCGAGTATTACTTACTAACCAATTTACACCGGAAGAAATAATGACACTTTCTGATGGTGACGAATAAGAATCCCATCATCCTACCGACACTGAGTTCCAAAGACAGGTAGACTGGCTTGACATTATAACAGAATAAGGCACAACAAGATGCCAAGCAAACAATACCGATACTCACTCACAAATCTCACATTTAAACCAGATAAACTAGTAGGGTCATCATAAATGCCAGGAATAAATCATACAAGAAGCTCACCCCTCTACCGCAACAGATTCTTAATAGAAATGCCATCCAAGGAAACCATCGAAACATGATAAGACACACCCTTTCCAGATCGATCAAAAGAATCAAATCTTACTCACATTTAAGGGAAGAAGAAATACTTGGGTCTACTACATCGGATGCCTCAGCATCCTTCCAGCAGTTCACAGAACTGCCTCTACGGCTGAGCTGAGCCGGTACCCTGATAATCACCTTTTGAAGAACCACTGCCAACACACTCTCGACCTCTATCGGATGGTGGCATATATCTGGTTGATTAAGATCTAAATTAAATCCCTCGCGACTGTGCAGTTGCCTAATGACGAGAGAAAAAACAACTGCCTACTTGCCTGAGTAAGGAAAAACTCCTCAAAGGATAACAAGACTCGTGACAGTGATAACACCCTTTTCGTTAAAAATGGAAACTGGTAGGATTATTGATAGCTACAAAGAGAAAACTGAGTCTCTCTTGATGAACTACTCGCGCACTCTGAGAATCACGCGCTACAAGCTGAGATAACCTTGCAAGTAACCTCCAAAAATAATCAAAAGTCTTACATCCAAAGGAGGTACCATGGTGCCCACCAGGGCCGTGGGATCTTTTGCTCTCCCGCTCTAACTTATGGTATGCCTAGTACCTCCGAGCAATATGAACAACCACATCAAATGAAATCCCGACCTCACTCTCTCGAGAAGATCATGGACTAGTTCTAATACATATTCAGCCACTCTATAGAATTCAATCTGATATTCTGAAACACCAACAGGCTAACCGATAGGCTACCTTGTCCAATCCACTCAAACTGGCAACACTTTTCATCTCACTCGCTACTCGAAAGGAACTTTTCCACGAATCTAGAAGAAAAATCGAACCAAGTTAGCTAATAAAAAAGCGTCCTACCAATTCAAGGCTAGACCCTGAAACTGGAAAGAAGAATAATCAACACCATACCGCTTGATATAATCAAGAGCCTGAAGGATACACTGACATCATTTTACTTTAAAAAAAAAACTTACATAGGGATTATCTAATGCATTGCTTGGGAATATCGGGATGTTCAACCGCGTAAAATAATGCAACCTCCTTGAGCACTCGGACTCAATAATTACCTCAGTTACCTACCCAGCCAGAGCAACTGGAGGCACACCACATGCTGCCTCCGGAACATACTTTACCGCGGCAATATTAAGAACTGGAGCAAGAGCCCTCTAAGTCCGAACATCTACATCTGCGGCAACCTGATAAGCTACCTAGCAAATAATAGGTTCTTACGGTATCTGTGTCGCCAAGATTCTCGTAAAAGCATCGTAGAGAGCCAAGGGAACCGCAAGGCCCTGCTCCCTTGCCCATTGCGAGCTCGTACAGCTGGGACCTCCGTAACTAGATCGTCAGCACAATCAAAACTCTCGGGGCTTCGTCAGTGCCAGCCCCAGGCTAGACTGCTTCGTCTTGAACTCATATCATTTGCTGATTTAGCGCACGAGGGTTTCACAATTACCACGAAGGAATTAACAAAAATACTTTTGCATCCTAGACCGACGCACGATCAGAAATGAAGGAAGTGAAACTTCCTAAATGCCATCATAGCCCCTCATAGATAAGTACGGACGTCTACGTACCCATCAACGAGACTCTACTAGACGCTGTCTTAGTTTGGATAGACTCTGAATTAGGCTCTGATACCAACTGACACGACCTAGAATCCGGTTAGGCCGTGCGGGTACCCGACATCCTCCCCTAGACCCGTCGGGCGAACCCTTACCGATTAAATTAGGAAAATAAATATAATTCAGTTTATAACTAATAACAAGACTAAGAAAAAGAAGCACAGACATACTGATACCTATAAGCTGTAAAAAAGAAATTACAGCTGACTACCCAATATACTAAGTTTAGGGCTATCCAGACTAGACATCTATGAGTACAAAAGAAGACAGATACCTCCTGAAGGGAGCAAAATGCAACTGAAATGATAACTAATAAACGGGTGGCCATCCGGAATAAAAGCTGGCTCACCCTGACAGCTGAAGTCGTCTTCGCTCCTTCACAACGTGGCGAACTCAATCTTGGAGCGAACCTACCGAAATGAATTAGATAGACAAAAACAAACAACAAACAAGGGTGAGTCAAAGGGACTCAATAAGTGGCACAGACTAGCCACCTCAAAGAATAGGATAGCTAGCCAGGGAGAAAAGAAACAGACAAATCAAATTCCTCTTATTTAAATTATGAAAAGGCAGAGCCAGATAATAACTAGAAACACGTATGGAATCAAATTCATCAACAACCAGGAATGTAAGATAGCTAGAACATATAGGTATCCCGAACACATCAACAACTAGAAATTCATCCTCTTACGGCATGCAACCCGATCCATATATTCATCCTGTTGCGGCGTGCAACCCGATCCATATATTCATACTGTCGCGGCGTGCAAATCGATCCATATATTTATACCGTCGCGGCGTGCAACCCGATCCATATATTTATACCGCTGCGGCGTGCAACCCAGAATACGAGCCAGAAATATATAGACAAACTGAGATATGTCCGCGACATAGTATACATACCGCATACATAAAACACAACACAATACACAATATAGTCAGTATGCAGTGCAATTAGATGGGACGAATGCGGTACGATGCAATGCAGTCTATGCCTGATACCTATCTCCGGCGCGGGACTCTCATCGTCTACCATGAGATATATGCAATAATGACCCTTCACCGGTGCGGGACTCTCATCGTCAACCGGGAAGTATATGCAATAATGACCCTTCACCGGTGTGGAACTTTCATCGCCAACCGGGAAGTATATGCAATAATGACCCTTCACCGGCTCGGTACTCTCATCGATTACCGGGAAGTATATGCAATGATGACAGCCAGAGTACAATGCTCAGATACTCATAACATATAATATACAACGTAAATTCAAAGCTAAGGCGTAATGAGTACGCCTATCGGCAGCTACACACGTAAAGAACACATGGTAGAAAATCCACGAGGCCAAATGCCTCCAAAGAAATGGATATAATCACTTACCTTGTTACCAAGTTAGCTCAGTTACTCAACAACCGCTTTATCCTTTGGATTCACTGCCAAACGATCCTGCTGTATTCAATAAGTAGAAAACGATATCAAATAAGACTAAAGGCTTCATTCCCCACATCTTAGGGTAATCCAGTTAGGAACCTGATACCCACGCGACCGGACTGTGTGTCCAATGTCCAGCCTCTATGGGGGAGTCCAAATCACACATAACATGATCACAATATAAGTATAAGCATGTATGAGGTATAAGACATGTGGAAACAATAGATATGGACTCAAAGGAATGAGAAGAAAACTCTGGATAGAATTGTAGACACAACCTAGAACTCAGAATTTGTCCAACTCTTTGAATTTCCATAAAATTTTCGGCAGAGTTTCATTTGAAACTGGATGATCCGCAAAACAGAACCAGCACTATACTACTCACGGGAATGGATACCCGGATAAACTGATAACATAAACATGTTAAATGGATAACAAGATGAGACAACTGGACGACATAACAAATCCGCATGTAAAATGTCTAGACAGCACCACTGTCCTGATTTCAACCTAATTTCCAGAGTGTAGATCAAAGTTATAGACTTCATAGTCTGCATAAAAGTTGTAGATATATGTCTTAGGATTCTGGAGATTCTTAAAGCATCTAAATATCAATTTTGTACAAGGAGTTATGATCAATATACTAACAGCTGTCCAAAGATCAAAATGATTTTCCAGATTTTGAAACGTTTGTCTTGCTGATTCGGACGCCTTTCACCTTAGATTTTAGTACCAAATTAAGCATATACAAATTTTCCTTGATACCATAAAATTTTCTCACAAGAAACACTAAGTTTAGAACTAAGAAAAGCTTCAAAAGCTAAAAGATACATGCCTTACAAAAAGAAAGGTTTAGTCTTACACACCTTTGATGCTTCTTGCTTCTAAACCTTGTTTCCCTTGAATTCAACACCTTTTAAAGCTTAAACAAGCTATAATTCAGCATTTGGGTACTTTACTTAGCCATGAAGTAATTCTAAAACTCAAGCTATAGACGAAATTGAAGGTAACATAACGTTACCTTAATCGCGTAGAGCGTTTTGACGCAATCCGTCTTCAATTTCGATTGATGTTCTTTCTTCAAAACCATCAAAATGGCTTTAGAACCAAGACCAAACTGCTTCTATCATGAAGTTACTGGAAAATGACGAGAAGATGATGAATTTTTCCTTATATACTTGAAACATTTCAGTTTTAGTCCTCTACTGCGCTTATGTCCCTTTTTCTGGCTTGACTTCTGATGCTCATATCTTTTTATCTATACGTTGTATGAACAAACCGTCAAAAGTGTTGGAAACTACACTCCAAGTCCTTCAATTTGGTATATGATATGACCTCAAAAGACCTCATATAACATACGAAATTAATTGCTGAAAAAGTTTCGTTACAAGGCAATTCCTTTGTCGGTTTTTCCGCAGCTTAAATTCGATTTTTCCCTAACTTTATATTCAAAATATAAACATCATATATAGTCATATTATGACTTAAAACTCACTTAAATCATTCTTAACATATCATTAGAAGGATATACCTCACTTTGGACATACGGGGTGTAAGAAAAATGCACAATTAATTATTAAAAAATACTCAAATAAAATTATTTAAATATATATAATCACAAATAATTACTAATTTGCACAAATAATCACAAATTGAAACAAACTTGACATGTAGCCTAAATGACGTAATTATATAATATAGCCACTGATAATATAAGTGTTCTAATTTTACAAATAGCCATAGTTTTGATAAATAACCTAATAATGCAAAAGTTACGTAATATAACCACACTTTAGTATATAATATGTAAATAGAAGATAACGCACGTAAATGCATGATTTCTAATGCACATCTTGCATAAATAGTCACATTGTACCTTTAAGTTGAATTATGGCCAACTTTAGAAAAAGGAGGGACAAAATTGGGTGTCAACACCCAAGACACATCAAAACTACTCACATAATGGCTTGGGTTTATATAGGCACTTAACAAGTTTCATATGCACGCATTATGCTTTATTCACGCGAAATCCATACCAAGAATATTTAAAAACAACCAAGTGCATCAAATCAACCTTCCAATCCCACATAAACTCCAAAATCACCCAATAAGTCATACAAGAACTCACTCTATCCAAGAGACTAATAAAAGAGCTCGTTTCTTGTAAATCATGTGCCCTCACAATCAAGTAAAATATTAGAGAAGGAATTCACACAAGAAAATGGTCATGAACAAAAAGTTCACATATAGATGAAACACTCACTCTCACAAAAGAACTCACATGCAACACAAGATGTACCATACGCTTTCCCTTAGTGTAAGACTCGACTAATGTCCATCTTCTCAGCTAAGATCAATTAGGACTTCTTTAGATTGTAATGTAGGCAATGGGATGGGTATGATATATTTAGGTAATAGTGACTAACCACCCCAAGTAATTTAATACATCACAATTATTTAAAATATTTTTCCTCCCAACCAGTCTTTCTTTTACCATAACAGAGCAACTTTCGCCACCTTTTTTCCTTAAGCAAAGGTAGGAGCAATTAATAGGGACTACTTTTTGTTTTCAAACTCAATTTTTTTCTCATATTTCAATAATTTCACAATAACTCAAGCTTTCGCTTTCTTTTTTTTTTTCTTTCTTTTCCTTTCCTAGTAATTCCCTCCAAATAGCATCCTCCTAAGCACCTTTTGTCTTGCTCCAACAACCACAATTTTTTCACTTTATTAACTAGCCTTTCAGGCTCATAACACCACAGTGAAACTCAAAGATATTTTGCAGAATAAACAGGAATCTCAATGGCTATCAAAGAAAAGGCTACAGGCTCGAAAGGTTTAGCTAAGGTCAAATTTCACTAATTCTGAAGCTTTAAATAAATTGGCTATGCAAGGAACGCCTCTATCACTTCCTAACCGAGCAAAATTCCATTTTGCTTTGCACACACATTAGGAAAGTTCTAGACATCAAGTATTAAACACGGAGAAAAAAATTTCTCACTCACACATGGCACATAACCTACTCAAAACGGCTCGATTCACGCTCCTAAACAAACCAAACACAAGCAAACTCTCAAGCAAATCTAGAGTCAACATCATGATCGTAGGCTTCAAATAATACACTCAATATTTCTCAAGCCAAGTGGATTCTGATAGAATGTATGCATGAAGTTCACATACCCCAAATTAAGTATCTATATAAAACTAGTCAAAGTGGAGCCAAGACTATCTCGTGCAGTTACTACACTCTAATCCTTAAAAAAAATCTACCTATACCCGGTTCAAACTACTTCGTTTGAAAAAGAACCGATGCATAAAGAAAAACCAATGGGGATTATTCTCACAAATAAGAACTCCCACCTAACACTTAAAATCAGGCATTGCCCTCAATGCATTAAAAATAAAAAATAAGGGTGATAGAGAAACTCCCCGGGGCTCTAAGCCCGAAGAACATCCTTGTGAGCTTTCATAGAGCACGAGGTACTCAGAATTCTACCAAGCAGAACATCCTCATCCAATCGTATGAGGTTGCAAGCACCCCATACTTAGACTTCAAACCAGTCGAAACCTGCAAAACAAAGAAGTTCACCAAGTAATATCCTTCAAAAGATAACATTTTTTTTTTGTAATTTTATTTATTTTACTTGTTTACAATTACAATCACGGGTTGCCTCCCGAGAAGCGCCTTATTTGAAGTCGTGGCATGACATAATCAGCTCAAACCATGGCTCATCCAGGCTCGCATGTATGCATACACGAACAGTTCACATCATCACAATATTCCTTCAGCATTTTGCCAATGTCAATAACAATTCTTCATCATACAGCTTCAAGGTCATGTTCCTCTTATCAACATCAATCACTGCTTTACCAGTAGCCAAGAATGGACGGCCTAAGATAATTGGAACATCTTTATCACCAGTGCAGTCAAGAACCACAAAATCTACTGGAAACATGAAACTACCCACATGTACAAGTACATCCTCAACTATTCCAACATGGTACTTTTGTCTTCTATCTTCCAGCTGGATTCCCATTGAAGTCTCTCTCATGCCAGTCAAATCCAACATATTGTATACTTCCAGCAACATCAGATTAATACTTACACCAGAATCACATAAGGCCTTACCAATTATGAGATCACCAATAGAGCACAGTACTGTAAAACTACCAGGATTTTGCTTCTTTTTAGCTACAGGCTTTGTAATGACAACACTACACACATCATTCAACTGGACCATCTCTACCTCATTGAAGTCAACCTTTTTAGATAGAAGATCTTTTAACAATTTAGCATATCCAGGGACCTCTTGCATAACTTCCATGAAAGGCATAATAAGCTTCAATTTATTCAACAAATAAAAGAGCTTATTAAACTTCAAACCTTTTTGGTCCTTTGCCAATCTTTGAGGAAAAGGAGGTGGTGGTGGTTTTGCCTTGGAGTTCTGCTCCCTTGACACTTTACCATGTTCAACCATCCTCTCAGCTTTTATATTAGGTTCTTTAGCAATTACCTTCTCAGTACCAGAGAAAGGTTTTGGAGTGGTCTCTTTCTCAGCATGATCATTGTCAGCTAACTTTGCAGAGTCATCAGCAGGCTAAATGTTTGGCATAGTAGGCAGTGCTCCTTTAGCTAATTCTTTAACCTTGTCCAAGTCTATGACATTCCTTAAAGTGACTGCCATTAATTGATAAGGATTTGGATCCTTGGGATTCACCAGAGTGTCGTCCGGCAAAGCACCTTGAGGTATTATGTAAAGCATGGGACAATTGTCCCAACTTGGTCTCTATACCCTTTATAGCAGTGTTATGTGCTACAACTTGGTCTTGAAGATTCTTATTATATCCCATCATAGCCTGCACCATAGTCTTAATCTCAGCTATATCATTTGCCTGTTGTTGGTGTAAAGTTGCTTGTTGTTGCACTGGCCTAAATTGACCGAGGCTAGCAGATGCATCTCTTCTAAGCCAGCCTGAGTTTTGAGCCCTGACATCAAGCAGGGCCTTCGCTTCAGCAAATGTTTTACTCAAAATTGCTCCACCAGCTGCTGCATCTAAAGTTCCCTTAATTTGATCTCCCATGCCCATGTAGATCCTTTGCCCCAGCATTTGGTCAGGAATACCATGATAAAGACACTTGCTCAAATAACATTTAAATCTCTCCCAAGCTTCTAGTCTCTAGCGGGGTCTGCCTGAACATAAGTATCTCATCAACTAGCCTGGCAGTCTTATTGGGTGGAAAGAACTTCTTCATGAACATTATCACCAAGTCATCCCATGACGTAATAGAATTAACTGGAAACGATTCAAACTAATCACTGGCATCTTCCGTTGGCGAGAACGGGAACACCATCAATTTCACAACCTCTACTGGCACTCGAGCCTGTTTTGGAGTTTCACAAATCCTTATGAACTTTTTCAAGTGCTTTTGAGGATCATCAGTAGTTCTACCTCCAAATAAACCAGCATTAGCAAGCAAAGCAACCATCGTCTGGGTGATATAAAAATTTTTCGCCTCGAATGTTGGAAGCTGAATAGCAGACGCCAGATTCCCATCCACTGGTTGCGCGAAAGCATTAAGAGCCTAATCTTGAGCCATCCTGAATTCTTCGGGATCTGAACTTTGAATTGTAAACACTAAAGAAACGAGATCAAGATGACAAGAGTGAAGTTAATAGAAAAATAAAATAGATATGTTAAAAACAAAATAATGCCGTGTTCCTCGGAAATGGCGCCAAAATTTGGTCACGCCCAACTATGCCCTACAAAAGGGACTAAGCGGTCGCGGCAAATATAGCTCGGTACTTAAAGTCCCTAGATCGAATGCCACAGAGAACACTCGAAATCTAGTTGCTAATCTGACTAACTTATCTAATCAATTAACTTGGAAAGTTTATATTCTTTTGATGGGTTAAATGTAACAACTAATTAACAATGAAGTAAATAGAAAAGTAGTAAGAAATAGATTAATTCAGGGGTTTAGAAGCGAACGATTGATCTACCCAACTCCTACTCATGTGTTAGAACAATGCATTAATGGATTCAACTTGCTTATTTCTATTTAACACTTGCTCCCAATTCACGACTACTCACTCCCGTGTAATAATTATAACTTTCACTAACCAATTTTCTAATTAATTAAAGAATATTCGTGGAACTATAAGTATGGTTCACAATCGGGGTCAATGGTCACAAATTACCTTTTTGACAACCTAAGTAATGCCTTTAGTTTAGGTTGAAATATTCGTGTTTAACTCTTACTCATGAATCTATCCCTAGATGCGCAAGAATAAAGGGCACAATCAATTGGGAGCTCTACTAATCAATAACATACAAATCATAAACACTTGTATAGGAAGGTTAACAGATTTCATTCATTAAAGGATTAATTCATAACACAAAAGTATTGGAGTGGTTCAATCAACCCTAGAATGGGTAATTTAGCAACTCATGTTTATCATAAGCATGTCAAGATTATTCATGAATGAATAAATTACCAAAAGAAAGGGAGAATTTAGGAAAAACTCTTGTGTTCTTGAAGTCTCCAAACCTTTAGCCTCCTTTTGCTCCTTCCCAGGTCAAAAGATGTGTTTTGGGACGTGTTTTAGGGCTTTGCATAGTGCGTTTCTGTAAGGCACTTTACATGTGACTTCAATTTTTGTTTGTTTTTCTTCCACGCCTTGGTTAGCTCGACCCTTGGGCTTCTACTCAGACTTCAAAACCCTTGTTTTCACTAAACTTTGCTCCACGATCGCTTCATATCATCAACATAATTCCTACAACGTGAAACACACCAACTAAGAGAAATTCCATTCAAACTACCAACAAATATCATAAGTCGAGCATGAACACGAGGCGAAAGTATAGAAATTATTGCAATATCTAGCCTCATATCAACACCCCACACTTAAATCTTTGCTCGTCCTCGAGCAACTTATAACTTGAACCCAAGACACATCAAAACCACTCACACAATGACTTGGGTGTATATAGGTACTTAACAAGTTGCATATGCACTCATTATTCTTTATTCATACAAAATCCATACCAAGAATATTTAAAAACAACCAAGTGCATCAAATCAACCTCCCAATCCCACATCAACTCAAGAATCACCCAATAAGTCATGCAAGTGCTCACTCTATCCAAGAGACTAATAAAAGAGCTCGTTTCTTGTAAATCATGTATCCTCACAATGAAATAAAATATTAGAGAAGGAATTCACACAAGAGAGTGTTTATGAACATAAAGTTCACATATAGATGAAACACTCACTCTCAGAAAAGAACTCACATGCAACACAAGATGTACCATACGCTTGCCCTTAGTGTAAGACTCGACTAATGTTCATCTTCTCGACTAAGATGAGTTAGGAGTTTTTTAGATTGTAACATAGGCAGTGGGACAGGTATGATATATTTTAGTAATAGTGAGTAGCCACCCCATGCAACTTGATACACCACAATTATTTCAAACATTTTTCCGCGCAACCAGTCTTTCTTTAAGCAAAGGTAGGAGCAAATAATAGGGACTACTTTTTTTATTCAAACTCAATTTTTTTCTCACACTACTAGAAAAAGCATCTTTAGCGGCAATCAAAAATGCGTTTAGCGGCAATATTTATTGCCGCTAAAACTTTTACCGGCCATTAAACTTTGGCCGTTTTACATGGGGTCGCTAAAAGCTTTAGTAGCCATTCTAAAAAGTGCCGGTAAAGGCAGTTTTTATTGCCGATAAATCTTACTTGCTTTAGCGGCAATTCCGTTGCGGCAATTGTAATGGTTGCTAAATCCCTTCCAAATATGGCTATATTGTATTTTTTGCGCCCATTTTAATTGCCGTTGAATGCATTTAAATGGCCGCTGAATGGCACATGATTTAGCAGCAATTATTTAGTAGCAATTGTAATGGCTACTAAATCTTTTCCTAAATGACATTATTCTGACATATAACGTCATTTTTAGTTTTCGGTAAAACTAGTTAAATTGCCACTAAAGTAACAAGTTTTAACAACAATTATAATGGCTGCGAATCCATGATGAAAATAACTTCCACTTTTAGAATCCATTATTATTATCGTTTGTCGAGACAAATGAAATGTACATATTAGTGACGCAAAACGATCAATCTTAACAACAATAATAGCAATTAACACTAATAAAATTTTATATTATTTATGCATAAAACATAAGGTATTCTGTTAAATCTAGACAAACAAAACAAAGCTAATCCATAATACTAATGTAGCAACGACATAAACGATAAAACGACATTGTTCTGACTAAAGAAATAATGTTAGTATAACTAATTCATTGATACCAATGATTTTAAACATATAAGATGCCAGTCCTCAATCACTTCACCATCTCTTCATCATATTGAAATCTTCCACATGCCAAATATTCGAACATTACGTTGTACGACCTGAAATAATAAAATGAGTAATTATTAGAAGATGAATTTTAATGTAAAATATACAAGTATACCTCTAAATACATTGTGGAAGTTAACAGATTCAAAATTATACTAACTCTCCAAATTTTTAAAAGTTTGGCCAGAGACTCCTCTAGAAATAGGACTATGCAAAATGTTTAACCTGTTCATAATGTCTATTTTATTCAGGAAGCACACTCCAACATCATACATCTCCAAATAACATTAAGTTAAAGCTCCAACAATAGCAAAGAAATGAACACTGAGACTTGATTGTGTTACACAGAATTTGCAGAGGGATTAATAATCAGCTTAGCAGGTGTTAGAGGTCGTATGCCAGTCATGTCGTGGCTCCAGTTTAGGTCGTGACAAACTCTGGAGACAATGAGGAACAACAAGTGTTGCAAGTATAGATCTTTTGGTAATTCCCTGAATCCCTAAGGCCTTGACCAGATATTATGAGAAGTACCAAGTATAGCTGCATTGTGGGAAGCTATAGCAGCAAAACACTATTCAACATTTAGAATATTATACCATTGGGCTTCTGTCTCCAACCTCTATGTTGCTGGTGACCTCTTATGCACAGCAGCTAGGAGAAATGACTTAACAGTGATGAAAGAGCTCCTAAAACGTGGATTACTAGTTGACTCAAAAGATCATCATGGATCAACTACTATCGATGTTGCATTGGAAGAAAACCACGAAGACATGGTAAAGCTACTTCTAATGAATAGAGCTGAGATTAGTGATAACCTTAACTACAAGCTTACTTCAATGAACCTTAGTGAGATGCTAAAAAATCGAGAAGTAGGGCACAGAGTTATGGTACCCGACACAATGGATGAAGTCGCTCAAAAGTGGCGTGAACAAGAGCAGAAGTACAACTCGGAAAGTACTAGGGAGAAATTGTCTTTTAGAGTTAGCATTTACAGAGGTCATCCTGTGACAAGGAAAAGAACTCATTGCAGTGAACCTGGAAAATTAATTAAGCTTCCGAATTCACTTGCAGAGCTCAAGATCATTGCAGGTACTATTGCAATGAATTATACTATTTTCTTCTATGCAGTTTCGGATATTTAGGACAAGAAAACATTTACGTGTAGTAAATGTTAAAACTAGTTTTTTTCATCTAGAACTGATATTCAGATTATTCTTGGTGATTTTTGTGTTGTACAGGTCAGAAATTTGGATTCGATGCAATAAATGCATTAGTGACAGATGAAGAAGGATCAGAAATTGACTCAATGGAAGTGATAAGAGATAATGATAAGCTATTTATAGTTGAAGATACAAACTGCTTGTACCAACACCTATTGTGACACTTAAAAGTGTCTGTTCACAAGCATATATAGCTATGTATATCTCTATAGAACTCACCTCTTGTGTCTTTCACATTATGGGAGACATATAAGTCACTAAGTTATTGGAAAATCCAATGAACCTTCAGTGATGTGTTCTCAATAATTTACCTGATCCTACTGCAGTGGACAATTAATTGGTTGGCTCAGATGAAGAGACTACCAAAACTAGCCGATTCAGCTATCCTTCATGTATATTCCACTCTATTCAATTTCATATCAAAGAAGAGACTAACAAGACATAAAAGGTCTTTTTTGCATTGACATTTTTCAAGAAGGTGATCTCCATAATCATTAGGCCTGAGTTTCAATGTCATGCTTTAGTTTATTTTCCAGAAGTTAGTAAGCTCTCTTCAAATTAAATCTATTTCTTCGTGACTAGCTCGCCAATATCAATTATCCAGTTTTGCCTGAAAAAAGTAACTTTGAGTAAAAAAGTATTTCCATCTATCTGTGTGATGCTTTTACAGATATAGTGAGAACACTAAGAGATATTCCACCAGCTCACTACTCATTAAAAGAAGATTCATTCTCATTCCTTGTTCAAGTACTTGAAGCAGCTGGAGAAAAGAGATATGACTCTCAGGTTTTTGAAGCCAGTGGTTACAAATGGTGAAGTATCAATCCAGTTTCAAGATTTCCTTTTACTTTCCCTATAGGAAATCCAGTTTCAAGATTTCAAGTCTCATGTGTTGATGAATAAGATGTTACCAATTTTTTTTTTTTTAAAATCTAACAGAAGGGTAATACCATGATAAGCTGAGTTATTTCCAGCACCACTTCGTCTGTTGAGTGACATCCTAGCTGTATGTGGTACTCCTTCATGGTCACTGTAGGCATCAGGGTCCTAATAAATATAATGCAGTGGATAAGAATATTTTCATAAGATAAAAATTTTAGATAAATGACTAAAACATTTTAAATCAGATTACCTGTTCATTTGACATTCCATAGATATCATGCATCATAGATAAATCATTAGGAGAAACTCTTCCAGCGACTTGTCTCATCCATGATAGCAGCTTCTCTTGATTTTGCTTCATCAAACTCATTTCTTCATTTTGTTTTTCATTTATCGCCCTTAACTCCGTTATCTCTTCCTTTAACCCTTTTACAACCTCATCAGACGAATCCTCTGTAATAATATTTCCTAAGGAAGATCTTCTACCCCACATTGAAGAAGGAGTTGGACCAAGTCCTACGCCACGAATATACCCACTTTTCTCATTTCCTAAGACCTGGGAATACACATCTCCTTCCCAAGCAACACTACGAGGAGCCTGGTCCCTCGGTTCTTGATTATTGATCAACTTTTCAGTTATCATGTCCTGCAATTAAGTAACCAAAATTATGAGAAGTACAATATTAAAAATAAAAGTAAAAATAAAAGTTGTTTCATTCATAGTCTAAATTAGTTCCACTCGGTCTGCCATTCATGAACCAACTGCGATACTCGTGTCACCATTGGGATCGTCAAAGATAATAAAATATTTCATTTAGTTTTTGGCTTACAGTACAGGTAGCAAGGATCTGCGTTCTTATACAATTTATTTAGTACTTTATCCAGAAAAATTGTTCTACCACTGCTCGTCAAACCAAGTGAAAGAACAGCCTCTAACAACATAAAGTTACAGATAAAGACCAGGCATAAAGAGCTCACCTATCTGCATACATAAACACAACTTTAAAAAATAAAAGTAGTTGAGTAGCATTTTTCAATCTATTTACCAGGTTTGAATCTGAGCAACATTTTTCAATCTATTTACCAGGTTTGAATCTGAGCAGCATTTTTCAATCTATTTACCAGGTTTGAATCTGAGCAGCATTTTTCAATGTATTCAGAGGATCAACAAAAATACTCTTGTCCATCCAGTATCAGTAGGACATTGATAACTCGAGGAAAATGAAGAGTTGGAAAAATAGCTACAGATAGTGAGAGCCGAGAGGTAATGAATGGAAAGTATTTGAGGATGGGAGAAAAGTTAGTGTTTGCTTTATTTGCTGGGAACCAAAGGAGTAATTTTTCACGGTCAGTTCTTTGCAGCCATCATAGCAAGCAACATATTCAGAACTCTAAACCTGCAATTTTTATAGTAAAGAAGATGAGAGCATTTATAATATGGACTGGTTGAGGTCGACTAGTAGCTGACTGATTTTCTGATAGGTGCTGTTAATCACGCTCTAGTCTAATGGCCATAAGTTCATCCACGAGACCTGGTTTCCTGTCTCCTTAGAACTCAAAGATACAGTGGTACGATCCTATAGAACAGATCCTGTTCAAGTATGGTCGTATCCTAAGATAATGAAGTCCGTCAGACAGCCATTAGACCATCCTAGCACACCCTCAAACTGTGTTACAATTGTATGAATAATATGACAGCAAAATTTCAATTGACATTGGCAACCTACTTCTAACATTTAGTCCAAATTTCTGGAACGGA
This sequence comes from Petunia x hybrida, assembly GCA_037355625.1. NCBI lineage: Eukaryota > Viridiplantae > Streptophyta > Magnoliopsida > Solanales > Solanaceae > Petunia > Petunia x hybrida. The sequence continues at coordinate 1,044,345 of JBBBVM010000046.1, read as the reverse complement.
ATAACATTGTTTGTATCACAGATGTGGGACAATAGCAAAAGGGAGCAGATCTGTTCACTGATAGTGCAACTTTCCTGATAATATATATGCATCAAGCACCATAACATGCAACATGTAGTTCAGAAGGATAAAGATGTTGCATATTTTATCATACATTTGGCGACAGTATCCTAGTTATAGATCTTAGCAAAGCAGAAGTTGCAGTTCCTAGAGGATGTCTATAAATAGAAGGAAGTAGAATTACAACATCAATGTTATGACAGATGGAAGCAACAGAGCTAGATTCTGCAGCAATCTGTCTAATTATTGTGTTACCACCAGTACTACTACCGAGTTTATCCAGTAACTAGCACAGAACTACCCTACCTTGAATTATATTAAAGGCCTTCATGATTCGGAAAATGCAGAATATTTGGAAAAAAGATCTCTAAGTGGAAAGACTTTTATCTAGTGCAGAAGCAGTCAGATTAAACACAGAACTTCATTGTGGTCCAGGCCAAGTCTCTAATCCTGTTTTTATAAGAAAATTTTAGGCTAAGGAATCCCATAGAATAACCAGAAAGGTCCATGTGACGAGCATCTCAACCTCATCAATTACTCTGGATAGAATTAAATTTTTAATCTAATAACTCATTGCAAACGGTACTCAGAATACAAAAGAAAGAAATCTTACTATTGTCTTCGCAGACTCCTCATCCAGTGGTCTACCATCCTTACGTGGTTTGTGAGTTAATATGAACGCATCTGCTCGTGTAGGCTGTACCCCATTTACAGCCTAATATATAAATTTAATGTCAAATATGCACGACAAAAAGAATTTTAAAGTAGCGTATTTTATAATGTACACACGAAGACCTTCTCATCCATCAAGTTGGCAAAGCTTTTGGATCCTGCTGTGTGAGGACTATTTTGCTTGGCCCTATTGATTCTATTTGCTTGACTACGCCTCTGTCATTGCAACATATATAAAATCAGTGTCTTAAAGTTATACTTAATACATACAGAAACATTCAAAATACTATAAAAACTTAGCAACTTAGTTTTTAAGATTTCAAAACTTGATACCTTAGCTTTATCTGAAACCCAATAAGAGACAAGACTAATCCATTGATCCCTTGGTATGCGACTGGGTTTATTTCTCAGCATAGCATCTTTGGTCTTAAATTTTGTCAGATACTCACTTTTTAAATCACATTTGTAATCCTTACATTTATTTCCTATTGACCTTAAAACAAATTCTTCTGCACGAGCTGGTACAGTGAACTTCTTCTACAAAAAATAAAAGCAAAAGTTTACAAGACAATATCATGTATAACTTATAAAACCTTTTATTAGAATGATTGGAGGATAAATAATAACAACTCTATACCCTCACAAACTCCACCAGTTTCTTCTTTTCTTCTTTGTCAAAGTTTCTCCAGTCATCTATATTTAAGGGAGTAAGCTCCGGAGTTCTAGCAACAATTCCTAGAAAGCTAGCAAGCTTTCGACCTTCTTTTCCGACAGCTTGGTTACAATTATTGTACCGTACTGCAATTGCCTTCCCTGGAGGTAGTTTCCAAATATCTTTTAGTAGTGTAGGCCCACGCACCTTTCTTACCTCTGAACCACCTAACATGGAAAATAATCAAAGGTCATGAAATTTATATGGAGAATTAGGAAAGCTGAAACTGGATAGGGCAGAGTACTTTGGTTCTGCAATCTGTATGAAAAAATAAAGCACAGTATTTTGTGCTGATACAAAGAAGCATCATGACTGCCTAATATACTGGTTAATAAGCAACCATCTTAAATATCATTGCCAACTACATGGATAGGAAACACCAGTCCAGCTCCTACTGAAACAACACCATCAACCCCGGCACTGTACCTGTAGCTGACACAGCTGATCTGATGGTATCCGAGATGTGATACCTTTGATCCATAGATCTGGCCACTTCAACCCCGGCGCAGAACTTGTCAGTGAGGCCAAATATTCTCACTTACTTCAGCACCTTTGGAGACTGCAATAGCTAACAGCTTATGAGATGCCAGTCAAAAGCTTTAGCTTTACCAACTGTCTATTAGAAGCTTTGGACATTTACATCCTTGCTTCTTATATCAGTCTGTAATTAGACTAATTACCTTATGATTTAGGTAGAAATCGAACATTCTGAGACATCGGCCAGAACCTACACACTTTTGTGTGTAGATAAACTATGTCTCCCATTATTCTGATAGGAAAGGCTTCATACAGTCTACCATGCCCTTGCTATTCTGATAGGAAAGGCTTCACACAGATTGCTACTCAACATAAAGTCTCTAATTCCTTTTTAACCAATTAGGCCAATATTGAAAATGACAAATCTATGCAGTAATTTCCTATGATAATACAAAACTGATGAAAAAAAAAATAAAATAAATAAGTTGTCTAAGAAACAAATCTGTAGCCATCAGAAATTCACAATCGAACTGTCATTTTCACAAGAATTAAAACGCCAATGCAACTGAACTCGCCTTAAAGAATATGCCAAACGAAGTACATCACTTCAAGCTAATCTGATGAAATTTCAAATATAATCTGCCTGGACCAATATAGTGCTAGAAAGAAAAGCAATTAACAAGGCATACTCTTTTTGTAGTGCTAACCTAAGCTGGATAACTCAGCCAAAACCATTTTATAAGTGAAAATATTTCTCAGTTGTTACAATCAGTAGTGCCACAAGTATTACCTGATTCATCATTTTGTCGCTCCTCAGTGCCAGTAGAAATATTCACTTCATTAGTTTGTCCATCATCGGCTTGTGCTTGAGAATTGTTTGTTCCATCTATCAATTGGTTTATATAAGGTCGCACATCTTCATCATCACGTTGTTGAATTGTGAATTTGCTGGCACCTCTGGTTCGCATAGTTCCTGAAACATGAACTATCAAGTTAAAGAATGTGCAAAAGTCATATCGCGTTAACAGGTAAGACGAACTAAATAGAAGAGTTGTAGTAGTATACAAAATCATGCAAAACAGTAGATAGAAAGGATTTACTTTATAGAGTTTTCCTTGTATCTGTAATATTACCAGATTAACTCCAGCAAATCTACAAGAAGTCTATGAAATGTCATCCGAGCATTTAAATGAACACAACCAGATACACGCTCTCATTAGGAAGCTGAATGGAATAATACAAGAAACAACACATAGCGTTGCTGCAAAGAAAATTCCCGAGCTAGGAGGCACTTGAGCACCCGACATAAAACAGTGTATCCAGTTTATAAGGATAATTACTTTGAGGATCAAAGGGCTACAATAACAAAATAGAAAATAAAGCCAGCAAAGAAAAATCCATCTAATATTGGATAAACCACCCATAGAGACATGGATAATTCATAAAGACAAGCATCTTCTATAAAATGTGACTTAATTTGAACGTAAAAATGATATCTTATTTAATGGTCTGAAACAAAACCATATCAAATCCTAGACATAGAACTTCCATAACATAGAGAAAAGAATTAAATATTTTATAACTACTACTTGTCTTATTCAGAATCACTTCCATTTTCGATGCCATTTCCTCCTTCAATATTAGCTTCAGCTTCATTTGGAGGAGTTTGAGAATGTTGGCTCATATCAATTACTATCCCATCCACACCACTTCTTACCCAATCGTTAAACTCATGTTCCGAATCATTAATATTTTCTAAGATAGTCAGGTCAGTGGCATCACTATGCATTGTTGGCTCAAGCGACATGCTATTTTCCTCTCCCATATCAAAAATGTCTCGCGGCTTAATTAACCTAGGGACAAACCATTCATGATCTTTAGGATCTTGCACAAATATTACTTGTTGAGCTTGGTCAGCAAAAACAAAAGGCTCATGACTTCCGCGGTCGCCAGAGTCTCTTAGGTGTGAGAAGTTCACAAGTGTGAAGCCTAAGTCATCTTCCTTAACTCCTCTACCTTTGGTGACATCAACCCAATCGCACTTAAATAGGACAACCTTAAATTCTTCATAATAGTTTAACTCCACAATATCATTCAATCTGCCATAATATGTGATATTTGCTGACTTCGGGGCTTTATCACTTGTACTTGCATAACTTTCTGTCTTTGAAGCGACCATAACACCACTATTTTGTGTCTCCATGAACTCTTCACATTGTTTTGTTCGGAATCGATACCCGTTATTTACATCGAACTCCTTGAATCTTCTTGCAATGTAAGTTGGCCCTTGTGCAAGGAACTTAATATCCTTTGGGATGTTAGATGTGACGTCCAACTCCTTCACCTAAGCAAATAGAAATATATGACTATAAACATCGATACAAGTTCAGTACAATAATTTAAAATAACTAATGACTGAATCCTAGTACTTACTTGCTCCTTAAACCACTCATGAAATGTATCAAAATGCAAACGATCAAGTTGATGTTGTGTAAGACGACGCTTACAATGTAATCTCTTAATCTCCGCAATATGCTCACTGCCAAGTAACTCATATATTAATTTTGTTATTTATTAAAAAATATACACATATTGAGAAATAGATTTACCACTCACTTTTTATAGTTCTCAACCACCTCTGATTCGCAATTAAAAAGCACGTGTCGATGTGCTTGCAACCATGTTTTCTCATCCAACTCAAATACATCTTCCTTTCCATATGGCTCCCCAACAGAAGGGAAAAGACATCCTTCTTTATCATTCTCATGCTCAACTACATCATCACTTTTTCTCGACCAATAAGACCTAGAATCACCACCCTCCAGATATCGCGAGCAAAATGTGATACACTCATTTGCAATGTATGCTTCTGCTATTGACCCTTCTGGGCATGCACGATTACGAACATATGATTTTAAAGTACATAAGTACCTGTGCCATAAGGTAATGTTATTAGTCTAATATTCGATACTTAACAACTCTAGATATATAATAAAAATCAATAATACTCTTCATACCTCTCAATTGGGTACATCCAACGATAATGTACTGGGCCGGCAAGTCTAGCCTCACTTGCCAAGTGAATAACCAAGTGTACCATAACGGTAAAGAATTATGGCAGGAAAATCTTCTCCATATTAGAATGTGTTACAGGAATTTTTCTTCAAGCAACTTTAACTCTTCCATTTTAAGCTCTTTGCCACATAGAATCCGAAAGTATGAGCATAATTCAATTAAAACAGAACTCACTTTTTTATTAGCTGATCTCTGTAATGCAAGAGGAAGAAGTTCTTGCATTATAACATGGCAATCGTGAGTTTTTAGCCCTGATAGCTTTCGTTTGCGCACGCAACGTGAGATATTAGAAGTATAGCCATGTGGAAACTTGACGTTTTGCAGTACTTCATAAAACAACTCCTTTTCCTGCGGAGACATTGTGAAATAAGTAGGAGGAAGAAATGCCTTCCCATTAGATCGAGATTGAGGCCATAAACTTGGTCTTATTTTCATCTCCTTCAAGTCCAATCGAGCTTCTAAGTTGTCTTTCGACTTTTTACCAAAACCCAACAATGTATAAATCAAGTTATCACAAACATTTTTTTCTATGTGCATCACATCAAGATTATGGCACACCAAGTTATGCTTCCAATATGGAAGATTGAAAAAAATGCTCTTTTTTTTCCATGTATTTTTCATAACCCCACTTATCTCTTCATTCGACTGACCAAGAGTAAATTTTATGTCTTTAACTTGATCAAGAACTAGTGAACCAGTTACTGCACGAGGTGCAGGTCTTGATTCTTTAGTTCCATCAAATGATTTTGCATCATTTCGATACTTGTGGTCTGGCTTCAAGAAACGTCGATGGCCCATGAAGCAAAACTTTTTACCATGTTTGAGCCTTCTAGAATGAGTCTGTATGTTACAAGAAGGGCATGCAAATTGACCGTGAGTGCACCATCCAGATAGATTACCATATGCTGGAAAATCGTTTATAGTCCACATCAAAGCTGCTCGCATTTGAAATGTCTCCTTAGAAAATGCATCATAGGTCGCTACACCGACATCCCACAATGCATTCAACTCTTCAATTAAAGGTTCCAGAAAGACATCAATATTATTTCCAGGCCCTTTTGGTCCTGGAATGAGTAAGGACAAAATGAAGAACTCTTGTTTCATGCACAACCACGGTGGAAGATTATAGGGCATTAATATCACCGGCCATGTACTATGAACAGTTCGCATTGTACCGAACGGATTAAAGCCATCAGAAGCTAATCCTAGGCGAATATTACGAGGATCACTAGCAAATTCTGGATATCTAATGTCAAAAGCTTTCCAAGCTTCAGAATCTGCAGGATGCCTTAAAACTCCATCTCTGTTACGTTCATCATGATGCCATCGCATTAGCTTAGAAGTTTTAGAAGACATGAATAACCTCTGTAGTCTTGGTTTGAGAGGAAAGTACCTTAGGACCTTGGCTGGAACCTTTTTGCCTTTACTTTTCCATCTAGAAGCCCCACAAACTAAGCATTTATCTACATCCTTACCAGCAAATTCTTTTCTGAAAAGCATGCAATCATTGGGACAAGCATGAATCTTTTCATACTTTAAGCCTAAGCCCTGAATTATTTTTTTGGTCTCATATAAAGAAGAAGGCAACTTAGTTCCCTCAGGAAGTCCATCCCCTAATAGACCAAGCAAAGCATTAAAAGATTCATTTGACCAATTGAACGTCCCTTTTATATGGTAAAGATGCAGCAAAAATGAAAGTTTACTAAATTTCTTGCATCCCGGGTATAGTTCTTCATTTGCATCTTTCATGAGTTGTTCAAACATATCCATTTCAGGATTAGGTTGATTTCCTGATAGATTATGAGTATTGTCTTCTAAATTTGGCTCTACGTCTCCTCTTTCACTAATGTTAGTGTCCATGGGCTGGTTAAAGTCTCCAAAAACATCATGTATCATTCCTCTCATATCATCGCCCATTGAAGCTTCTTGTCTACAAATATTTTTTTCAGTATTATTTGATATACTAAGAGACTCGCCATGGCAAAACCAAGTATCATATGAGGGTATAATACCATTAACCACAAGATGATCATATGCTGTTGCTCGATTTACATCATAGTGCAGCACACATTCCGTGCAAGGGCATGGAATTATTTCTCCATCACGTTTTTCACAAAAAGCATGATTTAAAAAATTCTCTACTCCATCCAAATATTCTTTACTAACTGTATCGCAATTTATCCATCTTCTACTCGTAGAACTGTCCATGATTATTCTCTTCTACAATTGCAAGAAGACAAAGCAAAATGAACACAAATAAAATATGAAAAATAAAATGAAGAAGTTGTGCAATGTAACATGTGCGTTTAACATTTTTCTATGTGTAGACTAATTTTTACTTAAAAAATGCTTACATGGAGAAGAAAAAAATTCCATGAATCAAGAGAGTGCCTTTTCGAATACATTAAAGGTTACTTGTGAAATATTATTAACAAGAAGACTTGGTAAAAAGACAAAACAATTGCATAGTCAAATTGATGAATCAATATACAAACATGAAAAATCATATCTTGACTTGTGGTGGCTTAGATGAACCCTGACAATCTAATTAGCTACTTAATCTAAACTAAAAAAAAAAAAAAAAGCCACGTCTTCGGTGTCTTAAAGGAACATTAACCTGAGATATATGACGCAAGCAAAACAAATTGTTCATATTCATCTAGGTGCACGATTCAAATACAACTACTTTACACTATTGAAAATTTAGAAACAAATTAAGTTTATAAATGACTTCAATTTTGCTACGATTCGCATGAATATATATTCATTCGTGGTTTCAACTAATCGGAAAAACACAATCTCAACCACATTACTATTTGCATATAACAAATCCTCAAAGTTTTCCTAATCTTCTCATTGTATTTCAAACAGAATCCAGTATAGTGCTTTGGCGTAATTCCCAAACTTTGACTTTGTTTACCAAATTTTCCAGACAAATAAAATATGGAGAGACTTTTGAACAAGAAAGCCATGTATTCAGAACCAGATTTGTACACGGTTCTAATTCGAAACAAGTGGCGTAGCCAGAATTTCTTACAAGGTTGTTCAAATTTGTTTACACAATAATATTTTTTTCAATGAACTGGTGCACCAACTTCTTTTTCCAACAAATGGTGTTCAACTTGATTTTGGTACTATATTAAAGTATTTTCTTAAACTTGAAATTATAATAACTACACAATATTAAATTTGAAAAAGAAAAGTAAATAGGGTCCTGTTCCTTTTAATAAGAAAGTAGTATATGGCCCAGTAGTTAGCCAAAAGTGCAGATCAAAAATGTCAAACTCCAGCGACTATCGAACTTGCGTGCTTCCATTAAACATGAACACCCTTAGCCCGCTAAACTGCCATAACATCTATGTTGAGGTTGTTCAGTTTATTCTATATTTACAAACAATAGAATATTTCACATTTATACATGGTATAAGTTTTTGACGAAGGTTGTTCGGATGACCAACCCCACCCTAACTTGGCTCTACCCTGTTCGAAACTGTTGTTCCCTGATCACTTTTAACTAAAGTTTCGCGATTAAAATTAGTTATTCTTGTCTACTCATGATGCTGTAAATTAATAGAAAAGATCGAGTTTCATAAACAAAACTCAGAGAACTACAGAACAATCACAAGAAATACGCAGTCAAAATATTAGGGGAAACAGAGGAATCGATTCAAACAATTGCCATCAATTTACCAGCAATCAGAGATCACATTCACGACTTAGCAAACAAAAAGAAATCTCTACTTTACGAATCAGCTAGTTGCCAAAATTGAATATCATAAATCACAAATTCAGTTTAGGGAAGAAAAGGGTGGTGAGAAAAGCGATTGAGGGAGAGAGATCCGTTAGCTTACCTGGGAAGGTGATCGGCAGTGAGAACGACGACTGGGATGGTGGTCGGCGCTGGTACAGACGTTGAGCAGCGAGATTAGTTTTCAGAAGAAGAATTTTGTTTTTGGGTTTAGCGTATAATTGTGTATGGAGGTGAAATTTTAGCAGAAGTTGGTTTAGCGTGTAATTGTGTTTGGAGGGAAAACGTTTTTCTTTTAATTTTTTTTTTAATAATAGGAGGGAATACTAAATTGTTGTGGAATAGAATTGGAGGGAAAGATAAATTAGTAAAAATTGGTTTCAATTAGAGATTTTCATTGGCAAAAGTTTTCTATTGCCGGTAAAAGAATATTATTTAGTGGCTAATGTTTATTTGCCGCTAATCTTTCCGCTTAAATATTTAATTAGCGGCCACTAATTTATTGCCGCTAAATAATAGCCGCTAAATATACTTTTTGTAGTAGTGTCATATTTCAATAATTGCACAATATCTCAACCTTTCGCGTTCTTTTTTGTTTTTCCTTTTTCTTTTGTAGTAAATCTTTCCAAATAGCATCCTCCTAAGCACCTTTTGTCTTTCTCCAACAACCATAATTTTTTCACTTCATTAACTAGCCTTTCAGGCTCATAACACCACAAGTAAAACTCACAGATATTTTGCAGAATAAACAGGAATCCCAATGGCTATCAAAGAAAAGGCTAGAGGCTCAAATGGGTTAGCTAAGGTCAAATTTCACTGGTAAATATCTAATTCTAAAGCTTTAAATAAATTGGCTATGCAAAGAACCCCTATATCACTTCCTAACAGAGCAAACTTCCCATTTCGGTTTGCACACACACCGGGTAAGTTCTAGACATCAAGTATTAAACATGGAGAAAATAAAATCCTCACTCACACATGGCACATAACCTACTCAAAATGGCTCGATTCGCGCTCTTAAACAAAGCAAACACAAGTAAATTCTCAAGCAAATCTAGAGTCAACATCATGATCATAGGCTTCAAATAATACACTCAATATTTCTCAAGGCAAGTGGATTCTGATAGAATATATGCATGAAATTCACATACCCCAAATTAAGTATCTATATAAAACTAGTCAAAGTGGAGCAAAGGCTATCTCATCTAGTTTTCTACACTCTACTCCTAAAAATAACTACCTATACCCGGTTCAAACTACTTCCTTTGGAAAAAAACTGATGCACAAAAAAATCAAAGGGGATTATTAGCACAATGGAAGACTCCCACTCCCTACACTTAAAATCAGGCATTGCCCTTAATGCTTTAAAAATAAAAACTAAGGCTTGTAGAGAAACTCCCTGGGCTCTAAGCCCGAAGAACATCCTTGTGAGCTTTTTTAGAGCACGAGGTACTCAGACTTCCCCCAAGCAGGACATCTTCATCCAATCGTATGAGGTTGCAAGCACCCCATAGTTAGACTTCAAACCAATCAAAACCTGCAAAACAAAGAAACTCACCAAGTAATATCCTTCAAAGGATAACATTTTTTTTCTTAATTTTATTTATTTATTTTACTTGTTTACAATTATAATCACGGGTTGCCTCCCGAGAAGCACCTTTTTAAAGTCGTGGCACGAAATAATCAGCTCAAACCATGGCTCATGTAGGCTCGCATGTAAGCACACACGAACAGTTCACATCATCACAATGTCCCTTCAGCATTTTGCCAATGTCAACAACTATTTCTTCACCATAAAACTTCAAGGTCATCTTCCCCTTATCAACACCAATCACTGCTTTAACAGTAGCCAAGAATGGACAGCCTAAGATAATTGGAACATCTTTATCATCAGTGTAGTCAAGAACCACAAAATCTACTGGAAACATGAAACAATGCACAAGTACATCCTCAACTATTCCAACGGGGTGCTTTTGTCTTCTATCTACCAGCTGGATTCACATTGAAGTCTCTCTCATGCCAGTCAAACCCAACTTATTGTATACTTCCAGCGGCATCAGATTAATTCTTGCGCCAGAATCACATAAGGCCTTACCAATTGTGAGATCACCAATAGAGCACGGTACAATAAAACTACCAGGATTTTGCTTCTTTTTAGCTCTAGGTTTTGTAATGACAACACTACACACCTTATTCAACTGGACCATCTCTACCTCATTAAAGTCAACCTTTTTAGATAGAAGGTCTTTTAACAATTTAACATATCCAGGGACCTCTTGCATAGCTTCCATGAAAGACATAGTAAGCTTCAATTTTTTTAACAAATCAAAAAGTTTATTAAACTTCAAACCTTTTTGTTGCTTTGCCAATCTTTGAAGAAAAGAAGGTAGTGGTGTTTTTTGCCTTGGAGCTCTGCTCCCTTGACACTTTACCTTGTTCAACCACCCTCTCAGCTTCTATATTAGGTTCTTTAGCAATTACCTTCTCAGTACCAGGGACAGGTTTTGGAGTGGTCTCTTTCTCAGCATGATCATTGCCTGCCAATTTGGCAGAGTCATCAGCAGGCTAAATGTTTGGCATGGTAGGCAGTGCTCCTTTAGCTAATTCTATCTCCTTTTCCAAGTCTCTGTCATTCCTCAAAGTGACTTCCATTAATTGATAAGGATTTGGATCCTTGGGATTCACCAGAGTGTCGCCCGGCAAAGCAACTTGAGGTAAATTATGTAAAGCATGGGACAATTGTCCAAACTTGGTCTCTATACCTTTTATAGCAGTGTCATTTGCTGCAACTTGGTCTTGAAGATTCTTATTAAATCCCATCATAGCCTGCACCACAGTGTTAATCTCAGCTATATCATTCGCCTGCTATAGGGGTAAAAATGCTTGTTGTTGCACTGGCCTAAATTGACCAAGTTGATTGTATTGTTGGCGCTGCCCATAATTCACAAAGTTCACATTTTAAGTACCAGCAAGCAAATCAGCATCAGAAAAACTAACAGGATCGAAGACTTGAGTCTGAGCCCGTGAGTCTACTTGGTTAACAGGTTTCAACATCTTCTCGTTTAGTTGTTTTGACACAACATCAAGTGTCGTCTGCAACTTTGACATCTGTTCTTCCATTGTAGAGTAGTACCAATAGCCAAATCCCCCGTACCTAGGCTAGCAGATGCATCTCTTCTAACCCAGCCTGAGTTTTGAGCCATGACATCAAGCAGGGCCTTCACTTCAGCAAATGTTTTACTCAAAATTGCTCCACCTGTTGCTGCATCCAAAGTTCCCTTAATTTGATCTTCCATGCCCATGTAGATCCTTTTCCCCAACATTTGGTCAGGATTACCATGAACTTTTTCAAATAACTTTTAAATCTCTCCCAAGCTTCTGGCAAAGTCTCTAGCGGGGTCTGCCTGAATAAAAGTATCTCATCAACTAGCCTGGCAGTCTTATTGGGTGGAAAGAACTTCTTCATGAACATTATCACCAAGCCATCCCATGACGTAATAGAATTAAATAGCAATGAGTCCAACCAATCACTGGCATCTTCCATTAGCGAGAACGGGAACAACATCAATTTCACAACCTCTACTGGCACTCGAGCCTGTTTTTGAGTTTCACAAATCCTTATGAACTTTTTCAAGTGCTTTTGAGGATCATCAGTAGTTCTACCTCCAAATAAACCAGCATTAGCAAGCAAAGCCACCAACTTATGGGTGATGTAAAAATTTTCTGCCTCGAATGTTGGAAGCTGAATTGCAGACGCCAGATTCCCAGCCACAGGTTGCGCGAATACATTAAGAGCCAAATCTTGAGCCATCCTAAATTCTTCGGGATCTGAACTTTGAATTGTAAACACTAAAGAAATGAGATCAAGATGACAAGAGTGAAGTTAATAGAAAAATAAAATAGATATCTTCACAACTAAATAACACTGTATTCAACGGAACGGTGCCAAAATTTTGTCACACCCAACTATGCCCTACAAAAGAGACTAAGCAATCGCGACAAATATAGCTCGGTACTTAAAGTCCCGAGGTCGAATCCAACAGAGAACACTCAAAATCTAGTTGCTAATCTAACTAACTTATCTAATCAATTAACTTCGAATGTTTATATTTTTATAATGGGTTAAATGTAACAACTAACAATGAAGTAAATAGCAAAGTAGTAAGAAATAGATTAATTCAGGGGTTAAGAAGCATAGGATTGATCTACCCAACTCCTACTCATGTGTTAGAACAATGCATTAATGGATTCAACTTGCTTCTTTCTATTGAACACTTGCTCCAAATTCACCACTACTCACTCCCGTGTAATAATTATAATAATCAATTTCCCAATTAATTAATGAAGATACGTAGGACTACAAGTATAGTTCACAATCGGGGTCAATGATCACAAATTACCTTTTTGACAACCTAAGTAATGCCTTTGTTTTAGGTTTAAATATTGCTAAGTGTTTAACCCTTACTCATGAATCTATCCCTAGATGCACAAGTATAAAGGGCACAGTCAATTGGGAGCTCTACCAATCAATAGCATACAAATCATAAACACTTAGAAAGGAATGTTAACAAGTTTCATTCATTAATGAAATAATTCATAACACAAAAGTATTGGAGTGGTTCAATCAACCCTAGAATGGGTAATTTAGCCACTCATATTCATCATAAGCATGTCAAGATAATTCATGAATGAATAAATTACAAAAATGTCACGACCCAATTTCCAAGGGCTCGTGATGGACCTAAACCACATTTGCCTAGGCGAACCAATGAAACAAGATGCGGAAAAGAACAATAATGTGAAAAGATAATAACTGGATATATAAATATAAAAGGGTGAAGTCCAAAAGAATATATCCACAAAAGATTTGGAGCATTCTAAGAGTGACTCAATAAAGTATGAATATACATCAAAGAAATCTGAGTCCTATCTCTAAGTGACTCCGGCGGTATGCCACCATGGTCTGTGTGGTCGGCTCACCTCAATCAAAAGTCTCAGAAGCCTCGGGAACCGCTAACGTTCGGGCTGCTGACTAGATGAAGGACCTGCGCACGTAGCAGAGTAAGTTATGAGCCGAAGCCCAGTAAGATCACCGACAGGCCCGCTAAGGTACCCTTGCGGGACAAGTCGCTACATGCATCATAAGCAACAACATACTATAGTAATCATACAATAAAGTAGTGAAATCACAAATAGATGTAACACATTCCATACACACAAGTAGTAACCAGAAGTCTCAAGGATTATGCCCATCCAACGTAAGGCATAGGTCAACTCAGCGACGGTTTGGAGGTCCAATCTCTACTCCTGTGCCGACTAACCTAGACCTACGATGGACTAGCAACACCACTACTAAGTATCAACCATATACCGTGACCCGAAGTCACTATCACAATCATGAATAAGTAGACCAACGACCCGTAGTCGTTGGCTCATCTCAAATCTGTCTACGATCGCACCACACACCCTGTCAAGTGCGTCGTATCTCCATAAATCAAGTGACCACACCACACCCCCTGTCAAGTGTGTCACATCTCAAAGATCAAGTGTCCACACCACACCCCCTGTCAAGTGTGACACATCTCATAGTATAGGCGACACCACACCCCCTGTCAAGTGTCCCTCTAACAGTATTAATATCCACGACATTAATAACAATAACAGAAATAATAACAGAAATATTAATAACGATAATATTTCACAGTCACCGTAACCCAGGTTGGTTATGCTAGCTGAACGTAAGGCGAAGGTTAACCCGACCACAGTTTGGGGGTACAATCCCTACTCCCATGTCGTCCAACCCAAGGTTACGTATAGACAGCACTACCCAACCCGGCACGTGAACAAATCAAGTACCAATATCATACAAAAGCCGGCAAAATCCTCGGCAAGACATTTATCATGACATGCCGGCAACATCCTCGGCCATGTCCCAAGTTCTTGCTATCTAAGCATGGCGTAGCAAGCGTTACTACGATATAAATTTAAGCTACCTCGACGTAGCGTTTAGACCGGCACATACCTCGGTCGAGTCACAATCTCGCTATTTATAACAAACAATAATAGCAAGTAATTCACATCATTAATCCTAACCATTGTTAGGTATATATATGCGTACATGAAGCATACTAGCATGAAGGAAGAGTCCACAAGCACAATAGAGGTCAAGTCTCACTTACCTCGAAATTCGGGCTCAAATGCCGGGAAGAATCTCCTTTCCCGCTCGCCTTGTCCGCGAAGGACTCTCCACTAGGTCTATTAAGACAAGATATAGCACATATGAGTGCTCAATTATAGCTATTTAAGCCTATAGGCATCCTAGGGTAAAAATTACCAAAATGCCCCCGGGTAGGGCCGAGCCCTAAATTTACAAAATGTACTTTTCCGGACTCCCCACGCTCCCGTGAGTCCAAAAGTACACTTAGATTCCACATGCGAGCCTTGCTCGATGTCTTTCCCCAATTCTTAAGAATCTAGGGTTCTAACCCATTTCCAAGAATCAACCCTTTGATTCTTGTGTTAATCAACATAAAGATGGATTGAAAGGGCTTACCTTAAGTGTAAGTATGATTGGGTCTTCAAGAAATACCCAAAAATCGCCTCAAGAGCTCACCAAATGATTTTTATAAGTTATGAACCGAAATGGCCCGAAATGGCCTTATTATAGCAGTTTTTGCCTCTGTGACAGCTTCTTTTGAAAGCATCATAACTTTTGATAGGAATGTCCAAATGACCTGAAACCGGTTCCATTAGAACCACAACTCAAATGGCTACAACTTTCATGTTTTGAGTGTTTCCTAATTCCTTACGGATTGGCCGGAAAATCAGCTTTTATCCGGCTGTTTGCGCCAAAACAGAACAGAAAAGTCGCACCAGATTTTCTACTGTTTTACGGGCAAAACGGGACCCTACGAAGCTCGGAATGATCCAAAATTTTGCACACAAGCCATAAAATACTTGGGTGATATGCTCGTCAAGACGGAACTCAATTCGGACCTCCAGAACTCTAAAAGTGGGTCCCACGGCAAAGGTTCAATTTTTTGACTTTTGCCAAAATAGCGAAATTTAACCAAACGACCTCGGAATCCAATTCCGAAAGTTGCTACAAGTCACAAATGACTATACGAACCTAACGGAACTTTTGGATCTCTCATCGGAGTTCAATTGCTCAAATCGAGCTCGGAAACCTCTTTTAACTCTTTTAAACTTCCGAAACGGAGACTTTATCAAAAGTCCTATCAAACGAGGTCCGTTTTCAATTTTGAAGGTTGCTACATATCATAAATGACGAGACGGACCTAACGGTGCGCTCGGATTTTCCATCTGGGTTCGTTTACTCAAAACGACCTATCGAAACCCTAAATTCCTTTCCGGAATTTCATAAACGGATCCTTTTCTCGAAAACCTATCAAACGGACTCCGTTTCGACTCAGATTTCACAGACGGGTCATAAATGACCTAACGGAGCTTTTGGGACTGTCGACACGTAAATCGAGGTCCCGGATCCCGTAACGACTATTTGAGGGTCGTTACAAAAAAGAAAGGAAGAATTTAGAAAAAACTCTTGTGTTCTTAAAGTCTCCAGAGCTCTAGCCTCCTTTTGCTCCTTCCCAGGTCAAAATTTGTGTTTTCGGACGTGATTTAGTGCTTTTATATCGTCCACATAGACCCACACAAGTCGGGAATCCAAAATAAAGTCGGATTTGAAATGTCAGGATTTTAAGCCTACGGCGCCGCACAGCGCAATTGGATCGATTTACCGAGAGTGCCTTTTTTTCACTTTTGCAGAAATTGGCCTACGGCGCCACATAGTGCACTGCACAGTGCATTGCCGTAGGCCACTTTACATGGGACTTCAATTTTTCTTTGTTTTTCTTCCAAGCCTTGGTTCGCTCGACCCTCGGGCTTCTACTCAGACTTCAAAACCCTTGTTTTACTAAACTTTGTTCCACAAACGCTTCATATCATCAACATTATTCCTACAACGGGAAACACACCAAATAAGAGCAATTCCATTCAAACTACCAACAAATATCACAAGTCGAAGCATGAACACGAGGCGAAAGTAGAGAAATTATTGCAATATCTAGCCTCGTATCAACTCCCCACATTTAAATCTTTGCTCGTCCTCGAGCAAATTATAACTTGAACCCAAGACACTCAAAACCACTCACACAATGACTTGGATTTATATAGGTTCTTAACAAGTTGCATATGCACTCATTATTCTTTATTCATACAAAATACATACCAAGAATATTTAAAAACAACCAAGTGCATCAAATCAACCTCCCAATCCCACATCAACTCAAGAGTCACCCAATAAGTCATACAAGTGCTCACTCTATTCAAGAGACTAATAAAAGAGCTCGTTTCTTGTAAATCATGTATCCTCACAATAAAATAAAATATTAGAGAAGGAATTCACACAAGAGAGTGTTTATGAACATAAAGTTCACATATAGATGAAACACTCACTCTCAGAAAAGAAGTCATATGCAATACAAGATGTACCATACGCTTGCCCTTAGTGTAAGACTCGACTAATGTCCATCTGCTCGGCTAAGATCAATTAGGACTTCTTTAGGTTGTAATGTAGGTAATGGGACGGGTATGATATATTTATGTAATAGTGACTAACCATCGCAAGCAATTTAATACACCACAATTACTTCAAATATTTTTCCTCCCAACCTGTCATTCTTTTCCATAACAGAGTCAACTTTCACCAACGTTTTTCTTTAAGCAAAGGTAGGAGCAAATAATAGGGACTACTTTTTTTTTCAAACTCAATTTTTTTCTCATATTTCAATAATTGCACAATATCTCAACCTTTCGCTTTTTTTTTTTTTTTTTTTTTGCTTTTTCTTTTCTAGTAAATCCCTCCAAATAGCATCCTCCCTAGCACATTTTATCTTTCTCCAACAATCACAATTTTTTCACTTCATTAACTGGCCTTTCAGGCTCATAACATCACAAATAAATCTCACAAATATTTTGCAGAATAAACAGGAATCCCAATGGCTATCAAAGAAAAGGCTACAGGCTCAAAAGGGTTAGCTAAGGTCAAATTTCACTGGTAAATATCTAATTCTTAAGCTTCAAATAAATTGGCTATGCAAGGAACGCCTATATCACTTCGTAATCGATCAAACTTCCCATTTTGCTTTGTGCACACACCAGGCAAGTTCTAGACATCAAGTATTAAACACAGAGAAAAAAAACCTCACTCACACATGGCACATAACCTACTCAAAAAGGCTTGATTCGCGCTCTTAAACAAAGCAAACACAAGCAAACTCTCAAGAAAATCTAGAGTCAACATCATGATCATAGGCTTCAAATAATACACTCAATGTTTCTCGAGGAAAGTAGATTCTGATAGAATATATGCATGAAGTTCACATATCCCAAATTAAGTATCTATATAAAACTAGTCAAAGTGGAGCCAAGACTATCTCTTCCAGTTACTACACTCTAATCCTAAAAAAAATCTACCTATACCCGGTTCAAACTACTTCCTTTGGAAAAAAAATCGATGCACAAAGAAGAACCAAAGGGGATTACCAGCACAAATAGGAAGACTCCCGCCCCACCCTTAGAATCAGGCATTGCCCTCAATGCATTAAAAATAAACACTACGGGTGATAGAGAAACTCCCTAGGGCTCGAAGCCCGAAGAACATCCTTGTGAGCTTTCTTAGAACACGAGGTATTCAGACTTCCCCCAAGCAGGACATCCTCATCCAATCGTATGAGGTTGCAAGCACCCCACACTTAGACTTCAAACCGGTCGAAACTTGAAAAAAAAAAAAAAAAAAAAAAAAGAAACTCACTAGTATCCTTCAAAAGATAAGTTTGCTTTTTGTTATTTTATATATTTGTTTATTTTACTTGTTTACAATTACAATCACGGGTTTCGTCCTGAGAAGTGCCTTATTTTATGTCGTGGCACGACATGATCAGCTCAAACCATGGCTCACCCTGGCTCGCATGTATGCACACACGAACAATTCACATCATCATAATGTCCCTTCAGCATTTTGCCAATGTCAACAACTATTTCTTCATCATACAGCTTCAAGGTCATGTTTCCCTTATCAACATCAATCACTACTGTACCAGTAGCCAAAAATGGATGGCCTAAAATAATTGGAACATCTTTATCACCGGTGTAGTCAAGAACCACAAAATCTACTGGAAACATGAAACCACCTACATGCACAAAGTACACCCTCAACTATTCCAACGGTGTGCTTTTGTGTTCTATCTGCCAGCTGGATTCGCATTGATGTCTCTCTCATGCAAGTCAAACCCAACTTATTGTATACTTCCAGCGGCATCAGATTAATTCTTGCACCAGAATCACATAAGGCCTTACTAACTATGAGATCACCAATAGAGCACGGTACAGTAAAACTACCAGGATTTTGCTTCTTTTTAGCTACAGGATTTGAAATAAGAACACTACACACCTTATTCAACTGGACCATCTCTACCTCATTAAAGTCAACCTTTTTAGATAGAAGGTCTTTTAACAATAGGGACCTTTCGCATAACGTCCATGAAAGGCATAGTAAGCTTCAATTGTTTCAACAAATCAAAAAGCTTATTAAACTTCAAACATTTTTGTTGCTTTGCCAATCTTTGAGGAAAAGGAGGTGGTGGTGTTTTTGCCTTGGAGTTCTGCTTCCTTGACACCTTACCTTGTTCAACAACCCTCTCAGCTTCTATATTAGGTTCTTTAGCAATTACCTTCTCAGTACCAGAGACAGGTTTTGGAGTGGTCTCTTTCTCAGCAAATCAGCATCAGAAAAACTACCAGGATCGAAGACTTGAGTCTGAGCCCGTGAGTCTACTTGGTTAACAGGTTTCAGCATCTTCTCGTTTAGTTGTTTTGACACAACATCAAATGTAGTCTGCAACTTTGACATCTGTTCTTCCATTGCAAAAGTAGTACCAATAGCTAAAGCCCCCGTACCTAGGCTAGCTGATATATCTTTTCTAAGCCAGCCTGGGTTTTGAACCATAACATCAAGCAGGGCCTTCGCTTCAGCAAATTTTTTACTTAAAATTGCTTCACAAGCTGCTGCATCCAAATTTCCCTTAATTCGATCTCCCATGCCCATGTAGATCATTTGCCCCAACATTTGGTCAGGAATACCATGATAAGGACACTTTCTCAAATAACTTTTAAATCTATCCCAAGATTCTAGTGAAGTCTGCCTGAATATAAGTATCTAATAAACTAGCCTGGCAGTCTTATTATGTGGAAAGAACTTCTTCATGACGTAATAGAATTAACTGGCAACGAGTCTAACCAATCACTGGCATCTTCCATTAGCGAGAACGGGAACAACATCAATTTCACAACCTCTGCTGGCACTCAGGCCTGTTTTTGAGTTTGACAAATCCTTATGAATTTTTTCAAGTGCTTTTGAGGATCACCAGTAGTTCTACCTGCAAATAAACCAGCATTAGCAAGCAAAGTCACCATCGTTTGGGTGATGTAAAAATTTTTTGCCTCGAATGTTGGAAGTTGAATAGCAGACATCAGATTCCCAGCCACAGGTTGCGCGAAAGCATTAAGAGCCAAATCTTGAGCCATCCTGAATTCTTTGGGATCTGAACTGTGAATTTTAAACACTAAAGAAACGAGATCAAGATGACAAGAGTGAAGTTAATAGAAAACTAGAATAGATATCTTAACATTTAAATAACACCGTGTTCCCCAACAACGGCGCCAAAATTTGGTCACGCCCAACTATGCCCTACAAAAGGGACTAAGCGGTCGCAGCAAATATAGCTCGGTACTTAAAGTCCCGAGATCGAATCCCATAGAAAAACACTCGAAATCTAGTTGCTAATCTAACTAACTTATCTAATCAATTAACTTCGAAAGTTTATATTTTTATGATGGGTTAAATGTCAAAACTAATTAACAATGAAGTAAATAGCAAAGTAGTAAGAAATAGATTAATTCAGGGGTTAAGAAGGACTAGGATTGATCCATCCAACTCCTACTCATGTGTTAGAACAATGAATTAATAGATTCAACTTGCTTCTTTCTATTGAACACTTGCTCCAAATTCACGACTACTCACTCCCGTGTAATAATTATAACTTTCACTAACCAATTTCTCAATTAATTAATGAAGATACGCAGGACTACAAGTACGGTTCACAATCAGGGTCAATGGTCACAAATTACCTTTTTGACAAGCTAAGTAATGCCTTTGTTTTAGGTTGAAATATTGCTAAATGTTTAACCTTTACTCATGAATCTATCACTAGATGCACAAGAATAAATGGCACAATCAATTGGGAGCTCTACCAATCAATAGCATACAAATCATAAACACTTGGATAGGAAAGTTAACAAGTTTCATTCATTAAAGCAATAATTCATTACACAAAAGTATTGGAGTGGTTCAATCAACCCTAGAATGGGTAATTTAGCCACTCATGTTCATCATATGAATGTCAAGATAATTCATGAATGAATAAATTACAAAAAAAAAAAAAAAAACGAAGAATTTAGGAAAAACTCTTGTGTTCTTGAAGTCTCCAAAGCTCTAGCCTCCTTTTGCTCCTTTTCAGGTCAAAAGATGTGTTTTGGGACTTATTTTAGGGCTTTTATACTGTCCAAATAGACCCACACAAGTGGGGAATCCAAAATAAAGTCGGATTTAAAACGTCAGGATTTTAACCCAACTGCGCCGCACAATGCATTGCGCAGTACGGTGCCGTATGGTCGATTTACGGAGAGTGCCTTTTTGTCACTTTTGTAGAAATTGGCCTATGGCGGCGCATAGTGCATTCCACAATGCGTTGCCGTAAGCCACTTTACCTGGGACTTCAATTTTCTGCTTTTTTCTTCCACGCCTTGGTTCGCTCGACCCTCGGGCTTCTACTCAGACTTCAAAACCCTTGTTTTCACTAAACTTTGCTCCACGAATGCTTCATATCGTCAACATCATTCCTACAACATGAAACACACCAAATAAGAGCAGTTCCATTCAAACTATCAACAAATATCACAAGTGGAAGCATGAACACGAGGTGAAAGTATAGAAATTATTGCAATTTCTAGCCTCATATCAATTCACTAGGTGGTGTTTCTTCTAAATTAGCCTTTTCTGTGGTTTGATAGTTATATTGTGCTTCTAACAAATCATTATCAAGTGGATTATTAGCGCTAACATCATGATAATATTGAGATTCATTTATTTGGTTAAAATCATCTCTATAAGGCTGACTAGAACTACCAACAATTTCTTTTACCTGTATTTCCCCAGCGACCACATGCCCACCCCCACCATTAGTCCCAATAGAACCTCTAACATATTGTTGAGACATAATTATAGCAAAAAAATAAATAAATATATGGCAAAAAAATTATAAAAGAGTAGAAAGTAGGAACGGTCAACAATATATAACCGTATAATTGAGGTGAAGTTGAAACTTTATCCTTCGCTCCAATTAATTAGTTGAATACTTGATAATTGAAAACTTCAACAAATAGACAAATTGATATTTGAAGCAAGTAGCACCTCCAATTTATCCAATACTTGATAATTCAAAACTTCACCAAATAGCCAAATAAAAATTTGATAGCAACTCCAATTAAAACTTGAAAAGTAGGCAAATTAAAAATTTTAGTGAATAGCCAAATTGAATTTTGATAGCAAAGTAACAATATTGTAGAGAATTTGAGAGAATTAGAGAGAATCTGATAATTTGTTTGAAGATAAGATGAAATAATGCGGTATTTATAGGGAAAATTAGTTTGGGGGTGGGAGTTATAGGGTTGTAGGATTAGTGATAGTGGGTAAAATGGTCGTTGCGTTGACAACGGCTAGGGTCTTAAAAGAGCCGTTGCCAACGGCTAGTTAATGGCTGAAAAATATATATTTATTTTTTTATCTTGTTCGGTCCGATCCAAATCGGTCCAATTCGGGCCGATTCCTTTCCAAAAAACTTCGGTCGATCCGGTCCAAAATGGGTAGGCCGCGTCGGAACCATAGATGGAAGCGTGTGAGGTCGGATCGGTCCGGTACAACCGGTCCGAATCGGTCGGGTCCGATTTTCGGTGCGGCTCCGGTTCGGTCCGGTATGGACTGGACTGTTAGACACCCTTACTGGACATACACTTTCCTTTTCCATTTATTTCATAATAAATGAAATAGTGGGCACCAGCTAAATAATTGCCTTTCTAAAATTTAGATATAATGAAGTTTAAATTAGGAGAGAGTTTTAAGTTGGGAGAGAGTGTTATGAAATATACATCTAGCTTTGTTTACACCAAGGTTTTTTGCACATTTATTTAATTTATTCTTGAAGAATAGGATATTGCCAAACTTGCAAACCTGATGTTCAATCTGCTGCTACAGTTGGCAAATGGGCATGTCTAATCAAATATGAGCTGGTAAAACACGGGCTAAATAAAAATTGTCAAATTAATGAACCCGCCATATTTTATGCGAATAAAAAATAAATTAATTGATGGATAATATATGTATACATATTATCTATGACTCTTTGAATAAGGGTAAAGAGGACTTCTAGCGTCAAATAATAAAGGACAACTGAAACATTCACCTGGAACAATTGAATGCAAAGAAGTGATATATAAGCTATCACTTGTCACTACTACAATAATTTTTGTCGATGAAGTAGTTGTGGTTCAAGGTATTACGTAATTTTTGAGCAATATGTATAAAGTCTCTTCAATAACCTTCATGTTTTGATTAGTAGTCCCAGGATCATGCTCTGAAAAATAAAGATTAACAAATACCAATTAGGAGCAAGGGACAAGAGCAATAAATAAAGATAAAATGTTATGTAACAATGTCCCTCATCAGCTAAAAAAAGAAACGTTAATGGGTTTATAAGTTAAATTGGCTCTCCAACCTATCAGACTAATTATTGATCGGACTCTCATGTTTGGTCTATAACACCAGGACTTTCATTGAGAGTCGATCCATGCTTGGGACCACGACTCAGAGAGTTCCTGCATCAGGAATGATGACTTGGACCCAAGACCTCATGACTAACGAGGTTGTTGGTCCTAAGCGAGGGCGATTATTATTTACCAATATCCTTCACCGATTAAAAAGAGGAATGCTAATTTGGTTAAGGATAATTGGGTTCTCCCACTCATTCATCATGCTGAGTCTTTTGGGTTGGGCTGTGCTTTTTGATCCTTAACATAAAATGACACTATACGAATTTCAATATTTCTTAAATTTTCTTAACATCAAAGTGGACATCTCACTCATAACTGAATTTCCCTATTCTTTTATTCTTTAACATTTCAATTTTCCATATAGTAGGAAGATGTAAATTGGTAGTAGGATACTTATGTCAGAAAACTAATGTTGTAATACCATAAAATGGCTTTAAAAATATAGCTATAACATTGTCTAGGCGTAACTTTTTTGAGGATGGAAGACCAAGATTTTTAATGCATTCTACAAAACCATATATAGATAAAGAAACAGAACTCCAAAAATGTTTTTTGACTGTCAATGCTATCATCAAACTCTTGTGATTTTCTTTGTTGATTCCCTCGAATCACAACCACCTTAGAAGAACAACTCCAAGCCTTAGCAGAATGACTGCGGCAGACAGCCCCACATGGCTATGAATTTTTAGCACAAAAATGTCGTTTCACTATGGTTAGTAAGTTTGCATGGACTCATTCGCAGATTGATAAGATTAGGAACGAATTCAGGAGGAGTTACCTGCTAAAAGGCTCTTTCAAAATTGGTCTCTATGATTTGAAGCACGTCTTTATTGATTTTACTGATGAGGGTGATTTTAATTGCTTCCATGGAAAATGATCATTGCACCTTTGAAGTATCAATTATGAGAGTTCAACAATGGACAACGAAGTTTAAAGATGACATGGAATCCGCGCTAACCACAGTGTGGGTCTAGCTCCCAGATCTTCCCTGGTACTAGCATGACTGGGCAGTGATGGAAAGAATTCTTGAACCTATTGGTCCTCTGATTTCTTTGGACAAAGCTACCCTGGCGAGGACTAGACTAACCACTGTTAAAGCTCATGTTGGAATTGATCTAACTCGGTCAAGGTTGCACGAAATAGAAGTGGCATTAGTGGATAATTCAGGCAAGCTAGACATGACCACCCAATTCATTAAATATGGAAGAGGCATGGGCATTTTGATGCCTAATGCAGATTAATTCAGAAAAAAGATTTACCTGATATCTCAGGCGTAGTTAATACACAGATAAATGATTAAAAAAATGTAGGGGATAATAAAGATTTGGTGGATGTTAGAAATTAAAAGAAGGGAAGTAAAATTTCATAACAACCTACAAGATCACAACAACCTCACATCGCAGATAGTGGAGGAGTAGACAATTGTTGACTCAGCTATGGAGATTAGCCTAATGGAAATGATGTATCATCATGAGCAGGCTGTCATTGCCAAAGAAATGGAGACCGATCGTGTGGTGATTCAGGCACATCCTGATGGTACTGTTACAAATTAATAACAGGAAAAAAAGGAAGAAAACAAAGAACAACAATGGTGTTCAAAGGAAAGTGAAGAAAGAGCGAAAAGTGAAAGTCACAATTCCCAAACACTTGGAGGAATGTTGTTGATGCAGAGAAAAATTTGCTCAAGTTGTCCGATGATCAAATAAGGATATCTGTGGCAAAAAGGAAGAAGAAAATTTTCCATTCAGAAGCTAACTAAAATTTTCCAGTGTTAAATGAGGACCTGAATGTATCAGGAAAAATAGCTTCCCTACTTGAACCTGCAGCCAATAGAAGTTTAAGGGGCGAAGTGCACTCAAAGGTTATATAGGAGTATCTATTAGCATTGATATTGTAGTCTAGGAACTTACACAAGGGAAGTCTCCAATGCTTAACCCGACAATGCCTTTACCTTAATTAAAGGTGACACCGGGAACAAATTGGTTGAAGGTAGACCAAATTCCAGAAACGCAAGGTACTGAAAAGGGACATGTACTTGCAGGCAGGAAAGAGAGTAATCAGACAATGAGTCTACACGCAGGCTTAAAATTTCCTGTGACTGTAGTCAACCAAAATCAAGGCTTTTTGGTAGTAATAAACTATAAACTGTTACTATTACCAAACCAATCATCATTAAGAGCACTTACATCCTTATTTGAGCTGGGATTTAAGCCTCGATAAGGAAATGAGGTACAAAATCTCTATAAGAATGAACTACCTCTACGTGCTCTCTTGGTTCACTTAAGTAAATCTACTCTTCGGATATCTTCAGTTGAATCTACATAGATTATAAGACTATTATGTATATTTTTCCCAGTAGAATATTTCTTATTCCTTGCCATCCATTGTATGGTAAATGAAGGCCCCTACACCAGCCATCATTGTCTCCTCCTTGAATTGCTTACCGTGCTTCCTCTAGATTGTTTGTAGGCTTTTCTGCACATTCCATATTTTCTTAGCCCATAAGCAGTCTTGGAACAATTGCTGGCTCGACTCAAGCACTTCCTCTCCATATAAGATACAGTTAGTTTGTTCACATGGTATACCCATCCTTATCTCCATAATAAGTAGTTTGTCCTGCACTGCTAACCATAATATGAATTTGTACTTACGGAGTATCACACAAATCAACAACCTTTCTCCCAAGAGTATTCGAGTCTTTGTGGTTCATGGAAGAAGGCTTCACCAAAGGCCTCTAAACGAAGCAAAAAGGAATAAAGAAACTTAAGCCCTAATGCTTCCGATGATCAACACACTATCATGGAACAAAATAGGCAGGAAGTCCAGAGAATGGCTAAAATCACTCCAAATCCAATACCAACTCTTATTCATTGCCTTGCAAGAACGAAAAGTTGGATCTTCCAAGATTGTAAGTACCGAATACAACTTAGGCTTCATTATTTTTCAATTGCAATAATATAATATGGTTGTTTTAGTAATCGAAAATATGTCCAAATTCTTGAAGATACTAAACAGCATGTCACGTGTCAATTAAAGAGGAATATGAAATTTCCCCATGTTTACTTAACTATGGTCTACGCCAAATGTACCACTAATTTAAGAAGACAATTGTGGGATGAGATTAGAGCCTGTGATGAAAAAATTTAGGGACCTCGGGGAGTAGTTGGCAACTTCAATGTCATTCTTGATGCTAGTGAGAAACTTGGAAGGCAACCTCTGTTGGGTTTAATGGAAGAATGTGAATGGGAAATGGGTAGAAACTGAAAAGGTTCTCTTTTGTAGGGAAATGCACTTTCTCCCACATTGGTAGAGGAAAAGGATTTTGTTGGGTTTAAATAGAGATTTACTTCTCTTAGCTCTTAAAAGGGATGAGAAGGAGGGAAGCCTCGCGCCGTCGTCGTCGCTCGCTCGCCTTGGCTTCGGCTTCAGTCAATTGATTTGATTGACTTAAATTTTTGGACCAACAACGGGCAGCTCCGTTTGTGTACCTGCCCTTGAATGTCTATATAAACTGGTCATTTGTCAGTCCTTGATCACGACAGACAACATAGAACACAGACATAGACTGAAGTTCTTCGGCTTCAGTCAATTGATTTGATTGACTTAAATTTTTGGACCAACAACGGGCAGCTCCGTTTGTGTACCTGCCCTTGAATGTCTATATAAAGTGGTCATTTGTCAGTCCTTGATCACGACAGACAACATAGAACACAGACATAGACTGAAGTTCTGAGATAGAGACTCCACAGAGACTCAAACTCGGACAGATAGAAACGTAACCTCGGACAGAGGATACGAAACCTCGGGCAGAGGATAGAAACACTCGGGCAGAGAAAAGCACTGACAGAAAGCATATCTCACTGCATCCCCTCCCTTTCTGCATATTAAGTGAGTCGTGTGATTTGCTCCGTTCCTTTGTGTTCGCTGTGTTCTAACTGTTTGAAGTGCCGCTACGGTAGAACTGTTATCCCGTTCCATCCTGGGAGAAATTAACCCGTGAACCTTGGGCATCGTGAGGGGGTTAGATTTTTTAAGGAGACACAAGTAACTTGTGGGCTCGGAATTGTCCTATACTAACAGATTATTTGCTGCAGGTTTTTTGTATCTTCTAATTTATTTAAAGCACAGGAACCAACAAGTTTAAGAAATCTTTTGTTATTTATTTTCTGCGATTAAATAAATACTGATTAAGGAGACTGGTTAAGGAGACTAAAACCTTTGTGGTTTTCTACTCCTAAACTGCATATTAATCTGCTCGTGGAGACTACAACCTTTGTGGTTTTCTACTCCTGTACTGCATATTACTCTGCTCGTGGGGACTAAAACCTTTGTGGTTTTTGTACTCCTAATTACTGTGAAATATTCTGTTTGTGGAGACTAAAAGCCTTCGTGGTTTTTCTTACTCCAATTGTTTAAACAGTTTATTGATTTTGTTTCTGCTCGTGTCATTTGCAGAGATGACAAACGGAGTGGATTCAACCGTCCCTGTTGGGAGTACTAATGCTACCACAGTTTCTGGGACTGCTGGGCCTAGCCGTGCTGCTGCAACGGTCATGCCACCTGCAGAGAAACCGGGGAAGTTTTCTGGTGTGGATTTTAAGAGATGGCAGCAAAAGATGTTCTTTTATCTGACCACCTTAAGCCTGCAAAGGTTTATTAAGGAGGATGCTCCAATCCTGACTGATGAAACACCTGAAAACGAACGCTTCCTCGTGATTGAGGCTTGGACTCATTCTGACTTCCTATGCAAGAATTATATTCTAAGTGGCTTGGAAGATGACTTGTACAACGTTTATAGTAACGTTGAAACGTCTAAGAAACTGTGGAATGCGTTGGAAAAGAAGTATAAGACTGAAGATGCTGGACTGAAGAAGTTTGTGGCTGCCAAATTTCTGGATTATAAAATGGTGGATAACAAATCTGTTGTGTCCCAAGTCCAAGAACTTCAAGTCATTATACATGATCTCCTTGCTGAAGGTTTGGTCCTGATTAATACTTATGTTGAAAGTATTAATTATGTTGTTGCTAACAAACTTTTCTTTGAAGGTTTGGTGATCAACGAGGCGTTTCAAGTTGCAGCCATGATTGAAAAGTTACCTCCTTTGTGGAAGGAATTTAAAAATTACTTGAAACATAAGCGCAAGGAGATGACCCTTGAAGATTTGATTGTTCGCTTAAGAATTGAAGAGGACAACAAATCAGCTGAGAAGAAGGCTCGTGGAAATGCTACAATAGCGGGAGCAAATATTGTGGAGCATAATCCAAATAAGAGGAAGAAGCCTTCTGGAGGGAAGACCAACCTTAGCAAGAAAAAATTCAAGGGAAATTGCTACAATTGTGGCAAGAGTGGACATAAGTCCGTAGACTGTCGTACTGCAAAGAAGGACAGGAAAAATGGAAAAGGTCAAGCAAACATGGTTGAAGACAATAAGTTGTCTCAAGGAGTGCAAGACATTGATCTGTGCGCTATGATTTCTGAATACAACTTAGTTGGAAATCCTAAAGAGTGGTGGATTGATTCAGGAGCCACCCACAATGTTTGTGCTGTGCAGGAAGCCTTTGCTTCATATGCTCCCGCTGGACCTGATGAGGCGCTCTCTATGGGCAATTCTGCAATGGCGAAAATTGAGGGATATGGAAAGATATACCTCAAGATGACGTCTGGCAAGGTTGTGACTCTGACCAATGTTCTTCACGTTCCTGAAATAAGGAAGAACTTGGTGTCTACTGCACTTCTCGTTAAAAACGGGTTTAAGTGTGTGTTTGTCTCTGACAAAGTTGTAATAACTAAGAATGAGCCGTATGTAGGAAAAGGTTACCTGACTGAGGGCCTTTTCAAACTCGATGTAACGGTCATTGACAATATGAATAAAACTGCAGCTTCTTGTTATTTACTTGAGTCAAATAATTTGTGGCATTCTCGTTTGGGACATGTCAATTATAAAAACTTGCGGAAAATGATCAATTTAGAAGTATTGCCTAAATTTGATTGCGAGAAGTCAAAATGTCAAACATGTGTTGAGTCTAAATATACGAAACACCCTTACAAGTCAATTGAAAGGGATTTAGAACCATTAGACTTAATTCATACGGACATTTGTGACATGAAGTCAATACCATCTCGCGGTGGAAAGAAGCATTTCATAACTTTTATTGACGATAGCTGTCACGACCCAACCTAGGGTCACGACGGATGACCAACACTAAGTATCGATCATCATTAATTCTGCTGATAATCTGCTAACCATTATAACTGATAAATAGAATAAGCATAAACCTAGCTGATAAGGAGTATGCAATGCAAATAGCTGACAAGGCTAACATAAGCTGACATACATAACATACTGACTGCACCACACAGGGACATATCTACAGGCCTCTAAGAGTGATGAACTGAATATACAAAGGACGAGATAAGACCCCGCCATACCCAAGCTGGCTGACTG
This sequence comes from Petunia x hybrida, assembly GCA_037355625.1. NCBI lineage: Eukaryota > Viridiplantae > Streptophyta > Magnoliopsida > Solanales > Solanaceae > Petunia > Petunia x hybrida. The sequence goes on along the minus strand of JBBBVM010000046.1, from coordinate 1,014,188 downwards.
TACACATACCAAAAGATAAGTAACTCCGGGAGTAAGCGGAGTGACTCCAGTAGCTGATAGATGGCCTACTAACATGGTCCAAGCATTGATCTATCTGCACCTGCGCGGCATGAAACGCAGCGCCGCAGAAAAGGGCGTGAGTACGATATGTACCAAGTATGTAAGGCATGGGCATATAATATGTCATAGCTGAATGAAACTGTAGGCTGGAATATAAATATGTAAACATGAGCTGGAGCATAGCAATATAGCTGGAAATCTGAAGAACGTACTAAACATGATATGAATATAAGCTGAAGTCTAGCTGAATCTGAACCTGAAGACTGAGCTGAACTATACTGATAAATAACTGTAATATGACTGATAGCTGGTTACTAGAAACTGGAACTGATAACTGTCAACTGATACTGATGCTAAGAACTGGTGGCTGATAACTGAGAACTGATAACTGTCAACTGATACTGACGCTAAGAACTGGTGGCCGATAACTGAGAACTGATGACTGTCAACTGATACTGACGCTAAGAACTGGTGGCCGATAACTGAGAACTGATAACTGTCAACTGATACTGACGCTAAAACTGAACTGTTATTTGAACTGGTACCTGTTTGGTGTTATGGGCTATATCCCCCCAAATCAGGTAACTGAACATCTGAACTAGTACCTGTCTGGCGTTATGGGCTGTATCCCCCCAAATCAGGTAACTGAAAACCGGAACTAGTACCTGTCTGGTGTTATGGGCTGTATCCCCCCAAATCAGGTAACTGAAAACCAGAACTAGCCTCATGTATAATCATGCAGTGCATACTGTGGCTATATACGTGTATATAACAAACCTGGTGGGTGTTATGGGCTATATCCCCCCCAGCCAGTAATATCTAGTCTCTCTGGTCAGAGTGTGTGAATGACACCCGGTCACACTAGGTGTTTCAACTCCCGCCTGAACCAGAGGGGCTGTATCCCCCAGACGGGTAGTATCACACGCGACCGGACTGTGTGTCCAATGTCCAACCTCTATGGGGGACTCCAAATCACACATAACATGATCACAATATAAGCATAAGCATGTATGAGGCATAACACATGTGGCAGCAATATATATGGACTCAAAGGAATGATAAGAAAACTCTGGATGGAATTGTAGACACAACCTGAAACTTAGAATTTGTCTTAACTCTTTGACTTTTATAAAAATTTTGGCAGAGTTTCCTCTGAAACTGGATGATCCGCAAAACAGAACCAGCACTATACTATACACGGGAATGGATACCCGGATAAACTGATAACATAAACAAATTAACTGGATAACAAGATGAGAGTGGCGTAACAATTCCACGGATGTACAGAATTTCTAGACAGTACCAGCGTCCTGTATTGCATCATAGTTTTGAAGGTGCAGATAAAAGTTATAGACCTCATGGTCTTCATGAAAGTTGTAGATATATGTCTTAGGATTATGGAAATTCTTAAATCATCTTAATATCAATTTTGTATAAGCAGTTATGATCAATATACTAACAGCTGTCAAAAGTTCAAAATGATTTTCCAGATTTTGAAACGTTTTGCCTTTCTGATTTGGACGTCTTTCACCTTGGATTTTAGTACCAAATTAAGTATATACAAGGTTTCCTTGGTACCATACAAGTTTCTCACAAGAAAAACTAAGTTTGAAACTAATAAAAGCTTCAAAATCTAAAAGATACATGCCTTGCCAAAAGAAAGGTTTAGCCTTACATACCTTTGATGTTTCTAGCTTCTAAACTTCGTTTCCTTTGAATTCCACACCTCCCAAAGCTTAAACAAGCTATAATACAATATTTAGGTACTTTACTTAGCCATGAAGTAATTCTAAAACTCAAACTATAGAAGAAATTGAAGGTAGCATAATGTTACCCTAATCGCGTAGAGCGTTTTGACGCAATTTGTCTTCAATTTCGAGTTAAGGTTGATGTTGTTTCTTCAAAATCATAAAAATTAGCTTCAACTCAAGAGAGAACTGTTTCTATGGTGTATGTTCTGGAAAATGACGAAGATAATACATTTTTTTCCTTTTATACTCGAAATATTTCAGTTACAGTCCTCTTTTGCACTTATGGCCCTTTTTCTGGCCTGACTTCTGACGCTCATATCTTTTTATCTATAAGTTGTATGAACAAACCGTTAAAAGTGTTGGAAACTACACTCCAAGACCTTCAATTTGGTATATGATATGTCCCCAAAAGACTTCATATAACACATGAAATTAATTGCTGAAAAGGCTCCGTTACAAGGCAATTCCTTAGTCGGTTTTTCCGCAACTTAAATCTGATTTTTCCCAAACTTTATATTCAACATATAAACATCATATATGGTCATATTATTACTTTAAACTCACTTAAATCATTCTTAACATGATATTATAATGATATACGTCAATTTAGACGTACGGGGTGTAACAATATTCCCCCGTTAGGAACATTCGTCCTCGAATGTTAAATGAAGTATGTAGAAGCATTAAGCAACGATCTGTTACATACTCGAAGTAATGAAGAGATGTGTATATTTGGCTCTCATGTCATTTTCAGCTTCCTAAGTTATTTATATTATTGCTTTGATATAGCATCTTAACTAAAGGAATGTCTTTCGTCCTTACTCGACGAATCTGCCTCTTTAAATTGCAACTGGCACCTCCTTATTAGTCAACTGTTCTGTAATCTGTACATCCTCTACTAGTACAACTCTAGAAGGATCTCTGACACATTTTTTTTTTAGCATGGAAACAAGGAATACTGGATGTACCTCCTGAAGGTCTGCTTGAAGGTCTAACTCGTAGGCTACACGCCCAACTCGCGTGATAACCTGATATGGACTAATAAATCTAGGGCTAAGCTTCCCTTTTTTTCTAAATCTCATAACGCCTTTCATAGGTGATACTTTCAGCAATACCCAATCGCCAATTTGAAATTCTAAATCTCGACGTCGATTATCTGCATAGGGCTTCTGTCTGCTCTGCGCTGCTAATAATATTTCCCTGATCAACTTGACTTTATCAATTACTTGTTGGATTAAGTCTGGACCTATCAATTGAGACTCGCCAACCTTGAACCATCATATAGAAAACCTGCATTTGTGCCCATACAAAGCTTCATATGGCACCATCTGTATGCTAGAATGATAGCTATTATTATATGCAAACTCTATCAACAGTAGGTGACCATTCCAGCTGCCTCTAAAATCTAACACTTAAGCTCTGAGCATATTTTCTAATGTCTGAATGGTCCGCTCAGCCTGTCTGTCTGTCTATGGATGAAATACTGTACTCAAATACACCTGTGTCCCTAAACCTGTCTGGAACGATCTATAGAAATTAGCTGTAAACTGGTGCGCCCCCGTCTGAAATAATAAATACTGGAATACCATGTAGGCGCACTATCTCTCTGATATAAAGTCTGGCATAATCCTCTGCTGTATATGTAGTTCTAACAGGAAAGAAATGAGCTCATTTAGTAAGCCTGTCAACTATAACCCAAATAGAGTCATATCTGCTCCGCGTACAGGGCAAGCCTGTAATGAAGTCCATATTTACTGTTTCCCATTTTCATGATGAAATCTCTATTTCCTGTAACAAGCCACTAGGTTTTTTTTTTTTGCTCGACTTTAACCTGCTGGCAGTTAGGACACTGAGCCATAAATTCTGCTATATCACGCTTCATTCCATCCCAACAATAAATCTGCTTAAGATCATGGTACATATTAGTCGAACCTGGATGAACAATGTATCTGAAATAATATGCCTCGGACATAATCTGTCCACGTAAATCTACAACATCAGGAACACAAAGTCTTTCTTTATACCTAAGAACCCCGTCACTAGTAACCTATATGGTAATTTCAGTTTTCTTCTGGCTATCTGTTGGTATTCAACTAGAACAGGATCCTCATACTAGTGCTGTTTTACTTCTGTAACTAGGCAAGTAGTGGCTGCTTTCTGAACTATAACTCTTGCATCCTCTGAATCTATTAATCTGACTCCTAAGCTGGACAACTGGTGGAGTGCATGAGCTAACTCTCTTTTCTGCGGCTGAAGTAAGATAAACTACACATGGACTTATGACTAAGGGCATCAACTACAACATTCGCTTTACCTGGATGATAAAGAATTTCCATGTCTTAGTCCTTTAGCAACTCTAGCCATCACCTTTGTCGCAGGTTTAGTTCATTCTGATTAAATATGTACTTGAGGCTCTTATGATCTGTCTAAATATTAACATGAACCCTGCACAAATAATGTCTCCAAATATTTAATCCATGAATGACTGCTGCAAACTCTAGATCATGAGCAGGATAGTTCTGCTCGTGCTTTTTCAGCTGCCTGGAAGCATAGGCAATTACTCTTCCGTGCTACATCAGACACAACCAAGACCAATTCGAGAAGCGTCACAGTAAATGACATAGCCCTCAGATCCATCTGAAAGTGTAAGTACTAGAGCCGTTATCAACTTGTTCTATAGTTCTTAGAAGTTGTGCTCACAAGAGTCTGACCACTGAAATTTGGCTGCTTTCTGTGTCAATTTGGTCAGTGGAGTTGCAATGGAGGAAAAACCCTCTACGAACCTTCTATAGTAACCTGCCAAACCGAGTAAACTACGTACATTAGTTGGCGTCGTAGGTCTGGACCAATTCTTCACAGCCTCGATCTTCTAGTCATCTACTTTAATTCTTTCTGCTGAAACTATATGGCCAAGAAATGCCACTGAATCTAACAAGAATTCACACTTTGAGAACTTAGCATATAATTGCTGGTCTTGAAGAATACCCAATACTGTGCGTAGGTGCTCCACATGCTATGATTCAGACTTTGAATAGATGAGAATATCATCAATAAATATAATCACAAATAAATCTAAATAAGGCCTGAATACGCTGTCCATTAGATTCATAAATACTGCAAGGGCATTAGTGAGTCCAAAAAACATCACTAAAAACTCATAATGGCCATTCCTAGTCCTGAATCCAGTCTTAGGTATATCAGATTCTCTGACTCTAACCTGATTGTAGCCTGATCACAAATCTATCTTCGAGAAGCACTTGGCACCTTGAAGCTGGTCGAACAAGTCATCAATCCTGGGCAGAGGGTATTTATTCTGCTCTCTTTTTCACAAACAATACCGGGGCTCCCCATGGGGAAATTCTGGGTCTGATGAGGCCTTTATCTAACAAATCCTTCAGTTGCCCCTTAAATTCTTTCTGTTATACAGGTGCCATCCTGAAGAACATGCCCGTGATGGCGTGCTGGTGCTGAGCAAGCAACTGCTGATCTAGCTGGCTGGGCTGTACAACTACCACCCCTAGTCGGGCAATCTCTCATGAAATGGCCTGCCTCGCGACAAATATAACAAGTATCAACTCCTAACTGACATGGACCCAAGTGGCGTTTACCACAATCTGAACATCTGGGATATGTCTGACTGGCCAGTATCGAAGTACCACGGCACTGAAATCCTGAAATCTGTGATGCCTGACTAGCTCTGGACTGAGGAGTTCTATCAGATCTCAGGCCACGAGACTGTATAGGTATACTAGCTGGTGGTTGTCTAACACACTGCTATCTACTCGCTCCAGACGTCTCTCCAAACGAAGCAGAAAATCTGCCCCTCTTGTCTAGCACTTTATCCCTGTCGGCTCTCTATTTTTGCTTCCTCTCCTCAAGTAACAAAGCAAATGCCTGAATGTTATGTTCATACATGACTGCATAACAACTGTCATACGCTCGTTCACTAGGTGTGGAGCTAGTCCCACTATACCTGTGAATTCTATCTTCCATACTCACTACCACCGTAGGGGCAAACCATGCTAAAGAACTAAAGCAATAATTATACTCTTCTACACTCAAACTTCCCTGTCTCAAGCTCAGGAACTGATTAGCACGGTCTCCCTATGCCTCTATAGGCATATACTGATAAAGGAAGGCATCTGAAAATTCCTTCCGAGTCGTGGGAGTAGCATCGGGCCGTCTAGATAGCTCCCATGTCTGATATCACCCTGCTGCTAAGTTATCCAATCTGAATGCATCCAACTCTACTAACTCTGTGTCTGACACGTGCATAACCCTCAACATTCTGGCTATCCTCACTAGAAAATCCTGAGGGTCCTCTCCTGTACGGGATCTGGTAAAAACTGTAGGCTCTAGCCTGATAAAATCATTGATCCTGGATCCAACATCTCCCTGGGCATCTGGACTGTGTTGTCTAGTCTGAGCAACTACAACACTGGTCAATAATCTGATGGCATCCCTCATTTTCTGCCCCTAACTGTTGGGTAGAGGAGCTGGACGTACAGTAGCTGCGGTACCTCTAATATCGCCCTGACCTGAAGGGATCTGTGAGGCCTCAGATGGAGTCTCAGGTCTGGACTTCTCACTCTCATCCACCTCAGGTGGCACTCTACTAGTACCCTGGCCGGCAATAGCCTTGCCCATCTGGGCAGCTGTTAGTTTCTTTGGCGGCATCGCTTTGCTGAAATTACTATTGTTAGAGGGCTGAATTCTATAATCATGGCTCTATCGCACGATCTAGAGAAGAAAGAAAGACAACTGTCCTGAAGTGCCTTGTAGCCTCCTGTTCAAAAGTATGGCGCGCAACATACTCCTAAACAAGACTCTACTAGACACGGCCTGTAGACACCCTAGGACTGAACTGCTCTGATACCACTTTTGTCACGACCCAACCTAGGGTCACGACGGATGACCAACACTAAGTATCGATCATCATTAATTCTGCTGATAATCTGCTAACCATTATAACTGATAAATAGAATAAGCATAAACCTAGCTGATAAGGAGTATGCAATGCAAATAGCTGACAAGGCTAACATAAGCTGACATACATAACATACTGACTGCACCACACAGGGACATATCTACAGGCCTCTAAGAGTGATGAACTGAATATACAAAGGACGAGATAAGACCCCGCCATACCCAAGCTGGCTGACTGTACACATACCAAAAGATAAGTAACTCCGGGAGTAAGCGGAGTGACTCCAGTAGCTGATAGATGGCCTACTAACATGGTCCAAGCATTGATCTATCTGCACCTGCGCGGCATGAAACGCAGCGCCGCAGAAAAGGGCGTGAGTACGATATGTACCAAGTATGTAAGGCATGGGCATATAATATGTCATAGCTGAATGAAACTGTAGGCTGGAATATAAATATGTAAACATGAGCTGGAGCATAGCAATATAGCTGGAAATCTGAAGAACGTACTAAACATGATATGAATATAAGCTGAAGTCTAGCTGAATCTGAACCTGAAGACTGAGCTGAACTATACTGATAAATAACTGTAATATGACTGATAGCTGGTTACTAGAAACTGGAACTGATAACTGTCAACTGATACTGATGCTAAGAACTGGTGGCTGATAACTGAGAACTGATAACTGTCAACTGATACTGACGCTAAGAACTGGTGGCCGATAACTGAGAACTGATGACTGTCAACTGATACTGACGCTAAGAACTGGTGGCCGATAACTGAGAACTGATAACTGTCAACTGATACTGACGCTAAAACTGAACTGTTATTTGAACTGGTACCTGTTTGGTGTTATGGGCTATATCCCCCCAAATCAGGTAACTGAACATCTGAACTAGTACCTGTCTGGCGTTATGGGCTGTATCCCCCCAAATCAGGTAACTGAAAACCGGAACTAGTACCTGTCTGGTGTTATGGGCTGTATCCCCCCAAATCAGGTAACTGAAAACCAGAACTAGCCTCATGTATAATCATGCAGTGCATACTGTGGCTATATACGTGTATATAACAAACCTGGTGGGTGTTATGGGCTATATCCCCCCCAGCCAGTAATATCTAGTCTCTCTGGTCAGAGTGTGTGAATGACACCCGGTCACACTAGGTGTTTCAACTCCCGCCTGAACCAGAGGGGCTGTATCCCCCAGACGGGTAGTATCACACGCGACCGGACTGTGTGTCCAATGTCCAACCTCTATGGGGGACTCCAAATCACACATAACATGATCACAATATAAGCATAAGCATGTATGAGGCATAACACATGTGGCAACAATATATATGGACTCAAAGGAATGATAAGAAAACTCTGGATGGAATTGTAGACACAACCTGAAACTTAGAATTTGTCTTAACTCTTTGACTTTTATAAAAATTTTGGCAGAGTTTCCTCTGAAACTGGATGATCCGCAAAACAGAACCAGCACTATACTATACACGGGAATGGATACCCGGATAAACTGATAACATAAACAAATTAACTGGATAACAAGATGAGAGTGGCGTAACAATTCCACGGATGTACAGAATTTCTAGACAGTACCAGCGTCCTGTATTGCATCATAGTTTTGAAGGTGCAGATAAAAGTTATAGACCTCATGGTCTTCATGAAAGTTGTAGATATATGTCTTAGGATTATGGAAATTCTTAAATCATCTTAATATCAATTTTGTATAAGCAGTTATGATCAATATACTAACAGCTGTCAAAAGTTCAAAATGATTTTCCAGATTTTGAAACGTTTTGCCTTTCTGATTTGGACGTCTTTCACCTTGGATTTTAGTACCAAATTAAGTATATACAAGGTTTCCTTGGTACCATACAAGTTTCTCACAAGAAAAACTAAGTTTGAAACTAATAAAAGCTTCAAAATCTAAAAGATACATGCCTTGCCAAAAGAAAGGTTTAGCCTTACATACCTTTGATGTTTCTAGCTTCTAAACTTCGTTTCCTTTGAATTCCACACCTCCCAAAGCTTAAACAAGCTATAATACAATATTTAGGTACTTTACTTAGCCATGAAGTAATTCTAAAACTCAAACTATAGAAGAAATTGAAGGTAGCATAATGTTACCCTAATCGCGTAGAGCGTTTTGACGCAATTTGTCTTCAATTTCGAGTTAAGGTTGATGTTGTTTCTTCAAAATCATAAAAATTAGCTTCAACTCAAGAGAGAACTGTTTCTATGGTGTATGTTCTGGAAAATGACGAAGATAATACATTTTTTTCCTTTTATACTCGAAATATTTCAGTTACAGTCCTCTTTTGCACTTATGGCCCTTTTTCTGGCCTGACTTCTGACGCTCATATCTTTTTATCTATAAGTTGTATGAACAAACCGTTAAAAGTGTTGGAAACTAAACTCCAAGACCTTCAATTTGGTATATGATATGTCCCCAAAAGACTTCATATAACACATGAAATTAATTGCTGAAAAGGCTCCGTTACAAGGCAATTCCTTAGTCGGTTTTTCCGCAACTTAAATCTGATTTTTCCCAAACTTTATATTCAACATATAAACATCATATATGGTCATATTATTACTTTAAACTCACTTAAATCATTCTTAACATGATATTATAATGATATACGTCAATTTAGACGTACGGGGTGTAACAATAGCACACGTTACTGCTATGTTTATTTACTTAGTAGTAAAGATGAGGCAGTTGACGCATTCAAGCAATACAAAAATGAAGTTGAAACGCAACTTACCAAAAATATCAAAATGATAAGAAGTGATAGGGGTGGAGAATATGAATCTCCTTTTGAACAAGTGTGTTTGGAATATGGCATTATTCATTAAAAAACTGCCCCCTACACGCCTCAATCTAATGGGATTGCGGAAAGGAAGAATCGAACCTTAAAGGAGATGATGAATGCCTTGTTGATAAGTTCGGGTCTACCCCAGAACTTGTGGGGGGAAGCCTTATTCACGGCTAATCAAATACTCAATCGAGTTCCCCATAGCAAAACACTGTCCATTCCATATAAAAAGTGGAAAGGAAGGAAGCCCAACTTGAATTATTTCAAAGTGTGGGGGTGTTTGGCTAAAGTGCAAGTCCCAAAATCCAAAAGGGTTAAGATTGGACCGAAAACAATTGATTGTGTTTTCATTGGGTATGCTAGAAACTGTAAAGCATATCGGTTTCTGGTTTATAAATTAAAAAATCCCGACATTCATGTTAATACTGTGATGGAATCAGATAATGCTGAATTCTTTGAAACCATATATCCGTATAAGAAAGAATGCGAGTCAATTGGTGAAAGATCCAAATGACCTTGGGAAGGAACCAAAGGAAAGTCACCAAATGAGGAAGAACCAAGACGAAGCAAGCGTCAAAGAACTTCTACGTCATTTGGAGATGACTTTGTCACTTTTTTGTTGGAAAGTGAGCCTTGGACGTTTAAAGAAGGAATGTCTTCTTCAGACTCTCCATTTTAGAAAGAGGCAGTCAATAGTGAAATAGAATCTATTTTGAGCAACCATACTGGGGAGTTGATTTATCTTCCTCCTGGAAATAAACCATTAGGTTCTAAATGGATTTTCAAAAGGAAAATCAAAGCTGATGGCACTATTGACAAGTACAAGGCAATGCTTGTTGTTAAAGGATATAGACAATAAGAAGGTCTTGACTACTTTGACACATACTCACCGGTAACCAGAATAACATCCATACGTATGTTAATAGCGTTAGCCGCTGTGTATGATCTGGAAATCCATCAGATGGACGTTAAGACAACATTCTTAAACGGGAATTTAGAGGAAGAGATTTACATGGAACACCCTGAAGGGTTCGTGGTTCCAGGTAAAGAAAATATGGTGTGTAAACTTGTTAAGTCGCTTTATGGACTAAAACAAGCACCTAAACAATGGCATGCGAAATTTGATCATACAATGTTGTCAAATGGCTTTAAAATTAACGAGTGTGACAAATGTGTCTACATTAAGAACATTCCTAATTTTGTAGTCATTGTTTGCTTATATGTGGACGACATGTTGATAATGAGCAATGACATTGCCAATGTAAATGCTACAAAGCGCTTGCTGACTAGCAAATTTGATATGAAAGACTTAGGAGTTGCGGACTTAATTCTGGGTGTTAAGATCCATAGAACTCCTCAAGGTCTGGCGTTGTCTCAAACTCACTACATCAACAGTGTGCTTGAAAAATTCAAATATTTGGGTTTTAAAGTTTCAAAGACTCCTATTGATGTAAACCTTGCTCTTAAGAAGAACAAAGGTCAAAGCATGTCGCAACGGGATTATGCACGTGTTTTGGGAAGTTTGATGTACGTCATGAATTGTACTCGACCAGATATAGCTTGTGCTATAAGTAAGCTTAGTCGATACACGAGTAATCCCAATCAGACCCATTGGATGGCAATGAAACGTGTTTTGGGATATTTAAGATATACCCAAGACTTTGCATTGCATTATAACAAGTATCCTGCAGTAATTGAAGGATATTGTGATGCCAATTGGATCACCGGCACAACTGATTCTAAGTCCACAAGTGGATATATTTTTGCACTTGGTGGAGGAGCGGTGTCTTGAAAATCGTCCAAGCAAACGTGTATTGCCCGCTCTACTATGGAAGCTGAATTCATAGCCTTAGATAAAGCCGGTGAAGAAGCTGAATGGCTTCGGAACTTTTTGGAAGACATTCCATTCTGGCCTAAACCGTTGACACCAATTTGTATACATTGTGACAGTCAGTCGGCCATAGGAAGAGCAAGGAATGTCATGTATAACGGTAAGAATCGTCACATACGACGAAGACATAAAACCGTTAGGGACCTACTCTCTAGAGGAATTATCACCATTGACTACGTGAAGTCAAGGGATAATGTGGTGGATCCGCTTACAAAAGGCCTAACTAGAGAGGCGGTTGAGTGTTCATCGAAGGGAATGGGACTATGGCCAAGGACAAGTCATCACGGCGGCAACTCTACCTAGGAGACTGGAGATCCCAAGAACTAGTTTCAAGGAGAATACAAAGTTGTGTATGACGGTCCAACATTGTCAATTAAATGTTTGGTCCATTCTCGTGATGAGACAATGTTCAAGTACCAAGGATAAAATGCTAGAGGCATTTTTTAATGATTATCTAATTTTGATATTGTAATTATCAAACAGTGTATATCTATAGGATTACAAGTTTAGAAATCACCTATGTAAGTGTGAAGTAGAAGCCGCTTCAAGGAGAATTTTGTTTGGCCAATTCTTTAATCACTTATGAAACCAGGCGGTGTTCATGGCTGAAACGAACACAACAGTGAGAACCAAAGACGGTTAAGGATTAGTTGTGTGACTTACGTTGTCTAGGTATACACCAAAGTTCGACGGTTCAAAGATATCAAATCTACCGATTGATCGAGTATATCTGATGTATGTTCACTACGGAAAGTTCAAAGGGAAACCTACTTATCCAGATGCAACTAATTCTTTCTTGCAAATCACACAAGTCTATCATGCATGTGTCCATACAACCATTCCCCATTCATGTGGGGGATTGTTGGGTTTAATGGAAGAATGTGAATGGGAAATGGGTAAAAGGTGAAAAGGTTCCCTTTTGTAGGGAAATGCACTTTCTCCCATATTGGTAGAGAAAAAGGATTTTGTTGGGTTTAAATAGAGATTTACTTCTCTTAGCTCTTAAAAGGGTTGAGAAGAAGGGAAGCCTCGCGCCGTCGTCGTCGCTCGCTCGTCTCGGCTTTGGCTTCGGATTCGGATTCGGATTCGGATTTGGATTTGGTCAATTGATATGATTGATTGACTTAAATTTTTGGACCAACAAAACTAAAATATTAATTAAATTAATATTTTATCCGTTTTTGTAATGGGCAGCTGAAGTGAGTTCAGTACCCGGGCAGCTGAAGGAACATCAGCAGATTAGTTCCTCCACGTTTCCCTCCACGTCTTTACATTAATGTCGGTCATTAGTGGTAGATTAATTCCTCCACATTAATGTCAGTCAGTAGTGGTAAATTAATTGCTCCATATTGAAGTCAGTCATTAGTGGACAGTTAAACTCTCCCACATTTTCTCATTAATCACCAGGTGTGTCTCTTCACCTGGCCTTGAATGTCTATATAAACTGGTCATTTGTCAGTCCTTGATCACGACAGACAACATAGAACACAGACATAGACTGAAGTTCTGAGATACAGACTCCACAGAGACTCAAACTTGGACAGATAGAAACGTAACCTCAGACAGAGGATACGAAACCTCGGGCAGAGGATAGAAACACTCGGGCAGAGAAAATCACTGACAGAAAGCATATCTCACTGTATCCCCTCCCTTTCTGCATATTAAGTGAGTCGTGTGATTTGCTCCGTTCCTTTGTGTTCGCCGTGTTCTAACCGTTTGAAGTGCCGCTACGGTAGAACTGTTATCCCGTTCCATCCTGGGAGAAATTAACCCGTGAATCTTGGGCATCGTGAGGGGGTTAGATTTCTTAAGCAGACAAAAGTTACTTGTGGGCTCGGGATTGTCCTATACTAACAGATTATTTGCTGCAGGTTTTTTGTATCTTCTAATTTATTTAAAGCGCAGGAACCAACAACCTCTACAAAATTGAAGGAGCATTAATTTTATAAACTACATATATTCTTATGGGCGGAAATATGGGTTACTATGGTTACTTTTTATATTTGGAGCGGCAACAAAGGAAATCTTTTGACTATTTGGAAAAGGTTTGATAGACTGTTAACTAATAAAACATGGGATGATGAGTTGGGAGAAATAACGGTTACACACTTCGCTCGGATGTGCTTAGATCATGAATCTTTATCAATTACCATAAAACAGGTTGATAGATGTGGTCTAAGATAATTCAACTTTCTAGACTTTTAAGCAGAACATGAAGATTTTCTTACAAAAGTGGAGGAGGTCTAGAAAGAAGAAGTAATGGGGAACCTATGTGGGTGCTATATCAAAATATAAAATGGCCACTACAAGATTGAGCGCCTGATCTAGGCAGGCCTTTGGAGACATAGATGTATTGGAGAGTTCACGATGGTTCAGACGAAAAACGACCATCCTAAACAAGAAGAAATCAAGAAACTTTATGTTTCTCAAATTACATGATGTTGTCTTAAAACAAAAAGCGAGATCCAAGTGGCTCAAAGATGGTGATAAAAATACAACTTATTTTTTTAGAGTAAGGGAAGAAAAAAGAAGCTGGCTATAAAAATCAAGGATGATGGTGGAGCCTGAAGATAAGGGAACTAAGAGTAGTAGTTGCGTTATTCAATATTTTTTTTAGAAGATCTTCAACCACAATGAAGCCTCTGATGATCTGTCGTTTTTAGACCATGTAAGGCAAAAAGTGACTGAAGAAGATAATTTTATGTTAACATCCATGTTTTGTCAATAAAGGAGGTTAAGGAATGTGTTTTTTTTCTCTTAGTAGTTATAGTGCCCCTGGACAGGATGGCTTGAGTGCACTCTTCTACCAATCCTGCTGGTCAGTGATAGGAAAGAAAATTCATGATGCAGTAGTAACTTTCTTTGAAGGGGCGATGATTCCCAAGATATTTCACCTTGCCATGCTTCCGAAGGTAGACTTTCCACACCACCCGACTGATCTCAGACCCATAAGCCCGTGTAATTTCTCAAACAAGATATTTTCTGAAATCCTAAATTCAATATCTTCCTAGCTCCTCCCTAGGATCATGTCACTTAACCAGTAAGGTATCATTCAAGGAAGGTTAATATCAGAGAATATTCAGTTAGCCTAATAAATTCCAAGGGGTATACAAAAGCCTCATAAATGAGAAACTATAGTCATGAAAAAATATATGGCCAAGCCTATAGTAAAGTAGCTGATGCAGGGTAAACGAGCGGAAGCAACAAAGATAGCGGAAGCAATAAAGTAAACACGAGATCAAAAAATTAAGGGATGGGGAATAACAGAAATAGAAGAAAGAACGAATTAAACTAACCAAAGTAGATTGATTCAAAGGGAGAAAGAGACTTGAACCACTAACAAGGTCACACTAGCGGTGATCCACCATGGATTCCAAGTAAGAGATACATGAAGCTCAAACTTCAACAAGAATGGCCAAGCCTATTCTATCTTCTCAATTCTATCTTCAAAACTAGCTAATGAAATAAAATGACTAAGGTTCCTATTTATAGTCTTTCCTAAGACTATGTAAAAATGACATAAAAGCCCCCACAAGTTGGGGTAAAGTAATAAAGACCACGTAGGGTCAAACTAGAAAATAGCACTAGGCTTAAGAGTTGAACTTGTATTGGCTTCTCAGCAAAAGAGGCGGGGCGCCTAGTGTAGGCGGAGTGCCTGCCAAGTTGGACAGTGGGGGAGCTTGGGCGGAGCACCTCCCTTGAAGGCGGAGCGCCTAGGTTGCTCTATGCTTAGGCGGAGTGCCTGCTTTGCCTGGGCGGAGTGCCTAGCCTGGGGTGCCCTCGATACTTCTTCAATTCGCTCCCGAACTCTCGTCCTTTGCATCATTCACTCCCGGCTCTTGATGGTAAGTGCCTTAGGCTCAATTTTCCCTGCATCATCCTCCCCTTCTTGAAAGGATTTCGTCCTCGAAATCAAACCATCAAGACCTACAACCAAAGACAAGAATAAGCCAAATATCCTACAACAATAGTAGGTTAGTGCAAGTAGTGTGGAGAACACACTCTTATGGTATAATCAAGTATCAATGACAATGATAAAGTGCATGTTTCCAAAGAAAACAATAAGTACTTGGCTTCCCCAATAGGTGCACTCAACAGAAGATTCATCAAAGAGATCAATAGGGTAGAGAATATACAAGATCAAGCCATCAAAATTCCTATGATCCCTAAGTCCAATAAGAACCAACCAAGACTTCCCACTACAAGAGTAGGCAAGTCCAACAAGAGTGAATGCAAATGATGTGAAAATCACACTTTTGTGATAGAGCCAAGTATCAATACTAATCAAAAGGCTTATGTCTCCAAAGGAAACAACAAGTTCTTGGCTCAACAATGACAAGCACTCACTACCATAACAATAAGACATGGAACATGCAAGATTAAGCAACTAAGTTCCTCATGGCCTATAAGCTTATGGTCAACACACCAAGCCTTCAATGCATTACTATCACAATGTGACTTATTGGCTTTGGCATGCTCAACACCAAAGGTGTGATCAACATGTGGGGTGGAGTAAACAAAGTAGTTCAATTGGAAACTAACATCAAATACTCCACTCCCCTTCTTGGAAGCACTCTTACACACACCAAGAGTGACTTCCTCACCTCCAAATCCCACCTTCAATACGATCTCCCTCACTTAAAAAACTCCAAAGGAAGGTCTCCAAAATCGGTCCTTCATCATTATAGTCCACACAATGAAGGTTAGGACTACTAGAAGATGGTTCAACACAACCAATATCACGACCGCTCATCCCATTTGGAGTTCCAAACAATGGATCATCCATAGAGTCTAACTTTACAAACCATGGAGGTTCTATTTTACTACCAACCCTAGTTCGATATAATTCGCTACCACAAATGAGATTATCTTCACACAATGGAAATGTATAAGCATGCACCTCAAATTCATGGTCACACTCAAATTCATGGTCACACAAAAGCATGGTATCAAGACTAGGTTCTTCACTCTCACTCAAGGAGTCATTGAAAACAAATCGATCTATCTCATACTCTAGAGACTCCTCAAGGCCACAACCATCCTCGCTACGACACATAGGTCCACCATTCTCAAGCAATTCATCAAGGGAAAGGATAGGGTTTTCATTCAACTCATCTTCCCCTTTATCAAATATAGGTGGGGTGTCATAACAACGCTTACATACAAGGTGAACTACAACATCTTCACTAAAGAGAGGTTCAATAAAAATCGAGCTCACATCATGATGTGGCTTATTATCCCTCTCAAATAGTAGTTCACAATCACATACAAGTTGACCAACCGACTCTACACTAGTTGCAAACACATTGTAATCACACAATTCATCCACTAGTATAGAGTTTTCACAAACACTATCACATAACAAGGAAGTAACATGCTCAAGGGAAGAACTATCACATACCTTTGAGTGGCCATCTTGCTCACTCAATGCAATTAAAGTGTCATGATTTGTCCCTTCACCTTGAAGCTTGCATTGAAGATCTTCTTTACCTTGTCCTCCCATCTTGGAACATGATTGAGGCTCCATTGGTTTGCCTCCAAAAATTTCTACAAAAGTATTCACAATAGTTGAAGAAAAAGATAAAGAGTTAAGGTTAGAATAAGGGGTGTTCTCACTTTCAATGATTCTTTTTCCCTTTTTTTCCCTCATTTTCTTTTCAAGGTTGGGTGTAGATTCGGGTGGTGACATCCCACTCACATCACTCAACACATCCTCTCCTTTTTCCACTCGAGGAATGTCACCGGTCACTCCCTTACTCCTCTCAATCTTTTGTCTCTTATATTCGGGTGAGTTGGGACGGGGCCCAAGAATACCCATAGCCGGAGTAGGTGGAATCTTAACATCAACCCGGAATCTAGGACTTGGAGACTCATCACTTGAGATCTCCTCCTTCTTTATTGGTGAACCATTTGGTTTTGAAGCTTATGGTTTCGGGTTCACCTTGTTGACACTTGTCAACTCCTTTCTAGCACTAGTCCCACCAATTCTTGTATTTGTAGGACTTCTTGATTGCACTCTTTCAATCATGGAATGAAGTTCTTGCTCCTTTCTCCTTTGCATAGACAAATAGGGTGTGCTTGGAGGTAACTTGATCTTTGCCCGAAGAGGCTCAAAGTCATAAGTCCTTTGACCCTTGCTCACACGATACATATCATTAACAACACTATATCGCACACTCTTGTCTTGCAACCATGGCTCACCTAACCAAATATCAATACACATCACACCAAACAGAACTCTTGTAATTCTTATGAGATATGCATACCCAAGCTTTCTTGGTAACCCACATTCCATTGTACTCATATGGAATCTCTAGAGCATAGCATGGTAACCTTAGCTCACTAACCAACGAAGTGCTAATGTAATTGGCATCGGTGCCACCAATCTTCAACAAGTATCCTCCATCATCATTCACGGCAACAATGAACATTCTCATACCCAAGTTTTGTATAGGATAATCCAAGTAGGAGCTTGGAAGTTCAAGAAAGACATCACCATCAAGTTGGGTCCTCCTTATTCCTCCTCTAGTGGCAACACCACTAGAATAACCTCCACTTCCTGTCACTCTTCCAACATTAGAAGTGTTGTTGAAAGTCGGGGAAGGAGTACAATTATGGAACCCATAAGTGCCTCTTGCCTTGGTTCCATAGCCCATAGCACCACTCCTACCACTACTACTAGAGAAATATATTCCATTAGTAGTAAGAGCAACACCACTTCTCAATCCACCCTTCACATGGAATTAGGAGCATTATGTCGTTTAGCACAACTAGAAGATGAAAACCTCTCATTTCCCACGGAACAACCACCACCTCCTCCCATACTAATGGAAGGACCTCTACTACTCCCTTGCACACCATTAGCAACACCAAGAGAAGATGAAATGAAATCCACATAATCAACCTCATCATCAATTCTCTCTATATCACTATCATCATGCACAAATTCATCACAAGAAGAGTAAGTAGGTTCGCCATACCTTGAAGCGTCGCCATCTTCAATTTCTTGACTAGAAGCATAGGGATCTTCACATTCATCTTCGCAAGCCTCATAGTCTTCTTGATCTTCATAATCAACATAGTGACTTGCTTCATCATCATATGAGCCTTGGTTCTCGGAATCATCATAGCAATATCCGTCATCACCATCATAGGAACCATAGTCTCCATCATCCTCGCATGAGTCATACCCTCCACAGTCGTCATCCGAAGCCATAGTTGTAACCAAAGAGTTAAGGACCTCATAAATTCACTCCCTCACGTTTATCACTCAAAGATGTCAACTCAATTTTCTTTCCACTCGTGTAAACACTCAAGGTCGTTGGCTTTTGTGACAACACTCTATTGTTCTCACCACTCAAGCCTTTTTCCACTCAAGACCTTCTTGTCTCTTAGTAATCACAATGGCAAGATCAATCAACTAATGCACCCAAGTAATGGTTCGGAATGGAGTTTATGTGACTCGATGTACGGAAGCTATTTTAATGCGCACTTGAAGCAAGCAAGTTCTACGACTTTAAGTAAGACTCCAAGACACACAACTCCCTAAAAGCTTAAATATTAGTGTCAATAAAGTAGGACTAATACCGTAGAAACACTAACCAAGAAGTACGGAAACAAAACAAACACAAAAAACCACGAAACGAGACAAAACCAACCAGCCAGTGGACTGGGTGGTCCGCCTGGGGGCTGACCAGTAAGGGCTCTGGGCGGTCCGCCTGGGGCCTGCTCCCAGCACCTCCGAAAACGGGTTTTTTTTAAATTTTTCACCCAAATCCTCAACGTATTCAACCCGATTCTCAAATCCCTTGGTACCGAAAGTTGTGTATAGTATTTTCCAATCCCTGATGAATTTCAAGTCCAAACAACCAAAAACAAGATCACAATCGAGATTCAACGCGGGTTATACAAGGGTTTCTAGTTGGGTTCAATTTTCTTGAACTTTTGATTCACAACTCCAAATCATGTAAAATTGGTACCAAATGAACGGGAAAATGATATATAACAATCCCCGATATCAATCGCACAACCAACAATCAACCAAACCCAAGAATCAAGACATGAACTCAAGAACAAGGGTTTTTCAACTTTGGGGTTTTTAATTTTCAAGTTTTTGATTCTCAACATCAAATCATGTAACAAGGGTACCAAATCAATGGGTAATCATCACATAAATTTCCTCGATAACAATAATCGAATGGGTCATCAAATCCAATCCACAATTTGAATTTTTTTTGTATTTTTTTTCAACTTTTTCAATTTTTTTTTTTTGTTTTTTCTTCTTTCACAAGAACAATAACAACAAGAATACTAAAGTAAAGATACGATGAACAAGGGACGTGGATTTGTAAGGACGAAACCCGAGCCTTGCTCTGATACCAAACTGATGCAGGGTAAACGAGCGGAAGCAACAAAGATAGCGGAAGCAATAAATAAACACGAGATCAAGAAATTAAGGGATGGGGAAGAATAGAAATAGAAGAAAGAACGAATCAAACTAACCAAAGTAGATTGATTCAAAGGGAGAAAGAGACTTCAACCACTAACGGGGTCACACTAGCAGTGATCCACCATGGACTTCAAGTAAGAGATACATGAAGCTCAAGCTTCAACAAGAATGACCAAGCCTATTCTATCTTCAAAACTAGCTAATGAAATAAAATGACTAAGGTTCCTATTTATAGTCTTTCCTAAGACTATGTAAAAATAACATAAAAGCCCCCACAAGTTGGGTAAAGTAATAAAGACCACGTAGGGTCAAACTAGTAAATAGTACTAGGCTTAAGAGTTGAACTCGTCCTGGCTTCTCAGCAAAAGAGGCGGGGCGCCTGCCAAGTTGGACAGTGGGGGAGCTTGGGCGGAGCGCCTCCCTTGAAGGCGGAGAGCTTGGGTTCCTATATGCTTAGGCGGAGCGCCTGCTTTGCCTGGGCGGAGCGCCTAGCTTGGGGTGCTCTCGATACTTCTTCAATTTGCTCCCGAACTCTCGTCCTTTGTATTCTCCACTCCCCGCTCTTGATTTTAAGTGCCTTAGGCTCGATTTGCTCTGCATCAGTAGCTTGGCCATATCTTTGTTGTCTTATGAGAAAATTGGGTTTCTTAGAAACCTAGGTGTTTATGCTTAAAATCGGTCGCCTAGTATCATACCCCATATTTTACTTAACTCGGAGCGAGTCAAGACTCCGGTTACTGGATAACTCATTTGAATTAAAGATTGGAGTCGCCACCTAATATATTTTCTAAGGCGTATTAGGTCAACTAACATGCCTAAGGTCAATTTATATTTCATTATATTTCCAGAGATTCGAGGGTAAGAAGTCCAGGTGACTCGGGGAAGAAGGTGTTAGGCACTTCCTCAAGTCCCACGAAAAGTGGTTCCTGCCCGAGTTTCTAATTTTAGGATGTTAAAAGACAACAGATAAAACAAGAATTATATTTGTAAATTACTTTACTAACTTGGAGGCTAAATGTGCAATCAGTCAAACAAGATAGGATATTTACGCAATACTATTATGTAGGCAGTGAGGCTTGGCCAAGAATAAGTTTTGAGCCTTTATATTTTGCAGAAACGGCCTATATCCTATGCCTACTCGCATTTTCGGCCTTCGTTGTAAACGCCTAATCGAATCATGGTTAAAATCACAAGTAAGTCTTAAATGGCAGTGTATTAATGCAATTTTATCGACATGGACCAGTTTGCAAGTATAGGCAGATTTTGAGAATGATTTTTAGCTTTTGACACAAAACCAAATTGTGGTCTATTTTGTCAAAAATGTTAACTATTTAGGGTTGGTGTGACTTGACATTAATTATCGAGCCCTAACCTTAATTACTATTTTATTTTTGGTGTCTTTTTTGAAAATATATACGTATAGAGAGGCTGTTTTGGAAAAAGGGGGAATCACGAAACACACAAATGCACATAATGGTTATCACACGTAATATATATAAGTATAGGCATGCAAAATACATGATAATATTTGTCCAAACTTTAGAAAATACATATAACTGTAGTATGGTTGACCTCGATAACTCATACACCCCTATGCACTATGAGATTAGTGTACAAGAGCTTAGGCGTTGTAAAATTAGTTTAAACACACAAATAGGGCCAGACATTAAAAAGGATTTTGGGCCCAGATTAGTTATGCAAAGGGGAAGTCTCATTTTTTTTACAAAATCGACTCAATTTAGGCAACTAATCACGCAACAAGCCCCTGTTTGACAAAAATTATGTATTTTAACAGTTTAAGCATGAAAAACGGTTCTGCGTTATAGATTTCAGCCGACTAAAAGGTAAACTTGTTATCATTCACTGTCAGGATACGTCCAAATCATTAGACACCATGTGATAAGTTTTCAGTTCATCGGTTGAATGCAAAGACCTCTATTTCCTAGAGGATAATGCAGTTACATAAAGAGGAAGGAGTAAGGGAAGGCCCCTGGATAGCCAATTACACAGCCTTGTAACTGTGTAACCTGTTTTAGATAGATACAACAGGGCAAGTCCTAATAAATATACACATAAAGGGGATACTAGAGAGGGAAGATCATATGTTAAGGCCATATTAAATTAAAACTATCCCAATTGCCCATGATCACAGTAATTAGGCTTCAAAAGTTCATAGCAGTAAGGTGTAATTGCTGAAAACATATTCATTCAATACCCTGCATTTAGTAATACTGGTATGGTCTTTTTCAGACCATCCTAACAAATGTATAAGAGTGAACAGAGGCTAAGAGGAAACCCAGAACCCAAGTGTAAAGTGCTAAGGATCCAGACAAGTATAGGTAGTTCAAGTTATGCAAATACAGACAAGGAAAGGGCAAGCAGGAAAACCAGGCATATGCAAGTTCAAGGTATAGGCAACAAGTGATTAAAAATAGAGAAATACCTTCGGAGCAATAGTATGAAACAAGTAAACAGAATGCAGGTGATGCTTAATGCTTGCAAAGGCAGAATCAGGAAGCAAAAAAGCAAGGATCTTCCAGTAATGTTGAAAGACAATCAGAGGAGAGAGTAGTATGCAATAATAAGTTTATGAATTATGCATGCCTATGAAGTGTTCTATGTGTTTCTGTGTATTGAAAAAACTGTCCTTAGAATGAAAGAATTAGTCGACTTATATAGGTGTGAGGGGTGATGATTTAAATTTGAACTGGTAAGGTAAGGAAATAAGAGTGATATGCTTTTCCTTAATTAAAAAGATCCTTTTAGGTACTCTTTCCAAATAGGGGTCAATTAGATCCCTAAACCTAAGGCAAACAGGATTCTAAATAAGCATGATTGATTCCCTTTGACAAATAACAAAGCCCAAATTCGAAAATCGATTTACAATATTATTCTGATCAAATTAAGGTCAGAATCCTTTTGATTGAATTGATAGGTTCCCTTAAACTCAGATTGACACTATATCAATTACCAAAACTATTTTCCATTCAAATACAAATCAGAAACCAAGCACAGATGTCAAATTAGACCCATTGACCTTCCTCTAACTATGAAACTGAATTTCAATCAAAGCAACTCATAAGACTATGTATTTTTACAAACTAGAAGACTAAATTCAATGCAAAATATAATGGATGAACAACCATGGGTGCTAGGGCTTGAACTTAATAAAGAAGTCATGGAACAAACTCAGAATGTATCAATTCCAGTCATGCAAGCTTTTTGGAACAGGGCTTCAACTTAAATTAGTGAATTAATTACTTGGCCAAGTGAATTTAACCCTAACTGATTAACATATGTCAACTAATCAATTAAATATGCTAAAGCATAGAAACAATGAACCAAAATCAGGCATAAATGTCACATAATAATTCACGAATCAAGAAAAGGGACAGGGTTACCCGTTTAATCATGGCTGGAGACTTTCCTGGCGACTGAAGTTCTCATCGGTGAGGGGTCAGTTTTGACCTTCATCCAAATGGCAAAAAAACATAAGGGTTTCTTAGCGGACGAAGAGAGGAACCCGATGATGTAATTATTTTCAAGTTCTGCCAGTGAAAATGGCCGAAAATTTCCATGAATAATGGTGAGGTTAGGGTTTGCGTGAGAGAGAGAATAGAGGGAATGGCGGCTGAGGGTTACGGAAACTAGGGTTTGGGGTCAGGTGTATAATTAAAAAAAGAAATTTTTTATCTTGGCCGTTGGATTAATATCGTTGACGACTAGGATTTGACAACGACAAGGTGGCAAAAAGCTGAGGTGTATATGTGTGTATGTGTAAATAGTATATATAATTTATAAATACGTATAAATATTTAAAAATGTGTAGAAAATTATGAAAAAATATTTATAAAATTACATAAAAATAAGAAAATTAATTATGAGGGTTAAATGGTTAAGAAAACCTATTATTTTAAATTTAAAATAATTTAGACAATTTTGCTAAAATAGAAATAATCACAAGAAATTGTAAATGCTTGTGCAAATTTCGTAAAATGACCGTAGCTTGTGCTAATATCCTAAAAATAGCCTAATTGGCGTGTGTGTACGAAGTAATGATTTTGAACAGGGATGAGTGTATGATAATCGTGTGATTATCAGTGTAATTTTGACTAAATAATGGCTATTGGAATAGGAGGGACAAAAATAGGTGTCAACACCTAGGTTAAACAATTAATTAAGAATGAGTCACAAGCAATACGGTAAATACGACGGAAAAGTAATAAGTAAAAGAGAGAAATAATAAGTAAGAAAAGCAAAGTAGTCTTATTCCTTGAGAATAGCCAGGATTCAGTGGTGAATCGCTCTGTTGTTCAATAAAATGTAAGGAAGAATATTTATAGTAGTGGATACCCAGTCTTAATTAAGGTAAAATACAAAGACTAATATAGCTATGGGCCTATAACTCAAGGCGGTGTTATATACTAAACCCTATCTAAGAGACTGTAAGCCTAAGGTGGTGGGATGTATGCCTTGCATCCTATGGCCGTGCTGCCAGAACGGTCGTTGGCCCAAGGAGTAGGCGTGTATCTTTTGTACCTGGTGACTTGTAAGATAAGCTTAGTCCCGCGAGTTGGGCTCTTATCCCCGTAATAGTAGGTGGCATATTTTTGCCCACATAATCAGTCCCCCCACTTGCTGAGTGCTAATGCAAGCAGACAGGAAGTGAAATAAGCTTGATAGGAGACATAAAGGTGTGTCTGTATTGACACTCGTCCCTTCCACTTCGCATTCATTGTATTAAATGCAAATCCCTTAGTACAATGACATGTCCCTCTGCGATTGGAGGGGTTTTCCGCGTATCTTTTCAATGTTGCCACTGCTCTGTTCATATCCCGTAATTATGGGAATACAGATCATGTAAACCGCAGTAATCATAATTATGATCCCATTTGACAGAGATTATTTAGCTTCTCAATCAAGCCCCATAGGTGCGTATATACACATTGTAAACGTAGGGATTTACTCATCGATCTTTAAAGAATTTCCAGAACTTCCTTCCAAAAGACAAACATTCCTTCATTCTTTACCATGGCACAAGGACCAAATTTCCTCCCTGCATACTTCAGAGCCCAAAATTACCTCCCTACCTCCCTTAGTTTCAAAGGTGATTGCCGCATGCGAGGCCAGACTCCTAAACAAGAAGGCAAGAATAAAAAATATTTCCTTAGAATATTACCCTTCTGCAATTATGAGGGATGATCTGATGCGCATCAGGCATGAGTGTATGTGGCATGAGTTTGTTGATATCATCATTCTTGAAGCTGAGGAAAGAATTTCTTCTCACCGGGCTGGTTGTTCTATGGTCCATAGATACCCTTTCACTCTACACCTCAATAAGCGTGTTCATACGATTGTTGAGGGCATATGTCGCCAGTACAACATTTGTTTAGGCCAAATCAGCCCTTTTGCATGGTGTCTAGTGGCTATGCAGGATCATCTGGCTAATCATACTCAAGGTGCATTCTCATTTGGACATTTTCAGGCTTTCTACTTTCCCTGTTTTCAGAAGGCTGGCATGCTGATGTTTATAAAACGAGGGAAGAAGGGTTCGGTTCCCAATAGCGAAGATTCCAAAGACCGCGGCTGAGTCAACGGATATGTCGCTATATGAACGGCCAACGTAGTTACCTCTCTTCCCTTCCCAGGGGTCTTCAAAAGAAAATGTAATTTCTTATGCACCCTTCCTTATGCCTTGATACTAGTTACTTCTTGGAACAGATTTCCATTTTTCTTAGTGAATCTTGTGAGTACTATCTGGTTGAGCCATGATGAGTTACGACGTGGATCACTGTGATCTTTGCAAGAAACCACCCTGATTTTTTAACCTTCACAGCCCTGGCTAATGCAAATGGCTGGCGGGCAAAAGATCATGGTAATTTTGTGCTAGCAAATTTTTCCTATCACCTTGAATCTTCCAATGTCTTCACCAGCTCCCTTTTTTACCTCAGGATTTTCCTATCGTGAAATGCACCCATTGAAAGAGATCAAGATTGATGCCCCCTACATTGCTCCTCTGCATGACATGCAGGTTTTCAGTGGGAGAATCTTGGAGAGAACGAGCAGTTCCCGCTCTTCAAAGAGGAAATGACCTTCCTAGATTACTAGAGTGGTGGATGCTAGTGAAAGTCTTATGATTTCTGGGTGAGGGTGAAGTTCCCCAAGTGGCCGTGCCTGAAGGTGTTGAGACTACTCAGGCCCCTGCTACTGAATCTGGTCTGGCTACGCGAAAGCATAGGCACATGATATAATAGACCCCCATAGCTGATGAGAAGGCCGGTGTGGAAGATGAAGTGGTAGCGCCACCTGCCTCCTTTGAGCCTCAGTTTCTAGGTTAGAGCCCCATTTCTTGTCGTACTATTGTTTTTTTCCCATGTACTCCATAAGTTAACAATTCTCGTTTATGTTTAGAAACTGTTGTGTCGATTCCAGCTCATGAGACCATTGACTTTTTTCAACACCGTCCTGGCAAGGAGGTTGTCATGGATGCTGTGGCTGAACCCGTGAGTAGAGCTCATTAGGTTGTTATACCCATTGCTGCGGGAGTTAACCTGTTCAGGACTCCATGGGTTGTGACAGATCACACTACTGAGTTTATCGGTTCCACTGAGCAAGGTCACATTTCTGGTTATAAATCTCATGAGATGTTTGAGGTTGTCGCAGGATACTCTCTTTGGGTTAGCTTTTCTTCCTCGTTTCATGAATTACAACTTTGTCTTCCCTTGCTGAATGCTTGTTCGCCAATCATCCAGGGGTTGAGGATATATCATTAGATACTCCGCTGAGGAGGCCTAGAACGCAGTCTTTCTAAGGAGATCAAGGCCTTACGTAGGCAAGTCACCAGCTTACAACCATTCGTAGAGAAAGTTGAGAGCCGAAAGGAGAGCACCAGACCACTCATAAAGCCTATCAGATGGAGGCCTTGAATCTGAGATTTCCTCGTACACGGAGCTTGTAGCTTAGGTAGATATAAATTATAACATAACTATTAATAACACCAACATACATAAGATATCATGATACATAAATTACGCATAATGTCCAAACAATCTAAATATCTGTAACGACTCAATAATTTCTACTTATAATCTAATTATCTTGCAAGTTATTAAGGGTATAATGTACATTTCCAAGATTAAAAAAAAAAATAGATGACTTGGTTGATTGAAGTTTTGGGGTCTTCGGTGATTTCAAAAATGTTTACTTCAGGTAACTCTTTGGCACAGCTGCTCCCAAGATGGCCGATGTGTAGCACTCTCTTGCTGCCTCCTGGTCTTTGTTGACCTCTTTTATCCCCCACTTGGTAGGGTATTTAAGCTTTTGATGCCAAGTAGATGGTACTTCTTTGACTTGGTGGATCCATGGCCGTCCTGCGATCACATTGTAAGGGACACCTCCCTTGATTACCTTAAAAGATGAAATATAATCTGCTATTGGGATGTGAACGACAAGGTTAATTTCTCCAACAGCCTTTTCACAAGAGTTGCTGAAGCCAGCCAGTGTATAGACACTTGAGGCCATCTTGTCTTCCACTCTCATTGCCTTCAGTATGTCCCACATGATGAGGTTTACGGCACTGCCGGTGTTAAACAAGACACGTTTGACATTTGTATCCTCTATCCTGAGTGTTATAACTAAGCATCGTGGTGAGGAGTATTGGAAATGGTGCTATCCTCGTCATTAAATAGGATCATCTCGTCCCGGGTACGACCCTCGTCGGGCGCTACACAGATGTGGTTTGAATCTTTGAGAAATGTCGGACCACCGATTATGACATTGATGGACCTCTTCAGATCTGGTAGATCTAGTGGTCCATCTTGATTTCCGCTTTTGGCGTAAGTCTGTTTTCCCCTGTCGTTGAGCAAATCCTTGAGAAAACCATTGTTCAGCAGACCCATGACTTCCAGGATTAGTGCTCTACCGCCGGCCTTCTCGTGTCCATGATCCCTGTGAAAATCACAATAAAGATTCTTGTTCCTTCTGCCCGGTTCCGCCCTCAAATTGCTAGGCCAGCGTACTTGAGCGTCCTTCATGTGATCCCTCACGAACTCTACGATGTTGACGCACAATCCCAACCCTTCGAACCTGTTAGGCACCCAGTCAACGCTGAGTGACCCCTTGGTTGACGGTTCTGAGGTCTTTCCACTATCTTCCCGCTTTGGGAAATTATCTCTATAATCTCTCTTGCTTTGCTTCCCTTTGTCTCTGTCCTGAGGTTCCTCTACATATCCCTGTTTCTGTCCTCGGCGGATGACGTCTTGGATAATAGGGTGAATTTCCTCGGGGATGGATGATTCTCCTGACTTTAGGCGAAGCTGTTTGGTATATCTCTGATGCAAAGCGTTCCATATTGTCAAAGGATGTTTAGTCAAACTCCACTGCAACTCCATAGTGGCCAATGATCCCTTCGAATTCAGACTTTTTCCAAAGGCTACCACAACAATATTATCAGGGAATGGAGAAAAAGCTCCATGCGTCTCCTCAAAAACCTGTCAAGGTAGTCCTTAAGCAGTTTGTCATCACACTGACGGATCACGAAGATGTTCTCCATGCGCTTCTCCCGCTTACAGACACAAGAATGTGCTTTCTTGAATAGGTCCTGCATCTGAGTGAATGATTCGATAGAGCCCATTGATAGTTGGGTGTACCAAGAAAGGGCACATTTCATTAGAGTTGAGCCAAACCTTTTAACCAGAACAGACTGAATTTCTTCCACGGTGATCTCGTTACTTTTTACAGCAGTATAATACGTAGCAATATGCTCATCCAGATCAGTTGTTGCATCATACTTCAAGTTATCTGGCAGGCGGAAGTGTTTTGGTATGCAGACTGGTGCAACTCTTGCTTTCTAAGCATGCTTGTAGAACTTTTGCTCATCTACCGTGGCAACTTGGGGGTTAGCACCCGACACATCACCAATCCGGTCGTGGATGGATTTCATCTCCATTATAAGGTCCTGGATGACAGGCGCTCTCTTAAGGTCCTGGGTTTATTATTGTGTTTTGGGCCAAGCTCATTAGCTAGGTTTTATACTTGTATATAAATTCCATCAAGGAATGAGAAAAGGAGAGAAATTATTCACCCCAAAATTTATATCTTGTTGTATTAACATGGTATCAGAGCCACCGCACTATTGATCGCAAAAGTGATCGGAATAGTGAAAACTTCTCCATAAAAGTGTGAAGAAAGAGTGTAGAGATGGGCGGTCGACGTGAAGGATCTGGTGTCACCATTATTAGTGTTTATGTTGACGGAGGGAATGGTCTACGACATATGAGGTTTCCATGTGACATGAAGTCTAATGTTGAAAGGGCGAGATTGGTTCAGACAGTCTTGAATTCCCTGAAGAAGACAGGTTTCGGAGGTGAAACCATTAAGCAACCCGGAGAAGGTTCTGCGGATATGTTGAATGAACAAGTGGGAAGTAAAGCTCGGGGATAGAGCGACTGGGAGAGAGTTTTGAGTTATGTCGTGAATAGAGCAGCGTTCTCCCGGGAAAGATGAAGAACATGTGGAAAGGAATGATGTGTCTGAATTGTGATCATTCAGGGCGTAACCCAAAATATTGATATGAGCTCATTGGGTATCCAAAGTGATAGAAATTTGACTCACTGAATGAGAATGGGTCGTGTAATCGAGATGCATTTTTGTCGAGTGGTTATGAAGAGACCCAGGCAAATATGGCTCGTGCGACAAATGAAGTTGGATTCGGGAGCTCTGATGTCTCCGGATTAAGTAGTGAACAAGTGCATCTGCTGGTGAGTTTGTTGAATCAGAAGAAGTCGGACGGAGCTGATCGAGTGAATAATAAGACGGCTAATGGTATGTGAATAATTGATACTGGAGCTTCAAATAATATGACCGGATAGTTCAATGTGTTGAGTGATCTACAGGATATTGTACATTGTCCAGTGGGTTTGCCTAACGGAAGCAGTACCATGGCCTCAAAAAAAGGGTCAACTATGCTTAATGAACACATGAATCTGAAATGTTCTCTATGTGCCCGGGATGACATGCATATTGGTTTCAGTGTCTCAGTTAATCAATCAGCATGATTGTAGTGTGGAATTCACTAATGACACGTGTATTGTAAATGATAAGATCACGGGCACGTTTATTGGCACGGGTGAACTAACGGATGGATTGTACTACTTCAGGACAGTGTCATAAATGAAGGCTTTGAAAATGGATGTTTTGGATTTATGGCATCAAAGATTGAGACATCCTTCAATTCAGGTAACGAACTCTCTCCCAATTCAAGCAGTTAGGAATTGTGGTGGTGAGAAAAATGAAAAAGCATGTGACATATGTCATCGGGGCAAAGTAGACTAGGAATATGTTTCCTTTGAGCGTAAATAGAGCCTCCTAGATTTTTGAGTTAGTATATTGTGACTTGTTGGGTCCGTATAGTACCTCTTCAAGAATTTCCCGTTAATGGGACCAATTCTTTTTCCTTTAGCATCAATAAGCTTATAAGCACCACTTGAATAGGCTTCTTGCACAACATATGGCCCATCCTATTTTGCAGTGAACTTGCTCCTAGATTTATGGAAGGTGATGATGGGTTTTCTTAATGCAAGAACTTGATCACCAATCTGGAAGGACCTTTGGCGAACCTTTTTATTAACGGCACGAGATAACCGAGCTTGGTAACATTGGAGACTTTGCTGAGATTCAAGTCTTTTTTCATCAAGAGCCTCCAACTCTTCAAGGCACAAGCGAGCATTTTTTTCATCAGTGAGCCCTTCTTGGATAGAAAGTCGCAGCGGTGGTATTTGACGCTCTAGTGGTACGACTACTTCAACCGCATAAACAAGTGAGTAGGGAGTTGCCTGGTTGGCATACGATGAGTCGCCTATATGCCCATAAAGCTTCTTCAATCATATTATGCCAATCTCGCTTGGACTTGGAGAAACCTTTACTCAGCAAGTTGCACAAAGTCTTGTTGAATGCTTCAACTAGACCATTGGCGGCAGCATTGTACATAGAAGACTTGCACTGCTTGAAGCCAAATAGATCACAAATACTATTCATCAATCTATTATCAAACGGCTTGCCATTATCCGTTATTATATAACGTGGGATACCAAAGCAATAGATGATGTTTGCTCGGATGAAGTTTGCAACCGTCTCCTTCTTCACTTCCTTAAGAGCGACGGCTTCTGCCCATTTTGAGAAGTAATCAGTTGCAGCCAAAATGAACAAGAGTCCTTCAGAAGACTTTGGTAATGGTCCGACAATGTCTAGCCCCCAAGCGTCTAATGGCCAAGATGCGACGGTCGGGTGTAACACTTTTGGTGGTTGATCTATAAAATTTGCATGGAGCTAGCAAGCTTTGCATTGTCGAGCATGGTCCAAGCAATCTTTTACCATAGTTGGCCAATAATATCCCATCCTTTTTATGTGGAAGTGGAGTTTCGGCCCGGATTGATATGATCCACATACCTCAGCATGCGCTTCTTGCATAGCTTGAAGCGTTTCATTCTCTCCTAAACATCGCAGGAGCACTCCTTCAAATGATCTTCTATATAGAGTATCTTTGTAATAGAGGAAGCGTGGAGCTCGATGAAGAATTTCAGCTCTCCTTCTTGGATTTTCTGGCAGTATCCCATGACTCAAATAGTTAATGATAGGTTGCCGCCATTCTTCTTCGTCGACTTCAGAAACAACAACAAGATGTTCAAGGTCATCCCTTTCAACCTCGTCATTGTCTAAAGGTAGCACTACCCATTTTTGGCAGATAGTGACTTTCGTCTGATCAGGCAGGGCAAGTTTTGAAGCTAGATTAGCTAGGGCATCAGCTTTCTTATTCTCCCTCCTTGGCACATGGTGAAGAGTTACATCACCAAGCCATCCTATCAACTTCTGTGCATAATTGTGATAGGGACGCAACTCGGGCTTTTTTACCTCGTAGCTACCTAGAAGCTGATTGATCACCAATTTAGAGTCTCCAAAGACTTGCAACTACAACTGTTTCATGTCAACGACCATTTCAAGCCCAAGTATGAGCGCTTGATACTCTGCGACATTATTGGAGCAATGTTGAGTCAAGGTGAAGAAATATGGCAATACTTCTTTTTGGGACGTTACAAAAATTACTCCAGCACCAGCTCCATCATAATGTGAAGCTCCATCAAAGTACATCTTCCAAGATGGCTGAACTTCGATGAATATTGCATCTTCATCAGGTAACTCATCAGTCAGCTCCCAACCATCAGGAATTGGATGATCTGCCAAAAAATCTGCCAATGTTTGTCCTTTGACTGCCTTTTGAGGGATGTATATAATCTCAAATTGTTGAAACTGGAGATACCATCTTGCCAATCAGTCACTAAGGATGGGCTTTGACATGACAAACTTGATAGTATTTTCTCTAGAAACAAGTCGTACGATATGAGTTTGAAAGTAATGCTTCAACTTTTGATTGGAGAAGACTAGTGCCAAACACAACTTTTTGATTGGCGAATACTTCAGTTCATTTGGTGTCATCATTCTACTCAAATAGTAAAGTGAATTTTCCTTTCCTTCGCTATTTTCTTGAGCCAAAAGTGCCCCACTGACTTTTCGTGTGCTGCAATATATAATATCAATGGCTTTCCAGGTATTGGAGCCGCTAAAATGGGAGGCTTCATCAAGTAGGATTTGATGCTCTCAAAGGCATTGCTGCAAGCTTGATACCATTCGAAAGGAGTACCTTTCTTCATGAGACGACTGAACGGCTGACACCTCCCAGCTAGATTTGAGATGAATCTCCTAAGGTAAGCCAGCTTTCCTTGCAGACTTTTCAATTTATAGAGATTTCTGGGCTCGGGCATCTTTAAAATTACATCTACTTTTGCTTGATCAACTTCAATGCCTCGATGTCTTACGATGAAACCAAGGAATTTACCAGAAGTAATTCCAAATGCACACTGCAAAGGCATCATTCGAAGTTGGTACTTTCGCAACAACTCGAACACCATTCTCAAATCTTGCAAGTGGTCCCCCTTTCTTCTAGATTTTACCACCAGGTCGTCAACAAAGCACTCTATGTTCTTGTAAAGCAAATCATCAAAGATATTCTGCATAGCTCTTTGGTAAGTTGCTCCAGCATTCTTACAGCCAAAAGGCATCACCTTGTAGCAATAAATACCCTTAGGAGCTCGGAACGCTGTGAATTCTTCATCCTTAGGTGACATGCGAATTTGATTATAGCCAGAGGAGCTATCCATGAATGACATAGCCTCATAACAAGTAGTGGAATCGATCATGAGTTCTGGGATAGGCAGTGGAAACTCGTCTTTAGGACATGCATTGTCAAGATCCCTAAAACCGACACAAACTCGAATTTGGCCATTCTTCTTCCTTACAGGGACTATGCTTGAAATCCTTGTGGGGTAATTGACTTCATGAATAAAACCAGCCTCAATGAGCTTGTTGACTTCATTCCCAATCAAGGGGACCAAATCTGGTCTAAAGTGACGTTGGACTTGTTTTACGGGACAAGCATCACTCTTGACTGCGAGATGATGAACTGCCACTTTTGGGTCTAAGTCAGGCATATCTTTGTAACTCCAAGAGAAGACATCCTTGTACTCTTTCAACAGCTCCACATAAGAATTTTCTTCATCGGCTGCTAGCAAAGCACTTATATAAGTAGGCCTTGAGTTTTCGTCTGTGCAAGGTTAATTTTTTTCAATGCATCAACTGTTGCCCTTCCTCTAGCTCAGGTGGTGCATCTGTAGCATCTTCTACTTCATAAGGATCATCATTGTTGAATGATATGTGATGATAGCAAGAAATATCCTCCAACTCATTTATGATCCCATTTGGAGATAAAACACTTTCCTCTTCTAGTGCGATGATGTGATATGAAGATCCCACGCTTTCTCCATCTTCATCACGCTCCTTCGTGTGAACTATAGTGTGAGTCTTGGCCTTTAACACATCTCTGCATGAGGCTATCAATTCTTCTTCGCACCTCATTCTTGAAGGGATAAGACTTTGACAATATCTAGAAGGGACATGCACTTTCGCATTTTTAGATTTCCTTGGAGGCTTGTTCTTCTTATTCAAAGATCCCAATCTATCAAAGACAGAAGTTCTTGAAGATGGGTTCCCTAGCCGATCGAATATGGAAGGCCTCTTGCTTGAAAATTCAGGCTCATCTTCAGCAATGATGTAATTAATGCTCGCCCTTCTTATAGAGATACGAACGTGGAGGTTTCTCGTAACCCAAACCTTCACGTGATTTCTTCATGGTACCTTCAGGTAAGAGCTTCCCTAATATAGATGGTTCATTGGGATCATATCCGGTCTTTGCAAATAACTTATATGCATTCAGATCAAATCCCTCATTTGTGCGCTTCGTAGGGAGTTCTTTATTCAGTGGTGGATTTTTAGCCACAAAACCACCAAGCAACTTCAAGGTTAGCTTCATTGCATCAATTCGCCTAACAGGGAGAGTTAATCCTTTTAGCTGATCACTTGGGAGATTAGATGACTGGCCTTTTCTTTCTTCAAATTTGGAACGTAGCGGAGCGTAGTACCTATTTTATTGCTTGAAGCTACAACATTTGCTTTATGCACGTTACTTTGATTGAAGAGAATTTGATCTCCATCAGCTACAAATTTTGCTTTACCAGCTGCCACCTCAGCCGTTTTAGCTGCGAGCTCAGCATCTTTGGTTGTTACTTTGTTATCAGCTTTTACTCCTCCCACGACATTCTTCAAGTAGAATTTTGCATCAAAGAAGTATGACTCTACTTCGATAAATGGCTTGTCATCAGTAACGACCGTCTTTTCGACTCCACCCTCATGATATTTTAGGCATTGGTGATAATTGGATGGAACCACTTTGTTCTCATGTATCCAAGGCCTACCAAGTAAAATATTATGTGAAGTCCTTGCGTCGATCACATGCATCCATGCGCTTGAAGTCATCTTTCCAATGGTGAGATCAATTTTTAAGGCACCTATAGCCCTTTGCTCCCCTTGGTTGAATCCTTGAATCAACAGGCAACTTTGCGTTAGTTCTTCAGTAGAGATGCCAAGTTCCTTCAGCATGCAGATAGGCAAGATATTGACTCCAGATCCTCCATCAATTAAGATTCTATTAACTTTTTGCTCATTAACATGGCCAACCACGAATAAGGGACGATTATGAAGAGTCTCACCAAGTAGAATGTAATCATTTGTGAAGGTGATCTTTGCTTCGCAAGTATTTGCTTCTTGGGAGATAGGCTCAATGAGCTCTTCTGATTGCGTCGGTGGCAAAAACTCTGACGTTTCACTCTCCTCTTCTTTTTTATCAGCATTATAGCACGAAGCCTTACTATCACCCTTAGGAATCTTCGTGCAAAACCAACTTGGAATAAATTCTTCCAAAGTCACTGGCTGACACGACTTTTGATAGTGGTAAACCTCTATTTTTTCCTTTTGTGGACGTCGAATATCATTTTTATTTCTCGTCCTTTTCCCATCTTTTTCCTTGTTGGTTGCTCAGCTGATTGATTGCGTGGCTTCATTTTCTTACGCCTCTGCCGAGTCACTAGTATCCAACCTTCATCATTTTCTTGATCAGTTTGAGCTTCACCTTCTTCCAATGATGCTTGCTTTAAGCTCCACACATTTAGTTTGGCGAGTTGTAGCGACTGATTTATTAAGATAGGTTCAAAGTCACCAAACTTGATCATCACGTCGTTCTCTTCATATCCTTCAGCGAAGTTGCAGATTACCACAGGGTCGTGCGAGCCAAAAATGATAGAAACCTGGTTCGCATCTTCCTTTT
Organism: Petunia x hybrida; assembly: GCA_037355625.1. Lineage (NCBI taxonomy): Eukaryota > Viridiplantae > Streptophyta > Magnoliopsida > Solanales > Solanaceae > Petunia > Petunia x hybrida. The sequence goes on along the minus strand of JBBBVM010000046.1, from coordinate 978,518 downwards.
CATCTTGCAGTTATATCTTCCCTTCATTGGCTAATTCCATTATTTTATCTTTGAAGACGAAGCATTTCACGAGTGCCCCACGAGTCAATGATACTTGCAATAATTCGGATCATTCGTCTTTCCAGCTTCGTTGAGATGCTTCATCTCTGGTAGCTCAATGAACTTTAACTCCAGAAGTTCATCAAAAATTGCGGGAACATCAAAATCTAGGGATGGATATTTCCTTTCTTGCATCTCTTTTAAAGTCTACTTCCGACTTGGCTTGTCCTTCAAGGAAGTTGCCTTCACGCTTTGCTTCTTGCTTACCTTTGTGGTGAACTTCAAAGGTGCAGCATAGATTCTTTATTTTCGGCCTTGGGCGCTACCTTTCTCCATTTCTTGACTTCTTGCTTGTCTTTTCCTCTGCGAGATTCATAGACAGGCGGTCCTTCACTTCCACTGGAAGCGATGCCTAACTCCATATCATGAGCGCATGTGGCCAACTCCTTAGAAGTACTAGGCTTTATTCCTTACAGGATGTAGCGGAGCCCCCAATGCATGCCTTGAATGCACGTCTCAATTCCTGAAGCTTCACGGAGTCTATCTTTGCAGTTAAGACTTGCATGCCTCCATTGATTGATAAAATCTATAACTGGTTCTTCCTTTCGTTGGCTAGTATTCTGAGCTCTATCATGCTCACAGTACGCCTTGTGCTATAAAAGCGATTGAGAAACTCATGCTCCAACTCCTCCCAACTATCAATAGAACCAGACTCAAGGTCTGTATACCAATCAAAGGCATTTCCCTTAAGGGAGCAAACAAATTGCTTGACAAGATAATCTCCATAAGTTCCAGCATTATTGCATGTTTCAAAAAAATGCCCCATATGTTGCTTTGGATTTCCTTACCGTCAAACTGTTGGAATTTTGGGGGTTGATAACCAGCGGGCATTTTCAAGTTATCAATACTTGCAGTGTACGGCTTCGCATATGCGAGAGAAGACTTGGAAGCAACCTCATACTTATCCTTAATTGACCCCATAATAATCTCCTTTAGCTGATCAATTGGAATCACTCCATCTTCAGAAACTTGGATTTCCTTAGCAGGTGTTGCTTGCTTCGCTAGAGTATTAATTATTTCTTGAAATTCTGGACGCTTCCCTGGCGCATGGCTAGATTCACCCTCCATCATGCTTTCCATCTTGTTGATGCGAGCATCTTGATCCTTGACATATTTTGTTAAGCTATCAATCGCCTTTGCCAAGTTTACAAGTTGTTCCTCCATCGATAAAGTATTAGTCGCCATCGCTTGCACGGCTATTGGAGATGATGGAGAACAGCATGAATTTTCCCACAGATTAATCCTTGATTTGCCTCTGTCTGGCGGTGTGGTTGGAGAATATCCAGCACTCGAATCATCATCACGTCCTTTCATGATTTTCTTCTTAGATCAAGAAACGCTAAGCCGAGCTAAAGCTCTTTCAACAATTTCAGCAATGTTCCTTTCTTCTTCCAATCCACCAGTAAAGGATTCAGCTCCTTTCGCAGATGAAAAATTAAATGTTGGAGTCAATGTGGGCGACACATGGAGTGTTTTTTATCCAAACAAACTTGCTTTGTTCCTCTAACTGGTCCAAAGCTTCCCTTAGTAGCATTCATGACGCTTTCAACTTTAGAGGAGAACTTGGAGTCGGTATCAAGATCACGAGGCTAAGGATTTTGCAGCAACAGCAGCAGATTTTTAGTTGGTGTTCTTAGAAGCCATCTCAATGTTATTGAACTTTGTGAGTTGAAAAATTGAGATGAGAGGTAGAGATTATCCCACCGAGCGTGCCAAAATTTGTAACAAGTAAATTCGCTTCAAGAAATAAATAAATATCAAGACAAGAAGATATTGTAACAATGTAGTATTTGATTTCAATATATATGATAAGTAGTACAATCTCTATAATTCCTCTGATTCGTCTTTTCAACTATACATATTACAAGTAGAAATCCAAGGAGTTTTGAGCTTGATTTTGAATATCTTCCTTATAATGAATTTGTAGAGATAAATCCAAGGGCTTTTGAGCTTGATCTTTAATCTTCCTTATAATGAATAAGTAGAGATAAATCCAAGGGCCTTTGAGCTTGATCTTGAATCTTCATCTTGATGAACTTGTAGAGAAATAAATAACTCCTTGAAGATTTATAGTAATTTGCAGCCTTTGATCCACAAGCTCCTTATTGCTTCTTGTTATGATTTCCTCCTGATTTTTTATTATTCAAATGAGGGATTTAAGCCCTTTATATAGATGTGGGGTGGAGTAGCCACCAAAAAACTCTAACGAACCAAGGCCGGTGGACCGGCCAATCAGATTTAAGCAGTGCCAAGACTGCATTTTATTGACTAGAACATGTCACTTGTCCACGTGGCACATATTTATTGGCCTTTTAGATTTCACTTGAATTGCCATGTCATTTGGCATATGGCATGATCCTATTGGCTCTTTTATTTGACTTGGTGCCACATCACGTGGCACTGGCTTGGGCCTTTAGTGTTTATATTTGGGCTAACAAAGTGGACTTATCATTTGTAGCCCAATGAAATTGGAATTTTATCAGTTAATCCAATAAAATTATACTAGCCCATTTTATATATTTGGACTAATATATCTTGAATTTAATATATAGCCAACTTATTTTATGAATTTAAATCTGTTAGCTTGAATAAGCTTGGAAGTTTTGACTGATGACGAAGGAATAGATCCAAATACCTGTTCCTTTGGATCGCTGCAGCTGAATAAATAATTATGCAAAATCAATTAAGCGGAAAAATTAATTATTATCCTATTGTCTGATGTTTATCTTGATAATTATGCAGAGTTGTGCGCGATAAAAAAAGATATCACAAGATTAGGATAAGGCTTGAAGATAAGCAAGGAGTTCAATTAGGACTCAAACTCTTGGAAGCTTTGGAGTTCTAATTGCTCAAGACTCATCAGATTTCAAAGCTATAAGAAGAGGAGCATTTCAGCTGTTGAAGTTACTCACAAATATAGAGAAAAAAGAGCTATAGCATTGTTGAGTCGAAACTGTATTTGTGTAGTCATTAAGCTACAGGGAACAAAGTGAAGAACCTGTTCCTTAGATTGAGTCTTGTCAAAGTTCAGTCTTAGTTCATTTGTAGTAGGGTATATCAAATTGTACTATTTGCTTTCATAGAAGCTCTGTAAGAGTACGCGTCATTCAAGTCTTGTTACTTGGAGGAACTTCACTGATTGTGAAAGGGGTCACTATAGGATTAGAGTTAGTCCTAGGTTAGTAAGAGAGAAGTCTTGTAACTGAGTGAGTCTTTCAAATAGTGAAGTTGAAATCCTACTTGAGAGAGCAGGTCGTGGTTTTTTTATCCCGAGTTCAAGGGGTTTTTCCACGCTAATATTGGGTGTTCATTTACTTACAGTTTTAATTCCGCATATAATACTGTAAAGGAATATATTTAAGGAACTGGTCCTTAAAACATAAAGTGGTGTATCTTGGAAAATATCAATTGGTATCAGAGCAGGTTATCCTTGAAGAGGCTAACACCTTAGGATTAGAATGAGTACACCACAAGAAAACTCCGAGGCTCAATCCACTGTTAGGCCACCATTGTTAAATGATGTTGCAGGTAAGAAAATCTTGGATGCATTGCAGGTTGCTCATGAAGGAACCAATCAGGTTAAAAGATCTAGTGGTACACTTCTCCTTGCTGAATATGAAAATTTTAAAATGAGAGAAAGAGAAACAATTTCTAAAATGTACACTAGGTTTAATGTTATTACAACTGAACTTATCTCTCTACGAAGAATCTTAACTACAGAAGATAGGGTTGAAAAGATCTTGACTAGAGTACTTCCAGATTCTTGGAAAATTAAAGCTTGTGCTAGCATTGAAAGCAAGGATCTGACCACCATATCCTTAGATGAGTTTATAGGTAATTTAAAAACATATGAACTGAGGAAGAAAGTCAGGAACATAGGAGAACCAGTTAAAACTGAACATAATTTAGCTTTGTTTGCTGCCAACAATTTTGTTGATGATGAGAAGGAACTGGTCCTTATAGCCAGAAGTGTCCAAAGATTCCTGAATAAGAAAAAGGAATCTAGTGGACAAGGTAGATCTTCTGACATGAAACAGGGAGGAGAATGTTTCAAATGTTGAAGCATGGAGCACTACATTAGCAAATGCCCAGTCATGGAAGAAGAATGGAGAAAGAAGTATGTTGAAAAGAGAAGGAAGGCTAAGGAACAGTTCCGAAAGAAGAATGGAACTCCCAAAGCAATGGTTGCTGGCTGGCAAGATAATGAAGATGAGCAGTCTGATGATGATCTGGCTTTAATTGCTCTTGAAGATTCAGATGATGAAGAAGATGCCGAGGTATTTGTTTCTAAACTCAAAAAAGATGTCAAAAATATGCCTAGAGAGAAATTAGTTAAATTATTTCACACTGTGCTAAATGAATTTAAATCTCTAAGAGATGGTAAAGATCAACTGCATGATAAAATTGAGAGTTTAGTAACTGAATACAAAAAAGTTGTAATAAAAAATGACATTCTAAAAGGAAAAACAACATGCTAAAGGAACAGGTCCTTACACTTGAATCAACTGTTCATGAATTTCAAAATGAAAATTTAGAAACTGATACAGTTGGTAAAAGCAAGGGCAGTGCAAATTCTCACCAGCTTATTACCGAAGAGAAGTTGAAAGTGATAGTGGATGAACTGTACAAGAAAAATGAAAGGATAAGAACTTTGGAAGAGGACTTGAACAAAATCAAAGATGAACTGAAAAAAACTGTTAAATGGAACGAGTCTTCTGAAGCATTAGAATGGTTACATGAAAATCATAGCAGTAATAGGAAGGGTATTGAGTTTATGAAATCTCAGTCATTGCCCAAATGGGATCCAAAGAGTAAGTATCAAACTTTTCCAGAAAATTGGTTATGCACACACTGTGGAAACACTGGTCACTTGAAAAGAAAATGTCAATCTTTTGAAAAAGCTACACAAAAGAACAGACCCTATAAATATGTCCAAAAATATGAGGCTAAGAAAAGTGTTCACACAAAGAAAGCATTGCCATTCTGGGCTAGGAGAGATTTCATTCACCCTTTTGTTAAAGGAAAGGGACCCAAACTAGTTTGGGTTCCTAAAATTAACCCTTAGTTTTCTTTTTGCAGGATGGAGTGAAAGTGAGGAGCCACAAAATGATACATGAACAGTGGTTGCTCAAAGCACATGACAGGACACAAGGAACTGTCTCATTCACTCTCAGCTTTTCAAGAAGGAAGTGTTTCCTTCGGTAATGGTAACAAAAGGAAAATAATTGGCATTGGAAAGGTAGGTAGGTCTGATTCATACAACATAGATAATGTGTTTCCAGTAGATAGTTTGAAGTATTGCTTATTGAGTATATCTCAATTGTATGATAAAGGTAATAATGTTAATTTTTCTTCTACTGGTTGCACTGTGACTAATCAAACTTCTAGAGAGATTATTTTGCAGGGAAATAGGCATGGAAATATCTACAAAGTAGATCTTATGACACTATCTGATCGCAGCATGAGTTGTCTAAGTGTAATGCAAAATGATCCCCTCCTATGACACAAAAGACTTGGTCTTGCTATTCTTTCGCAATTAAATAAACTAGTTTCTAAGGACTTGGTGATAAGACTTCCTAACATCAAGTTCAAGGAAGAAAGAGTTTGTAGTGCTTGTGCTAGGGGGAAGCAGGTAAAGTCATTCTTTAAACCAAAGAAACAGGTCAGTACTACCAAACCTTTGGAACTGCTCCATATGGATCTTTGTGGACAAATTAGAACAATGAGTCGTGGAGGTAAAAAATATGTTTTGGTACTGGTTGATGATTATTCTAGATTTACTTGGACGCTTTTTCTTGCATCTAAGGAAGAAGCATTTAATGCATTTTCAATATTTGCTAAGAAAATTCAGAAAACACTAGATAGTCATATTGTTGCTATAAGATCAGATCATGGTACTGAGTTTGAGAGTCAAATGTCCTTTAACTTTTGCAATGAAAATGGTATCGATCATAACTTCTCTTCACCTAGTACTCCACAATAAAATGGAGTAGTTGAAAAGAAAAATAGGATCTTAGAAGAAATGGCTAGGACTATGATACTATCCGGGAATCTTCCACAAAGTTTTTGGGCTGAGGCTATTAACACTGCATGCTACACAATCAATAGGTGTATGACAAGGTCACTGATAGAAAAGACACCATATGAGTTACTTAAAGGAAGAAAACCAAATATTTCACACCTTAGAGCCTTTGGTTGTAAATGCTTTATACACAACAATGGAAAGTATGCCTTAGGAAAATTTGATCATAGAAGTGATGAGGGAATCTTTGTTGGTTATTCTTCAAACAGTAAATCCTATAGAGTCTTTAATAAGAAAATATCAAAGATTGAAGAAAGCATGCATGTTAAGTTTGATGAATCTAACAATTTGTCTCAAGAATAGGTACAAGAAGATGAAGAAATTGGAATGCTGAGGTATGGTGAACCTGGTCCTCAAAAATTGCAGGCATTGGATGGGAATGCTGTGAGAAGTGAATTGCAAGGAACTGTTCCTCAGGATAGAAGTGAGGAAAGTAGCACAGAAACAGGGGGAAAGAATGATGGATCCATCTCTCAAACCTGTACTGCTACTACATCAGTAACTGTTCCTCAGCAAGGAACTTCTGAAGATGGTCCGATACTCAAGCCTTACAAGTATCAAGGTTCACATCCTGTAGATTAGATAATCTTAGACGAGACAGCTGGAATTCAGACTAGAGCAGCAGTCAAGAATCAAAATTTGAGGGGTTGAATCAATTCCAAAGAAGTCAAGTTTGGCATCTGGAACCCAAACCAAGGAATAGGTCCATTATAGGAACAAAATTGGTTTTTAGGAACAAACTTGATGAGGATGGCATGGTAACCATGAATAAAGCTAGACAAAGCCTTGTATGGACACAAGCAGGCACCAAGAGCATTGTATGAACGTCTATCAAAATTCCTACTTCAGCATGGGTATAAAAGAGGTAAAATTGATAGCACACTATTTTTGAAAAAAAGGTAAACATCTCTTAACTATTCAAATTTATGTAGATGATATAATTTTTTGTGGTACTTGTGAAAATCTAAGTAATGAATTTGCAAGCTTGATGGGAATGAGTTTGAGATGAGCATGATGGGTGAACTCAATTTCTTTTTGGGTTTACAAATCAAGCAACAAATAGAATTATGATCCATCAACAAAAATAGGTTAAGGAACTACTTAAAAGGTTTGACATGGATAAAGCTAAGAAAATTGATGCACCGATTCCCACTGCTACTAAATTGGATCTAGATGAACATGGCAATTCAGTTGATCAAAAAATGTATAGAGGCATGATTGGGTCCTTACTTTACCTAACTGCTAGTAGACATGATATTGTATTTAGTATTGGGTTATGTACTAGGTTTCAGTCAGATCCTAAGAAATCTCATTTGAAAGCTGTTAAAAGAATATTGAGATATCTGAAATGAACAGGTTCCTTGGGACTTTGGTATCCAAAAGGTGGTAGTTTTAATTTTGTTGGATATACTGATGCTGACTATGCAGGTTTCCTTGTTGATAGAAAAAGTACCTCAGGTATGACATATTTTCTTAGTGAGTGTTTGGTTTCATAGGGAACCAAGCAACAAAATTCAGTGGCACTTTCCATTGCAGAGGCTGAGTATGTGGCAGCTGCCTCATGTTGTTCACAATTGTTGTGGATCAAACAGCAATTACAAGATTTTGGTGTTGATGTAGGAACTGTTCCTATCTATTGTGATAACACTTGTGCAATTAACATGACAAAGAATTCTGTGCATCACAAGAGAACTAAACACATTGACATAAGATACCATTTCTTGAGGGATAATTACGAGAAGGGTTTGATCACTATAGCCTTTTGTCCTACTGATAAACAAATTGCTGATACTTTCACAAAGGCTTTAGGTAGAGATCATTTTGAAAGGAACAAGTTAGAATTAGGGATGATTAAATTCACCTAAGTCTACTTAGCTTTACTTCAAAAATTGGCTAGAAAATTTGGCTTAAAAATGAATTCTATTAAAGTCAATTTGAAGTTTTTAGCTCAGTTCTATACTTAATTGTATACTTTATGCCGTGATTTCTACTTAAGTTTATTAAATTTTAATGATACCCTTATGTTCTTAGAATTTCACATTATGCAATTTGATTGAAATTGGGTATAGGAACTGCTCCCTGTCACATTCTCAGGCATGTACTACTTTATTATTCAGAAATTATTAGAGTTTGAAGAACACAGGTAAGTAGACGAGTTTAAATATCACTCAAACTCTATCTCTCTTAAATCAGTCCCATTAAGGAACCGTTCCACACTTCATCTTCCACTTGAACTCTTAATCCTAATGGCTCTATTTTGAAATGTTCAAGAAACCTAATCAGTCTGGAACTCTATTTAATCAAGGAAGTTGAAAGGTAATTTATTTTACACTCCATCTCTATCACTATCCTTTACTTCTATATAATCTTTTAAGCTCCAATCTCATATTCTCATTCAAGAAAGAGTGGTTCATTATCTTCTAAATTGAAAAATTGCAATATCTCTCTCACTTGAAAACACTTCATCCATGCCTACCAATGAACAACCACCAGTTACAAAGCCTATTTCATCCATGCAAATAAATTCACCATATCCAGAAAATCAAAATTTTCAAAACCCTGACTCTGAAATTCAGGGGGAAGGATCAGGTCCATCTGTTGCTGAGATACTGGAAAATATGGATGATTTGTCTAGGGCCATCATCCTGTATGAATTCAAGGTAAACTACGTTAAACCTTTAAATGTAGTTGATGATAAGGGTGAGTAAGTAGAGGGGCTAGGTGTGTTTGTACCAAAAAGTGGGGGGAAAAGGAAACTATGAAGTGTTTAGAAGCTCCCATGCATGAGTCTTCTGAGTCTCCAGTGGCTGCTTCTAGAGCACCCATGGAGCATGAAGAGATGGTGGATGTAGATAAACCAGGGCTTAGAAAGAAAACCCAATGAGAGAGTTCTGCTAAGGGTAAAGGAACTGTTCCTTCCATTGAAAGAAGTGAAAAATGCTACCAAGAAGGAAAGATTTGGGGCTACTACACTGATCAATTGTGACATGACAATAAATGCTGAGCCTGCTGCTGTTGGAGCTACTATTGTTGGTTCCTCCAAAGGAACTTTGAACAATAAGGTTAGGGTGTTGAGGCAGCATATTGATTCGTAAGCTGCTATGATTAAGAGGTAGGAGGAAGAAAAAGACTTCTGGAAAGCTGAAGCTGCTAAGGCAAAAGAAACAAATGAAACGATTCTTCAGAAAATGTTTGAGTTGTTGCAGGAAAAGTCTCAAGGACCTGGTCCTTCCACCACCTGATACCCAAAACCAACAAGCCATCTGTTGTCCAGTGGGATTTAGATTAGTTCTAGTCTCCTAGCCTTCTTATCGTTAGTTTTTGACTAGTTTAGTAGTACTTGCTTAGTTTGTTTCCTCTGGTTGAAATTTTTTTTGCTTATGATGTCATATCTTCGATGGCTAATATCATTTCAATGCAGTTGCTTTTTGTTGGATTATGTTTGCATTTTGAGTTGCCTAAACGGCTATGAGTTGATTATTTTTATTGCTTATAATAATTCTGACTTATGCAACCTTTTCAATGACGCCAAAAGGGGGAAGAGTAAGTATGATTTTTCTTGTGATATTTATAACCTATTTAAGAACCCGATCCTTAATGATGAAATTGATTTCTGCTAACGTGGCTTTTAAGTTGAAAATTATGGTTCAAGATATTAAGGATATGAAGCAAAGTCTATGAGTTTGTCATCATCAAAAAGGGGGAAAATGTTAGCTTGAATAAGCTTCGATTTTTTGACTGATGACGAAGGAACAGATCCAAGGACCTGTTCCTTTGGATCGCTGCAGCTGAATAAATAATTATGCAAAATCAATTAAGTGGAAAAATTAATTATTATCCTATTTTCTAATGTTTATCTTGATAATTATGCAGAGTTGTGCGTGATAAGAAAAGATTGCATAAGATTAGGATAAGGCTTGAAGATAAGCAAGGAGTTCAATTAGGACTCAAACTCTTGGAAGCTTTGGAGTTCTAATTGCTCAAGACTCCTCAGATTTCAAAGCTATTAGAAGAGGACCATTTCAGCTGTTGAAGTTACGCACAAATACAGAGAAAAAAGAGCTATAGCATTGTTGAGTCGAAATTGTATTTGTGTAGTCATTAAGCTACAGGGAACTAAGTGAAGAACATGTTCCTTAGATTGAGTCTTGTCAAAGTTCAGTCTTAGTTCATCTGTAGTAGGGTATATCAAATTGTACTATTTGCTTTCATAGAAGCTCTGTAAGAGTACGCGTCATTCAAGTCTTGTTACTCGGAGGAACTTCACTGATTGTGAAAGGGGTCACTATAGGATTAGAGTTAGTCCTAGGTTAGTAAGAGATAAGTATTGTAACCGAGTGAGTCTTTTAAATAGTGAAGTTGAAATCCTACTTGAGAGAGTAGGTCGTGGTTTTTTTATCCCGATTCTCATCAAAGATCAAAGCACTTGGATTAAGTATATAACCAGTAGAGACATCGGGTATCCCCTGATTGTCTATGAATCTTTATAAGTACTATTAGATTTATAGTCTATCTTTTATATGTATGTCTCTAGATCGAGAAGCCCTTTGGGAAATTAAATTTCCTACATGGCTATACTGTGAGACTCGTAACTTGTATGTTGTTTACTTGTTTTAATAATATAGTATATATTGTTTGAAAAAAAAAATTTTGTGCTTGGTTTAAAAGTGGAAATTTTTTTTCCTAATATGCCTTTTAACTTCTTGATATCATTACACATTCTCTTCATAAAAGTCTGCAGTAAAATTTTACTTTTTTAATGAGTTTTAATTTGCTTAAAAGTTTTATGACGAGAATGTAATGCCTGACTTCTTCGAAACCCATTATGACACATTTGTATCAAACATAAACACACTACGATGAGGAACAAACCAAATTAGGGAGACTATTGAAGAAACACATAAGACAAAGAAGAAGAAAAAAGACCAACCACGTACAGCAAGTACTCAGCAATTTGGATTGGTAGACCATCTTAACTGTTTTTTTGGCTATGAAGAAATGGATACTAGAGATAAAAGTAAACTTGATAATCATACAGTTAATTTAGAAGTAACATTGCATTGATAATCATACAGATAATTTAGAAGTAACATTGCACCATAAAATCATAGAAATCAATCTACGGATCCAGGAAGAGAAAATGAGGAATAAAAATGTAGGGCAATTTTTTCTTTCCGCTTTCTTATCCAGGTATTACCAAAACCTGTATTAGTTATTTCATGTTGTGTTCAGCATTAAATAATGTAGTAATTGTTGCTACTGCGTTCAAATAAATTAGAAGATACAAAAACCAGCAGTATATAATCAGTTTCTTATAGGACGATCCCGAGCCCACAATTTACTTGTGTCTCCTTAAGAAATCTAACCTCCTCACAATGCCCAAGGTTCACGGGTTAATTTCTCCCAGGATGGAACGGGATAACAGTTCTACCGTAGCGGCACTTCAAACGGTAGAACACTGCGAACACAAAGGAACGGAGCAAATCACACGACTCACTTAATATGCACAAAGAGAGGGGATGCAGTAAGATATGTTTTCTGTCAGTGTTTTTTCTCTGCCCGAGTGTTTCTATCCTCTGCCCGAGGTTATCTATCCTCTATCCGAGGTTGTGCATCTGTCCGAGTTTTTAGTCTCTGTCTCAAGGACTGACGAATGACTAGTTTATATAGCCACCCAAGGGCAGATAAAGAGACACAGTTGCCTTTAATGAGAAAACGTGGAGGAATTAATCGACCATTAATGACTGACTTTAATGAAAAAACGTGGAGGAATTAATCTACCACTAATGACTGACTTTAATGTGAAAACGTGGAGGGAAAACGTGGAGGAATTAATCTGCTGAAGTCACTTCAGCTGCCCGTTGCTGAACTCACTTCAGCTGCCCGTTACAAAAACGGATTAAGATTAAATATTAATAATTATTTATTAATTAATTAATATTTTTAGTTTTTGTTGGTCCAAAAAATTAAGTCAATCAATCATATCAATTGACCGAATCCGAATCCGAATCCGAAGCCGAAGCCGAAGCCGAGACGAGCGAGCGACGACGACGGCGTGAGGCTTCCCTTCTTCTCAACCCTTTTAAGAGCTAAGAGAAGTAAATCTCTATTTAAACCCAACAAAATCCTTTTCCTCTACCAATGTGGGAGAAAGTGCATTTCCCTACAAAAAGGAACCTTTTCACCTTTCACCCATTTCCTATTCACATTCTTCCACTAAACCCAACAATCCCCCACATGAATGGGGAATGGCTATATTGGAAATATGCATGACAGACTTTTGTGATTTGCAAGAAAAAATTAGTTGCATCGGGATAAGTAGGTTTCCCTTTGAACTTTCCGTAGTGAACATACATCGGATATACTCGATCAATCGGTAGATTTGATATCTTTGAACCGTTGAGCTTTGGTGTATACCTAGACAACGTAAGTCACACAACTAACCCTTAACCGTCTTTGGTTCTCACTGTTGTGTTCGTTTCAGCCATGAACACCGCCTGGTTTCATAAGTGCTTAGAGAACTAGCCATATCGAATTCTCCTTGAAGCGGCTTCCACTTCACACTTGCATAGGTGATTTCTAAACATGTAACCCTATAGATATACACTGTTTGATAATTACAATATCAAACTTAGATAATCATTAAAAAATTCCTCTAGCATTTTATCCTTGGTACTTGAACATTGTCTCATCACGAGAATGGACCAAACTTTTAATTGACAATGTTGGACCGTCATACACAACTTTGTATTCTCCTTGAACCTAGTTCTTGGGATCTCTAGTCTCCTAGGTAGAGTTACCGCCGTGATGACTTGTCCTTGGCCATAGTCCCATTCCCTTCGATGAACACTCAACCGCCTCTCTAGTTAGGCCTTTTGTAAGCAGATCTGATACATTATCCCTTGACTTCACGTAATCAATGGTGATAATTCCTCTAGAGAGTAGGTCCCTAATGGTTTTATGCCTTCGTCGTATGTGACGATTCTTACCGTTATACATGACATTCCTAGCTCTTCCTATAGCTGATTGACTATCACAATGTATACAAATTGGTGTCAACGGTTTAGGCCAGAACGGAATGTCTTCCAAAAAGTTCCGAAGCCATTCAGCTTCTTCACCGGCTTTATCTAAAGCTATAAATTCAGCTTCCATTGTAGAGCGGGCAATACACGTTTGCTTAGACGATTTCCAAGACACCGCTCCTCCACCAAGTGCGAAAATATATCCACTTGTGGACTTAGAATCAGTTGTGCCGGTGATCCAATTGGCATCACAATATCCTTCAATGACTGCAGGATACTTGTTATAATGCAATGCAAAGTCTTGGGTGTATTTTAAATATCCCAAAACACGTTTCATTACCATCCAATGAGTTTGATTGGGATTACTCGTGTATCAACTTAGTTTACTTATAGCACAAGCTATATCTGGACGAGTACAATTCATGATGTACATCAAACTTCCAAAGACACGAGCATAATCCCATTGCGACGTGCTTTGACCTTTGTTCTTCTTAAGAGCAAGGTTTACATCAATATGAGTCTTTGAAATTTTAAAATCAAAATATTTAAATTTTTCAAGTCACATTATTGATGTAGTGAGATTGAGACAAAGCCAGACCTTGAGGAGTCCTATGGATCTTAACACCCAGAATTAAGTCAGCAACTCCTAAGTCTTTCATATCAAATTTGCTAATCAGCATGTGTTTCGTAGCATTTATATTGGCAATGTTATTGCTCATTATCAACATGTCATCCACATATAAGCAAACAATGACTACATAATTAGGAGTGTTCTTAATGTAAACACATTTATCACACTCGTTAATCTTAAAGCCATTTGACAACATTGTATGATCAAATTTCGCATGCCATTGTTTCGGTGCTTGTTTTAGTCCATAAAGTGACTTAACAAGTTTACACACCATCTTTTCTTTACCCAGAACCACAAACCCTTCAGGTTGTTCTAGGTAAAATTCTTCCTCCAAATCCCCGTTTAAGAACGTTGTCTTATCGTCCATTTGATGGATTTCAAGACCATACACAGCGGCTAACGCTATTAACATACGTATGGATGTAATTCTGGTTACCGGCGAGTATGTGTCAAAGTAGTCAAGACCTTCTATTTGTCTATACCCTTTAACAACAAGCCTTACCTTGTACTTGTCAATAGTGCCATCAGCTTTCATTTTCCTTTTGAAAATCCACTTAGAACCTAATGGTTTGTTTCCAGGAGGAAGATCAGCCAACTCCCAAGTATGGTTGCTTAAAATAGATTCTATTTCCTTATTGACTGCCTCTTTCCAAAATGGAGAGTCTGAAGAAGACATAGCTTCTTTAAACGTCCGAGGCTTATTTTCCAAAAGAAAAGTGACAAAGTCATCTCCAAATGAAGTAGAAGTTCTTTGATGCTTGCTCCGTCTTGGTTCTTCCTCATTTGGTGAATTTCCTTTGGTTCCTTCCCGAGGTCGTTTGGATCTTTCACCAACTGACTCACATTCCTTCTTATACGGATATATAGTTTCAAAGAATTCAGCACTATCTGATTCCATCACCGTATTCACATAAATGTCGGGATTTTCTGATTTATGAACCAGAAACCGATATGCTTTACTGTTTATAGCATACCCAATGAAAACACAATCAGCTGTTTTCGGTCCAATCTTAACCCTTTTGGATTTAGGGACTTGCACTTTTGCGAAACACCCCCACACTTTGAAGTAATTCAAGTTGGGCTTCCTTCCTTTCCACTTTTCATATGGAATGAAAAGTGTTTTGCTATGGGAACTCGATTGAGCATTTGATTAGCCGTGAACATAGCTTCCCCCCACAAGTTCTGGGGTAGACCCGAACTTATCAACAGGCATTCATCATCTCCTTTAATGTTCGATTCTTCCTTTCTGCAATCCCATTAGATTGAGGCGTGTAAGGGGCAGTTGTTTGATGAATAATGTCATATTCCAAACATATTTGTTCAAAAGGAGATTCATATTCTCCACCCCTATCACTTCTTATCATTTTGATCTTTTTGTTAAGTTGCGTTTCAACTTCATTTTTGTATTGCTTGAATGCGTCAATTGCCTCATCTTTACTACTAAGTAAATAAACATAGCAGTAATGAGTGCTATCGTCAATAAAAGTTATGAAATACTTCTTTCCACCGCGAGATGGTATTGACTTCATGTCACAAATATCCGTATGAATTAAGTCTAATGGTTCCGAATCCCTTTCAATTGACTTGTAAGGGTGTTTCGTATATTTAGACTCAACATATATTTGACATTTTGACTTAGCGCAATCAAATTTAGGCAATACTTCCAAATTGATCATTTTTCGCAAGGTTTTATAATTGACATGTTCCAAACGAGAATGCCATAAATTATTTGACTCAAGTAAATAAGAAGAAGCTGCAATTTTATTCATAGTGTCAACCACCATTACATTGAGTTTGAAAAGGCCCTCAGTCAGGTAACCTTTTCCTACATACAGCTTATTCTTAGTTATTACAACTTTGTCAGAGACAAACACACACTTAAACCCGTTTTTAACGAGAAGTGCAGTTGACACCAAGTTCTTCCTTATTTCAGGAACGTGAAGAACATTGTTCAGAGTCACAACCTTGCCAGACGTCATTTTGAGGAATATCTTTCCATATCCTTCAATTTTGGCCGTTGCAGAATTGCCCATAGAGAGTGCCTCATCAGGTCCAGCGGGAGAATATGAAGCAAAGGCTTTCTTCACAGCACAAACATGGCGGGTGGCTCCTGAATCAATCAACCATTCTTTAGGATTTCCAACTAAGTTGCATTCAGAAATCATAGCGCACAGATCAATGTCTTGCACTCCTTGGGCCAATTTATTGTCTTCAACCATATTTGCTTGACCTTTTTCCTTTTCCATGTCCTTCTTTGCAGAACGACAGTCTGCGGACTTATGTCCACTCTTGCCACAGTTGTAGCAATTTCCCTTGAATTTTTTCTTGCTAGGGTTGGTCTTCCCTCCAGAAGGCTTCTTTCTCTTATTTTGATTTGGAGTATGCTCAACAATATTTGCTCCCGCTATTTTAGCATTTCCACGAGCCTTCTTTTCAGCAGATTTGTTGTCCTCTTCAATCCTCAAGCGTACAATCAAATCTGGTCATCTCCTTGCGCTTATGTTTCAAGTAATTTTTAAAGTCCTTCCACAATAGAGGTAACTTTTCAATCATGGCTGCAACTTGAAACACCTCACTAAGCACCAAACCTGCAGTAAGGAGATCATGGATAATGACTTGAAGTTCTTGGACTTGGGACACAACAGATTTGTTATCCACCATTTTATAATCCAGAAATTTGGCAGCCACAAATTTCTTCAGTCCAGCGTCTTCAGTCTTATATTTCTTTTCTAGAGCATTCCACAGTTTCTTAGACGTTTCAACATTACTATAAACGTTGTACAAGTCATTTTCCAAGCCACTTAGAATATAATTCTTGCATAGGAAGTCAGAATGCTTCCAAGCCTCAATCACAAGGAAGCGTTCGTTTTCAGGTGTTTCATCAGTCAGGACTGGAGCATCCTCCTTAATAAACCTTTGCAGGCTTAAGGTGGTCAGATAAAAGA
Organism: Petunia x hybrida; assembly: GCA_037355625.1. Classification (NCBI taxonomy): domain Eukaryota; kingdom Viridiplantae; phylum Streptophyta; class Magnoliopsida; order Solanales; family Solanaceae; genus Petunia; species Petunia x hybrida. The sequence continues at coordinate 961,739 of JBBBVM010000046.1, read as the reverse complement.
ACATCTTTTGCTGCCACCTTTTAAAGTCCACACCAGAAAACTTCCCCGGCTTTTCTGCAGGTGGCATAACCGTTTCAGTAGCAGCACGGCTAGGCCCAGCAGTACCAGAAACTGTGGTAGCATTAGTACTCACAACAGCGACGGTTGGATCTACTCCGTTTGTCATCTCTGTCAAAATGACACAAGCAGAAACAATATCAATAAACTGTTTTAACAATTGGAGTAGAAAAAACCACGAAGGCTTTTAGTACAAACAGATTATTTAACAGTAATTAGGAGTAGAAAAACCACGAAGGTTTTAGTCTCCACGAGCAGATTAATATCCAGTATAGGAGTAGAAAACCACAAAAGTTTTAGTCTCCTTAACCAGTCTCCTTAAACAGTATTTATTTAAGCGCAGAAAATAAATAACATTGGATTTCTTAAGCTTGTTGTTCCTGCGTTCAAATAAATTAGAAGATACAAAAACCAGCAGTATATAATCAGTTTCTTATAGGACGATCCCGAGCCCACAATTTACTTGTGTCTCCTTAAGAAATCTAACCCCCTCACAATGCCCAAGGTTCACGGGTTAATTTCTCCCAGGATAGAACGGGATAACAGTTCTACCTTAGCGGCACTTCAAACGGTAGAACACTGCGAACACAAAGGAACGGAGCAAATCACACGACTCACTTAATATGCAGAAAGAGAGGGGATGCAGTAAGATATGTTTTCTGTCAGTGTTTTTTCTCTGCCCGAGTGTTTCTATCCTCTGCCCGAGGTTTTCTATCCTCTGTCCGAGGTTGTGTATCTGTCCGAGTTTTTAGTCTCTGTCTCAAGGACTGACGAATGACCAGTTTATATAGCCACCCAAGGGCAGACGAAGAGACACATCTGCCTTTAATGAGAAAACGTGGAGGAATTAATCGACCATTAATGACTGACGTTAATGAGAAAACGTGGAGGAATTAATCTACCACTAATGACTAACTTTAATGTGAAGGAATTAATCTACCACTAATAACTGACTTTAATGTGAAAACGTGGAGGGAAAACGTGGAGGAATTAATCTGCTGAAGTCACTTCAGCTCCCCGTTACTGAACTCACTTCAGCTGCCCATTACAAAAACTGATTAAGATTAAATATTAATAATTATTTATTAATTAATTAATATTTTTAGTTTTTGTTGGTCCAAAAAATTAAGTCAACCAATTGACCGAATACGAAGCCGAGACGAGCGAGCGACGACGACGGCGAGAGGCTTCCCTTCTTCTCAACCCTTTTAAGAGCTAACAGAAGTAAATCTCTATTTAAACCCAACAAAATCCTTTTCCTCTACCAATGTGGGAGAAAGTGCATTTCCCTACAAAAAGAAACCTTTTCACCTTTCACCCATTTCTCATTCACATTCTTCCACTAAACCTAACAGTAATTGCTGTAAATCTTGTAGTGGTATTACTTATACATGAGATTAAAAATGAAACCAAAAAGATTTTACACCAGGATAGTTTTACATAGTACACTATACCAAAAGACCCCCTTAGTTTTCAAAACGAGAGTAGAAAATTATGAAGGATTTATTCTCCATATGAAGAAAAATATTACTCCCTCCGTTCCAATTTATGTGGCACCATGACCGGGCACGAAGTTTAAGAAAATAGAGGTTGACCTTGTTAAATATCAATTTTATCCTTGAAAAAGTAAGAGAGAGAAGATTTGAATAATAAAAAAGTTGTTGGTAAGTTTAAAGAAAGTATGTATGTTATCAACTACTCCCTCCGTCCCTATTTGTTTGTCATAGTTTGACTTGACACAAAGTTTAATAAAGTAAGGAAGACTTTTGAAACTTGTGGTCTAAAATAAGCCATGAATATTTGTGTGGCTATAAATGAGTCAAAAATTAACTTTAGAGTTGAATTCTACTAAATTTAGAAGTATGACAATTTTTTTGGGACAGACCAATAAGGAAAGTATGACAAATAAAGTGGGACAGAGGGAGTAACTTTTATATAAAGCATGTGCATGTAAAGAATAATTTTCAAACGTCATGCTTGAAACCAAATGGTGCTACAAGTAGCACCAGTCTCCTTACGAAACATCATAATTGATGATGCCACCGTTGATGTGTTTTTTTCCCATACTGTATGGGCCTAAATCGCTTTTAGGTACACAAATCGAATTTGGATTCGAATATAAGCAAATCTTTGTATCAAAGCGGTAAATAATACACGGATTAGACGAAAAATACGTAAACAACTTGCTTTCAATATATAGATGTTCAATATAAATTTGGACAGAGTTTTGGTATGTATTTCTGGATGCATACAACACAAAATGAACTTCTATTTATAGGCCTAAGGGCAAGACCCACGTTCTCCATCATCCGTCAATGTCTCTTCCACGATCTTGGTGGGTAAATGCTGAGTAGTGGCTGAGTTAGTGGGGTGAGGTAGTGGGCTGCAAAGCCGCTGGAACCGAGGTGGTGACCGAAGCCTTGTCACAAGACTTCGGTCGTTCGACCTTGCTGTTCGAGTAAGATGGCTCATCGCCGAAGCTTAAGATTTAACTTGCCTTCGGGCGTGTCACAGGGTGTCGGCTTCGGTGGTTTGACCACGAGACCGACAATCCTCTCTTCGAAGCATCAGCTCGTTTCGCCTTCGGTCTACCATCTCGAGGTGCTGACCGAAGGTGACGATTTTTACCCAATACAGATAGTCCCCCCACTCCTCGGTAGACGCCGAAGTCGCCGAGGAGTGGAATGAGTTTGAGCGGGAAGTCGACGTGGCCAAACCCTATCCACGAATTTTCAAAAAGTCGCGCATCTGTAGGGTCGCCGTTCTGCGTTACGTGGCGGCCCGCGATAGGTCTCTGAACGGTCGCGCCGTCTTTTGTTTTCTCCAATGTTTCAGTCATCATTAGCTTCTCCTACTTGCACGTGTACACACACTATAAATACCCCACCTTTGCCCTTTTCATCTTCACTTTTACCAACTCATTTCAAGAAGAGAAAGTGACAGAGCCCCTTCATCCGCCATTGTCAATTTCGTTTCTTTCGTTCAAAATTTCTCTCCACTTTATTCTCTGATTCCCAACATGTCTACCAATGTCTCTGCTACTATCTCTGGCCAAGGCTCAAGCGATTCCGGCGAGAGAGCGGAACGCTTTGCTGCCATGGCAGTGAACGATGAAGCCGTTCCCTCTGTGTCACCATTGCAGGTGGCTGGAGCGGGAGACGGTGGCGAAGCCACTTCGGCTGCTCCTGCTCCTTTGAGACGTAAAACGAAAGCGGGTCGTGGCTCGGCTGAGGTCAGCGAGTATGTGGATTTGGATGTAGTTGATGACGTCGAGGGTGGTGACGCCATTGGCGTGAGGGAGGTGGGTGGCTCGGTCGAAGCGGCCGAAGTGAGCGAGATCAGTGGCTCAAAGGGTGAAACCGAGGTGGGCCCTTCGAGGAAATCAAAGAGGAAGATTCCACTCGAGGTGGAGATTGACCCTCGGTTGGTCATCCCCTCGAGTTTTAGCAATGAAAAAGATTTGAAGGTCCACGCTCAGTCAGATGCTCAGAAGGGGAAGAGAAGAAACATCCCTGTTCATGTTACCCCGAGGATGGAACGACCGGTTCGTGCTCATTCCCACGAACCTGCTGTCTGCCGAGCCTGGCTTTCCCGAGGCGTGGAATGCTCAGCGTAAGTGCCTATCTTTATTCTTCCTTTGGTTTGAAATTATCGCGATCGTTAACCGACCTCTCTTTTCTTTTTTATCCGCAGCTGAAAAAGTGGCGGTTGTGCCTCCGAATAACCTGCTCGGGTGGGTGACCGAAGTCATGCAGCCGAAAAAACGCCCCGAGCGGCAATGGATGGTGTTAGCTGCTCTGCCCGAGAACAGATGGGCGTGCAAGAGGCACGGTGAGTTGCTGACTTCGAGCCGCTGAGCTTCATTTTGAATTAAACTAACTTTTCCACTTTGATTGCATAGGTCTCCCCAGCAAGGCCGTGAGAGAGGTCGACGAGGAAGAGGAAGCCGAGGTAGAGGGCGGAGAGGAAGAGAGAGGAAACAAAAGGGCAAAGAGGAGCGAGAAACTGGTGACCGACGTCACCGAGGGGGTTGCCAAGATGGCAGCGATGGCGAAGAAGCTCATTGAGGAGAAGAAAACTAAGGCCTCTTCGAGCCAAGGGGCGTCACAAGGTGAAATTTTCTTGGGTAGGTTTTCTTGTGTTTCCAATGCCTCTCATACTTATGTTAGGCACATTGCTCCTCTTCCTGCCTCAGGTGCTAAGAGGAAAAGGGCGAGCTCGAAGCGGGCCGCTTCAGCGAAAGGTCCCCGAGCTGAAGAGGTCGCTGCCCCCGTTGCTGAAACTCTAATCACTAAACGTCGGGGGCTCGTTGATGTGCCCAGCGATGAGGAGCTCCCTCCTTTGATTCCCGAGGTAAGGCCAGATCCAATCCCCGAGCCTGCTCCAGAGGCGAGGGCTGAAGTAGGGTCAACCGGGGTCATTCACGTGGAGGAATCTGACCAAGAGGCCGCGAGAAGAAAGGGTAAGGCGAAGGCGAGCGGAGGGTTGATCAAGAGTATGGTCAAAGCTTCAAGGGATTCTTCGAAGCCCACCAACATCGCAGCTCGGGCTTTGGAGATATACCCCGATGCTAATTTGCTGGATGCTACGAAAGAGGACATCATGTCTCTTGACGGCCTGCTCGGGCCAGCTGAAGCTCATGCCCTTCGGAATCTTAATCCTATGAGTTTGATGGGTGTTTCAGCCGCTTCTGCTCTTCGGGTAAGTCTTAGTGTCCTTCTAACATAATAGGCTTTACCAGACTTTGAGTGCTGACATGTGTTTCAAACGCAGAGCTTTGTCCTCGCGCTGCGAGCTGTTCACCTCGAACGGGATCGAGCCCAAGAACTTCAAGCAGCTGCTACCGCTTGGGATGGTCAGAAAAAGGTCCTCAAAGGGCAGGTCGCCGAATTGGAAGCTCGGTTCGCAATTTTGAACAGCGAGCTGGAGCGTGCCAACGAGGCGGTGGCAAAAGCCGAAGATGAACTTCGGGCGGTTGCAGAATCCTCCGAGGCTCGTGTTCGAGCCGCGACGGATGAGTTTACTGCTGAGCGCTCGAGGCTCAGTCTTGAGAACGCCCGCCTCGAAGCTGAATTGTTCAAGGCAAAGACCGAAGTTCTTGAGGCGGGGGAGAGGTATCGTGGCAAGCTCGGGGAATACAATGCCAAACTTCTTGAGCTGCAACGTCAAGTGGACGAAGTGCCAGCCCTTCGGGCCAAAGTATCCAGGCTTGAAAGGCGAGTTGCCCACCTTAACGAGCGGGCCGAGGTTAGATCAACAAGGGCCAAATTTGAAGAAACATGGGCTGTGGTCAAGACTAGGCTCGGTGTCCTCGAGCAGGTTCAGGCCGGGCAGATCGTGCTTGAGGACGAGATCGTCAAAGCGAGGGAGGCTGCTGCCGAGGCCCAAAGAATTGTGGACGAGCTTCCCTCAAGCGAAGGATCAGATGATGAAAGCGACAGTGCCGAAGAGGGCAGCGGAGATGCTGATGGGGCGTTGCCCTAGTAAACTTTTGATGTCTTTCATTTTTTGAGGCCCTCGTGCCTTTTGTGGATGTTGGCCTTCGGGCCTTTGTATTTATGTTTGACCTTCGGGTCGTTTTTGGATGTATATAGCTTCAGCCTTCGGGCTTTTAATGAAAGATCGCTTTGTGAATTTTGCGTGTTTATTTTTTATATGTATCGAACATTTTTGAAAGTAAATGATATGCTTGCAAGGCTTTAAGCAAAATTTGACCGGTTGCGAACTTAGGACGACGTCTCGTCCTCGAGTCGATGCAATGCGCGGCTCAAGTAATAACACATGGATAGAATAGGAGTACCCGAAGTCGCTTTATTAATATCGACGAGCCAAAAGGCTATGTACATAAAAACCAAGTCGGGACGGACCTTGGGTAAGAAACGAATTAACGAACTTCAAACTAAAACATGCCGCTATCGGGCTAATTTACAATGTACTAAGTCTGGTCCTCGGGCAGCAGTCCCCGGTTGTCGACTAGATAAGCATCGGTTGGGAGGCTCGATGTCGACCTCGGTGTCAACCCTTCTCACTCGCCCCCAGTGTTCGGTTGTGAATCTCGATGAGGATCCGAGCACTGGAATCGGTTCGATTTGCTTCCTGAAAAGGTCGAGCAAAAAAGGTGGAACGAGGAGTGAGTTAGTACATTGTTTATTAGTGCCATGGGAGCGTCGTTCGGCTCGAGGCTGTTTAATTGATAGAGTTGAAGGATATTTACCTCGGCTAAAAGTAGTAGCGCTTTAGATGAGAAATGTTCCAGTTCAGCGGTTCGGGCTCGCCTTGAAGAGACTCGATTTGATAAGAGCCTTTTCCAACGATTGCTTTGACCCTGTAGGGCCCTTCCCAATTTGCGATAAGCTTTCCCCCGTTGTCCTCCTTTGTTGATTGATTCACGGTTTTCAACACATAATCTCCCACCTTGAAGTCTCTCAATTTAGCTTTCCTGTTGAGGTACGCTTCGATCTGTCTTTTTTGGGCAACAAGCCGAACCAAAGCTAATTCCCTCTTCTCTTCGAGCAAGTCTAGCTCGATGCGCATCGCCTCTTGGTTGGCATCTTCGGTTGCGTGAGCATACCGAAGACTTGGTTCACCCACTTCCACTGGGATGAGAGAATCCATGCCGTAGGCTAATGAAAAAGGGGTTTCACCGGTGCTGTTCTTCTCCGTTGTTCGCATGGCCTACAGGACCTCGGGCAACTCCTCGGGCCAAGGGCCTTTCTTCTCATCGAGTCGCTTCTTCAAATTCTCAATTATGATCCTGTTTGAAGATTCGGCCTGGCCATTGGCACTTGGATGGTAAGGAGTCGAGGCTATCCTTTTGATTCCCCATTGTTTAAAAAAGTCAGTGATAGCCGCCCCCATGAATTGTTTGCCATTATCGCAAGCGATTTCTTTTGGGACGCCGAACCGGTAGATGATATTTTTTTTGATGAAGTCGATTACCTGCTTCTGTTTTACCTCGGTGAGCGCTGCGGCTTCCACCCATTTTGTGAAGTAATCTGTCAATACCAAGATGAACCGAACACCACCTTTTCCTTTGGGTAGTGGTCCAACAACGTCCATTCCCCATTTCATGAAGGGCCATGGTGATACCACCGAGTGTAGAGGTTCGGACTGTTGGTGGATCATCTGCCCATGGCGTTGGCACTTGTCACACTTTTGCACGAAGGCTTTCACATCGGCGCTAATGGTGGGCCAATAATACCCAGCTCTTAACAATTTTCGCACCAACGATTTCCTCCCCGAGTGGTTTCCACACTCGCCTTCGTGTACTTCGGCCATCACGTACCTCGCCTCGTCGGGGCCCAAGCATTTGGCCATCGGGCCGCAGTACAACCTCTTGTATAGATTGCCTTCGATCATGTGATACGAGGCCGCCTGGGTCCTTATCTTTTTCGCTTCTTTCTTATCTTGGGGAACAGTCCCCGAGTCGAAGTAGGAGATGAACTTGCTTCGCCAATCCCATCGATTGTCAACCGAATTGACTTGCAACTTCATCTCTCTCATTTGGGCGGACAGCAACCGAACTACCGAGTCAGTCCCCGAGTGAGTTTCGTCGATTGCTGAACCAAGGTTTGCCAAGGCGTCTGCCTCGGAATTTTCTTCCCGAGGTACTTGTTTGGCACTCCATTCTTGGAATTGGGCCAGGACCCTCTGCGCCCGATCCAAGTAAAGCTGCATTCTGGGCTCTCGAGCCGTGTAATAACCGAGGATCTGGTTGACCACCAATTGTGAATCACACCTTAATTCGATTCTATCAACCCCCATTTCTTTGGCCAGCTCTAGGCCGGCTAGGGCCGCTTCGTATTCTGCCTCGTTGTTGGTGACCTTTTTGAATCGAATAGAATGCCTAATCTTCTCCCCGGTGGGTGTTCTCAACACAATGCCTAAACCCGAGCCTTTTGAATTCGTTGCCCCATCGGTGTGCAGTACCCACAGCCCCGAAGGGGATCCCTTCGTCTTAGAGCTTTCCTTTTCCGCTTCGGGCAGTATCCCAATTCTGAAATCAGCCACGAAGTCTGCCAAGACTTGAGATTTGATGGCAGTTCGAGGTTGATAAGTGATGTCATACTCACTTAGCTCAACCGCCCATTTGGACAACCTCCCCGATAACTCAGGCTTATGCAATATATTTCTCAAGGGGAAGGTGGAAACTACCGCTATTGGGTGACATTGAAAATAGGGCCGTAGTTTCCGAGCAGTAATGAGCAAAGCAAGTGCTAGTTTTTCCAAGTGTGGGTTCCTGGTTTCAGCATCGAGGAGCGTTTTGCTCACATAATAGATGGGCTGCTGCTTGCCGTCTTCTTCCCGAACCAACACAGCACTCACCGACACCTCGGATACTGCCAAATAGACAAGCAACGTCTCCCCCTCTTTCGGCTTAGCAAGCAACGGTGCGTTAGCCAAATATTGTTTCAAGTCTCTCAAAGCTTGTTTGCACTCCGGTGTCCATTCGAAGTGGTTGTTTTTTCTCAAGACGGAGAAGAATTTGTGACATCGCTCCGAGGACTTTGAGATAAAGCGGCTCAAGGCAGCGATTCGGCCAGTCAGGCGTTGAACTTCTTTCACCCCGGTAAGCGCTTCGGGGATTTCCTCAATTGCTCTGATTTTATCTGGGTTAGCTTCGATTCCCCGCTCGGAGACAATAAATCCCAAAAACTTGCCCGATCCTACGCCGAAGGCGCACTTCTCGGGGTTCAATTTCATGCCGTATTGTCTTAGCACAGCAAAAGCTTCCCTCAGATGACTCAAATGATCCTCCATTCGGATCGATTTGATGAGCATGTCGTCTATGTAGACTTCCATAGACTTCCCGATGTATTCCTTGAACATGCGACATACCAACCTTTGGTAGGTTGCCCCGGCGTTCTTCAAACCGAAGGGCATCACTTTGTAGCAAAAGGTACCTCGGTCAGTGATGAACGAGGTCTTTTCCTCGTCCTTGGGGTCCATGAGGATTTGATTGTAGCCCGAATACGCATCCAAGAAAGTTAATAGTTTGTGTCCAGCCGTGGAGTCTATTAACCTGTCGATTTGCGGCAATGGATAAGAATCTTTTGGGCAAGCTTTGTTCAGGTCGGTGTAGTCTACACACATTCTCCACTTGCCATTCTTCTTCGGCACAACTACCACATTCGCCAGCCATTCGGGATATTTGACCTCCCTTATGAAACCATTTTCTTGCAACTTCGTGGTCTCATCTTCGATCGCATTCCTTTTCACCCCGGCGTGGGGCCTCTTCTTTTGCTTCACCAGGGTGAATTTTGGATCTACATTCAGCTTGTGGGTCATGATCTCCGGATCGATACCCGTCATGTCTGAATGAGTCCAAGCAAAGCAGTCATGGTTGGACCTTAAAACTTCCATAATCGCTTCCTTCGACTTCGGGTCCAACTCCGAGCCGATGTGTACTTTCCTCTCTGGGAACTCTTTCATGAGAGTGAAAGAATCCAGCTCTTCGACAGTGGAGTCCTCGGCCTTCTGTTTCCGAGGCTCTTGGACGCATGCCGGGATCTTTTCAATTTCATTTTGGAGGTTCGCCTCGCTGGACCCCGGCTGCGTTGGTTGCTATTTTTTGGGCCCGCTCGGGGCGACTCCACTCTTCAGTGCAACCGAGTAGCATTCCCTCGCTACTCGCTGCTCCCCTTTAATTGACCGAACCCCCCAAGGCGTTGGGAATTTGATCACTTGGTGTAAAGTGGAAGGAACAGCTTCCATGGAGTGGATCCACGGCCGCCCGAGGATTACATTATAGGCCAGATCCTCGGGCATCACTTGAAACAGTGTCTCCTTGGTGACGCCCTCAGCGAATGTCTTCAGCGTGATTTCACCCAACGTCTTCTCTGTCGAGTTGTTAAAACCAGCCAACACTGTTGATTTGGGAACAATTTCCCCTTTTAGCCACATCTGCTTCACCGCCCCGTAGCTGATGATATTTACCGAACTACCGGGGTCAATCAAGACTCTCTTGATGTCTGCGTTGTTAATTCTTAGCATGATGACTAGAGCATCGTGATGGGGGAACATCATCCCATCACAGTCATCCTCATCGAACACGATGTCCTTGCCCGAGCCTCCAACTCGGGTCCTCTTCTCCATGGTGATGGAGAGCTTAGCAAATTTTTTGGCTGCAGCGAAGTTCACGCCGTTTACTTCTGACCCCCGGTGATGACGTTAACTACTCTCTCCGGAGGTGGAGCCCGAGGTGGTTGCCCACCGCCTCGGTTCTTTGAAAAATTATCTTTCCCCTTGTCAGTGAGGAATTGAGCCAAGACTCCTTTTTTCAGTAGGTGAGCCACCTCGAGGCGCAGAGCTTTGCAGTCCTCGGTCTTGTGACCATAATCTGCATGAAACTCGCAGTGCAAATTCTGATCCCTTTTGTCCGCCGGGGTTCTCATATCTTTGGGAATTCTTACCCCGGCTGTCCCCTTGACGACGTCGACCAGCTCCGAGGTCGATATGTTGAAATTATAATCTTGGATCCGGGGAGGATCCTTTTTGGGAATCGAAGCGGAGCTCGAGGGGTTCCTTTGGTTCACATTGGTTTGAACCTTCCCTCCAAGCCTTTGGCTTATGTGAGATGTCGGGTATGAGTTACTGGCGTTGTTCCCCAGCCTTTGAGTAACATGTTGCCTTGGCGAAGTACAAGGTTCATACCTTCCTTTCGAATTATTTCGTGGCGCCTCGGCGCGATTTGAAATATCACCTCGGTTTTGGTAACCTCGGTTTTTGAACTCCGCCTCCTCCAATCTGATTTTGGAGTAAGCTCTTCTATGTAGATCCTCCCACGTCAGGACCTGATACTGTTGCAACTCCTTTCGCAATTCAGCAGCAGCACTTGAATTGCGACTGTTGATACCTTTCTCGAAGGCCATGATAGCCAAGGTATCATCCATTCGAGGCAGCTCCATGCGTTCAGCGTGAAATCGCTCGAGGAATTCTTTAAGTGGCTCGCCAGACCATTGTTTTACTTCAAATATATCCTCCTTCCTCTTGAGGATCTTTTGTGCGCCGGTGTGCGCCTTGACGAAGGCGCTGGATAGCTCTTTGAACGAGGAGATTGACCCCGGTGGCAAGCACAAATACCACAGAAGGGCACCTTTTTCTAGCGAACTACCAAACTTTTTTAAGAACATGGATTCGAGCTGCGTGGACGTCAAGTCGTTGCTTTTTACCATGGACATGTACTCCCTGACATGCTCCTTGGGATCAGTTGTCCCATCGTACTTTTTGAGGAATGTGAGTTTGAAACCCACGGGAGTTGGAGCTGGTGCTGCTTCGGGCTTATAGGGCTGCTCCCTATATTGCTCGATGTCGAGGTCATCTTCCTCCTTGCTTATCCCCGGTACGCGCTCGAGGCGTTTTTCGAAGCGCGCCTCGATGCGTGCCTCGATCTCTCTACTCATTTTTTCAACGTCAACCGATGACGTTGTTTCTGCCACGGAGGGAACCGTCCCGAAGTGTGGCATGGAAGATGGATTACTCCCCGACCCCCCAGACGCGGCTCCGTTGTGAGGTCCTCCTGTTGTCGCGCCCTGAGGAACGAAAGGCGGGGTGCCTCCACCGGGGGCCGAGGGCTGGGTGCCGTTTGGGGCGGCGCTGTTTCGCACTTCTAGTGAAGCGCGAAACTCGGCGTTGATACTAGCCTGCTCATCCTGCTTATTTTGGAGAGCTCTTAGTGTGGTGACAACATACATTTGAAATTCTTCGGTTGTCATTGGGGTGAAGGATTGTTGGTTCGTCGGAACGTCAACCCGATCACCATTACCACCATTGTTGTTATCAGCCATAGCGTTAGATCACAAATTTCTTGATGAAAAACAGATTTCGAACTTTGGAACAAAGCGTTATTGCTTATATCCCCACAGACGGCGCCAATTTGTATGGGCCTAAATCGCTTTTAGGTACACAAATCGAATTTGGATTCGAATATAAGCAAATCTTTGTATCAAAGCGGTAAATAATACACGGATTAGACGAAAAATACGTAAACAACTTGCTTTCAATATATAGATGTTCAATGCAAATTTGGACAGAGTTTTGGTATGTATTTCTGGATGCATACAACACAAAATGAACTTCTATTTATAGGCCTAAGGGCCAGACCCACGTTCTCCATCATCCGTCAATGTCTCTTCCACGATCTTGGTGGGTAAATGCTGAGTAGTGGCTGAGTTAGTGGGGTGAGGTAGTGGGCTGCAAAGCCGCTGGAACCGAGGTGGTGACCGAAGCCTTGTCACAAGACTTCGGTCGTTCGACCTTGCTGTTCGAGTAAGATGGCTCATCGCCGAAGCTTAAGATTTAACTTGCCTTCGGGCGTGTCACAGGGTGTCGGCTTCGGTGGTTTGACCACGAGACCGACAATCCTCTCTTCGAAGCATCAGCTCGTTTCGCCTTCGGTCTACCATCTCGAGGTGCTGACCGAAGGTGACGATTTTTACCCAATACACATACTATCACAACAAATGATAAATCAAAATTTCCAGTGAAGCAAATAAGAGAGTAAGACCAGAAAATATACACTCTCAGTAAAGGTAATCATGGCCTTATGATTATTTCTTTATTTCAAAGAATCTAAGTGCAATCTTTCCGTTGTTCTCCAAGTTTTGCTTTTTACTTTGATTCCCCAGGTACCGTACACTCTTTTTCTAGCCGATCACGACATAAACAAAACGCCTTTCTTTCTCAATTTTTTGTTAGGAAAATTTACGCCATATGACTGCCCTAATAGCGTAATTACATAATATACCAATACTTTTAAATATTTATCTTATATAACAATACTTTTTACATTTTTACAAAACATACAATTTTCATTTCCTTCCTCTCTTTCTATCCCAAAACTCTAATTTCTCTATCTCTCTCTCTCCCCTCCTCCACCCACCCTCCCTCCCGTCGCCCTCCTCCATCTCCGGCGATCTGTGCCTCCGGCGAACCACCACGGAGTGACGTTGCCTCTGCTTCTTTCCGTCGTTCGTTGCCGCTGATCTACCAACGGAGTGGCGGCTCTGTTGCTGCTGCGGATCTATTTTCGATCTGCTTCTCCTTATTTTTTTAATGTTTTATTTTGTTTTTTATATTTATTTATGTGTATATTTATGTATAAATTTTGTATTGATGTGTATGTATATGTTTTGGTATATAAATACAATTAAATTTTTTGAATGTCTACGTAAATTTATTGTATATTTGTGTAATGTGTATTTCAACCTAGATATTTTGTATGTCAATTTATATTTTGTTTTTGTATAAACTTGTATTTGTGTGTGTTAAATGTATGACCATGAAACCTTTGTATGTATATAAATCCATTTTGTATATGATGATGATGCATATATATTTCTAGTATTTTAATGTATGTTTATGTATTTTTATAGGTCAAATCTATTTTTTTTTTTAATATGAAAGTATTTTTATGTATGCTTATGTATTTTTATAGATCAAATCAAATATTTTTGAAGTATGAAAGTGTATTTTTTGTATGTTTATGCACCTACAACTTTTTTCAGATTTTAAAACAAAAAAAAAAAATCCGGTCCCCTGCGATCGGCTGCAGGTGATGGCGGCGCCGAATCAGTGTAGCAGTGGGGAAGAGAGAGGATAAAACCCTAATTTGTATGGTTTAAATAGGTTTTGTATATGCTATGTAAAAAAAATATTAGTATTTTTTATAAAGGAGTATATTATTGTTATTTTTTATAATTTTAGTGTTAGGGTTGTATATATTTGTAATTCTCCCTTTTTTGTTTCTCATGAATGACATTACGTCAATGAATACAAAAAATAATAAAGTAATAAGTTCCTTAAAGTTGTAAGAAATTCAGTATTTGAGATATATAATCTAAAATAGAAAATTTAGAAACAAAAAGAAGGAGAAACGATAACAAAATTTGAGCCAATGTTCATAGTGTCTCCTTAAGGAACTTAATCCCCCGATATCTAAAGTTGCAGATTATTTCCTCTCATGATTGAACGAATTAACCATCATCGGTGTAGCGGTACCTCAAGCGCCGATATGCTGACGAATTACTCCACGATACCATATCACACGACACGATACTAACTAGCTTTTATTTTATAAATAATGTAGAAGAGAGGAAAGTATTTCAGAATTTTCCTATAAAAAAAAAGTGTGTTGAAACTCTAAGACAAAACTTTCTATTTATTGCAAATAAGTGGATTGTGGTGACGATGTGTCATGCCTATTCTTATGAAAAGGTGCGAAGAAACCGTTTCCCATTTACACCTATTAAAAAAAAACTCCGACATTTCATCACATGGCGAGCAACATATATAATAGGATTCCAACATATGAGAAAATTTTCAAGTTTGGTCACAATATTTTGCGAAGATGTTACTGTTGCAATCCTCCTGTATTGGAGTTAGAATGCGCTGAGCATATCTTCTTGTCAAGTAACTTTGCTCAATTAATTTGGAGAAGATTTATGGATGCATTAGGTATTTAGGCCAATGGAGGAGTGCTCAAATATTTTTTGCTGAAATTGTGGAGCCACAAGACTTGGAAATGGAAGGCAATATATGCGTTCATAATAAAAGTAATTCCTGAAGTAATTATATGGGAGCTATGGCGCTCGAGATGTGCAGCCAAGTATGGGTCTAAAACGCCATCTTTTACCAGGTCTCATGATGAGTCCTTCTCAAAAATTTCATTCTGCAAAACTAGGTAGAAATTGTTGGTAAAAACCAGGTAGAAAAATTAAATTGCAATTTTCAAGGGAACAACTACAGAGCTTGGTCGACCAACATAAATCTTATAACAAGGTGAAGATAGTTAGATGGGCCAAACCACCATTACTACATTTCAAAATGATCTGATGTTAGTTGCAAAATGGGAAGTTGTGGTACTATAGGTGTACTAAGAGACAACTCACTACGAAAAAATACGCTCTTACCAGCGGTGTTTTAGCGGTGGTTTAGCAAACTACCGGAATTGATTACAATTTGTTGCCGTTTTATTAACTGCTACAAAATAAAGTGATTAGCGGTGATTTCGAATGTTATAGTAGCTGTTTTGGATAATTACTACAAAAAGCGGTGGTTACTTGCATATTGCAGCGAGGTAACTTGCGTCCCGCAGCGACTACAAGAGCAAATGTATGCTGTTTATAAAGTGGTACTGCCACCCAAATTTCAATATTTAGCACACTATTCTGGAACGGTGACTCAGGTTGCGGGTAGGTCCAATCGCTGTGGTCGTTTTAGAAGTTAAGATTTCGATTGGTGTACCGATAATTTTAAAATATTCGTAAGGTCCATTGGGAGTTATCTGTAAAATTTGAGCTAAATCAGACCTAGTTTGGTAGGCATGGGAAGAATGTTTCAATTTTTATAGTCGATAAATATTAAAAAGAGATTTTCGAGCTCGGTTTTGGCGAATGAGCTCCGATTTGAAATCTGAAAGCACCGTTATGTTCGTATGATTATTTATGACTTTTGTAAATTTTTGAAAGTGAATTTCGAGGTTGTTCGGCTAGTTTTCGCTAAAATGCCGAAAATTAAATAATTTGACTTTTTTCCATTTACTTTGTATTTTGAATTTCCGAAATCCGATTTGAGATCCGCCTTAGCGAGTACGTCACATAAATTTGGTAAAACTTGTATGCAAAAGTTGGAATTATTTTCAACATCGTAAGGTACCGTTTTATTTTTCGTTAAAAAAAGAAAATAAAATAAAAGAAAATAAAATAAAATGATAAGGAAAAGACAAAAGAAAGATAGAAAGGAAAAGTTAAGCGGTGGTCAGGGATTATAAATGCCTTAGACTTCATTTTGAAGCAAAGCGAGCAAATTGAATAGAAACATGAGACGAGAAACAAAACGGAAAAGGGAAAGCTGAGAAGCAACGCGAAAAAAATACCAGAAAATGAGAAAAGAGCCGGAGAAAAGTAGAACTTTTACACCAAAACATTCAGGTGATGATCTTAATATATTATTTGAATTTATTACGTATTTTTGAATATATTTTGATGGTAAAAATTGGGATATTAGACATCGTTTTAATAAGTTCAATTAATAGTTTAAAGGGTCAATTGGACCCCGATAAAGGAATTAATTATATATTCGTACTCAGTAAATTATGGGCAACATATAAATATAATTTATTTAGGGTTTGGTTATGTGACCTTAAACCCTATACATAGGCATGGCCTGCGTATTGCGTATGCGAATAAAGTATCAGGTTCCTAACTAGATTGCCCTAAGACGTAAGGAATAAAGCCTTTAGCCTTATGTAATATATTTTTCTGCTTATTGAACACAGTGGGATCGTTTGGCAATGAATCCAAAGGACAAAGCGGTTGTTGAGTAACTGTGCTAACTTTGTAATGAGGTAAGTGGTTATATCCATTTCTTTGGAGGTACCTGGCCTCGTGGATTTTCTATCACATGTTCCTTACGTGTGTAGCTGCCGATAGGCATACTCATTACGCCTTAGCTTTGGATTTACATTATATATTATATGTTATGTCCTGTTGTTGGTATTTCATTGAGGATCTGAGCATTGTACTCTGGGTGTCAGTTGGCATCTACTTCCCAGCTGTCGGTGAGAGTTCCGCGCCGGTGAAGGGTTATTATTGCATCATATTGCATTCATATGCATTATATATCATTCATATGCATTACATTGCATATCATATTAAGGGTAGGAGGATTCCGCCCTAGGAGCAGGAAGATTCCGCTCTAGGAGCAGGAGGATTCCGCTCCATTGCATCATATTTAGGGGTAGGAGGATTCCGCTCTATTGCATCATATTTAGGGGTAGGAGGATTCTGCCCCAGGAGCAGGAGGATTCCGCTCCATTGCATCATATTTAGTAGGGGTGTTCATGGGTCGGTTTTCCTCTAAATGATAACCAAACCAATTAATTCGGGTTTTCAAATACTTAAACCACAACCAAACCAATTAAGTCGGTTTTGCACTTGTTCGGTTTTTGTTGGTTATGTCGGTTATTTCGGGATGTTCGGTTTTTTTCCTCACTAAATTTGTAACATACACTTCCAAGGATCAAACACATATTCGAGCGACTATATTCCACCATGACACATCCACACCAAATACACTCTAGAAAAGAACAAACTATTTATGTAATCAAGAGTTATATATGTGGCTTCATCCAAAAATTGATTATACAAGCATTACAATTTCAATTAACTTAATCAAATTTCGTACAATGATTTTTTTCATGTTTTAAAAATTAAAGAGATATTATTTGCCAAGATATCTTGTTGATATTGAATTAACCGACAATGGAAGACTACAAGATAAATTATTTTTAACATACAATAGATTGGTTAACTTATCAAAATAAAGACTAGAATGCAAACTAAAATACAAAATACAAAAAATATATAAAAAGATGATGAATTAAACTAGAATTAAAAAGAGCAACAAAAAATAAAAAAATAAAAAAAAATAAAATAACATATGGTGTAAATTCATAAAAACACACATAATTGTCTGTCTAATTATAATTTTTAAATATTATTTATATAGTCGGTTTGGTTCGGTTTTTTTCAGTTATTTTTTGTTTAGAACCAAAACCAAACCAAATTATATCGGTTTTTTAAATTAAAAACCAAAACCATACCAAACCTAATGAATATTGGTTTTTTCTTTCAGTTTGAGTCGGTTTTCGGTTTGGTGCGATTTTTCGGCTTCACGTGAACACCCCTAATATTTAGGGGTAGGAGGATTCCGCCCCAAGAGTAGGAGGATTCCGCTCCATTGCATCATATTGAGGGTAGGAGGATTCTGCCCTAGGAGCAGGAGGATTCCGCTCCATTCATTTGGCACATGTGACCCTTTGCATCATATTTCATTTCATTTTATTTCATTTCATTTCATTTCATATCATTGTGTAGACTTGTAGTACATAACTACTGTTCTGCTTATACGTGCATTGCTTATTTGTTGATATGTTTCTAGCTCGTATTCCTAGTTGAGTATATGGTTTCACACATGTTTTCGGTTATTATCTGGCTCTGCCTTTTTATAATTTAAATAAGAGGAATTTGGTTTATCTGTTTCTTCTCCTTGGCTAGATATCCTATTCTTTGAGGTGGCTAGTTTGCCCCACTTATTGAGTCCTTTTGACTCACCCTTGTTTGTTGTTTGTTTCTTGTCTATCTATTTCGTTTCGGCAGGTTCGCTCCAGGATTGAGTTCGCCACGTTGTGAAGGAGCAAAGACGACTTCAGCTGTCAGGGTGAGCCAACTTTTATTCCAGATGGCCACCAGTTTATTGTTTATTATTTCAGTTGCATTTTGCTCCCTTCAGGAGGTATCGGTCTTCTTTTTTACTCTTAGATGTCTATCCTGGATAGCCCTAAACCTAGTATGTTGGGTAGTCAGCTGTAATTTCTTTTGTACAGCTTCGAGGTATCAGTATGTCTGTGTTCTTTTAAGTCTTGTCCTTATTTATGAATTGTTATATTTATTTTCCTAATTTAATTGGTAAGGGTTCGCCCGACGGGTCTAGGGGAGGATGTCGGGTGCCCGCACGGCCTAATCAGATTCCGGGTCGTGTCACGCTGGAATTCGTGGGCCTACTGGAGCTGGGTCGTAATTGAGGTTTTTAGGGCAGGCTCCAAATTCACTATTTTAATTTTGCACAATCTCTTTCTTTAGCTGCATTTTATTTGTCAACCGCTGTTAATAATCAAATAGCAGCAATTTTGCCGCCATTTTCAAAAACCGCCGCTAGATAGTTTTAGTACAGCTGTTTAGGGAGAAATTTAATAACCGCTAGTAAAGTTTTTTGTGGTAGTTAAAAACCGCTGCTAAAACTTTTTTCAACTGCTGTTATTTGCCCTTTTTTGTAGTGACTCCAGGGAACTATTAATGGCATTTTCTTGCGTACTTCGTTCCCCTTTACTTTGCTTATTTTTATGTGTTTTGCTGGATCAGCTGAGAAAGCCAATATTAAACAGGTCACCGACCTTGTAGATTGGGTTACAATGATTACCCAAAACTCGGGAGACTCCTTTCATCAACTCATGGAGAGAGAGAAGAAGAAGAAGAAGAAAATTGTGGATGGTCTTTTGCTTACAGTTTTCTCATGCACCATCCATTCTGAACACAGGAGTTTTTCTGGAAATATCAGACCAGGATCAAAAGCAAACATTTTTTTAAGAAAGAAGATTTATATTTTCATAACTTTGGAGAAATGGAGTATTTTTTTCTGAAGAAGATTTGTGATTCCACTATTATCACGAACCCCTTATTTATAGACTGAAAAAGATAAGGATGGAGTATGAAACAGTCAAGCGCAATTATGGCTTGAGATATGAAATGATTCGGCGCAGCAAAAAGTGTGCTTGTAAAAGTACATGGAATCAATATTAACTAATCAGATGAAGACACACTGAGTTCTCAAAGAAATCAACATCATTCTTTGTCAAGACTGCGAGTTTTGAAGGAGTCAGAAAGATATCTTTTCACATCTATCTTATGCACCACTTTCACTTCATGACTGCTTGCGTCAGCACTCAACATGTCAGGGGAATGATTGTGTGGGCAAAAATACGCCACCTATTATTACGGGAATACGAGTTCTGCTGGCAGGACTAGACTTATCCTATAAGTCATCGGACACGAGGATACACGCCTGGTTTACGAGTTACCACCATTCAGGCGGTACGGGCGTAGGATGCAAGGCATACATCTCGCCATCTTAGGTTTACAGTCTAGTAGTTAGGGTTTCGTATATACCACCGCGTTGAATTTATAGACCTATGACCTTTATTAGTCTTTGTATTTTACCATAATTAGGACTGGGTAAATCTCTACTATAAATACCCCTCCTTATATTGTATTGTACATCAAGCGATTCACACCGAATCCGGCTATTCTCAAGGAATAATACTACTTACTTTCTTGTTCATGATTTTTCTCTCTATTTACTTGCTTTTCCATTGTTTATACTGTATTTCTTGTGACCCTCTCATAAATTTAATTGTCTAACCTAGACATCCAATTTTGAGTATAAAAAATACTTTCCAGACAAAGAGGTTGACACGATTGAAGAGTTGCCTGCTGATGATGCTTATTATTGGAAGCTGTATTTGGATGGGGCCTCATACTCCAAAGAGGATGGTATCGGAGCTTTTCTCATATCTCCAATAGGGCATTATTATTCGGCGGCTGCTCAACTTTGTTTCTGGTGTACCAATGACACAGCAGAATATGAAGCATGCACTATGGATATACGCATGGCAGTAGACATGGATATAAAGAAACTGTTAGTGCTCGAGGATTCTGACCCTTTGGTAGGTCAAATTAAAGGAGAATGGGAAACTCGAGACGTGAAACTCATCATGTACAAGCAATATCTAGAAGTTCTTGGACAAAGATTTGACTCCATTGAATTTAGAAACGTCCAAGAATGCATAATGAATTCGCCGATGCTTTGGACACATTAGCATCAATGCTTAGTCACCGTGACCAAACTCACATTGATCCTCTCGATATTCATTTTTGGATCAACGCACTTATTGTAACATGGTCAAAGAGGAACTTGATGGGGAACCATGGTACCTGGACATCAAAAACTATCTCAAGAATGGGGAGTACCCGGCGCTGGCCAAAAGAATATGAAAAGAACCCTCCGCTGTCTTGTAAATGGTTTCTTTCTAAGCGGTTAGGTATTGTACAAGAGAACAGAAGATTTGAGGTTGTTAAGATGTGTAGACGCATAAGAAAGCTCGAGAGTTCTAAAGTAGGTACATTCAAGGAGTTGTGGGCCACACATGAATGGATACTAGCCAAGAAGATCATAAGGGCTGGTTACTTTTGGCTCACTATGGAGCAAGATTGCATCGATTTTGTGAGGAAATTCCACCAATGTCAAGTACACGGTGATTTGATACATTCGCCTCCTTTTGAATTCCATACAATGTCTGCTCTTTGGCCTTTTGTAGCATGGGGGATGGATGTCATTGGGCCGATAGAACTAAAGGCATCGAACAGGCATAGGTTCATCTTGGTCGCCGTTGACTATTTTACCAAGTGGGTGGAAGCTGCGATATTTAAGTCTGTAACCAAGAAAGTTGAGGTTGACTTTTTCCATTGGAATATTATTTGTGGATTTGGCATCCCTAATACCATAATCACCAATAATGGGGCCAACCTCAACAGTAATTTGATGAATAAGTTATGTGAAAGGTTCAAATTGGGCAAAGAAATTCCACACCTTACCGGTCAAAAGAAAATGTTGCGGTCGAAGCGGCAGACAAGAACATCAAGAAGATCTTTTGAAAAATAGTGCAAATCGCGATATTGGCATGAGAAGCTTCCATGCGCTCTTCAAGGTTATCCTATAATTGTGTGCACCTCAATAGGCACAACTCTGTATGAATTGGTGTACGGAGCTGAGGCAGCCATTCCGGCAGAAGTTAAATACCATCCTTGAGAATCATTGTTAAAGCTGAGATCTAGGATACTGAATTGGTCAAATCGCGTCGGGTAAAATTGGCGTTGATTGATGAGAAAAGGCTAATTGCAGTTTTTTTATGGCCAACTATATAAGAGGAGACTGGCCAAGGCATAAAACAAGAAAGTACGCCAACGCAAACTCAGTGAAGGTCAACTAATGTTGAAGTGCATTTTCCCACATCAAGAAGAGGCCAAAGGAAATTTTGCTCCAAATTGGCAGGGACTGTACGTGGTGAAGAAGGTATTGCACAATGGTGCATTGTTCTTAACGGACATTGAAGACATGATGACGGAAATGATCATCAATGCAGACGCGGTCAAGAGTACTACATTTGACTCCAAGGCAGCTTATGGAATTTTTAAATCGGGATGGTGAAAGGTTTTTGTGTTTTACTATCCCAAATTGTATCCCTCCCGACCTTTTTTTGTTTTGTACTTTTACGGCATATCCTCAATTCAGAATTAATGTATTTATACTGAAATGAAATGAAGTTGAAAGCATCAAAAGAAAATAAATTTTCATTAAGTTGTCAGACGTAAAGCTACGTCTGAACTGATTCCTCACAAAAGGAAACGTAGGCAACCATTCAGGTGTGGTCATTTTAGGAGAAATTCCCAAAATTCCCCAGTTTCGAGATAAGAGAAAGTTTATTTTTCCTATGGAAAATTTGCCTCCAAGTTTGTGGAAAATGTTTAAAGAAAATTGAAAGTCTCAATTTATGATAAACTGGGGCAGAAGTTAGTTTTATTTTTAAGAAAATTGATTCCAAGGGGTGTACCATTTTATCCCAAATGTCTCATGAGATGTTCGCCATATCAGTCTCGAATTGGGAAAAAAGTCAAGTGCCCAGTTTATCCTAATCTGGGGCATAAGTTTAATTATTTATTTTTTTTAAGAAGGAGGTTTCTTTTTTAAAAAAAAAAAAAAAGAAAGAAAGAAGTGTTGTTGTTAAAAACGTGAAAGGGCGCTACAAGACAGCAATGAGGCAAAAGAACAAAGAGGGAGATTAGATGGTGAAAACCCCGAGAAGAGCACCATTAGCTGAATGAGGGCCATTTTTGTTGTCATCAAATTGGACTCGACAAGTAATCATTTCTGAACGATCAAACTGGGGGGAAGAGTCGAGGAAGAACTATTGTGAATGAATCAGGGTTTGAGACTAGGACGCATGTCATGTTCATTGAGGTTCTCATTCCTGCTTTTCAATAAGTTCCACTTCTTCACTAAAGACATCCTTTCATTCAGAGTCCTTCGTTCATATTTTTCAGTTGTTGCCTTTTTTTACTCCAATTAACATCGAAACGAGCAAAAGAAAGTTTCGCAAAAGTTTGTTTTACCTGTTTTGCAGTTGTAACAGAGAAAGGTCAAAACCTGTCTAGTTAATGAAGGCCTGTATCACATCTCGGTGGCAAGAACGACATCCCAAGAAAGTAAGAGAATGAGGATCAAGGAACAAAGAAATGAAAATAAGAAATCACGAGGTGGAAGGAAAACATGAAAGAAGGAAAGCAGAATCTACTTGGAATGCGAAAGGAAGTCTAGGCGCCCCCTGAAGAGTAAGGGAATCCATTTCAATTGAAGGATGCTCGATCCACTTGAACTAAGTACTGATCATGTGGTTTTATTCCCCAGCGGAGTTTCATAGTTACTGTAAAAAAAGAAGTACGACCTACCTAGAACTGGATCGTGGTTTTATTTTTCAGCAAAGGAAGGAGCACGACACACCTGGAAATGGATCAGTGATTTTATTTTCTGCAAAGGATGAGCACAATCCACCTGAAACTGGATCAGTTGTTGTATTTAAAACAAAGGAAGGAGCACGACCCACCTGGACTAGGATCGGTGGTTTTATTTTCTACAAAGGAAGGAGCACAATCTACTTGGACTTAGATTGGTGGTTTTATTCTCTACAAATGAGGAGGACAACCCACCTGGAACTGGATCGGTGGTTTTATTTTCTACAAAGAATGAGCACGACCCACCTGGAACTGGATTGGTGGTTTTATTTTCTGCAAATGAGGAGTACGACCCACTTGGAACTGGATCCATAGATTTATTTTCTACAAAGGAGGAGTACGGCCCATGTCGCACCCATTTTTCCCCGAACCCCGGCTAGAGTTCGAAACATGGCTCGACTTATTGGGACTCAAGGGTAAAGAGTTGGAGTCGCCACCTAACATATTTTTTAACTAGGCGTATTAGGTCACCTACTTTGTTTCTAGCTAATTTTATAATTAACTCCGAAACTTAGTCTAAGAACCAGAAATCTAGGTAAGGGTTCAAGTTAACCCGAGAGGAAGGGGTTAGGCACCTCTCAGGCTCCACCAAATGTGGTTACCGACCGGACTAAAAATTGGGATTGTAAATAAAAGGTCAATGAAGTTAATTAATCAGGCATAAAAATTTAAATATTTAAATGATATTCTAACTAAGCAAGTATTGAATCATATTGAATCTAAAAGAGGGTCGAAAGCTAGCAATAATCAACACAACGCCAGCTCTCCAAAATAAATGTTTTACGATATGGCGTATTTTATGTATGAAGCCGAGAATAGAACGAGGTATTTTGAATCCTCCATAAAGAATCCTTTCTGATGTAATGCTTCACATAAAAAAATATATTAGTAGAGACATGTGCCACCTAAAATTGTGGCGAATTTAATATAGGAAAATAATCAACCATAAATGAACTATAGAAATTTAGAAGAATGCGGGATCAGGTATAGGCGAGGCGAGAGAAGGGCCCAGTCCGATTTTACTTTCCTCTATCTGGCTTTGTATGATCAACAATCTTAAACGTTTTTAGACAAGAAAAAAGAAGTATTATTTACTTATTTAGATTTGAAAATAGTGTTCAACTCAAAATGGTTTAGCTTCTATAGTACAAGTAAAAGTCATTTCTCTTTTAAAGTGTTTCTATTTGAAAACAATGTAAAGTTTTAAATAGTCTAAATTTCGTAGTTAATTTTGAGAAAATATCAAATGGTGAAAAGAAAATTAAAGTTTAAAAGAGTAAAAGTGTTGAATCTTAAAAACACTTAAGAAAGTGACATATCAAATCAAAATGAGGGAGTAACGAGTCGCTTTAATTTTCGTAAAGCTATATATGTGTTCTTCATTCAAGAAGTCGTGGCCTGCCATTGTCATCATATCCCATAACATACCTGACCGGGGTGACGGCTCAACTCAATCTTCGTGTGTTTACGCCATTGTATATCGTGGTTGAACGTCAAATAACGCCACTCCATCGTAGTGTACATGTAAAGAAATATTAAACTTGGTGAGAGTATGTCTATCTTTATGTTACACTAATAAAAAGAAAGACTAAAGGCATGTAAACTTTAACATATTATTTCTATGAATAGTTTCAATCCTTATGCCATAAAATAATTTAAAACCTAGATAAACTTGTAACATATTAAGCACAGAACATCCAAACCACAAATGGAAGTAATTCTTAACATGAATTGGATTGAAAGTCCAAGTAGGTTAAAGTAGGTTTATGCAATTATCTTTAGAGTTAAACTTAAGCAAAACAGATGCAACCCATAAATATAATAAAGTAAATCCTAAACCATATTGTATTTGGCCATTCTCCTAGTTACAAAGCCGAAATCACATTATGATGCTATGATTAATTAACAAATAGCCGAACGATAGCTTTAAAATGTCTCTCGTCATATTGGATGTAATTGATGGAACTGAGAAAGAAATATGCATCATTAAAAATAGTAGAATTCTAGAAATGGATCCTTAGCAGATTATTAACTAACACGGATCGAAAGAAATATATTAGAAAGAAAATATTCTATGAACCACACACAATACCCTTCTACCAAACATGTTAGAAGTAACTAAATACATTTATCAGATAGGATCAAGCATATTCGAATAAAGTGGAACCATTTATCATAAAAAAAAAAAAAAAAAAAAAAGAAACAAGGAACGAGACAACCTTATGTCAGATAATACGGCAGTGATGGAGGACACTTAGTTGGAGTTTCTGCTATATTTTTTGGGTAATGCTCATCGCTGGTTCGGATAATGTTCATTGCTAGTGAGCTGGCGAGTTTCTGGTTGAACTATAGCGGTGACCGCTACTGCCTACACGCTGCTAGTTCATGCACGAGAGGGGGAGGAAGATGGACCAAATGATATTTGCAGTGTCTGTTGTTTTGCTAATGAAGCAAGAGGAGAGTAATGTTGGATGGAGAGGTGAAGAAGTAATCTGATGATGGTGAATATGAGTAGTGTAAGAAACGGGAGAAAAGTCTCTATATCCCCCATCACAAGAAAATTGAGTTGAGTTTTATAGTGAACAATTGTGGTATTAATTTGGTAAGAAAAAATTAGTCGCATGATTCATGAGATTTGTACAATATGCATTATAAAGACGCTTGAATTCGCTAAAGAGAAAAGGAAAAAATCCCATAAATTAGGGACAAGAAACTAACGGCTAGTGTATAAAGACAATGAGGAGAAAGTATTATGCCAAGAAACTAACGCTGGAGGAAATAATAATAAAGAAAGAAAGTTTTATGGTAGTTAATATAACAAGTAGGAACGGAAATGAGTTTGGTATAGCAAGTATATGGTAAATAAGACAATGAAGATTAAGATGTATGAATAGATGAAGAATGACACCAGCAGCTTCCTTAATTCTTGGCAAAATTGCATTGTGAGGAAGAGTTGTATGGAATGAATATTTTGTGGAAAAAAAATGGCAATAAGTTATAGAGATTCAGAGGGAATTAGATGAAAGGTGAGCGATTAGTGGGATTGCAAAGATTAGAAAATTATCTTTCTAATTAATGACCATGTATCTCATTGGACATTATGACTAGATTCAAAGAAATATATTCTAGGATTGGCTTGCTCGTATTTAAATTCAAAAATGCCATAAAAGAATAACTTAGTAGAAATATGTACGCAAATAGATACAGACAATAAGTGCATATATGATATACCAGACTAATACTAACATTCCAAGGAAATAATTAATAATAACAAAAAGTATTCTAATAATGCAATCGTTACAACAAATAAATATATATCAACACCCTAAAAATAGAAGAAATAAATATTATGTCACTTAAAAATAAGTAGAAATTTTGGAAAATAAATAATATATGAGGGACAAAATTGGGTGTCAACAGCTGCCCCTCTTTGCCCGGGGATGATGAAAGAGTCTTCGGGCAAAGATAGTTGACGGTGTAGCCAATTTTGTCACGACTAGTGGGTAAAATGACTGAAAGGGAGAATGGGAGTTTTGGGGGTATTTTGGCCGAACTCCGGTCTCTGAGTTGCCTACATATCTCAGGTTTCACGAGAATCAGGCCGTGTGTAGTTCTAGAATGGCATGTCGCCTGTGTGAGTTATTTATGACGCACGATTTTGGATGTAAAGACTAAACTTATCCAAGTATGTGAAGTTTAGATTCGGTATGCTTAGCCTTTTCGGCGGAATGAATTATGAATAAAGTAAGGGCACTATCGAGGATGAGATAACATCAGTAGGTCGAGCGTGGGAAAAAAGGCTTATAATCATCCTAGTTATGAAGATGTGGCGCGCTACACACCCATAAAGAGGAGTTTATATGTACATAGTTTCCACTTCATCTCGATAACTGAGTAAGCTCGCCTCCAATACTGCCTTGACTGAGTTGGGAAGAATTTGAGGAACGATTTTTATGAATGCGCACGACTCAAATGGATGGGCACGATTAAGCACGAAAACACGCACGATTGACGCAGATAGGCTTGAGTAGGCGAAGTGGGCATTGGTTTGAAGGAAATGCGAAATGGCATCCTAATTTGCAATGGAGGACTAGGCAGATTACTTGTGAGGGCATGAAATGATCGGCTTTTGGGCATGTCAGAATTTGACATAATAAGTATTTTGCAGGTAGGACAAAGGCGTTGTCGAAGTCGAGATAACATCGATAGACCGAGTTTGGTGAAATAGGCTTGTAAACGTCCTAGTTATGAAGATGTGGTGCACGACACACCCATAAAGAGGGGTTTACATGGGCACATTTTCCGCTATAACTCGATAGAGGAGTCATCTTGGGCTCAACATTGTCTTGAGTAAACTGAGGGATATTGAGGAGTAAAGCACGATAAATATGCACGATTCAAATAGATAGGCACGATTAGGAAAGAACACGGAATGGGTGCCTAATCGGCGAGGAACGATTAGGTAGATCACTGGTGCGAGTATGGAACTGTAGCTTTGAGTGCTTTGGAACTCGGCAACGTAGGTAACTTGCGAGTGTAGCAAAAACATTGTCTGTAGGATTGAGCATCTTGAATAGAGCTACAGAATGGTGCATAGTATGTATTTGACATTTTGGTGTTGCACCATTTCGTGTGGGGTAGTGATCTTTCGGGAGCAAGTGTTCGAGTATGGGAAATGGTGTAGGGGTTTGTCGAGAGATCGGGGAGTGACCTGCAGCAAGACCAAGATAAATGCAAATAGAGATAAAGGTAAAGATAGAGTAAACTTCCCTGTTGAGCTGAGCTCTCCTTCGTTATGTAGCTGTCTAGTGTGTTCCCAGTTGCTTTGAGTGTTTAGGAAATATATGCTTCTCCTCTGGGGATATTCCTTTAGGTGCATCTTGTCAGGAGATAATTGTTTGTCGTGTCGGGTTGTGTACTCTGCGAACAAAAAAGTAAAGTGCCTGTCGCCGGGCTGTGTACCCTGCGAATAAAAATAAAGTGAAGTGCTAAAAAAATTAAAATGTCGTTATCATGTCTGCAACGCCGCTAGGAAAGTCGTCATTTTTCTGCTTTTATAATGCTTTCATGAATGTTGGGCCTTGGTCAAGTTTTCTTCGGTGAACACCCAGTTTCTGTACTTCGTCTCTCTTGAAATTTTTGAGGGGACCTCAAAAATTTCTGCCCCAGTGTCAGCTTGCATCTTTTTTTTTTTTTTTTTTTTGGAATTTTTGAGGAGATCCTCAAAAATTCTGCCCCAGTTTATTGCCTTTGATAGATCATCATATCATGGTAGTGCCTGCAAAACAACAAAAAATACGTGTGTATGTCCAATTTTAAGGCGGACGAGCCTATTATAGTAGTGCTTGCAAAACAAATAAGTGAGTTTGTCCTATTTTAAGCCGGATAAGGCTGATTATAGTAATGCCTGCAAAACAGAAAGAATGAGCATGTCAAATTCTAAGGCGGACGGGCCTAATAGTCATATTCTAAGCCTGACGGGGGTCATCGTCATATTTTAAGCCTGACGTGGCTAGTCGTCATATTTTAAGCCTGACGAGGCTAGTCGTCATATTTTAAGCCTGACGAGGCTAGTCGTCATATTTTAAGCCTGACGTGGCTGATTGTCGTATTGTAATCCTGTCATATTTTAAGCCTGACGGGGCTAGTCGTCATATTTTAAGCCTCACATGGCTGATTGTCGTATTTTAAGCCTGACGATGCTATTCGTCATATTTTAAGCCTGACGTGGCTGGTCGTCATATTTTAAGCCCGACGTGGCTGGTCGTCATATTTTAAGCCTGACGTGGCTGGTCGTCATATTTTAAGCCTAACGTGGCTGGTCGTCATATTTTAAGCCTGACATGGCTCGTCGTCATATTTTAAGCCTGACGTGGCTAGTCGTCATATTTCAAGCCTGACGTGGCTAGTCGTCATATTTTAAGCCTGACGAGGCTAGTCGTCATATTTTAAGCCTGACGTGGCTAGTCGTCATATTTTAAGCCTGACGAGGCTAGTCGTCATATTTTAAGCCTGACGAGGCTAGTGATCATATTTTAAGCCTGACGAGGCTAGTCGTCATATTTTAAGCCTGACGTGGCTAGTCGTCATATTTTAAGCCTGACGAGGCTAGTCGTCATATTTTAAGCCTGACGTAGGCTAGTCGTCATATTTTAAGCCTGACGTCGCTAGTCGTCATATTTTAAGCCTGACGTGGCTAGTCTTCATATTGTAAGCCCCGCTTTTCCTGGTACATCAGTCCCTATTAATTTGGTTCTGAACTTGGATGTGAAGCCAGCCCCTTCTGTAGGAAAACTTTGTTTCCATAAGCAAATTTACTGGTTGCGTAGCTTGGCAAGCCGTCCTTCTGGATGTTGAAGCCAGCCCCTTTCATGGCAAGCTGTCCTTCGGGATGTTGAAGCCTTAGCCTGACGTGGCTAAAGTGTTATCATATCCATTGTGATTGCCTGCGAATTCTTGTGTTTGTGTTGAAAGATTTAAGAAGGAGATGGGTCTGGTTAGATCTCAATCAAAATTTGACAAAGATTTTGGGTGAAGGACATATATATGACTGAAAAGGAAGTTGGCTTTTGTTGAACACCAAGACCTTAGTGCATTTGTCATCCTTTCTTGCAAATTTGTGTGTCATGATGCCCGAGTGTCTTTGAGAGAGATACTCAATGTCTTTCATACTTGTCAACCAACTGCTGCAATTCAATCTTTGCATCAACTTTTGCTTTTTCAAGTAGATTTTGTTGCCAAGAGACTGATCCCGGTGTATCATGCATATTCTTAGATCGCTGCTTCAGTCAAGATCGTTTTAGAGATTGACCATATTGTATTCCTTGCTCAATGTAGTGTTAGTCATGAAAATTTATTCAAATATAGCTTTTGACCAAAATCGCTCCAAGAAATCTGTCTGCCCCTGTTTTGTATCAAATTAATTCACGGTCTGGTGAGTGTCTTAAATAACTTCATCTTGAGTTCATCGTGTCGTCCTATACTTGCTACCTTGTAGGGATATGCTTTTAATACTCAGCAAGAGTTTCTAGCTCTATCATATAATGAAATCTTTGTCACTGCGCCTTTGCATTCTTTTCCAAATTGAATCAACCTACTGATTTTGGTTGTTATGCATAAACCTTTGTATCATCAAGCAGGCTCCGATCATTTCTCACTTCCTTATTGCCTTGTGATAACCATTTGAACGTCTTTTTGGCCATGAATAAGTGCAAGTTTGGAAGTATTTTGGATTGCCTTAAATGTATTACAATATGGACTAGACCAACAAAACGATCCTCAGACATTGTGTCAAAATGAAGTATTTCGGTAAGTCATGTGTGCCTTTGAGCTTGACCAACAAATCTCTTGCCCTGTCAATATTCCGCTTTGTGTGTATAGTGCCTGCTATTACGAACTCTTCTTGTTTTGAAAAATCCCTGATAAACGCGCTTTGCTTAACCCAATTTTCTGCCTTGGTATGCAAACTTAAGCCAATCTTTTGGATAATAGTTTTTTTTTTTCGGGATAGGGAATTATCAAGACATGTGAAAGATTTTTAATATCAGAATTTAGGTATAAAGTAAGGAGATGAGGTGCCTTGGTAGGAGACTGGACTTGGGAAAGGATTGACTTAGGTAGAAAGAGACCTAGAGCAAACAAGCAAATTCACGTAATGCACACTTAGCAAATAAAAATGTATCCTATGACCGCTTTATGCACGATGATTTGGGAAACGTTTCGTGCCACATGTATCATTTCATTTGCTGCAAAATGCGGAGTCTAAAAGAGAAATATTACTTTATTAGACATTAGTCTTTATTACATCGGCTGATATTAAAACAGTGTAAGAGAAGAAAAAGACTAAACATTGCTGGGAGATTAAATCATGGCCAAGTAAACATCTTTCATGCTGATCTATCCTCAGAAGATTCTTCTTCTTCTTCAGACGAGTCTTCGTTAGATGAACTTGCCCCTGACGAGTCACCTTGGAAGATGATATTGTCTGCGTCAGTTAGGAGCCGTGATATGTCGAATGTGAAGTTTTTCAACATTTCCCAAGCCTTTCTTCCTTTCTCATCCACTCCTTTGTCAGCCACAGAGTTCATTCCTTCATTAGCCCATACACCGATAGACTCTATGCGTTTTGTCAGGAGTTCTGCCTTATTGCGCCATTTGTCCTTTTCTTTGTTCTTTGCTTCGACTAAACTTTGATTCTTTGCTACTTTCCCTCGTGCCTTTGCCAGTTGTTTGCGTAGCCCCTTGAACACAGATGCTAATTCATCAACATTTCTTCTTCTTTTTCTTGTTGCCTTTGGTTGAATTGCCCTAGCTATGTCTTTCCTAAGCCAGTCTGGATAGTCTTCATCATAGCCAGCATCAAACCTGTCTCGTCCAATAGTCTCGATTCCCATTCGTTGCCTTTCTTTCCAAAGTTCTATTATCCTATCTTTGAATGGTATCACTCCTCCGAAAATATCAGCTTTGAAACTTCTGATGTCCGCAATTTGGGGTACAATCTGCTTCCCCCCCCCCCCCCCCGCTTGTCTAAGTGCCCTTAAAGGAGTGTATGGGTAAACTCCTCTAAAGCCCACTAAGATGAGAAATGAGTCTCTTTCGGATCGTGTGATTACTATTGTGCCGGGAAAGTAGTCAAACATCCATTGTATGTTTTCAGATGTCAATTGAGAGAGTTTGTGGTGCCAGCCTTTGGTTGTTGTTGGCCGGTCCCACTTTTCAAGAGCAGTGTCCATGCGGGTGGTATGAGTCAAGATGTAGTTTTCTCTCGGTATGGAGTGGAAGCCTTGGTCTGTGAAGTTCTTCTTGTGCAAATGCTCCATCAACAAAATTTGTAGAAGCAAATTGCAACCTTCGAAAAAGCTAGCGCCCTTCTTGCATCTTTCTAAAGCTCGATACATCTCTGCAACAATCATCGGTACCAAAGTGTATTTCTTGATAGAGTATTTGAGTAAGGCGTTGGCAATTGATACCATGCCAACATCAACTCGTCCTTTGTGTTCTGGAAAAACGACAGTTCCTAAAAAGCTAGTGACAAACGCAAGTACCCTCCGCTCTTGCCAATCTGCCTGGTTAATGTTGAAATAGTCTTCGGCTTTTTGAAATGCTTCTCCATACCCAAATTTGATGTAGAGGGAAGTCAGAGAAATTCCCGACTGCCTTATACTGTCTGTGCATAACTCGGGCTTAAACCCTACCATTTCGAAGAACTCCTCGGGTGCAATGTTCTTAGGAATCAAGACTTCTTCACTTTCAAATGGTAATTGGGTTAACCCGCCTATTTCTTCCAGTAATGGTGTCAGCTCTACGCTTCCAAAGTGAAAAATTGCTCGGTCCGCATCCCAATAGTGTACTGCTGCTTCTACTATCCCTTTTACTGCCGTGTGCTCCATTAGTGAAATCAGGTTCCCCAACACTACTTTAACTCGGTCTTGTTGATCTATGCTTAATTTTCCCCACCAATCTCTTAGCAACTGAGGGACTTCAACAACCATGTCAAATGTTCTAGTGGCCATGATCTTTTGGAAAAGGTGAAGGACGATAGGAAAAGGAAGAAGAAAATGCCTAAAATTTGCTTTATTGCAAACAAATGATCAACGTGTGGCACAAGCTTTTGAAAACAATGCAACAGAGATGTGTCGTTATGAGTTGAGAACCCTTTAGACACTTTAGAAGGAAAAAGCTAATGGACTTTTACCAAACCACGGGTGGCAAGTCTTTATATAATGCCCAAAGGATAAATGCGCATTATGTGTCATCCCGTCTGTCAAACGGTCATTTCTGCTTCAAATTGGGCCTTTAATGCCTTTTCGGTTACCTTCGGCGCGTTTGAATACCATTGAATACAGAATGATTCCAACCGCTTAGGAATAACAGTCACTTCTGATTCAATTTCGGCTTTGACGCCTCTTCGGTTACCATTTGTGCCTTTGAATGGTATTGAATGCAGAATAATTCTCATAAACGGTCTACATTTGCACGTTCAATCCTTTAAGCAAATGCAAATAAATCATGTTCAATGTTCTTTGGGGGTTAAAAACCTGTTCGGATTGTTTGAATAAGTTGGCTTATCGGATTTGAGAACAAGTCGACTAATGACATGTCATGATGCATGATTCTTAGCGTCGCTACTAAGAAATGGAGTTAGCTAGACCAAGTTTTATTATCCTCCCAAGCGGACGACTCGGGAGCGAGAACGTCTCGGACCAAATAGGTTCCAAGTTGTTCCCCCTAAAAGGAGATTTTTATGAGGAAAGAGGTGGTCGTAACCACCGCACGGTTTAGGAACTTGCCAGGAGCGGCGGAAGGTATGCATGATATACACAAGTTTGAAGAAATGCACAAGTTTTGAAAGAAATGCATATGTCTTGTAAAATGATACACACATATTGAAGTATTTCGTAAAATGATTTTAGAAGGATAAGAACAAAACAAATGCATTAGTTTCAAAAGATAGGATTAATATAAACTAGACAATATTAAAAATCATGAAAAAGAAAAAATGCACATATTAATATTTTACAAAATAAGTTTTTTAAAAGGGATAACAAAACGAATGCACATTAGTTTTGAAAAATAGAGTTAAATAGAAACTAGACAATATTAAAATGAAAAAAGAATTAAATCAAGTGAAATTGTTTTTAAAAAGATTTATCAATTTTATAGAAAGGGTGCACATATTGAAGCATTTCAAAAATGATTTTAAAAAATGAGTAAAAAGAGAAAGCGAAACAAATAAGTTTGTTTTAAAAAATAGGATCATGGAAACTAGACAAAAAGAATTATGAAATGAAATTGTATAAAAGAAAAAGTTTTTGCAAAATTTATGAAAGATTAGAAAATAGTATAAGTGTTGGACGCTTTGTAAGAACCTTCCAAGAGTGGGTTTACTAGACAAAAACATGGTTCCCCCAGGCGGACAACCAAAGGGTGGGAACGTTTAGAATTGTTGGTTGTACCACGGACCAACTTATCCCAACCGTCCCCCTAAAGGGTTTTTTGAGAGTGAAACGGCCGTGAGATCCACGTAACCGTTTATGGTGTGTGCAAGTGTAAAAAATTTCAGGAGTGGAGGAAATATAAATAAAATAACAATTACAGTTAATAAAGAAAACACAAATAAAATAGAAAACTAAACTTAAAACCTGCAAAAGGAAAAGAAAGAAATATTAGTTTTGAGAAATAACGAAAACAAGAAAATAAATGCAAAGAATCCCAAAAGGTCTGTTATGGTTTGAACTTCGATATCCCCAGCGGAGTCGCCATTCTGTCGCACCCATTTTTTCCCGAACCCCGGCTAGAGTTCGAAACATGGCTCGACTTATTGGGACTCAAGGGTAAAGAGTTGGAGTCGCCACCTAACATATTTTTTAACTAGGCGTATTAGGTCACCTACTTTGTTTCTAGCTAATTTTATAATTAACTCCGAAACTTAGTCTAAGAACCAGAAATCTAGGTAAGGGTTCAAGTTAACCCGAGAGGAAGGGGTTAGGCACCTCTCAGGCTCCACCAAATGTGGTTACCGACCGGACTAAAAATTGGGATTGTAAAAGGTCAATGAAGTTAACAAATCAGGCATAAAAATTTAAATATTTAAATGATATTCTAACTAAGCAAGTATTGAATCATATTGAATCAAAAAGAGGGTCGAAAGCTAGCAATAATCAACACAACGCCAACTCTCCAAAATAAATGTTTTACGATATTGCATATTTTATGTATGAAGCCGAGAATAGAACGAGGTATTTTGAATCCTCGATAAAGAATCCTTTCAGATGTAATGCTTCACATAAAAAAATATATTAGTAGAGACATGTGCCACCTAAAATTGTGGCTAATTTAATATAGGAAAATAATCAACCATAAATGAACTATAGAAATTTAGAAGAATGCGGGATCAGGTATAGGCGAGGCGAGAGAAGGGCCCAGCCCGATGTTACTTTCCTCTATCTGGCTTTGTATGATCAACAATCTTAAACGTTTTTAGACAAGAAAAAAGAAGTATTATTTACTTATTTAGATTTGAAAATAGTGTTCAACTCAAAATGGTTTAGCTTCTATAGTACAAGTAAAAGTCATTTCTCTTTTAAAGTGTTTCTATTTGAAAACAATGTAAAGTTTTAAATAGTCTAAATTTCGTAGTTAATTTTGAGAAAATGTCAAATGGTGAAAAGAAAATTAAAGTTTAAAAGAGTAAAAGTGTTGAATCTTAAAAACTCTTAAGAAAGTGACATATCAAATCAAAATGAGGGAGTAACGAGTCGCTTTAATTTTCGTAAAGCTATATATGTGTTCTTCATTCAAGAAGTCGTGGCCTGCCATTGTCATCATATCCCATAACATACCTGACCGGCTTGGGGTGACGGCTCAACTCAATCTTCGTGTGTTTACGCCATTGTATATCGTGGTTGAACGTCAAATAACGCCACTCCATCGTAGTGTACATGTAAAGAAATATTAAACTTGGTGAGAGTATGTCTATCTTTATGTTACACTAATAAAAAGAAAGACTAAAGGCATGTAAACTTTAACATATTATTTCTATGAATAGTTTCAATCCTTATGCCATAAAATAATTTAAAACCTAGATAAACTTGTAACATATTAAGCACAGAACATCCAAACCACGGATGGAAGTAATTCTTAACATGAATTGGATTGAAAGTCCAAGTAGGTTAAAGTAGGTTTATGCAATTATCTTTAGAGTTAAACATAAGCAAAACAGATGCAACCCATAAATATAATAAAGTAAATCCTAAACCATATTGTATTTGGCCATTCTCCTAGTTACAAAGCCGAAATCACATTATGATGCTATGATTAATTAACAAATAGCCGAACGATAGCTTTAAAATGTCTCTCGTCATATTGGATGTAATTGATGGAACTGAGAAAGAAATATGCATCATTAAAAATAGTAGAATTCTAGAAATGGATCCTTAGCAGATTATTAACTAACACGGATCGAAAGAAATATATTAGAAAGAAAATATTCTATGAACCACACACAATACCCTTCTACCAAACATGTTAGAAGTAACTAAATACATTTATCAGATAGGATCAAGCATATTCGAATAAAGTGGAACCATTTATCATAAAAAAAAAAAAAAAAAAAAAAGAAGCAAGGAACGAGACAACCTTATGTCAGATAATACGGCAGTGATGGAGGACACTTAGTTGGAGTTTCTGCTATATTTTTTGGGTAATGCTCATCGCTGGTTCGGATAATGTTCATCGCTAGTGAGCTGGCGAGTTTCTGGTTGAACTATAGCGGTGACCGCTACTGCATACACGCTGCTAGTTCATGCACGAGAGGGGGAGGAAGATGGACCAAATGATATTTGCAGTGTCTGTTGTTTTGCTAATGAAGCAAGAGGAGAGTAATGTTGGATGGAGAGGTGAAGAAGTAATCTGATTGACACGACCCGAAATCCGGTTAGGTCGTGCGGGCACCCGACATCTTCCCCTAAACCCGTCGGGCGAACTCTTACCAATTAAATTAGGAAAATAAATATAATAATTCATAAATAAGGACAAGACTTTAAAAATTTACAGACATACTGATACCTCTAAGCTGTACAACAGAAATTGCAGCTGACTACCCAACATGCTAGGTTTAGGGCTATCCAGACCAGACATCTAAGAGTACAAAAGAAGACAAATACCTCCTGAAGGGAGCAAACTGCAACTGAAATGATAACCAATAAACTGGTGGCCATCCGAAATAAAAGCTGGCTCACTCTGACAGCTGAAGTCGTCTACGCTCCTTCACAACGTGGCGAACTTAATCCTGGAGCGAACCTGCCGAAACGAAATAGATAGACAAGAAACAAACAACAAACAAGGGTGAGCCAAAAGGACTCAATAAGTGGGGCAGACTAGCCACCTCAAAGAATAGGATAGCTAGCCAGGGAGAAAAGAAACAAATAAACCAGATTTCTCTTATTTAAATTATGAAAAGGCAGAGCCAGATAATAATTAGAAACACGTATGGAATCGCAAACTATTCAATAACCAGGAACGTAATACAGCCAGAACATATAGGTATCCCGAACACATCAACAATCAGAAATACATCCTGTTGCGGCGTGCAACCTGATCCATATATTCATCCTGTTGCGGCGTGCAACCCGATCCATATATTCATACCGCTGCGACGTGCAACCCGATCCATATATTTATACTGTTTCGGCGTGCAACCCGATCCCCGCAACTTAGAATACGAGACTGAAATATATAGGCAAACTGTAATATGTCCACAACATGGTGTACATACCGCATACATAAAACACAATATAATACACACAATAGTCAGTATGCGGTGCAATGAGATGGGATGAATGCGGCATGATGCAATGCAGTCACATACTCTTGATACCTATCTCCGGCGCGGGACTCTCATCGTCTACCAGGAGATATATGCAATAATGATCCTTCACCGGCTCGGGACTCTCATCGATTACCGGGAAGTATATGCAATGATGACCCTTCACCGGTGCGGGACTCTCATCGCCAACCGGGAAGTATATGCAATAATGACCCTTCGCCGGTGCGGGACTCTCATCACCAACCGGGAAGTATATGCAATAATGACCCTTCGCCGGTGCGGGACTCTCATCGCCAACCGGGAAGTATATGCAATAATGAACCTTCGCCGGTGCGGGACTCTCATCGCCAACCGGGAAGTATATGCAATAATGACCCTTCGCCGGTGCGGGACTCTCATCGCCAACCGGGAAGTATATGCAATAATGACCCTTCGCCGGCGCGGGACTCTCATCGCAGTATATGCAATACTCAAAACCAGAGTGCAATGCTCATATGTTTAATGCAATACCAACAGCAGGGCATAACATATAATATACAATGTAAATCCAAAGCTAAGGCATAATGAGTACGCCTATCGGTAGCTACACACGTAAGGAAACACGTGGTAGAAAGTCCACGAGGCCAAGTGCCTCCAAAGAAATGGATATAAACACTTACCGTATTCCAAAGCTAGCCCTGTTACTCAACCATTGCTTTTTTCCTTTGGATTAACTGCCAAACGATCCCACTGTGATCAATAAGCAGAAAAATATATCACATTAGGCTAAAGGCTTCATTCCTCACATCTTAGGGCAATCCAGGTAGGAACCGGATACCCTATTCGCATACGCAATACGCAGGCCAGGCCTATATACAGGGTTCAAAGTCCCATAACCAAACCCTAAATAAATTATATTTATATGTTGCCCCTAATTCA
Source organism: Petunia x hybrida (assembly GCA_037355625.1). Taxonomy (NCBI): domain Eukaryota; kingdom Viridiplantae; phylum Streptophyta; class Magnoliopsida; order Solanales; family Solanaceae; genus Petunia; species Petunia x hybrida. The sequence goes on along the minus strand of JBBBVM010000046.1, from coordinate 923,255 downwards.
CTGAGTACGAATATATAATCATTTCCATCATCGGGGTCCATTTGACCCTTTAAACTATTAATTGAACTTATTAAAACGATGTCTAATATTCCAAATTTTACCGTTAAAATATATTCAAACACACGTAATAAACTCAAATAATATATTATAATCATTACCTGAATGTTTCGGGATAAAAATTCTACTTTTTTCCGGTCCCTTTTCTCATTTTCTGGCATTTTTTCTGAAAATTTTCTCTGCTTCGTCGTATTTCTGTATGTCGTTTCTTGTTTCTGTTTCATCCTAATCATATATAGATTAGGACCCCACCGACCTTTACTTTTGCAATTTTGTCTTTTTCTCTTCTTTTTTTTTGTTTTCTTTTATTTTATTTTTTTTCTTAACGAAAATTAAAATAGTACCCTACGATATTCAAAATATTTCCAACTTTTGCATACAAGTTATACAAAATATATGTAACATACCCGCGAAGGCGGATTTCAAATCGGACTCCCGAAACTCAAGATGCGAATTTAGATGAAAAGAAGTCAAATTATTTAACTTTCGGCATTTTGGCGGAAACTAGCCGAACAACATCGAAATTCACTTTCGAAAGTTTACAAAAACCACAAATAATCATACGAACCTAACGGCGCTTTTGAATTTCGAATCGGAGCTCATTCGGCAAAACCGAGCTCGAAAATCTCTTTTTAATATTTATCGCCAATAAAAACTGAAACCTTCTTCCGATACCTACCAAACGAGGTCTGATTTAGCTCAAATTTTACAGACAGATCCTAATGGACATTACGAATATTTTAAAATTATCAGCACGCCAATCGGAGTCCTAACTTCCGAAACGACTGACCAAGGTCGTTTCACTGATGATGGTGAATATGAGTAGTGTAAGAAAGAGGAGAACAGTCTCTATATCCCCCCATCACAAGAAAATTGAGTTGAGTTTTATAGTGAACAATTGTGGTATTAATTTGGTAAGAGAAAATTAGTCGCATGATTCATGGGATTTGTACAATATGCATTATAAAGACGCTTGAATTCGCTAAAGAGAAAAGGAAAAAATCCCATAAATTAGGGATAAGAAACTAACGGCTAGTGTATAAAGACAATGAGGAGAAAGTATTATGCCAAGAAACTAACGCTGGAGGAAATAATAATAAAGAAAGAAAGTTTTATGGTAGTTAATATAACAAGTAGGAACGGAAATGAGATTGGTATAGCAAGTATATGGTAAATAAGACAATGAAGATTAAGATGTATGAATAGATGAAGAATGACACCAGCAGCTTCCTTAATTCTTGGCGAAATTGCATTGTGAGGAAGAGTTGTATGGAATGAATATTTTGTGGAAAAAAAATGGAAATAAGTTATAGAGATTCAGAGGGAATTAGATGAAAGGTGAGCGATTAGTGGGAATGCAAAGATTAGGAAATTATCTTTCTAATTAATGACCATGTATCTCATTGGACATTATGACTAGATTCAAAGAAATATATTCTAGGATTGGCTTGCTAGTATTTAAATTCAAAAATGCCATAAAAGAATAACTTAGTAGAAACATGTACGCAAATAGATACAGACAATAAGTGCATATATGATATACCAGACTAATACTAACATTCCAAGGAAATAATTAATAATAACAAAAAGTATTCTAATAATGGAATCGTTACAACAAATAAATATATATCAACACCCTAAAAATAGAAGAAATAAATATTATGTCACTTAAAAATAAGTAGAAATTTTGGAAAATAAATAATATATGAGGGACAAAATTGGGTGTCAACAGCCCACAAGAACTGGATCAGTGGTTTTATTTTCTGAAAATAAAGGAGCACGACTCACCTGGAACTGGATTGGTGGTTTTATTTTCTATAAATCAGGAGTACGACCCACTTGGACCATGATCGGTGGTTTTATTTTCAATAAGGAAGAGCAAGACCAGCATGAACCAAGAGCGGATCAATTGAATTTATTCCCCGGCGAAATGACAGTATTTTGTACAAGTGTAAGATCCATCTAAACCATGAGCGGTAGTTTATGTCAGATGAGAGGAGCAAGAACTAAGATGCACATCGCAAAGTTTAAGATTTAGACTAGGAGTTGTAGTTTATATTCCATTCTCTTTGTAAAGCAGTGACTAAAAGCAAGCAGCTAGCGGACAACAATCTGCAATGATAGTCCCATTGTGTCAAGAGTGTCTAGTATCATCCCCATTGTATTAGAAGTATCCCGTGTTAGTCTAGTGTGTCCATAAGCGTCTAAGTATTAGTCTCTATGAGTCTAGAAGAGTTAAGTGTATGTCTAAATACGGTAGTCCCAGCTACCGCACGAGAGGAACTACACTGGCCTGATTCCTTAGTATGAGGATATGTAGGTAGCCTTGTAGTCAGGGTACGATCACCATTTTGGTAAGAGCACTCCCGGCTAGAACCAAAAAGCCAAAATTACTTGTTGCTTATGTCTTTGTCCGAAAACTCTCCATGTTCTCGGTCAAAGAGAGGAAGCTGTAATCACCTAATTTTTGCTTAGGCTAAGTTAATCACTGTTGATTTTATATAATTTTAGTTAGTTAGTCTAATTTTTAATTTAAATGCTTGATTTTTTATTTAGTGTATAAATAATATGTGGGTTGGACACTAAACCATGTAGAAGAAGGAAATGGACCTAGCCCAAACCATCCAACCCATTAGCCCAAAACCCGACTCACTCCCACCATATAAATACTTAAATATTCTCATCAAACCTCATTTTGCCCTAATTCTCAACAAAACAAGGAAGATGCTGCCAAATAATTCCCTCAACGCCGGAAAATTCCACCACCCACACGCCGCCATAGTCCCACCGGCGGTCCGGCAACAACCGCCACCGGCTGGCGATTGGAAATTTACCAAAAATGCACTCCCAAGACCGTCTCTTCCTCCTTTTTTGACATTTACTAATGGTATTGCCGGAAACACCATAAATTTGCGTAGATTAGGCCTGAACAGTCATAATTTTGTTTTCTTCTTTCTGTTTCGTTCACACTAAGGGTAAAGCCCCTTGGATTCCCTTATTTCAAGTATTGCTTAACCACAAGCTCGAAATAAGCAAAACCCAAGAGTCTTCTCTCTTTGGTGATGAACGTGTGGTGGAGTGATAGTAGCGAGGGCAGTGGAGATGTGATAGTGGCGCGTCACAGTACTGCGACATAGTGATGGTAATTAAACTTAGCTTACGGGTTATAGCAGAACCCTAATCCCTTTAATTTGCTTTTGTTTTAGTCATCATTTGTTTAACCGATTAGGATTAGAATAATATCTGGGATGTGTTTAACATGTTAGAATAATGGTACTTGTATGTCGTTTGTTCAAAAAGGTTGAATCAATGCAAATTTGGAGCATGTTACTATTTGTCAATGTTCCATCGTTTCTGAGCTTGGATATATGTTTTTGTATGTGCATAAGTGTTATATAGTTCACTGAAAGTCATGTGTATGTTGTTCGATTAAGGAATCAGATTAATCTATGTTTGTATCTGTCTCCGTTGTTTAATGGCTTTAATGTTTGTGTTGACTGTGTATTATTTTTGTTTCTTGACTTAAACACAAATATTCAAGTATGCAATTCATGTTTTGGTGTCTTGCTAGTTTAAGTGTAAGTTCTTCTTGGCATACACAGTGTCATTGCTAGTTAAATGTATGTATATTATCGTTGTATGTATGTGAGGTTATCATTTGAAAGTCGTTGTATGCCATTTTCAAGTATGTATGTGTAAACCTCCGTCTAGTCAGTTTGTGGCATGAAGTATTGTGAAGTTCGTCTATTTTTAGTGTGAGATTGGAGGGTTGTTCAGCTTGTTCGTTTGTCCACCTCCTTGCCAGGATGACACTTAAAAGAGTCGGTGATGTCGGGGTTGGGTCCGGTATAGTGGGCTCCACATGTATACAAAAGATATTTACTTGTGGAGCACATGAGGAAATTGCACTAGCGAAATATAAAGTAAAGGGACTAACCTGATGACTAGGGCTCGAGAAGAATGGATGGTAACACCACTTCATCCTCCGCACCAGCTTCCTTTCTGGCGTCAGGAGCTTCATCTATCAAGTTTATGCGCTTTCACAAGGATGGGCCAGATTCAACAGCAACAGAAGAAGGAGTCTCAACGGCTTCAAGCTTAGGTGCTCGGGGAACTTCGCCCTCGCCATCAGAAATCACCAAGGTCTCGTTAAAAACCACCACATTGTTAAACTTCGAAGGCCTATTTCTCTTTAAAAAAAGGGAGTTGCTCGCCCTCTAAATAATTCTCTCTCCAGACGCTCGCACATCGGGCATGGGAGCAATATATAGTGCAGAAATCCTAATCTCTCTCAGTGGTGGCATCTCACGATGAGAGAACCCTAAAGCAAAGAGGAAGTAATGAAGACAGTAGAAACCAGGAAACAAAACAGAAATTTAGAAGAGGTGACTTACCATGGTCCTTTGCCCGCTAACCGTTCGCATTGGCCAAGGCTGTGAAAGTCATTGAAGCGGGATTGTTTCTCGCAAAGTTCATGGTGACCCACATGGTTAACTCATCATAAGTTAATTGAATAGCAGTCACGGAATTCACTAACGAGGATGAAAAGTAAGTTTGAAGAAACAACAGACATAGTGTGTACAAAGATAAGGGCGTAGAAACTTATATTTCCTGTTGAAGAGCTCTGGAAAAGGAAGACACGATACTATATGTGGTGTCCGCACCACCACATATCGATGGATCCAGCCGCGATCCTTGGAGTCTTCACTGTTGGGGACCACACCTTTCTTCCCCCATTTGATAAACATCAACATGGGCGCCTTGTGAAGACGGGGAGAGTAGAAAGCAAGTAGATGCCAGAAGGAAAATTTTACCTTAGCATGGTTTCCCAAGTGATCTAACACAGCCACCAAGCACCAGAGAGGGCCCTACTTGACCTAGGAGGATGTTGTATTGGCGGCATATCTCTTCAATAATTGAAAGAACATGCTCGTTGAGACTCAGAGTGAAAGGATATATGTGGATCATCGAGTAACCAGCACGATGGGAGGAAATTCTCTCTTCAGCAGTAGGGACAATGATGTCTATGTTTTCAGGCCACTAACAATCAAGCCTGATGCGGGTTATGTCATCACTCACAACTGCAGAAGGGTAGAATTTAATAGAAAGGTTGCTATTCTCACCTTCTTGTTTGGGTGTCTAACCTTGCATTCGGCCATCACATTCAATATTAAAGGTCGTAGGAAAATAGTCTTGGGCTCTGAATTTTGTAGGAAGGAAGTTTGCTCCTTGGGCCATGTCGAAAGAAAGAATTATTGAAAAGGATGGAATGAGGGTTTTCTTTTAAAGGAAAGCTCTTCAATAATTTGAAGATTAATAAAAACCTCTATAGTTACAGCAAATTTATACACGCCTAGGAGGATTCTTAGATGGGAAGCTGAAGGTTCTTGATCACGTGGGATCACGTGGGATCATGATTACATAGGATCATGAATATTGCGGTTTACGTAATGTGTATCCCACTACGGGATATGGCAGAGCAGTGGCAGCATTAGGAAGATACGTATATAAACCCATCCAATCATGGGGACACACGTCATTGTACTTGAGTATTTGCATTCAATGCAATGCATGCGAAGAGACAGGGGACGAGTATCTGGTGCAGGCACATCTTTACGTCTTCTATCACGCCTTTTCCACTTCCTGACTGCTCACGTCAGCACTTAGCAAGTGGGGGGACTGACTGTATAGGAAAAAATATGTCACCTACTACTACGGGGATACAATTCCAGCAGGCAGGACTAGACTTATCCTACAAGTCAACGGGGCACAGGGGATACACGTCTGCTCTACGAGTTACGACCATTCAGGCGGTACAAGCATAGGATGCAAGGCATACATCCCGCTGTCTTAGGTTTACAGTCTCCTAGTCAGGGTTTCGTATACACCACCGCCTTGGGTTTATAGGCCCATGGCCTTTATTAGTCTTTGTATTTTACCATAATTAGGACTGAGTAAATCTCTACTATAAATACCCCTCCTTACATTGTATTATACATCAAGCCACACATAATCCGGCTATTCTCAAGGAATAATATTACTTACTTTCTTGTTTATTACTTTTCTCTCTATTTACTTGTTTTTTCATCATGTTTACTGTATCGCTTATGACCCTCTTATGAATTCAATTGTTTAACCTAGACCTCCAAATTTAGGCATAAACAAACATAGTGAACTTTCGATTCTGAATCTAATATGAAATAAATATGAACATAGTTAAATTATTTTAAGAATTAGTATGTATATGATTTTTAGGCTTTAATAAAGTATATAGATGTCACACTATAGTTTATACTTGGAAATATCAATATGCCAACTGCTATAAGAATATTGTCCCGAACTTTCAAGTATAAAGTTAAAGGTGACAATAAAATTCAGTATGTCCTAAAAGAGCAAGAGGCTCTTGAGACTTTAGATATGTCTACAATGTCTCCTGAAAGTGGCGTCATATTCATACCATTGTAGCTAGTACATTATGAAATATGTGATCTAAATATGAAATTTTTCTAAGTCAGTTACTTATATTCCATATAAGTTATGGATAGATGAAAATTTGATTCTTTTCTACTATTGGGTTTGTATTGCTACTGTACATTAAGTTAGTTTGCCACATGGGAAACTAGTTCCAAGGGGAAGGACATGTATCAATTTGTGAGAAATTTTAGTCCAAGATTTATATGTTCATAAGTGAACAAGATAACAGTGGCAGGTAACTGAAATTGAATCACGATGTTACATTCTTAGCTAATGGTTTTTTCCTAAGTAGGGTGAGATAGGTTAAGACTTGTCTTTTCATGAAACTGTGGACCAAATTGCTTCCGTCAATGACAGTTAAATAGATTTGAGTAAGAGTGTCACTTTGGTGATAATGGATCTCTTCTAATTAGAACAAAGATGACTAAAAAGAATCTATTTAATATGCTGGTTCCAGTGGGAGTAACTATCAATCGATAAGTCAATTTTATAAATCTCAACCTCGACGAATGAGTCGTCCCCAATATTCCCTATCATCGATTTGAGATCAAAGTGGACGCATATATAGTTACTCCACACGATGAATAAAAGCAACGAAAGATAAATGAGGCTCTTAAATACCCTGCTAAGGAAAAGTACCTAGAACAATAGAACATGAAACTGAGTTAGTGAAACCAAACCAAGAGTTCGAATTTGTTGATCTACTTGTAGGTCATAGCCCCATTGGGAACAAATGGGTTCTCAAATACGCGAAAGACTTAATGTAGGAAAAAGATGGGTGAATTCTTGAAGTTCAGATTTCAAGAGATCGTTCGAAGGGATTATTGTCTCTATCAGAAAAATCTTATATTAACAAATTTTCTTGAACGATTTAATATGCAATACTGCAAACCCATTAATACTCCTATTTCTAGAGGCAAAGTTTCAAGTGGGAGGATGTATCCTCGTGAATCAACAAGAATATGATTTGTCCCATGAAGCTTGATATATGTTATTCTAGTTAGCAGATATCAATCTAACTTAGAAAAGGAATACTGGGAAGCAGTTAAAAGATATTGAGGTATCTCAAAGGCACATGTGGTTATCCTTATAATGTAAATGAAAGGATCTACGACTCAAAAGCTATACTTACGATGAATGAAGGAGATTTAGACGATAGAAAATCTAAATATGAGTATGTCCTTATTGCTAAACAATGGCGATGTGCATATTGTTGAATAGCAAGAACAATCATTAGCCTTATTTATAATGAAATCTGGATTTGGAGAACTTTCAACAATTGTGCAAGAAGCTGTTTGGCTTAAACGTCTTTATGATAAATTTGGGTGTGTTTGACAGTGCTATTGAATTAGTGGCAATCAAGTGTGATAGTCAAGTCTCAATAGCTTACATAAAAGGTCTCAAGTATCATTGGAAGACAAAATATATTGATATAAAGTATAATTTCCTTAGAGACATAGTTGTATATAAAAAAATTAATGTAAAATACTTGTGTTATATGATAGTAGATCCGATAATGAAACTCATATCATTTGGCACTTATGCATGATAATGTGAAGTCGTTGGATTTGCATAGATGTTGATGTATTTATATATGAACATGTTCACATAAAACTGGACTTTTGAAGTTAATGTAGTTGAAGTATAAATTGCTTGTTGTTGGTTCATACACATAGAATGATTTTATGTTTAGTACATAAATTTGAAGTATGTCGGGCAAACAAAATGATTGGCCTATTCACACAGGCAATCGACTCTATTGTCTAGGTGACTAATAGAGATGAGACAATTATAAACTGATTATTATCTCGAAGTAATAATAATGGAGAGCTTGAAGTTTATAGTACGAATGTCGCTTGATTTTTTGTTAATCATGTTTGATTAAATGAGCATGTCTTAATTCTAGATGTGAGTTCTGAAGGATAAAATGTATGAGTAGATTTGTGAACTCAAAGTTAGATATAGCTAGGTTGTCTGAACTACCATATGCACAGTATTTAATTCGCGAAAGACAAACGCTCCATGGGAAAGGAGACAATACTGTGATAAATGATTCATACCATGTATGCATAAGGTGACCTATGTGTGATCTAAGTTTAATCTCTACTTGTTTATCGTGTGAAGCCATGAAAATTATAAGTAATTTTCTATCTTTGTATCCTCATGACTGTTGGGGTTTTTTGAATAGTTGTGAATGGGAAAAGACACCATAAGCGCCTCTTTGTTGAAAAGGTATCACACCTTTTCATTATACACATACTTGGTCTATAAATAGTGAGACACTTCCTTATTTTAGATATACACAACTAAATATTTCTCCTATCTTCTAAAGTCGTGTGATTTGCTACCGAATTTAAATTCGTTGTTTACTGTGATTTGAATTACCGCTATCACAGTAAGGTTAATTCCATTCTATCCTGGGAGAAATTAATCCACAACCTTGGGTAACTATGAGAGGATTAGATTTCTTAAAGACAAGCAGTATATACTGTTGGCACGGAATTTTCAACTTCATCTTTTTCTGGTTTTCAGTTTATTTCGAAAGTGCAGATTCTAACAATCTTAAGAAACCTAATTTGTATTTTGGTCTGCTAATCGATAATAGACTGTTTGTAGAGACTAAAATCTAAAGTTTTTTTACTCCAAACTGTTTCGGAGACTAAAATCTGAAAAGATTTTCTACTCCAGATTTAATATTCTGTTTTGAAGATTTAAATATTTCAATGGATTATTAAAATAAATTATATATATATATTCCATTCAGAAGATTAAAAACTTCCGAATTACTAAAATTAGTATTGTTACTTTGTTTGAAGAATAAAAACTTCACCATTGAATTAAATCGGTTTGGATTAAAAACTTCGCTGTGATACAAAATCGACTTTGAAGATTAAAAACTTCGTCGATTTAGTTGTAGGATATGGTTGTTTCCGTCTCCTAAGATATTAGAGAAATGTGAGTCTGCTTGTTTTTGAAAATTAAGAATACGAGAATCTAACAAGGATATGTTCGATCAATTCTTAAACAAATAAACAGGTGGTTATGTGAAGCCAATATGTGAAGAAACAATTCACGTAGGGGGGGTTAATGGCTGACTGCTAAGTGTCGTATCTATGTCATGTACGTACTTGAAAGTGTTATGCCACTTTGAGGCAATATTCGACTATCTCGTATCAATTCAATTCGTGAAAGATTGAATATTGTGGTTAGCATTCAGTAACGTGACAACAAAATGATTAGTGGAGTTAAGTTTGCTCCAAATGAGTTATGAAATATGGCACTTGAAATATTTGAAATGTGGGGGCATTTGACGTATGCATAATTACACTTAATGTCTGTTTTATTAAGAAGAATTATATATGATTCTTTTTCTCGGAACCCCACAAATTCTTATTAGATATTAACGTGCTAGTTGGTGAATTCACAACGTGTTCATCTTAGTGATGACTAGTCGGTGTAACTACTAATTAGAAGAATGGTCATGTACCTTTTAAGAGATGTTGTGACCTTTCTTGAACACTTGAAAGGTTATGTTCTTTCATGAAAAAGTGTCACTTGAAAAGTTGTGATTTTTCATGGAAAGATGTATCGGTGGAAAGATTACCTTTTTGTATACACTTGACTGTTTATGAACGAATGTATTAAAATATTGGTCTATTAAACGGTAAATCAACTATTAATATTAATGATAAAATCCATATCAAGTTGGATTTAAACGGTGAACCAACCAAGTATAATTATGAAATCCATATTGAGTTGGATTTGAAGAAGTGAACCCACCAATGATAATTATAAAATTCATATTGATTTTGGATTTGTATAATGATTGAAGGTTCTATAATTAAGGTATCAAGTAAATAGCAACACGGAAATGGTTAAGAAATATATTAAATATTAAAAGGTTGTGGCCACAACTGATGCAACCATTCCAAATTATTGATAGTGATGCTATATTAAACAGGGAAAAAAACTGAAGGGCTCCAAAATTTTGGAAGATATTCAATTTTGGCTCTAGCCGTTGACAGTGGTTTGCATACATTGCAATAGTCAAGCGTCAATAGGAAGGGTTGGGATCAATATGTATAGCGGGAAATCGTTACATACAACGAAGACATAAAACCGTTTGACAACTACTCTCTAGGGGACTATCAATATTGACATTGTAAGGTCAAGTGATAATGTGTCGGATCCGCTTACAAAAGGCTAACTAGAGAGGTAGTAGAGGTCATCGAAGAGAATGGACTATGGCCGAGGACAAGTCGTCATGGCAGTAACTCTACCTAGAAGACTGGAGATCCCAAGATCTAGGTTCAAGGAGCTCAAACAAAGTTGTGTACGATCGCTCCAGCATTGTCAAACAACTCAACCCATTCTCGTAAAAAGACAATGTTCAGTACCAAGGATAAAATGTTAAAGACATTTTTTTAATGATTATCTAAGTTTGATACGGGAATTATCAAATAGTGTAGATCTACGGGATTATACGTTTAGAAATCACCTATGTGAGTGTGAAGTGGAATCCGCTTCAAGGAGAATGTTGTAAGGTCAATTCTCTACGCACTCATGAACCAGGCGATGTTCATGGCTGAAACGAACACAACAATGAGAGCCAAAGACGGCCAAGGGCTAATTGTGTGACATATATTGTCTAGGTATACACCAAAGCTCGACTGTTCAAAGATATCAAATCTACTGATTGACCGAGTATATCCGATATATGTTCACTACAGAAAGTTCAAAGGGAAACCTACTTATTCAGATGCAATTAGTTCTTACTTGCAAATCACACAAGTTTCTGCACATTTTCACTATAGAGCCATTCCCCATTCATATGGGGGATTGTTGGGATTTTTTGAATAGTTGTGAATGGGAAAAGGCACCATAAGCACCTCTTTGTTGAAAAGGTATCACACCTTTTCATTACACCCATCCTTGGTCTATAAATAGTGAGACACTTCCTCATTTTAGATACACAACTAAATATTTCTCTTCTCTTCTAAAGTCGTGTGATTTGCTACCGAATTTGAGTTCACTGTTTACTGTGATTTGAATTACCGCGATCACAGTAAGGTTAATTCCATTCTATCCTGGGAGAAATTAATCCACAATTTTGGATAATGTGAGGGGATTAGATTTCTTAAGGACAGGCAGTGTATACTGTTGGCTCGGAATTTTCTACTTCATCTCTTTCTGGTTTTCAGTTTATTTCGAAAGTACAGATTTTAACAATGACTTTGACCAGTTTCTCGAGATTCAATTTGGTGTTTGTTATCTTAGGATGTTGCCAAGAGATCATGGATTATTCGGTCTGGCGGGCATTTCTAGAAAAGCAAGTTAGATTGAGTTTAAGAGATTCTTGAGATGAGGAAGATCATTGAGTATTATCATATTAATTGTGTTCATTGGCGTGTCTTTTATATTTGTCTATGAGACAAGAATATAATGATGAACTCAAATTAATACAAAGAGATTTGTGAGAGACATGAATCTAATAAATGATATAGGGTATTGCATACTGCAATCTATTCCAAGGTTTTATTATTCGAGATGTTATATATTCCTACAGATGTATAAAAATTAAGCTCTCGAAGTATGCACTGGTCACACAGTGTAGACATTACGTATGAAAGTTATAGAATGAGATTGAGAGTTGACCCACTATGTGTGGGTGGGAGATGTTGGAAATTGGATATGGGGCACCCTTGTGGGTCAACTCGGATCCATGTCCAATAATAAGTACATATAATTAGTTATATATATAAGAAAAGAGGGAAAAGACACAACCATTGAAAAATTTCCAAAGAGTTATGTCTTATAAGGAATATAAAAGAATTCATAATCTTATAGGAAAGGTGGGTCTTCCCAACGCTTCTTTCCTAAAAAGTCAGAAAAGAAACATATTTTTTTCTCCTCCCTTACAAACAAAACAACTCTTTTTTCCTCTTATGCTGAAGAACTGGAAGATCCCTATGAAGAGCGAAAGCACTCTTTTACGAATTTGAAATATGATTATGTAACTCAGGCACGATCATAGACTATGACTATTGTATGGTATAGTTCGTGTCTTATTACATGTGATTACCTATCGACTAGTGCAACAATATGGTAATCTTATGGCGAACTGTGTGTTCAACGGATTGTGTATAATCCTTCATGATCTCTCAAACTATAAGAGGGATCCACCATCTGTTGTTCCTGCACTTTAAATAAAATTAGGAGATACAAAAACCTGCAATATATAATCTGTTAGTAATAGGACAATCCCGAGCCCACAAGTTACTTGTGTCTCCTTAAGAAATCTACCCCCTCACGATGCCCAAGGTTCACGGGATAATTTCTCCCAGGATGGAAAGGGATAACAGTTCTACCGTAGCGGCACTTCAAACGGTTAGAACACGGCGAACACAAAGGAACGGAGCAAATCACACGACTCACTTAATATGCAGAAAGGGAGGGGATGCAGTGAGATATGCTTTCTGTCAGTGATTTTCTCTGCTCGAGTGTTTCTATCCTCTGCCCGAGGTTTCGTATCCTCTGTCCGAGGTTACGTCTCTATCAGTCCGAGTTTAAGTCTCTGTGGAGTCTCTATCTAAGAACTTCAGTCTATGTCTGTGTTCTATGTTGTCTGTCGTGATCAAGGACTGACAAATGACCAGTTTATATAGACATCCAAGGGCAGGTGAAGAGACACACCTGGTGATTAATGAGAAAACGTGGGAGACTTAATTGTCCACTAATGACTGACTTCAATGTGGAGCAATTAATCTACCACTAATGACTGACTTTAATGTAGAGGAACTAATCTACCACTAATGACCGACATTAATGAGAAGACGTGGAGGGAAAACGTGGAGGATCTCATCGGCTGATGTTGCTTCAGCTGCCCGGGTACTGAACTCACTTCAGCTGCCCGTTGCTGACTCACTTCAGCTGCCCGTTACACAAACGGAGCTGCCCGTTACACAAACGGATAAAATATGAATTAATTAATATTTTAGTTTTGTTGGTCCAAAAATTTAAGTCAATCAATTATATCAATTGACCAAATCCGAATCCGAATCCGAATCCGAAGCCGAAGCCGAGACGAGCAACGACGACAGCGCGAGGCTTCCCTTCTTCTCAACCCTTTTAAGAGCTAAGAGAAGTAAATCTCTATTTAAACCCAACAAAATCCTTTTCCTCTACCAATGTGCGAGAAAGTGCATTTCCCTACAAAAGGGAACCTTTTCACCTTTCACCCATTTCCCATTCACATTCTTCCATTAAACCCAACAATCCCCCACATGAATGGGGAATGGCTGTATGGACATATGCATGACAGACTTGTGTGATTTGCAAGAAAGAATTAGTTGCATCTGGATAAGTAGGTTTCCCTTTGAACTTTCCGTAGTGAACATACATCGGATATACTCGATCAATCGGTAGATTTGATATCTTTGAACCGTTGAGCTTTGGTGTATACCTAGACAACTTAAGTCACACAACTAACCCTTAACCGTCTTTGGTTCTCACTGTTGTGTTCGTTTCAGCCATGAACACCGCCTGGTTTCATAAGTGCTTAAAGAATTGGCCATACAGAATTCTCCTTGAAGCGGCTTCCACTTCACACTTACATAGGTGACTTCTAAACGTGTAATCCTATAGATGTACACTGTTTATTAACCACAATATCATACTTAGATAATCATTAAAAAATGCCTCTAACATTTTATCCTTGGTACTTGAACATTGTCTCATCACGAGAATGGACCAAACATTTAATTGACAATGTTGGACCGTCATATACAACTTTGTATTCTCCTTGAACCTAGTTCTTGGGATCTCCAGTCTCCTAGGTAGAGTTGTCGCTGACTTGTCCTTGGCCACAGTCCCATTCCCTTCGATGAACACTCAACCGCCTCTCTAGTTAGGTCTTTTGTAAGCGGATCCGCCACATTATCCCTTGACTTCACATAGTCAATGGTGATAATTCCTCTAGAGAGTAGGTCCCTAAGGTTTTATGCCTTCATCATATGTGACGATTCTTACCGTTATACATGACATTCCTCGCTCTTCCTATAGCAGATTGACTATCACAATGTACACAAATTGGTGTCAACGGTTTATGCTAGAACGGAATGTCTTCCAAAAAGTTCCGAAGCCATTCAGCTTCTTCACCGGCTTTATCTAAGGCTATGAATTCAGCTTCCATAGTAGAGCGGGCAATACACGTTTGCTTGGACGATTTCCAAGACACCGCTCCTCCACCAAGTGCGAAAATATATCCACTTGTGGACTTAGAATCAGTTGTGCCGGTGATCCAATTGGCATCACAATATCCTTCAATGACTGCAGGATACTTGTTATAATGCAATGCAAAGTCTTGGATATATCTTAAATATCCCAAAACACGTTTCATTGCCATCCAATGGGTCTGATTGGGATTACTCGTGTATCGACTTAGTTTACTTATAGCACAAGCTATATCTGGTCGAGTACAATTCATGACGTACATCAAACTTCCCAAAACACGAGCATAATCCCGTTGCGACGTGCTTTGACCTTTGTTCTTCTTAAGAGCAAGGTTTACATCAATAGGAGTCTTTGAAATTTTAAAATCCAAATATTTAAATTTTTCAAGAACATTATTGATGTAGTGAGTTTGAGACAACGCCAGACCTTGAGGAGTCCTATGGATCTTAACACTCAGAATTAAGTCTGCAACTCCTAAGTCTTTCATATCAAATTTGCTAGTCAGCATGCGCTTTGTAGCATTTACAATGGCAATGTCATTGCTCATTATCAACATGTCGTCCACATATAAGCAAACAATGACTACAAAATTAGGAGTGTTCTTAATGTAGACACATTTGTCACACTCGTTAATTTTAAAGCCATTTGACAACATCGTATGATCAAATTTCGCATGCCATTGTTTAGGTGCTTGTTTTAGTCCATAAAGTGACTTAACAAGTTTACGCACCATCTTTTCTTTACCTGGAACCACAAACCCTTCAGGTTGTTCCATGTAAATCTCTTCCTCCAAATCCCCGTTTAAGAATGCTGTCTTAACGTCCATTTGATGGATTTCAAGACCATACACAGCGGCTAACGCTATTAACATACGCATAGATGTAATTCTGGTTACCGGCGAGTATGTGTCAAAGTAGTCAAGACCTTCTTGTTGTTTATATCCTTTAACAACAAGCCTTGCCTTGTACTTATCAATAGTGCCATCAGCTTTGATTTTCCTTTTGAAAATCCACTTAGAACTTAATGGTTTATTTTCAGGAGGAAGATCAACCAACTCCCAAGTATGGTTGCTCAAAATAGATTCTATTTCACTATTGACTGCCTCTTTCCAAAATGGAGAGTCTGAAGAAGACACAACTTCTTTAAACGTTCGAGGCTCACCTTCCAAAAGAAAAGTGACAAAGTCATCTCAAAATGAAGTAGAAGTTCTTTGACGCTTGCTCCGTCTTGGCTCTTCCTCATTTGGTGACTTTCCTTTGGTTCCTTCCCGAGGTCGTATGGATCTTTCACCAACTGACTCACATTCCTTCTTATACGGATATATGGTTTCAAAGAATTCAGCATTATCTGATTCCATCACCGTATTAACATGAATGTCGGGATTTTCTGATTTATGAACCAGAAACCGATATGATTTACTGTTTCTAGCATACCCAATGAAAACACAATCAATTTTTTTCGGTCCAATCTTAACCCTTTTAGGTTTTGCGACTTGCACTTTAGCCAAACACCCCCACACTTTGAAGTAATTCAAGTTGGGCTTCCTTCCTTTCCACTTTTCATATGGAATGGACAGCGTTTTGCTATGGGGAACTCGATTGAGTATTTGATTAGCCGTGAATACAGCTTCCCCCCACAAGTTCTAGGGTAGACCCGAACTTATCAACAAGGCATTCATCATCTCCTTTAAGGATTGATTTTTCCTTTCCGCAATCCCATTAGATTGAGGCATGTAGGGGGCAGTTGTTTGATGAATAATGCCATATTCCAAACACACTTGTTCAAAAGGAGATTCATATTCTCCACCCCTATCACTTCTTATCATTTTAATCTTTTTGGTAAGTTGCATTTCAACTTCATTTTTGTATTGCTTGAATGCGTCAATTGCCTCATCTTTACTACTAAGTAAATAAACATAGCAGTAACGAGTGCTATCGTCAATAAAAGTTATGAAATACTTCTTTCCACCGCGAGATAGTATTGACTTCATGTCACAAATGTCCGTATGAATTAAGTCTAATGGTTCCGAATCTCTTTCAATTGACTTGTAAGGGTGTTTCGTATATTTAGACTCAACACATATTTGACATTTTGACTTCTCGCAATCAAATTTAGGCAATACTTCCAAATTGATCATTTTCCGCAAGGTTTTATAATTGACATGTCCCAAACGAGAATGCCACAAATTATTTGACTCAAGTAAATAACAAGAAGCTGCAGTTTTATTCATATTGTCAAGGACCATTACATTGAGTTTGAAAAGGCCCTCAGTCAGGTAACCTTTTCCTACATACAGCTCATTCTTAGTTATTACAACTTTGTCAGAGACAAACACACACTTAAACCCATTTTTAACGAGAAGTGCAGTAGACATCAAGTTCTTCCTTATTTTAGGAACGTGAAGAACATTGGTCAGAGTCACAACCTTGCCAGACGTCATTTTGAGGAATATCTTCCCATATCCCTCAATTTTGGCCATTGCAGAATTGCCCATAGAGAGCGCCTCATCAGGTCCAGCGGGAGCTGTGAAGTAAAGGCTTCCTTCACAGCACAAACATGGCGGGTGGCTCCTGAATCAATCCACCACTCTTTAGGATTTCAAACTAAGTTGCATTCAGAAATCATAGCGCATAGATCAATGTCTTGCACTCCTTGAGACAATTTATTGTCTTCAACCATGTTTGCTTGACCTTTTTCCTTTTTCCTGTCCTTCTTTGCAGTACGACAGTCTACGGACATATGTCCACTCTTGCCACAATTGTAGCAATTTCCCTTGAACTTTTTCTTGCTAGGGTTGGTCTTCCCTCCAGAAGGCTTCTTCCTCTTATTTGGATTATGCTCAACAATATTTGCTCCCGCAATTGTAGCATTTCCACGAGCCTTCCTTTCAGCTGATTTGTTGTCCTCTTCAATTCTTAAGCCAACAATCAAATCTTCAAGGGTCATCTCCTTGCGCTTATGTTTCAAGTATTTTTTAAAGTCCTTCCACAAAGGAGGTAACTTTTCAATCATGGCTGCAACTTGAAACGCCTCGTTGATCACCAAACCTTCAAAGAAAAGTTTGTTAGCAACAATATAATTAATACTATCAACATAAGTATTAATCAGGATCAAACCTTCAGCAAGGAGATCATGTATAATGACTTGAAGTTCTTGGACTTGGGACACAACAGATTTGTTGTCCACCATTTTATAATCCAGAAATTTGGCAGCCACAAATTTCTTCAGTCTAGCATCTTCAGTCTTATACTTCTTTTCCAATGCATTCCACAGTTTCTTAGACGTTTCAACGTTACTATAAACGTTGTACAAGTCATCTTTCAAGCCACTTAGAATATAATTCTTGCATAGGAAGTCAGAATGAGTCCAAGCCTCAATCACCAGGAAGCGTTCGTTTTCAGGTGTTTCATCAGTCAGGACTGGAGCATCCTCCTAAATAAACCTTTGCAGGCTTAAGGTGGTCAGATAAAAGAACATCTTTTGCTGCCATCTCTTAAAATCCACACCAGAAAACTTCCCCGATTTCTCTGCAGGTGGCATAACCGTTGCAGCAGCACGGCTAGGCCCAGCAGTCCCAGAAACTGTGGTAGCATTAGTACTCCCAACAGGGACGGTTGAATCCACTCCGTTTGGCATCTCTGCAAAATGACACGAGCAGAAACAAAATCAATAAACTGTTTAAACAATTGGAGTAGGAAAAACCACGAAGGCTTTTAGTCTCCACAAACAGAATATTTCACAGTAATTAGGAGTAGAAAAACCACAAAGGTTTTAGTCCCCACGAGCAGAGTAATATGCAGTACAGGAGGAGAAAACCACAAAGGTCTTTAGTCTCCCCGAGCAGATTATTATGCAGTATAGGAGCAGAAAACCACAAAGGTTTTAGTCTCCTTAACCAGTCTCCTTAAACAATATTTATTTAAGCGCAGAAAATAAATATCATTAGATTTCTTAAGCTTGTTGTTCCTGCACTTTAAATAAAATTAGGAGATACAAAAACCTGCAATATATAATCTGTTAGTAATAGGACAATCCCGAGCCCACAAGTTACTTGTGTCTCCTTAAGAAATCTACCCCCTCACGATGCCCAAGGTTCACGGGATAATTTCTCCCAGGATGGAACGGGATAACAGTTCTACCGTAGCGGCACTTCAAACGGTTAGAACACGGCGAACACAAAGGAACAGAGCAAATCACACGACTCACTTAATATGCAGAAAGGGAGGGGATGCAGTGAGATATGCTTTCTGTCAGTGATTTTCTCTGCCCGAGTGTTTCTATCCTCTGCCCGAGGTTTCGTATCCTCTGTCCGAGGTTACGTCTCTATCAGTCCGAGTTTGAGTCTCTGTGGAGTCTCTATCTCAGAACTTCAGTCTATGTCTATGTTCTATGTTATCTGTCGTGATCAAGGACTGCCAAATGACCAGTTTATATAGACATCCAAGGGCAGGTGAAGAGACACACCTGGTGATTAATGAGAAAATGTGAGAGACTTAATTGTCCACTAATGACTGACTTCAATGGGGAGCAATTAATCTACCACTAATGACTGACTTTAATGTGGAGGAATTAATCTACCACTAATGACCGATATTAATGAGAAGACGTGGAGGGAAAACGTGGAGGATCTCATCTGCAGATGTTGCTTCAGCTGCCCGGGTACTGAACTCACTTCATCTGCCCGTTGCTGACTCACTTCAGCTGCCCGTTACACAAACGGAGCTGCCCGTTACACAAACGGATAAAATATTAATTAATTAATATTTTAGTTTTGTTGGTCCAAAAATTTAAGTCAATCAAATCAATTGACCAAATCTGAAGCCGAAGCCGAGACGAGCGACGACGACAGCGCGAGGCTTCCCTTCTTCTCAACCCTTTTAAGAGCTAAGAGAAGTAAATCTCTATTTAAACCCAACAAAATCCTTTTCCTCTACCAATGTGGGAGAAAGTGCATTTCCCTACAAAAGGGAACCTTTTCACCTTTCACCCATTTCCCATTCACATTCTTCTATTAAACCCAACACCATCAACATGTACGCTGCTTATTTTAAGATCAATGAAAAAATGTTGCTGCTTTACTAAAAGAAATTGCATTTCCACAAATTTTAATATCCTTCCTTCTAAATACTTCATATGTTCAACACCTTCTCTAATTTAACTTAAACCATTATTATTATCAATGGAGTTTATAAGCTAACAAGTAAATGATGTTGAAAAAATTAATCTCAAGTTTCAAATTAAATACTATAATACATTCAAGTGCGAGTTTGTGTTCAAGTTAAATGTCGATGTTCTCTCTAGCTATTAGTATGCTTAAAAAGTTGTTCATTTTGTTAGTTACGTTGACATAAAGTTTAGTTTTTCTATTTACCCTGTGTTTGACAAGAGTAATAGAAGAAAAAGGTGTGTATGCGTTTGTGTGTGCGCGCAGAGAGAGAGAGATATGAAGGGTTTCTGACAGATTTGTCCGTGAATCACTAATGAATCCATGTGAGTGCATAAAACTACGAATCCTGCTTTCTTAAAATGGAATCATACTAAAGTTAATTAAATAATTAATTATGACTCATAAATTAGTAGTCTGTGGTTTAGCCTCGCTGACTAATGTGTGAGTGACTTCTAAATCAAGAATTGATGTTTGACATTTGTAATTCTTTTCCTGTTGACTAGGAATTTATATGTCAAACAGTGTTGAGTATATGATGTTTTCATGATAATAAATAAAATATACTTGTTACATTGAATTAATTAAGACCTTATTTGTGGAACTAGTTTTTCTTAAATTATTGCTAAGCTGGTAATATAATTTAATTGCTAATTTTGGTGAAATTGTTGTATGGTTGACTTATGGATTAAGCTAAGTACTCTTGATAAGATTCTTTAGCTATTTGATTATGTGCAGGATTTGGAGAATGAAGTAGAGTTGGAGTAGAACTCGATGAAAACCAAAATGATAAGGAAAAGGGATTAGAATTAAAGCTCTATGGTTATCCCTAATATACTTGGACTTTGTTTTACTTATCAGGTCTTTATCTATAAAAGAAGTCCATGTACATATTGAGAGAAGGTGTCCAAACACTTCAGCACAAAAGAGAAATTGAGCGTACAAGAGAGAAAAATTCTGAAGCAGTTAAAACGGGTGTTTGAATAGTCTGGACAAGTGTTTCATCAAGTCATTTAAAATAGTTTGAGTCCAATTCTTGGTTCATGTATTAGGCACTAAAGTGTAATCTCGTTCAGCTTATAAGAAGCACTTTTTGAGGTTGTAATCTAGAGCTAAAATTTCATTGGATAAAGAGCTTAGAGTTAAGTTCTTTGTGTTCCAAACTAGGGTAGTTTGGAAGGGTAGCAACAGTCTAGGATTGTTGTGTAAGGGCTTAGAGTTAGGTCCTTGGGGTTACCTTTGTAATCCGATTTTGGCTCGTGAGTTTAGCGGATTGGTTGAAATTCCCACAGGGGTGTGGGTCGTGGTTTTTTACGCCTTTGAGCCAGGGTATTTTCCACGTTAAAATCACGTGTGCCTTATCTATTTTTGCTCTTTAATTGCTTTGTTAAACTGCAGTTGGAACACCCGTAGGAACTATTCCAAGTGAGCTGTTCTAACTTAGTCTAAAACTTAAAAAGAGGGAAAATCGTTATCGCCCCAATTTAACCTCCCTCTTGTGTCGAGTGGACTCTAAACTAACAATTGGTATCAGAGCGGGTGTCTCATATCTACGCTAACACCTTTGAGAGATCCTTAAAATGAGTGCACCAATAGGACTACTAGAGGGTTAATCTATAGCTAGGCCTCCATTGTTTAATGGTCAACACTATAGCTTGTGGAAAAACCATATGGAGATCTATTTGAAAGCTGGAGATTATCAACTTTGGCAAATCACGATGAGAGGTCCATTGATTCCAATGAAAGCAGGTGTTAATGGTGCAAAGGTCCCGAAAATGGAAGATGAATTCATTGTGCAGAACTTCAAGATGATGGAGAAAAATGCTAAGGCGATTAAAATACTTTATTTTGGTCTTGGGTCTGATGAATATAATAGAATCTCCGGATGCACATCCGCCAAAGAAATTTGAGACTCTATGCAGCTAGCTCATGAAGGTACAAACCAGGTAAAACAGTCCAGAATTGAAATTTTAATGAGAAAATATGAATTTTTTTTATGGATGAACAAGAATCAATAAAGGACATGTTTACTAGGATTACTCATATTACTAATGAGCTTAAATCTCTTGGAAAAGAATTTTCTTCTGAAGATTGTGTCAGGAAAATATTGAGGATATTTCCTTCCTCGCGGGAGCCCAAAGTTATGGCTACTCAAGAAGCCAAACAGATGGACAAGATGGCTATGGACGAGCTGATAGGCAATCTTCAAACATATGAACTCAGAAAAAATTCTCAGGCTAAGGAGGAACCAAAGAATGAGCGGAGCTTAATCTTGAAAGCAACAAAAAATGATGATTCAGATTTGGATGAAGAAGACTTTACAATGCTTGCTCGAACGTTCAAAAAGTTGTTCAGGAAGGGAAACAACCTGAAGAAAGGAAACTCCAGCAAGTCTAACTCTATAGAAAAGTCTAAATTTGATGGTTGCTATAAGTGTGGAAAGCTTGATCATATGATCAAAGACTGCCCACAAAAGCAGTTGGAATAGAGGATGGAACGTTCCACTGACCGTTCCAAGAAGCAGCAGAAATCAGCTTCCAAAGCTTTGAAAAAGGCCATGATTGCCGCTTGGGGAGACACTTCTGATGAGGAATCAGAAAATGAGGATGAAAGAGATGATCTTGCTTTAATGGCCAAGAGTGATTCTGAATCAGATGATGAATTCTCAGAGGTATGTCTCATTCAACTTAAAGAGCAAATTCATAATTTATCAAAAAGTAAAGTAGTTGATTTCTTGCTTTCCTTAATGGATGAGTTTCAAAATGTGAGTACCGAGAGAAATGAGTTAGCCACTATTGTGTCAAGTTTGAAGTCTGATTGCCAATGTTTGCAAAGAAATAAAATCGAACTTGAAAAGGCTAATAAGGTACTCAAAGAGGAAATTTGTAAATTAGATGGAAATATTTCATCTTTGCATGAAGAAATTCATGAACTTAAGGAATCTAAATTAGTTATCAAGAATCAGTTTAATGTTGATCAAATAAGTCTTGAATCTGATCTAACTACTTTGAAAGGAGAGTTGAGTCATGAAATTGAAAAGAATAAAGAGCTTCAAGAAAATTTGAAAAATGTGAGCAATGAACTTGCTATGACCAAAAAGTGGAACAAGTCCAATGAAGCTTTAAATCGGCTAACTGAACATTAAAGTAGGATTCGTAGTGGTCTGGATTATAAAAGTGATCAGGTTAAATATGATATCAATAGAAAAAATATTAATTTGCCTGATTATCGCTTATGTACTCATTGTGGACACACTGGTCACTACAAGTATGAATGTTTAGCTAGAATCAAGGCTCTTGAAAAAATTAGAAATATTATTAGATGGTTTAGAAAAGATATGATGTTTCCTGTTTCTCAAGGAAAGGGACCCAAAAAGGTTTGGGTTCCTAAGTCTAACACTTAATCTAGTTTTGCAGACTAAGGTGAAAGGGAGCAACCAATTATGTTACTTGGTTAGTGGTTGCTTGAAGCTAATTATTGGTGTATAATAAAATTCCTCTTGCCGACAGCTTTCAATGAAGGGTGAGGCATTTGGAGAAGGTAAGAAAGGTAAATCTTTGATATAGGCAAGAAAGGTAAGTGTTGAACCCCAAAAATTACCCCGAAAAGGATAAATTCCGGAATATCGACAGGATGGACTAACTCTTTTGGAGTTTTTGGAGTCTCCACCCAATTTAAGAAAAACAGGGAACCGAATTAGCAAATGCGTGCAAAAACTCCGTTTTTATAAAAAGACGGTCTTTCTTTCAGAGATTCTAAAGGTAAGAGGTTTTATTAATTTCGGAAGAAGGGTTTTAAGGCACTTCCAAAATTTCGTAAGATACGGTTAATCCGACAGGTTTCCAAATATTTACAAGTGCGCTTTTCTTTCGAAAGAATTATTTGAATAATAATAATAATAATAATAATAATAATAATAATAATAATAATAATAATAATAATAATAATAATAATAATAGTAATCAATTAAATAAAAAAAGCTTATTTGTAAAATATATATTTTATTTGCCTGCATTTGCTAAGACGACCCCAATTTGCAATAAATTAAATAACGACTTCACAATAAAAGACCATGAACATAAAGTAACACAAATAGCTCAAGTAATCAAATAATATTTACATAAATTGAATATTCTACACATGAAATGTCTAAATACAAATGATAAATTTATTGAAATAAGTAATCGAGTTAAAATGATAGAACCCGGGAATGTGATAAACTCGCGGGAGCCTTGAATTTCTGGAATTTCCAAAGGGCATGGAAAACTTGAACCCGAGCTTGATCCCGACTCGACTCCAAGCCAATGCAGACCATCCCGATAGGTGAGTTTAGCTAACTCGATCCCAAATATTCATGTCCAATGTACCTCGCACAACAAACAAATGAAATTGGATTAGTACGATAATAAAGTGTAATAACTAATAAAATAATAATAAAATAATAAAAAAAAATAATAATAATAATAATAAAATATATAATAATAATAATAGAATATATAATAATAATAATAATAATAATAATAATGAGGGGTTTTGTTTTTTTGCAAAATTTAGGCTCAGGTTTGTATGGCGTATCATGTAGAGGCTCGGGATATTGATACGGTTGCAAACACGCCGGCCGGACGTGTTGCCATGCCAGGTACCAATTCTGTTACTCTATTCAACTTTCTTTGTGTTAAAATGCATACATTCATCATCGCCTTTTGCTTTAGGAACACGGGGACGGGACTGTTCAAGTGTAGTATCATGTTCGAATCAATCCCGAGGCCTCAATACGTATATATGTATTTTTCATTGGCCGGGTGTAGTATCGGTTCAATATCAGTCCATAGGTCTCAAATGAATTATTATTTTCTTTGTCCATGGGTTGTATAACATCCGTCAATTCATTGTATTTTCGCCTATGGGTGGTATAACATCCGTCAATTCATTGTATTTTCGCCAAATCCTCATGTAGGCCTAAAATTAAAGTATTCTCATTAGGCCATTTGTAATCACAACCACTGTCCGAATCAAAGTCCACATTGCCAAAGGATCTCAAGATTGCATCTGTTAGCACAAATGCTTCAGGACTTGCTTCAGTAATCAAAGATGGAGCAGCATGACCAATTTCTGTAATGAGTTGAAAACGAAACTCAGAAGTGGATGTCCGGCCAAAGAGCTAGGTGGAATCTCCGTAAAACAGCCAGCTCGAACCCAACTTAACAAGCAACGCAAAATTTTTCTGTGTCTGCCTTGGAGTTGAATGCTACTATCAAAACTCTTATCACTCCGACGATGAAGGAACTCAAGAACCACTGAAGCATGCGAGAGAAGCTCTCGACCGTACTTGCGTCGCAGAGCCGAACTAGTTCTGTAATCAGTATTTTGATACTCCACAACTTCTGGAAGGACTGTCAGCATTTCTAAGACAGCAATGTTGCCTTCATCGTGGCTTTGCAAACTTTGGAGACTGCAAAAGAGCTTCTCAATTGGTTTGCCATGCTCTACAGCGTGAAGCATTAGTGCAGAGAGAGCAAGACAAATTTGAGTCAAGAGCTGAGGAGGGCCTAAGCTAAATGTCTTAGCAGCCAATAGGAGAGCATTTACCAGAGCATCCTTCACTCGCGTTTGCAAAACGCTTCCTTCATTTTGTATCTTTCGCTTGAGAATCTGAGCGGCAAAAAATTTGACTTCAAAATCAGAGACAAAATTGGAAGTGAGGATGGAGGTGGCGACATCCCAAGCAGCATGGGTCTGCTGAAACTGAACTAGCCATTGATTAGCAGCAACACGGTTACACGATTGGCTATCGTGATTAAACACGTGAACGGCTTGCGCAACCTTCATTTGCAGCTCAATTTTGTCTTGTGTTTTTTTTTTTGGTGTCCTAGATCTCAAAAATGCAGAAACAATGACATGAACATAGCAACAGAACACCAATCTCCAAGGTGCAAACAAACAACCAAACCAGTGCCCCTAGAAGGGGCAGGGAGTTCACGATCCTTTCCCAGGAAATCTGCAGACTCGCATACAGGACCAACAATATCAAATTTAGCAACTGCAGCTTCTGGGGGTGGAGGGGAAACAAGCTCTATGTGCTGATAAGCATAATAAAGACTTGGACGTATAAGCTCTGCCATGCTACCATCAATCACAATAAAGTTTTTGGTCCCATTTGTTTTAACTCCAGTAACTCTGTTAACCAAGCAGCATGTGTTTGCAATTAAGGATCTTCCAGGTTCAATAATGAGATTGAGTTTTCGTGAAAGGACCAATTCTCGGATCGTATCAATAAGATCTCTAGGTGAAGGAAGGACGGCTCCAGAATGATAGTATCAAGCGTTAAACGCAGTCAAATAACAGAAGAAACATGTAAATCGACAGTGATAAACGACGAGGGCCACCAGATTTGTCAAAAATCCCATGAGTAAACAAAACGATCAGTGCATCGATATACAAAATCACATGAAACGAAGGAACATAGACATCAAACGGGGCGACACAGTCAACGCAGGGAGAGGAGCAACGCCGGCGAGGCTCGCGGCGTCACTGCCACTCTCCGATCCTGATGTCTTTTCCCCCACTCTTTCAATTCCCTATGATCGATTTGTAACTCCCATCCCCGAATATCAACCCAGATTAGTATGCAATATCATCATCGCCCCCTTATTCAATAAGAGCCTGTTTGGACAACTTCTAAACGATAGAACAACATCACATAAAGGGCTGTTAATTATAACAACAAAGAAGAAATCATATGCCATACCAGAGATGGGCAACCACCCTGCAAAAAAAATCCCAATTTTCTCTGATTGCATCATTGAATTGAGCTAAAATGAAATGGGGTTTCCATATTGAGGTTCATAGATGTAAAAAATGGGAGCAAAGAGAAAGCGACAACGCCATGACTGCAAAAAGAACGTCCGGGTTAGCCCTGCCAAGATACGGGTCGGGTAGTCTCAAATGCCCCGAATGAGTATTAGCCCAGAATAGAATTATCATCACAGCCTCTTTGTAAAAATGGAAATAATAAGCTGCTTATAATAAGCTCACCCAAAGTTTCAACCAAATCTTATGTCCAAACGCTAGCTTAAAATTGGAACAGAGAGAGTGATTATATTTGACAGCTTTCCTTGTTATTCCCCTTATGGAGAAAAAGGAAGTGTAGAGGGTTGTTTGGTTAAGTTAATTATAATGAAGAAATCATAGGCTAAAACAGAGTGGGCAACCACCCTCAAGAAATCCCTTATTTTCTATCTGTTAGCCTCATTCTTTCTTCTGGGCTAGTAATAATATTCATTATTGCTGTGTTAAAGACTTATGTATAGTGTGTCTTGGTTGTGTAGGGAGATCTGATTTTTTGTTGTAGGGGGTCAAGATGAAGATGAATAATGGGTTGTGGGCTAGGGTTTTAGAATTTATAGGGAGAGGGTTAGGGCTTTTTTTAGAATTTGGGCGAGAAGAAAATTGGGTGTTGTATAATATGAATGTTGCGTAGATAGGCCGAGATTTAAAATGAACAACGATTCTGACCATTTTCTAAAACTAATAGCTTTAACTAATTTCGTAAATCAATTTGAAAACTTTCTAATTAGATAAATGCTCCCAATATTTTACATGTTGTAGGTAATATAAAGCCGAAAATATCAAGTTGCTAATATTGAAAAACTTTACTAACAATAGCCAAATTGCGACAAAACATCAAATTTTATAATTTCTTTTGAAAATGGACATTTTTGGCTTTATATTAACACAAAATGCTATATTTTGAGATTTATATAAAAAGTAAGTGTCAGCAAATTAATTTCGAAATTTCGGGACAAAATTGGGTGTCAACAGCTGCCCCTCTTTACCCGAAAAGGATGAAAGAGTTTTCAGGGTAAAGAAAGCTGACGTGAAAGCCAATTTTGTCACGGTAAAGCCAAGAATCTGATTACTGGGATCAAAATACGAGGCTTATAGACATGAACGAACTCCGGTTTCCGAGTTGCCTACATATCTCGGGCTGAAAGAGAATCAGGCCATATGTAGTTCAACGCGATTTGAAAATCAAAGACCAGATAGTAACGACTACTCAAGCGCGGGAAAAGAGGCTTGTAATCACCCAAGTTATGAAAATGTGGTCGACGACACACCCATAAAGAGGGGTTTACATGGACATAGCTTCCACTGCACCTCGATAACCGAGTCATCTTGTCTTCAATCTCAAACCTCAGACTCAGGGTTAACAAGAGACTTACCTCTAGGGAGAATGACTTATGCGGGTGCGATTATTCAGGTCTTCGTTGACGAGTCTAGCTCATATCAACGATTGCCCCGGTTCATTGGTAAGAAAAGCTCCATGTTATGCTCCAAAAGCTGTTGCGGTGCTGCTAAAAATCCTGTAACAATCTCAACATACGGTAAGCGTGCAACTGCTAATAAACTGTAATAATTGGAATAAGAAATAGATAAAGTGATAAAATTGTAAATGCAGGTTGCGGTATTATCGATAAGTTCTTCCTTCGATCAACTGACAAGGTACTCCGCCCGGAGAACCTCTAAGCTGATCCTTATTTTGAAACAGTAAAGCAAGACAATAAGTAATGCGAGAACGAATTGTAAAATGCAAGGCTTTCATAAAATAAGTCGACTAACGAGACATAATGTCTCAAGTCGACTTGTCTATCTTTATCATCTACTTCAAATATAATATGCCAATATTGCGAGACAACCGACATCGCGAAACACTCTGAAAGTGGTGCTTCAGCCGACTTGTCTTAGACTATCAATCCCCTTTAAATATAAAATGCCAATATTGCAAGACAACCGACATCGCGAAAACACTCCGAAAATTGTGTTTCAGCCGACTTGTCTTAGACTATCTATGCAGGCTTCAACATAACATTTATTTTGAAAGAAGAATCATAAAGATAGAAAATGCCGCCTGCTCGGCAACAAACCATGATACGCATAATGCTTTAATTGATGAAGAGGCAGTTTACAACGCAATCTTGTATTGTTTCAATCCCTTGACAAAACAAATGAAACGTCTGGTCTTGAAGCATCTAGTGTGTCAATGCAACTTGAAAGAAACCTGCATATCCTATTTGTGGGTGGAGAAACCCGAGATATCCTATTTGTGGGTGGAAGGACCCGAGATATCCTATTTGTGGGTGGAAGGACCCGAGATATCCTATTTGTGGGTGGAAGGACCCGAGATATCCTATTTGTGGGCGGAAGCACCCGAAATATCCTATTTGTGGGCGGAAGAACCAGAGATATCCTAGTTGTGGGTGGAAGGACCCGAGATATCTTATTTGTGGGTGGAATGACCCGAATATCCTATTTGTGGGTGGAAGGACCCGAGATATCCTATTTGCGGGTGGAAGGACCCGAGATGTTCATCTACAAGACGAACTAAACAAACAAAATTAAAGTAAAGCAAAAGACACAAAGCTTATTAAAGCAGGTACTTCTCCAAATTTAGCAATATCTGCAAATCACAACAATAAAATTTTAGTAAGTGCTCTCTTAAAGAGAAATAGAAATGAAACGGAGATGTTTAAAATTTATAAGAATTATAAGAGATAGAAATGTCGCCTTTCGGCCATAAATCATGAACGAGCCTACAGTGGGCTCCATAACAATATCGCCCTTTGATTGTCTATAATAGGCTTCATAATAATGCCTCCAATTGCTTATGGTAGGCTTCAAATGATAACGATGTCTTCGCTTGCTCACGATAGACCTGACAATAAGACCCCCGATTGCTTACAGTAGGATCAATAACAAAAGAGCCTTCAATTGCCTATGATGGGCTTCAGAATAATGCCTCCAATTGCTTATGGTAGGCTTCAATACTAATGAAGTCTTCGCTTGCTCACGATAGACTTGATAATAAGACCCCTCGATTGCTTACGGTAGGATCAATAATAAAAGAGCCTTCAATTGCCTATGATAGGCTTCAGAATAATGCCTCCAATTGCTTATGGTAGGCTTCAATGCTAATGAAGTCTTCGCTTGCTCACGATAGACTCATAATAAGACCCCTCTGATTGCTTACGGTAGGCATGACGTAACTTGTAAGTGCAAGCTATAATATCTTTGATAAATTGTCTTCCCATCCACTGGCGAAGCAATAAAGCAAATGCGAAGGCATAGTGCAAAGCAGTTTCAACAATCTTGACAAATCAACTGGCAAGCCGGTCGGGCATAAAGCAAGGAGGGTCTTGGGGTTGATTGTCGAACAAATAAGCTGGCGAACCGATCCGGCACGAAGCAAGGAGGGTCTCGGGACTGACCTGTTAAACTGAAAAGTAAAACAAGACGTAATACAAAGAAAATGCGAAGGCATAATTTAAAGCAAATGCAAAGCAATTTGAACAATCTTGACAAATCAACTGGAAAGCCGGTCGTGCACGCAGCAAGGAGGGTCTTGGGGTTGACTGTCGACAAATCAGCTGGCAATCCGGTCCGGCACAAAGCAAGGAGGGTCTCGGGGCTGACCTGTTAAGCTAAAAGTAAAGCAGTTCATAATATAAAGCAAGTGCGAAGTCATAATTGAAAGCAAGTGCAAAGCAATTTAGCGTAAAATGTAAAGCAACGCAAAAGCGATTTAGCGAATCAATAGGCGTGAAAGTCCAACAAGGGAGAATCCACGCCTGGTGGTCAACCTGAAAAATGTAAAGCAAGGCATCAATTTTAAAGCAAGTGCGATGACATAATTTAAAGCAAGTACAAAGAAAAGCAGTGCGGGAATGTAGAGCAATGCAAGAGCCATTTGGCGAATCAATAGGCGAGATAGTCCAACAAAGGGAATCCTCGTAGCCGATGGTCAACCTGAAAGAGTAAAGTAAGGCATTAATTTTAAAGCAAGTGCGAAGACATAATTCAAAGCAAGTGCAAAGCAAAGTAATGCGGAAATATAGTCAGTGCGATAGCCGTTGATAAATCAATTGGCGAGGCAATCCGGCAAGAGTGGCCTTATGCGGATTATCACCTGAAACAAAGTGATGCCCTATTTGGCTTTGTTTTGAGAACACAAAACAAGCCTCGGCTTTGTCGCCTATTACGAATGAAAGTCATAGAGGTAGAAATGCCGCCTGTTCGGCAATAACTCATGACAAAGCATAATGATTTAAGTTATGAAAAGGCAATGCAACGCGATCTGCAAGGCAACTTTGGATGCTCGTTCAATAAATTGTTCATCCATAATGCGAATGATCCTTTCATTAGAAGCTTTCATGTTCCTGCTCTCAAAGAAAAATTGTTAGTTTTGGGGAGGGAAGGGGAAGCTTTTGATTTGTGCAGACTTCATCTTGATCTTGCTGCTTCTGGTGCTTCCTCGTCTTCATTGGACTTGGATTTGCGAATTGCTTTCAGAAACTTGGCTCATGAACTCAAATAGCATAGATTTTGAAAAATAAAGGCAAGATAAAATATTTTAATGCAATATAGCGAGTGAAATAAGCATGCAAATGAAGTCAAAGATATATTTTGAAAATATTGCCTTGACTTAAACTTGTAACATATTTTAAAACAAACTGAACGTCCTTTACCTTGGACTTTGCACTGTTCGTTTAACCAATTACAGAGTTCTTTCCAACTTATCTTTAATAACCAACGCCGCTTCTTGCAAAATTCTGCCCCTGTTATTATCTTTCGCATCTCCAACTCGTTTTGCAAAAATTGCCCCAGTTGAAGTTCTAACAGATAGTGCGATATCCAAAGAGCGCAGACAATAACTTTCCAGTGCGTCGATTTAAATTGTTCAGTTATTTGCCATACGCTACAAGCAAAGCTTTGGCAGGTTTATCAATTTTAACTTTGAAATGGAAACAAAAGCAGGCGTAAATAATATAATAAGAATGAGATGCATTTTATTTCAACTTTCATGAATTCAAAATGAGTTGATTCAGATTAACATAAGCTTTAAAGTACAATGCAATTCAGGGCCTCAATCTGAATTAAAATTGAAAATAATGCTACTAAGTTCAGTTGCCAAGTTCTTTCAAACAATGCCATTAGCTTCTGGTGCTGCATCGTTCATGAGCTAGAGCGTCTACCATCAATCAGATCTTGAATCTTGCGTGATTTGCATAGTCAACCACCTTACAAATCAAACTTCTGCTACAGAAATAAACAAAACAAAGAAACCTCAAAGGGTAACTAAGATTGTTTGCATGTCATTCATAGGATTGCACACAAGCAAGCAACACCTAGTATTTAACGCATTTTGAGCAAATAAAGCAAGGCCAACAATTAACATGTGACAATCACAAGTAGTTGAGCATAAATAAATATGCAAACGCGTCCTACCCTGTAAGGTGCCTCTTTGTGCTAGAGGTAAGCCTAATCGCGCAAACAAGTGGTAACGAAAAATAGTTCATGCCAGTTATGAGCAATTCAGACTTAGAGTAAGCAATAAATAATAACAATAATCAATAACAATCATCTTTCCGCCTTGACACTGCAATTTCGTTATCCCAACTAATTTCCAAAAGTTGGTGTCAACTCGAAATTCTAACACAGCTCATGCTCTCCACAACATCTGCACCAAACTTCTAAACCCAAATGCCTAAAACCTGAAACAATCCTCCATACTTTTTGCAAACATCAATGCTCCTCCAAGCACAACTCCCAATTATTTCACAACATCCAGTGGTGAGATTTCCAACTGCCTTCACAATACCAGACTGCAAATTATGAAAGGCGCCAATTGGCCTTTCAAAAAATAAAACCTCACTGGTCCTCGACTTTAATCAAGCCTCTCAGCTTCCTAGGTTTTGCAAGGGTCACAGACCTTGTTCATAGGGCTCCTCACTGGTCCTCGGCTTTAATCAAGCCTCTCAATTTCCTAGGTAGCCAAGACCGCACTGGTCTTCAAGGAGGGACCCCATTGGTCATTTATAGACATAGGGGCTTCCCTCTCCTAGTATGCGACAGACACACATCAATTATCATGAATGCAGCTGGACTGACAACATAAGCCTGCACACATACAAAGCCATTTACGACAGGGACCCCACTGATCCTTTTAAAGATAGTAGGGGCTTCGCCTCTTAGATCTCACTATACCAGGCCATCTCCAAAACACAAACCAACTAGATCTGCCTAACTTTCCCCGGACTGCAATCCTGTCTTGCTCACAAAATTATGCACTATGATCATAAATTCTCCATGTACTGTTATGACCACAGAGATTCTGCTAAATTCTTCCATTTTCTAACCTAAAAGACAACATAGGAGACAAAATTTCAAATCTGATTTTGCTCAAAACATGGTTAGGACTGAGGATTCGTTATCACATAACACATAATATGCATTGTCATTGGGTTTTAAAAACCCGGTGACAAAAGGCGGTTTCTTAATTGCTGGAAATGGTACCAAGGACCGGGTCCAAACTAAGATGTATATGCATGCATGTCCTAAAATCTCCTTCTAAGAGTGGGCTAACGGTTGAGGCTGACTCGACCTATGCGGGATAGACCTGGCCTCACAACGCATTAGAACTGGCCATGACAAAACCAGGCAATCTCAATATCCCGAACTAACTTTGGTGACACGAAAGAAGTTTCAAAGAGTGAGGTAAGGGCAATGCCCTTCCTGCGTAACTACCCGTCAAGCGGGTGCCCCGTGATGAAATCGAGGAGGTGAAAGAGAATTGACAGGCTCCATGAGGGAGGAAATATGAACGGAATGCGGACTGTGCACAAATAAAAACATGCTTCATACACTATCAATCTGATCATACAAACAAACAGTTATTTAAGCTATGCATACTAGTATAGGCATACAAACAATAATGAGTTAAGCTACGCATACATACAATCAACACATATATAAACAAAGCAAATTCGTGAAAATCTTTTGGTTAGAACCATTTGCGTATCCCCAGCGGAGTCGCCATGCTGTTGTAACTCCAAAAATTACCCCGAAAAGGATAAATTTCGGAATATCGACAGTATGGACTAACTCTTTTGGAGTTTTTGGAGTCGCCACCCAATTTAAAGAAAACAGGGAACCGAATTAGCAAATGCGTGCAAAAACTCCATTTTTATAAAAAGACGGTCTTTCTTTCAGAGATTCTAAAGGTAAGAGGTTTTATTAATTTCGGAAGAAGTTTTTTAAGGCACTTCCAAAATTCCGTAAGATACGGTTAATCCGACAGGTTTCCAAATATTTACAAGTGCGCTTTTCTTTCGAAAGAATTATTTGAATAATAATACTAATAATAATAATAATAATAATAAATTAAATAAAAAGGCTTATTTGCAAAATTTATATTTTATCTGCACGCATTTGCTAAGACAACCCAAATTTGCAATAAATTAAATAACGACTTCACAATAAAAGACAATGAACATAAAGTAACACAAATAGCTCAAGTAATCAAATAATATTTACATAAATTGAATATTCTACACATGAAATGTCTAAATACAAATGATACATTTATTGAAATAAGCAATCGAGTTAAATTGATAGAACCCGGGAATGTGATAAACTCGCGGGAGCCTTGAATTTCTGGAATTTCCAAAGGGCATGGAAAACTTGAACCCGGGCTTGATCCCGACTCGACTCCAAGCCAATGCAGACCATCCCGATAGGTGAGTTTAGCTAACTCGATCCCAAATATTCATGTCCAATGTACCTCGCACAACAAACAAATGAAATTGGATTAGTACTATAATAAAGTGTAATAACTAATAAAATAATAATAATAAAATATATAATAATAACAATAGAATATATAATAATAATAATAATGAGGGGTTTTATTTTTTTGCAAAATTTAGGCTCAGGTTTGTATGGCGTATCATGTAGAGGCTCGGGATATTGATACGGTTACAAACACGCCGGCCGGACGTGTTGCCATGCCAAGTACCAATTCCGTTACTCTATTCAACTTGCTTTGTGTTAAAATGCATACATTCATCATCGCCTTTTGCTTTAGGGATACAGGGACGGGACTGTTCAAGTGTAGTATCATGTTCGAATCAATCCCGAGGCCTCAATACGTATATATGTATTTTTCATTGGCCAGGTGTAGTATCGGTTCAATATCAGTCCATAGGTCTCAAATGAATTATTGTTTTCCTTGGCCATGGGTGGTATAACATCCGTCAATTCATTGTATTTTCGCCAAATCCTCATGTAGGCCTCAAATTAAAGTATTCTCATTAGGCCATTTGTAATCACAGCCACTGTCCGGATCAAAGTCCACATTGCTAAAGGATCTCAATATTGCATCTGTTACCACAAATGCTTCAGGACTTGCTTCAGTAATCAAAGATGGAGCAGCATGACCAATTTCTGTAATGAGTTGAAAACGAAACTCAGAAGTGGATGTCCGGCCAAAGAGCTAGGTGGAATCTCCGTAAAACAACCAGCTCGAACCCAAGAAGATGGAACAGGTGATGGACCTGGTTCTACTAGTGATCCAATAGCCATTCTAATGTGAATGTTCAAATTAATATTTTAGAGAATTGGTTGTTATTCTTATGGAGGAGAATGAAACTTTGATATCCTATATTTTCAGAATTGAGCAAGAGCTGAAAGTAAGAGGGAAAAATAAGCCAAGCACCACTAGAAACTCTTAACTCTTTCCTTAACCTCACACTCATATCAGCCGAGTCTTGAACCTGTTCAATGTCTTGTTCCTTAATCTTATATTCCTTTTTAAATCCTATGAACAAGGTTATGCATTAAGCATTTTATTTTGGGCTTGAAAGCGTAACTAGTACAGATTTGGCTTTGTCCTTTGTTGATTGTTTTGATGAATTGCGATTTCAAACAGGATGGCAAATATCATTTAGTATCAATACTTGAGAAATTTATGCTTATGCTTACATGAGTTGCTGCCCTAGTGGTGATGGGTGTGACATACTTGATTATCCATATAATTTGCATTGTTGGTTTTGATAGTAGTTGATGCTTTTCGATGATGCCAAAAGGGGGAAGAGTAATATGTGCTTGTGCTTAGGTTATGTATATCACTAACAAATATTCCACTTTAGTTTTGTCTCATTGACCCTTACTTGTATGTACTAAAGTGTAATCTCGTTCAGCTTATAAGAAGCACTTTTTGAGGTTGTAATCTAGAGCTAAAATCTCATTGGGTAAAGAGCTTAGAGTTAAGTTCTTTGTGTTCCAAACTAGGGTAGTTTGGAAGGGTAGCAACAGTCTAGGATTGTTGTGTAAGGGCTTAGAGTTAGGTCCTTAGGTTACCTTTGTAATCCGATTTTGGCTCGTAAGTTTAATGGATTGGTTGAAATTCCCACAGGGGTGTGGGTCGTGGTTTTTTACCCCTTTGAGCCAAACTGTTTTCCACGTTAAAATCACGTGTGCCTAATCTATTTTTGCTCTTTAATTGCTATGTTAAACTGCAGTTGGAACACCCGTAGGAACTGTTCCAAGTGAGCTGTTCTAACTTAGTCTAAAACTTAAAAAGAGGCAAAATCGTTATCGCCCCAATTCACCCCTCCCCCCTCTTGTGTCGAGTGTACTCTAAACTAATAAACAGAAATTCAACTTGGAAGAAACATTGATGCATATAAAACTCTAAAAAAGGCAAAAGGAATTCAAAGGTGATACTGGGATATATATGCGATACTACCACAAGAAAATGACAGCTTACATTGTGTGATTTTCCAAACATGACAAAAATTCACGGATAGAGCAAATTCATTGCAAACCGATATTACGTGAATTTGTTCAAAACTTGTAAATTGTTCAAAACTACTGTTTTTTTCCTTGCATATACCTAACAATTTGAAAAAGTTACTGCTCCGTGTATGTTTGTATATGGTCCAAAAGATATACTAGTAGTACTAGTATATATGCATGGGCCAAGAGATATTAGACACAAGCATGTGAAGCGAAAGAAGGATACCGAATAATCCAAGACCAAGCATATCCAATTGAGCAACAAGATATAGCAAATCTGATGACCTTCATGGGGAGGTTAGGCATCCAGTGCTGACAACAACTTTTCGCGTCAGAGTTTTATATAATTAACAGAGCTTATTAAGTTCGAGTTTTAATATTCTTATCCCTGAACTAATCCAACTCATTTTCACTTGCGGAACTGATCAGGGTACAAGGGTTGCATCCGTACATCTTCTCCGATCACCGAAGGTGAAAATGAGTGTCTGATTAAGCACACCTTGTTTCAAAGATAATGTAAACATCAGTTCATTGTTGCAGAGGACAATCTTTTTTTTTCTCATAGGACCAATTTGATTCCGCTGTAGCACTGGTTAAAAAGAAAGAAAAAAAGAAGACCAATTTGAGGATAATTCTAAGCACTCCAGAGGTTCTTTTAACTTTTTATATTTACTCATTATTGATACCTACCGAACCCAACCAATCGATATGTGGCATGTCTCATTAAAAAGGGAAATGCTCCCCAACATTATAATTTTCTCCATTCTCAAATTTGGAATCAAAACCTTTGGCCAAGAGTACGTCAATTTAACTACAAGTCTCCGTTATAGTCCGAAGGTTCATATAAATTAAAGGATAAATGTCCTGCGAATCACAAGACATAGAATATAATCACGGAACAGCTGATATAGCACATAAAACATACACATGCAGAAAGTGAATAAGAATATGGTAAAGCACATAAAATAGAATTCTAAATTAGAAGAACAAGGAAGTAAAGAAAGGGGCATAGCTAAAACAATGTAAAATTTAGTTTAAATTTGTAATCATTGAGATCCACTACAGTAAAGTCAAAGTTTAGTTACATTAATTTACAAGAATCAAGCTTTATTACTCTTTGATATAAGGTTACTGACCCATTCTTGATCTAAAAAATGCTTTCTTCCGACTTGTCGGTCTTTGGAGACTGTAATATTGGAATCAATCACTAAATGTATCTTTTGAAAATTTGAAATTAGGATTCATTAATTTGTTACTTGACGAAGCATATTTTTTATTTGCCTTCTTTAAGTCCTTTTCTCCCCCAACTTAAAATATAAATATGAGACATCCTGTCACGTTGGGATGAGTAAGCAATTTGAATAATGTCATATTAAATACAATATATGAAGCAGAAAATAATTCCAAACAATGCAAACCCCACACACCGGTGAGCTTACAAGTAACAGGCATGAAGTTAAAAAGTTTAAGATGCAAGATCTAAGCAAAGTTGAGAAATTGTTAAAAAAGAAACACCATATATTCTTTCTGTTTACTTCGACCAGAAAAAATTTAGTGTATTCTTAAAATAAATTAGCAGTATTATTGAGATAAAATGTTAATGCTTTTACTAACTTTACGGTTTAACAAGCCTCTATCTTGAGGACCATATGATTATATCTCTTAGAAGAATTAAGGACAAACACTTATTTTCATGTACTATTTGTGCCGAATTAGAAGAAAATTTATTGCTTTCAGGTGTATAGTTAAGAGATATCAGGCAGATTCTTGGCAAAAACATTGTATTGGGTAAAAATCGACCCGCGGTGATCCGCCCCGGTCATACAAATCTTAGCGACCGAACATGTCACGACTAGGCAACCGCCGAAGCGGTTGAGCAAGTCGCCGAAGCCTTGGAACCGAAGATGCGTCACCGAAGGCGAGCCGCGAGCTGAGCTTCGGTGACCACCACCTCGGTCAAGCAACAGGGCCAAACCACCGAGGTTGTTTAACCCTCACCTCGGTGGATCCCCCTCGGTTCAAGCGGCTTTGCAGCCCACTACTCCACCCCACTAACTCAGCCATTACTCATTCAGATCGTGTGACAACGTGGCAGCAGATAGTGGAGATCGTGGGCAAGGCTTACACCTATAAATAGAAGTTCATTTTATGTAATAGGTATTCAGAAATACATACCGAAACTCTGCCCAAATTTGTACTCAACATTTGTATATTGAAATCAAGTTATTTTTACGCATTTACATCTACTTTTACTCGTTTGTTCAAGCTTTGATACAAAGAACTGTTTATATTCGAATCCAAATTCGATTTGTGAACCTAAACCGATTTAGGCCCATACAAATTGGCGCCGTCTGTGGGGATATAAGCAGTAACGCTTTGTTCCAAAGTTCAAAATCTGTCTTTCGTCGAAAAATTGTGATCCAACGTTATGGCTGACAACAACAACGGCAGTAACGGTGAACGGGTTGACGTTCCGACGAACCAACAATCATTCACCCCAATGACAACTGAGGAATTTCAAATGTATGTTGTCACCACACTAAAGGCTCTCCAAAGTAAGCAGGATGAGCAGGCTAGCATCAACGCCGAGTTTCGCGCTTCGTTGGAAGTAAGAAATAGCGCTGACCCAAACAGCGCCCAGCCTTCGGCTCCTGGTGGAGGCACCCTGCCTTTCGTTCCTCCGGGCGCGACAACAGGGGGACCTCACAATGGAGCCACGTCTGGGGGCTCGGGGAATAACCCAACTGCATCGCCACACTTCGGGACGTTTCCCACCGTGGCTGAAACAACGTCCTCGGTCGACGTTGAAAGAATGAGTAGAGAAATCGATGCGCGTATCGAGGCGCGCGTGGAAAAGCGTCTTGAAGGCGTACCGGGGATAAGCAAGGAGGAAGATGACCTCGACATCGAGCAATATAGGGAGCAACCCTATAAGCCTGAAGCTGCTCCAGCTCCAACTCCTGTGGGTTTCAAACTCACATTCCTTAAAAAGTATGATGGGACAACTGATCCCAAGGAGCACATTAGGGAATACATGTCTATGGTAAAGAGCAACGACTTGACATCCACGCAGCTTGAGTCGATGTTCTTAAAGAAGTTTGGTAGTTCGTTAGAAAAAGGTGCCCTTCGGTGGTATTTGTGCTTACCAGCGGGGTCAATCTCCTCGTTTAAAGAACTATCCAGCGCCTTTGTCAAGGCTCACACCGGCGCGCAAAAGATCCTCCAGAGGAAGGAGGATATATGTGAAGTGAAGCAACGCTCCGGTGAGCCGCTTAAAGAGTTCCTCGAGCGATTCCACGCTGAACGCATGGAGTTGCCTCGAATGGATGATACCTTGGCCATCATGGCATTCGAAAAGGGTATCAATAGCCGCAATTCGGGTGCTGCAGCTGAATTGCGCAAAGAGTTGCAACAGTATCAGGTCCTGACATGGGAGGATCTACATAGAAGAGCTTACTCCAAAATCAGATTGGAGGAGGCAGAGTTCAAAAACCGAGGTTATCAAAACCGAGGTGATACTTCAAATCACGCCGAGGCGCCACGAAATAATTCGAAAGGGAGGTAAGAACCTTACACTTCGCCGAGGCAACATGTTACTCAAAGATTGGGGAACAACCCCGGCAACTCATACCCAGCCTCTCATATAAGCCAAAGGCTTGGAGGGAAGGTTCAAACCAATATGAACAAAAGAAATCTCTCGAGCTCCGCTTCGGTCCCAAGAAAGGATCTTCCTCGGATCCAAGATTATAATTTCAATATATCGACCTCGGAGCTGGTCGACGTTGTCAAGGGGACAGCCGGGGTGAGAATTCCCAAAGATATGAGAACCCCGGCGGATAAAAGGGATCAGAATCTGCATTCTGAATTTCATGCAGATTATGGCCACAGAACCGAGGACTGCAAGGCTTTACGCCTCGAGGTGGCCCACCTACTGAAGAAAGGAGTCTTGGCAGATTTCCTCACTGATAAGGGAAAAGACAACTTTTCCAAAAACCGAGGTGACGGACAACCACCCCGAGCTCCACCCCCTGAAAGAGTAGTGAATGTCATCACTGGGGGATCCGAAGTGAACGGCGTGAACTTTGCCGCTGCCAAAAAGTTCGCCAAGCTCTCCATCACTATGGAGAAAAGGACTCGAGTTGGAGGCTCGGGCAAAGATATTGTCTTCGATGACGATGATTGTGATGGGATGATGTTCCCCCATCACGACGCGCTAGTCATCATGTTGAGGATCAATGACTCCGATATCAAAAGAGTCTTGATCGACCCCGGTAGCTCAGTTAACATAATTAGCTACGGGGCCGTTAAGAAGATGTGGTTGAAGGGTGAAGTTGTTCCCAAGTCGACAGTGTTAGCTGGCTTCAACAACTCCACGGAGAAGACTTTGGGTGAGATCACACTCAAAACATTCGCCGAAGGTGTTACCAAGGAGACACTGTTCCAAGTTATGCCCGAGGATCTAGCTTACAATGTGATCCTCGGAAGGCCATGGATCCACTCCATGGAGGCTGTTCCTTCCACTTTACATCAAGTTATCAAATTTCCTACACCCTGGGGGGTTAGATCGATCAAGGGGGAGCAGCGAGTAGCAAGAGAATGCTATTCAGTTGCACTAAAAAGTGGAGTCGCCCCGGTTGGGCCAAAACAATAGCAACTACAGGATTCGGGGTCAAGCGGGGGGGACGCCCGGGGAGGAGACGAAAAACTTCCAGCCTGTGTTCAAGAGCCTCGGAAGCAAAAGGCCGAGGACTCAACTATTGAAGAGTTGGAATCTTTCACTCTATCGAAAGATCTC
Organism: Petunia x hybrida; assembly: GCA_037355625.1. Classification (NCBI taxonomy): domain Eukaryota; kingdom Viridiplantae; phylum Streptophyta; class Magnoliopsida; order Solanales; family Solanaceae; genus Petunia; species Petunia x hybrida. The sequence goes on along the minus strand of JBBBVM010000046.1, from coordinate 881,901 downwards.
CCCGATAGGAAGGTATTTGTCGGCTCGGAGTTGGACCCGAAGTCGAAAAAAGCAATCATAGAAGTTTTGAAGTCCAACCTCGATTGTTTTGCTTGGTCACATTCAGACATGACGGGTATCGATCCGGAGATCATGACCCACAAATTGACTGTAGACCCAAAGTTTACCCCGGTGAAGCAGAAGAAAAGACCTCACGCCGGGGTCAAAAAGAAGGCAATCGAAGACGAAACCACGAAACTGCAAGAAAATGGTTTCATCAGAGAAGTGAAGTATCCTGAATGGTTGGCCAATGTTGTGGTGGTGCCAAAGAAAAATGGCAAGTGGAGAATGTGCGTGGATTACACTGATCTGAACAAAGCTTGCCCCAAAGATTCATACCCACTGCCACAAATTGACAGGTTAATAGACTCCACGACTGGACATAAACTATTAACTTTTCTAGATGCATACTCGGGGTACAACCAAATTCTCATGGACCCGAAGGACGAAGAAAAAACCTCATTCATCACAGACCGAGGTACCTTTTGCTACAAAGTAATGCCCTTCGGTCTGAAGAACGCCGGGGCGACATACCAAAGGTTGGTCTGTCGCATGTTTAAAGAATACATTGGGAAGTCTATGGAGGAGTACATAGACGACATGCTCATCAAATCGATCCAAATCGAGGATCATTTGAATCATCTGAGGGAAGCTTTTGCTGTATTGAGACAATATGGTATGAAATTGAACCCTGAGAAGTGCGCCTTCGGCGTAGGATCAGGAAAATTCTTGGGTTTTACTGTCTCCGAACGAGGAATCGAAGCCAACCCAGATAAAATCAGGGCCATTGAAGAAATCCCCGAGGAGTTAACCGGGGTAAAGGAGGTTCAACGCTTAACTGGCCGAGTCGCTGCCTTGAGTCGATTTATCTCAAGATCCTCGGAGCGATGCCACAACTTCTTCTCCGTTCTAAGAAAGAACAACCACTTCGAGTGGACACCGGAGTGTAAACAGGCGTTGAAAGATCTGAAGCAGTATTTGGCAAACGCACCGTTGCTCGCCAAGCCGAAGGAAGGAGAGACATTGCTAGTATATTTAGCAGTGTCCGAGGTATCAGTTAGTGCGGTGCTGGTTCGAGAGGAAGATGGCAAACAACAGCCCATCTATTATGTAAGCAAGACACTCCTCGATGCTGAAACCAGGTATCCACACTTAGAAAAATTAGCTCTTGCCTTACTAATTACTGCTCGAAAACTGCGCCCCTACTTTCAATGCCATCCAATAGCAGTAGTTTCAACTTTCCCTTTGAGAAATATATTGCATAAGCCAGAGTTGTCGAGGAGATTGTCTAAATGGGCGGTTTAGTTAAGTGAGTATAACATCACTTATCAACCTCGAACAGCCATTAAGTCCCAAGTCTTGGCGGACTTCGTGGCTGATTTTAGCATTGGAATTTTGCCCGAAGCGGAAAAGGAGAATTCAATGGCAAAAGGGTACCCTTTGGGACTATGGATACTGCACACCGATGGGGCGACAAATTCAAAAGGTTCGGGGCTAGGCATTGTACTGAGAGCACCCACCGGGGAGAAGATCAGGCATTCGGTTCGGTTCAAAAAAGTAACCAACAACGAAGCAGAGTATGAAGCAGCTCTAGCAGGCTTAGAGCTAGCTAAAGAAATGGGGGTTGAAAGAATTGAACTAAGGTGCGATTCACAATTGGTGGTCAACCAAATCCTCGGTGATTATACGGCTCGAGAGCCCAGAATGCAGTTATACTTGGATCGAGCACAAAGGACTTTAACACAATTCCAAGAATGGCAGATTAAGCAAATACCTCGGGAGGAGAACACCGAGGCTGATGCCTTGGCAAATCTAGGTTCGGCAATCGATGAAGCCCACTCGGGAACAGACTCGGTGGTTCGATTGCTATCAGCACAAATGAGAGAGATGAAATTACTAGTTAATTCCGTGGATAATCGTTGGGATTGGCGAAGCAAATTCATCTCCTATTTTGACTCGGGGACTGTCCCCCAAAATAGGAAAGAAGCAAGGAAGCTAAGAACTCAAGCGGCCTCGTATCACTTGATCGAGGGCAATTTATACAAAAGACTGCATTGCGGCCCGATGGCCAAGTGCTTGGGACCCGACGAGGCGAGATATGTGATGGCAGAAGTGCACGAAGGCGAATGTGGCAACCATTCGGGGGCAAAGTCCTTAGTGCGTAAATTGCTAAGAGCTGGGTATTATTGGCCCACAATAAGTGCTGATGTGAAAGCCTTCGTGCAAAAGTGTGATAAATGCCAGCGCCACGGACCGATGATTCACCAACAGGCTGAGCCTCTTCATTCGGTGGTGTCACCGTGGCCCTTCATGAAATGGGGAATGGATGTCGTGGGACCGTTGCCCAAAGGGAAAGGTGGTGTTCGTTTCATCTTAGTGTTGACCGATTACTTTACAAAATGGGTGGAAGCGGCAGCTCTTACCGAAGTGAAGCAAAAGCAAGTAATCGATTTCATTAGAAAGAATATCATCTATAGGTTCGGCGTCCCAAAAGAGATCGCTTGTGACAATGGCAAACAATTCATGGGGGCTGCTATCACTGACTTTTTCAAGCAATGGGGAATCAAAAGGATAGCCTCGACTCCATATCACCCAAGTGCTAATGGCCAAGCTGAGTCTTAAAATAGGATTATAATTGAAAATTTTAGGAAACGACTTGATGAGAAGAAAGGCCCTTAGCCCGAGGAGCTGGATGGGGTGCTGTGGGCCATGCGCACAACGGAGAAGAACAGCACCGATGAAACTCCCTTTTCACTAGCCTATGGCATGGATTCTCTCATTCCAGTTTAAGTGGGCGAACCAAGCCTTCGGTACGCTCATACAACCGAAGATGCCAATCAGGAGGCAATGCGCATTGTGCTAGACTTGCTCGAAGAGAAGAGGGAATTAGCTTTGGTTCGGCTTGCCGCCCAAAAAAGGCAGATCGAGGCTTACCTCAATAGGAAGGCTAAATTTAGAGATTTCAAGGTAGGAGATTATGTGTTGAAAACTGTTAACCAATCAACAAAGGAGGACAACGGGGGGAAGCTTATTGCAAATTGGGAAGGACCTTACAGGGTCAAAGCAATCGTTGGAAAAGGCTCTTATCAAATCGAGTCTCTTCAAGGCAAACCCGAACCTCTGCATTGGAATGTCTCCCACCTGAAACGATACTACTTTTAGCCGAGGTAAATATCTTTCGATTCTTTTTCAATTTAAACAGCCCCGAGCCGAACAGCGCTCCCATGGCATTGATAGACAATGTAATAACTTACTCCTCGTTCCATTTTTCTGCTTGACCTTTTCAGGAAGCAAACCGAACCGATTCCAGTGCTCGGATCTTCAGCAAGATTCACAACCGAACACTGGGGGGGGAGTGAGAAGGGTTCATAGCGAGGTCGACATCGAGCCTCCCAACCGAGGCTTATCTATCCGAGAACCGGGGACTGATGCCCGAGGATTAGATTTAGTGCATTGTACTTAGCCCGATAGCGGCATATTTTCATTGAAAGTTTTTTACTTTTTCTACCCAAGACCCGCTCTGACTTGGTTCTTTGTACATAGCCCTTGGCTCGCCGATATCAATAAAATGACCTCGTTTGCACTCATTTTTATCTGTGTAAATCTTACATTTTTAAAGCCGCGCAATGCATCGACTCGAGGGCGAGATGTCGTCCTAAGTTTGCATCGGTCAAATTCTGCTTAAAGTCTTGCAAGCAAACATTAAAATACAAATCAAAGTGTTCGGTATATGTAAAAAACCATCACACGAAGTAAAGATGCAAAAGCTTTCATTAAAGGCCCGAAGGCTGAATATTTACATTCAAAGATGACCCGAGGGTCGAAAAGTCCAAGCCTAAAAGCCCGAAGGCCTACAAGAAGTGCTATAACCGACTTATGCCTCGGGAGCATCACCTCCATCCTCGGAGCCCCCCTCGGCATCTTCATCTTCTTCTTCGTCCTCATCGCCGCTCGAAGCTTCACTTGATGGAAGCTCATCAATGATAGCTTGAGCCTCCGCTGATTTCGCCTCGGCTTTGGCAATCTCTTCATCCAGATCAATCTCCCCGGCGCGACATCGCTTGAGCAGCCTTAGCCGAGACTTGATAATGGCCCACCGCTTGTCCAGTTCGGCCCTTTTCACCTTAAGTGCAGCCCTATCTTTTCGATCGGCGATTTCATCCTTCAGGGCTGCAATCTGAGCATCTTTGGCTGAAATTTTGGAAGCTTCACTTTCCAGCTTCTTAATATGAAGCAAATGGTCTTTCAACTGCTGGTGGTGTTTTTTGGCCATATTCACAGCCTCGGCCTTGGTTCGAGACAGCTCCTCACTCAACCTCGCGACTTCTTCAGCCGACCTCGAACGTTCAGCTTGAAAATCATCGGTGAGGATCTTAATCTTGGCCTCGGAATTCGCCTCGGCTTCGCGTAGATCGGTGTGGGACTTGGCTAAATCAGCTTTCAGCAAAGCTATCTGGGCATTGAATTTATCCTTTTGCTGATCCCATAAGCGAGACACGCGCCGAACCTCGGCGGTCCTCGAGGATTCGACTTCGACGGCTTTAAGAGAAAGGATGAAGGTCTAAGCAAAAATCAAACAAACCGAAGTTAGAAACAGCCCGAAGGCAAAGGTAAGTTAAAATTCTTTGATTCTTTTGAATTTCAAATATGACAAAACTTACCCTTACTGCATTGGAGGCCAGGGTACTGTATAACTGACCAGAGGTAAAATCTTGCATGAGCCTGTCTTCGGTTGGCCCCAGCAAGGGTGTAAGCCTCAAAAGGTCCTCGGGGATTCGACTTCGACGGCTTTAAGAGAAAGGATGAAGGTCTAAGCAAAAATCAAACAAACCGAAGGCAAAGGTAAGTTAAAATTCTTTGATTCTTTTGAATTTCAAATATGACAAAACTTACCCTTACTGCATTGGAGGCCGGGGTACTGTATAACTGACCAGAGGTAAAATCTTGCATGAGCCTGTCTTCGGTTGGCCCCAGCAAGGGTGTAAGCCTCAAAAGGTCCTCGGGGCTGCAACCAAGTAGATTTGAAGAGACTGGCACTTCAAGCTTCCGATAAGATCCCACCAAGGAGGAAATCCTCGCGGGTTCGGAATGCGCTCTTACTGACCCGGTGCCAGCCTCCCCAACGAATGCAGTAGTACCCGCCTCGGCGACTTTAGCTTTACCCTTGGCTTTCTCCGCAGCAGAGGCGGATTCAAGTTCGTGGCCCTCAAGGTCGATAACGTCGACCCCTCTTTGAGCCCAAGCCCCAAAAGCTTCGTCCTCGGATTCATCCACCAATCCTCGGCGCCTTTCAGTTGCCGCTTCGGGCTGGCGAGGAATCTCCACCTCGGTACGAGGGGCCACCGAGCGGGATGGCTTCTTCGAGGTAGCCCTCTTCCGCTTCGCGCCTGTGATCGAGGGAAAAGTATGTTTAAGAAGACAGAAAAGGAATGCTAACTCACTGCATGAACCGAGAAGAAGTGTTACCTTTGGAAGTCCCTTGATCGGGGGCTCCCTTGGAAGTTTTTGAAGACTTGGAAGCCTTCAATCCCTTATATTCTCCCGCCACTGCCGCCACCGCAGCCACATCATCATCCGATTTGGTCTCTTCTCCATCTTTCTTCTTCTCCTCTTTCTTCTTCTTGCTCTTCTTAGTATTGGCAGCACGATTGGGAAAACCTAACACCGAGGAAAGAAAGTTCAGAAAAACGAAATCAGAATCCAAAGCGACTCATCTATCAAAGCTTCATTCAAAACTCACCATGCCTCTTGCACTGCCAGCCATGTTCGGCGGCCATCTTCATCCACGTTCTTATGGGGCGCTTGAGAGCCCCGGACATCCCTTTGACCCATGCGGTCAAACCCGCCGGGGGCACGATGTCTACTTTATTGGCTAAAAAAACAAAAAAACAATAGAAAGACAAGATCAGTAAAGCGTCGATAACCACCGAGGAGTAAAATGCAAGAAGAAAGGTACTTACGTGTGTTATTCCACCGTTCGGGGAAATTGGGTTCGGTGGAAAGAACCTTGGTCTCCAAGAAGATGTATCGCTCGCTCCAACCTCGGTCTCCGTGGTCCTCACTCTTGTGGAGGAGGGCAAACTTACCTCGGTTGTTTAGCGCTATGACCCCAGCCTTGTGAAAATAGGGGTAGTAAAGTGAAATAAGGTGTTGCAAGGTAAAGTCGACCTTCGCATCCTTGCTCAGCCAATCCATGCATTGGATGACTCTCCAGACACCGGGGCCAAGTTGGGCCAGACACAAATTGTAGGCCCGGCAGAAATCATCAATGACTTTGTGGACTGGAAGAGAGAAGCCGATGGTGAAAGGGTAAGTGTAAGCAAAAGACATACCCTCGATGTTATGGCATACCCTGCTTGCTGGATCGGGGATGACGACCTTGACCTCGGGCTCAAATCGACACTCCCTCCGAACCCGCTCAATGTGAGCTTGAGTTATGAGGGTTGGGGTAGTGTTCACGGGGACATTCCTATGCTTCCTCTCTTGCTCAGCCGTCTGAGTCTGCAATTTCAAGTCCTTGGAATTATCAAAATGGGAAGGGATTATCTGATGTGCTCCGAGTTCTTGCTCGAGGGGAATCACAGAGCCCGAAGATCCCCCCTCGGTAGCAGTCCCTTTTTCTCCACCGCCCGCGGCGTTGTCGCCCTCGGCGCCTTCTTCCCCGTGTACAGTCTCTTCTTCTTCTAAGCTGACATCGTCATCCCCAGCGGCTATTTCATGCCTAACCCTCTACCTCCGTCGCGCAGTGGCGCCGACGTCGGAGGTCACCTCCTCACCGCCCTCCGCCTCTACCATCTGAAGCGGCGGCACAGTGGCAACAAATTCACCACTAGCGGTGATGGTAGCGAGTTGATCAGCCCTGGCTCTCTCGCCAGAATCGCTAGAATCCTGTCTAGAAGTTGTTGCAGACATGGCGGTGGAATTAAAAGCTAGGTTTTCACTAATTGATCGGAAACTTGGGAAAATTTTGGAAGAGTTATGGAGCTTTTTAGCACTGTTGATTGTTCAAGAAAAAGTGAAGAAGATGTTCAACAAAATGCCATTTTATAGGTATGGAAGATTAAGAGACGATGACGTCACTGTCATCATTGTAACGTTGGGAGAAGCGAAGACTTCGGCGTGGAAGTTCAAAGGTCCAACGGACGAATGCCACGTGTCCACGAGAAGTGACTTGATGGGACACGGACCGTTGACAACTTTTTAAAACGCTTGGGTAAGATCAAGCCACGTCTCTCTCCCGCTAAACTTCATTCCACTCCTCGGTTACCTCGGTATGCAACCGAGAAGTGGGGGGACTATCTGTATTGGGTAAAAATCGACCCGCGGTGATCCGCCCCGGTCATACAAATCTTAGCGACCGAACATGTCACGACTAGGCAACCGCCGAAGCGGTTGAGCAAGTCGCCGAAGCCTTGGAACCGAAGATGCGTCACCGAAGGCGAGCCGCGAGCTGAGCTTCGGTGACCACCACCTCGGTCAAGCAACAGGGCCAAACCACCGAGGTTGTTTAACCCTCACCTCGGTGGATCCCCCTCGGTTCAAGTGGCTTTGCAGCCCACTACTCCACCCCACTAACTCAGCCATTACTCATTCAGATCGTGTGACAACGTGGCAGCAGATAGTGGAGATCGTGGGCAAGGCTTACACCTATAAATAGAAGTTCATTTTATGTAATAGGTATTCAGAAATACATACCGAAACTCTGCCCAAATTTGTACTCAACATCTGTATATTGAAATCAAGTTATTTTTACGCATTTACATCTACTTTTACTCGTTTGTTCAAGCTTTGATACAAAGAACTGTTTATATTCGAATCCAAATTCGATTTGTGAACCTAAACCGATTTAGGCCCATACAAACATACTCCAGGTATCCAAAGATGAATCATCTAAATTCCCCACAAACGTCTTGGCTGATGAGATCCTCAAGACCTTTGGTGGAGGAGATGATCAAATGAAAGTTAATATCATTGTGATGTGAGATATCATTGCACGAAGGAAACTAGTAAGACAAAAGTTGCCTATCTTTTCTCCCTAAACCTAACACCTAGGAAATATCAAAATCAACTTTAATCAAATCCCATGACTTCAGAGGAAGATCAACCGATGGAAATTCAGATCCCCGACGATCAAATTATCCTAGTAGGCGCTATGGCAAACAAAAAATCATTCCTAGAAAATCAAATATCACCAGTTCCTATTCCAAATGATTCAAATGAACCAAACCGCCTTTTTCCTTTCAAACACCAAATTAAAACCTTTCAGAAAACCGATCATCAAAATCCAGATCCATCAAAAGACTCACAAATTGATAAAAGAATTATTTTTTCTACAAAAGAACTGGAAAGGTTATACCGGCCATGGCAATTCTCGATCATAATCAAGCTATTTGAAAGAAAGATCAGCCATCAATGTCTAAAATCAAAACTGTAACAAATATGGAAACCAATGGAGGATTTCCCGTTAAACATTTTGGGATCGGATTTCTATAAAGTCAAATTCCTTAAAGAAGTGAATTTCAGAAACACCTTGCAAAACGGACCTTCGTTTATTAACGGATTCTTTCTATCTATCACTAGATGGGAGCCAAATTTCGTAGCATCCCAAGTAAAGGTAACATACTCTGTGATCTGGATCAGATTACCAGAACTGCCAACGGAATTTTACGATAAAGAGGTTTTAACTAAAGTAGGAAATAGCATCAGTAGATTGCCAAAAGTGGACACATGCACCTCATCCACCTTGAGAAGGTGCTATGCAACGATTTGTGTTCAAGTGTCAGTCGACAAACCAGTCTTAAATTACGTTTATATTGATCAGCACAAACAGAAAATTTTCTATGAAGGAGAAGATCTCCTTTGTACTACGTGTGGTCGCCTGGGGGACAAGCAAACTGTTGAGAATTGGTTTTGAAGAATGAAAAACAAGAAGGACTCAGTGGTTTTGAAGGAGAACCTAGTCCTTGAATATAATGGCACGACTGGTCGAAAAGATCTAAGGGTTGCAAATCCCTGCGGAATTAGGAGTAGTGGCGCGTGAATGAATATGTATCCTAGTAAGACTAAAAGAGGCAGTGCCCAGGCTGTGTCTTCGAAGTACGAATAAGAGTTGGACTTCAACAAGGAAAGAGTTACAAGGAATCTTGTCTTACCATAATTACAAGGATTCGTTGTGGGACTCAATGATATTTGGCATTTTATGCCTATATTTCCTTAATGTTTCCTCACATTTGAATATTGTATTCGCCTGTTTTCTAGTTAATGAATGTGATTTTGCACTGATATTGTGTCATATATGTGTAGGTCGTTATGAAGTGCAATTGGAGCTTTAAAGAGCATGATCGAGAAAGAAACGATTGGATTTTGATTGAGGATTGGATCGAGCACACAAAGGCATGACACGACGCGAGCTGCGGAGCAAGGAGAGGAAAAATTTGCCTGGCGCGCCGCGCCCCTAAGGCGCCCAGCCTTCTGGCGCGGTTCTCAGCGCGGTGCGTGGCCAAGGCGCCTGGATTTCGACGTAATCTGCATGTGTGCGCGCGTTCGGGGGAGCGGGGCACCAGCTACAGCACCCCTGGAGCGTTGTTGGACTTCTTATTTCGTCTAGGCTTAGGTGTAACTTATTACTAGGCCTTTGTAAATCCTATAAATACTCTTTTACTTAGTTTTTGATAGAAGTTCAGACTTTGGAGCAATTTGAGAGCACCATACTTCATTGAACAAGGGTTTAATTCCTATTCTTTCATCTATTAATCATTTACATTATTATTTTATCAATTCATTACCTTGTTATTATGAGCATGCGTGGCTAAATCTTACGTTCTAGGGTTAGAGTATTTCATGGAGGTTGATGTTTGAAGATTGATTCCCATTAATTGAATCCCATAACGGTTTACTTATTCTTTCTTGATTTCACTTGTGTAATTATTAGAGCTCGATAATTATGCATTACCTATGGTTTTTAGATTGAACTCGAAAGAGGGAATTTATGAACTCAATAAGAAAGAGTAGGGCTAGTTTGTGAACCCGGGCATCGGGGAACCAATTTGTGAGTAGGATAGACATATACTTGCTCGCCTAGCTTAACTAATTACAGAATTCGTTAATGCGTGCACGTGATTCAACCCATAAACATATAGGGATTGAAGTAGCCTGCATAGACTGTAAAGAATCGAAAGGTTTTCACGGGTACATATACTCTGTTAGTTAGTAATCCGGGATTTAAGAAGTGGAATCAATTAGAAAACTCAACCGGATTGTTCGTAACTCTGACCCTGGACCGTCTCCTTAATATTGTTTACAACCAAAGTTTGCACCATTGTTTGACTGAATTTCCATCATTTTAATTACTGCTCTTTTTAGTTACTAAAACTCTCACTATTGGAAAAGATCCCTGAATAGTTGTTAGAAATTGTTTGTTAAGCCTCAGTCTGAATAGTCCTCGTGGGAACGATACTCTACTTATCATTTTATTACTTGTCGACCACGTATACTTGCGTGTGCGTTGGGAGCAACAAGTTTTTAGCGCCGTTGCCGGGGACTAATAATTGACTGATTTCTTTTTGAACGATTACTTATTATCTATTCAGGTTTAATTTTTTGTTGAGTTTCGTGTGTTGTTTCAGGCAACAGGTTTTGCATGCAAAGGAATAGAAGGGACGAACCACTCGCACCTTTTGATCCCGAGCCTGAAAGGACCTTGAGAAGGGTAAGAAGAGAAGCGAGAGACCGAGAAGCACTAGCAATTGTAGTTGCTTCCTTACCCATTGAAATGGCAGAAGAACGAGCAGTAGTAGTGCGAGATGTTGCTCTTCCCAGCCTGGGGGGAGTGGCATTTAGTATTGTGAAGCCCTCTATCACCGGGCACTTTGAGATTAAGCCCGGCATGATTCAGTTGCTGCATGTGACTGGGCAATATGCTGGATTACTTCATGAAGATCCGCAGCAACACATTCAGAATTTCCTAGATATCAGTGATACTTATACACCAACGGGAGTTCCTACTGATTATGTTCGCTTGACGTTGTTCCCGTTTTCACTGATTGGGGCAGCAAGGAAGTGGTTAAAGGCTGAAAAGCCTGGGTCTATCACTACTTGGGAGGATTTGGCTAAGAAGTTCTTGGCTAAATTTTATCCATCTGCCAAGACAGCCTGGGAGCGATTTAAAGCTTTATTGAGAGATTGTCCACACCACAACCAATCCAATGAGGTTATTGCACATACTTTTGTTGAGGGGTTGAATGCGCATACTAAGATCGTGGTAGATGCTGCTGCTGGAGGCCAAGTACTGACCTTAAATTTTGACCAGATCTATGACATACTAGGCAAGTTTTCACAGAGCAATCCTGATTGGCAGGGAGTTGGTAGAGCTACTGCACAGAAATCTGCTGGGGTACTTCAATTAGATGCAGTTTCAGAGCTGAGGGCAAAAATGGATACTATTTCCAATCAAAGCAGCAAGCTAGCTCTGCCGCAGACTCAACAACAAGCAGCTCCAGTGCAACAAATTCAAGTCTTTTGCGAGGTTTGTGGAGAGGATCATGCCACTAACGTCTGTCCATCTAATCCAGAGTCAGTGTATTATGTGGGTAATCAGAACAGGTCAGAGGGTCAGAATCGCAATCAATATGGTAATAGCTATAACACCAATTGGCGTAGTCACCAGAATTTTTCTTGGAGGGATAACCGTGAGCAGCTACAAGGCAATGAGAGACCCCAAAATAATCTTCAAAATGCACCACAGCAGGGGTCACAGTCGCAGACTCAGCCACAGCAGTCTAATTCAGTTGAGGATATGCTTAGAAAAATTCTTGCAGGGCAGCAAAAACTCATGGATGATTCAGCAGCTTAGGCACAAACAATAAAAGATTTGAGCAATGCTCAGAAAGATCTTGAGAGACAAATGGGGCAACTAGCTGGAGCACAGAATAATAGACCTCGGGGTGCCTTGCCAAGTGATACAGAGAAAAATCCTAAGGAATTTGTGCAAGCAGTTACTTTGAGGAATGGAAGAGCTCTAGAAGAAGTTTCCCCAAAGCCAAGGAAGCCTGTTGGTGAGTTAGAGCCTAATATTGATAGAGAGGTGGAGAAAGAAGCTGAGAAAGTGATAGAAAAGCAGCCCGAGCCTGCTATTGTGAGACCACCACCACCTTTCCCTCGGAGACTTCAGAAGCAGAAAGTTGATGCAGATGCAAGAAATTTTTGGAGATCTTGACTCAGATTCAGGTAAATATTCCTTTGGTGGAGCTTTTGCGGGATGTTCCCAAATATGCTAAATACATCAAGGATATTGTTTCTAACAAGAGAAGACTGACTGAATTCGAGACAGTTGCACTCACTGAGGAGTGCAGTTCTAAAGTTAGAAGCAAGCTTCCTCAGAAATTGAAGGATCCTAGCAGTTTTACTATTCCCTTGAAAATTGGGGAGCATGAGGTTGGACGAGCTTTGTGTGATTTGGGTGCTAGTGCGAATTTAATGCCTTCATCAGTTTTCAGAAAGCTAGGCCTGGGTGAACCACGACCAACTACTGTGACTCTGCAACTGGCTGATAGATCTTTGACATGCCCCGATGGGATTATTGAGGATGTGCTTATACAAGTGGGTCAGTTTATATTGCCTGTTGACTTCATTATTCTTGACTTGAAGCTGATCCTGAGGTTCCTCTCATATTGGGAAGAGGATTTTTGGCTACTGCTGATGCTGTCATTAGAGTGAGAGCTGGAAAGATGATTATGAAGGTGAATGGTGAAGAAGCTCTATTCAATGTGTTCGGAGCTATCCAGCTTCCTTCCCATTATGAAGAGTTTTTCATGGTAAAAGTGATAGATGATGAGTTGACTTCTGATGAGAGGTCATTCTTGGCCTCTAATGTTGATTCCCTGGAGAGGGCACTCTTGTGTGATGATGATGATATCCTGAAGGATGATGCGATTGAAGAGTATTTGGAGATTCTTAATATGCAAAGTAAATTCATCCCAGGATGGAAGAAATTTGAGGAGCTTGATAGACCGTTGACCTTAACTCCTGCTAAACCGTCTATTGAGAAGGCTCCTACTCTTGAACTCAAACCTTTACCGGCGCATTTGCGTTATGCTTATTTGGGTGAGGGTAATACCTTGCCCGTGATCCTTTCTTCTTTGTTGTCTAATGTGCATGTTGAAAAGGTGTTGAGAGTGCTGCGAGAGCGCAAGAGAGCTATTGGCTGGACCATTGCTGATATTAGAGGGATTAGTCCTTCTTTCTGCATGCACAAAATTCTTTTGGAAGAATGCCATAAGCCATCTATAGAGCAGCAGAGGAGATTAAATCCAATCATGAAGGAATTGGTGAAGAAAGAAATTATCAAGTGGCTGGATGCTGGCATTATTTTTCTTATCTCTGGCAGCAAGTGGGTGAGTCCAGTGCAATGTGTTCCAAAGAAGGGGGCATGACAGTGGTGAAGAATGAGCATAATGAGTTGATTCCTACAAGAATAGTCACAGGGTGGTGAATTTGAATTGATTATAGGAAGCTGAACAAGGCCACCAGGAAAGACCACTTCCCACTCCCCTTTATTGATCAAATGCTAGATAGACTTGTTGGGCACGAGTACTATTGCTTCTTGGATGGGTATTCGGGCTACAATCAGATTGTGATAGATCTTGAAGATCAAGAGAAGACTACATTTACTTGTCCATATGGCACCTATGCATTTAGGAGGATGTCGTTTGGGTTATGTAATGCCCCGGGGACTTTTCAGCGGTGCATGATGGCTATTTTCACCGACATGCTGGAAAAATTTGTTGAGGTGTTCATGGATGATTTCTCAGTAATTGGTGACTCCTTTGATGATTGCTTGAAAAATTTAGATGATGTGCTAAGCCGTTGTGAAGAAACAAATTTGGTGCTGAATTGGGAAAAATGTCACTTTATGGTTCAAGAAGGCATAGTACTTGGGCACAAGGTGTCAAAGCAAGGTATCGAGGTAGATAAAGCGAAAATTGAGGCTATTGAGAAATTACCACCACCTATCTCTGTTAAGGGGGTGCGTAGTTTCTTGGGACATGCAGGTTTTTATAGGCGTTTCATAAAGGATTCCAAGCCTAGGCTAATTCGATGGGTTCTCCTATTGCAAGAGTTTGATGTTGAAATTCGAGATCGCAAAGGGACTGAGAATCAAGTAGTTGATCATTTGTCCAGGCTGGAGAATAGAGATCATGTAGATGAAGGGCCTGAGATTAAAGAGGTATTCCCTGATGAGCAGCTTTTTGCTTTAGCTGCAGTATGCTGATATGGTGAACTTAATTGTGAGTAATGTGTATCCTCCTGGGGCTACAGCTGAGCAAAGGCGCAAACTCCTTCATGAGAGCAGATTTTATGTGTGGGATGAGCCTTATTTGTACAAGATACGCCCTGACCAATTAGCTAGGAGATGCATTCCAAGGGAAGAAGTTGAGCTGATTCTACAGAGCTGCCATTCCTCCCCTTATGGTGGCCATCTTAGTGGAGATCGAACAGCTGCAAAGGTACTTCAGTCTGGTTTCTTTTGGCCTACTTTGTTTAAAGATGCTCATGCTTTGGTTATGCACTGTGATCGTTGCCAAAGAACGGGTACTATTTCTGAGCGTCACGAGATGCCTTTGAACAACATCCTGGAGATTGAGCTGTTTGATTGTTGGGGGATTGACTTTATGGGTCCGTTCCCGTCTTCTATGGGCCATAAATACATTCTTGTGGCGGTTGATTATGTGTCTAAATGGGTGGAGGCTGTGGCACTTCCAACAAATGATGCGAGTGTGGTGGTGAAATTCTTGAAGAAAAATATTTTCACTCGTTTTGGGACACCGCGGGCTATAATCAGTAATGAAGGTACTCACTTTTGCAACCGGTTGTTCAATAAATTGTTAGCCAAGTATGGGGTTCGCCACAAGGTGGAAACTGTTTATCATCCCCATACTAGTGGCCAAGTGGAAGTGTCTAATAGAGAGATCAAGCATATCCTTGAGAAGACTGTGAATGCCTCGAGGAAAGATTGGGCTATGAAGTTAGATGATGCTCTCTGGGCCTATCGGACTGCATTTAAAACGCCTATTGGAACTTCTCCATATAGGCTTATTTATGGTAAGGCTTGTCACTTGCCCGTTGAGCTAGAGCATAAAGCATATTGGGCGATTCAAAAGCTCAATCTTGATATGACCTTGGCGGGTGAGAAGAGAATGCTTCAATTGCATGAGCTTGAAGAGTTCCGTTTCCATGCTTATGAAAATACGAAATTGTATAAAAAACGGACAAAGAAGTGGCATGACAAGCACATTGAGCGTCGTCAGTTTGAGCCCGGGCAGCTGGTATTGTTGTTCAACTCGAGGTTGAAACTATTTCTGGGCAAATTGAAGTCTAGATGGTCGGGGCCGTTTGACGTAGTTCGTGTTACCGCACATGGAGTGGTTGAATTGAGAGCCCCCGATTCGGAGAAGACGTTCTTGGTGAATGGCCAAAGGGTGAAGCATTATTGGGGAGGTTTGGTGAATCATCGTACCTCCATTACTTTGAGGGATCCATGATTGATACTCGTCGTGCCACGACGTTAAATAAGGCGCTTCTCGGGAGGCAACCCGAGTTTGTACTTGTAATAATTTAGTTGTTTTGTGTTTTATAGTGTCACGTAGTTTTTGTTTTGTTGTGTCGTTTTTGTAGGTGTCGAGAGTGCTAAACGAGATACAGTTGATGTATTGAGGGGTATGGGACGCTTTGAGGCATGTCCCGCGCTTGGGTTCGCACTTGGAATCGAAAAATTGGTACGGAAAAAATTGCTCGGGCGCGTTTGGGAGCGCCCCGCGCCTCCCAACGCACCTGGATGTCGCTGAAACATGTACATTGAGCGCGTTTAGCCCGCCCCGCGCTCCCCATCGCGTGAGGGTGGCAGAACCATCAGTTTTCTTTGCGCTTTTGAGGTGTGCCGCGGAGCCCACCGTGCCAAGCAAATTTTTTGAAAAAAATCTGGGTTCCAAACGGGTTTTAACCCGCGACCCGGATTTCCTTTCCCCTCTTTACCCGATCCCCTCCCCTTTTCTTCATTATTTTCTCTCAATACACTCCCAAAAACTCCCCCAACTCATTCCTAATTCTTGGAATTAATCACTAGTTCTTCTCCACTCATTCTAACATCTTCAAGTAAGTAAATTCTCTCCCTTCTCTCTCCATTACATGTAAGTTAACAATCTCTTTCCATGTTTAATTCCTTAACTAGTACGCAAGTTTGTGATTAGAATTTGATCTTCAATTGCTTAGATTCTTAATTATGCTTCATGGTTAGCCTGTGTACTTATAAAAAGGGATCTCCCAACAATTTGGGAGGGTTGTCACATTACCTTAGCCATTGAAATTGAAAGTTGAATATTGTGCACACCAAGTATTTGTTAAAAAGCCTCAAGTATGAAATTGCCTAACATTGTGAATTCTTGAGTAGCAATGATATCCTTAGGCTCAAGATGAACGTTGAGTGTCGCACATGCATAAAAATTGGCTATTTTGTAACCCCAACTAGCTTGATCATGAAGTCCACAACCTGGAAATTTTGTGCAATGCTAGTTTTAGCTAAGTGTGGGGACGCTCGTGTTTATGAGTTGAATTGTTGATATATAGAATGAGCGATAAGTGTGTGGTGGTGTTCTGCCAATTGTGCTTGAATTGAAATCTTGTGCTTGAATAGACATCTCACATTGGTATTTTTGTTTGTTGTAGGTACCATGGTTGTAACACCCCACAAACCAAGCTCTTCATCCGCCTCGGCTCCTAAGAGATCGCTCCAAGCCGGGCGTTCATCTAGCAAGGAAAAGGGCAAGGCACCGGCCAAGCCCAAGGCCAAGGCTCGAGTGCCTAAAGATGCGGTGCCTATCCCAAGGCCCGGGGGCAAGACGCGATTCGGTCTCTCTTTTGTGAAGAAGGGTGAGTGCCAAGCTTGGTAGAGTGTGAGGCTTGCGGGATATATTCCCGAGCAAGCCATTGACAAGAGGAGATTGATGCAAAAGTGTCGAGGTGTGGGTGATGCTATTCACGCTTTGCATTGGGACTCGGTCTTTGAGAGTCCGGGTCATGCCAACCTTGATCTAGCACAGGAGCTCTATGGCAATTGGGATCCGGATGAAGCATGGAGAGATGATGATATGCTTGCTATTTGGGGTGAGAAGGTGAGATTGGACCACATTGCGTTGAACGCTTTCTTGGGGGTAGAGGACCCAGAATATGACGAGCTGAGAGACTTTATTAGGAAGCCTGATTACAAGGCTATGCGGGAGACATTGTGTGGTGAGAGCTCCACTCATAGGTGGGAGCGAACTGGGTCAGGAAGACACAAATTCATGTTCTTTTCGCAATTTTTGAAAACAGCTCGAGTGTGGATGAGATTGATAAATGCACGCATCTTGCCTTCATCTCATTATTCCGAGGTCACCAAGACTCGGGCGTGCATGGTTTACTTTTTCATGACCGGGAGGCCGGTTAATATCGGCTACTACATGCTGAGGTTGATGAGAGAGCAAAGGCAGTCGAAGACATGTAGCCGATTGTATTTTGGGAACATTCTTACCTGATATCTGGAGCAGGCTGGAGTCCTAGTTGATGAGGTCGGGGATCGCATTGTCCCCAACATTGAGAAGCCTTTTGATATTGCCGCGGTGAAGAGTGTGACCACTACAGCACCAGTGCGACTGACGGCAGACGAGTGGCGGGACACAGACGCCAACTTGTCCGCACGTCATTACTTGATGATGGAGCACATGGCCGGCAGGCTGGCATGGATATGGCGGCGCTTGATCGCACAATGCCTTTATTGGAGTCTTCGAGACGCCTGCTGGGTATGACTCAGGCAGTGGTCATGCCCCCGGAGGAGGATGAGAACACTGATTCGGACATCGTTGACCGTGATCCGGACAGTGAGGCTGTGGAGACTGATGCTGAGGGAGGTGCCACTGATTGGGAGGATGAGGACTAGGACCGCACTCCAGCGCACCACCCAGTGTAGGCCGACTGGCCTTCAGGGAAGTTTCCTTTACTCTTGCACTTTCTTCTTTGTCGCACTGAGGGCACTGCTTGTTTTAAGTGTGGGGTGGGGTACTCCCCTTTATTTTTGAGGTTAGGGATGCATGTACCGTAGAATTTTCTTTTGTCACTTGACTTTATTTTGATTTGTTTCTTGCTTTAATATATGAAAAAAATTGAAAAAAAATTAGAAAACCAATGAAAAAATTCCAAAAAGATTTTCCTTTTAGTCTTTATTAGTGGTACATGTCATCCACCCTGTGGTTTTTCTTATGGCTTCGGTTCTTTTCCACGGGGAGGCCTTTGAACCGGGTAGTTTTTACTTTTAGGATTAGAATAGTTAGTATAGGTGACCCTAGACGAAGGAAATAGGTAGAATGCTAGGTGCCTTTGATTTGTTTGATACCGGTGGACTTGAACTTGTTGCATGTGCTATTTGTGGTGTCCTTGGGTTTTAAATTGTGATGCATGCCTAGAAAAAAAATGGAACGACCCCCTTGAGATGCTTGAGTCCACTCGCTTGACTTTGTTTTGAACCTTTGTGCATTAGTGCTTAATTTTCCACAAGTTGCACTCTATTTGCTTGATTTAGAGTTGTGATGGAGCCTTTTTGTGTAGATTGTGTGCAATGTGTGTTGTGAGGCATATTCTTATTATACTCCATGTTTGCATATTGGTGTCTAGAACTTGCCCCGTGTGTGTGCAAAGCGAAATCCTAGGTTTGCTCTAGTCGAGAAATGATACAGGCCTTCTCTTGATTTGCCTACCCTTATATATACATCTTGGACTTGATTGTTGCGATCTTTTTGACCTTTTTGTTGGCACCCACACCCCGAGCCTACCCAGTTGTTCTAAATTGCTTTTTTTTGGCCCTTTACTCCT
The DNA here is from genome assembly GCA_037355625.1 of Petunia x hybrida. Classification (NCBI taxonomy): domain Eukaryota; kingdom Viridiplantae; phylum Streptophyta; class Magnoliopsida; order Solanales; family Solanaceae; genus Petunia; species Petunia x hybrida. The sequence continues at coordinate 862,965 of JBBBVM010000046.1, read as the reverse complement.
TAAGCACTTTAATTGATAATGTGAGATTATAGTGGAGTTGTGGTTGAAATATTGGGAGGTTTTTGAGTGGAACTAATGAGGGGGAATATGTAATGAATTGTGTAGTAGTTGATTATGAGCATTGGCAAGGTTTGGAAAGAAGTGAATAGAAAAAGAAAACAAATGAAAAAAAAAAAAAAGCAAAGCTGAAAAAATTTGGAAAAAGAAATAAAGAGAGAAGAATATCCATCCTTGCTAGTGTGTGCTTAAAAGAAAAAATTGCTACTTTGTGAGAAGGTGTGTGTGAAAGTTGTTGATTGGGTGGCTTTGATGAGACTTGTGCTTAAATTAATTGTGATGTATTAAAGTGCTTAGGGAGGTAGTCACTATTACCCATATGTATCCTACCAGCCCCTTAGCCTACATTACAACCTTTTTAAAGTCCTAGTTAATCCCGATTGGAGTGAGCTTACATTAGTGGAGTCCTACACTACGGGCAAGCCTATGGTACATCGTGTGTGACATATGAGATTTTCATGAGAGTGAGCGAATTCTTTCTATGCTATTGTCCCCGTTCTATTCTTGATATTCATTGTTGTGTGATATTTGGGGGACACTCTCTTGCTTCATTTTGGTGAGGACACATGGTTTGCATGAAATAGGTGAAGTCGTGGCTTATTGGTTGAGTAGATAGGTGTGATTTTGTGGGAGCATGGTTGCAATGAGTTGGGTTTGTGCATTTGAGCTATCTTGGGGGTGGTTGTTCTCGTGTTTTTGATGATTGATTAATTGTTGGCATGTTTGTTTGATCCATAGTAGTCATATGTGCATTTGTTCAATGATCGGTATCAACCATAGTCACAGGCAGACCTGTTTTACCTAGGTTTGGAAGTTAGTTGTGACTTGCTCGAGGGCAAGCAAAGGTTCAAGTGTGGGGTGGTGATGTTTGGCATTTTATGCCTATATTTCCTTAATGTTTCCTGACATTTGAATATTGTATTCGCCTGTTTTCTAGTTAATGAATGTGATTTTGTACTGATATTATGTCGTATGTGTGTAGGTCGTTATGAAGTGCAATTGGAGCTTTAAAGAGTATGATCGAGCAAGAAAAGATTGGATTTTGATTGAGGATTGGATCGAGCACACGAAGGCATGACACGACACGAGCTGCGGAGCAATGAGAGGCAAAATTTGCCGGCGCGTTACTAGGCGCACCGCGCCCCTAAGGCGCCCAGCCTTCTGGCGCGGTTCTCAGCGCGGGGCGTGGCCAAGGCACCTAGATTTCGACGTAATCTGCATGTGTGCGCGCGTTCGGGGGCACGGGGCGCCAGCTACAGCTCCCCTGGACCAGCCCCGCGCCCCCGGAGCGTTTTTGGACTTCCTATTTCGTCTAGGCTTAGGTGTAACTTATTACTAAGCCTTTGTAAACCCTATAAATACTCTTTTACTTAGTTTTTGATAGAAGTTCAGACTTTGGACCAATTTGAGAGCACTATACTTCATTGAAAAAGGGTTTAATTCCTATTCTTTCATCTATTAATCATTTACATCATTATTTCATCAATTCATTGCCTTGTGATTATGAGTATGCGTGGCTAAATCTTACGTTCTAGGATTAGAGTATTTCATGAAAGTTGATGTTTGAAGATTGATTCCCATTAATTGAATCCCATAACGGGTTATTTATTCTTTCTTGATTTCACTTGTGTAATTATTAGAGCTCGATAATTATGCATTACCTATGGTTCTTAGATTGAACTCGAAAGAGGAAATTTATGAACGCAATAAGAAAGAGTAGGGCTAGTTTGTGAACCCGGGCATCGGGGAACCAATTTGTGAGTAGGATAGACATATACTTGCTCGCCTAGCTTAACTAATTACAGAATTCGTTAATGCGTGCACGTGATTCAACCCATAGACATATAGGGATTGAAGTAGCCTGCATAGACTGTGAATAATCGAAAGGTTTTTACGGGTACATTTACTCTGTTAGTTAGTAATCCGGGATTTAAGAAGTGTAATCAATTGGAAAACTCAACTGGATTGTTCGTAACTCTGACCCTGGACCGTCTCCTTAATATTGTTTACAACCAAAGTTTGCACCATTGTTTGACTGAATTTCCATCATTTTAATTACTGCTCTTTAGTTACTAAAACTCTCACTATTGGAAAAGATCCCTGAATAGTTGTTAGAAATTATTTGTTAAGCCTCAGTCTGAATAGTCCTCGTGGGAACGATACTGTACTTATCATTTTATTACTTGTCGACCACGTATACTTACGTGTGCGTTGGGAGCAACACTCAACTACGGTTGTAAAGCCCATATAAATACAAGTAGTTGATACAGCCGAAAGTAGTTATTCACAAACAGAGAGTTGAGAGCATACAAAGGCGATCAAGCAACTTTCTACGTGAGATAACTTAAAAAGACAACTAGAGGAGCTAAATAGATTGAGTCTAGATATTCTGTCTAGGTTCTTTAACTGTAAGTTGTCTTGTTTTGTGCGATCATTGATTTACCTATTAACATATCTTAGAAGCAATTGTATTAGGTGAATTCTTGAGAGATTACATTGTAAAGCTAGATTTTAGCTTTTTTTAGTGATTAGGGTCTAGAGTGTAGCCCCTTGGTTACAGAGTCTTGTAATCAGAAACTTGCTCGCGTTGTTAGTGGATTGAATTCTAAAATCCCAGAGTGTGGGTCGTGGTTTTTCTCCCTTGAGCAAGGAGTTTTCCACGTAAAATCCTTGTGTTCCTTGTGTCTGTGATTGGCGTGCGTTGTGGTGTTCAATTTGCAAAACTGTAGTGGCAAGAACAAGGTTCTTGACTCAGGAGAATCGGGTTCTTGAATCGAAAATCGGTGGATACTATTCCACTCCCCCTTCTAGTGTCCTTAGGAGATGCATAGATTATAACAAGTGGTATCAGAGGAGGTCTTCTCGTGCTAGGTTAACACCTTGAGAAGGATCAGAATTATGAGTGCACTATCTACCATCACTGAAGGGCAGTCAGTTCAGAGGCCCCCACAGTTCAATGGGCAGTACTATGCTTGGTGGAGGAACATGATGGAAAATTACATATGTGCTAAGGACTACCAGCTATGGCTTATAGTATCAGAAGGGAAACTGATTCCTACTAAGATAGTTGGTGAGGGAGCTGCTGCCAAACAAGAACCTAAGTTGAAAGAGCAGTTCAATGAGATGGACTATAAGATGATTGAAAAGAATCACAAAGCCAAACGTTTGGTAATTTGTGGTCTTGGTCCTGAGGAGTTTAACAGAGTATCATCTTACAAGACTGCCAAGAAAATCTGGGATGCCTTGCAGGTTGCGCATGAAAGAACCACTGAAGTGAAGGACTTCAAGAGAAGAATGCTGAAGAGGCAATTTGAGCTGTTCTCTATGGGATTGAAGGAATCAATCCAGGATCTGATGACCAGGTTGACCATTATTACTAATGAGATGAGATCCCTGGATATGGAGTTGCCTGAAGTAGAGATGGTGGATAAGATTCTGAATGTGCTACATGAGGCTTGGGAACCCACGATGACTGCTATCATTGAGTCTAAACCTCTAAGATCCATTAAACTTGAAGAACTAGTTGGTAGCCTGAAAACTCATGAGATAATGAAAGATTCAAAAACTAAACCAGCTCTCAAGAAGGACAAGACCCTTGCACTCGAAGCAACAGATGAAGCTGATGATTATGTTGATCTGCAAGCCGTTGAAGCAGCAATGGTTAGTGCCTTCAGACAGAAGCTTAATTTGGGAAGGATTAAATGCTTCAAAAGAAGTGGCAAGGAAAACTCTAGAAGGAAAAACATAGTCGACAGTCCTGACTACTCAGGATGCTTTAAGTGCTTCAAGAAGGATCATGCTGTTATGAATTGTCTATGTGGGAAGCAGAATGGATGAAAAACAGAGCAACTAAGGAAGAGGAAAAGGAGGCGTCAAAGGAGAGTGACAAAGATAAGAATAAGGCAAGACGACCTCCAAACTTCAGAGCAGAAAGAAGGAAGAGAAAAGAAGCTTTCTATGCTACATGGGGACCAACTGACAGTGAATCTGATCATGAAAAGGAATCTAGAGATGAATCACCACTAGCACTAATGGGATTACCAAACATCAATTCTGATGAGGAAGACCCTTGGGAGTGCAGAGGAGGAAGAGATCCTTCAAAGCCACCTGTGTTCAATGGGACTAACTACAAGTGCTGGAAGAAACAGATGAGTTAGGTCACAAACACCCCCAACATTCCTTCTTCCCCCTTTTGGCATCATCGAAAAGATTCAAATACCTACATGAACCAGTTAGTACTATCCAATCTAGATCACACGGCAACAAGTCAGCTATAACATAAACGCACAGAGATAAGGCTAAGGGCCCAACAAGAACCAAGTATCATAGAGCAAAAACAGACGTAAACAAGAGAAATTTAAAATCATCATCCAGGGTGTGACAGCAGCACAATCCCATTAAGAAGAACACAACTGAAAGTAAATTGTCTTAAACAACAGCACATATCCAGGGAGAGTAGGAAGAGATAAAGGCAATTAGGAGAAAGGACAAGAAGGTAGGACAGGAGGACTCAGGGCTGTAAGTTGAAGTGTTTGATAAGTGCCTCAAGATTCTTTGTATTTTTGGCCCTTTCCATCACCAGCTCGGCCTCATACTTGTGGCAGTCTATCTTCAAACGATCAATTTCTTGATCCTTCAACTCCAGCTTTCTGAGAAGCTCAGCATTTTCAGTGTTTACTTCAGGAACATGGCTCTCCAGTTCCTTCACAGCTGTGATGGCCACCTCTGGTCCATAATCCTCACTTTCCTCAGACTGCTCTTGCTTAACCTGCATGGGCTTCTTTGAAGAAGTCACAGCTTTTAAGCACATTATACCCAAACATCTGGTGAATTGTAGGCTTCTTCCCTGCTTCCAATGGAACCCCAAAATGCTCTAAAACCTACTGAAGGACATTGGAATGCACTAATGAATGTGGCTTTTGGTCAGTATCTGCAATCCTCTTGATATTTTTCTATAATTAGACCAGGCAAGTTGATTCTCACCCCCTATCCAGCAAGTCCATATAGGTTAAGTCCAGAGCACTGGCTTCATTGTTTCTTTCTCCCCTAGGCAGAGGAACCGATGCACAAACTCAAAGAGCAACTGATGTGCTGGTTCCATCTCCTTTTTGTCTACTTTCCTTTCTTTCCTGAGCTTTGGTTTCTCTGAAAATTTCTTGACCACACTAAGAGGAGTTACCCGTCTGTCCTCTTTGTCCACTTCAGCTTAATGTACCTGTAATAACCTTCAGCAGGCACATCAAGGATCACCCCCAGCTCAGTTCTCCCAAACTCAATTTCAACTCCCTTCACCATTGTGAACACTCTCCTGGCTACAACCCTGTAATTTTTATGGAATTCCCTAATCTCATCAGAGAACAATATCCTGTCTTTGTTTCCAAACAAGCTCAGCCACCCTTGGTCACCAATCATCCTGAGTAAGGGTTTCATGTGATGCTCCTTCTCATCATGCAGAATGCTACCAGCAAGCACCTGGTGCTTGGCAAAGAAGGCCACCCGGTCATCCTCTTCCTCAGAGCCTCTTTTTCTTTTCCTGCTCTCCATCTCACTGTCAGTCTCAGAGTCACTTGGCTCCACATAGCTACCGGCTTCATCACTTTCGTAATTGGCCTCCTCAGCCATTTTCTCATTCCTCTTCTATTTTTCCACTTCTCTATCCCTCACATTTTTAACTGTTTTTTCAAGCTTCCCCACTTTCAGCAGCTGTTGTTTCAGAGCAGACCTAGTTCCTACTCTTCTTGGCACTGGCTCTGCCACAGCTTTGTCATCACTCTACTCATTAGATTCATCCACTAACCGGCTTTTAGATACCAGCATTCCCCCTCTCACCAATCTTCTTCTTTTGTCAGACCCCACTCTGTTCTCACTCACAAACACCACTTCTTGTTCCTCTCCTTCATATATCAGCCTTTCATCCTCCTCACCAAACCTTCTTTTCACACTTTTTCTCTTTGTTTCTTCAGCTTTCTCTGTAATTTCCGTACTTTCACCTTTTTCTTCTACAAGTTCCTCATACTTCTCCTCTTCAGAGTCTGTCCACTTGAGTTCTGCATCATCAGCCTTTGTAAGATCTGGGCAAGAACCAGGTTCTTTGCTCAAATCCTGTGAGGCCTCAGCAGATCTAGGTCCTCCAACAACTGGACCTTCAAGTACAGACAACCCTTGACTTTTCTCAGCAAGAACGGCACTAGAACTGGGTTCACCAATATGTTCTTTAAGGGACTCAACAGAATCGTCTTCCCTCAGCTTTTCTAACACCTTTCCCACTACATCAACCTCTAACACAGTCTCAGCTACTACAGGCACATGCATACCAGCCTTAGGTTCCTCCTGAACATCCTGTTGTTTCTCCTCAACTACCTTCCCCCTATCAATTTTATCACAGGACTCTACGTTTCCTACGATTTCATCTATCCTTTTACTAATGTTTCGGTACTCACTTTTCCAGGACTTTTTACACTTTCTAGATTGACAGAAGTAGATAAAGTGGAGTCAGGTATTATCTTAACCTGTCTTTCAGAGGAAACTTGTTCTGTAGGCATAGTGGACAAAGATCTGGCCATCATCTTCTTGACCAACTTTTTTTCTCCCTTTTTGAGAAACTTTGACCTAGCCCTGACAATTCTCTCTGCAAGAGTAGAGGGAGGGGGTTTTGGAGTTTATTTCTTGAGGGTTTTGGTAGGTGATGTTGAGATAGACTGTTCTTGAGACATGATGAAAGTAATTAGGGTTTTTAAAATAGGACGACGGAGTTTGTTCGGTTTGATTTTAGAGAGAGAAATTTGGTGGAGTAGAGGGAAATTATTGGCGAATGTATGTATTTTGTGTTTATCAAACAAGGAAGAGACAACGGGAAAGGGTGATGAGAGGTTGACGGGGAACACAAGGTAATGATGGCAAAAACAGTGCAAAAATAGCCTTTTGAACTTTTGAGAACCGGGAAAAGGTTATAGATTTGACGGTTACTAGACTTGCCCAAATAAAACCTTTTCAAGTAGTGGGGTCCATTCAAGGCCTAATAGAAGTCTAACCCAAAAAAGGAATGTGTTCCTATAATTTAGGACAGTTATAAGAACATGGAAAGTCTCCCTTGACACACGTATAATTGACAATTGATTTCAGTTATGAATCCTATCATGCAAGGCAGTGTGACTGTACCTGGACATGATTCCTCACGATTCAGTCGGTTCCTTCTAAGTACATATTAGGTTCTTCATGGGATCACATTAGCCTCACCTGGTGCCCATCAGCTGAACAAGTATACTTAATAAAGTACAATTTTAGACTGGACAATAATAACAAATATTACAAACAAATCATTGAACACTTAACTAACCCAACATTAAGGGATAACTGCTGGGTCATCCGTGTATTTTGGTCATCCATAACTCCAACCTGTTCCTCTCAAACTGCACTTTGTTCAATGCTTTGGTAAATACGTCAGCAATTTGGTCTTCAGTCTTGCAAGAATTCATGGTAATCAGACCCTTTTCTACATTGTCTCTAAGCAAATGGTGTCTAATATCAATATGATTTGTTCTTTTATGTTGGACTGGGTTCTTGGCGATATTGACAGCACTTGTGTTATCACAGAAAATTGGCACTGCTCCACACTTGATTCCAAAGTCCTCTAACTGTTGTTTGATCCATAGAAACTATGAGCAGCATGATGCAGCTGCTACATACTCAGCTTCCGTAGTTGACAAGGCTACTGAATTTTGCTTTTTTGTTGCCCAAGAAACTAAGCAAGGACCAAGAAAGTGTGCCATTTCTGAAGTGCTTTTCCTGTCCACCAAGTGACATGCATAGTCTGCATCAGCAAAACCAATTAGTTCAAAAGTACCTCCCCTTGGGTACCATAGACATAGATCCTGAGTTCCTTTCAAGTATCTCAAGATCCTCTTCATAGCTGTCAAATGTGACTCCTTAGGCTTGGACTGAAATCTAGCACACAGTCCCATACTGTATATTAGGTCGACTAGCTATGAGATAGAGAAGTGAACCTATGATCCCTCTATATTTTGTCGCATTGGTCGAAGGACCTAGTTCATCCATATCCAGCTTGGTTCCAGGAGCAATAGGCGTAGTCATTTCTTTTGCTCCTTCCATGTCAAGTTTCTTCAGAAGTTCCTTGACATATTTTTGCTGATGAATCATGGTCCCTTCAGGCATCTGCTTTGTCTGCAGTCCAAGGAAGAAATTTAGTTCACCCATCATGCTCATTTCGAATTCACTTCCCATCAAATCAGCAAACCCCTTGCATAGCTCCTCATCATTGGCTCCAAAAATAATATCATCAACATATACTTGAACCACCAATAGATCCTTCCTTTCTTCTTCAGGAATAATGTATTATCAATCTTTTCTCTTGAAAAACCATTCTTCAATAGGAAATAGGAATCCTGAAAGTCTTTCATACCAGGCTTTAGGAGCTTGTTTTAATCCATAGAGTGCCTTGTCCAGTTTGTAAACATGATCAGGAAATTCATTGCTCACAAAGCCTGGTGGCTGTATTACATAGACTTCTTCATTTAGATAGCCATTCAAGAAGGCACTCCTCGCATCCATCTGAGACAGTGTGAACTCCATGTATGTAGCAAAGGCAATCAACATTCTAATGGCCTCCATTCTTGCCACTGGTGCAAAGGTTTCATCATAGCCTATTCCTTCTTCTTGACTGTATCCTTGAACTACTAGTCTTGCCTTGTTTCTTGTCACTATACCATGCTCATCCAGTTTGTTTCTGAACACCCATTTAGTTTCAATTATTGATCTGTCCTTCGGCTTAGGAACCAGGTGCCACACTTTGCTTCTCTCAAACTGATGAAGTTCATCCTGTATGGCTAGAATCCAATCGGGATCTTCTAGAGCTTCTTTTACATTCTTTGGTTCCAGAGATGAAAGGAATGCAAAGAATGCACAGAAGTTCGTAAAAGCTGACCTGGTCATGATTCCAGTATCCAGTTTTGATAAGACATTCTCCAAGGGATGAGAGCTTTGGTGTTTCCATGGCCTGGGTTGAATATGATGAGAAGAACCTTCAACATCACTTTGGGTAGGTTCCTCCTGACTTGCTGTATCATCGACTTCATCTAATGTTCCCTCGTCATATCGACTCCTTATTCTCGTGAAGTTGAATCCTCACCTGATTTTTCTTTGTCTTCTGGATCTTCAGAGTCAGCTGCACCATCTTCTTGACTGAGGCCAATCGCTTGATCATCTGCTTCAGTTTCACCCAATACCTTATCGGATTCATCAAATACCACATGCATACTTTCCTCCACTGTTTGTGTTCTTTTATTAAATACTTTGTATCCTTTGCTTTGAGTAGAATAACCATGGAATATTGCCTCATCACTTCTAGCATCAAATTTCCCCAATGGTTCCTTACCGTTGTTGTGGACAAAGCATTTACAACCAAAGGGTCTCAGATGAGCAATATTCGGTTTCCTTCCTCTGAGTGGCTGATATGGGGTCTTGTCAAGAATGGCTCTGATGGAGCATCTGTTCAGCAAATAACATGCAGTATTTATTGCTTCGACCCAAAAGTTTCTTGCAAGCCCGCTTGACAGCTTGCCATATCCTCTAGAGACATGTTCTTCCTTTCAACCATTCTATTTTGCTGTGGAGTCCTTGGTGCAGAGAAATTATGATCAATGTTGTGTTTTGCACAATACTCAGAGAATTTTGAGTTTTCAAACTCCGTTCCATGATCAGATCTAATACTGATAAATTCCAGGCTTAACCTTTTCTGCACAACACCAGCCCAGTCTTTAAAGCTGTCAAAGGCTTCATCTTTAGACGCCAAGAACAAGGTCCATATGTACCTAGAATAGTCATCAACAATTACGACCACAAACCTCTTTCCTCCTCTGCTCCTGACTCTCATGGGTCCACACAGATCCATATGCAACAATTCCAGTAGTTTTGATGTACTTACCACCTTCTTTGATTTAAAGGATGATTTTACATGCTTCCCCCATACACAAGCATCACACATTTTTATATTTTCAAATCTTTTACTAGGCAGTCCTCGAACCAGCTCCGTATATACAAGCTTGTTTAGTTGTGAAAGACTTGCATGACCCATTCTTTTGTGCCACAGCTGAGAATCACTTTCTTGCACGTTCAAACATGTTAGGTTGTTTTCAGGCAGTGATTTGAGTGATGCTTTGTACACATTGTTCACCCTTTTTCCTTCCAAAACAATTTCTCCACTCTGTAGATTCTTCATAATGCACCCTACAAATGAGAAACTTACTTCATTTCCTCTATCACACAGTAGAGGTATACTCAGCAGGTTGTGTCTGAGACCATCGACACAGTATACGTTCTCAATTGCATCATCCAGAGTTCTCCTAACTATTCCAATTCCTACAATTTGGCCACTTTTTCCTCCTCCGAAGGCTACACTGCCTCCTTGAAATGCTGCGAGTGAGAGAAAATTTCTTCTATCTCCTGTCATGTACCTTGAACAACCGCTATCAAGAATCTAGCTTGGGTTGTTCTCCCTCACTCCAGCCGGCAAAACAGATTAAGGGTTAGCTTTAAGAATCCAGACAAGCTTGGTCCCTTCTTATGAGAGTATGGATAAATAGAATCCTGTTTAGCCCATTTAGGTAGAACACTTCTTTTATTCTTGGCCTTTGCGTTGCTTGTATTCATGCACCTTTGTTTGTAGTGTCCAGTTTCACCACAAAAGGTAAACAACATGTTGCAAGGCAAACCAACATACTTGCTCTTAGGATTATATGGAGGCAATGGTTTCTTGAACCCTAGTCCTTGTTTTCCCTTGTTTTGATATTCAAGAACCCAGTTCATTGCCTCAGAAGATTTATTCAATTTTGTTAATCTGGAAAGCTCGTATTCAGATTTTTCAACCTTTTGATCTAAAGTCTTGTTTTAATCAGTTTCCTGATACAGAATTTCATTTGATCTTTTAAGTTTGTTTTCAAGAAAGATTTGAACTTCACTTATTACTTGCTTACTATTTATACTCTCTTTTAGCTGATTAAGTTCCAGTCCCAGTTCTGTGATCTTAGAGTTTGACACAAGAGTCTGCCCTTTAAATTGGCATTTATTTCTTCCAGTTCAACGTTTTGTTCTTGAAGACTCTTGTGCTTAGTTCTGAGATGACTTAACTCATCAGTTAATTTATCTTTTTCAATTTTCTCTTTTTTATAACCCTCAATCAAGGTGGCTGTGATTAAAATCAAATTTTCAGTAGAGTATGTATGTAGATTTTCCTTAAGATTAGATAGACATACCTCTGTTGAGTGAGCAGCTTCAGCTCCATCAATTGCTATAAGGGCAGAGTCCTTCTTTTGGTCATCACCTGTGTACAACTCTTTTCGATGATGCCAAAAGGGGGAAGAAGGAATGTTGGGGTGTTTAAGACCTAACTCATCTGTTTTAAATTTTTCAAACTTGTTAGTCTTGTTTTTATGTTTTTGGGAAATTTTGTCTATTCAGGTTCTTTGACGACATTTGTTTGTCATCATCAAAAAGGGGGAATTTGTTGAGAATTGGTTTTGAACAATGACAAACAAGAAGGACTCAGTGGTTTCGAAGGAGAACCTAGTCCTTGAATAGAAGGGCACGACTGATCGAAAAGATCTGAGGGTTGCAAATCCCTGCAGAACTAGGAGTACTAGCGCGTGAATGAATATGCATCCTAGTCAGACTAAAAGAGGTGGTGCCCAGGATGCGTCTTCGAAGTACGAATAAGAGTTCGACTTAACAAGGAAAGAGTTACAAGGAATCTTGTCTTACCATAATTACAAGGATTCCTTGTGGGACTCAACTAGGGTTATAAAGCCCATATAAATACAAGTAGTTGATACAGCCGAAAGTAGTTATTCACAAACAGAGAGTTGAGAGCATACAAAGGCGATCAGGCAGCTTTCTACGTGAGATAACTGAAAAAGACAACTAGAGGAGCTAAATAGATTGAGTCTAGATATTCTGTCTAGGTTCTTTAACTGTAAGTTGTCTTGTTTTGTGCGATCATTGTTTTACCTATTAGCTTGTCTTAGAAGCAATTGTATTAGGTGAATTCTTGAGAGATTACTTTGTAAAGCTAGAGTTTAGCTTTGTTGAGTGATTAGGGTCTAGAGTGTAGCTCCTTGGTTACAGAGTCTTGTAATCAGAAACTTGCTCACGTTGTTAGTGGATTGAGTTCTAAAATCCCAGAGTGTGGGCCGTGGTTTTTCTCCCTTGAGCAAGGAGTTTTCCACGTAAAATCCTTGTGTTCCTTGTGTCTGTGATTGGCGTGCATTGTGGTGTTCAATTTGCAAAACTGTAGAGGCAAGAACAGGGTTCTTGACTCAGGAGAATCGAGTTCTTGAATCGAAAATCGGTGGGCACTATTCAACCCCCCCCCCTTCTAGTGTCCTTAGGAGGTGCATAGATTATAACACATACCATATGCACATACAAGAAAAATCCGAAAAAAGGTACACTAAATAGCATAGATAATGAGGACGTGTCTTCACAGCAGAAACAACAGGACCAAAAAGATGATGAAGGATGGAAAACTGTCACATTCCCACGAAGGAGAGGCAAGTACCCTAATCCCACTTATAGTCAAAATATTATCCCTCTTAATAATAGTTATGATTCAGGCCTTAGGTTTGTTAATTCTTGATCCTCTAACCTATGTTAATGAGAACCATGAGATTAATGTTAAGTTATTTGATGCTAGAAGTGCAAAATATCTAGACTCTCAAAAAATTACACTATAAGAATAAAAGTACTATAAAAGATACCACTTTTAATGGTAAAAACTCTAATACCATAGTTGATAATTTGACCCAGCCATATATAAAAATTTAGCTTGTTCCTCGATACAAACAAAGCAACTATTACACGTGGCTCACACAAAATTTGATATAAATAATGTTCAATCATTACAAAAATTTTCCCTTGCTAGTAAACAAGCTGACAACCCAGCTCTCAAGAAAAAGCATTCCAATGAGAGCACTCCACCTTCCTCCCTGACCAATCAAAAAATCTAGAGCCACACATTCCCTCTCCTAACCATATATCCGATGCGCCAATAAATTCCCATGCATTTATTTCTCATATCACGCAAAAATCATTACGTTGCATGGAAATTGATCAAAACTCTATTTATACTACTCCTACTGCCTACTCCATAGCAAGCTCTTCCACTTCTCCAAATTCTCTACTTAAATATGCCAAGGCTTCCAACAAAGAATATGAGCTTCATATCAAGACTTCACAGAAATATACTAAGAGTAAACCCTAGAACTCCAACTCAATTCACCATGAACCCTCAACCACCCCCTCCTCCCAGGCAAAACCCTCCACCTCAAACTTTCCTCCTTCCCCCAAGAATGAACCAACTACCACAACCAATACTGGAACAAGCCCTAGAGGGCCATGCACTGCTTTTCAACATGATCTCCAACAACCAGGAGTTCATTGTAGCTCTACAAAATCCAAACTTCCTAGCTCGTATAATATCAGCAGGATTGAGGATAGGAATAAACTACTATATGTACCAGGTACTCCATCAACAAATTGTCCGGCCTCTGGCACATGCAAACCACAAATTCAACCAACCAATGAACCTTTATTTTTACAACCCAATGGAGAACCAGGAAATCTTTGCACCATGGCCAATCCAAGCAGTTCCCCAGGAAGTTCACCAATCCCACTTTCCACTAGAATTCTTTCCATCACCACCCCTTCCACAAGCTCTAGAACCAGTAATTTCAAACAACCAAAACAACGCACCACCAGAAATTCCACAGGAAAACTTACAGGAAAATGTAACAAACCTCAGAGAAATCATGATAATCTTGTTTGAGGAAAATATAAGGAAGAAATATGTTCTTTTATGCCCGGACATAATGCGCAAATGATCTACATATAGACATAAGGTACCCCGCAAATCAAAGGGTAGCCAAATATGCCATGATTCAAAGTCCTACCCTGAGGGATAATGCCAATTTACTTTTGGAGAACCAGGAAAATCAGAACCCAAACCTTCCAATGAATAGAGCAAACTATTTTGTAGTTTGGAATGTTAGGGGTGCTAATAATGATGATTTTAGAAGGTCTTTTAGGACTACTTTGAATTAGCATCTACCCTGTCTTTTTACTTTGTTGGAAAATCACATGGAAGACCATACTACTTTGAGAGAGGACTTTGGTTTCACTGATATGGTAGAGGAGTCAGCTAATGGAAACTCGGGTGGCATTGTTATCTTATGGGAGAATAGGTTTGTCTTATTAGATGATATTCATCTAAGTGGCCAGGATATTCATATTATGATGAAGGTAAATCTTACATCTCAATTTTTTTTAATACACTATTATTTATGCTAGTAATAACTTTTATAATCGTCTAAAGTTATGGAATCGCCTGATTAATAGATCTTGTTACATCAACATACCTTGGCTTGTTTGTGGTAACTTCAATGAAGTCTTAACCTCAAATAAAAAATAGGGAGGTAGAAGCATAAATCTTACAAGATGTGCTTTCTGGGATTGTTTGGACAAATGCTAACTTTTTGACCTAGGTTTCAAAGGGTCCAAGTGTAAAAGGAAAAAATGCCATCTGATCCTGGAAAGACTTGATAGATGATTAGGAAATGATATGCTTCTAAGTTTTTTTTAAAACTGTCAAGTGACTCATCTTCCTAGAACTCATGGTGATCATTGCCCTATCCTTATCCAATTATCTCTTTCTTATAGAAATGGCTTAAGAAAGCCTATTAGGTTTGAATCTATGTGGTGCAACCATCCTAACCTTATCAATATAGTAGGAAGCTCATGGGCTGGAAACTCCAACTTCACAGATGCTTGTCTGCTTTTCAGAAGTCACTCGATGGAACAAAAACACTTTTGGAAACATTTTTCAAAAGAAAAAGCACATTTTAGCTAGATTAAATGGCATACAAAAATCTCCAAGCTATCCAACTAGTGCTTTTCTCCAAAATCTAGAACCAGAACTCCAAACTGCTTTTGAAAAGTGAGGAAAATTTTTAGAAAATGAAGTCCATAATAAACTGGTTACGAGAAGGAGATGCTAATACTAAATTTTTCTACATTAGTGCATTAAACAGGAGAAGAGTTAATAAAATTACCTTTTTCAAAGATGCAAATGATAACATTATTTTTTATCAAAGGAAAATTAAAAACCATATCCTAAGTCATTTTTAAAAGTTGTTCAAAACCAGTCGCGTGAGTTCCAATAAGGTTAGGATTATTATACCAAGCCCAACTTTAACCACTGCTCAATCCAGTGACCTGGGGAAACCCCTTCTAGACAAGGACATCATAGATGCCCTTAGCAGCTTTAAACTCTTAAAAGCTCCAGGGCCTGATGGTTTGCACCCTTTCTTCCTCAAAAAATATTGGAACATTGTAGGAGCTTCTGTTAACAGACAGTGTCATAATATCTTTAATACTTCCACCATGCCACCTGATCTCAACAAAACATACATTTGTCTCATACCCAAGTTTGATAATGCCAACAACATCCAAAACTTCAGACCTATCAACCTGTGCAACACCATATATAAAATTGTTACTAAAGTCATTGTTAATCGTTTTAAGCCATACCTTAATGATATCATTGGTCCTTCTCAATCAAGCTTTCTTAGGAATAGAAGAACTAGTGATAGTGTTATTATTATCCAGGAGGCTATGAGTCACTTCCATAAGAAGAAAGGCAAAAATATTTGCATGGCCATTTAAATAGATTTAGAAAAAGCCTTTGATAGAATGGAGTGCTCTTTCATCTATTCTTATTTAAATTTCTTTAATTTCCCTAAGAACCTCTCAAATCTTATCATGTCTTACATCACTTCAACTTCTATTTCTATTTTAGTTGATGGTAGTCACACTAATTACTTTGAGCCTTCTAAGGGTATTAGGAAAGGGGATCCCCTATCCCCTCATCTCTTTATAATTTGCCTTGAATATTTATCTCGTACCATTGAGAATAACATTAGCCTTAGCTTATGGAACCTTATTAAACTATCTAGGAATGGTCCTCTTCTATCTCATCTCTTCTTTGCAGATGATATTACCCTTCTATCCCATGCTGACAATAAGATTTGTGACACTATAAAAAACATCCTACTTCACTTTTGTAATCTCTCAGGTCAAAAACTAAATGTCACCAAATCAAAAGTCTCTCCCAAAATTGTAACCACACTCTGAAAGAAATCCTAGCCCACAAACTTGACATGAAGCGCACCATAAAATTCGATAAGTACCTGGGCTTCCCTATCTTTGATTAAAGTTCAAGGGCAAAAGACTTCCAAGTGATTATTGATAACAGGAAAATGAGACTGACAAACTGGAAAACCAAATGCCTTTACAGTGCAGGCAGAACTACTCTTGCAAAATCAGTATTGAATAGCCTACTAAACCACATCATGCATATCACAAACCCCCCAAGAAAACATGTTATTGTAATCACCTAATTTTGGCACCAAAATTCCAAAAGTTGCTCAAAATAGTCGTGTCAAGTTCGTAGGATATTTGCTATTTTCCTAGATTTTGTACTTCATTTTTAGCTAGTTTCTAATTTCATTTAAAAAGAAGAAAAAAAAACCAAAAATAGATTTGATGTGATTAATTGTGTGCATGATGTTTTCACTTAATTGTGGCATTTGATCAAATGTGTAGGATTTAATCTAGTTTGGTTGTTTAGTTAAAGGCCATTAAGAAAATTCATAAAAAGAGAAGGTGGCTCAGCCCAATCCAAGACTCTGACCCGCCCATATCTCAAAGCCCATCCACATCTCAACTTTTGATCTACACCATTGGATCAATTTAATCCAACGGTTCTCCAAGCCCCATCCCTTCACTTTTTAAACCTTTTTTCCCCCATTTTTCTCTTTATTATACCCCAAGCTTTAGAGCTTAGCCAAGCTCTTGCAAATTGCATACCCGCCACCGGAAATCACCTTCCTCCGCCGTCAACCACCGTCGTCCGGTGACCGGAAAAAGCATAAAACACATGCCCAAACTCGCCTCAACCTCCTCTTTCTATTTCTACAATCCACTTCTACAAAATCCATCTAATTTAGCGCAGATCGAGGCTTTAAAGGGCTGAAAAACTTGAAACTCCGGCAGATCCCATTTTTCTTCGGCCAAGCCACACCTTTCGGCTTCCTCTCTATTTATTCTATGTGATTCCGAAGGTAATTCCCCTAAAATTATACATTTTTTTCCTTTAATTTTTTTGCCCGATTCCGTTTCCCTTTATTTTTTTTGTTCCGTGGTGGCGTGAGGTAGTAGTAGTAGTAGTCATGGTGTGGACGATTGGCGTTGGTAAAGGTGCTGCGATCGTGTTTTAATAGCAGCGGTGTTATGGTAGCGTGTTGGGGACGATGAGGCTGTTATTAAGGCAGCAATGATGGGTGATGCTTCGGAGGGTTTGTTTCGATGGCTTTCGTGGTGGTGAGTTGATCACACTGTTGCGACTATGATAGTTTTTGGTGAAGCGAGGACAACAAGAAGTAGTAAGATTGCGATGACGAGTCGTTAGTGAAGCGATGTTGCTTCAGAGTTTTGTGTTTGGATCAACAGATGTGATGGTGTGTCGATGGCAGTGATGAGTTGATCCGTGTGGTAATGGTACTAGCTATGGTGTGATAGCAGTGGTGTTGGTCTGGACTTGGAGACATCGTGGTTATTGGCTTGGCTGCAAATGGCGAGGCAGTGGTGGTGACCTGAAACAGAGCAGTAGCGAGGCTGCGTGATGATGATTCGGCAAGGCAACAGCAACTGCTGACATGGGAGCTGTTTTGCTCATATCGAGGCAGCGAATTGATTGAAATTGGAATTTGTGTATATGGGGTGATAATGTTGGCAAAGTGCAGCTGTGATAGTGACGTTGTGGTAATGGTATTGGGTGTGGAAGCTCCGACAGTGATGCCGAGGCAGCCACGATTCAATGGCGAGGCAGTTTGCTTGATTGGTTCGACGGGTTAGATTAAAATCTTAATTTTCTTGTCCCTTTTGTTCTAATGTGTTTATGAGGACTTGTTTAGCCATTAGATATATTTATTTAGTGGTGATGCTTATCTTGTAGAATCAGGGATCGAGTCACTTATCCATAGCTCTTGTCTAGGAAGTCCAGCTAAATTGTTCAAGTTGTAGTATTCGTTCTTGGGAAATATATCGTCATTAGTTTAATGTGTCAATTGGTGTCCGCAAGTATGTTAGACGTGTATGGTCATATGTGAACTTTGCATGAGAAGGATATAGTGAGTTGCCTACGATTCAAACATCGAATCTGTTCATTTTCCCTTTGTGTTATCTGTTTTGCTCAAATTGCTTAGCGATAAAATCGCATCTCTGTCGTTGTTAACTTGTATGTTAGTTTGAAGCTTAGTATAACTCTGTTTTTGTTTAGTAATAAAATAAGTTGTCTAGAAACATGTGCCTATAGTTCCTATTGAGCTTGAATGAAAAGCCATTGCTCTATTGTCCTGAGAAGGATTGTCTTAAGTCTAGACTACTGCTAAGTGTGTTTGTGTTAGTATGTTGATTAACCTTTAGGAATAATTTGGGGGCTATTATTTCTAGTTTAAGGAGCATGAGTTGGACTTGTATTGTTAGGAGTTGAATTTTAGTGAGTCCAAGTTTAAAATTCAGATTTTTCTTTGTCATTTTAGAGAAGGTAAAAAATCAATGGAAAAGACAAAGTGTGGCAGCTCCAAAATAGGCTTTTCTGCCATTGTTTTGTTGTCTAGTATGGTGGGAATGCATGCCAAAAGTACTTTTCTAGGAGGTAAAAACATTGGCACATGGGTGTGTTTTTCACCCAACCTTTACACCCCTTCATTGGCCTATTTAAGAGGCTATTCCTTCACTCTTTAATATAGGATTGATTATAAAAAAAAAAAAACTCTCCCGCTCTTTGAAAGAAATCTGAAAACACTTGACAGCTCTTGAAAATTAGAGACACAAGATCTTAAAACATACTTCACTTCTCATCTTAAAATTTTAGAAGAACCAGATCCAAAATTGAGGAAATGAAGAGAGAAAGGTAGAGAGAGAAATTAGAAAGAAAGCAAGAAAGAAAGGGAAGTTGTTTTCTGGTTTAAGTTTTGAGCTGAGCTCTGGTTAGTTTGATGTACTTTGTTGCTGGTCTTCTTGAGGCATTGCAGCTGCTGTTGTTTGTCTGCTGTTTTGCTGGTGTTGCTGCACTTGTAGTCATGGATTTCATGGCTACTTAGGAGATCTGGCACTTTAGCTTTGGCATGTTTGGAAACACTTGCTGCTTTTGGGAAGTTATTTTGCTATTAGGTATTTAGTTTCTAACCTCTCTTGTAGGAACTATTAAAGTTTTGACCATGTATAGACCTTAAGCATGTTTAAAAATTAGCTATAAATGTCTACATGTTTCAATTTGAACTTTATCACTTTATTACATATTATGTTTGTTATTGTGTTTTATGGTAAAGTGGTGGAATCTACAAATGTTAAGTAAGCTAACTTAAGTTTAATTTAGCACTACCAGTTGAATGATGACAAAAGATAAGAGATAGATATGAAACAAGCAATTAAAGTTGGATTACTAGCGCAAGTGCTAATCACGGAGTTCAGAATGGTTTAAATAAGCTATTGATACAAGTTTGAAAAGTTGACTCATTTTTAAGGTTAATATTTAAAGTAAAGCTATAAAGGTTTGATAAGGAAATAGGTTGTTCTATAAAAGTTACACGACCCGGAATCCGTCTACGCCATGCGGGCACCCGACATCCTCCCTAGATCCGTCGGGCGAACCCTTACCAATTAAATTAGAAAAATAAAGATAATTCAATTCATAAATAAGAACAAGAGTTAGAAAAAAAACCATAGACATACTGATACCTCTAAGCTGTACAAAAAAAAAAATACAGCTAACTACCCAACATACTAGGTTTAGGGTCATCCAGACTAGACATCTAAGAGTAAGAAAGAAGACAGATACCTCCTGAAGGGAGCAAAATGCAACTGAAATAATAAACACAAAACTGGTGGTCATCCGGAATAAAAGCTGGCTCACCCTGACAGCTGAAGTCGTCTTCGCTCCTTCACAACGTGGCGAACTCAATCCTGGAGCGAACCTGCCGAAACGAAATAGATAGACAAGAAACAAACAACAAACAAGGATGAGTCAAAAGGACTCAATAAGTGGGGCAGACTAGCCACCTCAAAGAATAGGATAGCTAGCCTGGGAGAAGAAAAACAGATAAACCAAACTTCTCTTATTTAAATTATAAAAGGCAGAGCCAGATAACGATCGGAAACACGTATGAAACCATAAACTCAACCAGGAATACGAGTCAGAAATATATCAATAAATAAGCGATGCACGTATAAGCAGAACAGTAGTTATGTACCACAAGTCTACACAATGATATGAAATGAAATGAAATATGATGCAAAGGATCACATGTGCCAAATGAATGGAGCGGAATCCTCCTGCTCCTAGGGCGGAATCCTCCTGCTCCTGGGGCGGAATCCTCCTACCCTCAATATAATGCAATGGAGCGGAATCCTCCTGCTCCTGGGGCGGAATCCTCCTACCCTCGAAAATATGCAATGGAGT
Organism: Petunia x hybrida; assembly: GCA_037355625.1. Classification (NCBI taxonomy): domain Eukaryota; kingdom Viridiplantae; phylum Streptophyta; class Magnoliopsida; order Solanales; family Solanaceae; genus Petunia; species Petunia x hybrida. The sequence continues at coordinate 842,321 of JBBBVM010000046.1, read as the reverse complement.
GGAATCCTCCTGCTCCTGGGGCGGAATCCTCCTACCCTCAATATAATGCAATGGAGCGGAATCCTCCTGCTCCTGGGGCGGAATCCTCATGCACCCAACATAAATGCAATGGAGCGGAATCCTCCTGCTCCTGGGGCGGAATCCTCCTGCCCTCAATATAATGCAATGGAGCGGAATCCTCCTGCTCCTGGGGCAGAATCCTCCTACCCCCAATATAATGCAATGGAGCGGAATCCTCCTGCTCCTTGGGTGGAATCCTCCTGCACCCAATATAAATTCAATGGAGAGGAATCCTCCTGCTCCTGTGGCGGAATCCTCCTGCACCCAATATAAATGAAATAGAGCAGAATCCTCCTGTTCCTAGGGCAGAATCCTCCTACCCTCAATATAATATGCAGTGTAATGTATATGAATGCAATATGATGCAATAATAACCCTTCACCAGCGCGGGATTCTAATCGACAGCCGGGAAGTAGATGCCAACTCACAGCCAGAGTACAATGCTCAGACCCTCAATGCAATACTAACAACAGGACATAACATATAATATAAATTGTAAATCCAAAGCTAAGGCATAATGAGTACGCCTATCGGCAGCTACACACGTAAGGAACACGTGGTAGAAAATCTGTGAGGCAGGTGCGTCCAAAGAAATGGATATAAACACTTACCTTGTTACAAAGTTAGCACGGCCACTCAATAACCGTTTTTTTCTTTGGATTCATTGCCAAACGATCCCACTGTATTCAATAAGCAGAAAAATATATCAAATTAGGCTAAATGCTTCATTCCTCACATCTTAGGGCAATCCGGTTAGGAACCTGATGCCCTATTTGCATACGCAATACGTGGCCCAGGCCTATGTACAGGGTCCAAAGTCACATAACCAAACCCTAAATAAATTACATTTATATGGTTCCCATAACTCACTGAATACGAATATATAATCAATTCCATTATCGGGGTCCAATTAACCCTTTAAACTATTAATTGAACTTATTAAAATGATGTCTAATATCCCAATTTTTACCGTTAAAATATATTAAAACACACGTAATAAACTCAAATAATGTATTAAGATCATTACCTGAATGTTTCGGGGTGAAAATTATATCTTTCTCTTGCTCTTTTCTCATTTTCTGGTATTTTTTTTCCTCTGCGTTTCATTTCCATTTTTTGTTTCTGTTTCTCGTTCTAGCTACTGTAAGCCAAGGGATTTTATCCTTTGGCCCTTGCCACCACCTCACATTTTTATATTTTGTCCTTTTCCCTTTGTTTTTTCCTTTTCTTTAATAATTTCTTTTTATTTTGATTTCATAACAAAATTAACATGCAGTCTTACGAAATTCGGAATATTCCCAAATTTCGCATACAAGTTATATAAAATATATGTAATATACTCGCTAAGGCGGATCTGAAATAGGATTTCCGAAACTCAAGATGCAAATTAAATAAAAAAAGGTCAAAGTATTTAACTTTCGGCATTTTAGCAGAAACTAACCGAACAACCTCGAAATTCACTTTCGAAAGTTTACAAAAGTCATAAAATAATCATATGAATCTAACGGCGCTTTTGGATTTCGAATCGGAGCTCATTCGCCAAAACCGAGCTCGAAAATCTTTTTTTAATATTTAACGACAATAAAAACTGAAACCTTCTTCCGATACCTACCAAACGAGGTCTGATTTAGGTCAAATTTTACATATAAGTCCCAATGGACCTTACAAAGATTTTAAAATTATCAGCACACCAATCAGAGCCCTAACTTCCGAAACAACTACGTAAGGTCGTTTCATTCTTCTCCACTTAAACTCTCGTTCGTCCTCGAACGAGCCTAAGTCTAAAAAAATCACACAGATAACGAGAGAAATTACATGACCTTCATAAACTATTCCACAGACATTATCTCATGATTGCAGAATCAGAATTATAACACGTGCATCAAACTCTTTGAATAAAACATATCTTGATAATATGATAACACCACTGCCCAGCTTATTTTGTCTAAACTGACCCTTCCTCGATCACGAGATGAGAGTTTTACATTTTCGAAACAAAGATATACGGAACTCTGGATGGATTAATCAAGATTCAGTCGATAATCACCTCTTCGATATAGAACAGGTCGATGGAACTAAGAATTAGCTCACGCTTGATACAATAGGGGAAGCTTTTGAAGTACCTTGTCGCTACACACTATAGAAGATTTGATGCAAGCTATATTATTTTTACGAACGCACTATGCAACATCTCAGTTGATGTTAGTGTTGTTCCGCAAGCTCTTTGTAGGAATATAGTTACTCATATCCTAATGTATGTCAAAGGTTCATCCGAACAGGGTCTATCCTATAAGGATAAGGATCATGCAAATACTACTAGATAGTATGATGCAGACTAGCAATGATCTTCAGTCTAAACATCTACTTCAGGATATTATCTTTGAATTGGAAATATTATGACTTGAAAAAGTGAAAATAAAAGAGACATGTAGTTGGACCATGAGCTGAGGCAGAATACCAGCAACAAATTTGATTACATGTGCACTTATAATGCTAAAGTAACTTCTCAAAGAGTTGAGCTGTGAAAGAGATATGCCAATGCTGGATGGACGACAAGCTGCACTAGACCTTTATCTCTAAATTTTCATGAAGTAAAACAGCGTTAGTATGAGGATCCAGTTCTAGTTGAATACAGACAGATAGTCAGAAGAAAACCGGAGTCACCATACAGGGTTACTACTGATGGTATTCTCATGTATAAAGATAAACTTTGTGTTCCTGATGTTGCAGATTTACGTGGACAGATTATGATAGAGGCATATTATTCCAAATACACATTAATCCAGGTTCGACTAAGAAGTACCATGATCTTAAGCAGATTTATTGGTGGGACGGATTGAAGTGTGACATAGTAGAATTTATGGCTCAGTGTTCTAATTGCCAGCAAGTTAAAGTCGTGTCATCTTTCCAAACTTTATGCTTTCAGTAGATAGGTATGCATATATGATCAGGTTGCCAGCTTATCTCTATCATTAATAGATTATTAGTAGGTTTAGCAATGATCGACACTCATTGGATTTCTGTCGTGGCCCTAGGGTGGGGTCGTGACAAAAGTGGTATGAATGCCTTAGAGATTTAGTATTACCATTCAGTATTTTGAGGAAAACTCCTCCACTTAAAGCACAAACTCATGCAGCTATTTGAATAAGAATACCCATCCCCGCACAGTCTGCTGGACTAAAGAAGATTTAGCTAAAAGCTGAACGTAGGCAGACCTAAGCTACCAACTACCCTTTCGAGTTGCCAAACAGCTGCAACTCTCGAGTCACAACTCCATACATTTTCTATAAGCACCACCGCCTGATGGATCAAATCAAAGGTCAAATGACGCCTCTCATTACCCTTAGTAGCCTTGAAAAACGACAATGTGTTTACCCGGCTACCTTGGCACGCACTCTGGCTCAACGCAGGGAACATCACAATATGTTACTGACCGCCTAAGCTCACCAGTGCCGAATAAAGAAGAGATGGTAACGGACTGAGCATAGATATAATTAGAGCTTTAGGAAGCTCATCTTCTTATTTGCTTGGCTACCAGAGCTAGACTACTTACGAGTCAGGCTAATCGAAGAATTGCAATTGAAGAAATAGATATTAAATGAGCTTTATGGAATAAAATCTATGTCAATTTAACCTTCCTATAAAAATAAAACTCCGACAATTTACCAGAAAACTCTTTTATACCGAAACAAACTTCTAGAATAATATGACTGTACTAGCGTCTCGAACCAAGAGGAGACACATAGATCGACTATTACTTACTAACCACTTTGCACCGGAAGAAACAATGATACTTTCTGATGGTGACGAATAAGAATCCCATCATTCAACCAACACAGAATTCTGAAAAGGGAGGTCAACTAATTTGACATAATAATAGAAAGTGGCACAAAAAGACTCCAAGCAGATTATAGCAACACTCTCTTCCAAATTTCTCACATTTAAACCAGATCAACTAGTAGGGTCTCATGAATGCCAGGAATAAATCATATCTCACCCCTCTACCACAACCAATTCCTAATAGAAACGACATCAAAAGAAACCATGGAAACATGACAGGACACCCCATTTCTAGATCGACCGGAAGAATAAAATCTTACTCACATTTAAGGGAAGAAGAAATACTTGGTTCTACTACATCGGATGCCTCAACATCCTGCCAGACTAGCAGTTCATAGAACTACCTCTGTAGCTGAGCTGAGCCACTACCCTGATAATCACCTTCTGAAGAACCACTGCCACCACATTATCAACCTCTACTGGATGGTGGCATTTCTCCAGCTGATTGAGATCTAAATGAAATCGCCTGCGACTGTGCAAGTGCCTGATGACAAGAGAAAAGATGACTGCCTACTTGCCGGAGTAAGGGAGAATTCCTAAAAGGATAACCAGACTCACGACAATGATAACACCTTTTCGCTGAAAATGGAAGCTGGACAGATTATTGATAGCTGTAAAGAGAAGACTGAATCTGATCTTGACGAACTACTTGCACACTCTGAGAATCACGCGCCACAAGCTAAGATAACCTGGAAAGTAACCTCCCAAAATAATCAGAACTCTTACCTCCAAAGGAGGTATGGTGCCCACCAGGGCCGTGGGATCTCTCGCTCTCCCACTCTAACTCTTCCCGCTCTAACTTACGGTATACCTAATACCTCTGAGCAATATCAACAACGACATCCAATGAAGTCTCAACCTCAATTTCTCAAGCCATCTGGGATCTCAAGGAAGGAGAAAGGTTACCAATAAATCTTTGAATATTCTCGGAAGGTTCATGAACTAGCTATAGAGTATATCCAGTCATTCTGGAAAAAAATCAATCTCATATTCTGAAACCAACAGGCTACCTTATCTAATCCACTCAAATTGGCGACACTCTTCATCTCGCTCGCTATTCGAAAGGAAGTTTTCCACGAATCTAGAAGGCAAATCGAACCAAGTTAGCTAATAAGAGAGCGGTCCACCAATCCAGGGTTGGACCTTGAAACTGGAAAGCAGAATAATCAACACCATACCGCTCGACATAATCAAGAGCCTGAAGGATATGCTGACATCATTGTATTTTAAAAATTTACATAGGGATCATCTGATGCATGGCTTAAGAACATCGGAAGGTTCAATTGGGTAAAATAATGCTGCCTTTTCAGATACTCGGACCGAGCCATTACTCGGGCGAGCTAACCAGCCAGAATAACTAGAGGCACAACACATGCTGCCTCCGGAACATACTTTACTGCGGTAGTATTAAGAACTAGAATAGGAGCTCCCTGAGACCGAATATCTGCATCTGCGGCAACTTGATAAGCTGCCTAGTGAATAATAGGCTTTTGCGGTATCTGCGTCACCAAGATTCTCGTAAAAGCATCGTAGAGAGCCAAGGGAACTACAAGGCCCTGCTCCCTTGCCCATCGCGAGCTCCTACAGCTGGGGTCTTCATAACAAGATCGTCCGCACGATCAAAACTCTCGGGACTTCGTCAGTGCGAGCCCCAGGCTAGACTGCTTCTTCTTGAACTCATACTGTTTGTTGATTTGTCGCACGAAGGTTCGCAACTACCACGAAGGAATTAACGAAAATATTTTTGCATCCTAGACCGACGCATGACCCGAAAAGAAGGAAGTGAAACTTCTTAAATGCCATCATAGCTTCTCGTGGATAAGTACGGACGTCTACGTACCCATCAGCGACACTCTACTAGACACTGTCTTAGTCTGGATAGAATCTAAACCTGGCTCTGATACCAACTGACACGACCCGGAATCAGGCTAACCCGACATCCTTCCCTAGACCCATCGGGCGAACCCTTACCAATTAAATTAGAAAAATAAATATAATTCAATTCATAAATAAGAACAAGACTTAGAAAAAAGATATAGACATATTAATACCTCAAGGCTGTACAAAAAAAATTACAGCTAACTACCCAACATACTAGGTTTAGGGCCATCCAGACTAGACATCTACGAGTAAGAAAGAAGATGATACCTCCTGAAGGGAGCAAAATGCAACTGAAATAATAAACACAAAACTGGTGGCCATCCGAAATAAAAGCTGGCCCACCCTGACAGCTGAAATCGTCTTCGCTCCTTCACAACGTGGCGAACTCAATCCTGGAGCGAACCTGCCGAAACGAAATAGATAGACAAGAAACAAACAACAAATAAGGGTGAGTCAAAAGGACTCAATAATTGGGGCAGACTAGCCACCTCAAAGAATAGGATAGCTAGCCAGGGAGAAGAAATAGATAAACCAAATTTCTCTTATTTAAATTATAAAAAGGCAGAGCCAGATAACGATCGGAAATACGTATGAACCACAAACTCAACCAGGAATACGAGTCAGAAACATATCAACAAATAAGCAATGTACGTATAAGGAGAACAGGAGTTATGTACCACAAGTCTACACAATGATATGAAATGAAATGAAATGAAATATGATGCAAAGGATCACATGTGCCAAATGAATGGAGCGGAATCCTCCTACTCCTAGGGAGGAATCCTCATACCTTCAATATAATGCAATGGAGCGGAATCCTCCTGCTCCTGGGGCAGAATCCTCCTACCCTCAATATAATGCAATGGAGTGGAATCCTCCTGCTCCTGGGGCGGAATCCTCCTGCACCCAATATAAATGCAATGGAGCGGAATCCTCCTGCTCCTAGGGCGGAATCCTCCTGCACCCAATATAAATGAAATAGAGCAGAATCCTCCTGCTCCTAGGGCGGAATCCTCCTACCCTCAATATGATATGCAATGTAATGCATATGAATGCAATATGATGCAATAATAACCCTTCACCGGCGCGGGACTCTCATCGACAGCCGGGAAGTAGATGTCAACTCACAGGCAGAGTACAATGCTCAGACCCTCAATGCAATACCAACAACAATACATAACATATAATATACAATGTAAATCCAAATCTAAGGCATAATGAGTACACCTATCGGCAGCTACACACGTAAGGAACACGTGGTAGAAAATCCACGAGGCCAGGTGCCTCCAAAGAAATGGATATGAATACTTACCTTGTTACAAAGTTAGCACAACCACTCAATAACCGTTTTGTTCTTTGGATTCGTTGCCAAACGATCCCACTGTGTTCAATAAGCAGAAAAATATATCTAATTAGGCTAAAGGCTTCATTCCTCACATCTTAGGGCAATCCGGTTAGGAACCTGATACCCTATTCGCATACGCAATACGTAGGCCAGGCCTATGTACAAGGTTCAAAGTCACATAACCAAACCCTAAATAAATTACATTTAAATAGTTTCCATAACTCACTGAGTACGAATATATAATCAATTCCATTATCGGGGTCTAATTAACTCTTTAAACTATTAATTAAACTTATTAAAACGATGTCTAATATCCCAATTTTTACCGTTAAAATATATTCGAACACACGTAATAAACTCAAATAATGCATTAAGATCATTACCTGAATGTTTCGGGGTGAAAATATCGTTCTCCGGCTCTTTTCTCATTTTCTGGCATTTGTTTCCTCTGCGTTTCATTTTCATTTTTTGTTTCTATTTCTCATTCTAGCTAATGTAAGCCAAGGTATTATCCCTTGGCCCTTGCCACCACCTCACATTTTTATATTTTGTCCTTTTCCCTTTTTTTTCCTTTTCTTTAATAATTTCTTTTTATTTTGTTTTCGTAACGAAAATTAAAACGCAGTCCTACAAAATCCAGAATATTCCCAAATTTCACATACAAGTTATACAAAATATATATAACATACTCGCTAAGGCAGATCTCAAATCGGATTCCCGAAACTCAAGATGCGAATTAACCGAAAAAATGTCAAATTATTTAACTTTCGGCATTTTAGCGGAAACTAGCCGAACAACCTCGAAATTCACTTTCGAAAGTTTACAAAAGTCATAAATAATCATACGAACCTAACGGTGCTTTTGAATTTTGAATCGGAGCTCATTCACCAAAATTGAGCTCGAAAATCTTTTTTTAATATTTATCGGCAATAAAAACTGAAACCTTCTTCCGATGCCTACCAAACGAGGTCTGATTTAGCTCAAATTTTACAGATAAGTCCCAATGGACCTTACGAAGATTTTAAAATTATCAGCACGCCAATCAGAGCCCTAACTTCCGAAACTACTACCTAAAGTCGTTTCAAAAAGATACAAGACAAGGGGGCTATATGTCCATTTTCTGTAAATCTGTCAGCGCCTACTAAAAATATAAAAGTAATATAATTACATAAAGCATTAATTAAACACTCAAATGAACATAGCAGATTATTAACAACGAAATATGTAATATTAGGCAGATTTAGGCCGAAAAAATAAAATCAAGTTGCTCAAATGTTTATATGGGACTCATTTTATTGGAAATTCGAACGGATATCGTGTTCGTTGTTAATTTCTAATAGAGTATCCATCAATGAACGAGCGAATGTCTATATGAAACTTAATTAAGTTAGAAGATTTTGCTCGAGTAGGTGCTTGCTCGACTATATCTAACCGAGTCTTCACTTGAATGAATGGACGATTTTAACTTAAAAATAAAAGTATAATAAAGATACAATGTTTACACGAAAGCTCATTTATATCAAGATTCGAATGGACAATGCCTCCACGGTTAATCTCTAGTAGAGTTTTCGTCAATGAACGAGCAACTTTTATCCAAATCAAAGCGTAACAAATAATAATTTGGCAATTAAACAAACAAATAATAATTCACAAATCTGTAGAGCGTCAATAAAGCAGCTGTGCTTGCACAGGACTCGAGGGTGACTAACACCTTCCCGAGAGTCTACCGAGATCCTTACCTGGAACTCTGACGCAGACCACTGAACGAGTCATAGGTGTTCAAAGGTACCTCTTTGGTGACTTGGCACACCTTCGAACTATGTCAAGTGGCGACTCCATCTTCTCAATAATTTTGTGTAACTAAAAACACCTAAGTCACTGCCTAGTTTAGTAAATTTTAGGGCGTGACAGTCATAACATTGACAAAATTCAAAGGAAGTTTATATGGAGCATCACAGCTGAAAAATCCAAGCTACATCCTCATAAATTAGAAAACTATAACCCAACCTAAAGAATGTGGGGGTCTAGCTGTGATTGATGTTGAAAACAAAAACTTGACTCTCCTAACCAGCCTTGCTTGGAGACTTTTCTCAAATCCTGGCTCCCTATGGGCACAAGTACTCATCAAAAAACAGCATAAAAAGTTCCCCACAATGAACCATCTTAAAAACAAACCTGGAAGCTGTGGCAATATCCTAATAGCCAGGAAATACTATTTTGAGCATATAAGATGGCAAATTGAGAATGGTGAAGATATTTCCTTCTTCCACAAGCTCTGGATGAACTGCAAGCCTCCAATTAGAAATCAAATTCAAGGCCCACTTCTTGAACATGAGCAAAACCTCATGGTTTCCAGCCAAATTAGTAATGTTCAATGGAAACTTGACAACTTGTCTTTTATTTTCCCAAAAGAAATCATTGATCATATCAACAGTATCAACATCCCTATATACTCTAACACAGCTGATCATCATGTTTGGGTACCTAGCACTAACGGAGAATTTAATTCCAAAAGTGTGTGCAAAGGTATAACACCTACCAATGAAAATGCCCTAGATTTAAGCTGGATATGGAAGCTCAAGGTATTCCGGATATGGAAGCTCAAGGTACCTAACAAAATAAAATTTTTCCTATGTACCATAAAAGACGTCCCACTCTTGCCTACCTCCATTACATTGGTATAAATATATCTCCTTTCAGCACCATTTGTAAAAAATCAATTGAGGACATTGACCATATCTTCACCTCTTGTGTCCATGTCAATCACATATGGAGTATGCTTGGTATCTCATTCACAGCTCCTTCCACCATAATTCCCAACTCTCACTTTCTAGATCACATTATAAACACAGGTCCTACTACTATTTCACTCTTTACACTTGGACAGATTTATTTCCCTATATTCTATGGCAAACATGGATTAACAGAAACAAAAATCTCCACAACAACCTAAACAACCATGTGTCTTACAAGATCATCTATGCTAGAACAGTGGAATTTGTCACCCTAGGGAAGAGCCTTTCGTGCCATACTAAAACTGTTGTCCTTGACCTTCACTGGTTCCCACCCAAACCTAAAAGCTACAAGCTCAGTGTAGATGGAGCCTCATTTTACGATAAAGGAGGCATTGGGGGAATGATTAGAAATCATAAAGGCCTTTGGATTATAGGGTTCAATATGCATATTCTTGTTGCAAATCACACTTATACTGAACTTCTTGCTCTCAGATATGGCGTATGGGTAGCTTGTGAAATAATCTAGCTCCTCTTATTATTGAAACAGATTCTATAGAGGTTTTCCAATTGCTCAAAAGTGAAACATGCTTATACATTGTTATTATACATGACTTCAGGTTATTAATGGAGAAGATGGAAATGGTGGAGCTTAGGCACTGCTTCAGGGAACAAAACAAAAAAGTAGTAAATCAGCTGGCTAAGGAAGGAGTTAGGATGGCTAGTAGGAAAATCTTTTTGTAATGGCTACGCCTCCTAATTATGTTTCGGATAGTATTTTGAATGACCTAAATGATGCATGTACTACTAGGACTGTTTCTACTTTTTGTTGTAAGTCTGTTGCCGATCATGATAACCTTGCAGCTCTCAGAAGCTCCCTAATCTCTATATCCAAATTTCCTCAAATATTAATATAATCTTGTTTGCACCAAAAAAAAAAAAAAAAAAAAAAAAAAATCTTTGCACGTACTATTTTTTGTGACAATGAAGTAATGAAAATAAGAAGAATATGTCTCCGAGCAAGCAGCACTTTCAGCTCACCTTCCCAAAATTGAATGCATGGCTTTAGTTTGAAGTGCCAACGTAAAGCTTATAGCATCTTTAATTATTGAGATCCGCAACAGTAAAAGTCAAATGATTACTTTTAAGAGAAGTCTGATTAGTTTAACAATAACCATACTTTAACGAGAATCATGCTCTATTAGGCCCTTAATTTAAGGTTGTTGCCCCAGTCATCTAGATGATGTTTTTTTTTTTTCTTTGTGAAGATAAATTGAATAATAAGACTACTCAGAAGGGTTAACACTCAACACTTCAACAGAATCCAGTTGTCAAATTTAAGAGGTTTTCTGTTTGGCCAAAAAAAGTTTGTGCTCTTTTTCAATTCTTTTATTTAATTTTTTTTTTTTTTTTTTTTGTGAAAAATTTGTTAAAAAAAATTTGTTTGATCATAAAACTTTGTGAGTTAATTGAAATGTTTAGAAGGTTTTCAATTTTTTCAAGAAGAATTTTTTTTCACTCACAAAATTTTTAACTTTGTCCAAACAAGCCACGCTTTAAGAGAGGTGCAAAAAACACCATTGATCCTCGCAAGAGAGAGGATAGAAAAAAATTAAATTTTCAAATATAATTTTTCAATTAAAGTTCAACAACTTCTTTTTAAAAATAAACGGAAAAGGGCCAAATTTATCCTTAAACTAGTCGAAATTCACAAGATTTACCCTTCATTACAAGTTTAGCTTGGCCATGCCCCCAACGTAATTTAAAAGCTCATGTTTACCCTTAAGCTGAATGAAAAAAGTTAAACCCCTAATTAAAATTCTAAAAATTCTAATTAGTTCAATTAACACTAGATACAACCACTTGTCCTCATATTCCCCTTCCACCTCATTCCCTTTTTTTAAAACTTTATTTGCTCTGCTTCCTCCTAAACTATTACACACTTACCCATGCGGGACCCACACCATCTTTCTCATCTTTAAATTTTTTTATCATAATCTCCACTGGCCATTTTCACCAATTTCTGCTATAATCAAAATATGGTCAAAATACAACCATAAAAGTTTATCCGTTCCCTTGCCAAATTTCTTTTCATGAAACCCAAAAATTGGAAAAGCAAAATTTACAACAAATTGGTCCAAAAATTCTTCCAGATTACACTATGACCACTCAATAGACATTTCTCTCTCTGAATTATTTGTTATTTTTATGTTGAAGACTAATTCAAAGTTGATATAAGAGACCTAAATAAATTAGTTTTTATTATTAAGTAGTTTATTTAATTTATGCCTAGTTAGGTTTTACTAAAATCATATTAGAATAGGTTTTCTAGTTAAAGTTAAAGAAGGCTTTATTTGTTATTATAAATAGGGGTGTTACCCTCTATTATATTGTGGTGAAAATAATAGACTTGAGATCGATAATATTTAGAGTTTGTTGATAAGATATATTGTAGGAAAATAAGATATATTGATCTATTCTTATGCACCATAATATAATAGAGAGTAACACCCCTATTTATAATAACAAATAAAGCCAACTTTAACTGTAACTAGAAAACCTATTCTAATATGATTTTACTAAAACCTAACTAGGCATAAATTAAATAAACTACTTAATAATGAAACCTAATTTATTTAGGTCTCCTATATCAACTTTGAATTAGTCTTCAAAATTCTCCCTTCATTCAAAGTTGTATAGTCTTTGTTGTATTGGAGCACTTCTCGCCAATCTTCCAGTTTGTTGATGCACTTCTCACCAACCTTCTATTGTTGAAGCACTTCTCTTCAACTTTCATTTGTTGATGCACTTCTCACCAACCTTCTATTGTTGAAGCACTTCTCTTCAACTTTCATTTGTGTTGGAGCACTTCTCTCCAACTTTCAATTTGTTGATGTATTGGAGCACTTCTCTCCAACATCCTTTTTTTTTTTTTTTGGTCGTTGAAGCACTTCTCTTCAACATTCAATTGTTGGTGCACTTCTCACCAACTTGCACCTTTGTTAGAGCACTTCTCTCCAACTATCAATTTTTTTATCCACTTCTCCCTGATTTTTAGAGAAGAGTTTCTTCCTCTAAAGTCATATTTGTTCTCCCTTGCTTAAACTTGCAATCTTTTCTCAATCTTTTTATTTATTTTTGGTTTGGTTGTTGTTTTGGCCAGCGGCCAGAACATATTGGCGGTGCCGCCCGCCAGCAGCGGAAGCTATTGTATCTCTACCAAGATCGTAGAGGCTCTGATACCATGTAGGAAAATAAGATATATTGATCTATTCTTATGCACCACAATATAATAGAGGGTACCACCCCTATTTATAATAACAAATAAAGCCTACTTTAACTTTAACTAGAAAACCTATTATAATATGATTTTACTAAAACCTAACTAGGCATAAATTAAATAAACTACTTAATAGTGAAACCTAATTTATTATATTGTGTGGTGTAGAGTATAAACCGAGATTAATGAAACTTCAAGAGAATTATTATATTCTAGGATATTTATATCCTCTATAGTGGTATCAGAGCCTCTACGATCTTGGTAGAGATATAATAGCTTCCGCTGCTGGCGGGCGGCACCGCCAATATGTGCTGTCCGCTGGCCAAAACAACCACCAAACCAAAAAAAAAATAAAAGAATTGAGAAAAGATTGCAAGTTTAAGCAAGGGAGAACAAATATGGCTTTAGAGGAAGAAACTCTTCTCTAAAAATCATGGAGAAGTGGATAAAAAAATTGATAGTTGGAGAGAAGTGCTCCAACAAAGGTGCAAGTTGGTGAGAAGTGCACCAACAATTGAATGTTGAAGAGAAGTGCTTCAACGACCAAAAAAAAAAATGTTTGAGAGAAGTGCTCCAATACATCAACAAATTGAAAGTTGGAGAGAAGTGCTCCAATACAAATGAAAGTTGAAGAGAAGTGCTTCAACAATAGAAGGTTGGTGAGAAGTGCATCAACAAACTGGAAGATTGGCGAGAAGTGCTCCAGTACAACAAAGACTATACAACTTTGAACTAAGGGAGAATGTTGAAGACTAATTCATAGTTGATATAGGAGACCTAAATAAATTAGGTTTCATTATAAAGTAGTTTATTTAATTTATGCCTAGTTAGGTTTTAGTAAAATTATATTAGAATATGTTTTCTAGTTAAAGTTAAAGTAGGCTTTATTTGTTATTATAAATAGGGGTGTTACCCTCTATTATATTGTGGTGAAAAGATAGACTTGAGATCGATAATATTTAGAGAAGTGCTTCAACAATGAACGTTGATGAGAAGTACATCAACAAAATTGAAAGTTGGAGAGAAGTGCTCAAACACAAATGAAAGTTGAAGAGAAGTGCTTCAACAATAGAAGGTTGGTGAGAAGTGCTTCAACAAACTGGAAGATTGGAGAGAAGTGCTCCAATACATCAACAAATTGGAAGATTGGAGAGAAGTACTTCAATACAACAAAGACTATACAACTTTGAATTAAGGGAGAATGTTGAAGACTAATTCAAAGTTGATATAGGAGACCTAAATAGATTAGGTTTCATTATCAAGTAGTTTATTTAATTCATGTGTAGAAAGGTTTTTAGTGAAAACCTTATTAGAATAGGTTTTTTAGTTAAAGTTAAAATAGGCTTTGTTTGTTATTATAACTAGGGGGTGCATAAGAATAGATCAATATAATAGACTTGAGATCGATAATATTTAGAGAGTTGTTTTTCTATATTTTATATTCTTTTCATCATATTTTCTTGAAATTAACATACTTTTTTCGTTAGCATCTTTTATTCCTTGTCCCACTTAAGAAATTTCTTGGATTACAACTCTAATTTCTCAATTATTGCAATTTTTATTGGTTAGATTTATTATATTTTTTGTGAGATTTGAGCAGGTGGGTTCTGACTTATGAGTTTTTAGTCGTGCGAGAAAAAGTACCGTGGGTTTGCGTCAAATAGAAGGTTTTGCCATGAAATGGAAAGCTTGTTGGATACAACAATGGTGTTTATCTGAAAAGAGATAAAATTGTCCTTTTTTCATGTGCAATGACGATTGTTGGAAAGTGGGTATATGATTGAACATAAAAGGGAAGATTTTTTGGTTCTAACGGACGATAAATTTTGTGGATTTCAACTAGTTTAAGAGCAAATTTGGCTCTTTTTCGAAAAATAAATTGAGTAACTAGGACAAAACGCGTACTAATTAATAAGCCCATTCAAAAAGAGCCATATTACAAATTAAACAGCTCTTTAGACCCCACTTCTATTTTCTGCCACCAAAATCAGTTCACTGACAGCGGGGCCTCGCGCTTCCCCTCCATTGTTGTGATTAATCGCATGCTCATACTTGCTGGTCTTTCTAGATATACGTGCTATTGGAATCAATCCCTAAATTTGTAGTATTTTAAAATTCAAAACATACACTCTTTGTACGATGTGTGATATTATGTCAATTTCTCCATTATTTTAGAATATTGAGCCAAACTATTTGAAGTTTTCTTTTTTGGAATAATTTGTGAATCAATCCTCACTTTCACCTTTGACCCATGAGATGCATCACTAAACTTGCATTCCATGTGCTCCGTTTTCACCCTACTTAGTCAGAAGTCTTAGGACTCCAAAATCTGTCTCTATACCTCCAGCTTATCATATTGACTCTGATGTATGTCTCATACTACTAGTTCGATATATGTCATCTTTAAAGTCTTCTTAACTTATTAGAGGAAAATACTCTTCCGGTCCGCTTTATTTGATATTTTTGTTATTTTTATACATATCGAAAAATCACATTTTTATCATTAATTAACAAAATAATTGACTGCATTAACCTTTTGACACGACCTGGAATCCGGTTAGGCCGTGCGGGCACCCGACATCCTCCCCTAGACCTGTCGGGCGAACCCTTAACAATTAAATCAGGAAAATAAATATAACAATTCATAAATAAGGACAAGACTCAAAAAAAAAAAAATCACAGACATACTGATACCTCTAAGCTGTACAAAAGAAATTCCAGCTGACTACCCAACATACTAGGTTTAGGATTATCCAGACTAGACATCTAAGAGTACAGAAGAAGACAAATACCTTCTGAAGGGAGCAATATGCAACTGAAATAATAAACATAAAACTGGTGGCCATCCAGAATAAAAGCTGGCTCACCTTGACAGCTGAAGTCGTCTTCGCTCCTTCACAACGTGGCAAATTCAATCCTGGAGAGAACCTGCCGAAACGAAATAGATAGACAAAAACAAACAATAAACAAGGGTGAGTCAAAAAGACTTAATAAGTGGGGCAGACTAGCCACCTCAAAGAATAGGATAGCTAGCCAGGGAGAAAAGAAACAGATAAACAAAATTCCTCTTATTTAAATTATGAAAAAGCAGAGCCAGATCATAACTAGAAACACGTATGGAATCAAAAACTCATTAAAACCAGGAACGTAATATAGCCAGAATGTATAGGTATCCCGAACATATCAACAATAAGAAATACATCCTGTTGCGGCGTGCAACCTGATTCATATATTCATACTGTTGCGGCGTGCAACCCGATCCATATATTTACACCGTTGCGGCGTGCAAACAGATCCATATATTTATACCGTTGCGGCGTGCAACCCGATCCCCGCAACTCAGAATACGAGCCAGAGATATAGAGACAAACTGAAATATGTCCACAATATGGTATACATACTGCATACACAAAACACAGCATGATAGTCACACAATAGTCAGCACGCAATGCAATGAAATGGGATGAATGCAGTATGATGCAATGGTGTCATATGTGCCAAATAGATGGAGCGGAATCCTCCTGCTCCGAGGGCGGAATCCTCCTACCCTCAATATGATGCAATGGAGCGGAATCCTCCTGCTCCGAGGGTGGAATCCTCCTACCCTCAATATGATGCAATGGAGCGGAATCCTCCTGCTCCGAGGGCGGAATCCTCCTACCCTCAATATGATGCAATAGAGCGGAATCCTCCTGCTTCGAGGGCGGAATCCTCCCACCCTCAATATGATGCAATGTGCATACGAATGCAACATGATGCAATAATAACCCATCACCAGCGCGAGACTCTCATCGACAGCTGGAAAGTATATACCAACTCACAGCCAAAGTACAATACTCAGATTCTCAATGCAATACCAATAACAGGACATAACATATAATATAGAATATAAATCCAAAGCTAAGGCGTAATGAGTAAGCCTATCAGCAGCTACACACATAAGGAACACGTGGTAGAAAATCCACGAGACCAGATGCCTCCAAAGAAATGAATATAAACACTTGCCTCTTCCAAAAGTTAGTACGCCTAATCAACAACCGCTTTATGCTTTGGTTTTCTTGTCAAACGATCCCACTCTATTCAATAAGCAAAAAAATATATCAATTTAGGCTATAGGCTTCATTCCTCACATCTTAGGACAATCTGGTTAGGAACCTGATACGCACGACCGGACTGTGTGTCTAATGTCCAGCCTCTATAGGGGACTCCAAATCACACATAACATGATCACAATATAAGTATAAGCATGTATGAGGCATAACACATGTGGAAACAATAGATATGGACTTAAAGGAATGAGAAGAAAACTCCGGATAGAATTATGGACACAACCTAGAACTCAGAATTTGTCCAACTCTTTGAATTTCCATAAAATTTTCGACAGAGTTTCCCCTGAAACTGGATGATCCGCAAAACAGAACCAGCACTATACTACACATGGGAATGGATACCCGGATAAACTGATAATATAAACATGTTAAATGGATAACAAGATGAGACAACTGGAGACATAACAAATCCGCAGGTAGAATGTCTGGACAGCACCACTGTCCTGATTTTCAACCTAATTTCCAGAGTGTAGATCAAAGTTATAGACTTCATAGTCTTCAAGAAAGTTTTAGATATATGTCTTAGGGTTCTGGGGATTATTAAAGAATCTAAATATCAATTTTTCACAAGGAGTTATGATCAATATACTAACAACTGTCCAAAGATCAAAATAATTTTCCAGATTTTGAAACGTTTTGTCTTGTTGATTTGGACGTCTTCACCTTGGATTTTAGTACCAAATTAAGTATATACAAGGTTTCCTTGATACCATACACTTTTCGCACAAGAAAAACTAAGTTTAGAACTAAGAAAAGCTTCAAAAGCTAAAAGATACATGTCTTGCCAAAAGAAAGGTTTAGTCTTACATACCTTTGATGTTTCTGGCTTCTAAACCTTGTTTTCCTTAAATTCAACACCTTCTAAAGCTTAAAAAAGCTATAATATAATATTTAGATACTTTACATAGCCATGAAGTAATTCTAAAACTCAAGCTATAGACGAAATTAAAGGTAGCATAACGTTACCTTAATCGCGTAGAGCGTTTTGACGCAATCTGTCTTCAATTTCGAGTTACGATTGGCGTCCTTCCTTCCAAATCATAAAAGTGGCTTTAACCTTCATGGGAGCACTGTTTCTATCGTTTATATTCTGGAAATAACGAAAAAGAAGGCATTTTTTTCCTTTTATACTCGAAACATTTCAATTTTAGTCCTCTTTTGCACTTATGTCCCTTTTTCTGGCCTGATTTCTGATGCTCATATCTTTTTATCTATAGGTTGTATGAACAAAACATCAAAAGTTTTGAAAACTAAACTCCAAGAGCTTCAATTTGGTATATGATATGCCCCCAAAAGACTTCATATAACACATGAAATTAATTGCTGAAAAAGCTTCGTTACAAGGCGATTCCTTAGTCGGTTTTTCCGTAACTTAAATCCGATTTTTCCCAAACTTTGTATTCAAAATATAAACATCATATATGGTCATATTATGACTTTTAAACTCACTTAAATCATTCTTAAAATGTCATTAGAAGAATATACCTCACTTTTGACATACGGGGTGTAACAATCTTCCTCCGTTAGGAACATTCGTCCTCGAATGTTAAATGAAGTACGTAGAAGCATTAAGGAATGATCTGTTACATACTTGTAGTAGTGAAAGGTCAAATTATTTAATTTTTGGCATTTTAGCGGAAGCTAGCCGAACAACCTCGAAATTCACTTTCGAAAAAGCACAACAGCCACAAATAATCATACAAACCTAACGGCGCTTTCGGATTTTGAATCGGAGCTCGTTCATCAAAACCGAGCTCGAAAATCTCGTTTTAGTATTTATCGACAATAAAAACTGAAACCTTCTTCCGATGCCTACCAAACGAGGTCTGATTTAGCTCAAATTTTACAGATAAGTCTCAATGGACCTTACGAATATTTTAAAATTATCGGCATGCCAATCGAAGTCATAACTTCTGAAAGGACTGACCAAGGTTGTTTCACCTTTATTCAAGATGTACTACCTAGAATTTTATTTTAAGTCATTTATTAGCAAGACTAACATTTGAAAAAAAGCAATTTATACCTTCTTGATTTCTGAAAAAATCAAATATTGTGAACCAAAAAAAAGTTAAAAACCAATTGATCAGGAAAGGTGGTAAGCGAGGGGGAATTGAGTAAAGGGATAATGCCGCTTTTTACTAATTTAGCCCCGAGTTGGTAATTAAAATTAGAAGCTTCACAGCTTCCTCCACTCGGCCGCTTCCTTCTATTCCAAGAAATGAGACGAAACCAATCAAGATGTATGTCGTCCGACCCGACCTCAAACTCCTTCTTCCCGACCTGTCAAATCAATAAATAAATTAGACCATCCACTACTCCATTTGGGTGTATTTACTATAAATACTTTGTCCAAAATACTATCGTTTTAGAAAATTACGAGTATTGATTAAAAATATTCACCTTTAACTTTAGTCAAATAAATATGGAGAGATGAATATAACGAAAATAAGAGTAATAATAAATGGAGATTAAAAAATAAATAATGACAATTTAGACTAATACAGTATATATTTTAATAAGAAATGTCCAAATATCACCCTGACAAATAAAAGGAACTAGAGGGAGTATCTTCGAACCATTTTATATGTCATTATAGCATATTGGAGTTGATAGATGGTGACTTTTCTCGTTAGAACTTGAGTTGAAGGATCCTTAATATAATAGTCACATACAAATGGAGGCGATGAAGTAAAACGTAGTAGATCACTAGTAAAAATATTACAATCATATATAAACAAAATATTTATCACATTGTTGGCTTCCCTAAAGATGTGTTGAACATAAAGCAATCCAAGTTTATTAAGTATAACCTCTATTTGCTAAGATCATATGTGAGTATTTATCATTCGCTTCACTGATCATCAAGCATACTACCTGAAAGTCAGATTCGATATGCAAGGATATGATGTTCAGCTTTGGTGCTATTTGTAAATCATGAAGTAATGCAACCAGTCCCCTTTGAATAATAAAGGTATATGAAGGTGTTTGAAAAAAGCCAATATTCAATTACCTGTATTATTTCTAAAAACGCCCGCTATTCTACCTTTTCTAGTCACCATGATTATTCCATCATTCTGTTGCAAATCATTTAGGAGCTGAAGTATGTATCATTTAGGAGCTGAATTATATATGCTTGGATTTGTTCTATCGTAAGGAGGTAGATGTGAAGCCCTAAGGGCATCTCCAACTATTGTCCCCATTTTTTCCACTAAAATAGAGAAATCCTTAAAATATGGTAAACTTACTCCAATCATTCCCCCATTTTTTTCCTAAAAAGAATATTCCTTTTTATATTCTTCTCTCTCTTCTATATTATATTAATATTTTTTATTTCAATTTTATTTTCTTATTTTCATTAAACAAATTCTATCTTTTATTTTCTTTTTTTACATATTTCTCACACATAATTTATATTCAATATAAATTTATTTTGTACCATAAATTTTAAATAATATAATTTGTAAGAAAATATTAAAGATTATATATATGAACGGATAATTCAAATAAAAGTGAAATCATTGTGATAAAAAATAATTAAACAATAAAATTCATTCAAAATACTACATAAAAATTCAACTTTCATCTCTATTATGCTCCCACAAATGATCTATTAATTCATTAGGAAGTTCAAAATGAGCATATTTATCCTTAATTATATTTGCATCTTTCATTGTTTGTGATGGTTATATCTTTTTTATACAATTATAACTCATAATAAAATTAACTACCAATTTTACATTAAAAAAAATAGATGCACGATATTTAAATTTTCAAAATAATACGACAATGTTAAGATGATAATTTAATTATATAAAAATATTATATAAACATAAATACATTTATATAAAGAGATAAATTAAAAGGTTAAATTATAAAATAATATTATTTTAATGGTGAATAGTAAATAGGGAGATGAATAGTGTGTTCCCAAATTTGGGGAGACACTATTCACTCCCTATTTTAGGGACACAAAAAGGGAGCCATTGAAGTGAAATTTTCCCAAATATGTCCCCAGAAATATGAAAAAATGAAAATAGGGACAATGGTTGGAGATGCCCTAAGTATTTGTGACCTAAGAAGAATTAATGATGATGTTGTGTTGCGAAGTCTTAAGAAAATCATCCGTTTAACATTAATTAGTAATATAATTGGCTATATTAGTCCTTATTCAAGCTATTATTACTTATCATTTTGTTAAAAGTCATTTATAGCAAGGGGTGACATTGTAAAATTTCATTTTGATTTCTGAAAAGATCAAATATTGTGGACCAAAAAAAATAAGCTAAAACATCAAATAAAGTGGAACGGAGGGAGTATTTTACAATTGTATATTCGATCTCCAAACTGAAGAAAATTTTAAAGGAGAGCATACTAACGTGTCCCATTAATGAGTATCTATTTTGTTGGCTAATTTACATTCTATATTTAACTTTTTCATCATTTTATTATTTTCTTACTGAATATTCTAGTCTTCTAAATACAGACTCGAACTCTCTGCTTTCTACAAAGTTGCTTCTTACAAGTTACAAAAATCAAAGTTTTCTTTTTGGTCTCATTCTTCAAATATTCAAGCAGTTGCAACATCAATCATTATATTGAAGCAGCACCAATACTAATCTGACATTATTATATCAACTTCGCATCTAAAAAAACTAGAAAAGTAGACTTTAAATAAAACTGTATATGACATCTTTCTTCTCTCTCTCGATTCAAAAATATTAGGGCTTTTCTGTGAAGTTTGACTTTAGACTCCCAATCTGATTGAGATGCCCTAGATTGATTTGAGGCTTGAGCGGTTAACTTGATAGAGACGCGGATGTTGGAGTTTAATTTCACGAGTGTTAAAGAACAAAGTGATGCTTCCGATAAAATAATTACCCTAGTTCAAAGGTAAATTTCACCTTTTCCTTGTACAAAAATTTACCCGTTAGAAAACTTATGTCATTAGTCATGAGTAAGAGTAACTATTGCTCATATTTTGTAATAGAAAGTGATAGATTTGGCCCCAAATTAATAGATCGAAGCGCAAAATTTCGATAATTTTGCAAAATTCAATTGCAAATTTGGTTTCTCCCTTGATACTATTTTCCTAATTTGTCTTTGCTCCAATAAATGCTATAGAAAATCTAACGACAGATAAATGTGTAATTTAAAAAGATATAAAGGATATCAAATGCAATAATAATTCGTTCACTAATGTACACATTTGAAATGGCCAGAGAAGATTAAATACCGCATCCATTTCATTTTATGTGTCATAGTTTGATTCGGCACGAAATTTAATAAATAAAGAAAAATTTTAGAACTTGTAATCTAAAATAAGATATGGATATTTGTGTAGTTGTAAATCATTTTATTAATGACAAAACTGTAATTATAATATTAAATTGTTACTAGATCTAGAATGTTATCATTCTTTTTGAAACATACTAATAAGAAAATATTATCACATAAATTGGAACCGAGTGGTAAATTTTACCCTCTTTAGTCTTGTTTCCCCAAGTTAAATGAGTTGCACTGCTTAATATGGAGTTAATTTAGTAAAGGATTACTACAAACAAAAAAATTTGTTTTAATTTGTTTCTGTGCATGTATACCCTAGCCTTATTTCGTCTCTCGAGGTTAAAAGATAGTGTCATGTCATAGAAATGAACAAGCCGCGTATTATTTATTACACCTCCTTATCTCTCGCAAGGATCCAGCTGAGAAGCTCTCTTCTCACTTCTCAATTGCTCCTCCAAAAGAAGCAGCTTCATTCAAAAGAAAACAAGAACCATGGAGAAGAAATCTTCTTCAATTGAGAAACCTCACTTCATTGTGTTAATCGCATTAGTAGTAGCTACCCTTTTTTCATCATCACAAGCTCAACTTGCATTTGGAGAAAATTTCAGTGAAAGCTGTCCAGATACTCATTTCAAGACTTCTAAAGATGGACAGATCTGGTATCTCACCTTAGACCAAGAATCAGGTGATTAAAAATCCAAGTATTAAAATGCTTTTGTATTTATTACATTCTTTTCTTTTCCTGATATTTGAATATTCTCATGTTCTTGGTGTATAGATTGTGGTTTTATCACTAAGCAGAAATATAGATTTGGTTGGTTTAGCACAAAGTTGAAATTGGTTGGAGGTGACTCTGCTGGTGTTGTCACAGCTTTTTATGTAAGTCCCACATAGAAGTTTCTACAAATATTGTGCATGGATTTCCTTTCCGGAAACTATTATTTTGAAATAGTACTACTTGATAATCAGAAAACATCTTTATTTCCAACACAACTGACAAAAATACTTCTCACTTTCGGCCTAAGTCAATTTTTCACAATTTTATCAATTCTGGACTCTATTCACTATTTTAATCGACACTCATATATTACTGTTATTCAATAACAATAATTCTCAGAGATTGCATCAAAACACTATTCTGAAATCAATGTTTTATATATATATATATATTTGAGAAATATACTCTCCAATCAAACATCGAAAATGTAAATACATTTTCTGAAATCCGAACAATATATCCAATTTGCTAGATCTTGTGGGAATTTGGCAATGGGTGTAATGAGGATTTTCTTTTACATTGGCTGCAGATGTGCTCAGAAGTTGAGGCAGGGCCACTGAGAGATGAGATAGATTTTGAGTTCTTGGGAAACAGAACAGGACAGCCTTGTCTTATTCAGACAAATGTGTACAATAATGGCAGCGGTGGACGTGAGATGAGGCATCTTCTGTGGTTTGACCCTACTGAGGACTTCCATACTTATTCCATTCTTTGGAACTCTCACCAAATTGTGTAAGTCCTTTCTTCACTTCAAAGTTATTTTTGTTTCAAAATCAAATATGGACATATACCACATTTCAGTAGAAAGGCAGCTCGATGCACTAAATTCTTCTTATAGATGAAATTCGAGAAAGGAATATGTGAAGTTTTGGGATCATACCACATTAAGTATATTATACATAACTTTACCTTGTATTTTAATAAGAGGCTATTTTAATCTTTTGAATCTATAACCCACACAACGACAACTTCTCTGGTTGTGTTAAGACTCCCTTTCTGGTTACCACAAGTGAGAAAAAAAATTCACATGAGAACACATTGTTTGTTGAAGAATAGCCATCTACAATTACAACTAACATCGAGATTCTCTAGATTTGAGTCCAACTGATTTGAGATTTAAGACGTACTAGTTAATAATTTGTTCAATATTCTTCTGTATGCAGGTTTTTTGTCGATAAAGTTCCAATAAGGGTATACAAAAATGCAAATCATACGAACAATTTCTTCCCAGCCGAGAGGCCAATGTACGTGTTTTCTAGCATATGGAATGCAGATAATTGGGCAACTAGAGGAGGCTTGGACAAGATCAACTGGAAAAATGCACCATTTGTAGCAACTTATAAAGATTTCACTTTAGATGCTTGTCAATGGAAAGATCCTTACCCTTCTTGTGTTTCCACAACTACTAAGAACTGGTGGGATCAGTATAATACTTGGCATTTATCAAGTAAACAGAAGACTGATTATGCTTGGGTACAAAGAAACTTTGTGGTTTATGATTATTGCCAAGATAGTATAAGAAACCGTTATAAGCCTCAAGAATGTTGGTTAAGTCCATTGGACTAATAGTACTACTAAAGATAGATAAAAATTCTTTTGCAAAGAGGGAAATTGTAGTATTATGATATTGATTTTGTGTATATATTGGACTCTCTCCTGCTAACACGGGATTGAGCCATAGTGGAACATAAATTAATCCATATATTGTACTCCATCCATTTAAAGAAGAATGATTGTACTATTGTTAGAAAGTGAAAGAGTTTTGAATTACTACTTGTTTTAGTGTTTTTATGTAATGCCAAATATGTATGGGTGTCAATTAATATGATAGTTCAAAAGTCATTTCAATATTTTTCACATCTTTCTGTAGTATTGTTAATGTAAAAATAAAATTTTTCTTTTTATGAAATGTTTAAATATGTAAGTTTTATTAATAAAGTTAAGGTTCAATTTTCGAAGGACTAGGAGGTAAGGCCTATTTTCACGTACCTTAAAAAATACTTCATTTGTTCTAAAATGGTTTTCATAGTTCGGATTTCGAGAGTCAAACGAGTTCATTTTGATCGCGAATTTAAACATATAATCTTTAAGTTTTTTGTAACGATGTTTATATATTTAGAAACTACATAAAAATTACTATAAGTCACAATAATTAATAATTTAAAATATTTAAAAGACATATATAAATATTACGGTCAAAGTTAAACTCGTATGACTTTCGAAATCCGAACTATAACAACCATTTTAGAACGAGGGAGTAGCATATTATAAGTTTTCTAAAGAACCTATCGTTCCACAAGAGCATTATCATGTTCACATGTATAGAAAATCAGATATGTTGAGATTCCTGCATTGGATCATGCTATGATAAAGCATTATTTTGTCATAGTATGTGATCTACTTTGTCAGAAGATCCAAAAGTATTTGGACATGGGGCAACATGCTAGAGAAACAGAGGGGAAAACGAAACAAATAAACTTTAATTTCCAATTTTTAAAAAGAGTTTGAGTTCTATTTCTTCGTCTAAATTGTAGATTTGTAGGCTCTACTTGGAGTTTTGCTCGATAATGCATTCAATACTTTTTTTCCCTTGAAAGTTAAAATTCTTGATTCAGTTCTAACTTTAGGACTATTCTAATGGATTATGAACATTTCAATGCTTACTACCAAAAAACGTGATAGAATGGTAAAAGAATCTTTTGCCATTAACCAAATGTCATTGGTTTGTATGAAATAGAATCTTCTTTAGTAAAGAGTACTAAAACTCTCAAAGTGGACTTTTTATGGTGCAAAGTCGAATTATTGAATCAGTGAATTTCAGACACAAAATAATTCAAGAAAACATTTCAATGCATAATAACCAGAAACGTACTTGCCATACTTGTAACATGTGAGATGAGTAATGAGTTTCGAGAGACATGTCACATGACATTAAAATAACCAGAAGTTCAGTATAAATTTAGTGACAGGGACGTCTCATCTATCTAGATGGTGATTTAAGCTCTACAAATGATTATTCTCACCTTAAATAATCGATTCATCTAAGCCGTATTTTTACAGTCTAACTTGAAATATCATATTGGATGTCACGTCCTTGTGAATGTTAATTGTTTAAGATCATTTTTGTTGCTTACACATGCAGAAGGAAAGAAAAAAATATAAAGAGAGAGTACTTATGAAAATCGAACAACAATATATGGGATAGATTTGAGGAGCCCACCAGGTGAGCTGATATAATCTCATAACTGGTTTTCTTGAATATCATAATTACGGGTGGGGAGAACCATACAATTTACTCTGTCATATTCTGCCTGAACAAACATTTTCCTTGTCATCGGCGTACGATAGGAGGTACATGTCAAGTATGGGCCTGAGCAAATCTATGCTAAACCTTGGTTTACAACTTGCAGCAGATCTAAAATAAGATTATGATATTTATGTTATGAATTTCATTTAATAAGTTTGTCTGATCGAACTGTCCATGTACGATTCCATATCTATATAATTTCAGAGTTGATAGCTCAAATAGTCACTCAACTTTGAGTAACTGACCATTAAAATTATTTCTTTTATTTGTCGCTCAAAAGTCATATAACTTTAGGTAATTGGCTCAAAAGATTATCTTTATCAATTTTCTCACTTTTGGTGACGGAAAAGTGACATGGCATGCTTTTATTTTTTAACCTTATAATATTAAATTAATTATTCTTAATAATTTAATATCCAACACCCAAACATAACCTGAACCAAACCGACCCACTTTAATAGATACAATTTTTTTATTTTAATAAAAAATGATTTAAACAAGATTTCCTCTATATGTTTTCACGCTTAGGCTCCATTTAATTTTAAAGATAACCAATAACTATATCTCAATATTGAGGAACATATAAGAGTTCTTAGATCTTGACTTGTGAATATGAAAGAATAAAGAGATTTAAACATTTAAACAACAATTGATCATAAAAAAGTGATCATGCACATAAAGTGGATGCACTATAATAGTTTTTATTAAGAGATAATGATAAAAAAATTCCTAAACTATCACTCATTTTTAAGTTTCTACTTAAATTGTGGGTTGATTATGTTACCCACCTGAACTATCATTTTTCGTATCTAATTCCCCCTCCCCCCGTACAGTACTAAAAGCCATGGACAGTGACTTCACTCTCTTTTGTGATGTAGGAGGAAGAAAGTAGGCCAGAAATGAGCATCCATGTGGCATTTATCTTAAATTTTTAAAAGTTGAGCATTGTTTTTTACTTTTACTTTTTACTTTTTTCTTTCTTCTTTCTTCTTTTCGAATTAATTTTTTTTCTTTCAAAACTCTATACTTTTTCCAATAATAATAAATTAGTTGAGACCCGTAACAATATAATAAAAGTAATATAAAAAATAATTTAATAAAAGAATAACAAGCACAGTTGCAAATCACAACTAGATTTTACTAATGTATAAACGATATATCCATAACAGGTTGATGCAATGCAAGCGCGGAAGTAAAAAGTAACGATAAAAGCAAGACGAGACTCGAACGATTACCTAAGTAGCAATGAGGAACTATGTCTCGTTACACCACAAGTGAACGTCAAGAAATCACATGTGCTATGCAACTATCCTCAAGAGACGCTCGCCTCTCGCAAATAGAATGATCGAAAAGGATTGAGGTTCAACTTGGATTCTGCCAATTGAAATTCAAGCCAAGAACAAGGTTTCATTAGAGAGTAATCTCATATTTTTGTATATTCAAAGTAAGGTACATGAAATGAAAGCCTAAGAAAGACTTTCCTTTACATAATATGGAAGGTCCTAAATACCCCCAAAGTGGGTTAAAACAATAAAGGTCACTTAGGGCTAAAGTAGGAATTACACGCAAAATATCACAAAATCTCGGAAGGCTTGCAACAGGGGTAGGCGGTCCCCCCACCCCTCTAGGCGCTCCGCCTCATAGCGTCTTCAGCAGAGTCGGCGGTCCGCCTTGTCACAGGGGCGGTCCGCCCACTCAAAATCCAAAGAGTGTGCAATCCATACTTAGCCGAATTTTGCCCCCTTTTCAAGTAGGCGGTCCGCCCACTTCAGGAGGCGCTCCGCCTCCTCCTGGGAAGTGTTAGGGTGCCTCAAATTGAGCTTGGAGAACTCCTCCTTATAGCCTAGGTGGTCCTCCTTCGACGGTGCTCAAATGCATGATCTTTAAGTCACTTCCGAAGCTTCCATCTCCATGCCTTTCCATACCAAGTGAAGGTGAGCATCTTGGATCTCTTTGGCTTGACTTCTAGTGAATGGTTTTGTGGTAGTTTGGATTGCATCATCCTCCCCTTCTTGAGAAGATTTCGTCCTCGAAATCAAGGCATCATCGTCCAAGGATCATCACCTATATCACAAAGAGTCAAGTTAGAAACATTGAAAGTACTAAAAACATTATACTCACCCGGCAAGTCAATCACATAGGCATTGTTGTTGATCTTCGAGAGCACTTGGAATGGTCCATCTTGCCTTGGTGCCAACTTCCATTTCCTATGGTTCGGAAACCTCTCTTTGCAGAAGTGCACCCACACCCAAATCTCTTTTTATGAGTTCCACCTTCTTTCTTCCCTTGTTCTTCTTGGATGCTATTTTTCATAGGCCACCTCCAAGTTCTTCATCACCTTGGCATGAAGTTCAAGCAATGCCTTGGCCCATTTCCTACCTTCAAAATTAACAACGGCATCCGTTGGCAAAGGGGTAAGATCAAGTGGAATCAAAGGATTAAAGCCATAAACACACTCAAATAGAGTCATGCCAATCATTCTATGCAAAGTACGGGTATATGCAAACTCCATGAGTGGTAACCTATCAATCCATATTCCCGCCTTATCTTGGTCATAGCTCGAAGTAGAGCTCCCAAGGTTCGGTTCACCACCTCTGTTTGCCCATCGGTTTGAGGGTGGTGGGGCGTGGAGAACAACAATTTGGTGCCAAGAGCACCCCACGAATACTTCCAAAAATGGCTAAAAAACTTAGTGTCCGTATCACTCACAATGGTAGGAGGCACACCATGCAATTTTAACACATTATCAATGAACAAAGAAGCAACATGTTGTGCATCATAACTCTTTTTTCACAGAATGAAGTGAGCCATTTTGGAAAATATATCAATAACAACATAAATACTATCGTGTCCTCCTCTAGTCCGGGGTAAAGCCATAACAAAATCCATAGACATGTCAACCCACGGACTAATAGGTACGGGTAAAGGAGTGTACAAGCCATGGGTGTTGGATCTAGACTTAGCCTTTTTGCAATCTAAACAAGCATTGCAAAAGAGCTCTACAAGAGGCCTCATTTTTTGCCAATGGAATTGCTCTTTAAGTATGGCCATAGTCTTGTCCACTCAAAAGTGACCCATCAAGCCCCCACAATGTGCTTCTCGCACTAGCAATTCTCTCTAAGAGGACTCGGGGACACACACTATTCCATTCTTGAAAACAAACCATCTACTCATTGGTATTTCTCCACCCTCTCCCCACTCACTAGAGCATCATGAATGCTCTTGAACTTTGGGTCATGTTCATACATCAATTTTATACTCTCAAAACCCATAAGCCTAGAAGCAAGAGTGGTAGCAAGTGCGAACTTCCTAGAAAGTACATCAGCTACAACATTGTCCTTTCCCTTCTTGTAATGAATTACATAGGGAAAAGACTCAATGAACTCCACCCACTTGGCATGCCTCTTGTTCAACTTCTCTTGGCCTCTAAGATGTTTGAGTGACTCATGATCACTCTTAATCACAAATTTCCTAAGCCAAAGATAGTCTTGCCAATGAGCTAGAGCTCTCACTAAGGTATACAACTCCTTGTCATACGTACAGTAATTCAAGGTTGAACCCTTCAAATTTTCACTAATGTAGGCAATAGGTTTCCCTTCTTGCATGAGAACACCCCCAATGCCCACCCCGAGGCATCGCATTCAACCTCAAATGCCTTTTCCGAAGTCGGGCAATTGCAACAAAGGGGCGGTACTCAACCTACTTTTCAACTCTTGGAAGGCCTTCTCTTGAGGCTCCCCCCACACAAAGGGCTTGTCTTTCTTCACCAACTCGGTGAGTGGTGCGGCAATGGTGCTAGAGTCCCTAACAAAGCACCTATAGAAACTAGCATGGCCATGGAAACTCCTCACATGAGATACGGTAGTAGGAGTAGGCCAATCTCTAATGGTTTCAACTTTGGACTCATCAGCCTCTACACTATTTGCACTAACAACAAAGCCCAAGAAGACAACATTTTCAACACAAAAGGCACATTTCTTAAAATTGGCATAGAGCTTTTCGGCTCTTAGCACTTCAAGCACTTGCCTTAAATGGACAACATGATCATCTATTGATTTGCTATATATCAAGATATCATCAAAATAGACAACTACAAATTTATTGATAAACGGCTTCAAGACATGGTTCATCAACCTCATGAAAGTACTAGGTGCATTGGAGAGGCCAAAAGGCATCACCAACCATTCATAGAGACCAAACTTGGTCTTGAATATGGTCTTTCACTCATCACGCAGTTCATTGGGATTTGGTGGTAGCCGGACCTAAGATCTATCTTAGAAAAGATACTAGAACCACTTAATTCATCAAGTATGTCATCAAGTCTAGGAATGGGATGACGATACTTTACCGTTATCTTGTTGACCGCACGGCAATCAACACACATCCTCCATGTCCCGTCCTTCTTTGGCACAAGAATGTCCGGAACGGCACACAGTCTCAAGCTCTCACGAACCAAGCCTTTGTTAAGCAACTCATCCACTTGCTTTTGAAATTTCTTTGTATCTTCGGGATTGCTCCTATAGGCCGGCTTGTTTGGGATTTGGGACCCCGGGACAAAGTCAATTTAGTGCTCAATCACCCTCAATGAAGGAAGACCACTAGGCATCTCATCCGGGAACATGTCCTAAAAAACCTTCAAAACATTCTCAATAGGACTAGGCAAAGGGTTAGGTTTTTAAGCATAATCACAATCGGAATTTAAAATCATACCTTTGTGCACTAGTCAGATGAGCAATTTAGTGCCATCATTACCTCTCAAGTACTCACCCGGTTGCATCATGGCACAAATTCCACCGGTAGAAGATGGTGGAGTGGTTGGGCTCTCGGCCAAAGGTCTAGTCTCCACGGGGGACTTAGCCTTAGCCACTTCTTTCAACTCCCTCATGCGCCTATAGTCATCACTCACTTGCTTAGGCGTCAAGGGCGTGTGGAAATATTTTTTTCCCTCATGTTTCACCGTATAATTATTGGCTCGGCCATCATGTACCACACTTCAATCGTATTGCCAAGGCCTACCAAACAAGAGATGGTAAGCTTGCATTAGCATCACATCAAACATGTGCTCATCTTGATAGTTTCTAATCTTGAACTTTATCAAGACTTACTTTACCACCATCAACTCCCCACACTCACTTAGCCATTGCAAACGGTAGGGGTTTGGGTATTTAAGGGTAGATAATTTCAATTGTGAAACCAAAGATTGGCTCGCCACATTAGCACAACTACCCGAATCAATAATCATGGAGCACACTTGTCCACTCACTCTGCATCTAGCATGGAACAAGTTCTCCCTATGCATATCCACTTCCTCTTCACTCACCATAGCACTCAAACTACGACGCACCACTAGAAACATACTAGGATCATCACCCTCCGCCACGTTCTCCTTACACTTATATCGCTCATCTCCCTCAACTACTTCACCCTCGGGCTCACTTTCTTCCTCATACACCAACCCATCATCAATGACTATCATTGTATTTCGTGTGGGGCAATTTTTGGCAAAGTGGCCATAGCCCTTGCACTTGTGACATTGGAAAGAAGAAGGAGAAGGGGAATTTAAATGAGTTTTAAAATTAACTCCCGGCTCCTTGAAGTCACTTCTTGATGTAGCTTTCTCATAGGGCTTCTTCATATTTTGACTTTCACTAGCACCACTGGTGTAAGGACTCCTCTAATTCTTGGTTTGGCTAGTAGGAGTAGAAGTAGTACCTCTACAGCGAGTGGCTTTTTCTTCTTTGATCCACCTTTCGGCTTCCACGGAGGCTTAATATGCTTCTTGGAGTGATTGGAAATGGTGAAATCTTAATTGAGAAGCAATCTCTCGGTTCAAGCCATTCTTAAACCTAATGGTAGCTTGCTCAACATCTTCCGTTTCCATGTCAAGGGCTATCCGGTTCTTTTCAAAGTCATTGAAATATTCTTCGACCGACTTGATACCTTGCTTCAACTCATAGAGTCTCTTGAGTTGCTCTTGTCGGAACTTGGGAGTCACATATCTTTCATGTATCACAACCTTCAATTGATCCCAAGGCATGTGGGTAGGCATCCCAATAGCTCGTCTAGACCTTTTGACCGACTCCCACCAAGTGGAAGCATAGGACTCAAATGAGGCAATAGCATATGTAGCCTTCTTCTCATCCGACATTTCATTGGTGTCAAAGATTCTCTCAACTTGCACTTTCCACTCTAGGAATTTCTCCGGATCACTAGTCCCTTGGAAGGGTGGGATAGTGATCTTTACACTATTGAGATTGTTGTCACGACTACCACGGGTAAGCTCTGGTTGGCCCCCATAGTAGTCATCAAAGTCATCATACTTACGTCTCAAATTCTTCCCAACATAACCCCTTGGGGTCCACGACCTTGCCCACGACCTCTATTCATTCACCGGCCTCCATTCATTTCTCTCTTACTTGGATAGGGTGCATCAAAGTAGTCATAGTCATCACCAAGTCCGGGTGCCTCCCCTTCTTGAGCTACATCATCATACTCAAGAGGTGCAACATTCCTACGGGGTCTAAGGAGTGGAACATTTCTTTGGAGATTGCTCAAGTTGTGGGGAATTCCCACTTGGTTGGGAATGCCCAACGGTTGGGGAATGCCCAACAGTCTCTCTCGACGAAGAACTTTATCTTTTAACCTTTGTTGTTTTTCCATCTCGGCAAATTGTTCGGGCCTCACGGTTGAGCCTTCACTTGTGCATTCACCGGCTTCTTTGTAAACACTAGGAGTTTTCTCCCTTTCAAGACTTTCAAGTGTCAAGCTTATGGATCTAACCTTGGACAATAGACGGTCCAAAGTGGATTCCGGAACCAGTATGGACTTTCCTCTCCTGCCATATAACTACAAGCAATCAAAGATAAGAAGAAAATTGGAGTTACAGTCCTCACTCACTCTCTCACTTTTGAATGTCTCTCGGGTACACTCAATTTGGGGTTGGTCCCACAAGCTTGATTTCAAAGGCTTCCTCGTAGTTGAACAACCTCCTCAATAACCAATTCAAGTTCACAAGAACCAAATACTCTTCGGGAAGAATGGAGTTGATGAGACTCTATGAACACTAGGCTATATAAGTGAGCACTTGAAGCAAAATGTACTACGAGTCTTCTTTGAATTCTACTCTCCTCTAAGCACGAGTACTATAAACGCTCAATAAACTAGTACTAATCGAGTAGAGGTGTTACTCTAAAAGTACTAGCCGGAAGCAATAGAAGCAAAAGAAACATGAATACCTACAAAAACAAACTACCCGGACACCTCCCAGCAGTAGGTGCCCCGCCCTGTCACAGGGTTGGTCCACCCAGTTGAAGATACTGAGAGCTGAACCAAAAAGAGGCGGTCCACCTCAGAGGTAAGTGCTACGCCCACTGGGTGCTTCAAAAATGTTCAAGAACGTGTTCTTGGTTCTTTGCACCCGATTTTCCAATAGTTTTCATGTTTTTTTTTTCAATTCTAATGGTATCTAAAGATATATATATTGATTCTAAACAATCCCCAATAGGTTTTAACCCCAAACAAATAACAATCAATCGATTTTGATTTTGAAGCAAGATTTTCTAGGGTTTTGAAAATTTTGGAATTTGAATCTTCAAATTTTTGAAATCTCAATAAAGCATGTTCCCAAAGATGATTTACATCACCAAATCATGAAATTTTGGTACCAAAAGAATGACAATCAAACATAGAACAAACCTTAATGATTTTCAATGTTTGGGTGTTCCAACAATTTTTTTGTACTTTCCAACTTTTTCTATTTTTTTTTTCTTCTTTTTCCAATTAAGAACAACAAGAACAACTAAAAAACAATCACAAAGATAAAATGGCACGATCGAGGGTTTGTAAGAACAAAACCTATCCGTGCTCTGATACCAACTGATGCAATGCAAATGCGGAAGTAAAAAGTAACGATAAAAGCAAGACGAGACTCGAATGATTACCTAAGTAGCAACGACGAACTATGTCTCGTTACACCTCAAATTAATATCAAGGAATCACATATGCTATGCAACTATCCTCAAGAGACACTCGGTTCTCGCAACTAGAATGATCGAAAAGGATTGAGGTTCAACTTGGATTCTACCAATTGAAATTCAAGCCAAGAACAAGGTTTTATTAGAGAGTAATCTCATGTTTTTGTGTATTCAAAGTAAGGTACATGAAATGAAAGCCTAAGGAAGACATTTATAGTCTTCCTTTACATGATATGAAAGGTCCTAAATACCCCCAAAGTGGGTTAAAACAATAAAGGCCACTTTGGGCTAAAGTAGGAATTACACGCAAAATATCACAAAATCTCGGAAGGCTTGCAACAGGGGTAGGCGGTCCACCCACCCCTCCAGGCGCTCCACCCCATGGTGTCTTCAGCAGAGTAGGCAGTCCGCCTTGTCACAAGGGCAGTCCGCCCACTCAAAATCCAGAGAGTGTGCAATCCATACTTGGCCGAATTTTGCCCCCTTTTCAAGTAGGCGGTCCGACCACTTTAGGAGGCGCTCCATCTCCTCCTGGGACGTGTTGGGGTGCCTCAAATTGAGCTTAGGGAGCTCCTCCTTGTAGCCTAGGTGGTCCTCCTTCGATGGTGCTCAAATGCATGATCTTCAATTCACTTCCGGAGCTTCCATCTTCCATGCCTTTCCATACCAAGTGAAGGTGAGCATCTTGGATCTCTTTGGCTTGACTTCTAGTGAATGGTCTTGTCGTAGTTTGGATTGCATCACATGTACAATATTTATTTTAATAACATTTTAATATTCTATGTTTTCAAGTGGAATTATTATTGAGTAAATTTTTTCAGTCTCATAATTATGTTTACTATGATTGATTGATTTTTTTGTTTTACTGTTATTTTAGGAATATGAATTTTCAACTAAGATACAAAAATCTGATTTTGAAGAAGAATAAAAGAAAAAATTAATAAATTTTGAAAATATACCAAAAAAGAAATAAGAATAATTTCTTTTAAAAAGCAAATGTAAGGGTACCACATGGAAGATCTACAAAGGGAGTGAAGCCACTCTCCATCCGCTTGGAACTACATAGAAGTTTTAAATACAAAAAATGATAATTCAGATGAGTAACTTAACCACCCATAGTTTAATTAGAAAACTTAAAACTTAGTGGTAGTTTAGGGGTTTTTTTTACCATTATCCCTTTTATTAAATATTTTATGTCATGGGTGTTGTTGACACCTAATTTTGTCCCTCCTGTTTCAATAACCATTATTCAGACAAAATTACACTGATAACCACACGATTACTCCACACTCACCCCTATTCAAAGTCACTACTTCATGCACGCACATCAATTAGGTTATTTTTCAAAATACCGGCACAAACTACGGCTATTTACAAGATTTGCACGTTTAATTATAATTTTTCTGTAATTACTCATATTTTAGAAAAATTACACAAATTATTTTAAAATTCAAAATAATAGTCTCCATTAGCCCTTTGGCCCTCAAAATTAATTTCCTATTTTTCTATGATTTTACAAATATTTTACACAATTTTGTATGTGTTTATACGTATTTTTATACGTATTTATACACAATATATACGGTTTTATACATGTATATATATACACCTCAGCATATACACACATCACACCTTCCACTTATACACCTCAGCACTATGTCAAGCCTATGTGGCTCCATCTCGACCTTCCATTTGTCTAATCCAACGGCCAGGATTAAAGTTTCCATTTTTATTACACTTCACACCCCAAAACCCTATTTCCCTTTTCATTCCCCCTCCTCGTCTCAGCCGTTGTGACCTCTCTTCTCTCTCACGAAACCTCCTCTGTTCACACCATTTTCCGGCCAAATCCACTGGCGAAATGCAAAATAAATTATGTCACTATGGTCCTCTCACTCTCCGCTACAAAACCTGTGTACTGGTTTGCCTGTTTGACAAAGATCGAATCCAACCCTATTCGTGATCGCCGTCACCGGAGAAAAATGCTCCGGCGACCTTCTTATTAGAGACACGACCTTTACTCTCAACAAAGGAATGAGGGAAGTCCCTCGTACAGTCATTATTGAGCCGGGTCAAAGTTAACCCGACTCGAACCCCAAACTGGTAACCTTAACCCCCTTTCTTCCTTGTTCTTTCTTCCTTTCTGATTTGCCTTGGATTCTATGTGATTGATAAGCCTAAATTTTTCTAATTTACTTTTATGCATTAACATGCTCGTGCGCAATGTGATTAGTTTAAATTTATGAGACCCTTAGTGGCTACTTAATCAATGATTTGGTTAGGCGTTTGTTTGTTAATTGGTTTTGCCAGAATCTTGCACGAGCATAAGTTAAGTTTCATGCCATTTTCTTTATCAGTTTGAAAACCTAAAACTCATGCTTTGTTTTAAAACTGACTAAGTGAATTGAATTTATTTAATCATTGGTGCTTCCATGCATTTTTCTTTTGAATGATGTGTAGAGATTTGACTCAGTTAACTAAAGAATTCTGATTAGTTTAATTGAAGTTCTTGATTGAAAACCGGGAAGGAAAACAGATTTATTAATTAATAGGGTATCAATTAGGACCTGCTTGAAGTTGGTAAAGATTTTCAAACCTAACTTGGTTTAAAACTTGTTAACATACTGATTTTGAACCTAGACTTCACTAGGTATAGAAGGGAAAGACTATATTTGTTAAAGGGTTTGATTCCCTTGAATTTTGGGATTCTAATTGAGCTATATTTAAAACTGTTTTGCCCTGCCATATTTGGCTTTGCCAGTTTGAACTTGGATTGTCTCACCCCACAACTATATAAACATGTCTTCTTTCTACTCTCACACACACTTCACAAGCATACATTCTCTGCATAAAAAGAAAACTTAAAAAAAAGGCTAAAGGAATACAGTTTCACTTCTGGGGATTTCTTCTCATCCTTTTCTGGAAACCTTTCTGGAGAAGAAGGCCTGACTTCACCTACATCACTATTCTCTGCTTGTTTCTGATTTGCTAGTAAGGTAAAATTCATGGCATACTTTCTCACTCACTTACCTGCTTAAGCCATCTATGTCTAAAACTCTTGGTGTGGTTCTTGCCTCTATGTATCTACTGTTTAGAGGGTTCTATTTTGGCCCCTGCTAACCTATTTCTGCAGTGTGTGTGTGGTGGCCCTAAGGCCATACCAGATTTCTGTTCACATGACCTCTCGTTGGTTTAAGAACCTGGTAAATGGGGTTCCTCTTCTATATGAAAAGGCCAGCCTAAGCAAGCCGTTTACCAGTGTACACAGGGCACCATCCAATCTCTATTCTTCTCTATTCTTTCCCCTTAGAAACTGTCCCTATTTGTGTATATTCATTAGGACCCTACCTGTATTTGTTTAAAACAGGGAACACAGTTACTAGACTGTGTAAAATGGCCACCCAGGGGCCTTTCCTCATCATTCTCTCCTTCCGTGGCCGCGTCATCATTATATTTAAACGGTAAAAATAGAAAATCAGCTTGTAAAATGTTTGATGATACTAAACAGGGCTCGACTATAACTGCTATAGGAAACCTGCTGATTTTTTTTTTTTTTTTTTTTTTACATTGAATTCTACTTTTAGTCGACTGAAAGTTAATGTGCAACAGCTCTTTTTCGTACTTGAATTATGATTTTTTCGAATGAAGGCTATATGTGTTAAACTGTCAATTCTGCGAATGTTTTCTGAAAAATCCATATGTCTTTTTTTTACATCTTCAATCCAAGCCCAAAAGAATTTTTAAATCTGGCCTTTGCGTGTAAAATGATTTTGTAACTCTTTTTGACCTCTTATACACTAATTTAATAGTGTATATGGGGTATAAACATTAAGGGGTCAATTATACAAACTACTCTAAGTATTTTCTTAACGTATATTATTTAACACTCATTTATTTGCATGCTTATACGTATATTTATGTGCGACAACCTTTATTTGCATCTATGTGTCCTTTTACGAAATTTATTCTTAAAATCAGCCTATCTATTCGTATATTTCAAAATTGACCCCTACATCAAATAGCCATTAAGGTTAAGGCACGGCAATTAATGTCGAGTCACACCGACCCTAAATGGCTAACATTTTATTTCAAAAATAACCCCTATTTTTTTGATAAAATTTTAAAATCGTTTTGCTAAAACTGCCTATTTGCGTAAACATGACTTAAACGCTGAAATTGCACAAATAAGCTGCGTTTTGACACTTTTTGCAGATATGACTATTTTTCGATTAGGCATTTATACTAGAGGCTATAAACGCGAGTAGGCGTGGAATATAGGCCGTATGTATAAAATATGAAGCCCAAATATATGCATGCTATCTAGACTTATCTAATTAGACTTAGTTTTATTAATTGATTGTGAATTTGGCCATATAAGTTAGTAATACATGTGATAACATGTATCTTGTATAGACATCCCAAAATATAGACTCAGGCGGGAGCCACCTTTCGTGGGACTTGGGGAAGTGCCTAACACCTTCTTCCCCGAGTCACTTAGACTTCTTACTCATTGAATCTCTGAAACTAGTCCGGTTTGACAAAAGAGTTGACCTTAGACGCTTAGGTGACCTAATATACCTTAGAAATCTATATTAGGTGGCGACTCTAATTTTTAAACTCAAACGAGTTACCCAGTCAAACCTGAAACCTCACTCGCTCCAAGCTGAGTTTAAAATCGGGTATGACAGAATGGCGACTCTTCTGGGGATATTCAAAGTCCTAACCATAACGAGTCTTTATTTTTGGGATTTTAATTGATTATTATCTTGTTATTCGTATTATTATGATTTTACTAACTTGGTTTCTTTTTTTGTTTTTTCTTTTTCCCTTTTATTTATTTATTTGTATGAACTTGTAATTTGATGTAATCTTATCATATTTCACTCATATTCCTCCACTCCTGGAAAATGATACTTTGCACACACACGGGCGATTTTTCCCACGGTCGGTCCACCTCAAAAAACCCTTTAGGAGGGACATTTTGGAATATAGTTGGTCCGTGGTACAACCAACAAATGGTCCCACCCCTTGGTCGTCCGCCTTGGGGAACCGTGTCTAGAATTACACCACTCTTTGAATGTAATGAGCATGCATCATGCCGTAGGAAGGGCTCCCCGTGAGCCGGCTAGTCTTCAACTTGTCCAAACTGCCTGACGAGTTTTTAACCCCGAAAGGGCGTTTGGACATGCTTATGTGCATTTAAGAGAAAAGAAAAGAAAAGAGGGAAAAGAAAAGTGGGACGAAAATAAAAATGCATTTTGATTTGTCCAATTGTTCTCAAAAGGGGAAGGGAATTTTAATCCTTTACTTTTTCTTTTCTCCTTATAGGTCACAATGAGTCAAAAGTTTCACCATTTTGGAATAACTATGGGCGCACCTCCTTTGTTAACTAATTGGTGGAATAACTTGTCATTGGGCGAGCAAACCGAAGTACGTCAACATTTGAGCCATTTGGTTTCTCTATTAGAAATGGAGCCATGTAGAGAAATGATTAAAGCGTCGGTGTCATTTTGGGATGAAAAACTAAATGTGTTTAGATTTGGGGATGTTGAGTTAACATCTTTACTGGAAGAGATAGGAGGATTCATATCGCACTCGGAGTTGGACAAACATCGTTGGAAAGGGACTCGCATTCCAGCACCCAGTGTCCCCACAGCCGAGGAGATTCGTAATAAATTAGGGATGGTTGCAAGTGTGAATGTAGAATTTTTACAACAAAAGAAAATACCCTTTTCCTATTTTTACAACCAGTTTGGGTATTTGAGTGCATTCGACGACCGTAAGAAAGAGTTCAAGTCCTACAATGACTGGAGGAGAGCTAGACCACTTGCATTTGCTATTTGTTTCTTAGGAGTAATGGTGTTTCCCGAAAGCTCGAGTCACGACATATGTTCGAGGCTTGTCATGGTTGCCGATGCGGTATTTAATGGAATTGATGGTTATCGTTATACTATAGTTCCTATGATTGTGGCAGACATTTATCGGGCTTTGGATTGTTTCAAAAGATGAGCAAAATATTTCCAAGGTTGTAATCTTCTACTACAAGCATGGTTCAAGGAGCATTTGAGGAAAGTAAGAGGTGCGCAAGAATTGTCTAAGCCAACTGGTTCCAACTACTTGGTTGGAGAACGATACGGGGTTCCAAAATTCAAGCAACCAAGCAGCACAGAGAAATGGGTAAGGTTGTTTGAAAGCATAATGGAGGATTCAATTCAATGGATGTTCACTTGGTTTCCTTCATCAGACTTCATCATTAGCTCTGAGAAGGCATCCTTTGCAATACTTATGGGATTGAGAGGTCTCCAACCCTATCAACCACTGAGGGTGATGAGGCAAGCAGGGAGGAAGCAAATCATACCACTCATACCAGACACGAAGGCCTATCAGTTCGATTACACTGAAGACATTGTTCCAAGAGTTAAGAGCATTAGAAAATCCTGGGTAGGAAGACAAGTCATGGGAGAAGAATCAGTAGCATCAGACCGATACAACGCCGGATGCAAGCCAAGCTACAAAAGTTGGTTACATTCTAGCATAAAAGGAAATGTGGTAGTAGGGCCAAACAGAGGAAATGGCATAAGAGATCGTGAAGCAGAAGCTCAAATCCGATACCGAGAATTCATGTTGAAAGCTGTCAAAATGGACAAAGAAAATAAAGAAGAGATTGAAGTGTGGAGAAAACGTACATTAGAGTTAGAGGAAAAGATAGAGGTGTTGGAGACGAAGCTTGAACAATGGAATTCAGAGTGTGCAGAGTTGGACATTTTACACTTAGTGGCGGCTAAGGGATACTCAACCAAAGCTATGGAAGAAGTCAAGGAGATCACCCGAGAAGCGAAGAGAGCCAGGCTGGAGGAGGAGCGTGCTGCCTAGTCAAGTGTCATTTTCATTTTCTTTTGCATTTTTTTATTCCCAAAAGCCATCATGTGCTGAATTTCAAAATTGATTTGGGAATTTATGAGAATAATTGGCAACAAAACGCGTATTTATTTTCCTTGCATCACAACAAACTTGGGAAGGCTATACGTCCCTGGTGCGTTATAGTCCATTAGTAAGCCTACGTCCAAATGTCGAAAGGGTTCTTAACCCGAAAAATGACAAAATTGCATCTTTGCATGGATTCGAAGAAGCATTTGCACAAAATATTAATCGCTTGTCTAAGTATGATCAAGACTATAAGAATGTTTTGATCTTTACCTTTTCTTGTTTGTTTTCAGACCATGGCTGCAAGAGGTACACTTCAATTCGAGATTGTTTCCCGAGCTCCTCACTTGATCAGACTCTGGTGGGAAGATTTGGCTGTTGTTAGTAAGCTTCATGTTCAAAAGGTGTTGGGAGACAGGTTGTTCTCAAGGCTTACACTGCCATGCCTGGTTTAGTCGAGGCCGCTACGCATTTTTGGGACTATAAAAGGGCGGTATTTCATTTCAATGGCTTTGAGTTGGCACCGATGCTGGAAGAATTTGGAGGACTAGCAGGGTTAGAGCCTGGACCCGGGACCATGATCTATCCCCGAGACGTGGACCCTAAGGAGTTCATTGAACTGTTGAATGCTCTTTATGATCCATATGTCGAGGGAGTGCATGATGGAAAGGTCACTTTGGAGTACTTATATTCTAGATTTGGAGATCCAACTCTTAGACATGATTGGACTGGAGCGTGTGAAATTCAAGATTGGGAATGGACTGAGTCAAATGCTTTCATCGTTGCTTTTCTAGGGAGCATGGTTTTTCCCGAGAAAGAAGGAAAGATCGACATAAGGCTGGGAAGAGTGGTCGAGGATTATGCAAAGACGCTCACAAGCATCAAGTGACGGCTGGGAAGAGTGGTCGAGGATTATGCAAAGACGCTCACAAGCATCAAGTGAGTTTGGTTCCAATGATTTTGGGGGAAGTTTATAGGGCTCTAACCAAATGTAGAAGAGGAGGAGACATCTTCGAAGGGTGCAATCTTTTGCTGCAAATATTGTTGATAGAACATTTGCACAGTATCCCTATCAGCCCAATAGCACCAAGGCCATCAATGGATGGAGGCATTCTCTCACATAGCACCCGCATGGCTGGAACAGGGAGGTACACCAAGCTTGAAGAGTTAAAAGAGGTGCAATGGGTAATTGTGTGCAGGTTTCGTCGTTTCCATACAAGGTCAACACACCACTTTCTTGACATTGATTGGATTCCAAGGAACTCACCACTATGTTCCTCTAAGAATCCTCCGGCAAGTAGGAATGACACAACAAACCCCACAGTTGACAAAAGAGAGAAGCTTCAACATCGACATGAAGGACATTGAGCATCCGATGGTTGGTACTATATTGACAATGTGGGAAGGAAGACTTACTATGCAGTTTTGTCGTGGCCGAGACAGTAGAGTAAACCCCGTTGCTACTCTAGCTTATCCTCAGTGGCTCAGTGAAGATAGGGAGAGGTTCCGATCAAAGACTATGCTGAAAAGAAAAGCCAAAGCTCCAAGTGTCACTGAAAAATACAAGAAGCTGCGACACGAGTTTGACCAAAGTAAGAAAGATTTAAGGGTAACACAAGAGAGGGAGGCGAGGAGGCAATACAAGGATAGGATCAAAGAGGATGAACTCAAGTATTGGACAGGCAAAGTCATGGCGGCGAGGCAAGCTACTGCGAATCTACAAGATTTTCTCAAAGGATGGGGAGATTATTTTAAGTTAGTACCATTGGAAGAGAAGGAAACAATGGGGGTGGAAATCTGTGAATTCTTCACAAAGGCTCTTGGAGACATGCAAGCTGGGAAGGATCTGATGGAGATATTCGTCACCCCTCCACCAATAAGCCTAGTTCACAAACCTAAAGAAGAAGCCAAAGGGAAGAAAGAGAAAAAAGATGCTGGAACTGATGCTTGATTCAAAACCTCTTTGCTTGGCACATAGTCTGGTCGTCCTAAGTCGAGTCGTCTTTGCTTCTGTCTTTTTTCGTTTAGTCTCAAATTAGTGGTTGTAATAAAGCCAAGTAAATCAAATAAAATTTCATTATTTTGGGTTTTAAGGCTTGTGTTGATTATGTTTATGCAAGCGAAATGACGTGTTTGGTGCAAACATTACTTCGAATCTTCGATAGGCCCATCTCTGGCACAAAGGAGGTCCCTTGCATAATAGGACGCAACTTTATTACTACTAACATGTACTCACATTCTTCTCTTTGTTTTTGTTATGTTAGTCCCAAGTCCCTGAAGGTTTGGTTTGTGCATTCTG
This sequence comes from Petunia x hybrida, assembly GCA_037355625.1. Lineage (NCBI taxonomy): Eukaryota > Viridiplantae > Streptophyta > Magnoliopsida > Solanales > Solanaceae > Petunia > Petunia x hybrida. The sequence continues at coordinate 798,510 of JBBBVM010000046.1, read as the reverse complement.
GCCGCACCGAAATACCGGTTGAGACCCAGAGGATCAATCTCAACACCTCCCCCTTTGCCTACAAGGCCAAGGATGAGACGTAATATCATGGTTGAGTTTGACAAATTTGGAAATGGAACTCCCGAAAAGCAAGGTGTGGTCGCCTATGAAAACTATGCTAAGTTAGAATAGAGGTTGTTTGAGTTGGAAATTAGGGTTCCTCTCACCCGTGCTGATGAGATCATTGAACCAAACAAAACCGCCCACCCTCATGGCAATGATCCACTATTCCCTGAAAAGGACATCATGTACCCTCCCTACATTGCACCGCCAAAAGCACTACAAAATAACCTACCTCCCTTCGCTGTTGAAACAAAAACCATTGCATCACCCACCAAAGATCATGACATGTATGCATGGACAAAGGAAGACTCAGACAGCACCAAAGAGCAAGTCCAGTGGCTGGTAGAGAAATTCAAGCAATTCCAAGGCACCAAAGGAACCAGAGGACTGGCCTATGAGGACCTCTGCAAGTACCCTAGTTTGAAGCTGTCCGAGGGTTATAAGATACCAAAGTTCAACATGTTCGACGGTAGTGGTGACCCGATGGCTCATTTGAGATATTATTGTGACAAGTTAGTCGGGGTTGGACATGATGAAAAGATTTGCATGCAATTGTTCAACCGCAGTCTGACCGGAGACGCGCTAGTATGGTATTCAAAGCAGCAGACAAAGAAGTGGATGAGCTGGGAGACGATGGCTGGAGACTTTGTAGATAGCTTTGGGCATAACAATGATGCCATGCCTGATCGGTTCTATTTGGAGAAGCTGAAGAAAAAGCCCACCGAGACTTTTAGAGAATTTACAATTAGATGGAGAGCTGAAGCCGCTAAAGTCCAACCTCCTATGGAGGACACAGAGATAGTAGCAACCTTCATCCGCATACAAGAGGACGTCTACTTTGACAAGATGTTGAACATGCAAAACAAGAAGTTTGGGGACTTGATCACGATCGGAGATATGGTTGAAGTTGGTTTGAAGACTGGTAGGATCGTTAGTTTGGCCGCACTACAAGTCACTAACAAAGCCCTACAAACTGGTAACACCACTACATCAAGGAAGAAGAAGGAGGATGTCTCCTTCGTGGCTGCATCACTCGATCATTCTCCTACCCACAACCACTACTACCAAACTCCTCCTCCATCATACCCATATATTCCACCCACATCCACCTACCCAGTCTACAATACTCAACCCATGTTCCAAAACCCACCGCCAAAAAGACCACCATACCCACAAAGCCCTAACTACTGAAACACCAACACCTATCCACCAAGGCCTCACGCCAACAACAACCCAAGATCTAAAAGGAACTATACCCCATTAGCCGAATCCCGCACTCAGTTGTTCGAGAGACTCAAAGCAGTCGGCCACATACAACCTGCACCATTCAAAATGCCTGATAAAATGACACCTTACTTTGATCAAACCAAAACATGTGCCTATCATTCTGGATGACCTGGTCATGATACCGAGAAGTGCTACATATTGAGAGATAAAATAAAAGACTTGATCGATCAAAAGGTGATCAACCTAAAGACTCCAAATGTGCACAACAACCCCTTGCCTAACCACAGAGACAATAGGGTGAATTTGACCGAGTTAGATGAAGAATGCAACTTGGAGGGAACTATTGTCAAAGCAAAGGGAGACATACTCGCGCTTGCTTCTGTTGCCCGAGCCGCTAAAGCACCAGAGCTCATTGATATAGAAATAGCTCCAAAATTTTACGCTGACGTAGTTCCCCCGTACAGTGACAAGGCAGTGCCATGGGATTACGAAACAAATAAGAAGGGTAACAAAAATTGAGATTGTTGCTGCACAAGGAATGACTAGGAATGGGAGAATTTATACTCCATAGCATCTTGTTCAGGGTAGACGAGGCATCAGCGAAGAGGAGTTCGAGGAACTGTGGAAGAAAGTGCAAGCAAAGGAATACTCTGTGGTTGAACATTTAGGCAAGACACCCGCACAAATCTCCGTCTTAGCTTTACTCCTCAAGTCGGAAAGCCACCGAAATGCCCTGATGAAAGTGTTAGATGAAGCACATGTCCCGGTGGATACCACAGTAGAGAATCTGGCTAGCATAGTCGGGCAAGTCATGGAGTTCAACTAAATCGCTTTTCACGAAGACGAGCTGCCACCTGAAGGGTTGATTCACAACAAAGCTTTGCACATCACTATCAAATGAAAAGACTGGTTTGTAGGAAGAATTTTGATCGACGGAGGTTTTGGTTTGAACATATGCCCATTCATCACTCTGAAGAGAATGGGAATTGATCAAAGTAAGATAAGAGAGAGTGACATGAAGGTAAAGGCATTTGATGGATCGTAAAGAAGCACCATTGGGGAAATCGACTTCACCATCATGGTCGGTCCCATTGAGTTCAATGCTGAGTTTCATGTCATGGACATCTCCGCTTCTTACAACCTGTAGCTAGGGAGACTTTGGATTTACATGGCTGGAGCAGTGCCTTCTACACTACACCAGACAGTGAAGTTCGAATGGGACCACAAAGAGGTGGTGGTATTCGGTGAAGGGAACAACTCCATTTACAATGAACAAATCATACCGGAAATCGAAGGGAATGTTCCCGATGGGGAGACTTTCTATACTGTAGAGCTTCTGTGAGCAGTGCAAGGTACTCGAGGAGTACGTCGCAAAAACTACAACAAGAGTTGGGGCTCCAGAAATGCAGTCCAAGTAGGTTATACTGCACACTTTGCTCCTAAATTGGTCAACACACCGCCTGGAATTGAAGAAAGGGGGAGAAGCATTTATAGCGCTTATTGGGATGGCCGAGACAAAGGCTATGAAGGAATAAATTTGGTCTGTGAACCAGTCTGATTGGGGTGTGCCCTCATGCAAATTTCGTAAGACCTTACCTGCTAAGACAGAGAAGCGACCGTTGTACTCACCTAATGCTCGTCCTAACTGGAAGCGCATCTCTGAAGAAACAAAGGGGAAGCAAGTATGGCTATCTTAAACACCCGAACTTATGGAGGTGGTGATTGAAGAGCCATATGTACTCCCACAACTTGCAAAATGGCCTGGAGACTAGGTTGTAGGCATCATCATAAGGCAAGGCTATGAACATGGGAAAGGATTGGGCAAGAATCTGGACGGCAAGACCGAGCCAATTCAAATTGTGATGCGGCCTGACAATGAGAAAGCTGGCATATGGTATATTGTGACTTATGAGAAGAGCATGGAAGAAGCATCACTGGACTTCAAATTCTACAAGAAAAGCACCAAGACTCTCCTACATATTTTTGTCTCGTATGGATACTTGGATGGTCGAAAGGGGGAGGTATCTGCAGCGCAAGGAGTTGAACCAAAGAACGTTGATGCTAAAGAGGACCTGCTGGCAGGAGTGCAAAAGTTGCTCATATCTGATGAAGACTGCTGTGTGATCCTGGAAGAGCATGTTGAACCTCATGGCTTGACAAAAGTTGAATCTGGAGCTGCATTGAACAACTGGATCAGCAACCAGGCCCGAGCTCACCGTGGACTTTGGTAAAGCTGGGGGATAGAGTTTATTTCATGTTTTCTAAAATAAAACCCGACTTTGAGTCGTGGAATTTGCATTTATTTTTCTTCTCACATGTTTGCCTACAAACTTTGTTTTGCAAGGATTCATGAATAAAATATCGCACTATTTCCTTTAACTTTTGTTTTAATCTTTTAATTTTGCAATATTTTATTTTTTCAGCATTCAAACTAATAATCTCATTGAGTCCACAATCGCGGCGTGTAATGAAACAATGGAACTTGATGAAACCGAGCTTGACTATGATGATTTTAATGAGACTACACAAGAGAAAATTGAGAGATTTGAAAATAAGCCTAAACCAATCTAGAAGAAACTGAGGTGATAAATCTGGGAGATGACGAAACCGTAAAAGAGACAAGGATTAGTGTGCACCTCACCACCGAAGATAAGAAGCGGTATACCGAGTTTATTAAAAAATATGTGGATGCATTCGCATGGTCGTATGATGACATGACTGGCATAAGCACGGACATGGTAACTCAAAAATTGCCCATCAATCCAAGCTTTCCGCCAATCAAGCAAAAAGCCCGAACTTTCAATTCATCTACTTTGCTGAAGATTGGGGAAGAGGTAACCAAACAGCTCAATGTTGGAATTTTAAAAACAGTCAAATACCCAACTTGGTTAGCCAACATTGTCCCAGTACCAAAGAAAGATGAAAAACTCAGAGTTTGTATGGATTATAGAGATCTGAGTAAGGCAAGCCCAAAGGATGATTTTCTTTTGCCAAATATACACATCCTGATCGACAACTGCGCGAAACATAAACTGCAATCTTTCGTAGATTGTTTTGCCGGTTATCATCAAGTGCTCATGGATGAAGAAGACACCGAGAAGACGGCTTTCACTACTTTTTGGGGTACGTATTGCTATAAAGTCATGCCATTTAGTTTGACGAATGATGGGGAAACCTATATGAGGGCAATGACAACTATATTCCATAACTTGATGCACAAAGAAATTGAAGTCTACATAGATGATGTGATCGTCAAGTCAAAGAAGAGCTCAGAGCACCTTGACAATTTACACAAGTTTTTCAATCGCTTGCGCAAATATAATTTGAAGCTAAATCCAGCAAAGTGTGTTTTTGGTGTTGCAGCAGGGCAGCTTCTGGGTTTCATCGTCAGTAGAAGAGGCATCGAGCTGGATCCATCCAAGATCGAGCACCACAATTCCACCGCATATAGACCTCAAATGAATGGTGCAGTCGAGGCAGCCAACAAGAACATCATGAAGATATTGCGCAAGATGACAAACAACTCAAAGCAATGGCATGAAAACTTACCCTTTGCTCTGTTAGGGTATCGTACCACAGTGAGAACATCAACAGGGGCTACTCCTTACTTCCTGGTGTATGGCACCGAGGCAGTGATACCAGCGGAAGTTGAGATACCATCTTTGAAGATCATTCAAGAAACACAGTTGAAAGACGCTGAGTGGGTCAAAGGAAGAATAGAGCAACTGGCCCTCATTGATGGCAAGAGACTAAATGCAGTATGTCATGGGTAATTATATCAGAGGAGAACGGCTAAAGCATTTAACAAGAAAGTTCGAGAGAGATCCTTCGAACCTGTCTATTAGTGCTGAAGAAGATATTCCCCAATCAAGAGGAAGGGCAAATTTGCACCAAATTGGCAAGGGGCGTACATGGTTCACGAGTTCTGAATAGAGGAGCACTGATACTAGCAGAAATAGACGGAGAAGTTTGGCCAAAACCAATCAACTCAGACGCTGTCAAAAGATACTATGTGTAAGAACCTACATTAGTTAGTGGTTTCATTATTCTGCAATACATCATGTAATCTGGAACTACGTTATGACCTGATTCCCCAAGTGGGATACATAGGCAACCTATCGAAGGTTCAGTCGCATAAATACAAAAAATTTCAATTCCCATAAAGCAAACACTGGAGCAGAATTTTTTAGGAACTCTAAAAAATTCATAAAGGACGAACATAGTTGACACTGGGGCCGAAATTTTTGAGAGCCTCTCAAAAATTTGGCTCTCAAAAATTTCAAACACAAACTGGGGCAGAATTTTGAGGTCGCCCTCAAAATTCATTTAATGGAGTTTGGAGCAGCATGAAGAGCAACAACCATGACTTTACACAACGCGACTCGTGACTCAATGGGATAAAATATTTCGTTTCATTTTCTTCTCATTAAAGTTTTTCAAAAAATACTTGCATTATTTACCACTTTATACATATCCCTATCAGTCGGGCCAAGGTCCCGACACTCATTGGAAGCAAGCGCAAAACAAGTCAAGAACGCATAAACCAAACTACCTCGTACAACTCACCAATCTTTCTGTGGATGCAGGCACGAAAAGTACGCAGCCCAGCAACACATGACAAATACGTTCCGACAAAAGGTTATCCAATTCGTCTTACTACATTTTAATTAACAGAGGGTACACAACCCGATGCGTTGACTGAGGATACACAGCCCAATGTCGATTATGTCATTTTAATTTAGCGGAGGGTACACAGCCCGATGCGTCGACTGAGGGTACACAGCCCGATATCGATTATGCCATTTTAATTTAGCGGAGGGTACACAGCCCGATGCATCGAATGAGGGTACACAGCCCGATGTCGATTATGTCATTTTAATTCAGCGGAGGGTACACAGTCCGGTGCATCGACTGAGGGTACACAGCCCGATGTCGATTATGTCATTTTAATTCAGCGGAAGGTACACAGTCCGATGCGTCGACTGAGGGTACACAGCCCGATGTCGATTATGTTATTTTAATTTAGCGGAGGGTACATAGCCCGATGCGTCGACTGAGGGTTCACAGCCCGATGTCGAATTTAACACTTCGCACAGCAAAGGATACACAGTCAGACATAACAGACATACCTGCACATGGTCAAGAATCCTGGAAAGACAGTCCAGCCCAACGGGAAGGTACGGTTTACATTTGTTTATACATACACTATTTTGTAAATCTCACCTTTATTGCAGGATATACGATCAGGCAACGCGAACGTTACGATCTAACGCCCGTCAATTCTCGCAAGCCATAAGCATTTCTCTAGAGTCGCGACAAAATTAGTCGTTCTGTCAACGTCTTTGCCCGAAGACTCTTTCATCATCCCGGGGCAAAGAGGGGCAGCTGTTGACACCTAATTTTGTCCCTCCTGTTTCAATAACCATTGTTCAGACAAAATTACACTGATAACACATGATTCCTCCACACTCACCCCTATTCAAAGTCACTACTTCAAGCACGCACATCAATTAGGCTATTTTTCAAAACACGGGCACAAACTATGGCTATTTACAAGATTTGCACGTTTGATTACAATTTTTCTGTAATTACTCATATTTTAGAAAATTTGCATAAATTATTTTAAAATTCAAAATAATAGTCTCCATTAGCCCTTTGGCCCTCAAAATTAATTTTCCTATTTTTCTATGATTTTACAAATATTTTACACAATTTTCTATGCGTTTATATGTATTTTTATACGTATTTATACACAATATATCCGGTTTTATACATGTATATATATACACCTCAATATAGGCACACATCACACCTTCCACTTATACACCTCAGCACCATGTCAAGCCTACGTGGCTCCATCTTGACCTTCAATTTGTCTAATCCAACAGCGATGATTAAAGTTTCTATTTTTATTACACTTCACTCCCCAAAACCCTATTTCCCTTTTTATTTCCCCTCCTCGTCTCAGCCGTCGTGACCTCTCTTCTCTCTCACGAAACCTCCGCCGTTCACTCCATTTTCCGGCCAAATCCACCGGCGAAATGAAAAATAAATTATGTCAATGTGGTCCTCTCACTCTCCACTGCAAAACCCGTGTACTGGCTTTCCCGTTTGACAAAGGTCGAATCAAACCCTAATCGTGATCGCAGTCACCGGAGGAAAATGCTCCGACGACCCTCTTTTTAGAAAAACGACCTTTACTACCAACAAAGGAAGGAGGGAAGTCCCTCGTACAGTCATTATTGAGCCGGGTCAAAGTTAACCCGACTCGAACCACAAACTGGTAGCCCTAATCCCCTTTCTTCCTTGTTCTTTCTTCCTTTCTGATTTGCCTTGGATCCTATGTGATTGACTAGCCTAAATTTGCCTAATTTCCTTTTATTCATTAACATGCACGTCCGTAATGTGACTAGTTGAAATTTATGAGGCTCTTAATGGCTACTTAATCAATAATTTGGTTAGGCGTTTGTTTGTTAATTGGTTTTGCCAGAATCTTGCACGAGCATAAGTTAAGTTTCATGCCATTTTCTTTATCAGTTTGAAAACCTAAAACTCATGCTTAGTTTTAAAACTGACTAAGTGAATTGAATTTATTTAATCATTGGTGCTTCCATGCATTTTTCTTTTGAATGATGTGTAGAGATTTTGATAAGGGGCAAACCTATGGAAGCGATAAAGAGATAAAAGCGAGACGAGACTTACACTAAAGTTCGAGTAGCAACGAAGAACTTGTTCCGTTACACCCCAAACGATTGGAAAGAATCACCTAACACTATGCAACTATCCTCAAGAGACACGAGGCTCAAGCAAATAGAATGATCGAAGATGGATTGAAGAGCAACTTGGATTCATCCAATTGATTTCAAGCCAAAAAGGGTTACAAGTGTTCAAGAGCAATGCTCATTAATGTTCTTTGTTCAAAGTAAGGTAAAGAGCAATAAATGAAAGAGGGGTGTTATAAATACACCCCTTTACAAGGTTTTCCTAGTTTCTGGTCCGAGACTGCCCAAGTGTTCATCGCGATCGCGCATGATTATATGCGATCGCAAGGCACACTTAAAAACTAGTCGCGCGATCGCGCGAGACAAGGCGCGAAGGCGAAGAACAAAAAGAGACTCTTCGCGATCGCGAAGGTGTTCACGCGATCGCGAAGAACAAAAATCCAGCTTCAGGCAGTAAGCTCAACAGGTGTTCCCCTGTTTTGCCCTGTTTTGCTCCCCTGCTTCCTGCACTGTTTCCTGCCCTGTTTCAACGTTGATTGAGCTCCAATGCATCGTATTCAAGCCTTCTCCCAAGCTCGTATCGTCCATGCCCTTCCGGATCAAGTGTAAGTGAGCATCATGAAGTGCTTTGGCTTGGCTTCTCGTAAAGGGTCTTGTGGTGGTGGTTTGCCCCACATCATCCTCCCCTTCTTGAGAAGATTTCGTCCTCGAAATTGTAGCATCAACCTCCACGACATTGTCCTCCACGGCATCATCACCTACATCGAAAGGAGCCAAGTCACTAACATTAAAAGTGTTTGAAATAGCGTACTCACTTGGCAAATCGATCACATATGCGTTGTTGTTGATCTTGGATAGCACTTGGAAGGGTCCATCTCCCCGGGGTGCCAACTTCCCTTTTCTAAGGTTTGGAAACCTCTCTTTGCGGAAGTGCACCCACACCCAATCTCCTTTCTTGAGTTCCAACTTCTTCCTCCCCTTGTTCTTCTTGAGGGCGACCTTGTCATAGGCTTCCTCCAATCTCTTCCTCGCTTTGGCATGGATTTCAAGCATGGCTTTAGCTCGGTTTTCACCTTCAAAATTAACAACCATTTCCTTGGGCAAAGGGGTTAGATTAAGTGGAATCAAAGGATTAAACCCATAAACGCACTCAAACGGAGTCAAGCCAATCATGCTATGCAATGTACGGTTATAAGCAAACTCCATAAGAGGCAAGTTGCCAACCCACGCCCCGGCCTTACCTCGGGTCATGGCTCTAAGGAGAGCACCCAAGGTTCGGTTCACCACTTCGGTTTGACCATCCGTTTGGGGGTGGTGGGACGTAGAGAATAACAACTTGGTGCCAAGAGCACCCCAAAGACACCTCCAAAAATGGCTAAGGAACTTAGAGTCCCTATCACTCACAATTGTTTGAGGCACACCATGCAACTTTAGCACATTATCAATGAACAAAGAAGCTACATGTTGTGAATCATGACTCTTTTTACAAGGAATAAAGTGAGCCATTTTGGAGAACCGATCCACGACAACATAAATGCTATCGTGTCCCCCTTTAGACCGTGGCAAACCCATAACAAAATCCATTGAAATGTCCATCCACGGGCTAGTAGGAATAGGGAGGGGAGTATACAAACCATGGGAATTAGATTTGGATTTAGCATACTTGCATTCCAAGCAAGTGTTGCAAAGTCTCTCAACTTGCACACCCATCTTTGGCCAATGGAATTGCTCCATGAGAATGGCCAAGGTTTTGTTCCTCCCAAAGTGACCCATCAAGCCCCCACAATGTGTTTCACGAACAAGCAACTCCCTCCATGAGGACTCGGGCACACAAACTCTTCCATTTTTAAAAATGTAGCCATCAACCCATTGGTATTTCTCCACCCGCTTTCCACTCACTAGAGCATCATGAATGCTCTTGAACTTTGGGTCATGTTCATACAAGGACTTTATACTCTCAAAACCCATAAGTCTAGAGGCAAGAGTGGTAGCAAGGGCGAACTTCCTAGAAAGCGCATCGGCTACAACATTGTCCTTACCCTTTTTGTAATGAATTACATAAGGAAAGGACTCAATGAACTCCAACCACTTGGCATGTCTCTTGTTCAACTTTTCTTGGCCTCTTAGATGCTTGAGTGACTCATGGTCACTCTTGATCACAAATTCCCGAGGCCATAGATAGTGTTGCCAATGGGCTAAAGCTCTCACTAGGGCATACAACTCCTTGTCATACGTGGAGTAATTCAAGGTTGCGCCCTTCAACTTCTCACTAAAGTAGGCAACGGGCTTCCCTTCTTGCATGGGAACACCCCCAATTCCCACCCCCGAGGCATCACATTCTACCTCAAAAGCCTTCCCGAAGTCGGGCAATTGCAACAATGGGGTGGTACTTAGCCTACTTTTCAATTCTTGGAAAGCCTTTTCTTACGGCTCTCCCCAAACAAAGGGCTTGTCCTTTTTCACCAACTCGGTGAGTGGTGCGGCAATGGTGCTAAAGTCTCTAACAAAGCGCCTATAGAAACTAGCTAGGCCATGGAAACTCCTCACATGAGAAACGGTGGTAGGAGTAGGTCAATCTCTAATGGCTTCAACTTTGGACTCATCAACTTCTACACCATTGACACTAACAACAAAGCCCAAAAAGACAACCTTTTCAATACAAAAGGCACACTTCTTAAAGTTGGCATAGAGCTTCTCGGCTCGTAGCACTTCAAGCACTTGACTCAAGTGGCCAACGTGGTCATCTATTGACTTGCTATAAATCAATATGTCGTCAAAATAGACAACCACGAATTTGTTGATGAATGGCTTTAGCACGTGGTTCATTAGTCTCATGAAGGTACTAGGTGCGTTGGATAGGCCGAAAGGCATCACCAACCATTCATAAAGACCAAATTTAGTCTTGAATGCGGTTTTCCACTCATCACCCGATTTCATCCGGATTTGGTGGTAGCCGGACCTAAGGTCTATTTTAGAAAAGACACTAGAACCACTAAGCTCATCCAACATATCATCCAAACGAGGTATGGGATGTCGATAATTTACCGTGATCTTGTTGACCGCTCGACAATCCACACACATCCTCCAAGTGCCATCCTTCTTTGGAACGAGGATCACGGGCACGGCACATGGACTCAAGCTTTCCCTCACCAAGCCCTTTGTAAGCAATTCATCAATTTGTTTTTGCAACTCCCTTGTGTCCTCGGGATTGCTTCTATATGCCGACTTGTTGGGGATTTGAGATCCCGGGACAAAATCAATTTGATGTTCAATACCTCTCAAGGGAGGTAATCCATCCGGCATCTCTTCCGGAAACATGTCCTCATAGACCTTTAAAACATTGTCAATGGCACTAGGCAAAGGGTTAGGGTTAGATAAATAATCACTTTCGGAATTTAAAACCATACCTTTGTGTACTAGGCATATGAGCATTTTGGTGCCATCATTACCTTTCAAGATCTCACCCGGTTGCATCATGGCACACATGCGACCGGTGGAAGAAAGTGGAGTCTCGGCCATAGGTTTGGCCACAACCGGGGACTTGGCCTTAGCCGCTTCCCTCAACTCTTTCATGCGCCGATAGTCTTCACTTACTTGCTTTGGGGACAAGGGTGTGAGCACAAACTTCTTCCCCTCATGTCTAACCGTGTAAGTGTTGGCCCGGCCATCATGAACCACTTGTTTGTCGTATTGCCACGGCCGACCAAATAAAAGGTGGCAAGCTTGCATTGGCACCACGTCAAACATGTGTTCATCTTGATAGTTCCCAATCTTGAACCTAATCAAGACTTGCTTCATGACCCTCAATTCCCCACACTCGCTCAACCATTGTAAACGGTAGGGACTAGGGTGCTTTAGGGTAGTCAATTTCAATTGTGAGACCAATGATTGGCTCACCACATTCGCACAACTACCCGAGTCTATGATCATGGAACACACTTGCCCCTTCACCCTACACCGAGCATGGAACAAGTTTTCCCTTTGTTCATCTTCCCTCTCTTCACCCACCATGGTTCCCAAAATTCGACGGACCACAAGGAACATATTGGGATCATCCCCCTCCGTCGCTCTCTCTTCACCCTCACCCTCAACTTCCTCACTCTCCTCCTCATCATCTCCCTCGGGCTCACTTTCCCCCTCATAGACCAACCCATCATCCGTCACAATCATTGTTTTTCGGGTAGGGCACTCTTTGGCAAAGTGGCCATAACCCTTGCATTTATGACATTAGAAAGAAGAAGAAGAAGAAGGAGTATTTAAAGTAGTTTTAGAAGTACCTCCAACCTCTTTGTGGTCGCTCTTCGGGGTAGCCTTCTCAAAAGGCTTCTTTACATCTCGACTCCCGCTTGTTCCACTAGCATATGGGCTCTTCCATTCTTTGGTGCGAGTTGAAGGAGTGGTAGTGGTAGTACTCCTATAGCGAGGAGCCTTTTCTTCTTTGAGCCATTTCTCGGCTTCAACCGCGGCATCACAAACATCTTGTAAGGAGTGAAAGATGTGAAGTCTCAATTGGGATGCAATCTCCCTACTCAAGCCACTTTTGAAACGGATAATAGCTTGTTCTTCATCCTCCGTCTCCATATCAAGAGCCATCCGGTTTTTCTCAAAGTCGTTGAAATACTCATCAACGGACTTGTAACCTTGCTTCAATTCATAGAGCCTTTTGAGTTACTCTTGTCGATACTTGGGAGTCACATACTTGTTGTTCATAATCTCTTTCAACTCTTCCCAAGTGATGTTCATCCGCAACCCAAGTCGTCTCCTTGATAGCTTCATAGATTCCCACCATGTGGAGGCATAGGATTCAAAGGAGGCAATGGCATATGTAGCCTTCTTCTCCTCGGACATGTCATTCGTGTCAAAGACCCGCTCCAATTGTACCTTCCATTCAAGAAATGCTTCCGGATCACTAGCCCCTTTGAATTGAGGGATAGTGATCTTGACACTATTGAGATTAGTGTCATGACCCCCTCGGTTTGGTTCCGGTTGAACCCCATAGTTGTCATCAACATCTTCATATTCCCTTCCCAAGTTTCTTCCCATATAAGCTCTTGGTGGTCCTCGACCTCGACCACGACCCCTATCTACACCTCGGCCCCCATTCATCGCCCTCCTATTTGGATAGGGAGCATCAAAGTAATCATCATCAAGTCCGAGGCTCTCCCCTTCTTGAGCTTCATCAACTTGCTCAAGAGGTGCAATGTTTGTCCGTGGCCTTAGGAATGGAACATCTCCTTGGGGTTTGCCCAAGGGTTGGGGATTGCCCAACATTCTCTCTCTAGCAAGAGCCTCATCCCTCAACCGTTGTCGACGAACTAGCTCCGCATATTGATCCGGCTTCATGATGGAATCATCACTAGTGCCTTCATTGGGGTCCTTTTGGACACTCGGGGTCCTCTCCTTTTCAAGAGCCTCCATTTTAAGGTTTAGGGCCTTCACCTCGGCTAACAAGCTAGCCAAGACGTCAGTTGGGACCTCAATGGTACTCTTTGCTTTCTCCTCCGCCATGTACCTACAACAATCAAAAACAAGAAAGGAAGATTAGAGTAAAAGTCCTCACTCACTCCCTCACTTTTGTTTGTCGCTCGGTTCACTCAAGCTCGGGGTTGGTTTCACACAAACTTGAAATCAATGGCCTCTTCGTAGTTGCGCAACCTCCTCAATGATCAAACCAAAATACAAGACCCAAATGCTCTTCGGGAAGAGTGGATTCAATGGGACTCGATCAACGCTAAGCTATTTGGTGCGCACTTGAACCAAACAATTAACTACGAATCTTCTTTGAATTCTACTCTCCTTCTAGGCACGAGTGTCCTAGTCGCACAAGGGATTAGTACTAATTGGGTAGAAGTGTTACCCTCAAAGTACTAACCGGAAGTGGCGCGATCAAATGTTCAAAGATCGAATTGCCACTAAACGGATTCGGAATTAGATGAAATTTGGTTTGTGATCTAGAAACTCACCATATTTGATGATGCTATGGGAGTTTTGATGGTTGGAAACTGTTACGACGCCTTTGCGAACATTCTATCCCACTTCGGGATTTTCTGGAAATAGGTACCCTTCGCGATCGCGTGCAGAGGGGCGCGATCGCGATGAACAAAATGCAGAAATGGCGCGACAGCGCGAGAACTTGCACGATCGCGCAGGTTTGTTCAACTGAACCAGAAACTCGAGAGAAAACAGCAGTTTTGGCACACACAACAACCCCAATTCAATTTATTTCAGTTTCCAAGCTTGCAAAAGGTGTCTCCAACTGAAGCAAACAATCTCCAATAGTTTATACAATCAAACAACCATTAAACAACTTATTTTTCAATAATTTTTTTGACAAGTTCTTCAAAAACTTTCAAACCTTCAAAGTTCAAAATTTCGATTTTCACTCCAAGACTCCAAATGATGTTATTGTGATATCAAAACGAAGGGGTAACGACAAGGAACAATCCCCGATACCAAACACCCGCAAAATCACAACATCAAACAAGTTTTGGCAAATTTTGCAAAATACCCCACCTAGGGTTCAAATTTTCCAACTTTTGATTTTCAACTCCAAAACGTGTTTTGTTGGTTCCCAATTGTCGAGATTACATAAACAAACAATCCCCGATAATCAACATCAACAAAATCGTAACAAACAACAACTTCTAGCAAATTTTTGGGTTTTCTAGTTTTTGAATTTTTTTCTTCTTTTTCAATAAAACAAGAACAAGAACATGAAAATAAACACGGAACAAGAATGAAAAGCACGAAGAGTAGGACGAGGGCTCGTAAGAACGCAACCCTAACCTTGCTCTGATACCAACTGATAAGGGGCAAACCTATGGAAGCGATAAAGAGATAAAAGCGAGACGAGACTTACACTAAAGTTCGAGTAGATACGAAGAACTTGTTCCGTTACACCCCAAACGATTGGAAAGAATCACCTAACACTATGCAACTATCCTCAAGAGACACGAGGCTCAAGCAAATAGAATGATCAAAGATGGATTGAAGAGCAACTTGGATTCATCCAATTTATTTCAAGCCAAAAAGGGTTACAAGTGTTCAAGAGCAATGCTCATTAATGTTCTTTGTTCAAAGTAAGGTAAAGAGCAATAAATGAAAGAGGGGTGTTATAAATACACCCCTTTACAAGGTTTTCCTAGTTTCTGGTCCGAGACTGCCCAAGTGTTCATCGCGATCGCGCATGATTATATGCGATCGCGAGGCACACTTAAAAACTAGTCGCGCGATCGCGCGAGACAAGGCGCGAAGGCGAAGAACAAAAAGAG
The DNA here is from genome assembly GCA_037355625.1 of Petunia x hybrida. NCBI lineage: Eukaryota > Viridiplantae > Streptophyta > Magnoliopsida > Solanales > Solanaceae > Petunia > Petunia x hybrida. The sequence goes on along the minus strand of JBBBVM010000046.1, from coordinate 783,188 downwards.
ACTCTTCGTGATCTGGAAGGTGTTCACGCGATCGCGAAGAACAAAAATCCAGCTTCAGGCAGTAAGCTCAACAGGTGTTCCCCTGTTTTGCCCTGTTTTGCTCCCCTGCTTCCTGCACTGTTTCCTGCCCTGTTTCAACATTGATTGAGCTCCAATGCATCGTTTTCAAGCCTTCTCCCGAGCTCGTATCGTCCATGCCCTTCCGGATCAAGTGTAAGTGAGCATCATGAAGTGCTTTGGCTTGGCTTCTCGTAAAGGGTCTTGTGGTGGTGGTTTGCCCCGCATCAGATTTGGCTCAGTTAACTAAAGGATTTTGATTAGTTTAATTGAAGTTCTTGATTGAAAACCGGGAAGGAAAACAGATTTATTAATTAAAAGGGTATCAATTAGGACCTGCTTGAAGTTGGTAAAGATTTTCAAACCTAAAACTGGTTTAAAACTTGTTAACATACTGATTTTGAACCTAGACTTCACTAGGTATAGAAGGGAAAGACTATATTTGTTAAACGGTTTGATTCCCTTGAATTTTGGGATTCTAATTGAGCTATATTTGGAAATACACCTATGTGTATCCTCCTAATTGCTGGAAAACTGTTTTGCCCTGCCATATTTGGCTTTGCCCATTTGAACTTGGATTGTCTCACCCCACAACTATATAAACATGTCTTCTTTCTACTCACACACACACTTCACAAGCATACATTCTCTGCATAAAAAGAAAACTGAAAAAAAGGCTAAAGGAATACAGTTTAACTTCTGGGGATTTCTTCTCATCCTTTTCTGGAAACCTTTCTGGAGAAGAAGGCCTGACTTCACCTACATCACTATTCTCTGCTTGTTTCTGATTTGCTAGTAAGGCAAAATACATGGCATACTTTCTCACTCACTTACCTGCTTAAGCCATCTATGTCTAAAACTCTTGGTGTGGTTCTTGCTATCTACTGTTTAGAGGGTTCTATTTTGGCCCCTGCTAACCTATTTCTGCAGTGTGTGTGTGGTGGCCCTAAGGCCATACCAGATTTCTGTTCACATGACCTCTAGTTGGTTTAAGAACCTAGTAAATGGGGTTCCTCTTCTATATGAAAAGGCCAGCCTAAGCAAGCCGTTTACCAGTGTACACAGGGAACCATCCAATCTCTATTCTTCTCTATTCTTTCCCCTTAGAAACTGTCCCTATTTGTGTATATTCATTAGGACCCTACCTGTATTTGTTTAAACAGGGAACACAGTTACTAAACTGTGTAAAATGGCCACCCAGGGGCCTTTCCTCATCCTTCTCTCCTTCCGTGGCCGCGTCATCATTATATCTAAACGGTAAAAATAGAAAATCAGCTTGTAAAATGTTTGATGATACTAAACAGGGCTCGACTATAACTGCTACAGGAAACCTTGTGATTTTTTTTTTTTTTACATTGAATTCAACTTTTAGTCGACTGAAAGTTAATGTGCAACAACTCTTTTTCGTACTTGAATTATGATTTTTTCGAATGAAGGCTATATGTGTTAAACTGTCAATTCTGCGACTGTTTTCTGAAAAATCAGTATGATTTTTTTACATCTTCGATCCTGGGCTAAAAGTATTTTTAATTCTTGCCTTTATGTGTAAAATAATTTTAAAACTCTTTTTGACCTCTTATACACTAATTTAATAGTGTATAGGGGGTTATAAACATTAATGGATCAATTATACAAACTACTCTAAGTATTTTCTTAACGTATATTATTTAACACTCATGTATTTGCATGCTTATACGTATATTTATGTGAGAAATCCTTTATTTGCATCTATGTGTCCTTTTACGAAATTCGCTTTTAAAATCAGCCTATCTATTTGTATATTCAAAAATTGACCCCTACATCTAATAGCCATTAATGTTAGGGCTCGACAATTAATAACGAGTCACACCGACCCTAAATAGCTAATATTTTATTTCAAAAACAGCCCCTATTTGATTTTTTGACAAAATTTTGAAATCGTAGTGCTAAAACTGCCTATTTGCGTAAACATGACTTAAACGCTGAAATTGCACAAATAAGCTGCTTTTTGACACTCTTTGAAGATTTGATCATTTTTCGATTAGGCATTTATACTAGAGGCTATAAACGCGAGTATGCGTGGAATATAGGCCGTATGTGTAAAATATGAAGCCCAAATATATGCATGATATCTAGACTTATCTAATTAGACTTAGTTTTATAAATTGATTGTGAATTTGGCCATATAAGTTAGTAATACATGTGATAGCACGTATCTTGTATAGACATCCCAAAATATAGGCTCGGGCGGGAACCACTTTTTGTGTGACTTGGGAAAGTGCTTAACACTTTCTTCCCTGAGTCACTTGGACTTCTTACCCATTGAATCTCTGAAACTAGACCGGTTTGACAAAAGACTTGACCTTAGACGCTTAGGTGACCTAATACACCTTAGAAATATATATTAGGTGGCGACTCCAATTCTTAAACTCAAACGAGTTGCCCAGTCAAACCTGAAACCTGACTCGCTCCGAGTTGAGCTTAAAATTGGGTATAACAGGTGTTGAAATCCAATTTTGTCCCTCTTGTTTCAATAGCCACTTTTCAGACAAAATTACACTAATAACCCCGCATTGATCCTCACACAAAGCTCTTATCTCATAAAAGTACTCAATGTGGCTAATTTTAAAGACGCCCCTACAAATCACTGCTATTTTACAATATTGTGCCTTCGATCACAAATTCTGCAATTACCTCCATTGATTAAATCATTTTAAAACACAAAATTAATTTTTTTTTAAACATTCCCTTAGTCATTTTAGCATTCGGATTAATTTTATAATGTCTCCTACCATTTTATACCTATCTATACATTTTTATACTGCTATATACGCTACATATACACTCCATATACGCCTCTACTTATACACCTCACTCCCCATTACTTATCCACCTCAGGCCACATCAGCCTACGTGGCAAAATCCTGACCCTCCACATACTTGATCCAACAGTGTAGGGTAAAGTTTCCAGTTTTAATTACACTCAACCCCCCAAACCTTAATCCCCTCTCATTTTCCATACACACACTCAGCCGCCTCACCCCTTTCACTTCTCTCTCGTTGAAACCTAGAAACACTACTGTTATGGCATTTTCCGATTAAGTTCACCGGCGAAACTCAAAACAAAATACACTATCATACTCCCCTCAACCTCCGCAACAAAACCCCTATGGCGATTTCCCAAAAAATGACGAGGTCTAGAACTTAACCTTTCGTCTACCTTATCACTGTCGCCGGAAAAGATACTCGAACATTACTGTCATGGGTAAGGGGAAAGACCCTCGCACATGCATGATTGAAATGGGTCGAAATTGACCCGAATACACTCCAAATCAGGTAACCCTCTTTCTTTCTTGATGATCCTAACATTACACGATGTTAAACCTGAATTTGCCTAGTCATTCTAGTGTTTTAGCATGATTGATTATTGTTTGTCGATTAGCTAGAGTAATCCTTGAAAATTGGTAATCGTTGTTTGTTTCACTGGTCTAAACAGTGACTTGATTCTTTTTTCTTTCTTTCGTGTGCTTGAGCTTAGTATAATAGTGACTTGTATTCCTGTTAGCCTGTGAATTCGAGACCTAAGGCCGAACTGTTAATTGTCTATGTTCATTGTTATGTATTTAGCCTCCTATTCTACTACATGCTTAGAGTCTGATTGAATGCCTACTTCACATGCCTAGGAAGATTTGAATTTGTTAAAACATAATCTCTGAATTATACTTGAATGGAAGTTAGTTGCTTGATTGATCTGATATCAATGAGAGTCTTTTCTAAAATCTGTTAAATGATTTTTAAACCCAAATATGCCCATGTGACTGATTTTGAACATGGACTTTTGTTAGGGTTAAGGGTAGGGGAACACAATTATCTAAGATCATGTATCCCTTAAGTTTTGGGAATTGATTGACCAATTTTTGGAAGGGACACCTAATGGTGTCCTTCTTATTCTTGGAAGCAATATTCCCTGCCTTATTTTTCCTTCACCCGTTTGAAATTAAAAGCCCACCCCTCACCTATATAAACTAGTACACATTCAGATATGGAATTTTGCAAGCACACAGCAAACACCTCCCTCTCTTTCTCCCTGGATTACTTCATGTTCTTCTTACTGAAATAAAAAGAGAAGGGAAGCTTTCACTTCATTGGTGCAAGCTTTCTCCTTGTTGCATCCTCACTGCCTGATATTACTACTGGTTCTGATAATCCTAAGGTAGTCAGTCTCCCTCTTAATCCCTATAAACACCTGAATATATGGTTCTCTGGTCTTGTGCATATGTGCTACTTGCTTGGGCCTTTCTTTGGGCCATTAACACTTTTCTGCAGGTTCTTTTGTGATAGTTCTAGCAACTATACCCTAGTTCATATTGCAGAGACTCCAGATGCTGAAAGGAAGAGGCATGAAAAGCCTCAGAGTACTAACTAATTTCATGCAGGGAAGGAGCTCAATAGGCTAATGTGCTAGGCTAGAACAATGGCCTATTATGATGATATTAGACACTGCCTTAGTCTAATTCTATGGTTTCATTATAATGTAGACTTCCCCCTTTCTGTTATATATTTGTTAGGGTTCCTGCTTGTATTGTATATGTTTGGCAACTATGCCAAGGCCACCCAGGGCCTCTTTCTTGATCCTTACTCCTACGTGTACTATGCATCATCATTCTAACCTGGAACAGGAACTGTGCATATTAAGTTAAAAGTAATTAAACCTGCGCAACAGTTTTAGGTAAAATCCTTGGTAACATATTTGTGAAAATATGGAAATCTGGCAAATTCTATTGAACAGGGGCTATTTGTGCGATAATTGCTAAAATCTAGCTTATTTATGTGAAAACTGAAACTGCCCTTCTTTGCATAAACAATACAGCCCAAAACGGTTTTAAAACGTGGCCTTTTATGTGTATAAACTGATTTCGACCTACTTTAATATCTTATACACTAATCTAATAGTGTATAGGGGAGTATAAGTGTGAGATCTACTTTATATATATATACACACACACACACACACACACACCCCTATTCATGTATTTACATACTTATACACTTATATTTACGTGTGACAGCCCCCTACTTGTATTTGTGTGCTTCCGTATACTCTCTTTCAAAAACAGTCCCATATACATATCTTTCAAAACTGACCCCAAAAGCAAACAGTCATTAAGGTTAGGGCTCAACAATTAATGTCAAGTCACGCCGACCCAGAATGGCTAGTATTTTTTTTATAAAAACATCTACAATTTGGTTATGTGTCAAAAGTCAAAGCCATTTTCAATATCTGTCTATTTTTGCAAAATGTCCCAAGTATAAAATTTTCATAAATAAACTATTTCAAAATTCTTGCAATTTTAGCCTGATGTTTCAATGTCTTACAAAATTCAATGCTAGATGTGCTATTAGGCATAGGGCTTAGGCCGTTTCTGCAAATTTTAAAGCCAAGAACCAGTTGGACTATGTCTTACTGCCCATGTTGAAATTGTTTGCGTAAATGATCCTGCTAGTATAATTGATTGAGAATTGCAGCCTAGACTTGGAAAATGACTTTTAGAACTAAAGCATAATTTTTGTTGCTTCACTATTTCTAGCATCCCACGGGCGGGAACCACTTTTTAAGGGACTTGGGGAAGTGCCTAACACCTTCTTCCCCGAGTCATTTGGACTTCTTACCCTCGAATCTCTGAAAATGTGATTATTTGCATGAAACCCAACCTTAGTCATTTAGGTGGTCTAATACACCTTAGAAAATACATATTAGGTGGCGACTCCAATTTCAAACTGAACCGAGTTACCTAGTCAAACCCAAGCCTTGACTCGCTCCGAGTCGGGTAAAAAAGTGGGGTGCGATAGAATGACGACTCCGCTGGGGATACTCAAAGTCCTAATCGCAACGAGTTTTTTTTGTTGGGATTTTATTGTCTATTATCTTGCTTATTATTATTATTATTATTATTATTATTGTTATTATTATTATTACTATTATTATTATTATTATTATTATTATTATTATTATTGCTGTTGTTGTTGTTGTTGTTGTTGTTGTTGTTGTTGTTGTTGTTGTTATTATTATTATCTACTAACTTGTTTTCTTTATTTATTATTATGTACTTTTGAAAATTTGTGATATTTATTGACATTCTTCACTTATACTCCTCCACTCCTGTAAAACGATACTTTGCACACACACAAGCGATTACATGGATCTCACGGTCGTAACACCTCAAAAAATCCTTTCGGAGGGACGTTTGAAATATAGTTGGTCCGTGGTACCACCAACAATTTCAAACGATCCCACCCCTTGGTCGTCCACCTTGGGGAACCGTGTCTAGAATTACACCACGCTTGGAATGTAATATGCATGCATCATGCCGTAGGAAGAGCTTGTCTAAACAACTTGACGGGTTTTTAACCCCAAAGGAACGTCTGGACATGCTTATATGCATTTGAGGGAAAAGAAAAGATAAAAAAAGAAGAAGAGAGAAACGAAAAGTGAGATGAAAATAAATACGTATTTTTATTGTCCAATTGTTCTCAAAAGGGGATGGGGATTTTAATTATTTATTTGCTCTTTTCTTTTAGGTCATCATGAGTCAAAAGTTTTATTATTTTGGAATGACTATAGGTGCACCTCTTGCATTGACTAATTGGTGGAACAACTTGTCATTGAGAAAATAAACGGAAGTACGCCAACACTTAGGGTATTTGGTTTCTCTGTTAGAAATGGAACTATGTAGGGAAATGATTGAAGTGTCAGTATCATTTTGGGATGAAAAACTAAATGTGTTTAGATTTGGGGACATCGAGTTAACACATTTGCTAGAAGAGATGGGGGGATTCATATCAAATTCAGGACTAGACAAACATCGATGGCAAAGGAGTCGCATTTTGGCTCCCAGCGTCCCTACACCCGAGGAGTTTCGTAAGAAATTGGGGATGGTAGCAGGTGTGAACGTAGAATTTTTATAACAAAAGAAAATACCCTTTTCTTATCTCTACGACAGGTTCGGGTATTTGGGTGCTTTCGATGACCGTAAAAAAGAATTCAAATCCTACAGTGACTGGAGAAAAGCTAGATCATTTACATTTGCCATTTGTTTCCTAGGGGTAATGGTGTTTCCTAAAAGCTCGGATCACAATATATGTTCGAGGCTTATCATGGTTATTGATGCGGTGTTCAATGGGATTGATGGTTATCGCTACACTATAGTCCATATGATTATGGCAGACATTTATCGGGCTTTGGGTTGTTACAAAAGGGGAGCGAAATATTTTCAAGGGTGTAATCTTCTATTGCAAGCGTGGTTGAGGGAGCATTTGAGAAAGGTGAAAGGTTCACAAGAAGTGTCTAACCCAACTGGTTCAAATTACTTGATTGGAGAACGGTACGGGGTTCCAAAATTTAAGTAGCCAAGCAGCACAGAGAAATGGGTAAGGTTGTTTGAAAATATAACGGAGGATTCGATTCAATGGATGTTCACCTGGTTCCCTTCATCAGAATTTATTATCAGCTCTAAGAAGGCATCATTTGTTATACTTATGGGATTGCGAGGCCTCCAACCCTATCAACCACTAAGGGTCATGGGGCAGGCAGGGAGAAAGTAAATCGTCCCACTTATACTGGACACGAAGGCCTACCAGGTCGACTATATTGAAAACATTGTCCCAAGAGTCAAAAGCATTAGGAAGTCCTGGGCAGGTAGACCAGTCATGGGGGAGAAGTCATTAGCGCCAGATAGATACAATGCCGGATGCAAACCAAACTACATCAGTTGGTTGCGTTCTAGCATGAAGGGAAATGTGGTAGTAGGGCCGGGCCGAGGGAATGACATAAGAGACCGAGAAGTGGAGGCTCAAGTTCGATACCGTGAGTTCATGTTGAAAGCTGTTAAAATGGACAAAGAACACAGAGAGGAGATCGAAGTATGGAGGAAACATACATTGGATTTGGAAGAAAAGATAGAGGCGTTGGGGAAAAAACTTGAACAATAGAATTCAGAATGTGTTGTAGTAGACATCTTGCACCTAGTTGCGGTCAAGGGATACTTAACCAAAGCTATGGAAGAAATCAAGGAGGTTTCACGAGAAGCAAAAAGAGCCAGGCGGGAGAAGGAGCGTGTTGCTTAGTCTAGTGTCATTTTCATTTCTTTTTTATTTTTTATGTGTTCAAAAAAGTCGTCATGTATATTTTGGGAAATTATGAGAACAGTTGGCAACAAAATGCATACTTATTTTCTTTTGCATCATGATAAACCTAGGAAGGCTAGACGTCCTTGGCACATCATAGTCCATTAGTAAACCTCGTCCAAACGTCGAAAGGGTCCTTGACCCGAAAACGGCAAGCTAGCATCCCTGCATGGATTTTAAGAAGTACTTGCGCCTAATATTGATCGTTTGCTCGAGTGTGGTCAAAGCATTAGAATCATTTTAATCTTTTTGTTTTGTTTTGTTTTCAGACTATGGCTGCAAGAGGCACACTTCACTTTGAAACCTTTTTTCAAGCTCCTCACTTGATCAAACTTTGGTGGGAAGATTTGGCAGCGGTCAGCAGGATTCATGTTCAAAAAATGTTGGGAGAATTGGTAGCTCTCAAGGCTTACACTACTATGCCTGGTCTAGCCAAAGCTGCTACACATTTTTGGGATTACAAAAGGGCGGTGTTTCATTTCAATGGTTTAGAGTTGGCGCCGATGTTAGAGGAAGTTGGAGGTTTGGCGGGGTTAACATCTGGGCCCGAGACCATGATTTACCCCCCGAGAAGTAGAGCCCAAGGAGTTCATTGAACTGTTGCAAGCTCCCTATGACCCATATGTCGAGGGAGTACGTGATGGAAAGGTTACCTTGGAATTCTTATATTCTAGATTTGGAGATCCAACTCATAGGCACAATTTGACTGGAGCATGGAAAATTCAAGATTGGGAATGGACTGAGTCTACTGCTTTCATCATTGCTTTTCTGGGAAGCGTGGTATTCCCTGAAAGAGAGGGAAAGATCGACATAAGGATGGGAATGGTAGTTGAAGGATTGCGTAAAGGTTCTCACAAGCGAAAAGTGAGTTTGGTTCCGATGATCGTGGGAGAAATCTACAGGGCTCTGACCAAGTGTAGAAAGGAGTTGACTTCTTTGAAGGATGAAATCTCTTGCTGCAAATTTGGTTGATAGAACACTTACACAAAGTCACAATTAGCCTGGTAGCACCAAGGACGATAAGTACTTGCATGGCTGGCACGACAGTACGGGAAGACCCTGCAAACATGCGAGGATGGTACGCCAAGTTCGAAGAGTTATAAGATGTGTAATGGGTAATAGAGGATTGTTCTTGCTTCACTGTTTCTATGAAAGGTCAAGACACTACCTTCTTGATATTGATTGCAAGGAACTCACCACTACGTTCCCCTAAGGATCCTCCGGCAAGTAGGAATGACACAGCAAACCCCCCAGCTGACAAAAGAAATGAGTTTCAATGTTGGCATGAAAAACATTGAACACCCGATGGTTGGTACGATATTGACAATGTAGGAAAGGAGGGTAACTACGCAGTTTTTCCACGGCCGAGACAACAGGGTGAATCCGGGCACCACATTGACCTATCCTCAATGGCTCAATGAAGAAAGAGAGAAATTCTGATCAAAGACCATATTGAAAAGGAAAGCTAAAGCTCCAAGTATTGTTGAGAATTACAAGAGAGCGACACAAGTTCGATCAAAAGAGGAAGGAGTTTAGCAAAACACAAGAAAGGGAGATGAGAAGGCAATATAGGAAAAAAATCAAAGGAGATGAACTCAAGTACTGGATAAGCAAGACAATAGCAGCCAGACAAGTCGCTGGAAGTTTTCAAGATCTACTCAAAGTTTGGGGAGAATAATTCAAAGCAGTACCATTAGCAAAGAAAGAGACAATGGGAGTGGAAATCTGCGAATTCTTCGCAAAAGCTTTGGGTGACATGCAAGCTGGGAAGGACCTTATGGAGATATTTGTTGTCCCTCCACCAGCAAACTTAGCAAATGAACCAAAAGAAGGAATCCAGGAAAAGGATGAGGAAGAAGATGTTAAAGATGATGCTTGATCCAAGAACCTATTTGCTTGGCACATAGTCCAGTCATCCTTAGTCGAGTCATTTTTCTTTTCAAGTTGTCCCTTTTGTTCAGTCAAGTCGTTGTCTTTTCCTTTCAAAACTAGTGATTTTAATAAAGCCAAGCAAATCAAATAAAATTTTATTATTTTGGATTTTTAGACTTGTGTTGATTATGCTCAAGCAAACGAAACGGCGTATTTGGCGCAAACATTACTTCGAATCATCGATATGCCTACCTCTGGCATAAAAGAGGTCCCCTGCATAGTAGGACGTGAATTTATGATATTAATTCTCTAACACCTTACCCACATTGTTTTATCCCAAATTCCCAAAGTTTGGTTTGTGCATTCTGGCTGCGCCGCAGTACCGGTTGAGATCCAGAGGATCAATTCCAACACCTCCCCATTTACCTACAAGAACAAGGACGAGACACAATATTATGGCTGAGTTTGACAAAGTTGAAAATGCTGGACGAACTCCTGGAAAGAAAGGTTTGGTCGCATACAAGGAATATGCTAAGCTGGAGCAAAGGTTGTTTGAGTTAGAGAATAGAATTCCTCTTGTCCATGATGATGGAACCATCGAACCAAACAAAACTTCCCATCCTCACGGCAAAGATCCACTGTTCCCTGAGAAAGAAATCCCATACCCCACTTACATCGCACCACCAAAAGCACCACAAAACAATCTCCCTACCTTCACTGTCGAAACCAAAACCATTTTCTCACCCACCAAAGATCACGACATGTATGCATGGACATGGGAAGACTCAGACAACACTAAAGAGAAAGTCAAATGGTTGGTCGAAATGTTCAAGCAATTTCAAGGCACCAAAGAAACTAGAGGCCTGGCTTATGAAGACCTCTGCATGTATCCTAACTTGAAGTTGCCCGATAGTTACAAGACACCTAAGTTTAACATGTTCGATGGCAGTGGTGATCCGATTGCTCATTTAAGGTCATACTGTGACAAGCTGGTTGGGGTTGGAAATGATAAGAAGATTCGAATGCAGTTGTTCAACCGTAGCCTGACTGGCGATGCACTGGTGTGGTACTCAAAACAACAAACAAAGAAGTGGACAAGTTGGGAAGCAATGGCTGTAGACTTTGTTGACAGTTTCGGGCACAACACTGACGTCATGCCGGATTGTTTCTATCTGGAGAAGTTGAAGAAGAAGCCTACTGAAACCTTTAGGGAGTTTGAAACTAGGTGGAGGGCAGAAGCTGCTAAGGTCCAACCCAGGGGCGGATCCAGGATTCTGAGGTACCGGGTGCCATATTGGTTTAAACGTAAATGTGTCGATATTTACACTGTCCAGATTTTTTTTCGTCTTTTCAGTTCATATACACGAATCGATTAAACTAAAAAATATAATATTAATGACAAATAGGAGGCAAGATTAAAAGTTTCAAAAGATTCTAATGAGCTTAGGTTTTATTAAAAAATTAAGTGATTTATTAATGATTAATAATAGCAAAAATTGAACAAATTTACAAATAAAATAGTTGAAAAGGAGACATATGAAATAAATAAAAAAAATTACCAAATAGGGCTAGGAAATAAATAAAAAAGAAGTGAATACCTTATAAAAGGAGGGAGTTTTTGGTCAACACTCCAGCAAGCTTGATTTTTATTGGAAATTGTTGGAACTTGGAAGGACCAGGGGCTGTTTCGATTTTGGATTGGAGGTCATATGGGGGAAGGAGTAGTCGCTAGTTTATAATTGAGTAAAGAAGGGTTGATTTTTGATTTGGGTAAAGGAGACAAGTAGGTCAATGAAATAAAAAAATTTAAAAAAAAAAGTCAAAAGTTGTTGTCATAATTATAAAAGCAAGTCAAATAATTAATGAGAGAGAGAAATCAAAAAACAAAAGAAAAAGAAAATACAATTTAAGTGGGAGGCTATGTATGTAGGCACACATGGGAGTCTGGGACTATAACTATGCATAAAAACTTAAAAAAGAAAGTGCTTCTAATGGGATTCGAACCTGGGTATTTGGGGAGGAAGCAAAGACCCTTACCATTGGCACTCAGGAGCTTTTATTATTACAGGTGTCAGTTTAAGTATTTGTACTATTTTCAATATGGATATACCAATATATACACAGTTTCCGCCGGGGCGGCACCCGCTACCCTTAAGGTAAATCCGCCCCTGGTCCAACCTTACTATGGACGACACAGAGATAGTAGCGAATTTCATCTGCATACAAGAAGATGTCTATTTTGACAAAATGCTGAATATGCAAGACAAGAAGTTTGGAGATTTGATCAAGATTGGTGACATTGTTGAAGATGGATTGAAAACTGGCAGGATTGTTAGCTTGGCCGCACTACAAGCCACTAACAAGGTATTGCAAACTGGTAGCACAGGGACATCGAAGATAAAGAAGGACGACGTTTCTTTGGTTGCTGCATCACTTGACCACTCTCCTACCCATAACCACTACTACCAAACACCACCTCTACCATACCCATATGTTCCACCATCGCCCGCTTATCCAGTCTACAACACACAGCACATCTTCCAAAATCCACCTCCACAAAGACCATCATATCCACAAAGCCCAAACAATAAAAATACCAAGACCTACCCGCCAAGACCTCGCACAGACAAAATCCCAAGACCTAAAAGAAACTACACCCTATTGGCCGAATCCCGTACCCAGCTATTTGAAAGACTCAAAGCAGTCGGCCACATACAATCTGCCCCATTCAAAATACCAGATAGAATCTCACCTTTCTTCGACCAAACCAAAACCTGTGCCGACCACTCTGGGGACCTGGTCATGACACCTAAAAGTGCTATGATCTAAGAAACAAAATACAAGACCTAATCGATCAAAAGGTGATACACTTGAAGGCACCAAATGTGCACAAGAATCATTTACTTGATCACGGAGATAATAGAGTGAAATTGATCGAGTTAGATGAGGAATGCAATTTAGAAGGAACCATTGTCAAAGCAAAAGAAGCTACACCAGCATTTGCTTCTGTTGCCCAAGCCGCTAAAGCACCAGAGCCTATTGAAGTAGAGGTGGCTCCAAAATTCTACGTTGACGTAGTCCCTCCCTACGATGACAAAGCAGTTCCAAAGGATTATGAAGCAGAGAAAAAAGGCAAGTCGTAATTGAGACCATTGCAGCACAAGGGATGACTAGGAGTGGGAGGATCTACACTCCCGAGCATCTTGTTCAAGGTAGGCGAGGTACCAGCGATGAGGAGTCCGAAGAATTGTGGAAGAAAGTTCAAGCAAAAGAATACTCCGTGGTTGAACATTTGGGCAAGACTCCTGCACAGATCTTTGTTCTGGCTCTACTTCTTAAATCAGAGAGCCACCAAAATGCCTTGATGAAAGTGTTAGATGAAGCACATGTCCTGGTGATCACCACAGTCAAGAACTTGGCTAGCATGGTTGGGCAAGTCATGGAATCCAATCGAATCGCCTTCCACGAAGATGAGCTACCACCAGAGGGGTTGAGTCATAACAAGGCGTTGCATGTCACCATCAAATGCAAACACTAGTTTGTAGGGAGACTTCTGATCGACGGAGGGTCTGGCTTGAATATATGCTCGTTCATCACTTTGAAGAGAATGGGGATTGATTAAAGCAAGATTAGAGAAAGTGACATGAAGGTAAAGGCGTTCGATGGGTCATAAAGAAGCACCGCTGGGGAGATCGACTCAACTATCATAGTCGGTCCTGTGGAATTCACTGCTGAGTTTCATGTCACAGACATCTCTGCTTCTTATAACTTGTTTCTAGGAAGACCTTGGATTCACATGGCTGGAGCAATCCCTTTACCTTGAACCAGGCAGTGAATTTCGAGTGGGAAAACAAAGAGGTGGTAGTGTTTGGCGAAGGGAGCAACTCTATTTACAAGGAACAAACCATACCAGCAATTGAGGGGAACACTTCTGACAGACAAACCTTCTATATTGTGGAGCTTGTGGGAGCAGTGCAGGGTAGCCGAGGAGGATACCGCAAGAATTACAACAAGAGTTGGAATCCCAATAGGTATAAGAAGAACATTGACACAGTCCAAGGAGGATATACTGCACACTTTACTCCTAAACTCATCAACGCACCACCAGGGACTGAGGAGAAAAGGAGAAATTTTACAGTGCTTATTGGGATGGCCGAGGCAAAGGCTATGAAGGGAGAAACTTAGTCTGGGAGCCCGTCATATCTGATTGGTGTGTGCCTTCATGAGAGTTTTGTGAGACCATACCTGCTAAAACAGAAAAGCGATCGGTGTACCCACCCAATGCCCGTCCTGACTGGAAGCGCATTTCTAAAGAAACAAGAGGAAGGCAAGAATGGCTGCCTAAAATACTCGAGCCTGAACCTATGGAGTTGATGATTGAGGAGCCCTACGTACCCCCACATCCTGCGAAGTGGCCTAGAGACTGGGTTATAGGCATTATGATTAAAAAAAAAAAAAAAGGCTACGAACCTGGGAAAGTTTTGGGCAAGAACTTAGCTGACATGGTTGAACCCATTCGAATCGTGATGAGGCCCAACAAGGAGAAAGCCGGCTTAGGGTATATTGTGACTTATTAGAAGAGTATGAAAGAAGCTTCGTTGGACTTCAAATACTACAAGAGAAGCATCAAAACTCTCCTACATATTTTTGTCTCGTCTGGTTACTTGGATAGTCCTAAGGGGAGGTATCTGTAGAACAAGAGGTTGAGCCGAAGATTGCTGATGCTGAAGAGGATTTTTTGGCAGGCATGCAAAAGCTGTTCCTATCTGACAAAGACTGTTGTGTAATTCGAGAAGAGCACGATGAACCTCCTGGCCTTGCAAAAGCTGAATCCGAAGATGCACTCAACAACTAGACCAGCAACCTAGCCCGAGCTTATCGCGGACCTTGGTAGAGCTAGGGGATAGAACTTATTTTTTATGCTTTCTAAACTAAAACCCGACCTCGAGTCGTGGAACTTGCATTTTCTTTTTTTTTTTCTTTTTTTCTTTTTAACATATCTCCCTGCAAACTTTGTTTTGCAAGGAATAAAACACTGCTCTGTTTCCTTCTTATTCTATTTTAATCTTTTAATTACGCAATATTTCACTTTTCAGCATTCAAACTAATAATTCCATTGAGTCCGCGACTGCAACGTGTAATGAAACTACAGAGCTTGACGAACATGATTTTGACTATGATGAGTTTGATGAGGCAACACAAGAGAAAATTGAAAGATTTGAAAATAAGCCTAAACCAAATCTAGAAGAGACTAAGGTGATAAATCTGGGAGATGATAAAACAGTAAAAGAGACGACGACCAGTGTGCATCTCACCGCAGAAGATAGAAAGCAATATATTAAATTTCTTAAAGAATATGAGGATGTTCGCATGGTCGTATGATGACATAACTTGCATAAATACGGACGTGGTGGCCCTCAAATCGCCTATCAATCCAGGCTTTTTGCCAGTCAAACAAAAGGCCCGAACTTTTAAGTCATCGACCTTGGTAAAAATCGGAGAAGAAGGGACCAAACAGCTCAATGCAGGGATTTTAAAAACAGTCAAATACCCGACTTGGTTAGCCAACATTGTCCCAGTGCCAAGAAAGATGGGAAACTCAGAGTTTGTGTAGACTATAGAAATATGAATAGAGGAATCCCAAAAGATGACTTTCCTTTGCCGAATATACACATCCTAATTGACAATTTGTGCAAAGCATGAACTTCATTCTTTCGTGGATTGCTTCGCAGGCTACCATCAAGTACTTATGGATGAGGAGGAAGCCGAGAAGATAGCTTTTACTACATCTTGGGGGACCTACTGCTATAAGGTAATGTCGTTTGGTTTGAAGAATGCTGGGGCTACCTGCATGAGGGCAATGGCGAATATGTTCCATGATTTGATGCACAAAGAAATTGAAGTATACGTGGATGATGTGATCATAAAATCAAAATAAAGCTCAGAACATCTGGACAATTTGCGCAAGTTTTTCAATCACTTGGGTAGATATAATTTGAAGCTGAATCAAGCAAAGTGTGCTTTTGGTGTTCCAGCAGGAAAGCTTTTGAGTTTCACTGTCAGCAGAAGAGGATTGAGTTAGACCCAGCCAAGATCAAAGCCATCAAAGAATTGCCAGCGCTAAAGAGTAAGAAAGAGGTTATGAGCTTCTTGGGACGACTAAATTGCATCAGTCGGTTCATAGCTCAATCCACGGTCATCTGTGAACCAATTATCAAGTTATTGAAGAACGATTCAGCGATTGAGTGGACGGAGGATTGCCAAAAAGCATTCGACAGGATAAAGGAGTATCTATCATGCCCACCCGTGCTAGTTCCACCCGAACCTGGGAGACCTTTGATTTTGTACCTGTCTGTGGTAGATTCAGCATTTGGATATGTATTAGGACAACATGACTCAACGAGAAGAAAGGAGCAAGTAATATACTATCTGAGTAAGAAGTTCACTCCTTATGAAGCCAAGTACACACTGCTGGAGCGTACTTGTTGTGCATTGACCTGGGTGGCACAAAAATTAAGACACTACCTGACATCCTATGCAACCTTGCTGATATCAAGAATGGATGATCTCAAGTATATCTTCCAAAAGTCGATGCCTACCGGGAAGTTGGCCAAGTGGCAAATGCTACTCAGCGAGTTCGACATCACTTTTGTTACTCGAAAGACGGTAAAAGCTCAAGCCTTAGGAAACCACATAGCCGAGAATCCTGTAGATGATGATTATGAGCCTTTTTACACCTATTTCTCAGACGAAGAAGTCATGTTCGTGGGGGAAGACATCACAGAGGAATATGACGGTTGGAGATTATTCTTTGATAGAGCGGTAAACTTCAAAAGAGTCGGCATTGGAGCGGTACTAGTCTCCGAGACTGGTCAAAATTATCCTATCACAACCAAACTAAGGTTTCCTTGCACCAATAACATGGAAGAATATGAAGCGTGCATCCTGGGTCTTAGAATGGCGGTAGACATGAACATACAAGAGCTGTTGGCGATTGGAGATTCTGATTTGTTAATTCACCAAGTCCGAGGAGAATAGCCAGCAAAGAATTATAAAATATTGTCGTACCTTGAGTGCATAAAAGATCTGAAGCAAAGGTTCACTAAGATAGAGTTCCGGCATGTACCTAGGCTGTAAAATGAATTCGCAGATACTTTGGCCACCATATCCTCCATGATCAAGCATCCTGACAAGAACTACATTGATTCAATACTCGTGGCAGTGAGAAAGAAACCAGCATATTATTATCATGTGGAAGAAGAATTGGATGGACAACTGTGGTTTTATGACATTAAGAGATTTCTCAAAGATGTCACTTACCCGAAAGATGCAATAAACCTTCAAAAGAAGACATTGAGGAGATTGGCAAGTGGTTTCTTTTTGAATGGCGAAGTCTTATACAAAAGAACACCTGATTTAGGTTTGCTGAGATGTGTAGATGCTAAAGAAGCTGCGACACTGTTAGAAGAAATACATTCTGGGACGTGCGGCCCTCACATGAATGGATTTGTGCTTGCAAAGAAGATCTTAAGAGATGGATATTTTTGGATGACAATGGAGCTTGATTGCATAAGGCACGCAAAGAAGTGTCATCACTGCAAAGTCCACAGAGACATGATTCGAGTACCTCCCACCGAGGTGAATGTTATGGGATCACCTTGGACCTTTGCCGCCTGGGGAATGGATGTCATAGGACCTATCAAACCTGCCGTATCGAACAGACATTGTTTCATATTGGTAGCCATTGATTACTTTACCAAATGAGTGGAAGCTGCATCGTACAATTCAGTGACAAAGAAAGTAGTAGCAAACTTCGTTCGTGATAAAATAATCTGTAGATTCGGTATCCTCGAGTCAATCATCACTAACAATGGGTCTAATCTCAATAGTGACTTGATGAAAGAAGATTGTGAAGACTTCAAGATCAAGCATCGAAATTCCATTGCATACAGACCTCAAATGAATGGAGCAGAAGAGGCAGCCAACAAGAACATCAAGAAAATACTGCACAAGATGACTGACAATTCGAGGCAATGACATGAGAACTTACCCTATGCTTTGTTAGGGTACCGCACCACAGTGAGAACATCAATAGAAGCCACTCCTTACCTATTGGTTTATGGTATTGAAGCGGTAATACCAGCAAAGGTCGAGATACCATCTCTGAGGATCATTCAAGAAATACAATTGAAAGACGCTGAATGGATCCGAGGGGGTGGAATAATTAGCAATCATCGATGGCAAAAGGATGAACGCAATATGTTATGGGCAATTATATCAGAAGAAAATGACAAAAGCATTTAACAAGAAAGTTTGAGAAAGGTCTTTCGAACTGGGGCAGTTAGTGCTGAAGAAAATATTCCCTAATCAAGAAGAGGCAAAAAGTAAGTTTGCACCAAATTGGCAAGGGCCATACATGGTTCACCGAGTTCTGACCGAAGGAGCACTAATATTGGCAGAGATGGACGGAGAAGTGTGGTCGAAACCAATCAACGCAGACGCCGTCAAGAGATACTATGTCTAAGAGCTTGCATTAGTTAATGGTTTTACTATTCTGCAATATATCATGTAATCTGGAACTACGTTACGACCTATTCCCCAAGTGGGATACGTAGGCAACCTACCCAAGGTTCGGTCGCATAAATATATAAAATTTATTTTTTCCCCACGAAGTAGACACCGGGGCAGAATTTTTTGAGGAACTCTCAAAAATTCCAAAAGGACAGGTAAGAATTGACACTGGGGCAGAAAATTTTGAGACCCTCTCAAAAAAAATTTCAAAAAGAAAGCAAAATGAAGAAACTGGGGCAGCCTCAAAATTCATTCAACGAGAAGTTAGCATGACCCAAGGAACAACGACCATAATTTTACACAATGCAGTTTACGATTCAATTGAATAAATACTTTTCTTCTTATAAAAGCTTTTTCAAAATATTTTCACTATATTCTTTATTTCTTTATATATCCCCACAAGCTTGACTGAGGTCCCGACATTCAAGAAGAGAAGGCGCAAAGCAAGCCAAGAATGCACAAACTAAACCATCTCCCCGCACAACTCACAAATCTTTCTTTGAACGCAGGCACGGGGGTACACAGCTCGATATGACAACTTTTCTTCGATATGCTTTATATTGCAGGGTATATAGCCTGAAGGGTAGACAGCCCGATGAGAAAGATTGGCATGACAAAGGATAGATACCCTGAAGGGTGGATAGCTCGATGAGAAAGATTAGCATGACCAAGGGTAGACAGCCCGATAAAAAATGATATGGCAAAAGGTAGACAGCCTGGAGTGTAGACAGCCCTGTGAAAGGGATGGCATGGAAAAGGGTAGACAACCTGGAGGGTAGAATGCCCGATGAGAAATATTGGCAAGAC
The DNA here is from genome assembly GCA_037355625.1 of Petunia x hybrida. Classification (NCBI taxonomy): domain Eukaryota; kingdom Viridiplantae; phylum Streptophyta; class Magnoliopsida; order Solanales; family Solanaceae; genus Petunia; species Petunia x hybrida. The sequence continues at coordinate 763,718 of JBBBVM010000046.1, read as the reverse complement.
AAAGAGTAGACAGCCCGGAGGGTAGACATCCCAATGAAAAAGATTGGCATGATAAAGGGTAGACAACCCGGAGGGTAGACAGCCCGATAAAAAATGAAATGGCAAAAGGTAGACAGCCTGAAGGGTAGACAGCCCGGTGAAAGGAATAGCATGACAAAGGGTAGACAGCCTGGAGGGTAGACAGCCCGATAAAAAATGAAATGGCAAAAGGTAGACAGCCTGAAGGGTAGACAGCCCGGTGAAAGGAATAGCATGACAAAGGGTAGACAGCCTGGAGGGTAGACAGCCCGATGAGAAAGATTGGCATGAAAAATGGTAGACAGTCCGGAGGGTAGACATCCTGATAAAAAATGATATGACAAAAGGTGTTACACCCCATATGCCTAAAGTGACGTATATCATTCTAAAGACATGTTAAGAATTATTTAAGTGAGTTTAAAGTCATAATATGACCATATATGATGTTTATATATCGGATATAAAGTTTGGAAAAAATCAGATTTAAGTTGCGAAAGAACCGACAAAGGAATTGCCTTGTAACGAAGCTTTTTCAAAAATTAATTTCGTGTGTTATATGAAGTATTTTGGGGACATATCATATACTAAATTGAAGGTCTTGGAGTGTATTTTCCAAAAATTTTGATGGTTTGTTTATACAACATATAGATAAAAAGATATGAGCATCAGAAATCAGGCCAGAAAAAAGGACATAAGCGCAATAGAGGACTAAAACTGAAATGTTTCAAGTATAAAAGGAAAAAGTCATCATCTTCTCGTCATTTTCCAGAAACTTCATGATAGAAGCAGTTTGGTCTTGGTTATAAAGCCATTTTGATGGTTTTGAAGAAAGAACATCAATCTTAACTCAAAATTGAAGACGGATTGCGTCAAAACGCTCTACGCGATTAAGGTAACGTTATGCTACCTTCAATTTCGTCTATAGTTTGAGTTTTAGAATTACTTCATGGCTAAGTAAAGTATCCAAATTCTATGTTATAGCTTGTTTAAGCTTTAGAAGGTGTGGAATTCAAGGGAAACAAAGTTTAGAAGCAAGAAACATTAAAGGTATGTAAGGCTAAACCTTTCTTTTGGCAAGGCATGTATCTTTTAGCTTTTGAAGCTTTTCTCAGTTCTAAACTTAGTGTTTCTTGTGAGAAACTGGTATGGTATCAAGTAAACCTTGTATATACTTAATTTGGTACTAAAATCCAAGGTGAAAGACGTCCGAATCAGCAAGATAAAACGTTTCAAAATTTGGAAAATCATTTTGATCTTTGGGCAGCTGTTAGTATATTCATCATAACTCCTTGTACAAAATTGATATTTAGATGCTTTAAGAATCCCCAGAACCCTACGACATATATCTAAAACTTTCATGAAGTCTATATCTTTGATCTACACTCTGAAAATTAGGTTGAAAGTCAGGACAGTGGTGCTGTCCAAACATTATATCTGCGGATTTGTTATGTCATATCCAGTTGTCTCATCTTGATATCCGTTTAACATGTTTATGATATCAGTTTATCCGGGTATCCATTCCCGTGTATAGTATAGTGCTGGTTCTATTTTTGTGGATCATCCAGTTTCAGGGGAAACTCTGCCAAAATTTTTATAGAAATTCAAAGAGTTGAACAAATTCTGAGTTCTAGGTTGTGTCTATAATTCTATCCAGAGTTTTCTTATCATTCCTTTGAGTCCATATCTATTGTTGCCACATGTGTTATGCCTCATACATGCTTATGCTTATATTGTGATCATGTTATGTGTGATTTAAAGTCCCCCATAGAGGCTGGACATTGGACACACAGTCCGGTCGCGTGTGATACTACCCGTCTGGGGGATACAGCCCCTCTGGTTCAGGCGGGAGTTGAAACACCTAGTGTGACCGGGTGTCATTCACACACTCTGAACAGAGAGATTAGATATTACTGGCTGGGGAGGACATAGCCCATAACACCCGCCAGGTTTGTTATATACGCGTATATAGCCAGAGTATGCACTGCATGATTATACATGAGGTTAGCTCCGGTTTTCAGTTACCTGATTTGGGGGGATACAACCTATAACACCAGACAGGTACTAGTTCAGATGTTCAGTTACCTGATTTGGGGGGATAAAGCCCATAACACCAGACAGGTACCAGTTCAGATAACAGTTCAGTTTTAGCTCAGTACCAGTTATCAGTTCTCAGTTATTAGCCACCAATTCTTAGCGTCAGGATCAGTTGACAGTTATCAGTTCCAGTTTCTAGTTACCATTTATCAGTCATATTACAGTTATTTATCAGTATAGTTCAGCTCAGTCTTCAGTTTCAGATTTAGCTAGACTTCAGTTTATATTCAGATCATGTTTAGTACGCTCTTCAGATTTCCAGCTATATTGCAATGCTCCAGCTCATATTTACATATTTATTCCAGCCTTACAGTTTCATTCAGCTATTATATATTATATGCTCATGCCTTACGTACTTGGTACATATCATACTCACGCCCTTTTCTGGGGTGCTGCGTTTCATGCCGCGCAGGTGCAGATAGATCAATGCTTGGACCACGTTAGTAGGCCATCTATCAGCTATTGGAGTCACTCCGCTTACTCCCGGAGTTACTTATCTTTTAGTATGTGTACAGTCAGCCAGTTTGGGTATGGCAGGGCCTTGTCCTGTCCTTTGTATATTCAGTTCAGCACTCTTAGAGGCCTGTAGATATGTCCCTGTGTGGTTCTATCAGTATGTTATGTATGTCAGGTTATGTTAGCCTTGTCAGCTTTTTGCATTGCATAGTTCTTATCAGCTAGGTTTATGTTTATTCCATTTATTAGTTATATTCATGGTTAGCAGATTATCAGCAGGATTAGTGATGATCGACACTTAGTGTTGGTCATCCGTCGCGACCCTAAGTTGGGTCGTGACAAAAGTGGTATCTGAGCAGTTCAGTCCTAAGGTGTCTACAGGCCATGTCTAGTAGAGTCTTGTTCAGGAGTACGTTGCGCGCCATACCTTTGAACAGGAGGCTGCAAGGCACTTTAGGACAGTTGTATTTCTTTCTTCTTTAGATCGTGCGATAGAGCCATAATTATAGAATTCAGCCCTCTAACAATAGTGTTTTCAGCAAATCGATGCCGCCGAAGAAACTAACAGATGCCCAGAAGCTATTGCCGGCCAGGGTACTAGTAGAGTGCCACCTGAGGTGGATGAGAGTGAGGAGTCCAGACCTGAGGCTCCATCTGAGACCTCACAGATCCCCTTAGTTCAGGGCGATATTAGGGGTACCCCAACTACCGCAGCTACTGTACCTCCAGCTCCTCTACCCAATAGTCAGGGGTAGGAAATGAGGGATGCCATCAGATTATTGACCAGTGTTATAGTTGCTCAGACTAGACAGCACAGTGCAGATGCCCGTGGAGATACTGGATCCAGGATCAGGGATTTTATCCGACTAGAGCCTCCAGTCTTTACTGGATATTGTACAGGAGAGGACCCTCAAGATTTTCTAGTGAGGATAACTAGGGTATTGAGGGTCATGCACATCTCAGACACAGAGTTAGTAGAGTTGGCTGCATTCAGATTGCATGACCTAGCAGCAGGGTGATATCAGACATGGGAGCTATCTAGAGGGCCAGATGCTGCTGCCACGACTTGGAAGGAATTCTCAAATGCCTTCCTTCATCAGTATATGCCTATAGAGACACAGAGAGCCGTGCTAATCAGTTCCTAGCCTTGAGATAGGAAAGTTTGAGTGTAGAAGAGTATAATTATCACTTTAATTTCTTAGTAAGGTTTGCCCCCACTGTGGTAGCAAGTATGGAGGATAGAATTCACAGGTATGTAGTGGGACTTGGTCCACACCTGGAGAACGAGTGTATGACGGTTGTTATGCAGCCATGTATTATATCACGCATTCAGGCATTTGCTTTATCACTTGAGGAGAGGAAGTAGAAACAGAGAGCCGACAGGGATAGAGGGTTACATAAGGGGGACAGATTGTTTGGTTCATTTGGAGAGACATCTGGAGCGAGTAGACAGCAGAGTGTTAGACAACCACCAGCTAGTGTACCTCCAGAGTCTCGTGGCCTGAGATTTGATAGACCTTCTCAGTCCAGAGCTAGTCAAGCATCACGGACTTCAGGATTTCAGCGTCATAGTACTTCTATACCAGCCAGTCAGACATATCCCAGATGTTCGGATTGTGGTAGACGCCACTTGAGACCATGTATGTTAGGAGTTGATATTCGTTATATTTGTCAAAAAGCAGACCATTTCATGAGAGGTTGCCTGACTAGGGGTGTAGTGGTGCAGCCCAGCCAGCTAGACCAGCAGTTGCTTCCTCAGCACCAGCACGCCATCAGGGGCATGTTCTTTAGAATGGAACCTGCATAACTGAAAGAACTTAAGGAGCAACTGAAGGATTTGTTAGATAAAGGCCTCATCAGACCCAGCATTTCCCCGTGGGGAGCAACCAGTATTGTTTGTGAAAAAGAAAGACGGTTCTCTACTCATGTGCATAGATTACATACAACTGAATAAAGTCACAATCAAGAATAAATACCCTCTGCCCAGGATTGATGACTTGTTCGACCAACCCCAGGTTGCCAAGTGCTTCTCGAAGATAGATTTGCGATCAGGCTACCATCACAGTAGAGTCAGAGAATCTGATATACCTAAGACTGCATTCAGGACTAGGTATGGCCATTATAAGTTTTTAGTGATGTCGTTTGGACTCACTAATGCCCCTGCATTATTTATGAATCTGATGAACAGCGTATTCAGGCCTTACTTGGATTTATTTCTGATTGTATTTATTGATGATATTCTCATCTATTCAAAATTTGAATCAGAGCATGCAGAGTATCTACACCTAGTAGTGGGTACTCTTTGAGACCCACAATTATATGCTAAGTTTCAAAGTGTGAATTCTGTTAGATTCAGTGGCATTTCTTGGCCATATAGTTTCAGCAGAAAGAATTAAAGTAGATGATCAGAAGATCGAGGTTGTGAAGAATTGGCCCAGACCTACGACGCAAACTGAAGTACGTAGTTTTCTGGGTTTGGAAGCTTATTATAGAAGGTTAGTAAAGGGTTTTCCTCCATTGCAGCTTCACTGACCAAATTGACACAGAAAATAGCCAAATTTCAGTGGTGTGACTCTTGCGAGCACAACTTCCAAGAACTAAAGAACAAGTTGATAACAGCTCCAGTACTTACATATCCAGAGGGATCTGAGGGCTATGTCATTTACTGTGACGCTTCTCGAATTGGTCTTGGTTGTGTTTTGATGTAGCACGGAAGAGTTATTGCCTATGCTTCCAGGCAGCTGAAAAGGCACGAGCAGGACTACCATACTCATGATTTAGAGCTTGCAGTAGTCATTCATGCATTAAAGATTCAGAGACATTATTTGTACGGTGTTCATGTTAATATTTATACAGACCACAAGAGCCTCCAGTACATATTTATGCAGAAGGAGCTAAACCTACGACAGAGGCGGTAGCTAGAGTTGCTGAAGGGCTATGACGTGGACATTCTTTATCACCCCGGTAAAGCAAATGTTGTTGCTAATGCCCTTAGTCGTAAGTCTATGGGTAGTCTATCTTACTTACAGCCACAGAAAAGAGAGTTGGCTCATGCACTCCACCAGTTGGCAGCATGTGAATCAGATTAATAGATTCAGAAGATGCAGGAGTTACAGTTCAGAACACAGCCACTACTTGCCTAGTGACAGAAATAAAACAGCGCCAGTATGAGGATCCAGTTCTAGTTGAATACAGACAGATAGCCAGAAGAAAATTGGAGTCACCATACAGGGTTACTAGTCATGTGATTCTCATGTATAAAGATAGACTTTGTGTTCCTGATGTTGCAGATTTACGTGGACAGATTATGACTGAGGCACATTATTCCAGGTACACTATTCATCCAGGTTCGACTAAGATGTACCATGATCTTAAGCAGATTTACTGTTGGGACGGAATAAAGTGTGACATAGCAGAATTAGTGGCTCAGTGTTCTAACTGCCAGCAGGTTAAGGTCGAGCATAAAAAACCTAGTGGCTTGTTGCAAGAAATAGAGATTCCATCATGGAAATAGGAAGCAGTGAATATGGACTTCATTACAGGCTTGCCCCGTATGCGGAGCATGTATGACTCTATTTGGGTTATAGTTGACAGACTTACTAAATCAACTCATTTCTTGCATGTTAGAACTACATATACAGTGGAGGATTATTCTAGACTTTATATTAGAGAGATAGTGTGCCTATATGGTATTCCAGTATCTATCATTTCGGACAGGGACGCACAGTTTACAACTAATTTATGGCAATCCTTCCAGACGGGTTTAGAGACACAGGTGAATCTGAGTATAGCATTTCATCCCCAGACAGATAGACATGCTGAGTGGACCATTCAGACATTAGAAGATATGCTTAGAGCTTGTGTGTTAGATTTTAAAGGCAGCTGGAGTGAACATCTACCGTTGATAGACTTTGCATACAACAATAGCTATCATTCTAGCATACAGATGGTGCCATATCAAGCTTTGTATGGACGCAAATACAGGTCTCCTATAGGATGGTTCGAGGTTAGCGAGTCTCAATTGATATGTCCAGATTTATTCCAGCAAGCAGTGGATAAAGTCAAGTTAATCAGGGAAAAATTATTAATAGCACCGAGTAGACAGAAGTCCTATGCAGATAGCCGACGTCGAGATTTAGAATTTCAGATTGGCGATTGGGTATTCCTGAAAGTATCACCTATGAAAGGCGTTATGAGATTTGGAAAAAAGGGGAAGCTTAGCCCTAGATTCATTGGCCCATATCAGGTTATCAGGCGAGTTGGGCGTGTTCCCTATGAATTAGACCTTCCAGCAGACCTTCAGCAAGTCCATCCAATATTTCATGTTTCCATGCTCAGAAAAATATGTCGGAGATCCTTCTAGAGTTGTACTAGTAGACGATGTTCAGATCACAAAGCAGTTGACTTATGAAGAGGTGTCAGTTGCAATTTTAGATAGATAGATTCGTCGACTAAGGACGAAAGACATTCCTTTAGATAAGATGCTATATCAAAGCAATAATGTAGAAGAAATAACTTGGGAAGCTGAAAATAACATGAGAGCTAAATATCCACATCTCTTCACTACTTCAAGTAAGTAACAGATCGTTGCTTAATGCTTCTACATACTTCATTTAACATTCGAGGACGAATGTTCCTAACGGGAGAAGATTGTTACACCCTGTATGCCTAAAGTGACGTATATCATTCTAAAGACATGTTAAGAATTATTTAAGTGAGTTTAAATTCATAATATGACCATATATAATGTTTATATATCGAATATAAAGTTTGGGAAAAATCATATTTAAGTTGCGAAAAAACCGACTAAGGAATTGCCTTGTAACGAAGCTTTTTCAACAATTAATTTCATGTATTATATGAAGTCTTTTGGGGACATATCATATGCCAAATTGAAGGTCTTGGAGTGTAGTTTCCAACACTTTTGACGGTTTATTCATACAATATATAGATAAAAAGATATGAGCATCAGAAATTAGGCCAGAAAAAAGGACATAAGCGCAATAGAGGACTAAAACTGAAATGTTTCAACTATAAAAGGAAATATTCATCATCTTCTCGTCATTTTCCAGAAACTTCATGATAGAAGCAGTTTGGTCTTGGTTATAAATCCATTTTGATGGTTTTGAAGAAAGAACATCAATCTTAACTCGAAATTGAAGACGGATTGCGTCAAAACGCTCTACGCGATTAAGGTAACGTTATGCTACCTTCAATTTCGTCTATAGTTTGAGTTTTAGAATTACTTCATAGCTAAGTAAAGTACCCAAATTCTATGTTATAGCTTGTTTAAGCTTTAGAAGGTGTGGAATTCAAGGGAAACAAAGTTTAGAAGCAAGAAACATCAAAGGTATGTAAGGCTAAACATTTCTTTTGGCAAGGCATGTATCTTTTAGCTTTTGAAGCTTTTCTTAGTTCTAAACTTAGTGTTTCTTGTGAGAAATTGGTATGGTATTAAGTAAACCTTGTATATACTTAATTTGGTACTAAAATCCAAGGTGAAAGATGTCCGAATCAGCAAGACAAAACGTTTCAAAATCTGGAAAATCATTTTGATCTTTGGACAGCTGTTAGTATATTGATCATAACTCCTTGTACAAAATTGATATTTAGATGCTTTAAGAATCCCCAGAACCGTAAGACATATATCTAAAACTTTCATGAGTCCATGAAGTCTATATCTTTGATCTACACTCTGAAAATTAGGTTGAAAGTCAGGACAGTGGTGCTGTCCAAACATTATATCTGCGGATTTGTTATGTCATATCCAGTTGTCTCATCTTGATTATCCGTTTAACATGTTTATGATATCAGTTTATCCGGGTATCCATTCCCGTATATAGTATAGTGCTGGTTCTGTTTTTGCGGATCATCCAGTTTCAGGGGAAACTCTGCCAAAATTTTTGTAGAAAAGAGTTGGACAAATTCTGAGTTCTAGGTTGTGTCTATAATTCTATCCAGAGTTTTCTTATCATTCCTTTGAGTCCATATCTATTGTTGCCACATGTGTTATGCCTCATACATGCTTATGCTTATATTGTGATCATGTTATGTGTGATTTAGAGTCCCCCATAGAGGCTGGACATTGGACACACAGTCCGATCGCGTGTGATACTACCCGTCTGGGGGATACAGCCCCTCTGGTTCAGGCAGGAGTCGAAACACCTAGTGTGACCGGGTGTCATTCACACACTCTGACCAGAGAGATTAGATATTACTGGCTGGGGGGGACATAGCCCATAACACCCGCCAGGTTTGTTATATACGCATATATAGCCACAGTATGCACTGCATGATTATACATGAGGCTAGTTCCGATTTTCAGTTACCTGATTTGGGGGGATACAGCCTATAACACCAGACAAGTACTAGTTCAGATGTTCAGTTACCGGATTTGAGGGGATATAGCCCATAACACCAGACAGGTACCAGTTCAGATAACAGTTCAGTTTTAGCTCAGTACCAGTTCTCAGTTATTAGCCACCAGTTCTTAGCGTCAGGATCAGTTGATAGTTATCAGTTCCAGTTTCCAGTTACCATTTATCAGTCATATTACAGTTATTTATCAGTATAGTTCAGCTCAGTCTTCCGTTTCAGATTCAGCTAGACTTCAGTTTATATTCATATCATGTTTAGTACGCTCTTCAGATTTCCAGCTATATTGCTATGCTCCAGCTCATATTTACATATTTATTCCAGCCTTACAGTTTCATTCAGCTATGATATATTATATGCTCATGCCTTACGTACTTGGTACATATCGTACTCACGCCCTTTTTCTGGGGCGCTGCGTTTCATGCCGCGCAGGTGCAGATAGATCAATGCTTGGACCACGTTAGTAGGCCATTTATCAGCTATTGGAGTCACTCCGCTTACTCTCGGAGTTACTTATCTTTTGGTATGTGTACAGTCAGCCAGTTTGGGTATGGCAGGGCCTTGTCCCGTCCTTTGTATATTCAGTTCAGCACTCTTAGAGGCCTGTAGATATTTCCTTATGTAGTTCTATTAGTATGTTATGTATGTCAGCTTATGTTAGCCTTGTCAGCTTTTTGCATTGCATAGTTCTTATCAGCTAGGTTTATGTTTATTCCATTTATTAGTTATATCCATGGTTAGCAGATTATCAGCAGGATTAGTGATGATCGACACTTAGTGTTGGTCATCCGTCGCGACCCTAAGTTGGGTCGTGACAAAAGGTAGACAGCCTGGAGGGTAGACAGCCCGGTGAAAGGAATGACATGACATGGGGTAGACAGCCCGTTGAAAAGAACAGCATGGCAAAAGGTAGACAGCCCGAGGAAAAGAATGGCATAATATGTGGTGGACAACTTGGCATAACAAAAGGGTATACAGTCCAACGTGACGAGCACGCATGGCGAGAAACATCGGCAAGATGATCCAACGAATAGGAAAGTCTATTTATGCATTTACATACGCACTATTTTGCAAAACTCACTTCTATTGCAGAAAAAATTTGTTGCTCCCAAACGCACACGCAAGTATACGCGGTCGACAAGTAATAAAGTGATAAGATCGAGTATCATCCCACAGAGACTTGTGATTAACTATTATCTAAATCAAACAATTCCTAATTATTTAAACAAGCAAAGATTGTGATGGTTTATTGAGAATTAATCTAATTAAACTTAACTAAGTAATTATCCAGCAAATAGAACAAGTAGGAAGTCGAATTAAATAAGAGATATTGCTCCTGGGTTATGGAAAATCTACCAATCCTTTTAAATTCTTCAGTTAATTTGACAAACTAATTTATCTGGGTTACTAATCGACAAAGTTAATATTTATCACAAGACTCTTCCGATATCTTGCTCGCCTATTCTAGTTAATCCAACGCCTATATTCCTATGGAATCAGATGTTAACAAGAACGCATTAAGAATTCCCGTAAAAGTGATTAAGCAAGGCAAATAGGTATATTCCTATCCTTATCCGCGAATCTATTCCCCGATGCCCAGGTTCAAGAACAAGCCCTATTAAATCATATTGCAATCAAAAATTCCCTTTCCCAAGTTCAATTCAAGATTCATAAATAGTATTCAATTGGTGATCAAGCAATCAAATAATTAAACTCGGGATTTAATAAATAATCTGTATGATAAACTAATAAAATCAAATTAACATCCGAAATTCAACATAGATTGAGAATCCCACATCCTAGAACTAACAAACTAAATAGAGAAAAGAGAAGGAAAAGAAATAAAACTCGTGTGAAGAACTCCGCTTGTTCGTGCTGTGTTTTGCTCCTGGTGAGTTCTAATGTCCATAGCCGAAGTCCCATAGGGTCTATATATATGTATGATATCAACGTGTCCCACTTCTAGACGGAAAACTAAAGACTGACTAAAGAACTCCCTTTTCTCTTAGTCATAGGAAATTCTTTGACCAAAATTTTCCCAATCTAAATTACATTAGGATTCACGTAAGATCCACACGTCCCTCATATTAGCACTACTTTGACCTTGAGACAGTTGCTGCTTCACTTCATGCCTTGATATGCTTTAAATTTCTTCATCTCCTTGTAACACTAGCTATAAGAAATCAAGCAAAACCACTTTAATTCTCAAATTTCATTTAAGTTCACCTAATAAATCAAAACAACACTCAATTAATGTGCTACCAAAAACATAACTTAGTCGGGCATATTTAATACTAAAATACACAAAGGATAATAGAAATAGGAATAAATTAATATCGAAACACATATAAATATGTACGACATCAGCACCCCACACTTAAACTATTGCTCGTCCTCGAGCAATTCAAACTCAACAACTCACTAAACAAATCAACAGTTAAGCTCACCACGCTAGAGTTCTTTCTTTTTCTCTATCACTTCACCTAGCACAAAACACCAAAGCCTTCCACAATATCAAGATCACAACCCATTAAGTACATTCGGGAAATAAGATTGATAACTTAACTCGCATGCAAGCACCATAAATTCAAGGGTCCACCGTGCGTGTGTGATTGTTTCCACCTAGGACCTCAATAATGAAACAATGGACCTAAGCGTAAAGCCTTCAGAGCATTCACATACTTTAAAAATAACTAACTAATAGATATCACAATTAACTTCAACTTCCGTTTTCAAACCTCAAGGGTCAACATAGAGTATTTTCCAAGATTTTCACCACACTTGGATGATTGGGGACCTAGGAGTTCAATGAGACACATCAACCTCACTAGGGTGCCTTTGGCGTATTCATACTCGAGGCTTTTATCACCCTTAACCGAGCATAGGAACATTGCCCCCATCCTTTATTTCTTTTTTTTTCTTCATTTTTTCATTTACCCTCCTTGCTTCATACCCCTTCATAGGCTCTCAAACTGTTTTCAATCATATCTTTCATTTCGTTTATTTTTTTCGATTTTCATATTCATCTTTACTCATGTTCATTCTCTTTATCATTCCTAATCAAAGGCCATGTTCACAACTATATAAGTACATAGGAGAAAATAAAGTGCTCAAAGTGTAGTGGACACCATAGAACTTAGGTAAATTCACTTCAGTTAAAAGCTAAGAATCAAGCCCTTCCCTACTCTCCTAATGGTTCATTTTTCCATCATATAATGTGTCATCAGGCTCCAGTTATAAGGAATTAAGCTAAGCAATTTTTTCTTCTCTTTTTCTACTACTACAACTAACGACTATCTAAAAAGAATAAAAAGTACCCAGTTCAAAAGTACATTCCATGGAAAAGAACCGATGCCCAAAGAAAAACCATGGGGGATTATTATCTACTCTAATTTCTATGACTACTAAAAAAAAAAGTAAGAAAAGACTAACTGAAAAATAAAAAACTAACACTAATTTTTTTTGGATTTTTCTTGTTTTCAATTTTTTTTTAAAAGAATTTTTAAATAAAAATATATAACTAAACTAAAATGCCAGAAATAAATAAAAGATGTTTACTGACAAATAGTCAAAATTAAGTAGGAAAACATAGGAATTCCCACCCCATACTTAAAATTGTGCAATATCTTCGATGCACATAATAAATTAAAAGAGCAAGTAAGGTGCAAAAAGAAACTCCCCTCAAATAGTAAACCAGCTTGTCCCGCTGCATGTGGAACATCCTATTAATCTGCATTTGTCATTTAAAAGTGTGCTAGAACATAGAATGTAGCTGGAACAGACTTGTTCAAAGTAATCTTCCCCTCCATTTTAATAGTAGTCATTTCAAACTGCACACTTGCTCGCGCTAACTGGATGCGATATTGGTCGCTTCTTTGAAAGTACACTGCTCCACTCTTCTCTATGCACATATATATATATATATATATATATATATATATATATATATATATATATATATATATATATTTTTTTTTTTTTTTTTTTTTTTTTTTAACAGAAATTTTGAACTTTTGCTTTTGAAATCTAGCCACATTCTTGGCTCTCAAATTGCTACTAAAACCTGCACTAAATCGAGTTAAATCAACACGAAAAAAAATCACCAAAAGAGTTTAGGAAGTTAGAAATTTTAAAACAGTTAAATCAAAAAATTATAAATATTGAGTTGCCTCCCAATAAGCGCGTTTGATTTAATGTCGCGGCACGATAATACTAAGTTAACCACTTTTGCCTCCACCTCAAACTTATGAATTGTCTCTCCAAATTGACTTCAAGCCCACGGCTACGGTTGCGAGGTAGCGGAACAAATCCAAAATAGCCATACAACGAATGTCGCATCTTGCACCTCTTTGCTTTTAAATGAGGGATATCGTTTTGTTTCCTCGGCATAATAAACTTTAGAATATAGGCACATGATTCCTCATCCCTTGACTCTTCTATTGGCTCGGAAGGCTCGATTTTCATGTAACCATCCGAACACAATGTTGAAAAGTGCTTAGAATGAGGTCCTATGCGCTTCAAAACAAAAATTGTCTCGCTTTTGACATCCTCACTTTTACCCACTCTAAAGTCTTCAAAAATTGTATTTTCACTTCCTTACTCGACTCTAGTGCTAATTTTTCAACTTCTTCTTCTATCTCACCAACCTCAAATACACTATCCACAACAATTGGTTGTTGAGACTTAGACGCCTCAATTGTTTCATGCAAATTCACCTCCAAGACATGAATAGCCAAGCCAAATTGGTTGATCTCTTGTCCGAGCTCCACTCTTTCTTCTATAAATTGTCTCGTCATATTTATAAGTTCACTCCTAAAATCCTCATAAGCTTCTAAGAATTGAATTTGATCCTTAAGCCAAGTTTGGCTCACAACCTGCACTTTATCGCTCCTGTCAAACTCACAAACATTATTAGAATTATCACAAAAATTATTCAGGGAAGGATTATGACACTTAGGAATATCATTCCATCGACCACCACACAATTTACAAAAGTTCCAATCAAAGGTCGTAGAAAATTCACATAACCAGTCTCGTAGGGTTGAAAGAGTTGGACAATTTTTCCACAAGTGGCTCCCTCCACAAAGTAGACAGAGATCATCAAAATTTGAGCAACCATCATTCGACAGATTCTCATTCATAGATGTCATGATAATATAAGTAACACAATAATAAACTAAACTAAACTAAAATTAAAAACTTGAATAGATAAATAGTAAAAGTCTAATCTAGAAAAATAACTAATTCTAAGTCCCCGGCAACGGCGCCAAAAACTTGTTGCTCCCAAACGCACACGCAAGTATACGCGGTCGACAAGTAATAAAGTGATAAGATAGAGTATCGTCCCACAGAGACTTGTGATTAACTATTATCTAAATCAAACAATTCCTAATTATTTAAACAAGCAAAGATTGTGATGGTTTATTGAGAATTAATCTAATTAAATTTAACTAAGTAATTATCCAGCAAATAGAACAAGTAGGAAGTCGAATTAAATAAGAGATATTGCTCCAGGGTTATGGGAAATCTACCAATCCTTTTGAATTCTTCAGTTAATTGGACAAACTAATTTATCTGGGTTACTAATCGACAGGGTTAATATTTCTCACAAGACTCTTCCGACATCTTGCTCGCCTATTCTAGTTAATCCAACGCCTATATTCATATGGAATCAGAAGTTAACAAGAACGCATTAATAATTCCTGTAAAAGTGATTAAGCAAGGCAAATAGGTATATTCCTATCCTTATCCGCAAATCTATTCCACGATGCCCAGGTTCAAGAACAAGCCCTATTAAATCCTATTGCAATCAAGAATTCCCTTTCCCAAGTTCAATTCAAGATTCATAAATAGTATTCAATTGGTGATCAAGCAATCAAATAATTAAATTCGGGATTTAATAAATAACCCATATGATAAACTAATAAAATCAAATTAACATCTGAAATTCAACATAGATGGAGAATCCCACAATCCTAGAACTAACAAACTAAATAGAGAAAAGAGAAGGAAAAGAAATAAAACTCGTGTGAAGAACTCCGCTTGTTCGTGTTGCGTTTTGCTCCTGGCGAGTTCTAATGTCCATAACCAAAGTCCCATAGGGGTATATATGTATGATATCAACGTGTCCCACTTCTAGACGGAAAACTAAAGACTGACTAAAAGAAATCCCTTTTCTCTTAGTCATAGGAAATTCTTTGACCAAAATTTTCCCAATCTAAATTACATTAGGATTCACGTAAGATCTACACGTCCCTCATATTAGCACTACTTTGACCTTGAGACAGTTGCTGCTTCACTTCATGCCTTGATATGCTTTAAATTTCTTCATCTCCTTGTAACACTAGCTATAAGAAATCAAGCAAAACCACTTTAATTCTCAAATTTCATTTAAGTTCACCTAATAAATCAAAACAACACTCAATTAATGTGCAACCAAAAACATAACTGAGTCGGGCATATTTAATACTAAAATACACAAAGGATAATAGAAATAGGAATAAATTAATATCGAAACACATATAAATATGCACGACATCAGCAGGACATACAATCCGACGATGCAAAGACACTACAATCTGACACCACACAAACATTTATAATTCATAAGTACATCTTCCAAGAGTCACGACAAAATTGGTCGTTCTGTTAACGTCTTCGCCCGAAGACACTTCCATCATCTCCGGGCAAAGAGGGGCAGTTGTTGACACCCAATTTTGTCCCTCCAGTTTCAATAGCCACTTTTCAGATAAAATTGCACTAATAACGCCGCAGTGATCCTCACACAAAGCCCTTATCTCATACAAGTACTCAATATGGCTATTTTTAAAAGACGTCCTCGCAAATCTCTGCTATCTTATAATATTATGCCTGTCTAATCACAAATTCCGCAATTACCTCCATTGATAAAATCATTTTAAAACACAAAATTACATTTTTTATACATTCCCTTAGTCATTTTAGCATTCAGTTTAATTTTATAATTTCTCCTACCATTTTATATCTATTTTATACCTATCTATACATTTTTATACCGCTATATACACTACATATACACTGCATATACGCCTCTACTTATATACCTCACCCCCATTACTTATCCACCTCAGCGCCACATCAGCCTACGTGGCAAAATCCTGACCCTCCACATACTTAATCCAACGGTGGAGGGTAAAGTTTCCATGTTTCATTACACTCAACCCCCAAACCCTAATCCCCTATCATTTTCCACACACACACTCAGCCGCCTCACCTCTTTTACTTCTCTCTCATTGAAACCCTAGAAACATTATTGTTATGGCATTTTCCGATCAAGTTCGCCGGCGAAACTCAAAATAAAATACACTATCGTACTCCCCTCAACCTCCGCAACAAAACCTCTATGGCGACTTCCCAAAAAAGACGAGGTCTAGAACTTAACCTTTTGTCTACCTTATCATTGCCGCCGAAAAAGATACTCCGACGGTCTCTCTGTCAAAACCATGAACGTTACTATCTTGAGGAAGGGAAAATACCCTCGCACATGCATGATTGAAATGGGTCGAAATTGACCCGAATACACTCCAAATCGGGTAACCCTTTTTCTTTCTTGATGATCCTAATATTACGCGATGTTAAACCTGAATTTGCCTAGTTCTTCTAGTGTTTTAGCATGATTGATTATCGTTTTTCGATTAGCTAGAGTAATTCTTGAAAATTGGTAATCTTTGTTTGTTTCACTGGTTTAAACACTGACTTGATTCTTTTTCTTTCTTTCGTGTGCTTGAGCTTAGTATAATAGTGACTTGTATCCCTGTTAGCCTGTGAATTCAAGACCTAAGGCTGAACTGTTAATTGTTTATGTTCATTGTTATGTATTTAGCCTCATATTCTATTACATGCTTAGAGTCTGATTGAATGCCTACTTCACATGCCTAGAAAGATTTGAATTTGTTAAAACAGAATCTCCGATTGATACTTGAATGGAAGTTATTTGCTTGATTGATCTGATATCAATGGGAGTCTTTTCTAAAACTCTGTTAAATGATTTTTAAACCCAAATATGCCTATGTGACTGATTTTGAACCTGGACTTTTGTGAGGGTTAAGGGTAGGGGAACACAATTAATTAAGATCATGTATCTCTTAAGTTTTGGGAATTGATTGACCTATTTTTAAAAGGGACACCTAATGGTGTCCTCCTTATTCTTGGAAGCAATATTCCCTGCCTTATTTTTCCTTCACCCATTTAAAATTAAAAGCCCACCCCTCACCTATATAAATTAGTACATATTCAGACATTACGATTACGGAATTTTGCAAGCATACAGCAAACACCTCTCTCTCCTTCTCCCTGGATTACTTCATGTTCTTCTTACTAAAATAAAATGAGAAGGGAAGCTTTCACTTCATTGGTGCAAGCTTTCTCCTTGTTTCTTCCTCACTACCTGCTATTACTACTGGTTCTGATAATCCTAAGGTAGTCAGTCTCTCTCTTGATCCCTATAAACACCTGAATGTATGGTTCTCTGGTCTTGTGCATATGTGCTACTTACCTGGGCCTTTCTTTGGGCCATTAATAGTTGTCTGTAGGTTCTTTTGGGATAGTTCTAGCAACTTTACCCTGGTTCATATTGCAGGGACTCCAGATGCTGAAAGGAAGAGGCATGAAAAGCCTCATAGTACTAACTAATCTCATGTAGGGAAGGAGCTCAATAGGCTCATATGCTAGGGTAAAACAATGGCCTATTATGATAATATTAGACACTGCCTTAGTCTAATTCTATGGTTTTATTATCATGTAGACTTCCCCCTATGTGTTATGTATTTGTTAGGGTTCATGCTTGTATTGTATGTGGCAATTATGCCAAGGCCGCCCAAGGGCCTCCT
Organism: Petunia x hybrida; assembly: GCA_037355625.1. NCBI lineage: Eukaryota > Viridiplantae > Streptophyta > Magnoliopsida > Solanales > Solanaceae > Petunia > Petunia x hybrida. The sequence goes on along the minus strand of JBBBVM010000046.1, from coordinate 745,908 downwards.
CCTTAACCCTCACTCCTACGTATACCATGCATCATCATTCTAACCTGGAACAGGAACTACGCATATTAAGTTAAAAGTAATTCAACCTGCGCAACAATTTTAGGTAAAATCCTTGGTAACATATTTGTGAAAATCTGGAAATCTGGCAAATTCTATTGAACATGGGCTATTTGTGCGATAATTGCTAAAATCTGGCTTATTTATGTGAAAATTAAAACTGCCCCTCTTTGCATAAACAATACAGGCCCAAAATAATTTTAAAACGTGGCCTTATATGTGTATAAACTGATTTCAACCTACTTTAATATATATAGTAGATCCAACATTTATACTCCCCTATACACTATTAGATTAGTGTATAAGAGATTAAAGTAGGTTGAAATCAGTTTATACACATATAAGGCCATGTTTTAAAATTATTTTGGGCCTGTATTGTTTATGTAAAGAGGGGCAGTTATATATATATATATATATATATACACACACGTATTTTCTAAAGTGTAATACCAACTATTCATGTGTTTGCATGCTTATACACTTATATTAACGTGTGACAGCCCCTACTTGTATTTGTGTGATTTTGTGTACCCTCTTTCAAAAATAACCTCATATACATGTCTTTCAAAACTGACCCCAAAAGCAAATAGCCATTAAGGTTAGGGCTCGACAATTAATGTCAAGTCACACCGACCCGGAATGACTAACATTTTTTTTGCAAAAGCAACTACAATTTGGTTATGTTTCAAAAGTCAAAGCCATTTCAAAAACTGTCTATTTCTTCAAAATGGCCCAAGTATAGAATTTGCATAAATAAACTATTTTAAAATATTTCTTGCGATTTTAGCATGATGTTTCAATGTCTTACAAAATTTAAGGCTAAATATGCGATTAGGCATAGCGCTTAGGCCGTTTCTGCAAATTTTAAAACCCAGAACCTGTTTGACTGCCCATGTTGAAATTGTTTGCGTAAATGATCCTACTAGTATAATTGATTGAGAATTGCAGCCTAGACTTGGAAAATGACTTTTAGAACTAAAGCATAATTTTTATTGCTTCACTATTCTTAACATCCCAAAAGTAAAAGCTCGGGGGAGAACCACTTTTTGTGGGACTTGGGGAAGTTCCTAATACCTTCTTCCCCGAGTCATTTGGGCTTCTTACCCTCGAATCTCTGGAAATATGATTATTTGCATAAAACCCGACCTTAGACATTTAGGTGGCCTAATACACCTTAGAAAATGCATATTAGGTGGCGACTCCAATTTCAAACTCAACCGAATTACCTAGTCAAACCCAAGTCTTGACTCACTCCGAGTCGAGTAAAAAAGAGGGGTACGACAATAGGAGGATAATAAATATTCTCGACATGCTTTTAACACAAATCGCATATAAAGTTTTGAATAGATACATACATACATACATACACACACACACACACACACACACACACACACACACATATATATATATATATATATATATATAGTGGATGAAGAATTACGAACATAATAATTTTTGGTTGACCATGTTCCCAGAAAAAGATACTGTAGAGAAAGGGCGAGCAAGACTGAAGTGGAGAAAGATTTCTTTTATGAAATCTTCATTTTAAATATTCAGTTTAATAAGCCGTATCTTGCTAAGACCAATAAATAGAGTTGAGATTTTATATATATATATATATACACACACACACACACACACACACACACACACACACACACGGTTTGGATCGTTCTTTCCTAGTTCAATACCACAACCAAATCAAACCAAATATATTTGATTTTTTAAATCGATTTGATTCGATTTTGTTGTTCAGTTAGAATATTCGTAGCTCCAACATATAGTCAATGAACACCATATGTCCAAATTATTCGCGAAAAAATGTTCAAATTTATCTCTCAACATTAAATTTACTTATCCTCTCGTTATATGGTAGCTTCATTATGATTTAAGGAAACGTGATTTTTTTCCGAACCAAGGGGTAAATTTCCGCTAATAGTCTAATAGCGGGCATAATCCTTTTTTTTGTTAAACGATTATTTCATTCAAACCAAAATTTTTCAATTTACATCTCAATCCAGTGCTTACCACTGGCTCGCTCATAAAAATTTAGACTATCAACTAACTACTTTGACTAATCTGTACTATCTCTACTCATTACTACCTCTAGCTATTACATGAATTCATGGCCATGAGTTTAACTGAGCTAGAATATTCTTCCACTTGATATTACCCAAGTAAAACGACCTTAGTTAGTTGTTTCAGGAGTTAGAATTCTGGTTAGTGTGCCGACAGTCTTAAAAGCTCTGTAAGGTCTATTATGACATGTTTGTAAAATTTGAGCTGATTTGAACCTCATTTAGTAGGTTCTCTGAGAAGGTTTCTATTTCAGTTGTCGATAAGCTTAATAGAGGTTTTCGGGCTCGATTTGAATAAATGAGTTCCAATTCAAAATTCAAAACTTATGTTAGGTTCGTATGGTCCTGCACGGTTGGCAATGCATATAGCTATCTCTGCGGCTGAGCTGAGCCGCCACTCTGAGAACCTCCTCTAGAAGGACCACCAAAACCATGCCCACGACCTCCCAAGCAGTGGTGCACGTCTAGCTGGCTGAGGCAATGAAGGAATGCCCTGGGACTGCATAAGCCGGAGGGCGAGATACAGGATGGCTACCACCTTGTTGATGAAAATAAGGGAAATCCTTCTTATGATGCCCTAGATCCTGATAGATAAAGCACCCTGGAGCAAATCAACGCTGATCAAATTGAGACTGATCCCGCGGGCGAAATCGAAACTGACCCTAAGAAGAAGCAGGCACGTTCTAAAAACCATGCGCCAGAGGCTGAACTGACCTAACAGGTGGGCTGCTCTACTGCTGATAACTCTTACCTCCAGACGAGGTAATAGGATGCCCCGAACCGTGGAATCGCTTACTTTCCGGCTGTGACTTTTCTTGCTCTAACTTATGATATGCCTCATACCTCCGAGCAATATCAACAGCGATATCAAATGAATTATCGGCCTCAATCGTGAGCCATCTAGGATCGTAAATGAGGAGAAAGCCCGTCAATAAATCTCCAGACCTTCTCGGAAGGCTTATGAACAAGATCTGGAGCATGTCTGTCCATCTTAGAAAACTCTATCTCATAATCTGGAATCGACAGGATGCCCTGTCTAATCCGCTCAAACTGGAAACGCTTCTCATCATGCTCGCTACGTGGGAGAAACTTCTCCATAAACCTGTGAGAAAACTTGCACCAGCTCAACTTAGGCAAGCCCTGCCTTCCTGATAAAAGAGTGGTCCACCAATCTAATGTTGGGCCCTTAAACTGGAAAGAAGTATAATCAACATCGTACTACTCGAGATAACCAAGATCCTATAAAATACGTTGACATCGGTCGAGAAATTCATGAAGATTATCTTATACATGGCCTTGAGTTGGCAGTTGTGGTCTTCGCTCTGAAGATTTTGAGGCACTATCTTTATAGCGAGCCTTGTGAGGTGTATACCGATCTCAAGATCTTGCAGTATCTCTTATCTCAGAAGGATCTTAGCAGCCGGCAGCGGAGGTGGCTTGAATTGATTAAAGATTATGATCTCACTATCGTTATCATCCTGGAAAAGCGAATGTTGTAGCAGATGCTTTAAGCAGGAAATCTATGGGCAACATGGCTTTTCTTTATGCTGACATGAGACCTTTTGCCCGAGAGATATAGTCTCTTGGCGACTCCGGCATGAGATTTCTTCACCCAGACTCCAGCCGAGTCTTGGCATGTATTGCAGCTCAGTCTTCCTTAGTCGGTCAGATTAAGGAAAAATAGTTCGAGGATCCTTATTTGCAGGAGTTGTATGGTCGTGTCCTAAGTGGATGAGTTCCCTCATTAGAGCTTGATTTAGATGGTGTTCTTTAGTTTAATGGACGACTCTGTGTCCCTGCTGTTGGGGATTTGAGGCAGTCAGTGCTTCACGAGGCTTATAGCTCACGTTATTCTATTCATCCTGGCATTACCAAGATGTATCAGGACCTCCAAGAGCTATATTGGTGGAAAGCGGTGAAAAGGGACGTGTTCGATCATGTGTCTCATTGCTTGAACTGTTAGCAGGTTAAGTTCGAGCACCGGAGACAAGTAGGATTAGCTCAGGCATTGCCCATTCCTGGTGGAATCTGTGGTTGGTCTGCCAAAGACCATGCGGTGCCATAATTCAGTCTGGGTCATTATTGACAGACTGACTAAATCAGATCACTTCATCCCTATAAAGACTATTGATTCAGCTCAGAGATTGTTGACAGACTGACTAAATCATTGTTGACAGACTGACTAAATTAGATCACTTCATCCCTTTGAAGACTATTGATTCAGCTCAGAGATTGGCTTGTATTTTCATTGATCAGGTAGTTAGGCTGCATGGCCCTGTAGTGTTCATCATATCTAATTGGGGTTCCCAGTTCTGGCAGTCTTTACAGATAGATTTGGGGACCCAGGTGCAGCTCAATGTAGCATTCCTTCCTCAAACTGATGGTCAGTCCGAGCAGATTATTTAGGTTCTAGAGGATATGCTGAGAGCTTGTGCATTGAACTTCAGAGGCCACTGCGATAATCATTTGGCCTTAGCAGATTTTTTTTGATAATAATAGCTACCAGTCCTCTATTTAGATGACTCAGTTTGAGGCCTTGTATGGCCGTAGATACCGTTCTCCTATCGATTGGTTCGATCTTGAGATATTGTGGTGATGAGTTCAGAGATGGTTCAGTAGACTTTGGATGTTGTTCGTGTTATTCAGGATCAGATGCAGACCACTCAGAGCAGACATATTTCATACTTTAAGGGGAGGAGCTGAGAGTTAGAGTTTGAGGTCGCCAAGATGGTATTTCTGAAAGTGTTACCGATGCAAAGTGTAAAGAGATTTGGGAGGAAAGGGAAGCTCAGTCCCAAGTTCATTGGCCCTTTCCGTATCGAGAAGCGCATTAGTAAGGTGGCTTATCGGCTTGATTTACTAGCTTCTATGCCAGTTCATCTGATGTTTTATGTATTGATGTTTCGGAAGTGTATCCGGGATCCTCGAAGTGATTCAGTTAGATCATACTCAGCTAGATGTGAATCTGGTCTATGAGGAGTTCATAGTAGTTATAGTTGCCCGTGATGATAGGAAACTTTGTTCGAAGTAGATTCTGATGGTTCAATGTGATGGCACAACTCAGAGGCCTTGTATGGCCGTAGATACTGTTCTCCTATCGGTTGGTTCGATATTGAGATATTATGGTGATGAGTTCAGAGATGGTTCAGTAGACTTTGGATGTTGTTCGTGTTATTCAGGATCGGCTGCAGACCACTCAGAGCAGACATATTTCATACTTTAAGGGGAGGAACCGAGAGTTAGAATTTGAGGTCGCCAAGATAGTATTTCTGAAAGTGTTACCGATGCAAAGTGTAAAGAGATTTGGGAGGAAAGGGAAACTCAGTCCCAAGTTCATTGGCCCTTTCCGTATCGAGAAACGCATTAGTAAGGTGCCTTATCGGCTCGATATACTAGCTTCTATGCCAGTTCACCTGATGTTTCATGTATCGATGTTTCAGAAGTGTATCCAGGATCCTTCCGAAGTGATTGAGTTAGATCATACTCAGCTAGATGTGAATCTGGTCTATGAGGAGTTCATAGTGAAGTTATAAGAGGGGGGGTGAATTATAATTTTCTTATTCGTTTATCAGATTCAGTCGGCTTAATTAGTCAACTAGATTTAAAGCAAAGATAGCTGGATAATATAAGTGCAGTAAAGAAATGACACAGCAGATTTATACTGGTTCAGAACCAAAATGGTTCCTAATCCAGTCCCCTTGGGTCAACAAGGGAGTTTCTCTTCAGCTCTTTAAAGTTGTTTCAAATTACAGAGTGATGGTTTTTCTTCGATCACCATCAACGAGACACAGTATGGTTTTGTTCCTTCGCTCACCACCAACGACACACTGTTGATCACTCACTTGACCAACACACTTGACACTAACCTTACTTTCTCTGAGAACTCTCTTTTCTTATCTTGGACAGTAGTAATCTCTCAAGGTTACAATGTTTTCAAGGTTTAAAAGAGAATATAAGAAAGCTGTAAGGTTGTGTGCCCCTAGACTGCTTGTTGCTTGGGTTTATATAGCAGCAGTGATATCCTTGTGATCATTGAATAGACGTGTGAATCCTTGACTGATATGAATGAGATAATTTCCTTGAATGAAGAGATCTTGACCCAAGGGATTTGATCCCCAAAAAGGCATTGATTGATCCCTTTTTGAGAATAAGGAAAGAGCATTTAAGGACCTTGATTTTCCTCAACAGCTTGTTATGTGGGATTGACTCAATCATCCAGATCTTTAAGGCAAACTGCAACCAACCGAATCTTCTTTTACTGAAAGCATCATGGATTGAATCTTGTTGTCTTCAAGGCAATGGAACTTCATTGTTTGCAAAGTTCCTTTGATTTAGTTGACTGAAACGTTGTGGTCCTGTGAAGAAGTATAGTGATTTTTTAGTGAACTGCTCATCAAGTTTAATCATATTGTTATCATCAAAATTAGAGTTATCAATCTCCCCCTTTTTGATGATGACAATTCTATAGATTTATGATACTTCCCTGTCCTAAGAGTGAGTAGACAGCTCCCCCTGAGTGTATGCTCCCCCTGAGAGTTTGAGTACCTGCATTTTTTAATTTTCCAAACCATACACATATATATATATATATATAGTCGACTTAAAAAAAAGAGGGGTTAGTTAGTCGACTTAATTAACTTTCACAGGCAGCAAACATTCAGCCTATACAGACATAGGCAATAATATTCACATAGTGTTTTCTCCCCCTTTGTCATCAACAAAAAACAGGGGAGTCACAGCAAAGCATTAACAGTCATAATCAAAACAGTCTTATTCCACAAGCACAACCAGCTAGCGCCTTCCCAAAAAGTACTTCAAGGTATTGATAATGTTGGTTCCCAGAGTGTCAATGCGAGAGTGCAGGGTAGATAGACTTTTGCGAGCATCTTTGGCCACAGTATCAATGGAGAGTCTGAGGAGAGCAACATCAGCCTTGGTGGTTTTGGTGTCATCTCTGGCTTTCTCCAAATTGTATTGAGATGAAAGACAGAGATCACGCAGAGTGGAGAGTTGTTCTTCAACAGCAGAGAGTCGACTGAGCACAGAGGAGTCATCAGTAGCAGGAGCAGAAGAAGGAATAGAGGGAGGTACATCCAGATCAGGCTTTTTAACCCAAGAGTGATCAAGATGTACATACCCCATACTGGTAAATGCACGAGAGTTGTAGCATTGAGACACAGTAACGACAGAGTGACCAGAAGTTGGAACATGCAAAAGATCCAGAATGTGGGAGATGAGCATCCCATAGGGAAGACAACCAGATTCCTTAGAATCCACAGCACATTCATGCATGTAATTAAGAATCCACCAAGAGAGTTTGACTTTGTGTTTAGCAACCAGACAGTAAACAATGAAGGTGTCCCTTTGGGAAAGAGTACTGAAAGAGCCCGAGCGAGGAAGCAGGGTGGTAGCAGTAATATGAGCCAGAACACGATTTTCAAAACAGAGGAGATGAGGACCAAGTTGTCCATCAGGGATAGCATGAGCACCCAAACCAGTAATGCAAGCTTTGGCTTGGTCAAAAGATACTTCAAAATCAGAGGGCCAAGAGTTTTTGAAGCACTCAGAGAAACCAGAGGACTTAATTTTGAACAATTTTTCTAGAACTTTACAGGTCAAGAAAATGCGTTGACCCAAAACCAAGGATTCAATACCATCAGTTCCACAGAGACGAAGATTTGCATAGAACATACGAACCAAGTCAGGGTACATTACACGAGGATTGATAGAGAAGAGATTAGACCAACCTTGGTATTCGAAAAGAGCTTTGATATTGCAGTCAAGGGTTTCCATGGAATCGAGGTCAACAATGCGACCGGAGGCAATGTGGCGATTTTTGAGATCTTCAAACTTCTCTTTTCCGTTATCCCAGAAATTTTGGTCACAGTCAAGAGGAATGCAGGCTTTTGATACTTTTGGTTTCTTTGGAGAGAGTTTTTGAGGGGTGTCAACCATTGGTCTTTTGCCACGCTTTTTGCCTGAATTTGAAGAGTTAAAAGAGGCTGATTCACTGTGATGAGATATTGAAGCAGAGTCGGAGTTCTCAAGATTTATGGGAGAACCAGCAGAACAATTTTTGGAGCGGGTTCTGGAGCTTTTCTTCATGGAAGGAGTTGTGGGTTTTTGAGATTTACCCATTGAAGCAGATGAGAAGGAGAGAAAGTGGATGAACAGATGAAGGAAAAATGGAGGGAACCAGAGGGTTTTATGGATAAGAGGAAGAAGAAAAGACGTGATTGAAAGAAGGGAAAGGACGGGAGCAGGCAGCAGGAGAACCCAAGCACCTTTTAGATACACACAAACCAACAAGCAATAATTAGTGAAGTTTAGGGAAAGGCAATACGTAAAAGGTTGTAAAGATGTTCACATTATCAGACATGAGAAGCATTTATCAACACGTTAGCAAATGAAAATATCATTAACTTATCAAGGTAGGATCTTCAACTACACCTAGTTTTTCACGAAGTTCACAAAATCGTTCCTCATGCAACGGTTTAGTGAAAATATCAGCAAGTTGATTTTCACTAGTCACAAAGGAGATTTTGATATTACCACATAGAACATGATCTCTAATAAAGTGATGCTTGATTTCTATATGCTTGGCTCTAGAATGATGCACCGGATTTTTAGATAGACAGATAGCACTGGAATTATCACAAAAAATAGGCATAGGAATGGAATTAATATCATAATCACTAAGTTGATAAGACATCCAGAGAAGTTGAGTACAGCAGTGACCAATGGCGATGTATTCTGCCTCAGTAGTGGATAGGGATACTGAGCCTTGCTTTTTGCTATGCCACGAGATAAGGGATTGTCCTAAAAATTGACAAGTCCCACTAGTGCTTTTACGATCATCTTTATCTCCTGCAAAATCAGCATCTGAGTATCCTTGGAGATGAAAATTAATAGTACGAGGATACCAAAGACCATAGGAAACAGTGCCAGAGAGATATCGCATAATACGCTTAACTGCAGTGAGGTGAGATTCTTTAGGTTCAGATTGATATCTAGCACATTTGCAAACACTGAACATTATGTCAGGTCGACTAGCAGTTAAATATAGTAAGGAGCCAATCATACCTCGATAGGTGGTTTGATCTACATTTTTACCTTTGCAGTCCTTTTCAAGATTTGTTGAGGGACTCATAGGAGTTTTCATGATTTTTGCACTATGCATACCAAACTTTGCAAGTAGTTCCTTGGTGTACTTTGATTGATTGATAAAAATCCCTTTATCATATTGTTTGATTTGAAGCCCAAGGAAGAAGGTAAGTTCTCCCATTAGGCTCATTTCAAACTCATTCTGCATTGTCTCAGCAAATTCCTTGCATAATAACGGATTAGTACTACCAAAAATAATATCATCGACATAAATTTGCATAAGGAGATTTCCAACAGAAGATCTTTTAATGAATAAGGTAGTATCAATTTTTCCTCGATTGAAACCATGATTTAAGAGAAAAGTGCTTAGTCGATCATACCATGCTCTAGGAGCTTGCTTCAAGCCGTATAGAGCTTTAGTCAACTTGAAAACATGTGAGGGAAATTTTAAATTTTCAAAACCAGGAGGTTGCTTAACATAAACTTCTTCCTTGATAAAACCGTTTAAGAAGGCACTTTTGACATCCATTTGAAATAGTTTAAAACCTTTGAATGATGCATAAGCAAGTAGCATTCGAATAGATTCTAACCTTGCAACAGGAGCAAACGTTTCATCATAGTCAATACCTTCTTGCTGTGAGTAGCCTTGAGCTACAAGTCGAGCCTTATTTCTGGTGACTTCTCCATTTTCATTTAGCTTATTTCTGAAGACCCATTTTGTACCTATTACAGATGCATTTTGAGGTTTGGGAACAAGAGTCCATACCTGATTCTTGTCAAATTGAGACAATTCCTCCTTCATTGCTTTCACCCAGCTTTCATCTTTGAGAGCTTCATCAATCTTCTTTGGTTCAATTTGAGAGATGAGGGCAAAGTCTGCATTTTGTTTGGAAGAACCTCTAGTTTTCATTCCTTCCAGTGGATTACCTATAATAAATTTGTGAGGGTATCCAGGTTCACCCTTCCATTCATTTGGGATGACTGAAGGAATGTTTTCAGTTGACTCATTCTGAGTTTCTGGGGCAGGCTTAGTCATTTTGTTAGTCGACTTGATCTCTGTTGCAGTAGATAAGTTTCCTGCACTTAATAATTCTATATCTGCACTTTCATCTTTCTCAGGAGTTTGATTAGTATCAGCAAATATAACATGCATGGATTCTTCTACAGATAAAGTCCGTTTATTAAAAACTCTGTAAGAACGACTAGAATTAGAGTATCCAAGAAAAATACCTTCATCGCTTCTGGGATCGAACTTTCCAAGATTGTTCTTTCCATTATTGTGGATAAAGCATTTGCAACCAAATGGATGAAAGTAGCTAATGTTAGGACGTTTACCTCTCCAAAGTTCATATGGTGTTTTCTTCAGGATAGGACGAATGAGACATCTGTTGAGAATGTGACATGCCGTGGTAACTGCTTCTGCCCAGAATTTGTTAGGTAGAGAATGATCCAAGAGCATTGTTCTAGCCATGTCTTGTAAGGTCCTGTTCTTACGTTCTACAACACCATTTTGCTGGGGGGTCCTGGGAGAAGAAAAACTATGCGAAATACCTTGTTCATTGCAGAAGGATTCAAAAGCTTTGCTTTCAAATTCTCCACCATGATCACTTCTGATGGAGGTGATAAAATAACCTTTCTCTCTTTGAACCTTTTTACAAAAGTATTCGAAATTCTTTTGGGCTTCATCTTTATGAGATAGAAAAATAACCCATGTAAAGCGTGAGTAGTCATCAACAATAACAAAAGCATACCTTTTTCCACCAATGCTAGCAGTTTTAGTTGGACCAAATAAATCCATGTGCAACAATTGAAGTGGCATAGAGGTGTTAACTATATCTTTAACTTTAAATGATGACCTGGTTTGCTTTCCTAGTTGACATGCATCACATACATGGTCTTTTACGAATTTAAGTTTAGGAAGACCAATAACTAGATCCTTTTGAGATAGTTTAAGAATGAGATGCATACTAGCATGACCAAGTTTCTTATGCCATAGCCAAGGATCTGAAGCAACAGAGGTTAAGCAAATATATTCATGAGAAGATGAAACATTGTCTAATTTATATATGTTGTTATCTCTAGAACCTGTGAGAATTTCATTACCTAGTGAGTCAGAGATGATGCACTTAGATGCTTCAAATTTAACAAGATATCCAGAGTCACAGAGTTGACTAATACTGAGTAGATTATGCTTGAGACCACTTACCAGCAATACCTCATTCATGCAACAGGATTTGTTTAAGAGAACTTTACCAACACCAATGACAACGCCTTTGCCATTATCTCCAAATTTAACAAGTCCACCGTCTATGCTTATGACTGATTTAAACCAGCATTTGTCACCTGTCATGTGTCTGGAACACCCGCTGTCTAGAATCCATTTTCCTATGCAAGATCCGTTGGGTAGGTGTTCCTGCAAACAAATAGGGCTACTGATGCTTTGGTACCCAAACTTTCTTGGGTCCTTTGTGGTTAGCAACATAAGTGTTTAAAGAAATTTTGGGAATCCATTTCCATTTTCTAGTGTCAGCCTTTTTGAATCTACATCTGGCATTAGTATGTCCAAGGTTCCCACAATAGTAACATGTAATAGAAGATTTAGTATTAGGCACAGTTTTAGTCGACTCACTACTGGTAAAGCGCAAGCTTCCAGGAATAGCCTCAATGGAAGCTGGGGATAAAGAAGTTTTGTTAGATCTGACAGAACTTTGACTAGTGGATTTATTTATACCATTTAGTTGAAGTTTTAGATCCTGAACTTCTTGTTCAAAGAAGTCACGTTCTATCTCACAAACTTCAAATCTAGTTTTCCAGATTTCACCATCCTTTTTTACTTTAGAGAGTTCTTTTAAAATATTTTCCATTTCCTCTAGAGCCGAGTCTAAGTCTTCCTGAAGGGAGTTGCAGTTTTCACAGTTGTAGTTACGTACCTTGCTGGATTCAGCATCAGCCATAAAACATATGTTGGCTTCTTCTTCATTTTCAGATCCTTCTTCATCGCTCCATGCAGACAGGGCTTTCTTTTTATTCTTTAATTGCTTCTTCTTTGCCTCATTGCAGTTAGCTGCAATATGACCATATTTGCCACATTCAAAGCATCGACCATCGTTTTTGTCTTGATCATTGCTGGAATTGTTTCTTCTAGAATTGAATCTAGTTCTGCCTCTTTGTCTGTTTCTTCTCAGCAAGTTTCCAAAGTTTTTGGACATAAGTGCCCATTCTTCTGCAAGATCATCATTGTCGCTAGGAGGATCTGTATTTTCAGCATTGAAAGCAACTTCCTTTTTCTTATCAGAGTTTTGAGAGCTTCTTTGGAGATGGGTCTTTTCAAAAGCAATGAGATCACCACGAAGCTCATCATAGGATAGAGAGTTCAGATCTCCACTTTCAATATTAATCACCTTGGGTTGCCAAATGATAGGTAGACTGCGAAGAATCTTCCTGACTTGTTCTCCATTAGTGTAAACTTTCCCAAGAGATTTAAGTTCCCCTATAACTTTACTGAATCTGGCAAACATGTCTTCAATAGTCTCTCCATCTTTCATTTGAAACAGTTCGTACTCATGAACTAGAAGGTTAATTCTAGTTTCCTTAACTTTGTTTGTACCTTCATAAGTTACGACAAGTTTGTCCCACATTTCCTTGGCAGTTTCGCAGCTAGAGATTTTCTCATATTCTTCTCCACTAATAGCATTATATAAAAGATTTTGAGATTTTGAGTTCAGTTGTATGACTTCTCTTTGCTCGTCATTGTAATCATCAATATCCAGAGGGATCTTAGAAGTTTCTTCATCTGATTTCTGGTTTTTGTCTGGATGAATTTCATAGGGGCCCTTAGTAATTACTCGCCAAACTTTAAAGTCAATGGATTTGACGAATGTCTCCATTCTCACTTTCCAATGACTAAAGTGTTGTCCATTGAAATATAGAGGACGAGCAATAGAGGTACCCTCTTGGAGTAGAGCTCCTGTGACAGTATGTCCGGACATGATCTTTTCTCACTTGCTGCAAAGCAAAAATTAAGAGAGTGTGAGACCTGCTCTGATACCAATTGAAGTTATAAGAGGGGGGGTGAATTATAATTTTCTTATTCGTTTATCAGATTCAGTCGACTTAATTAGTCAACTAGATTTAAAGCAAAGATAGCTGGATAATATAAGTGCAGTAAAGAAATGACACAGCAGATTTATACTGGTTCAGAACCAAAATGGTTCCTAATCCAGTCCCCTTGGGTCAACAAGGGAGTTTCTCTTCAGCTCTTTAAAGTTGTTTCAAATTACAGAGTGATGGTTTTTCTTCGATCACCATCAACGAGACACAATATGGTTTTGTTCCTTCGCTCACCACCAACGACACACTGTTGATCACTCACTTGACCAACACACTTGACACTAACCTTACTTTCTCTAAGAACTCTCTTTTCTTATCTTGGACAGTAGTAATCTCTCAAGGTTACAATGTTTTCAAGGTTTAAAAGAGAATATAAGAAAGCTGTAAGGTTGCGTGCCCCTAGACTGCTTGTTGCTTGGGTTTATATAGCAGCAGTGATATCCTTGTGATCATTGAATAGACGTGTGAATCCTTGACTGATATGAATGAGATAATTTCCTTGAATGAAGAGATCTTGACCCAAGGGATTTGATCCCCAAAAATGCATTGATTGATCCCTTTTTGAGAATAAGGAAAGAGCATTTAAGGACCTTGATTTTCCTCAACAGCTTGTTATGTGGGATTGACTCAATCATCCAGATCTTTAAGGCAAACTGCAACCAACCGAATCTTCTTTTACTGAAAGCATCATGGATTGAATCTTGTTGTCTTCAAGGCAATGGAACTTCATTGTTTGCAAAGTTCCTTTGATTTAGTTGACTGAAACGTTGTGGTCCTGTGAAGAAGTATAGTGATTGTTTAGTGAACTGCTCATCAAGTTTAATCATATTGTTATCATCAAAATTAGAGTTATCACATAGTAGTCATAGTTGCCTGTGATGATAGGAAACTTTGTTCGAAGTAGATTCTGATGGTTCAATGTGATGGCACAACCGTCCTCATGAGGAGGACACTTAGGAGCTTGAGTCCAGCGTGCGCGAGAGATATCCTCATCTCTTCGATGACCCAGGTATGATCTTGATTACTAGAACTTAAAACTCCTTATCATTGTTTTGTGTTTCTAGTTCTATGATGGTATAATTTTATCTGTTGAATGGTTTTCAGAAGTTGGCGTAGGAATTCCCATTAGTTATGTGGAATTTGTTTTAGACTCTGGCTCGTTCAAGGACGAACGAGAGTCTAAGTGAAGGAGAATGAAACGACCTTAGTTAGTCATTTCGGGAGTTAGGACTTCGATTAGCATGCTAACAGTATTAAACACTTTGTAAGGTCCATTAGGGCATGTCTGTAAAATTTGAGTTGATTCGGACCTCGTTTGGTACGTTATCTGAGAAGGTTTACGTTTTAGTTGTCAGTAAAGCTTAAAAGAGGTTTTCGAGCTCAATTTGAGTAAATGAGCTCCGATTTGAAATCTAAAAGCTACGTTAGGTTCGTATGGTCATTTTTGACCTATGCAAACTTTCGAAAGTAAATTCCGAGATCGTAAGGATAGTTTTTGCTAAAGTCCCGAAAGTTAAGAATTTGACCTCTTTCTGTGGGACCCCTATCTTGAGTTTCAGAGATCCGATTCGAGTTCCGTCTTCCCGAGCATGTTACAAAAGTCTTGTATAATTTGTGTTAAAAAAGGGTCATTCCAAGCCTCGAAAGGTCCCGTTTGGACACGCTGCTGGTGCAAGATTCAGTATTTTGGCAAATCTAGCACAGAATACAAGGGTATAAAAAGGGCTCTATTCAGCCCATTTCGTTTTCTAACTCAATTTCAGTCCATCCAAGGCCGTGTAAGGCTAAATTCTTGATACCAAATCATTTAGGTTCAACAAGTAATTATTCCAATCCATTAAATTGTGTTAATTCATGATTCTTAGTTGGAATTTCTTGAAATTGAATTGGAATATTGGGTTGGAACCCTAAAATTTATAAAATTGGGAAATTTTGTGAATTTGAATTTAGATATGAAAATTAATTATATTATTGGACACGTGGGACTATGAGGAGTCTGAAAATATATAGTTTATGGGTTTTCGGCTAAGCGCATCCGAGGGAATATTTTGGTAATTTTTCTTCTTTCACCGTCTAAAGATTAAATATTCTTACTTCGGGCACTTATAAGTGTGAATATATTTCTTTGGCTTAGAAAGGAATTATTTTGAGGGACTCCGGACTGGAAAAAAGAAGTCGTTTAGTAGCTGTTTTGACCCAAGACTTCATGTAAGTGATTATATCTATTTCTCTGACGGCCTCTGGCCTTATGGATATTCTATTCACATGTTCTTTATGTGAATAGCTACCGACAGGGCGTATTTACTACGCCACAACCTTGAAACACATTCATATGTTACGTTCTCTAGTTATGGGCTGTTATGTCATATACTGATCGAAGGAGTATTCTGCCTCAGCTTTATATTATATCGCAAGAGTATTCCGCTCCATTCGATTATCAAATTGTATTCCCCTCGAACGCATGAGTATTCCGCTTCGGGATGGAATTACAGGAACATGTGACCATATTGCATCATGTTTCATTTCATTACATACCATTATCTATGTTGACTTGCCGTACATGACTGTTGTTATGATTATCTATGCATTGCTTATTTATTGGTTGTTGTTTAGTTCTGTTTCCCTAGATAGCTTGCTTATACATCGGGTTAGTTAGCTATTCCTCGCTTACTGAGTCCTTATGACTCACTTCATATCTGCTTTTTCTATAGTCTTTTTGCTTCGGCAGATTCCGCTCTAGAACCCAGCACGCAGGGTGAGCGAGGAGCACGACGTATTCAGCTGTCTGTGATGAGCCAGCTTATTTTTTGAGGCCACCAGCTATAGCTTTTATAGTTGTATCTTAATTTTTTCTTCTTTCAAAAGATGTACATATTTTTGGACCTCATAGATGTCTGATCTGGAAACCTGTAGACCTATGTATTTTGGGTAGTTAGTTGTATTATTCAAAATACTTATGAGTTATCATGTGTTTTTACAGTTAGATTCATTTTGTTTTCAAAATAATTCTACGCCATATATATCGATTCTCAGTCGATAGGGTTCGTCCGACAGGTCTAAAGGAGGTAATTGGGTGCCCGCACAGCCTATCCGAAAATTTGGGTCGTGTCACCTGGCCTCTTTTATGGATGTACAATGTAATTTCCTTAGAAAGCTTGTCAGCTACAAAGGTTGTCCATTGGAATCGCATAGCATTCCTCTCCCTCCATAGCCCATAGATGGCCATCACAAATGCACAGCTAACTATAGGGCATTTCTCCATTTTTTCCTTGCCATGTTATAAGCCCATTCCACTTCCTATTCCCAGTTGTTAATCCCTCTCTAAATGTTCATCCAGGTGAGCAGCCTTTGTCATACTGCACGAGTAATCTAGCAATCAAAAAATAGGTATTCCAGTGTGATGCGGGGCATACCTCAAGGCCGTTCACTAGAAGTCAAGCAAGGTTGATTCAAGACACCCATCTCTACTTGATTTGGAGAGACATGGATGAAGGGTCCAAGACTAGCCGGAAGATCATGCTTTTGAGTGTCGTGGATGGTGGATCACTTAGGCCACTTGAAGAGACATCCGGAGCACGTTTGGAAGCAAATCAAGAAGCTACAGGAATGGGCGGACCGCCTACTCCACTAGGCGGGCCGCCTACTTTTTGCTCACTCTCTGGATCTCCACCAGGCGGACCGCCTCTGTAAAACGGGCGGACCGCCTACTCCAAAGTGGCTGGCCGCCCACTCCAAGTAGGCTGACCGCCTACTCCACAAGGCTGGGCGCCTAGTGGGGCGCCTACTATGCTGAAGGGTGCGGGAATTCCTAGTTTTATGCTATGTTTTGGACAACTATAGCCCTACGAGGCCTTTATTGTTTTAACCCACTTTAGGGGTATTTTTGAGCTTTTATTACATGTAAGTGAAGTCTATAAATACTTCACAAACCTCTTCAAATCTTAGCTTACCTTGAATTTTATGAATGATGAAAAGAATCTATCTCTTGTTTGGAGAACCCTTTGTCTTGGTTGCTTGAATTCACTAGTGGAACCTAGTTGAGTCTTGAACCGAAAACCCGATCATTCTACTTACGAGTCCCGAGTGTGACTCGAGGGTGGTTGCATAGTGTAGGTCCTTCTTGACACCGATACGAGGGTATCTCGGGACAAGTTCCCCGGGGTTACTTCGTAGGGAGTTCGAGTTGTGTCTCGCTCTCTATCTGTACTTTCCGCGTATTAGTTTTGATCCTTATCATCTTGGTATCAGAGCAAGGATCGGGTTTTGTTTCTACAAACCCCCGACCCTTGATTCTGCGCGCCTAGGTTGGTTTCGATATTAGGTTCTTGTTTGTTATTGAAGAAAAGAAGAAAACACAAAAAAAATATGATCATCGATTCTTGGTTTGATAGACCCATTGAGTGATTGATATTGGGGTTTGTTCCTTATTGGAAACCCGTTCTTTTGGTACCCTAAGAATCAAATTTGGAGTAGAAACACAAGAATTGAAAATTTGAAACCCCTTGAAAATTTGAAAATTTGAAACCCTAAGCTTGAAGTTGATGAACATGGTAAATTGCTTGTTTTTTATTGGGGTTTGATTAAAGTTGTTGGGGTTGGTTCTTTGTGATTGAAACAACATTGGGGTACCTTTGAATTGCTAAAACAACGTGTGGATTGCTGAATTTTTGGGTGCAAAACCAAGAAAATCGTGTTTGAAACTGTGCTGAAACTTGCAGTAGGCGGGGCGCCTAGTGAAACGGGCGGACCGCCTGTTTTTTGTGTGCTCTCTGGATTTTACAGAGGCGGGGCACCTACTAGAGTAGGCTGACCGCCTACTCTCCACTGCAGGGGAACCAGGCGGACCACCTAGTCCAAACAGGTGGGGCGCCTACTTCTGTTGGGCGTGGTTTCGGGTAGTTTTTCGTAGGATTTCTTGTTTCTTTGATCGCATTACTTCTAACTAGTACTTCCTCGAGTAATCGTACCTACTTGAGTTGTGCTAGTCCTTCTAAGCTAATAGGAACACTCAAGCCTAGACCGGAGACTAGAATTCAAAGAAGACTCGTAGTCTCTTTTGACTCAAGTCCGCACTTAAAAAGCTTAACGTTCCGATAGAGTCATATCAACTCCACTCACCCCGGAGTGCATTTGGCTTTTGAGTCGAGTGATTAAGTTTAGGTTTACTATTCAACTTCGTGAAGCTTTGAGTTCAAGCAAGAGTGAAATAGCCATCGCCACTAAACGAGGGATCCGAGTGAAAACTTGTGAGGGAGTGTGTGAGGTTGTTTGCTAACGTTTGTTTCTTGTGTAGGTACAATGTCTACCGAAGGCAAAGACTTTGCTAAGAGTGCCCTTGCTACTATCCTCGCCAAATTGGATAGTATGCACTTGAGGATTGAAAGCCTCGAGCGGGTGAACTCTAGTGCTCTAGTTGAGCAAGGGACTTCGAATGTCCCCTCGGAGAAAGGGACCCCGAGTGTCCAAGTCGAAAAAGGGGCCCCGAGTGCCCAAGTGGAAGTCTCAAGTACTCCTAACTTTACCCCGGAACAAGTAAGCCATGTCATTGAAATGCTCAATCAACAACGGGTAAAGGAGGATCGAGAGAGAATTGAACGAACGGGCATTCCCGTATCTTGGATAATCCCCCAAGAAACATCCCACTACCAAGACCCATCCGAAACGTGCAACCTCTTGAGCAAGTCGAAGAAGCTAAAGAAGGGGAGGAAGCCGACTATGGTGATGATATGTATAGGTTTCATGATCACTTTCAACCAAGGCGAGGTATGAATTGGGGTCGAAACGTGGATTGTGGTAGGGGCCGAGGTCGAGGGCCACCTATGGGATATGTTGGAGGGAATGCGAGGAGGGAGTATGGTGTGAATGAAGATCACTATGGGGGCCAACCGGAGCCATTCCGTGGGGGTCGTGACAACACCAACCTCAATAGTGTGAAGCTTAATCTCCCAATCTTTAAGGGAAATTGTGATCCGAGTGCTTATATTGAATGGGTGCTACAAATGGAAAGGTTGTTTGACACCAATGACATGACCGATGACAAGAAGGGTACTTATGCTATATCATCCTTTGAGTCCTATGCATCTACTTGGTGGGAATCCGTCAAGAGATCAAGGAGAAGAGCGGGAATCCCCGTGAATGTGGGTTGGAATGACTTGAAGGGTATCATGAGTATCAAGTACATCACTCCTAGATATCGTCAAGAACAACTCAAGAAACTTTATGAGTTGAAGCAAGGTGTCAAGACGGTGCATGAATACTATGATGAGTTTGAAAGAACTCGAATGGCCTTGGATATGGACACCGAAGATGAGGAGCAAGCCGTGATCCGTTTCATGAATGGCTTGAGCTATGGCATAGCTTCACAATTGAGATTGCATGCTTATCTTTCACTTCAAGAAGTCCTTGATGCCGCTATTCAAGCCGAGCAATGGCTTGACAAAGAGAAATCCAACCGTTACAAGAGTAACACTTCTACTTCCATGACCAAGCAAAAGGATTGGAAAAATCCTACTCCCAATGCAAAATTCACAAGTGCGAGTGGCCCTAGTGGAGCAAGTGCTGGCAAAGAAGTGAAGAAGCCGTTTGAGAAGTACACACCCAATGTGGGAGGTAACTCTAAAACCCAATTGAATACTCCTACTTCTTCTTCCATTCAATGTCACAAATGCAAGGGGTATGGACACTTTGCTAAGGAATGTCCTACGAAAAGGACCATGGTTGTTGTTGGTGAAAGTGTTTATGAGCAAGAAAGTGAGCCGGAGGGAGATGAGGGAGTAGAGGGAGATGAGGGAGTAGAGGAGGATGATCAAGATGATACGGTGGAGGATAAGGAACCTCATACTTTCCTAGTTGTGAGGAGGAGCTTAGGAGCTATGATTGTGGAGGATGGTGAAGCCTTGCAAAGAGAAAATCTATTCCATGCTAGGTGTCGAGTTAAGGGTGTTGTGTGCTCTATGATCATTGACTCCGGGAGTTGTACTAACGTTGTGAGCCAATCTCTTATAACCCAATTGAAATTGCCTACCGTGAAACATCCCAAGCCATATCGATTGCAATGGCTAAGTGAGTGTGGGGAGTTGAAGGTAGTGAAGCAAGCAATGATCAAGTTCAAAATGGGTAGTTATGTTGACGAACACTTGTTCGACGTTGTGCCCATGCAAGCTTGCCACCTTCTCTTTGGAAGGCCTTGGCAATTTGATCGACAAGCGGTTCATGACGGGCGTGTCAACACTTACACGCTCCAACATGAAGGAAGGAAATTTGTGTTGAAGCCCCTAACTCCCAAACAAGTGAGTGATGACTACAATAGGATGAGGGAGTTGAGGGAGGTGGCAAAGGCCAAGTCAATCATTGAGATTAGCCCTTTGTCCAAAAGCATGGTGGCAATCCCACCTTCTTCTTCTATCGGTGGCATTTGTGCCATGATGCAACCGGGCGAGATCTTAAAAGGGAATGATGGCACCAAATTTCTCCTATGCCTAGTGCACAAAGGTATGATCCTAAACTCTAATTGTGATTTTTCTTCTAACCCTTTGCCTAGTGTGTTTGAGAATGTCTTGAAGGATTTTGGGGACATGTTCCCGGATGAAATGCCGGATGGATTGCCTCCTTTGAGGGGGCATTGAACATCAAATAGACTTTGTCCCAGGATCCCAAATCCCAAACAAGCCGGCTTATAGGAGCAACCCGGAGGATACAAGAGAATTGCAAAAGCAAGTTGATGAATTGCTCACTAAAGGCTTGGTGAGGGAGAGCTTGAGTCCTTGTGCCGTACCCGTGATCCTTGTTCCCAAAAAAGATGGCACTTGGAGAATGTGCGTTAATTGTCGGGCCGTGAACAAAATAACGGTAAAGTACCGTCATCCTATTCCCCGACTTGATGATATGTTAGATGAATTGAGTGGTTCATGTGTGTTTAGCAAAATTGACCTTAGGTCCGGCTACCATCAAATCCGGATGAAACCGGGGTGATGAATGGAAAACCGCATTCAAGACCAAATTTGGTCTCTATGAATGGTTGGTGATGCCCTTTGGGCTCTCCAATGCACCTAGCACTTTCATGAGGCTAATGAACCATGTTCTTAAGCCATTCATCAACAAGTTTGTGGTCGTCTATTTTGACGATATATTGATCTATAGCAAATCAATAGACGACCATGTTGATCACCTTAGGCTAGTGCTTGAAAAGTTGAGAGCCGAAAAGCTCTATGCTAATTTTAAAAAGTGTGCCTTTGGTGTTGAGAAGGTAGTCTTCCTTGGGTTTGTTGTGAGTGCCCAAGGAGTGGAGGTGGATGAGTCTAAGGTAGAGGCCATACGTGATTGGCCTACTCCTACTACCGTGACTCAAGTGAGGAGCTTTCATGGTCTCGCAAGCTTTTATCGGCGATTTGTGAAGGACTTTAGCTCCATTGCCGCTCCACTCACCGAATTGGTGAAGAAAGACCAACCTTTTGTTTGGGGGAGCCTCAAGAGAAGGCCTTCCATGAGTTGAAAAGTAGGTTGAGTACCGCCCCTCTATTGCAATTGCCTGACTTCGGAAAGGTATTTGAGGTTGAATGTGATGCCTCGGGGGTGGGAATTGGTGGTGTTTTAATGCAAGATAGCAAACTCATCGCCTACTTTAGTGAGAAATTGAAAGGGGCCTCCTTGAACTATTCTACATATGACAAGGAGTTGTATGCCCTTGTGAGAGCCCTTGCCCATTGGTAACACTATCTTTGGCCTCGTGAGTTTGTAATCAAGAGTGACCATGAGTCACTCAAGCATTTGAGAGGCCAAGAGAAGCTCAATAAGAGGCATGCCAAGTGGGTTGAATTCATTGAGTCCTTTCCCTATGTGATCCAATACAAGAAAGGGAAGGACAATGTTGTGGCGGATGCGCTTTCGAGAAAGTTTGCTCTAGCCACCACCTTAGCCTCCAAGCTCATGGGTTTTGAGAGCATTAAATTGATGTATGCTTATGACCCTAAGCTAAAGAGCATTCATGAAGCTCTTGAAAAGGGGGAAAGGGTTGAAAAATACCAATGGGTTAATGGATATATCTTTAAAAATGGTAAAGTGTGTGTTCCCGAGTCCTCTTGGAGGGAATTGTTGATTCGTGAAGCTCATTGTGGGGGCTTGATGGGACACTTTGGGAGAAATAAGACCTTGGCCATTCTCATGGAACAATTCCATTGGCCAAAAATGGGGGTCCAAGTTGAAAAGCTTTGCAAAAATTGCCTTGAGTGCAAGCATGCGAAATCTAAAGCTAACCCCCATGGTTTGTATACTCCTCTCCCCGTGCCTACTAGTCCGTGGGTTGATATATCAATGGATTTTGTGATGGGATTACCACGGTCTAGGGGGGCCATGATAGCATTTATGTTGTCGTGGATAGGTTCTCCAAAATGGCGCACTTCATTCCGTGCAAGAAGTGTGATGATGCACAACATGTTGCCTCCTTGTTCATTGACAATGTCTTGAAATTGCATGGTGTGCCTCAAACCATTGTAAGTGATAGGGACTCCAAGTTCCTAAGCCACTTTTGGAGAAGTTTGTGGGGTGCCCTTGGCACCAAGCTCTTATTCTCTACGTCCCACCACCCACAAACGGATGGGCAAACCGAGGTGGTAAACCGGACTTTGGGTGCTCTTCTAAGGGCCATGACCCGAGGTAAGGCCGGGACGTGGGTTGATAAACTTCCTCTCATGGAGTTTGCCTACAATCGTACATTGCATAGCTTGATTGGCATGACTCCATTTGAATGTGTGTATGGTTTTAATCCCTTGATTCCCCTTGATCTAACCCCTTTGCCAAGGGAAATGGTTGCTAATTTTGAAGGGAAAAGCCGAGCAAAGGCTATGATTGAGCTCCATGCTAAAGCCAAGAAGAACTTGGAGGAAGCCTATGCCAAGGTTGCTTCCAAGAAGAACAAGGGAAGGAAGAAGCTTGAGCTCAAAAAGGGAGATTGGGTGTGGGTGCACTTCCGAAAAGAGAGGTTTCCAAACCTAAGGAAAGGGAAGTTGGCATCCCGTGGAGATGGACCGTTTCAAGTGCTTTCCAAGATCAACAACAATGCCTATGTGATTGATCTACCCGGTAAGTACAACGTGTCTAATACTTTTAATGTGACTGACTTGACCCCTTGTGATGTAGGTGATGGTGATACCGGAGAGGATGAAGCCATGGTTTCGAGGACGAAACTTTCCCAAGAAGGGAAGGATGATGCGGGGCATACCTCAAGGCCGTTCACTAGAAGTCAAGCAAGGTTGATTCAAGACACCCATCTCTACTTGATTTGGAGAGACATGGATGAAGGGTCCGAGAGTAGCCGGAAGATCATGCTTTTGAGTGCCGTGGATGGCGGATCACTTAGGCCACTTGAAGAGACATACGGAGCACGTTTGGAAGCAAATCAAGAAGCTACAGGAACGGGCGGACCGCCTACTCAACTAGGCGGGCCGCCTACTTTTTGCTCACTCTCTGGATCTCCACCAGGCGGACCGCCTCTATAAAACGGGCGGACCGCCTACTCCAAAGGGGCTGGCCGCCCACTCCAAGTAGGCTGACCGCCTACTCCACAAGGCTGGGCGCCTAGTGGGGCGCCTACTATGCTGAAGGGTGCGGGAATTCCTAGTTTTATGCTATGTTTTGGACAACTATAGCCCTACGAGGCCTTTATTGTTTTAACCCACTTTAGGGGTATTTTTGAGCTTTCATTACATGTAAGTGAAGTCTATAAATACTTCACAAACCTCTTCAAACCTTAGCTTACCTTGAATTTTATGAATGATGAAAAGAATCTATCTCTTGTTTGGAGAACCCTTTGTCTTGGTTGCTTGAATTCACTAGTGGAACCTAGTTGAGTCTTGAACCGAAAACCCGATCATTCTACTTGCGAGTCCCGAGTGTGACTCGAGGGTGGTTGCATAGTGTAGGTCCTTCTTGACACCGATACGAGGGTATCTCAGAACAAGTTCCCCGGGGTTACTTCGTAGGGAGTTCGAGTTGTGTCTCGCTCTCTATCTTTACTTTCCGCGTATTAGTTTTGATCCTTATCACAGTGTTTCATCATAAGCCCTACAGAAAACACAACTCATAGTAAGTTGGATGACAAATCTTTGCAGTCGATCAACTGTTGCTAGTCTCTGTTGTAGTGCAAGCCACAAGATAAATCTATGTCTTGGATGGATACTGGCCTGCAGAGTGCGACTCTTCCAAAATACTTTTGGATGTTGAGGAAGCAGCTGTAGATATAGTTTCCTGATTGAGAACTTGCCTTGTACACTTTGTAAGGCTTGTAACCTTGCAGCTAATGATCCTTGCAGAGAGGCACATTGTGTGACATGCTTTCTTACTTCAATGATCTTCCTAACAACCCAAGAAGCATTCTTAGGTATATCACAATTCTCCAGCTCTCCTATCTTGATGTAGTAGCTATGCACCTACTTAATCCATAGGCGGTCCTTCATCATTTCTAGAGCCTAAAGTTGTTTTACAATAGCTTCTCTATTCCATAAGATTAGGTTTATCACATTCAAACTTAATAGGAAAATTCCTGGATCACCCGTGGAGAAGAACCAAAACAGAATGCTTCCGCCTACTCAAAACTAAGAGGGGATGCCGCCTACTACTAAAATCCCGGTTTTTGCAACAGTTGCGTTCTTCTATGCAAAAAGAAGGGTTGACGGGCTGGCCTAGTCTTATAAAGAGTTAGAGCTCCGATTCTTCGAAAGCATCTGATTGTCCTCAAGAGATAGAGATCTTGTCCGCTGAGTATGACAAGCACACTCTTTCCCAAGCAACAACTGCTTTCTTTGAGGTAGATGAGGATCCTGTCCACAGAAATGTTCTGTATATAGTTTCAATGGCCTTCATGATCTTCTTTGGCATACGGAATATTTGAGCCCAATATGTTTATACTCCAAAGAGAACAGATTTAATTAACTGTAGCCGACCAACATATGGCAACAGTTTAGTTGTCCAGCATCTGATCTGTTTATGCCTAAATTTGTACGTCTAGGTTAAAAAATTAATTATGAATGAGGTCACAAGCAATATAGTATATTACGATGGAAAATTAAGTAAATACGATAAAAGTAAAGACAAGCAATTAAGCATGAAATAATAGAGAAAGCAAAATAATTCTTATTCCTTGAGAGTAGCCGAGTTTGGTGGCGAATCGTGTCTTGTGTGACTTATATACAATACAATATAAGGAGGGGTATTTATAGTAGTGATATCCAGTCCTAAATAAGGTAAAATACAAGTACTAATAAGGCCATGTGCTTATAACTCAAGGCGGTGGTATACTAAACCTTAACTAGGAGACTGTAAATCTTAGGCGGCGGGATGTGTGCACTGCGCCCTATGACCAAACCGCCTAAACGGTCGTTGGCTCTAGGAGCGGGCGTATATCCTCAGTGCCCGGTGACTTGTAGGATAAGCCTAATCTCGCCAGATGGACTCGTATTCCCGTAACAATAGGTGGCGTATTTTTGCCCACACATAATCCTATTGAGGATCTTTTCTAACAGTAGTCAACATTGAACAAAAGTCAGCTTCTTGGATGAGAAGGGAACTCCCATGTATCTAAAGGGCAGTTCCCCTTCTTGGAAGCCCAGTTCCTGCAAGAGCTCCATTCATGAATAGTGAGTAAGACATAGTAGTGAGACATTCCATTATCCAGTGTATGAATTTAAAAGGAAAGCCCAGATCACATAGCATTGCTTTTCAAGTAACTCTATTCTAATGTATTATAGGCCTTCGTGAGGTCAACTTTAATCACACACACCTTGGTGACACTCCTTTCCTACAACATAGTCCAATTTTGAATAGTATTGGAGCAAATTTAACTCTTTTGTCTAAAATAAAACAAAAACAAAAGGGAGTAGTAGTTGCACGGAGTAGTATTTTTCATCATCTCAAGTGTAACTATTTAATTAAGGAAAATTTACACCATATGACTACCCTAATAGCTAAATTACCAAAAATACTAATATTTTTACTATATTTACAAAACATAACAATGGTTTTCTAAAATTACCCTACATGCCATTTTTTCATTTCCCACTCTCCCCCAAACATAAAACCCTAATTTCTTCCTCTCTCATTCTCTTCCCTCCTCCACCCACCTGCCCACCCACCCACCCTGCTGCTGTCCTCCTCCACATCTCCAGCGACCAGATCTGTCTCCGGCGTCCACCAGAGAACATGGAGGCTGCTGCTGTCGTTTTGTGCTCCCATCGCTGCTGCTGCTTCTACTACTGCAGTGCAACGGCGCCACTGCCCCTGCTGCGGCGCGAGACGTTACTTTTTCCGGCAGTGCTGGGGCCGTTTTCCAGTGCCGCCCCTATATGATCCTTGTATGTGTATAAAATCGTATATGTCATGTATATCTTTGTATTTTGTATATATAAATATGTATATCTTTGTATATAAATGTCTATATCCACTTTTGTATGTGTATATTTTTGTATATATGTGTATGTTGTTGTATGCTTGTGTATATGTATGTCTAGCATAGATAGTTATTTGTATGTGTGTCTTTTGTATGTTTGGTTATGTATAGTTTCAAAACATTAATTTTTAAAACTTTTCAATGTATATGTGTGTATTTTTGTATGTTTCATCTTGTAGATCAAAAAAAAAATTTAAAAAAAATTTCAGTGGCGACAGCTGTCGGGTGGCCGGCGGCGGTGAGTGGTGACAGCATCCCCAAGGCAGTGATGGATGGAGAAGGTAGGAAAAAAGAGATGAAACTCTAAATTGTAGTATTTGTTGAAACTTGTATATGCAATGTAAAAAATTATTGCTATATTTTGTAAAGTGATAAACTATATATTTTTTATAAATATAGTGTTAGCGTTGTATATTTTTGTAAGTCTCCCATTAATTAATCAAGCGGCTATTACCACGGTTCCATACATTACTCCCGTGA
Source organism: Petunia x hybrida (assembly GCA_037355625.1). Taxonomy (NCBI): domain Eukaryota; kingdom Viridiplantae; phylum Streptophyta; class Magnoliopsida; order Solanales; family Solanaceae; genus Petunia; species Petunia x hybrida. Next base: position 718,638 of record JBBBVM010000046.1, on the reverse strand, counting down.
GCTCCCCACACCATCTATAAATAACCCATCTCTCCTCAAATATTTCTCTCTTTTCCCCAAAATTACAAATTTTGTTTTCAACCCATCAAATTCTCAATTATGGTTTGCGAAAAGTGTAAGTCACAAATTCCTCACTTTTCTTCATTAATACATTCATGTTTAATTCAATCTTTTACGCAATTCTTTTTATTATTTTAGAACAATTGATTTATAAAACTAGGGTTTTGGCTAAATTGTGTAATATGCAGGTGAGAAGAAGTTATCGAAGGTAATTGTACCTGATAAATGGAAAGAAGGTGCTAGCAATACTACTGAAGGTGGTGGCCGCAAAATTAACGAGAATAAATTGCTCTCCAAAAAGAAAAGGTTACTTTTTATAAATTGTTTTTTTTTATTGTTTATATTTAGTTTCCCGATATTTGTGCTAGTGAGAGTTAACAGGTATCCGGTAAAATAGTCGAGGTGTGGAGTTGACCTGGACTTCACCATTATAAAAAAGAAAGACATACCGTGTAGGTGATATTATCTAGAAGACTAGTGCTTTCTAGGAGACTCTTAGTATATATCTACCGGAGTATATTAGAGAACGCCTACCGTTTGATAATACTTAAGTACAGGTTATTGGTGTACTATGGAACTTATTGAGCAATTATGATGTTGAGAATTCAGACAGCCAATCCCTAGTAGCAATAGTACTAATTGAAAATTTGTGTAAGTGATTTCTACTAGTGCTTACTTCAAAAACACCCTCTCCACCTGGGGGTCTGCGTGCATCATCTCACCATCCCCAGACCTTAACACTGGTATGCTGTTGTTGTTGATCTCAACTAGTGCTTACTAGAGGCTGTAAATATTCTAGATGTATAACCACTAGTGTACATTAGAGAAATATTAGTGTTAGATAATCCCTATGTATAGCACTCATGGGTGTGGTTTAGTGGTCAATGAAGTTGGATGAGATCCATGAGATCTCAGGTTCAAATCCCAGCGGAGATAAAAAACAATAGGTCTTTCTCCTCTTGGTGGGTAGAGTTACTTGGTATCTCTTGGTGGTAGAATTAGTAGAGGTGTGCCTAAGCTGGCCCGGACAGTACCGTGATAAGAAGAAAGATAATCCTTAAGTATAGGGTATTGAAATAGTATGGACTCCAACAGAGCGTTTATGTCGTTGAGGATCATACAACCGATCCCAACTAGCGATAATACTAATTGAAACTCTATTTAGGTGCTATTAACTAAAAGACTAGTGCTTACGAGAAGATTGTTAGTATATTAGAGATATATAACTACTAGACTATATTAGAGAACTCCCCTTGTTTATGTTGAGGATCATACAACCGATCCCAACTAACGATAATACAAATTGAAACTCTATTTAGGTTCTATTAAGTCGGATTAACTAAAAGACTAGCACTTACGAGAAGATTGTTAGTATATTAGAGATATATAACAACTAGACTATATTAGAGAACCCCCCTTGGTGTTAGATAATCCTTAGGTAATGATATATAAATATTGTGGACCCAAACAAAACAGGTACAATGTTGAGGATTCTTACTGCCAAACCCAACTAGTGGTAGTACTATGAAAATCTGTATAGGTGAACTAGAAAACTAGTTCTTAATAGAATTTCTTAGTATATTAGAGATTTAACTACAACAACATATCCAGTGATAATCCCACAAGTGAGGTTGTGGGAGGATGAGATGTACACTGACCTTACCCCTATCTTGAGTAAAGTTGAGAGGTTGTTTCCTATAGAGACACTCGGCTCAAGAAAAGCATTATCGAAAACATGTTTGAGAAATACAAGATGAAAATACCTAGGTATAGAAGGTATTGACATAAAAATAACATAACCCGAAACAATAGCAATATTAGAGATTTAATTACTATATTATATTAGAGAACCCTAGTGTTAGATAATCATCAAGTGCGGAGTATTGAAATATAATTGACCAAAACAGAGCATTTATGATATTGAGCATTCATACCATCGACGTCAACTAGTAGAAGTAGCAGAGAGGTCAATAAGAGGGTGCAGGCCGTGGATGCCAAGGTTCATATCCATGAGCTAGTTCGGTTTTAAAGATCATAGAAGCTTGGTTAGCATGTGAAATTAGGGAATAAAGGAGAAATGCTGTAATTGATGCTGGATACTAGGGTTTGATGATGGTGTCAGTACTCCCATCTCTTTCAAAATTATTGCATACCATGGCTAAGTAGTGGTTGTAGTCCATGAGCTAGTTCGGTTTCAAGACGCACGATAAAAATATAACCAAAAAAAAAAAAGAATTTTTGGATTGTGTCATCAAAATGCAATTCATACCACAAAAAGAATAAAGACGAGATCAAAATTTTGAAATCTGACTATGATTATTGAAAACAGTTTTAACTATGAATAACTGTGACACACGTTACTTAAGTAGTTTCGAATCGAAACTATATATTTTTATTTTAAAAGAACTGGGAGATCATGTGAGAATTCAGCGAATGTTAGACGATTAGCCTTCGTGCTTATAATCTCGCCTTTCTTTTTGAAATGAAGGGCGTAGCTCGTTATCTTGTTATATAGATATTTTTAATACTCCATTTGTATCCAAAGTGGATGCACAAATATCCTACTTTATAGCCATTTATAATTTATATTTGTCTCTCGTAAAGGAAGGTTCTATAGAGTGTTGCTTCAGAACAAGAAGTTAAATTGAACATGTTCTTGACTTCTAAATGACTTTTCTCTGGTCCATGTCTAACTATTCGAAAGTTAACTCATCGTATCTAAATGTTCCCCAAACCTTTTATTAAATAGTAATTTTTTTTAAAAACTTTCTTATCAGTTGTCAATGATGGTTCAAAGATTAGGTGAGATTCAGGAAAAGATGTGTCTTATAGTTTGCTTTTATCTTTCTCATTGAATTTGTTATTTTGGATATTATATGCGTGATATGTGATGACTTACTACCTTTGTTTCTCTTCTAAAATCGATTCTGAAGCAGTTTGGTCGCTGGAAGGTCTCTGTTATTGGTTTTTTATTTAGAATTAGAATAAAAGAATATATCAAGACCATGAGAAATAAATAGTTATTTAAGTTTCATTTCTTGTGTTGACCAATGGTTTAAGTTGATAATACAAAAACCATCTCGAGTAAACTTTGTATATTCCTTCTGTAAGTTTGTTGGTTAATGCTTCAAATTTTGTTTATCGTAATTTTTCCCTTTGTCCTTAATTACATCATAGGACAAGACTGTAGCACGTTCAGATGCTGTTCTGCATTTAAAACTTTGCTCCTGACTGAAGTATAGGACAATGTTCATGTTCTAGCCAAGGTTCATGGGTTCGAAAGTCGGAACTGAGCAGTTGCACATTTATTTATTTTCATTTACAGGTAAAGTGATTTTCCAGGACTTTCTTTGTATGAGACATGGAATTACAGATGGATTGCCCAACTTGGGGAGGAGGAGCAAGATTCTGGCCGACTAGAGTAGGAGAAAGAATGCAATTTACCACCTAGCCAGGAGTAGGCTTCTTTCAGACCATAGAATCAATATAAGTTTTAGAATTCTCATTAACTACTAGAAATCATTGTATGGCAATGCTTTGGTCTAGTGGTAAGAGCACAACTTGTGATGCATAGGTTAGACGCACGTTTTTGAATCCGACACTAGGTAGGTGGATAGCTGAACTTAGTGTTCTAACGTGTGTGTTTGAATCTGCATGATTGCAACAATAGTCTTTCTTTAGTTTTTAGGCATCCTATGGTACGTTTTCGCTGAATGAAATGCTATGACCTGTTGGAATGATCTAGTGCAATTTGATTATGGATGGTCTTGTATATTCGTCATGCTTTTGACATTTTCTTACTAAGGAACTGGTTATATTGCAGATGGTCACCTTATGGAAATACAAAGTGCATGATATGCAAGCAACAAGTGCATCAAGATGGCAAGTATTGTCATACCTGTGCTTATAGTAAAGGTAATGAAGAGCACCTTGGAATTGCATATGATTTTACTGCAACGTTTCTTTGTGTTCTCTAAAGTTTTCTTCTCGTGCAGGAGTATGTGCAATGTGTGGAAAACAAGTTCTTGACACCAAGTTTTACAAACAGAGCAATGTATGATGTGGACATGGTTGACAATCTAACTTTTCTGTTACCTTAGCACTCTCATCCTTAGAGAATTTGATCTTTCTTTGTGAATGCGATGGATGCAATGAGAAACAGTTAAATTCTGTATTCATGATTCTGTAAAATGCTTAAGGAGCTGCAACGATGAGCTGTAAATTGGTGATCTTTAGAAACACAAGCTTTCTGTCCGTCTTTACAACTTTTGTTTGTGGTCTCTTTCGACTGTCTTTGCCATGAATAAAACGTTGAATTCCTAATGTATCCTATAAAGGCTCGATGGTGGCTTCTGTTATTTTGAAACTTGTTTGCAGTTGTAATTAGAAATGGAACTGAGATAGGTAGACAGATTAGGCTTTTTAGTGGCAATGAGGGGTGCAAACGACTGACCAACTCAACACAAGATCTTCAAACTGAGTGGTAAGCCTGTGACTTGTTGCTTGGCGCAGTAAGGTGTTGATACTGTTTATTGACTAGTTGAGGATCGAGAATCCTGTACTTCGCAGTATCCTCTGCTCTTCTCCCAGGGAAATTTCCAGCTATTGGCGACAACCTGATGATGAAAAATGAAGACGGCCATTTATCATTAGTTTTGGTATTGCCTAAGATGTACTAATATGTAAATTCATATGGTCGATAGCGATTTGTTTAAGACTGAATTGTAGTTCGTTTGCTATTTCCTATAGAAGGGTAAACTAAAGATAGAAATAGTAAAGAAGAACAAGCCTCACACTAACTAAATAAATTGTTCATTCTGATTAATTATACTTTTAAAAAATAATATTGAAAGACTTAAAAACCATATATGTTATACTTCACCATCTCTGATGAAATGGCAGGCTTAGAGTACGAAAGGTCATGGCATATTACTTTTTTATGTAAAAGCATCTTTGTGTCGATGAACATCCCGTTGCCTATGTTTCCCCAGTCAACACTCTGCCTAAGTGCTCAGAAAAGTGGTTGCAGCGCCTGCAGCCACGTTAATTGTGTATATTCAGTATATTTTGCTCCCAAATTGTTGCCAGACTATGCTATACTACTTCATAGTCCAATTTGAATCAGCTTATTAAAGATACTAGATACTTAACGGCTGCAAGTCCATCGAAAATAGTTTCCAAAGATGAAGAAGATGCATGGCTCTGAGCCTCTGATGATGCAACAACTCACGCAAGAGTGTAACAGAAGTGAACAATTCTCCCAATCCTTACGAGGTGGTAATGAGTTAAACTACTTGTGTTGACATGGAAGTTAGCCCAGGAAACTTATCCCATGATGCTGCGAGCATTCCAAACCCTCTAGGACAGAGGTGGAGACTTCATGTCACACGTCTGGGCTCTACTTTTTTTCTCAGTCAGGATAGATAGGTCCATGATGTATGATGCACATGTTGAAAAGTTTTGTATGTAGTCAAGGTTCATGTACCGAAACATGTCTCGCAATAAAATTTGTCCACCATAAAAACAGAGAGGTTAGAGAGCAACTTTCAGTCTTTGAATACATAAGCTTTAGTGGAGCTACTAGCCAAATGGTAATGATTCACCTGTCATTATCATCTTCACCACTTAAGAGTATGGTACATACAAATACAACATAAGCTAAGTATGGAGTTCATTGTCTGCTGGAACGCAATCTCTCTGCTTTCAGAACATAAAGACGGTTTCATCAAATATTCTAGCCTAGCACTACATCCACAAAAATCACCACAGGGAGTGGTACTCATAAGAAGAAAGCTTGTCCCTGAAATGGCTCCAAATGCAGTGTGACTGCTCATCTCCATATGTATATTGTATAGCTATTCTGAGTACTAGTATAATTGTGATACAGACCGTGACAATCCAAGTTCTAGGACAATACTACGATCCAATAGCTTTCGGTGTCGAAAGAATTTTGATGTCTTCAAGAATAAACGTTAAGACTTTTGGCTTCATGTACCAAATGCTTTCCATCAAAAATGGTCTCATCCTACCCAAGGCTTTTGGGTAAGAAAAGCTTTTACCTGCGGCGCTTTGATTCCTTGCGCATCTCTGCCACATAGCTTTCAAAGTTGGACTTCTCCCATAGCCGTCTGTGAATTAGATCTTCCTTGGTTGATTCATCTGATAAAAGAAGCATGCACATTGAGAGACTCATAAACAAATGAAGAAATCACAAGAAAGTTCTTCCAATAAACTAAACCATAAGCATGCCAAGTAGCAAAAGATCAAATGAGACGTTTGTGGAAAGCATAATCAGCTGCATATCACAACATTCATCACTTTACTTCACATTTCGTAAGATATAAACATGCTTCTCAAAGCATGTTAGGTTTCACCTTGGCAATTTATATTATCCAAAATTGCGACTTTGTGGCAACTTCTTACACATACTGACGAATGCCCATGAGCAGTCCGGTACACAGCATCCCGAGTTCACGCAGGGTCCGAAGAAAGGCCGCACCCGAAGGGGTGTGATAGATGCAGCCTATCCTGATGCAAACATCAGTGACAAATTCCCATGCAAGTGACAATTAATGCTTAAGTTGCCTTTTCATGAATTTACCACAAAGATAAATTGATAGTGAGAGCGAGAGGTTCACAAAGACATTAGTTAAGGAGAAGGACAGAGCAAGATGAATGTTGTATGCTTTATAGTTGGTTTTTGACTTTGTACTCGGTTAAATTGAAAGATATTGGAGATAAAAGGGCAAGCTTAAATTTAAAAGTACAAAGTAAAATTGATACAGTGCCAGAAAACATCTCTGGTTGTTTGCATCATAGATTATTTGTAGTGTTCATTTGATTTATTTTTCTTTTTGGCATATTTATTTCAGCACTCTTATATTTGTTTTCCTACTAGAACTTAAAAGTTAGCACTTGTGCCTTGATAGTCGTAACGCAGGCAACCTAAATCCAGTGGCTAAGTTGAAAAACTCTAAAAAAAATACAGCTTGCAATGTAAAGAAAGTAAACGAAAAGAACGAGTATTCTAGCAGTAACAGATGTCAAAATGAAAAGGAAAACAAGAACCTCATTTGTGGTCATATTCACCTATTAAAGAAATGGTTTATGATATGCCAACACAGTATAACAGAAATTTATAAAACATCCACCAGTTTGGTGTCCCCAGATATGAGCGCAAAACAAATCCTGTAACTTTGAGTCTACCTCACCATGATCAGTTACTTTCAGTCTTGAATGCTATATATCTGCTCTTTGATCACTTTCTGGAATACAATAAGATGCACGAATTGCACTGGTCATTGTGCGGAGCGACCCCTAAGTAAGCAAGTCGATGGAGGGAGCCAGGCACGGGGAGGTAGGATCTAACAGATACTTGGATTGATACTCATATCATTTGGGCCAAATCCGTTTTACTATGAGCCATATTTTCACTTGGACAATAAACTAAATAATGGACCAGTTTGGCTCCTATTTCATCAAATTCAACTCAATTGCCCAACACTATAGTGTTTGTAAATACAGAAGATGTTTGTAGGTCAGTTTTAGTCTTACCAACAGATATCCATGAATCAAGAGGGGCACCAAGAGACCTTCTTGTCAAATAGGAGGCATCTTCCCATGAGTATGGAGCATGCTTGACATTGTACCTCCAGAACCAACACCCATACCAAAGCAGCAGCTGCAGAAAATAGAAGAAGAATGTCAGCAACTATTGAAATCCATAAGCAAACAGTTTCTTATTGTAAACCGTCTAGAAGAACAAACTATAAGCACAAGAGAAATTTAAATATCAACTGATTGAGCCACAATGTCTTTTCATTTCATTGCAATGCGTACAACCCAAAATGCTGTTACCTTTCCCAGAGTGTAAGGAAGAAGTATAAAACGGATTCCAATTAGTCCCCAAACAGAAGGCTTTTCAGCTCCCTTTATCTGCAAGTTCAGTTCCTTACTAAGTTCTTCCTCCACCTCCCTGTTACAAATAGCAAATTAGGCTGATAAACCCAGAATATAAAAACTCGAACAAATAGCTTGAAGGGAAAAAAGTATGTTTCCTCAAGTTAAATCCAGAAGATTTAAATCAGGTTGCATATTTAACAAACCAAGAGATAATAAGATCATACTTGTTCATCGGCTTGTTTCCCTTCTTCTTATTAGAAACACCCCCAGTGCGTTGAAGTTCCACAGCACGTAGCTTGTTTTTATAAGCTGGCGTTTTCTTGACCATGTCAATAGCCTAATAAAAGAGGAAATCACAATTGTAACTCCCTGGTGAAGTAATAGCAAGAAGGAAGAAAAGAACTATTACTTCATAACTAGAGGTCACTCTCTTCTATAGTTTTACTTTTCCATTGAAGTGAAAGGTGTCTACACTTCTAGAATGCCAGACTAGGTAATGCAGGAAGTGAAGAAAAGAGGACTTTTTTAGCCTTATGATTTACTGTCAAATTTGCAGTATATCTTGGTGATATATTATTTACATAGTAAATTTTCAAAATATATGGTTTCCTACTTGCCTTAGAATTTAAGAAATAGCTAGCTGCCTCACATGGGTTTCCTATAGGTAAGCGATTCAAACAGAGTTTTACGAGAATCATGGCCCAACTTGCTGAAGCTTTAGTTGCTACTATGGTATTTTCTGCAGCCTTAGATCAAAGATATTTAATGTGAATTCACGGAACATCATCCTTCTTCCTTTTAAATGTTCGGGAACAGAGTCAATGTCAGTAACTCCTACTATTTAAGCTTTACAAAGCATAGCTGTTCCCAAGCCCGATAAAGGGTGAGGATTCCAGTAAGTTTATAGCTAGAGTAAAAATATTTAAACTATTATTGACTTTCTCCAAATATGGATAGAGGCATGGTTAAATGGATTGTTCCTAGTAATGCAATTTTTTGTAGTTACTGCATCAGCACAGATTTCTCCTCGTTCTCCAGAGTCTTTATCGATCAACATGCTATGGCTGTCCTAATTACACTCCTCTGAATACACCACTTTCTAACGTTATAGCGACAAAATAATACTCCCTCCGTTCCAATTTATGTGAAGGTGTTTGACTGGGCACAACTTTTAAGAAATAAAGCCTTTTGAAACTTGTGGTCTAAGACAAGCCATAGAAATTTGGTGCCTAGAAATCAATTCATTAGGGTAAAATGAAAAATTTAAAGTTGAATTGTTACTAAATATAGAAAGGTGTCATTCTTTTGGGACGGACTGAAAAGGAAAGAGGGTCACATAAATGGGACGGAGGGTACTTAATTAATCCCAAGAAGTCCTATTTTCTTAGCATTTGGTGAATCCAGTGTGCTTATCCTATGACAAAATATTACTAATAAAATAGGATGATACAAGTACCATTGGCTAGAGGCTAAAAGTTGCCCCAACGATAGTCTAGTAAAGTTATTGATTACTAAGTAAAGATATAAAATGTATAAAAATGCCTACTATACTCAATTTTTGCAAGTAACAAGTTATTTTCAAACAAACAATCACTCCTTGTAAGGCAGGTAATCATAAATCGATGCACCTTCATATTCCACTAGGTTTAATCAGATGAACACGTAAGGCACACAGTTACCTACACAGAAGGATCATCTCATTTAATCTCACCGATCATCATAGCGCACGGCGCCGCGCGCTATTCTTTTCTTTAATTGTTAAGGATCACACTGCTCTTAGATCATCTAACTGAAACACGAGTAGTCACAGGAATTCATAAAGCTAAAATTAAATGGAAGATAAGAAATCAACACAAAAGTCATCACAGCATTCTTCAACTTCCAGGCTATAATACAAAGATAGATTTCTTAAGCATTGATTGCTAATGCAAGTCGCAAGAAGAAATCCTAGCGATGGATGTTTAGAGTTACTTTACCTGATTATATCTTGTCCACTGATTCAGATACTGAAATGATGAGAGTATCAAAAGAAGACCAATGAGGACAGCACGGGGATCCTACAATTTAAAACAGGAAAAGCTAAGCAAGCATAAAATCAATTTTGCATGTACCAATGAAATGCCAAGTCAAAGTTTCACCCATATGAAGTGATAAGAATAATACACGTATCTGGCAGGAAATAGGAAAAGGCACTCACAGTTTTGTGGCCATAGTAAGCATGGTAATACCGTGCTGTATTGTAGAACATCTGAAAATTCAAAAGCATGAGTAAAAGATTTTAGTATATTACCTGATTATCATCTGTCAAATGAGAAGTCTAAAGCATCAGCCCATGATAGTCTGATACTCATAAACTGGACTAAAAGATACTTAAAATCTATTTTGCTCGGATCCTCCAAAAATGTCACCGGGTGGGTGTCAGATCCTCCAAAAGATATAGATTTTGGGAGGATCTGACACGCAGCGGCATATTGGAGGATACGAGCAACATAGCTGAAAAGAATGTCGAGCAAAAAAATAGAAAGAGGGTAGTGGTAGAATACTAAGGAGTAGTAGACACTAGGCCTCCTTGTTGTAATTCTATGCAAACAAAATGTAACTAAAGGGTAATGGAGACTAACCTCCTCTGGATGAGCAAGTGCATAATCATACTGCTCCCTCGTGACTTCATCTTTCAAAATCTACATTGGCAAATCAGCCCTTTAATAATTAGAACAAGAACATACTGCTCCCTTCATCCCATTTACATAAAGTCCCAAAATGTTCGACAATAGTCCATTAATAAGTTTCTCAGCTTTCTTTTTCTTTCTCCATATAACTAACTTTCTAGGCAGCACTATAATATTCTGTTCTACCCGTATGATGGGGTGAAGGAGTGTTCCCATTAGATTAATTGCATCTCGATTATTGAAAACACAATGTGTTGACCAACAGGGGCGGAGCTAAGTTAAAGAAAGGGGATTCAGTTGAATCTAATTCATTAAAAACCGAAACTATGTAAACGAGTAAAAACAATTTTCTGTTGCTATAGTTATTATACCGTTAAATCCCCTTAACAGAAGGCAAAATTGTAGTAAAGTCGTAAAGGAGGTTCAAAACGTTCTTTATAATTTCCTGGCTCCACCACTACTGAACAACCCCAGAACAAAGTCATTATTTTTAAGGATTTTACACTGCCTGAACAATGGCTAGGCGACTTAAACAAAAAATAGCCTGTTTTTGTATATTTCTTGTATAATACTCCGTATATGCATAATAAGTGTATAATCTATGTATCCTGACTAGAGCAGCTATTTCTGTAAAGATCCCTTCTTTTTACATAGTATGAAATTAACCCAAATCCACTTAAATTATGAAACACAAAACTTAATTACTAAAAAGAAGAAAAAAAAACTGAGAAAATGAATATAAATTACCTCATAAGCATTAGCAATTTTGACAAACAACTTCTTTGCTTCTGGATCATCTGGATTTTTATCTGGATGACTAATTAAACAAAAAACACAATTTCAATAACTTCCCAATTTAACAATAATATAAATAGGAAGCAAAAAAAAAAAAAAAAAAAAAAATTACTGTTTGAGGGAGAGCTTATAATAAGCTTTCTTGATTTCAGATGAATTTGCATTTTGTGTCACCCTATACAAACAAAATATCAAAAAATTAAATAAGTAAACAAATAATTAAAGAAATAAAATAAATGAATAAAAGAGGAAAATGTAATTACCCAAGGAGATCATAACAATCATCTTCATCACAGTAAATGGAGAATACTGGTTTAATTAAAAGGGAGAGCATGATAGTTACTGTAAGCGCGAAGCATTGGATCACTGCTGTTCTTCGCGCCATCTCCGTCACTCGTCCGCGGCGGCGTTCTTGTTTCTCCGATCAACTCTTTAGATTGGAGTTGTTATATGAAGCTAGCTATACAGCTGCTTTTTTGTTTTTGTTAAATTACCTTTTTACCCTTATATATATGTTGACTTTTCCTTTCACTCAAATCAGCTCAACAATTATTAATAATATAACTGGCCAGATTAATGCCAATTCGCACCCCAAATAGTCTATTTAATAGAAGATTAATGCCAATTACCACCACCAAAGTTTTATTTAATGGAAATGTTTTAATGTTACCATTCACTCTGTTGCAATTTATATGAGTCTTATCAATTTTTCGAAAGTCAAATTATATAAATTTTGACTGATATTTTAAAATATATTTTTCATCATATTGACATGAGAATAGTTGCAACTTATAGTTCTTTTCGTATAGTTTTTCAATGTTAAATTTTTAAAAAAAATTAATTTAATCTAATTCAATTGAGTTTTAAAGATTAGTCAAATTAATTTTTGAAAAGCAAAATAGTTCATATAAACTTAAACTGAAGAAATATAATTTTATCTATTTTAAGGACTCAAACTCAAAAACTATAGATGAATTTCATCATCCAATCATATAACTCCGTGGTAGCTCTACAAAAGTATTTGTTTTCAGTAAGGTGTCGCATTGTAATGTAGAAAATTTATTTGCATCATATGTTTAGCTTGAAGAACTTTTGCAATGCTTCCCTTGGTTCGTTAAAATATATATAGTTAGGGGATACCTAGCTTTAGCTCGAAGAGGAAAGGGTTAGCAATGTTCACTTGATATGTGATCCAAACAAGCTATAAATCTTTTTTCCATTTTTCTTGAAATAGAGATTCTATTGTAATCAACTAATCAATGTAGGAGCAATTTTATTTGGCCAAAATGACTAGAAACTGGTGATGATATTCGAAGTGCAATAGATAATATTTCTACGGAGTACTATAAAGTAACTTCCTAGTACCAAAGCAACACAAAACGAAATATGTTACTGGTGATGAGTATATACACAAATTGCGGGGAAATAGCTCTATACAAAAAGACAACTTTGATGCCAGAGCACAAAATTCTCCAAAGAATAAAATCCATAAAAAACTTCCTAGTGCTAAATCTTAACCATGCACGATGAAATATCAAGAATATGATTGACTAGTTGCCATGTTCTCTAAGAAAAGTCAACATATATAAATCTTCGACTCTGACTTTGTAGAGCTGGTATTGTTGTTGCCTATTCGTAGGGTTGTCCCCCCCCCCCCCCCCACTCCAGTCCCGTGTGTGCAGCAGCTAAATGAGTCTTTTTGAAACAGTAAGTAGTGTTTTGCTAATGCCTCAAATCAAGCTTTGCATTTAAGTCGGTAGTGTTTTGGTAATGTCCTCACTGATCTACTAGTACTCGACCTAAAGTATAGGGGATAGGCTCAAGCATCAATTTTGGGCGGTGATTTCTCAATCGAGTACTAATCAACTAAATAGTAATTAATTTGCATGAAGAAAGAAACTAACCATTGAGTTAGTGAAGATTCTCAAGAAGAGGAGGGTACACATTGCATGTGTACCAGGAGACCGGGCGGATGGGTTCTAAGGCGCGAGATGTTGGTGGGTATAAGTTGTGGTACTCCGAGATCTCGAGAGATAGGAATGGTGCAGGCATTCTTATTGATAAGGACCTTCGCGATCAGGTTGTAGAGGTCAAGAGGGTGAATGACAGGATGATGTTTATTAAGCTCGTTGTTGGAGGGCTTACATATACTATAATTAGTGCTTAAGCACCTTAAGCGGGCTTGGATGATGAGGTCAAGAAGCACTTTTGGGAGGAGTTGGACGAGGTAGTTTGGAGTCTCCCTATCACAGAGAAGCTTGTCATATAAGGAGATCTCAATGACCACATCGGGACGTCTGCGGGGGACTATGATGATGTGCATGGCGACTTCGGCTTTGGGGTTAGAAATGATGGAGGAGCCGTTCTTTTGGATTTTGCTAGAGCTTTTGAGTTAGTGATAGCCAACCCGAGTTTCCAGAAGGGGGAGCACTTAGTCACCTTCAGTTCGGTGGCGACAACTCAAATCAACTTCCTACTCCTTACGAAGAGCAATAGAGGATTATGTGAGGATTGTAAGGTTCTCCCGAGTGAGAACCTTGTAACTTGACATAGGCTCTTGGTTATAGATCTTGAGATCCAAGGGAAGAAGAAAAAGAGGGCTCCAGATGTTCGGCCTAGAATCAAGTGGATGGCTTTGAGCAATGGTAAGATTCAGGAGTTGGGAGAGAAGCTTGTGACTATGGGGGCTTGGGAGAGTAGAGTTAATGTGGACAGTATGTGGTCCAGGACAACAGATTGTATTAGGAGGGCTGCTAAGAGGTCTTAGGGGTATCAAAAGGCAAACCTAACAGACATAGAGGGGATTGGTGGTGGAATGACGAAGTCCAAGCAAAAGTGGAGGCAAAGAAGGTGGCCTACCTAAAGTTAGTAGAGAGTAAAGATGAGGAGGAGAAGAGGTCGAATAGGGAAAAGTATAAGAGCGCCAAGAAGGAAGTGAAGTTAGCGGTTTTATACGCTAAAATGACAGCTTTTGAACGCTTTTATCAAGAGATAGCGGACAAAGGTGGAGAAAAGAAGTTGTATAGGCTTGCCAAGGCAAGGGATAGGCGGGCACGCGACCTAGACCAAGTAAAGTGCATCAAAGACGAGGATGGCACAGTCTTAGTCAAAGAGGCCCTCATTAGACGAAGATGACATGAGTACTTTTATAGACTTTTAAATGAAGAGGGGAACAAGAGCATCGTGCTGGGTTATCTAGAGCACTTAGAGAGTCGTCGTGATTTTAGGCACTGCATGGGTATTGAAGTGGAAGAGGTTCAGGAGACGGTTCACAAGATGAGAGGCGGAAGAGCAATCGGCCTTGATGAGATCCCAGTGGAGTTTTGGAAGAGTGCAGGAAGAGCAGGTTTAACCTGGCTGACTGAGTTGTTTGATGTTATCCTGAAGGCAGCCAAGATGCCCGAAGAATGGAGGTGGAGTACTATGATTCCGTTGTACAAGAACAAGGGAGATGTTCAAAATTGCAACAATTATAGGGGCATCAAACTATTAAGCCACACTATGAAAGCCTGGGAGAAGGTGGTTGAGAAGAGGATAAGGAGGGTTTTACATGGCTGGATGATTAACTACTGAAGCCATCCACTTTTTGAGGAGGTTGATTGAGCAGTATAAGGATAAGAGATGGGACTTACACATGGTGTTCATTGACCTAGAGAAGGCTTATGACAAAGTCCCAAAAGAAATTTTGTGGAGGTGCTTGGAATCTAAAGGTGTTCCAGTGGATATATTAGCGCGATTAAAGATATGTTCGACGTAGCCAAGACCTGCGTAAGAACAGTTGGCGGAGACTCCAACCACTTCCCAGTCGAGATGAGATTGCATCAGGGGTCAGCTCTTAGTCCGTTCTTATTTGCTCTGGTGATGGATGAATTGACGTGGATCATTCAAGGAGAGGTTCCATGGTGTATGTTATTTGCCGACGATATAGTTTTGGTTGATGAGACTCGCGGTGGAGTTCAGGATAAGCTGGAGGTTTGGAGGCATATCTTAGAGTCTAAAGGTTTCAGGCTGAGCAGAACGAAGACATAATACATGGAGCGCAAGTTTAGTGATGAATCTCAGGAGTTAGAGGTGGAAGTGACACTTGATTCTCATGTCATCCCCCAAAAGAGAAGCTTCAAGTACCTTTGTTCAATCATCCAAGGTAATGGAGAAATTGACGATGATGTCACTTACCGTATAGGGGCAGGCTGGATGAAGTGGAGACTCGCATCCAGTGCCCTATGCGACAAGAAAGTGGCTCCTAGACTTAAAGGTAAGTTTTACAAAGCGGTCATTAGACCAGCTATGTTGTACGGCGTAGAGTGTTGGCCAGTCAAGACCACACATATCCGAAAGATGAGCGTAGCAGAGATGCGAATGCTTAGATGGATGTGTGGGTACATGAGGTTGGATAAGATTAGGAATGAGTTCATCCGTGACAAGGTGGGAGTGGTGGGAGTGGCCTCAGTGGTGGACAAGATGCGTAAAGTGAGGCTGCGATGGTTCGGCCATGTGAAGAGAAGGGGCACAGATGCTCCAGTTAGGAGGTGCGAAAGGCTGGCTGTGCTGGGTCTTCAGAGAGGTAGAGGAAGACCGAAGAAGAATTGGGGCGAGGTGATTCGACAGGATATGGCTCACCTCCAGATCACCGAGGACATAACCCTTGACAGGAAAGAATGGAGGTCTAGGATTAGGGTGAAAGGTTAGGTAGAAGGCGATTGGTTGTTGGCATTCTAGCTTTATTATTCTTATACATAGTGTCCTCTTCGATGTTGGTGTCTTCTGTTTGCTCTGGCTATAGTAGTTGTTGTATGAGTACTTGAGCATTAGTGGTGTTTCTTACCTCGTTTGTTTTTATCATGCTTTCAAAATATTTCGTTTGTTTTCAAAATATTAAATATTTTTTTTCCTAGCTGATGGTCTATCGGAAGCAGCCTCTCCATCTTGGTGGGGGTAAGGTCTGCGTACATCTCACCCTCCCCAGACAGATTATACTGAGTATGTTGTTATTTTTGTTGTTGAAGAAAGGTCTTCCAGTTAATCAATATCTTCCTCAAATTATTAACTTTTATACTAATTGTCAAAATTAATTACATGCGCATGCGCTTGGAGTATGAACTAAAGGGAAGGGATTTGATCGGGTGATTTGCATGGGTAGACTACTTTGTTTTGCAATGTTTAAGTTCTGATATCGTTTTTGAAATTTGTGCAAGAATAACATTATTTATCAAGTTTTGACTGCGTCACAAATCGTGAATAATCTAATCGGCAGATCCGTCAAAAGTTTATTTGTCACTAAGTTTTGACAATTGTTCAAAATTTACAAACAAGTTTTGTGAATTTGACAGAAGTTGTGAACAGCCAAAATTTTATCATACTACTTGTCAGAACTTATATGAAGTTCCGATGCGTTTATTAGAACTTGTAAAAATAGTCTGTTCTTGAATAAATTAAAAAATATGATCTAAACATAAACAATGTCGCACCAGGCGCCCAAACATTTTGTTGTGTGCCCCTGGTGGTTGCCATTATTGTTAAGTTTTACTCCGTCAAATATATTTTTAAATTATACCTTATGGTGATCTACCAGGACTCACCATGATTTCCTGAATCAAATCCCTAGCGATCATCCAGGAAGTTCCCTTCGAATTAAGGCGATGAGGACTAAAAGTTGAATGGATTTTTAAGGGGGACAAAATCTTAATAATGGCGTTGAAGTATCCTATTTCTAGAGATCTCCTCCAAAGGCCTGGTTTGTGCTTCATAGTCACTTTTTAGGGTGCTAAATATGTTACAGCCAATGTTTGTAATAGTTTGGATGAATTGCCACAGTTTTAAAATATGGAAGATATTTTGAAGATGGTCATTTTGATCTCAGTACAAATCTGAGATTTGAAGCTAAAAATGCCGAATTTTAAGAAAGAAAATGCTCAGTTTTGAGCTAAAGTTTCCAATTTTATATTCGAGTTAGAACCTCATTATAAAACCTGAAAAATATAGACAGTAGTTAAAAATGATGAATTTCAAAAAAAAAAATAATCTTAGTTTTGGACTAATGTTCGTGTTTTTATACTGAATCTTCAAGAAAAGACATAAGTTTGAAATAAAATCCATAGTTTATGGGTAAAGTATCTCAGAATAACCATTCAACACCCTTTATAATCTTTTTTTCTTTAAAAATAAATCCTAAATGGACACCCAACTACACCTTTTAACTTGTTATAGTCACTCAATTTCTAAGGTTTCTTAGCCTTTCCCTTCTTCTTCCCCTCTCTCAACGCTACCCCCTTTCTCTCTCTTTCATACGGCAATCGACCACTCTCCCCTTCCCCGCTTCCTCCCTCCTGGCAGCGACGGAGCAGGTGGCCCAAAATCGCTGGTGAATTTGCCGCAGCTAGCACGTGGCTTCATTCTTAGTTTCTTCCCACGATTCCTCCCTCTTGGCCTGTTCCGCCGCCGCCAAGGATTTTAACGGTCTATTGTGTCGATTTGTCCCGTTGTCGAAGTCGTCGGTGGAGATCATGTATGTGAGTCTCTTGGTATGTTATTCCACTACCAGGATATTAATGATCTGTTTTGTCTGTTCCGGCGCAGCCACGGCTGCTTCGCCGGAACTTCCGCTTCGTCATCATTTTCCTTTTCTTTTAGATGATCGTCTTATTGTAGATATATACACAATCTATTATATTAAAATATGTATATAATATAAAAAAGAGAGCATATACACCGAATATAATAAAAAAAAGTGAGTGTATACATTGTGAATAATTGCGAAAATGACAGTATGCACCGGAAAGTTGAATGTACACACTATGTATAAGTGAGGAGATCATTTGTTTATACTATGATATTATTTGTACATACGGTGTATTAGTTCAGTGTATACTGGCTATAAAAAATAAGGGGAAGGATTGTTGACTGGCCGTTTCTTTAATTCTCCCTTTTTTAAAAAAAAATCCAAGAGATCAAAGTCTAGTATAAAAATTAGTCTGAGATTGTAGTTAAAATACTGAATTTTCAATTAAAATAATATGACTTTGAATTAAAATTCATATTTTTTTAATCTTGTAATTTGAAGTCCGGTCTAAACACTTGATTTTGTGGTTAAAAAATATAGATTTCAAGGAAAAATATTGAGTTTGAATTAAACTTAATATTATTTTACCTTGAAATCCAAACTCCAATATAAAAATTTAAAATTTGTAGTTAAATAGTACTACATTTTTTAAGAAAAAATTGAACATCTGATTTTTAATATAGAGAAATGCTACTTAAAACTCATATAATAAAGACATTAGAAATTGTATGCTAGTAGCCACAATGAGTTTATGTTAGAAGGGGAGACTTTGCTGCTGACTTGCAATAATCTCCAACGAGTTTTGCTGCTAACTTGTTGAGATTATCAATGGAAGCGGGGAGTGATGACGATGCAAGCTTCCGCACTTATGAAGAAGTGACTATTGCTCGAATAATTTGTAAATACTGGATATTCTTTATTGAACGCCCTAAAAAGTGGCTAGTGGTCAAACTTTTTGAAAATTTACCTTGTTTCAGCCTTTCAGAGAACACTTACAAAAATACCCACAAAATCTAAAATAATTACAGCCACTACCTACTACTTTCAAATATTACTCGACCTACCCACTAAAATATTTACTCACTCTACCCATCCAGACTTGTATACCATAGTTTATGCAGTATACCATAAAGGTATACACATATAAGGTATAACAAAGGTATACAGTAATAAATGGTCCTCCAGACTTTTATACCATAATTTATGTAGTATACCTTAAAGGTATACACCTATAAGGCATAATAAAAGGTATACAATAATAAATGGGTAGATTGGGTAAATACTTTTAGTTTTATGGGTACTGTAATTTTTAATAGGTATGACTTGTAAATACTTTAAATTTCATGGGTATAGAATGTAAAAATACCTTAAAATTCGTAGTCACTTTACAAATCACTAAAAGAAAAATATCCATCACTAAATTATTATTATTTTTTTAAAATAGTTATCAATTACAAGACATGAAAATTCACAAGTTTTTTTAATGGGATCGCAAAATATGAATTGTCAGAAAAATTTTCTAAAAGATTGAACTAAACCCTAGGAACATTTTCTGGAATTTAGTTCAAATTTTCAAGATTTTTTCCTGTGACTATTTTTAAAATTGTGTATTCTTAAAATATGACTAATTTTTAAAAATTTGTAATTATTGATTGTTTCTCTTTGAACGGCTTAAAATTCGACTAGTCATCAAAATCTCTCTTCAAATATAGGTCGTGGGCTCCACATATGGTTAGATTTTGACTTAAAACAGGGGCTCTAAAAGCTTCATGTTTCAGTAAAACTTCGGTGGCATGGCCACTATGGACTGCGTTAGTCAAGCAGTAGCCCGTACACATAAATTAGCTGAAAAATAGTCACCGTTTGGCTTTTTCAATGTTCCATGATATAATGTCAATTAAAAATTAATTTTAAAATTATGCTTTTGCCTTTTCATTTCTTTGGACGTATTCGAGGGTTTCTTCTCGTCGGTACTTCATTTTCTTTTCAAAATTTTTATTCTCTTTCAGTAAAAATACAGAAACATTATTATTTTAAAAGATTCAAGTCTCATATTGCTTGAATAACTTTTATTATCTGTGGTTGCTTAATTTTTAGGTAACTCCTTTTAATTCGTATTTTTTCATCGTTTATTTTTGTCATCTTTTTTAGGGGGTTTTAGTGCAAGTTCTGGTGTTTTTTTTCAGTTTTTTTCGTGTGTTTTGTACTTATATGTGCTACTCAAGTTATATGTCAATATCTTTTTTTTTTTTTTTTTTTTTTGCATTATTTAAAGTAGTGGGTGTGTTTTTGGATGAATGGATTCATGATACTTTGTTATTATTAGGTTATGCGTCTGTAAAAAATGTTTGAACTTCATTAAACATAAGCTTTGGATTCTATTAAAAATGCTAGGTCTTCATTGATTATAACAGTTGCTAAGCCTTGTGTCCAAGTATTTTATACTGGGACTCTGTTATGCGTCTGTAAAAAATGTTTGAACTTCATTAAACATAAGCTTTGGATTCTATTAAAAATGCTAGGTCTTCATTGATTATAACAGTTGCTAAGCCTTGTGTCCAAGTATTTTATACTGGGACTCTGTCTGGCATAGCCCTTATGTCCCAGCACAAAATAGTGGGACTCTTTCAGGACATAAGTCGTGTGTCCCAGCACAAAATACTGGGACTCTCTATAGCAAACACTTGTGTCCAATACAAAATACTGAAACTCTCTATAGAAAAGTATTATAGCATAAGTTTTGTGTCCCAGCATAAAATACTGGGACTTTATATAGCAAATACTTGTGTCCCAGTACAAAATACTGGGACAACATTAAGCATCAGCTTTTGGGTCCAAGCATATAGTGTGTTAATTTTTGTGGATTTTATCTTAATAGATGTTTAAGTAAGTTTGACATTTTTTTTAAAAAAATTTTACAAGGTTATTGCTAATGGAAGGAACTATCATGTATCCCTTTGAGTAATGTAAAAATTGTGATTGCTAGTGAAAAGGTGACACAAAGTATTGCAGATTATTTGAAGGGTTTTTGTCGCAAGGACACCTTGAGAAACTGAAGGAATGGCTTTTCGGCAAGTTCATGCTTGTGGATGATCCTAAATATTCTGAGAGGCTATTACATTGTATTCTACACTCCTAAATACCTTCTTCAGACTCTAGTAAGATTATTTTTAAAGTTTTGGTAAAATAGTAGATTTTACAGCTTCAGACTTCCATGCAGTTAGTGGTCTTAATGTGTCTAGTACTGTAGATGCAAATATTTTTACTCTTAGACATAATAGATTAAAGAATAAATATTTTAGGAATCCTGAAGAGGAAGAGGGTTCTAAGAAAAAGAACATAAAGTGGAGTCTAAAGTACGAGACTTGCTTGATTTGATTGAGCATCATTCTAGCTATGTTAGAGAAAAGGATAAAGAGAAGGATAAGGGTAAGGGTAAAGGTGGAGATGATGATTGTAATAATGATAATTAAAACATAGTGTCAGCTGCACGATTTGATGTTGATTTGGATCAAGATGACGATGTGAAATTAACTGAAGTTTATTTGTTAATCTCTGTTTTGCTGGGTCGTCCACAAGTTAGAGTAGTGGAGGATAGATATATAAATATTATTAATGATGAATAGGTGAATAGATCTTATCAGTGGGGTACTGATATTTATAATGAAATGATACCCCATATGCAATTAACTATAAAGCCACGATTCTGTGCAGGTGTCACGACCTTAAAATTTACTAAAAATAAAGAAATGGTGCAGTGACTTAGGTATTTTTAAGATACAAAATTATTTAGAGATTTTTCGGAGTCGCCACTTGACATAGTTCAAAGGTGTGCCAAGTCACCAAAAAGGTACCTTAGAACACCTATGACTCGTTTTAGTGGTCTGCGTCAGAGTTCCGGGTAAGGATCTCGATTGACTCGCGGGAAGGTGTTAGGCACCCTCGAGTCCTGTGCCAAGCACAATTGCTTTTATTGACGCATTTCGACTCTTTGAATTTATTTGTTGTTTATTGCCTTTATTATTTTCGCTTTGATATTTTTTGAACTAAAGATTGTATTAGCTAACCCACTGGGTATACTTTAGAACAAATTGCCTCTCTGTTTATTTTGGTGTGCCTAATAAGTAGATCAAAAATCTTACTTATTTGTCGTATTTATCTTTAAATCGACTTAACTTTCTTATTTTTATTGCTCTTTGCCTAATAAGTAGATCACAAATCATACTTATTTTTGCCTAATCGAGCAAATCTTTATTTCTATTGATTTGCCTAATCGTGTTCCACATCTATCTGTTATTAACTGATCACACCCAAAACTCGTCCTAAAAAGGATAAGCGGTCGCTGCAAATATACCCCGGTTTAACAAGTCCGGGGTCGAATCCCACAGGGAGCAACGTCAAGTTCTAGTAACTTTAATAGCCAAAGATTCAAAGTTCAACAATAATGTTTCAAGTAAGGAACTATTAACTTAACTAACAGTTAACTAAGATCAACTAAGAATGATAAGACTTGAACTTTAAGATGTTAAAAAGCCTAGGATAATGAATTTCCCAATTACTGGGTTAGTCCTGAGTTCACTCCAAACTTGCACGAAATACTATTCTATTGGCCTTGAACTTCAACTTGTTCGCTAGAGTTTCCCAACTACCAACGACACCGTTCTTGAGCTATTTTTCCCAAAATAAACAAGACCATTAAGAACTGTCCAATTTCAGGCCACAGTCGAATCACGATATCCCTATAATGACTCTAAATCAGTTTAAGTAATCCCTTATCATAACCTGAAGTACTGTTATTTGACTGACCCTAACCCAAACGTCTTTCCCAAGATCATTCAAGTAAAAAGGGCACAAACAATTGCAGGCCTAACAATTGAATTCAATAAAAACACAGCCAAATAAATAGAATATTGTATTACTCAATCTTGGAGTTACTCAAAACTACCCCAATAATGGGTTCATCAAAATCCTAGAGTAGAAATTTAGCTACTCATAATTGTATTAAATAATAATGAATTCATAGTTAAAACAACACCCATAGGAAAGAGAATAAGAAAAGTTGATAAAAACTCTTTGATTCTTCAGTTCCAATGGTTTTGATGCGTTTCTAAGCTCCAAAGTGCTTCAACAATGGTGGTCTTGCTCTCCCAAGTCAAGATATGGGCTGAAAATAGGTTAGAAAACCTTATAAATCTCGTGTCAAACTTGTGGACAAGTTTGCCCCTCGCCACTTTTCGCCAGAAAATTTGCCTCATGGCTGGATCATGGCCTTACGATGCCTGGGCCATGCACTTGCGAAATTCTGCTTTCAACTTCATGGCTGAATCATGACTTTACGATGCCTGGGCCGTGACCTCTTGTCTCCACATTTCATTCACAACTAATCCAAGGCCTTGGTAATTAATGACGTGGCTCCTCGTTGGTTGATTTCACCATCAATTCATTTCATTTTACTCCAAATCATCAACCTTTAACTATTCTTCATATTGCTTGAGTCCTACACAGTCAGAAACCCAATATAAGCACAAAACACTAATATTAATGATAAACCGTCCACCAAAGCACCCAAAATGTGAAGAATCTAATACTAAAATACACGTTTTGTGGTCAAATATCATTAACCATTATCTCGTTCAAGCTTAAGCTCTTGCCCTTTTTTTTCAAATCAAAGACACCGATTTATTAACAAGCCAGATTTAAAGTAAAAAAAGTTTTGTTAGGTTTAAGTGCTAAATCGCCTAACTGCTGAGAAATAGTCCCATATTTGCCGATTGAAAATTTGCATTCAATGTCCTAACTTGTCAAATCCCATTTCAAACTTGTCCCTTTATGCAAGTTATTTTAGCTTAACAATTTATATGAAACAAATCTGACCTTCCTCTTTAAACATGCCCGAGTTAATTGTCCAATTGACTACCTAAACCAATTCCCAGATTTACGCTTGGATTTACTTTTCTAATGTCATATGTAGCCAAAAAAATTACATATCTTTCAAATCTGTCTCATTTATGCCAAACTATTACTTTTTACAAATCATTTTATAAACCTGCTTATAAGTCAACTTAAGAAAAGCACCATTCATGACATCATACATATAATGGCAGCAAGCAAATGAAATCCTAAACAAGTATGAATATGTCTAAGATGGGAACTTCATTGGGCCTAGAGCAGGTTGTCTCATACATTGTATAAATATCTACTGGGTGTTTTAGAAGTAAATACCTCTTCTTGGAACTAGCAATGAAAAAGGCCAAACAGCAGACCAACATCCAAACCACTAGCAAACAATCAGTAAAACAAGAACAACCTTTTCAACCTCAAACTAAACTCAAAATTCCAAGACCCATTTCCCTTTCTAGACTCTTTCTCTATATTTTTTTTTCTCTTTTTGTTCTCTCAGAAACTCTTTTTCATTTTTCAAGTTTTCAGATTTTGAAAAATTAATCTAGAGAGTGAAGTGTGTTTTTTCTCTTGTTCCAGATCATTTTTTTTTTTGGTTTTCTGTGAAGTGTTCATTTGGATATTGAATGTGTTAGAGAGAAGAGTTTTTGATTTTAGAGTGAAGTAGTGTTTCGCCAGATCTGTTCTCTCTCTATTAAGTTGTTTTTTAGATGTTCTCTTCTAATTTTCAGATCTGTGTGTTCTATGTAGTGAATGCCTCCTCCTCAAATGAGAGTGAACCCCTCTCTTAAATAGCCCAAAGCTGGAGTGTCCAGGGAGATAAAATTACAACTCCCTTAAATGCCAAAGCCAGAGGCGTGCCTTAGACTTGCAATGGACAAAGACTAGCAAACAAAGTGCCAGGGAATCTCTTACTTTTGCTGCCACCTTTGTCATTTTCCTTGGACTTTTGACATCTAAAAACTCTTAAATTTGACTCAATAAACCTCAAACTAATTCTTAAGACCCCAAACTTATTTAAAGACTAAACCCAAAATGGATTCTAACTCCAAAACTAATACCCAGACAGTAGACTTTAACCACGTTAGACAATCTACATGTTTGAATGAGAACATAAATACTAAAACATGCTTAAACTAACTAAACAGAGTACAAACTAACACCCCCTGCATTTAGAACTTCTCACCAGGACATTCCCACCAAGAACCAATTTAGGCAAACTGATAAATTACATCAAACCAAAGCTCTTAAACAAACAGAACTTGGACAACTTATACAGTTTTTTATGGCTGAAACAAAACTTGAAATGGATCAACTTAAATAACCTTCATTAGATCAGAATGACCCAACGAGCACTTGAACAACAATAAACTCACATTCTATACGACCGTTTTCACACAAACACCGACAACATGAATTTATATGTCAATGATAACTAAGACACATTATCACAACCACTACCGCAACATACACAGAAATAGAAAACATACGACTTCAAGCTAAACATGCTCGAAAAGATGCTATGCAAGTCTATGCTAAACAACCTTTAACTAATCATGTGGAACTAAACTTGTCCACACTGCACAAAACTTCATTGGACCTTACAGCTTCAATTTAAAATAGCCAACCAGTTGAAACCAAAGTCACCAGACTAAACAACAAGAATTAATTGAAAGAAAACATGATTCAACTACTGAAGGAAACAAGAATAGCTAACGACAAACAAAGACATTGTTTATTTGAAGTAAACTATAGGCATACAGATTATCCCACCTGAACACTACTCTAAACATGAGTTTCCAAACAAAACAATCTAGCTAACTTAGAACAAAAGAGATAAAGGAAAAAGGGAAACAAGTTTTCTGTCTAACCCGTCACCACATAGCTGCGTCATGCCATCACGAATCACTAATCGCGAGCCAAAGTTTCTGCCTCGCCGAACCATTATGTCATCGCCACTGCCACCCCCATGGTAACTGCCTCGCTAGCAACATCACACACACGCCTCGCCAAAACAAATTCATCACAAAATCAACATCATTGCCATCGACGCAGTCCCACCCCGAGCTGCAACTTCATATCGCCACCAAGTTAAAACTCATTGTCACAAAAATCACCACCCACACGGCCAACACCAGCCTGCATTTTAATCACCCACACACATAGCCTCGCCATGGCTGCAGCATCATCATTGTCAACACGACCTTGCTCGAGTCGAGCCACTGCCCTCGTCGAAACTGCTGCCACTATTGGATTAGCTCCTACTCCATCGTTGCTTTAAACATCGAGCTATCACGTCTCCATAATCTGTTGAACATCCAAATTATGGGACATCGACGCGAAACAGCCCCGCTACTGCTTGCTTTTTCACCGTGCCAATCAGTTTGCACACCCACCCATCAACATCACAATAATCATCACCATAAAACTGCCTACGCAACAAACAATCATCTCACAATCACAACCCCACCAAACAACTGACAACTCCACCGTTTAAACACCCAGCCAAACCAAATCGTTCGCACGTCAGTAATTTCAGATCCGTCACCCTCTTCTTCTAACTGAAACGATCCCATTTGGGGTCGTTCCAGTTAGAAAAGGAGAGAAATGGGATAAGGGCAAACAGAATAAAGGAACTATGGTTGAGGACTTACATGTATATTCTCACGGGAGAAAACGAAAGGGTCACCGGAAAAGCTTTGTCCGTGTTTTAAATCTTCGATCTACGCTGAATCGTCATGCTTTTGGGAAATTCAATGTTGGAACTGGATAGAAGGGGTCAAGACGGTTCTGGGGGTGTATTTTTTGTGGTTTCTCGGCGGCGGAGGACGGTGGCGCCGCCGGCAGTGGCGATTTCCGGCGGCCATTTCTGATTTGGCAATGTTTTGGTTTATTTGATTTTGAAGGGTTGGGGAAAAATGAGCAAAAATAGCAATTTTTATTTTTAAATGAAAGAACTGGGCCGGGTCAGAGGGAATTGGGCTAAGGGGTTGCACAATTGGGCTGGTTGCTTGTTTTTCATTTACAAATAGCCACTATAAGGTCCAAACAAATTAAAGCATAAACATTAAACTAGAATTAAAACTACACAAATTGCAACATTACCACAATTAAATTATAAAATCATAATTAAACACATAACAAGTATTTTTGCTAATTTTCATTTAATGACAAATTTTAGCTAAAATAAAAGATAAAATTCTGAAAAAGTTCGGCAAAAATCCTAAAATGTTAGCTCGGCTATTTTGAGCTATTTCAAGATATTTTTGAATTTTTGTGCCAAAATTAGGCGATTACAGCTGCCCCTCTTTGGTCGAGAACATCGAAGAGTTTTCGGGCAAATATATAATCACAACTAATTTTGGCGTTTTGGTTCTAGCCAAGAGCATGCAAAATGGTGACCGTACCTTGACTTTTTGGTCCTAACCACGAACAAGGCTACCTACATATCCCCAGACTAAGGAATCAGGTCAGTGTAGTTCCTTACATGCGGTAGCTGGGACTACCGCATTCAAATAGACAGTAGACTCTCCTAGACTAACACTAAGCACTCTCTAGACATACACAGACTAACTCTATACACTTGCAAAACTAACTAGGACTGACTCGTCGCTTCTATACTCACTTTGGCTGACACAAGACACTTTTGACACACTAGAGCTGTTGCTGCTGGTCACTTGTTGCTAGTTGCTGGCCGGTGGTCATTGCTTTACAAAGAAAAAATGGAAATGCGACATAAGAAATGTAAAATTACAATTCCTAAACTAACTCTTCATGCTTCCCAAGCTGATGAACTGGTCAAGAGCTCCCACTAACAAAGTGGGTCTTGAAAACTTGGCATTGCCGCTCGGACAGGCTTTGCCTCTAAAGTTAAAACTGCTGCTTTGACGGGCTTTGGCTTGTAAGTAAAATTGCCGCTTTGGCGGGCTTTTACTTGAAAGTAGAAATTGCCACTTTGACGGGCTTTGACTTGAAAGTAAAATTGCCGCTTTGACGGCTTTGACTTGAATGAAATTGCCGCTTTGACGGACTTTGACTTGAAAATTGAAATTGCCGCTTTGACGGACTTTGACTTGAAAGATAAAACTGGAACCACCAAGCTGGTGGGTCTTGTTCGTGTTGAATTGAAAACCATCACTCTGATGAGTCTTGCTTGTGCTGGAAATTGAAAACCATCACTCTGATGGGTCTTGCTTTTGTTGAAAATTAGAAGACCATCACTCTGATGAGTCTTGCTTTTTGTTGAAAATTAGAAACCATCACTCTGATGGGTCTTGCTCTGACTGGAAATTAAAAACATCACTCTGATGACTCTTGTTTTTGCTGAATTGAAAACCATCACTTTGATGGGTCTTGTTTTTGCTGAAAATTAGAAACCATCACTCTGATGGGTCTTGCTTCATCTGGAAATTGAAAAAAATCATCACTCTGATAGGTCTTGCTTTTACTGGAAATTGAAAACCATCACTTTGATGGGTCTTGCTTTTGCTGAAAATTAGAAACCATCACTCTGATGGGTCTTGTTCTAAAAATTGAATCCCATTATCCCAATGGGCCTTGTGTTTAAAGTCAAAAATTCTATCCCATTATCCCAATGGTTCTTTTGACAGAAAGCTGAAATTCACAACCCATTATCCCAATGGGATATTTTCTTGAAAGTTGAAAACCGATGCTCCCGATTCAGATGGTCCTTGATTTCTTTCTTTATTTCTTTTTCTGCTCTTCAAGTTTGTCCCCGACGAGCAACTGACATTATGTAGTTGTGTTCTAACACTTGCTTACCCAAATTCTCATATCGGTCTTTGGTCACACCTATTAGAAATAACAAACCATTTCCTGGTGATCTTCATGGTACAATCCCGGTGTTAGGCTCTCATTCCCGACTTTTCTAGTACAACGGAAACTCATAGTCAAATTTTGCAAACCTTTCTGAATGCCCGAAAATAATGAGAAAGAAATAAATGAAAAGAAAAGTGAAGAAACTCAAAAGAAGAGACATCAGACGAAAGATGTCTCTAGAAAAGAAGAAACTTATCAGGAGGTGAAATGACGACCTTATAAAACATGACATGCATCTTGGAATCAACACTTGATCCGTTCACACGGGGTATTCCTGAACTTGCTCCCAGTTTGACAATCTTTCTCAACCCGAACTTGATGACGAATTCCACGACCCTCAGTTGACTAGTAGTGCACCTCGGGGTTTTCACTGACTAGCCTCTCTCTTTGTTCTTTTACCTCACTATTTCCTTGCAGCGCCTTTTCAGGTTTTCACCGACAAGACTTCATTTTTTTTCTTTTTTTTTCATTCTTTCATTTTTTTCGCTCTTTCCCAATCGACCTCCCATCTCTCCTTGCTGCTCGACCCCGTCTTTCCTTTCTTTCTTCAATTTCGGCCTTTATCTTGATTCCCCGGAGAATTTCTCCTTTAATGACCTTGGTGCTCCCAGCTCCTAAATGCGATTGTCGGCTTATAAGAACGCAACTTTACAGCATGGAACTTATCCCTTGATACCCTACTCGGCTTGACATTCTCAATGATCGATCAGAAGGATCTTTATTTGGACTGTAACATTGGATTTGGTTAGGCTATGAAGAAAGGGGTTCAGCATAAAATCTCAACAACATCTCATGAGACGACTAGAATGAGCATTACAAGATTTGAAATCACCGCTTTGAAAAATAAACAAAACTTTTTCCTCAGTTTAGGCAAATTGGAGATTCTTTTTCTTTTTTTTTTTTTTTCTTTAGTTTGAAGAGCGGCATGAAAGCATCTCATGAAACGACTTGGTCAAATATTATAACCCTTGGAATCATTTCTTTTAAAATAATAATAAACTGTAGCCCCAATTCAGAGAAAATCAAGGAATCATGTTTTTGAATTTTTCTGATATGAAAACATATGGGATATTGAGACTTTCCCCCGAGATGAACACAAAGAAAGCAAAATGAATTGACTTTCTCCTTCTTTTTTTTTCTTAAAAATAAACTTCTGCCCCAGTTTAGGATAAACTGGGGCGCTTTGAGTTTTTTCCTCGACTTCGAGACTGATATACCAAACATCTCATGAAACAGACGAATATATGGTATAATAAAATAGAAGTTTATTTTTATTTTATTTTATAAAAGATAAAATAAAAACAAACTTCTGCCCCATTTTAGTATAGAATGGGGGACAAAATTTCTTTTGACATTGGCCGCAAACTTGGAGATAAGTTTTGCGTCAATATGAACAGGGAAAAAATGAGCTTTTCCCTGTGATGACCGAACCCGAATAGTTGCCTACGTATCCTTTTGAGAGGAATCAGGTCAGACGTAGCTCTACCGCTGAGGTAGATTTTGTTTTTGTATTCTATTTTTTTCCTTTTTTTTTTTCTTTAGTCATATCAAATTGATTCCAAGGGAGGGTAGGCCAAAGAAAACACAGAACAAGGCTAAAAAAAGACTGACAAAAGGACATAGTGTTTGGGTAGAAAAAATGAAAGCCGTTCGTCATCCCGACCTAAGAATGCCTAGCACAAATAGATGATTCAATGAATTGAACTGGATTGATCCACACGTGTGCTCGACATCTGCTTCAGTGATGGTTCTCAAAATTGGTATTTCAAATTCGGTCGAAGCGACCGTGCACGATTTTGGACTTCTCACCGATCTCCCTTATCGGATGACTACAGATTAATTCCCAACTTGTATCCCTCTTTACTACTCAAATAGCTCACAATGTCAGAGCGCGTGTTTAGATCAAGACGTAAATTCCGCTCGCATGTCATGTTATTAAGGTCGACAAAACATAAAGCAGAAAACTAAGGAGGTAAGAACATGAAATATAAAAGACCGAATATTAGGACGAGATGGATCTCTCTTTCATTGAATTGAAGATATAAGGGCTTGAACAAACAAAACAAGCAAAATAATGCACTTGGGTTACAACCCTTGAATAACCAAGTACACAGAAAGATTAGCAAAACAAGCTACAATATTACACAGTCACTCAATTGCAAGTCAGGGTCATTTTCCTGCTTTTCATGCATTGTTGAGCCCTTCACAAGGATGCACCA
Source organism: Petunia x hybrida (assembly GCA_037355625.1). Taxonomy (NCBI): domain Eukaryota; kingdom Viridiplantae; phylum Streptophyta; class Magnoliopsida; order Solanales; family Solanaceae; genus Petunia; species Petunia x hybrida. The sequence goes on along the minus strand of JBBBVM010000046.1, from coordinate 687,694 downwards.
TGCTGATACCAAAGAAATTCCCTTGATCTGGCAATTTCTTCTGCTTTTTCTCATTTTGTCCAACTTCCATTGGGGTAGACTTCACTTCTTTGGGACTGATGAATGACCGGGTAGGATATGGAGTTGGCTTCTCGAGAGACATGTTCATCTTCTTCATTTTTTCAACCCTTACTCTGTCTGCCACCCCTGGCATAATTTCAGGAACACAGTTCGCTGTCACAAGTATTTGGTTAGCCCTAATTGACACACCACCAACAGGTACTATCGGCATTGTAGATTCAACTCTCAAATCTTCTACACCCATCATACCCACCATATGCACATCATCACAGACAGACAATGAGTTCTGGTTGATATTTGTTGTATCTAAGCCCTCGACTTGAATCTGACCATTATCAATTAAAGCTTGGATATCCTTCTTGAGAAAATGGAAATCCTCAGTGTCATGCCCCGGTGCACCTGAATGGTAAGCACATTGACGAGAGTCGTCAACCCTATTCCTAGGATGCATTCCTCCATTGATCGGTTTCAGTATGTCCAAAGCTTGCAACTTCTGAAAAAGTTCGGCATAAGATTCTCTAATTGGTGTGAACTCATTCGTTTTCACTTGATGCACCTTTTTATACTCAACCTTTGGGCGAAAGCCTGGAGGACCTCTTGGCCGGTGGGGAAGGTTCGGTGGAGAGTGGAATTGGTTATGTGGAGCTTGGTGAATAATATATATAGGATGTGGGGCTGGAGCGCGCCATTGCGGATAAGATGATATTGGAGCATATGGTTGCGCTGTATGGATTAAGTATTGGGGTGGAGGGACGGAATACTGCGGATTTTGTGGGGTGTAGTAGTGTTGTGGAGGGTGTACTTGTGGAGCTTCGTATGAGTGGGTTTGATTGTATCTTTTCTCGCTCCACTTTTGTGAACCTGAACCCACCATGGCTACATCATCTTGATTCTTCTTCCCAAAGGCTCCTGCCTGAGCTCGCAAAGCTATTTGGCAGACAATCTTTCCAGTCTTGATTCCTTTATCAATCATTTCACCAATTCTTACTGCTTCACTGAAGTGCTTCCCAATGGCAGAGGCCATCGCTTGGTAGTATGTTTCATCGAGCACTTCAACGAACTCTTCAACCATCTTATCATCTGGGATCAAAGGGCTCACACGCGCCGCTTGTTCGCGCCACCTGTAGGCATACTCTCTGAAACTTTCACTTTGTTTCTTTGTGATCGTCTTCAAGGAAGAATGATCAGGAGCAACCTCCATTTTGTAAGCATAATGGTTTAGGAAAGCACTGGCCATGTCATCAAAGGTGACCCACTTCGAAATATCTTGTTGCACAAACCATTCTGTTGCCGGTCCTCCCAAACTGTCAGCAAAGTATACCATCAACAATTCATCCTTCTCAATGCCCCTCATTTTGTTAAGGTAGATCTTCATGTGGATCCTTGGATCACTTTGTCCAATGTACAGATCAAATTTGGGCACAACAAAACCTTCAGGCAATGGTACATGAGGGAACAAACATAGGTCTTTATATGAAATATTGGTTTTACCCCTTGCCCTTGTATGTTTTTCACAGTTTGCTCCAAGCTTTTCAATTTCCGAGAAAAATCATTCTCTTCTGTTTTTCCCAACCTCTCGATATCAGCATGTGATTCTGGGTGGTGTCCCTGATCGTACGACTCGGTTTGGCGGAAGACATTACCCTGAGCTTGCTCAAATTGTTGATCATGGGCCCTTAACTGTGGGTCATTGTTCGATCTTTGCAAAGTGTGTCCTGCAGGAACGGTGAATGTTGCGGCAGGAACCTGGGTTGGCCATGTTGTCCTTGTTGTGGGAATTGTGCCCCAGGTTGTATAGCAGAGGGTCCGGCTGCATTGTCAGTTGCCGGATGTGGACCAAATCCCGGAGGGTAATGGGGGTCTCCTGCCACTGTAGATTGCCCTTGCCCTGATGGCTGAGTATTTGCCATGAAACCAGCAGCACCTGGCAGAACAGGAGGTGCCTGAACTGCTGCCAAGTTGCGAGTTAGCTGCGTCATCATTTCTTTCATGGCTGCAAAGTCCTCGGCCATCTTGGCCTGTTGCTCAGCTAAGCGAACCAGCTCAGTGTTCTCAATTTCCTCAGCCATCGTTGTTTGAGTGCTTTCCTGAAGAGGAGCTTCAACCACTTTTGGTACAGGCCGTGGTCCCTTGATTCTGGTTGAGTAGGAATGTGGGGCCGGCACGGCAGTTGCTCAAGCTATGAACCAAACAGGTTTGCACAAAAGAAACACAGATTGCAGCCTAAGGTTGTTATACGTCATACCGAAATGGTTAACGGCGTAAGCCGAGTGTACCAATCGTATCCCCAAAATATTCTTATGTGCCTTGATCAAAATTAGAACAAAATTGTAACTGATACGTAATCAGCACAAGGACGAGCTTGGATGATTATTATTATTATATTTTTTTTCTTTTCTATTTTTCTGACTCAACAAACGTAATTTAGACAAACTACACGAGACAAACTCAAAATAAAATACTTGACATGATGCACGAGTCAGAGATATATACAAACTGACACATTGGGCGGGAACACCCAGACGGTGAAAATAATGGGACTCGACATTTTAGCGGAGTCAGATTACTCCACGAGGATCGACACAAAATACAACTTAGGTAGATACAATTTATCGTCTCTACCCTGACTTGACTTTAAACAAAACAAAATAAAGCGGGACCCTAAAATAATATTTTTTTTAATAAAAAATTAAGACTCAACCGGAGATTCGAAACGGAACTTAAAAAATGGATTATGAAACAAACTATTTTATCCGAAAGGTGACTCCAAAATCGGACGTTACGGCAATACAAAGATGGATACATTTTTTTTTATTTTTTTTTGAAACAAACTCTTTGATCTAATTCGAAAAAGAATCTTAGAGCACTTACAAAATTTGGCTATTATGACGACACAACGACACAAAATATTACACGATTTAGACGCATAATTGGTTTACTAAAGTTGGCCATTATGACGGCGTAAAAGTCCGATAAATTACTTTCAAAAATATGGACTTGACTTGGACACAGACTCAAAGACGAAAGGGTCCCAAAACTTCGCCATTATACTCGCGCAAAACTATAATGATGCAAAACTATGACAAATTATTTTTTAATACTTGAGACTAAACCTGGACACAAAATTAGACTCTAAAAATTATTGAAAAATTCTCCATTATAACGGCGTAAAATGACAACTAAAGATATTTTGAGACACGAGACTAAACCCGTTTTTTTTTCAAAATTTGACACCCACCCTCGGTGATCGGTCAGCATAACAACCTTCTTTCTACATAAATGCAACACATAAGATGTCAATAATGGGTCTTTTCGGGACACGGGCCCATCTTGACGCAAAGGGGTCAGCCTAGACAAGTGCGATACCGGTGTACCGCACCTATTAAGTCAAATATGATGCAGATAATTGGGGGTGACACAACTAACTCAGTGTCTAGACTGGCTGAAAAACCCGGTGGACAAACCGGGCGGAAAGCGCATCAGGGCCATCCGGAGATAGTGTGTCCGGCCTAAAACCCCGTCACGCGTTCCTTCTAAATCATGGGCAATTTAGTAAGAAAGTCCTAGATGCCACAAGCAATCTGGTAAGTGCACGTGTGCGCGTCTTTCAGAGACTCAGAGAGTTGCGGAGGAAGACAGTTTATATACAGTTCAATAATATCAAAGCGGTAACATTCAAGATATGGCAACAAACAACAAACAATATTCACAAGCTGAAATGCGACAATTTATTAAAGCCTGAGACTCTCAGTTTTCACTTTCATCCGCAGCGGAGTCGCGAAGCTGTCATGACCCTAAAATTTACTAAAAATAAAGAAAAGGTGCAGCGACTTAGGTGTTTTTAAAGATACAAAATTATTTAGAGATTTTTCGGAGTCGCCACTTGACATAGTTCAAAGGTGTGCCAAGTCACCAAAAAGGTACCTTAGAACACCTATGACTCGTTTTAGTGGTCTGCGTCAGAGTTCCGGGTAAAGATCTCGATTGACTCGCGGGAAGGTGTTAGGCACCCTCGAGTCCTGTGCCAAGCACAGTTGCTTTTATTGACGCATTTCGACTCTTTGAATTTGTTTGTTGTTTATTGCCTTTATTATTTTCGCTTTAATATTTTTTGAACTAAAGATTGTATTAGCTAACCCACTGGGTATACTTTAGAACAAATTGCCTCTCTGTTTATTTTGGTGTGCCTAATAAGTAGATCACGAATCATACTTATTTGTCGTATTTATCTTTAAATCGACTTAACTTTCTTATTTTTATTGCTCTTTGCCTAATAAGTAGATCACAAATCATACTTATTTTTGCCTAATCGAGCAAATCTTTATTTCTATTGATTTGCCTAATCGTGTTCCACATCTATCTGTTATTAACCATTATCTCGTTCAAGCTTAAGCTCTTGCCTTTTTTTTTCAAATCAAAGACACCGATTTATTAATAAGCCAGATTTAAAGTAAAAAAAGTTTTGTTAGGTTTAAGTGCTAAATCGCCTAACTGCTGAGAAATAGTCCCATATTTGCCGATTGAAAATTTGCATTCGATGTCCTAACTTTTCCATCCCATTTCAAACTTGTCCCTTTATGCAAGTTATTTTAGCTTAACAATTTATATGAAACAAATCCGACCTTCCTCTTTAAACATGCCCGAGTTAATTGTCCAATTGACTACCTAAACCAATTCCCAGATTTATACTTGGATTTACTTTTCTAATGTCATATGTAGCCAAAAAAATTGCATATCTTTCAAATCTGTCTCATTTATGCCAAACTATTACTTTTTACAAATCATTTTATAAACCTGCTTCCAAGTCAACTTATGAAAAGCACCATTCATGACATCATACATATAATGGCAGCAAGCAAATGAAATCCTAAACAAGTGTGAATATGTCTAAGATGAGAACTTCATTGGGCCTAGAGCAGGCTGTCTCATACATTGTATAAATATCTACTGGGCCAAAATTCATACAACATACATAAATAAAGTTTTAGAAGTAAATACCTCTTCTTGGCACTAGCAATGAAAAACGCCAAACAGCAGACCAACGTCCAAACCACTAGCAAACAATCAGCAAAACAACAACAACCTTTTCAACCTCAAACTAAACTCAAAACTCCAAGACCCATTTCCCTTTCTAGACCCTTTCTCTATATTTTTTTTTCTCTTTTTGTTCTCTCAGAAACTCTCTTTCATTTTTCAAATTTTCAGATTTTGAAAAATTAATCTAGAGAGTGAAGTGTGTTTTTCCTTTTGTTCCAGATCTTTTTTTTTTTTTGTTTTTTGTGAAGTGTTCTTTTTGATATTGAAAGTGTTAGAGAGAAGCGTTTTTGATCTTAGAGTGAAGTAGTGTTTCTCCAGATCTGTTCTCTCTCTATCAAGTTGTTTTTTAGATGTTCTCTTCTAATTTTCAGATCTGTGTGTTCTGTGTAGTGAATGCCTCCTCCTCATATGAGAGTGAACTCCTCTCTTAAATAGCCCAAAGCTGGAGTGTCCAGGGAGATAAAAGTACAACTCCCTTAAATGCAAAAGCCAGAGGCGTGCCTTAGACTTGCAATGGACAAAGACTAGCAAACAAAGTGCCAGGAAATCTCCTACTTTTTGCTACCACCTTTGTCATTTTCCTTGGACTTTTGACATCTAAAAAATCTCAAATTTGACTCAATAAACCTCAAACTAACTCTTAAGACCCCAAACTTATTTAAAGACTAAACCCAAAATGGATTTTAACTCCAAAACTAATACCCAGTAGACTTTTACCATGTTAGACAATCTGCATGTTTGAATGAGAACATAAATACTAAAACATGCTTAAACTAACTAAACAGAGCACGAACTAACACCCCCTGCATTTAGAACTTCTCACCAGGACATTCCCACCAAGAACCATTTTAGACAAACTGATAAATTACACCAAACTAAATCTCTTAAACAAACAGAACTTGGACAACTTATACAGTTTTTTATGGCTGAAACAAAACTTGAAATGGATCAACTTAAATAACCTTCATTAGATCAGAATGACCCAACGAGCACTTGAACAACAATAAACTCACGTTCTATACGACCGTTTTCACACAAACACCGACAACATGAATTTATATGTCAATGATAACTAAGCAACATTATCACAATCACTACCGCAAAAACATACGACTTCAAGCTAAGCATGCCCGGAAAGACGCTATGCAAGTCTATGCTAAACAACCTTTAACTAATCCTCTGGAACTAAACTTGTCCACACTGCACAAAACTTCATTGGACCTTACAGCTTCAATTTAAAACAGCCAACCAGTTGAAACCAAAGTCACGAGACTAAACAACAAAAATTAATTGAAAGAAAACATGATTCAATTACTGAAGGAAACAAGAATAGCTAACGACAAACAAAGACACTTTTTATTTGTAGTAAACTATAGGCATACAGATTATCCCACCTGAACACTACTCTAAACATGAGCTTCCAAACTAAACAATCTAGCTAACTTAGAACAAAAGAGATAAAGGGAAAAAGGGAAACAAGTTTTCTGTCTAACCCGTCACCACATAGCTGCGTCATGCCATCACGAATTGCTAATTGCGAGCCAAAGTTGCTGCCTCGTCGAACCATTGTGTCATCGCCACTGCCACCCCCATGGTAACTGCCTCGCTAGCAACATCACACACACGCCTCGCCAAAACAAATTCATCACAAAATCAACATCATTGCCATCGACACAGTCCCACCCCGAGCCGCAACTTCATATCGCCACCAAGTTAAAACTCATTGTCACAAAAATCACCACCCACACGGCCAACACCAGCCTGCATTTTAATCAACCACACACATAGCCTCGCCATGGCTGCAGCATCGTCATTGTCAATACGACCTTGCTCGAGTCGAGCCACTGCCCTCGTCGAAACTGCTGCCACTATTGGATTAGCTCCTACTCCATCGTTGCTTTAAACATCGAGCTATCACGTCTCCATAATCTGCTGAACATCCAAATCATGGGACATCGACGCAAAACAGCCCCGCTACTGCCTCGCTTTGTCACCGTGACAATCAATTTGCACACCCACCCATCAACATCACAATAATCATCACCATAAAACTGCCTACGCAACAAAAAATCATCTCACAATCACAACCCCACCAAACAACTAACAACTCTGCCGTTTAAACACCCAGCCAAACCAAATCGTTCGCACGTCAGCAATTTCAGATCCGTCACCCTCTTCTTCTAACTGAAACGATCCCATTTGGGGTCGTTCCAGTTAGAAAAGGAGAGAAATGGGAATAAAGGAACTATGGTCGAGGACTTACATGTATATGCTCACCGGAGAAAACAAAAGGGTCACCGGAAATGCTTTGTCCGTGTTTTAAATCTTCGATCTATGCTGAATCATCATGCTTTTGGGAAATTCAATGTTCGAACTGGATAGAGGGGGTCAAGACGGTTCTAGGGGTGTATTTTTTGTGGTTTCCCGGTGGCGGAGGACGGTGGCGCCGCCGGCAGTGGCGATTTCCGGCGGCCATTTCTGATATGGCAATGTTTTGGTTTATTTGATTTTGAAGGTTTGGGGAAAAATGAGCAAAAATAGCAATTTTTGTTTTTAAATGAAAGAACTGGGCCGGGACAGAGGGAATTGGGCTAAGGGATTGCACGATTGGGCTGGTTGCTTGTTTTTCATTTACAAATGGCCACTAAAAGGTCCAAACAAATTAAAGCATAAACATTAAACTAGAATTAAAACTACACAAATTGCAACATTACCACAATTAAATTATAAAATCATAATTAAACACATAACAAGTATTTTTGCTAATTTTCATTTAATGACAAATTTTAGCTAAAATAAAAGATAAAATTCTGAAAAATTTTGGCAAAAATCCTAAAATGTTAGCTCGGCTATTTTGAGCTATTTCAAGCTATTTTTAAATTTTTGTGCCAAAATTAGGTGATTACAGCAGGTAGTTATTTGTTTGTTGGTATGCCTTTCCTATTCTGTTGCTAGGTGGCGGAGGTGTTACATGTCTTCTGGAAGTATTATGCAATTGGTCCTACGATTAAACCTTTGGTGCTCCATTACACAGCTACGACTCCTCTGAACTACAGTAAAATGTGTGAGGACTACTTTCATGACAAAAAGGTGAATTTACTAGTATTTGTCTTTTTTCCTTATTTTTGTTACCTTTTTGTCGTATTTTTTTTTTAAAATGTATTTTTCTATAACAGTTTTGGAAGAAGGCCAAAGTGAACCAAATAAGTCAATCTAATGGTTTTCAACTTCAAAGTTAACTTCAAAGACAAGTTCAACGACAAGTTCTATGGATGTGGATGAAGTTGTAAATGTTCTTTGTTGTTTTTTTCTTTCTTTTCTTTTCTCTTTGTAACGTTAACATTTTTTTTATTCTTTTTATCAGAGGCTGATGATCAATCTTAAAATACATTTACTTGCTGAGAGGAAGATCCAACTGATGATCAATGCCTCAGAGCTAAGGATTAAGATTGATATTCTTGAATCATAGAAGAGAATTTTGTATTATTTTAATACAAAATTCGATGCATTACTGTTTCTTGACGCAAAATCAAAGACAAGAGATGTAGTCGAAGACAGTAGTGCTTCTGTAAGTAAATCAGAAACCAGAAGTAGAGGTTAGAGAAGTAGTTTTTTGGTGATGGTTTTTTTCAGAGGCCGGGAATAATTTATTTAAACAATCATTAAATCCAATTGACACATTAGATTTCTTTGATGATCGTTGCGGGCTTGATGGTGGGGGAGAAAGTGATTAAGCTATTTCAAGGGCTTTAGAAGAGAAACCAACTAAAGGAGAATGTGAGGAGAAAACCGATCAAATTATTCTTCATAGTTTACAAGAGAAACAATTTGAAGTTAATCTACCGAAAGACACAATTGATGATTGTCCCAACTCCGATCTGTCTATTTTGGGTGGTTCATCAATTAAAGAAAAAGGTAAAAATGGTTTACGAAGGGCGCCATTAAATGCCATCATTCAGCAGGGACGTGATTAGCTTTGGCACCTCTTTATATCCGATGAAGTTGTTTTGACACCTGGTAACTAGAATGTGTACATAGTGGTGAATCACAAGAAAAAATAAATGGGAAATATTTTTCTATGTAATGATTTTTTATATTTAACATTCAATATTTTTGTGGTTATCTTTTTTTTTATGTAGAAGACGAGAATACTTCAGCTGATTTATCACGGAAAGGTAACATTCACTCCGAAGACAATAGAAGTGCTTTGGTTCAACCAAAAGTTCACATTGATAATGATCTTGTCAACTTCGGTGAAATTTTTTTAACACCTGTTGGTAAGAAAAATATTTGTTATACTTATATTTTTTTATTGTTATAGCAGATGTACTCCTGAATTTCCTATTAAAAGTACCTGGGATATTCATATAACCAACAGGTTATGCCCCATATCAACAAAAAATGCTGTGATTTTCATTCAATGTTATGCCTTGTCCTAGTATTAAATAGACTGAATACATAGATAGCCCCTCGAAGTTGTACCCAATTTCCATGTGAATACCTCAACTTACCTAGTGACTAACTAGACACTTCTACTTGACACAGGTGTGTCTCGTAAATACTCATATTGAACAGAACTTTTGCGTGTACAATAATCGCGGGTGACGTGACAAACTGTCAAATCAAGTTGTGACACGTGTAATTTATTCTTTTTTAAAAAAAAAGTCTACATCTAATCTTTTAAAAAGAAAAAGAAAAACAAAAACTAAAATAATTAAAACCAATTCAATCTCCCCCATAACATCGTCTTCCTCGTCACACCCCTTCCCCCTCATCATCTTCTTCTTCCACTATGAAACCCCAAAATTTTATCCTCTTCGTCACACGCCCCTCTTCTTCTTCTCCCACACCAAAACTTCATCTTTCTCATCGTGGACTTTAATAATGTTGTTGCTGTCATCACAAATCTTTAATCTTTACGGTCTCAATTGAAAGAAAAGACCAAAAGCTGAAGTAATTTGAGGGTTTCAAATCAAACCAAGATGGAAAAAATGAGGACCCAATTGCTTGCTTGGCCATTTGATGGCGGTGAGGACTTTGGTTAACCAAAGTAATTTTTTTACTATGTTCTGAATTTTTTAGTTTTAAAAAGAGTGTATTTGAAATTATTAGTTCAGCCGTTGAAGCTCATCAATGGGACTTGTAATCACTTGCTCATCACTTGAAGATATGGGGACGAAGATTTTGGTAAAAATTATTGAGGTAGTGGTGGTTCCACTGCTTTGGTTAAGAGGACTTTCAGCGAATTGTGTTAATTAATTATGGTGTTACTTTTGTTTGAGAGGTGGTTGATTTAAGGTGGAGGAGATTAGCGGCAGATGGTGGCGTATAGGAGCTGGCAGCCACGGGAGTTTGGCAGCTTTGATCTTTTATTTTTTTCTTTTAATTTTGTGTGTGGGACCCACATAAAAGTTAAATTTAAACTTTAAAAAAAGGAGAAAAATTTGGCCTCACTCGCTGGAATATATCTGAGACTCACGTCATTTGCCATGTCAGCCTGAGGTGTTTAAAAGACATACCTCTGTTAAGAAGAGGTGTCTATCTGATCACTAGGAAAGTTGAAGTATTTATATGAGAATTGGGTACAACTTCGAGGGCTATCTATGTATTCTGCCTATTAAATACTGTGGTTGTTTTCATCACAAGCTTATGTCCTAGTCTGAAGTACCGAGACTCGATTCAATATTTTATTTTTAGCTTCCATGAAAAAAGTTTATGAGCCTCTGCTCCCGTGTTTCCTATGAAATGATTTTTGCAGCGCAGAAATCAACATCAGTCACAGTGTTGAGGTTCGATTAGAAGTTCAGCCTGTTACTGAGCTTGTCACAGCTAGTGTTGTTTTTACACCTGATGGTATGTAAAAGTCTTTTATAGTTATTTTATTTTTGTTGTAGTAGTTGCATTTATGCATCCCCTATAATAAGTTACTAGAATTTTCGTATAAGTAATTGTTAAAGGTTTTCAACAAGGTTCTCAAGAAGGTGTTGTGCGTCCTGAAGTGAAGACGCCAGTGAAAACCTTTGATAGGAAAAAGAAGAGAACTGATAAAAATGCTCATCTTGAAATTAGATCTCCTCCCAAAGTTAAAGCTTCTCAAAATATTACTCTCCCAGATGACCTTCATTTTCGCTTGGTTTCTCCCAGTCATCACAAGAGACCAAACCATGGAGTGATAGTGTCGGCAAGTTTGTATGGATATTGATCCCCCTCAAACTAAGGGTGGTAGTGAGTTGCCTTCAATTGAGAAAGACGATTCAAAACTTGCGACACTTGCTGATGCACCAACTGTATTAATGGAGAAAGGGTCTGTGATGAATTCGGCAATCACAACACCTAAACCGTTAATTTTTGAGGAGAAATAGAATGTTGCTGTTGCGGACGACTCTATGAGCAAAATTGCAAATGTGTCTTCATCTAAAGAAGAGTCGGATTTCCAGTCTTCAGTTAGGCAAGAGCAAAGTATGGAGTTAACTATTACAGCATACAACCTATCTAATGATCCAAAAGGAGGAGAGCTATTATGTAGGGAAAATAGGGTTCGCAAGCCTAGCTGTCATTTAATATCTCCATACAGTCCTTTTAAGCCAAAGGAAAAGGGCGTGCCTAGTGATTGGAAGAGTAATTTTAGACGTGTATACCCTTTTCATTCTATCAAAGTCCCTTTTAGGAGTTAGAATTTTTTTGCTAAATGGTTGGAGAAAGATCTAAAACGGTTCCCTGATGGTACACAACATACCATGTAAGTTATTTTTTGTTGTTTTTGTGTTTTGAGTTAAAGGCTTTATAGAATATATTAGTAAGTTGAGATCGCTGATGTAGTTTTTGCGCTGTACTACTTGAGGAAGAAGCATGTCTATCATTCGTCTAATTATTCAGGGGTTTTCACAACAACAAACATAGTTTTTGACAATCCTATAGAATTTTTGTTCTCAAAGAATGCAAAAAAAGGAGAATACAAGAAACGAAGAAAAAAGAAAAAGATAAGAAGAAGAAGAAGAAGAAGAAGAAGAACAAGAAGAAAGGAGGAGAAAAAAAGGAAAGGTGGTCAAGGAAGGAAAAAATACCTCCAAAGAAACTTGAACCACAAGCTGAATTTGTTCTTGGAGTCGAGGATTTGAAATTGCAGGATTTAGGGAAGATGGATTTAAAGACTGATGATTTAGCGTCTTTTGACGAAACTACCCCGAATAGTCTGTGTGAGTACGTGCTTGGATTTTCTAGGGAATGCAACATAGCATGGACACATGTGGATAAGGTCTTTATGTTAATTAGGAAGCCTTCAGATGATCCTAATTCTGACACACATTATTGGCCGTGAGTTATAGTATCGAAGATAACCTAATGTATGTGTATGATTCTATATATAGTGAGGATGAATATTTTGTGAAGATGAAGATGGAAATTTATGCAGTATTATCCCTCAGTTGCTTAAAGTACTGCAATTTCATAGTGAATATCCAAGTTTTTGTATGCAGTACAAGAAACTTGACATTGAGTATAAAAGTGCACCAAAGTAACAAGGAGGAACATATTGTGGTGGGTTCGTAACAAGGTTTATTGAGTTGTTGATGCTAGGACTTGTGTGGGTAAAAATACGCCACCTATGATTACATGGATATGAATCCAGCTGGCGAAGACTAGAGTTAACTTACGAGTCACCGGGCGCTGAGGATACACGTCTGCTCCACAAGCTACAACCGCTCAACATGCACATGCCAAAGGACGTAAGGCATATATCCCGCCTTCTTAGGGTTTACATTCTCCTATTAGGGTTAATTGGTATCACCGCCTTGAGTAAATAGGCCCACAGCCTATATGTATTTGTATTTTACCATAGTTAGAACTAGGGTAAATCTATAGCTATAAATACCCATCTTCCCATTGTATTGTACATCAAGCGATTCTCCGAGAATCCGACTTTGCTCAAGGAATACAAGTTCTTTATTCTTCTTTATTTACTTTTTCTTTGTATTTATCGTGTATTTATCGTATTGCTTGCGACCTCCTTATAAATTATATATGCTTAACCTATTAAGAAAATTCTACGCATAAACAGTTTGGCGCCCAATGTGGAGCCTAGGCAATTGTAGGTTCTTACGAAGGAAAAGTACGACCATGCCGAACAAAAATGATGATTTCTCGAAAAGCACCACCATCCCCGTCCATGATGTTTTTAAGGATCCCAACGACACTGAAAGGTGGTCAAAAGGCGCCCTTCGTGGAGGACGAGTGGCTCATAACTCGGCCAACAGGGCTAATACTATGACGAGGCGTCAGGAAACATCACTTTCAAGTTTGCTACAGAGGCCAAAATCCCGTCGAGGATCCGTGACCGATAACAATTCCTTGAAAATTGTAACCCAGACCAGGAAGCCCGACAGAATGTTAACAGGATCTTTCTAGGTCTAGGGGTCGATATGGATAAGGCTAGAGCCATTATGGTTTGTGAAGCCCACGAGGAGGTAACAAAGCAACCCTGTATCAACGAGATCGAGTTTAGTGGGAACGACAGAAGAGGGGGTCCTTTACCCACACCACGATGCCTTGATCATCACACTCAGGGTCTTGACACCCAGGTTAAGCGAGCACTGGTGGACCCGGGTAGTGCCATAAATGTTGACACCCAATTTTATCCCGAAGTCTTTTAAAATTATCGATTTATTATAAAGGCTTTATAATTAGGGCCAATTTTAAAAAAATTAGAAAAGAAAAGATAAAAGCAATTGATTGTGAATAAAAAAACTAAAATTGCACTACATAGCCTTAATTTTGTCCCACCTATGTAAACCCTTATATACTAACCTAAAATCTAAAACCCCCATTTCAGTTTATAACCCATTTTGGAATCCCTAGAACCTGCTAGCCCCAATTCTGATTTGCTCCAAATCTTTTGCCTTTTCCCCCACAAAAAATCGAATTCAATGGACCCCATCTTAATTCCAACGGTTGAAGTCGTACAATCAACGACTCTCATGCGTTCGTTCGTGTACGATTCGAATCTGAATCGTTAAATTCTTTCTATAACGGCTATTTTTGAAGATAAGGCTGAAATCGTATGATCCTTGAGGGGATTGACGATTTTCACCCTCATCTTTGAAGTGAAATGTCCATTATAGGTAGAAATTCAAATTGGGAATTCGTATTCGAAACCCTAGAAGCCGCAGGTATATATATTTATTATTGTTCTTCGTTTTTTGAATTTTTAGAGAGTTCTAGTGGTGAGAACAGAGGGAGAGATTAGAGAGGTTAAAATACATAAACGGCAAATATATAAAATATACACAAGTTCTTATTTTTGAGTTTTAATTTCATCTTCGTTGTTAGTTTTTCTGTGTTTTCGAGTTGTATCGTCGCGTCGCCATTCAAGTTGTTGACCTTGTTCGAGTCGTCAATCTTGTTCGAGTCATTTTTTTCAGATTCACGCTTTAGTTCACTCAGTGTTTTGGACAGCGTAAGGCGACAAGGGCAAAATTCACCGAGGCGAGAGGCAAGGCGCTCGCCTTTTTAAAGTGAGGCATAAAATAATGCTAAAAAATAAAAATATTACAGTGCATTTAGAAATAACCAAAATCTCAATGGCAATAACATAATAATAGCAAAGTAGCAAACATTTCAACTTAAAAACTAAAAATAGATAGTCTAGAACTTGAATGACTCAATAATTCATTAGGCAAGCAATACTAAAAATCTATTCTTATTCAAGATCTCCAATTTCTTAAATCCCAAGACTATAAGAATGATAATGCCCCTCAATTGCTTCCTCCTCCTCAGACTCTTCATCAACTAGGGACCGACTTGAAGAACTTGAAGTAGGCGTAGCTACTCTTTTTTAACGTGACCTTGACTTGAAGAATTCCCCCTAAGACCATAGATTTTCTCATTAACTCCAACTGCCGAAGGTACAGTAGCCCAATTTAGATCACCTCCCTCATATACTAGTTCATCATCTTCATCTTCAGGGTATCTATCTAACCAGTCATTTGCCTCATTAATATTATCCAACAAAATTGGATCAATATTAGCTCGCAACTCATAATGTCGCTTCAATCTTTTATTGTAGTTAATGTACACTAGATCATTGAGACGCTTTAGGTCAAGCCTATTCCTCTTTTTGGAATGAATCTGCGCAAAAGTTGTAGAGATTAATTGATTGATACTAATAGTAATGTTATATAATATTCAAAATATAATAAATTTTCTACTTACATGTTCAAACACGCACTCCAATTTCTCTCACATCCAGATGAACTACATGTTAAACTTAGCACTCTTATAGCAAACTCTTGCAAGTTCGGAGTTTGACCACCAAATTGATCCCACCATTCAACTATATAAAATATAAATTTAAAGGTTAATAAGTATAATCAAGCCAAATCACTTAATTAAAACTATTAGGACAACAAACCAACTCGTTTATATGGTGATGCAAAGTCTCTTGCTCTAACAGCCTGACCACAAACAAACATTGCGGATGCTTCTTTGTACTTAGGAAACTCAAGTACTATTGCATCTTGTACTTTTTCATCCGGCAACATCTTCGCAACACATTTATGGTAACCCGACCAAACTTCTGCATCTATGCCACTGGAGGATGAATTGTTATTGTAAAATAACCCTAGGTTCAAAATATGGGCTGCTGCATGCAAAGGCTGATGAAGTTGGTCTGTCCATCTTTTATCAATAATTTCAAAAACTTTCTCATATTGCCCCCGATCGCCTTTAAAGCTCATTTCAATAGCTTCGCGTTGGCTCTATCCATTGCTTCATAAATATAGCCCATAGGTGGTTTTTTTTTCCATCCACCCAATGAAGTACATTGAGCAAAGGACCACCAACCCAAAGTGACCAGACAACTTCAATCCAAAAGTATGTAGAAAGAATAGTTGTGGCAACTTATTTCCCCATAATTTTCTTTCCAAATCTACTTTCTGTCCACTGTGGAGATCTTGCAAAGTCAAGAAAGCCATTCCAAATCTTGTCTTGTCCGGTTTCACCAAATTTCTATCATTTGTGAATGTTCTCATCAAGTTCAACAACAATGGCCTCTGATATATGTAGGAATATACCTTCACAGCTTTCTTAAAAGATGTAAAATTAATATTTTAGTAGCCATAAGTATGAACTATAAAGAAAAATATATTAACTTTAAATTTACCTGAAGCATAAAATTTATCTTGAAGATGTCACCAAACATCAAATTGATACAATACGGGTCTTTGTATCAATTTATGCGACGTACTCGCTAAGACCTTGGAATTTACTTCTAAAAGTTCACACAGGTCTCAAATGACCATACGAACATAGCAACGCTTTCATATTTCAAATCGGATCTCATTCGCCAAATTCGAGCTCGAAGACCTTTTTTTAAGATTTACCGACAACGGAAATTGAAACCTTCTTTCGATACCTACCAAACGAAGTCCGATTTAGCTCAAATTTTATAGACAGGTCCTACTGGATTTTAGAGCTTTTAAGGTTGTTGGTATGCCAATCAGAGTCCTAACTCCCAGAACGACTACCTAAGGTCGTTTCCTTCTCCTCCACTTAGACTCTTGTTCATCCTCGAACGAACTTGAGTCTATAGAAAAATTCACACAAATATCAAGAGAACTTGCACGACCTTCATAAACTATTCCATGTACATTGTCTCATGATTACAGAATAAGAATTATAACACGCACACTAAACTCTTATAATAAAACATATCTGGATAATATCATAACACCATTGCCCATCTTATTCTGACTAAGCTGACCGTTCCTCGATTACGAGAGGAGAGTTCTACATTTTCGGAACAAAGATACACGGAACTCTTGATGGATTAACATAATTCCACCGAAGAATCACTGTTATCTGATATAGAAGAGGTCGATGAACCTAAGAATTAGCTTATATTTCTACAACGCCTTAGAGATTTAATATTAGCATTCAGTATTGGGGGAAGACTCCTCCACTGGGAGCATAAACTTATATAGCTAATTTGAATAGGAATAGCCACCCTCGCACAACCTGCTGCACTAAGGAAGACTTAGCTAAAAACAGAATGCGGCTTAGACTTGAGCTACCAAATTTCCCTCTTGAGTTGCCAAATAGCTGAAACTCTCGAGTTCACAACTCCATACTTTTTCCATAAGCACCACCACATGATGGATCAACTCAGAGGTCAAATGACGCCTCTCATTACCCTTAGTAGCCTTAAAACACAACAATGTGCTTACCCGACTACCTTGACACACACTCTAGTTCAAAATAGGGAACATCACAAGCGGCTACTAACCGCCCAAACTAACTAGTGCCAGACGAAGAAGAGATGGCAATGTACTGAGTATTGGAATAATTAGAGCTTCAGGAAGATCCTTTTCTTATTTGCTTGGCTACCAGAGCTAGACACTTCTGAGCCAGGCTAGCAAAAAAAAAATACAATTAAGGAAATAGACATTAAATGAGCTTTATGGAATAACATCCATGCCAATTTATCCTTCCTATAAGAACTCCGACAATTTACCAGAAAACTCTTTTATAACCGAGACAATCTCATAGAATAACATGACTCTACTAGCGTCTCGAACCAAGAGGAGACACGTAGATCGAATATTACTTACTAATCACTTTACATCGGAAAAAACAATGACACTTTTTGATGGTGACGAATTAGGATCCAATCATCCTACCAACACTGAATCCCAAAGAGAGAGGTAGACTGACTTGACACAATAATAGAAGGTGGCACAACAAGATGCCAAGTAGACAATACCGACACTCGCTCCCAAATCTCCCATATTTAATCCAGATAAACTAGTAGGGGTCTCACAAATTCCAGGAATAAATCATACCAGAAGCTTACCCCCGTAACCGATTCTTAATAGAAACGACACCCAAGGAGACCATGGAAACATAATATGAAAAACTATTTCCAGATCGATCGGAAGAATCAAATCTTTCTCACATATAAGGTGAAAAAGAAGTACATGGGTTTACTATATCGGATGCCTCAGCATCCTGCTTGAGGCATCCTGCCAGACTAGCAGTTCATAGAACTACCTCTACGGTTGAGCTGAGCCGCTACCCTGATAATTACTTCCATAAAAACCACAAACACCACACTCTCGGCCCCAACCGGATGGTGGCACATCCCGAGATAACTGAGCCCTAAATAAAATGCCCTACGACTGAGCAGGTGTCTGATGGTGAGAGAAAGGATGACTGCCTACTTGCCGGAGTAAGGAAAAACTCCTCCAAAGATGACAGGCTCAAGGCAATGATAACACATTTTCGCTGAAAATGGAAGTTGGACAGATTGTTGATATCTATAAAGAGAAAATGAGTCTAATCTTGATGAACTACTGGCTCACTCTGAGAATCACGCGCTACTAGATGAGATAACCTAGCAGGTGACCTCCTACAATAATTAGAACTCTTACCTCCAAATGAGGTACCATAGTGCCCACCAGGGCCATGGGATCTCTTGCTCTTCCGCTCTAACTTATGGTATGCCTCATACCTCTGAGCAATATCAACAACATCAAATGAAGTCCCAGCCTCAATCTATCGAGCCATCAGGGACCTCAGGGAAGGAGAATGGTCATCAATAAATCTTTGAACCTTCTCGAAAGGCTCATGGACTAGCACTAGAGCATATCCAGCGATCCTAGAGAATTTAATCTCATATTCTGAAACCGACAGGCTACCTTGTACAATCCACCCAAACCAGCGACACTTTTCATCTCGCTCGCTGCATAAAAGGAACGTTTCCATGAATCTATGAGAAAACTCGCACTAAGTCAGCTTAGGGAAACCCTGCCTAGCTAATAAAAGAGTAGTCCACCAATCCAAGACTGGACCCTGGAACTAGAAAGCAGTATAATCAACACCATACTGCTCGAGATAACCAAGAGCCTGAAGGATACGCTGACGATATTTTATTATTATTATTTTTTAAAATACACGGAGGTTATCTGATGCATGACCTCAGAATATCGGAAGGTTCAATTGGATGAATAATGCAGCCTCTTCGGGTACTCGGAAAACTATTACCTGGGCTAGCTAACCAGCCAGAAAAATTGGAGGCACAACACATGCTGCCTCTGGAACATAATTTACTGGGGTAACATTAGGAACTAGAACAGGAGCTCCCTGAGTTCAAACATCTGCATCTACGGAGGCCAGATGAGCTGCCTAGGGAATAGGAGGTTCTTGCGATATCTGGCCGCCAAGATTCTCGTAAAAGCATCGTAGAGAGCCAAAGGAACCACAAGGGCCCGCTCCAATTGCCCACCGCGAGCTGGCACAGCTGGGGCCTCCGTAATTGGAACATCAGCATGATCCAAAACTCTTGGGGCTTGGCCAGCGGTAGTGATAAGGATCAAAACTAAAAAGACGATAAAAGTAAAGGATAAGGGGAACGAGACGCGTCTCGAACTCCCTACAAGGTAACCACGGAGAACTTATTCCGTGATACCCTCGTATCGGTGTCAAGAAGAGCCAACGTTAAGCAACTACCCTCGAGTTAACAACGAACTCGCAAGTAGAATGATCGGGGGATGGGGGGGGGGGTTTGGGGGTCAACTAGAATCCACTAGTAAACTCAAACCATCTCAAAAGGGTTCATTCAAAGAGACTCTTCTCTTGAACATTGTTCATTCAATCATTCATCATAATAGCTAACTAATGGAAATGAAAGACTAATGGCCCTTTTAGGTGCCTTACACATGTAATAAAATGTCTAAAAGACCCCAAAAGTGGGCTTAAATAACATAGTCCACGTAGGGCTATAATAGTCAAAATATAACAACTAAGTGATGTGTCCCGTTTTGGAGTAGCAGGGGTAGGCAGTCCGCCTCAACCCCTTAGGCACCCGCCTCTTCGTCATTGCAGTGGAGTGGGCGGCCGCCTCCACACCATGGGCGGTCCGCCTCATCAAATCCAGAGAGCAAACATTTACTAGGCGGTCCGCCTCTTCCTGAAGCTTCTTGAAACACCTCGAAATGTGTCTCAGATGCTCTTCTTTCCATGGCGTTCCAATGCATGACCTTGAAGTGCTCTTCGTTGGCCTTGGATGGTGCTTTTGGATGGTTGCTCGAATTGCCCCGTATCATCCTCCCCTTCTTGAGAAGATTTCGTCCTCGAAATCAAGGCTTGGTCTCTCATGGCGTCAACAACTCCTCGGGGTGGCCAAGACTCTCATTCTTTGTCCTTCTTGATCGTCACTTTGACATAGGCTTCTTCCAAGATCTCCCCCGCCTTAGCATGGAGCTTAGAACCTATAAGCAACGACAAGCAAACACAAGCAAACTTCCTGCTTTGAAAGTAGGTTAGTGCAAGAAGTGTGGAAAACACACTCTTGTTGTATAACCAAGCATCAATAATAAGCACAAATAGCAAGTCTCCAAAGAGGACAATATGTACTTGGTTAAAGATCAACATGCACTCGACACAATAATGAGCAAATAGGTCATGGGAACATGAAAAATGAAAGATCAAGCTATCAAAATCCCCTTGTTCCTTAAGCTCACTACCAACATACCAATCCCTCCTCAAAGTGTGATCAACATGTGGAGTGGAGTGAGTCAAATAGCTCAACCTACAAGTAGCATCAAGCACTCCACTCCCCTTCTTTAGAGCATTCCTACTCACACTAAGGGGCTCCATTTTTCCTCCAATTTCATCACCTAAGCAATCCTTCTCAAAAGACAAGCTCTCAAGGAAGGTATTGATGATGGACTCTTCTTCATCATAACCCCAACAAGCAATAGTAGGGTCACTCAAAAAGCCATCTACCTCACCCAAATTCTCAAACAATGGGTTGCCTAAGGAATCAAACCCTTCACACCATGGAGGTTCCATTTTACTACTCACCCTAGTCCGATACAAGTCATTACCACTAATGAGGATGCCTTCAAACAACGGATTAGTATAAGCATGCATCTCAATATCATGACTAAGCATAGACAAGTTATCAAGACTAGGTTTACTTGAGGAGTCATCATAGACAACCTTGTCCAATTCATGCAATTTGGACTCCTCAAGGTCAAGACCATCCTCACCATAACACATTGGTCCGCCAAATAGAAGCATATCAATAAGGGTATGATCAACTATCTCGTCGTTCCCTTTGTCAAAGATTGGTGGAGTGTCATAGCAAAAGTCACAATCATTGTCAACTATCAAATCTACACTAGGGAGGGGTTCAATGAACAAGGAGCTCACATCATGATGTGGCATAGCATCCCTCTCAACCAGTGTTACACAAGTGCTCACAAGTTGACTAGTAGACTCTTCACTAGTGGCATATTCACTAGATGCATCACAAGCACCAACTAGTGTTGAGTCATCACAAGACAAGTAGCAACTAGTAGGCTCATGAAAAGGTGAAGTAACACTTACATTTGAAGTACTTTCTTGATCACTCACAAGGCTTGAAGTGTCATATGCAACTCCTCCTTCATGAAGCTCACATTGAGAACTTTCCTCCTCTTGTCTTTCCTTCCAGGCACATGGTTGAGGCTCCATCGGCTTGTCTTAAAATGTACCTACACAAGATCTATCACAAGAAAAGGTAGAAGATGGAGAATTGTTAGAACAATGGGTGCTCTCACTCTCAATTTTTCTTTCATCACCTCTCCTTTCTTTCATTTTTCCCTCAAGGTAAAGTGTAGTTTGTGGTGACAATCCGCTCACATCACTCCTCAATTCCTCTCTTTTTTCCTCTCTTGGATTGTCCCCGGTCACTCCCTCACTCCTCTATTTCTTTTGTCTCTCATTTTCAAGTGCAATGGATTGAGTCTCAAGATTATCTTCATTTGGAGTAGGGTGACTCTCATTTCCAACTTGCAATGGTAAGGCAACAAGATTGTTGGCTTCGGGCTCAAATACCATGGGTGGTCTAGCCTTAACTGCTTCCCTCAATTCCCTCATTCGCTTGTAGTCTTCACTAGCTTGTTCAAGAGGTAGAACATTTCGATTGGGTCTTGGAAGTTGAATATTTCTTTAAGGATTGCTCAAATTGTGGGGAATGCCCACTGTTGGGGATTGCTCAATACTTGTTCATTTCTATCATGTTCATCCCTCACCCTTTGTTGCTTAAGAAGCGCAGCAACTTGTTTTGGGGTAAAGGTTGAACCACTTGTGCCTTCTCCGGCTTTGCCTTGGACACTCGGGGTCCCTTTCTCGACTTGGACACTCGGGGTAGAGTGTCCCTTGCTTAACTTGGACACTTGAGGTTACTCTTTCAAGAGTTTCAATCCTGAGGCTCATACTATCTAATTTGGACAAGATAGTAGCCAAGGCACCCTTTATAAAATCATCTCCCTCACTTGCCATTGTGCCTACAAAATCAACATATGTTAGTAAAATACCTCACTCACACCCTCACGTGTATGGCACTCGGGTCACTCGTTTAGTGGTGGTGGATATTTCACACAAGTTTGAGTCTAAAAGCTTTGCGTAGTTGATCAACGAACCACAACTCAATCACTCAACTTCACAAGTCCAATGCACTCCGGGGTGAGTGGAGTTAATGGGACTCAATTGGAACGATAAATACTTTAAATGAGGACTTGAGTCAAAAGATACTACGGGTCTTCTTTGAATTATAGTCTCCTTTCTAAGGCACGATGATCCTAATAGCTTCGAAGGGCTAGCACAATTCAAGTAGGAAAGATTACTCAAAGAAGTACTAGTTAGCTTACGCTTTAGAAACGCCTTAGAGATTTAATATTATGATTCGGTATCAATTGGAGGAAGACTCCTCTACTTAAAGCATAAACTCATACAACTAATTTGAATGGTAATGAAACCAACCAGCAAAACCAATAATTAAGATAAGCACGAAAATGAAAGCTCACAACCGAGAAAAATTAGGGGGGTCGTTTTGGTTTTGAAAAATCAAATGTGGATTTTGCAATCAAAGAAATAAGAGATCCTAGAAGAATCTACCCAAAACAACAACTCCCAGAAACAGGCGCCCCACCTCAGCAGAGTGGGCGGAGCAAAGTTGCAGTGAGGAGGCACTTCGCCTCTTTGAGGAGGTGCTCCGCCTCACAAAAATCCAGAGAGCTAAAAATTTGAGGCGCTCCGCCTCTGTGTTTTAGGCGCTCCGCCTACTGCAACTTTCAGCACATCGTGTTTTTCGACTTTAACACCCAAAAATCCAACAAATCACGCGATGTTTAGCAATTCAAAGATGCCCCAATGTTGTTTCAATCACAAAGAACAAACCCCAACAACTTTTATCAAACCCCAATCAAAAACAAGCAATCCACCATGTTCATCATCTTCAAAACTAGGGTTTCAAAATTTTCAAAGGGTTTCAAATTTTCAAATCATGGAATACAACTCCAAATCATGTGTTTTGGGTACCAAAAATGACGGGTTTCCAATAAGGAACAAACCCCAATATAAATCATAACAAGAATAATCCAAACGACCAAGATATGCAAAATTTTTGACGTTTTCAATTTTTTTCAATTTTTTTTTTTTTTTTTTTGTGTTTTTCTACTTTTCAATAACAACAACAAGAAAACTAAGATGGGAATCAACCTAAGGCACGAAGAATCAAGGGTCGGGGGTTTGTAGAAACAAAACCCGAGCCTTGCTCTGATACCAAAATGATAAGGATCAAAACCAAAAAGACGATAAAAGTAAAGGATAAGGGGAACGAGACGCGTCTCGAACTCCCTACAAGGTAACCACGGAGAACTTGTTCCGTGATACCCTCGTATCGGTATCAAGAAGAGCCAACGTTAAGCAACTACCCTCGACTTAACAACGAACTCGCAAGTAGAATGATCGCGGGGGGGGGGGGGGGGAGGGTTTTGGGGGTCAACTAGAATCCACTAGTAAACTCAAACCATCTCAAAAGGGTTTCATTCAAAGAGACTCTTCTCTTGAACATTGTTCATTCAATCATTCATCATAATAGCTAACTAATGGAAATGAAAGACTAATGGCCCTTTTATAGGTGCCTTACACATGTAATAAAATGTCTAAAAGACCCCTAAAGTGGGCTTAAATAACATAGGCCACGTAGGGCTATAATAATCAAAACATAAAAACTAAGTGATGTGTCCCGTTTTGGAGTAGCAGGGGTAGGCGGTCCGCCTCAACCCCTTAGGCGCCCGCCTCATCAAATCCAGAGAGCAAACATTCACTAGGTGGTCCGCCTCCTTCTGTGGGCGGTACGCCTCTTCCTAAAGCTTCTTGAAACACCTCGAAATGTGTCTCGGATGCTCTTCTTTCCATGGCATTCCAATGCATGACCTTGAAGTGCTCTTCCTTGGCCTTGGATGGTGCTTTTTGGATGGTTGCTCGAATTGCCCCGCATCATCTAGCCCCGGGGTAGACTGCTTCGTCTTGAACTCCTACCCTATGCTGATTTGTCGCATGAGGGTTCACAATTACTACGAAGGAATTAACGAAAATATGTTTGCATCCGATACCAACGCACGATTAGAAAAGAAAGAGAAACTTCCTAAATACCATCATAGCCTCTCGTAGATAAGTACGGACGTCTACGTACCCATCAGCAAGACTCTACTAGACATTGTCTTAGTCTGGATAGACTCTAAACCGGGCTCTGATACCAATTGACATAACCCAAATTTTCGGCTAGGCCGTGCGGGCACCCGACATCCTCCGCTAGACCCGTCGAGCGAACTCTTTTGAATTAAATTCACAAAAATACATATAAAATCAACTTATATATAAAAGAAATAAGACTTAAAGAGACAGGAACATAATTATACAAAAGTTGTATAGAAGAAGTTACAGCTGACTACCCAATGTACTAGGTTTAGGGCTATCCAGACAAACATCTAGGAATACAAATAAAGTATAAACATCTCCTGAAAGGAGCAAAATACAACTGAGATAATAAACATAAAATTGGTGGCCATCCTAAGCAAAAGCTGGCTCACCCTGATAGCTGAAGTCATTTTCGCTCCTCAACAACGTGGCGAACTCAATCCTGGAGCGGACCTGCTGAAACGAAATAAATAGACAAGAAACAAACAGAGGGTGAGTCGAAAGAACTCAGTAAGTGGGGGCTGGCTAGCCACCTTGAAGAAGTAGATATGCTAGCCAGGGAGAAGAAAAATAAATAATCCAAATTCACCTTGTTTCAACTATAAAAAGCCAGAGCCAGATAATAGCTGGAAATACGTAAGAAACCATAAACTCATAAACAGCCAAGGATACGAGCCAGAAACATATCAATAACAAAAAATACATGATACATAGACAAAACATCGCACTAAGTCATACAATACACAATATCACGGTGCAATGAAATGAAATGAATGCAGTATGATGCAATGGGGTCACATGTGCCAAAACTTATCTCCGGTGCGGGACTCTCATCGTCTACCAGGAGATATATGCAATAATAACCCTTCACCGGTGCGGGACTCTCATCGACTACCGGGAAGTATATACAATAATGACCCTTCATCGACACGGGACTCTCATCGACTACCGGGAAGTATATGCAATAATGACCCTTCCCCGATGCGGGAACTTATCATCGAATACCGGGAAGTATATGCTATAATGACCCTTCACTGGCGCGGGACTCTCATCGACTACCGGGAAGTATATGTAATAATGACTCTTTACCGGCGCGAGACTTTCATCGACTACCGGGAATTATATGCAATGCTCACAACCAGAGAACAATGTTTCTATGCTCAATGCAATACCAACAACACGGTATAGCATATAATATACAATGTAAATCTAAAGCTAAGGCGTAATAAGTACGCCTATCGGCAGCTACACACATAAGGAACACGTGGTAGAATATCCACAAGGCCAAAGGCCATCAAAAAATGGATAATATCACTTACCTCGTTAAAAATTTAGCATTGCTACTCAATAACCGCTTTGTCATTTGGATTCACTGCCAAATAATCCAGCTCTATTCAATAAGTAGAAAAATATATCAAATAAGGCTAAAGGCTTCATTCCTTACCTCTTAGAACAATCTGGTTAGAAACTCGACTCCCGATTCCCATAGGCAATATGCAATCCAAGCCTCTGTACATGGTTCAAATCACATAACCAAACTCTTAACAAATTATATTTATGGGTTGCCCATAACTCCCTGAGTTCGAATATATAATCAATTCCATTATCGGGGTCCAATTAACCTTTTAAACTATCAATTTAACTTATTAGAACAATGTCTAATATCCCAATTTCTACCGTCAAAACATATTCAAACACACGTAATAAACTGAAATAATGAATTAACATCATTACCTGGATGTTTCTGGGTGAAAATTTTATTTTTCCTTCTCCTTTTCCCTTCATTTCTCTATTTTTCTGCCTCTATTTTTCTCTCTGCATTTCTATGTTTGCTTTCTCATTTCTGTTCATTTTTAGGAGTAAGCTAAGGGATAATCCCTTAGCACCGCCTTACTCTTTTCCTTTTTCTTTCATTTCTTTTATTATTTGAAAATTAGCTGTCACGATGCAAATTAAAACGCAACCCTACGAAATTCAGAATAATCTCGAATTTCTCAAGCAAGCTGTACAAAATTTATGTGACGTACTTACTAAGATGGAGCTCGAATCCGATTCACGAAACTCAAGATGCGAATTAAATGAAAAAAGATCAAATTATTAATTTTTAAAATTTTAGCGGAAACTATCCGAACGACCTTGGAATTTACTTCTGAAAGTTCACACAGGACAAAAATGACCATAAGAACATAACAATGCTTTCAGATTTCGAATTGGAGGCTTATTCGCCAAAATCGAGCTCGAAAACTTCTTTTTTAAGATTTACCGACCATGGAAATTGAAACCGTCTTTTGATACCTACCAAACGAAGTCTGATTTAGCTCAAATTTTACAGACAGGTCCTACTGGACCTTACAGAGATTTTGAGATTGTCGGCACGCCAATCAGAGTCCTAACTCCCGAAACGACTACCTAAGATCATTTCAATTTATATATTAATTAATTAATTAATTATCGAATTAACTCTTATTTATTTTATCTATTTATTTATTATTTGCTTAATTATTTCTTTACCCTTTATTATTTATTTATTATCTATTTTTTATTATATAATCATTTTATGTAGCCATCTGACACGACCCAAATTTTTGGATAGGCCGTGCGGACACCAGACTACCTCCCTAGACCCGTCGGGCGAACCCTATAGGCTTGAGCCAAGACATACGATTTGAAACAATTTAGATAGCACAAATATTATTTGAAAATATGAAAGAATCAATCTAAATAACATAGAAATGCGTATGAGACGTATATATATAAACTGACATATTTACAAGCTGCTTTAATAAATATAGCTACTACCCAAAATACATAAGTTTAGAGATTTCCAGATATGACATCTAAGAAGTCCAAAAGATAAGTACATCTCCCGAAGGGAGAAAAATGCGATAAAACTAGAGTATGTACAACCGGTGGCCTTAGTGAACAAGCTGGTTCACCGTAGACAGCTAGAAAGGGGCCCTGCTCCTCAATCAAGGTGTGGCTGACTAGGTCCAGGAGCGGAATCTGGCGAAATTAAATACAACAGAAGAAACAAGTAGGGAGTGAGTCTTAAGGACTCATTAGGTGATGTATAGCTATTTAACTCAAAAATAGTCAATTGGGCCAGAGAAACAGAAAGTAATGGCATATAACATATAAATAATGCACAAATGGCGTGTAGAAGTCTTATACAGGTAGCAAGTACATAGAAGGTTATAAGATGAATGCAACATGATGCAATAGGGTCACATGTGCCTAATAAATGGAGCGGAATCTTTCTACTCCGGGGCGGAATCCTCCTACCCTCAATATGATGCAAGGAGCAGAATCCTTGTTTTTGAACCATTGTTCTTTATTTCTTAATTTTAAAAGTTACTCATTGGTTGGTTAAATCAAGAGTTGGAACGGAATTTTCTTGAGTGAACTATTTGTCATGTGTAATGTGAGGTATTTAGTTGTGTTCCGTGCTTGCATATTGATGTCTAGAACTTGCCCTGTGTGTATTCAAAGTAAAATCTTAGGTTTGCTCTAGTCAGGAGATGATACAGGCGTTTCTTTGACAAGCCTTTTAGCCTTGATTAGCCTACCCTTACATATATATCCTTAGTAAGCCCTTTTGAGCCTATTGATACTTTTAGTGGCACCCACATTATAATCTTCATCCTTTTTATTCTTAATCGTCTTCTCTTTGAATCCTTACTCCTTAGAGCACTTTAATTGATATATTTGAATTTATGGAGTTGTGGTTGAAGAAATTGGGTAGCTTTTGAGTGGAACCAATAAGGGGAAAAAGTGGTGCATTTTGAGAAAAAATTATTGGCAAGGGTTAAAAAAAATTGAAATGAAAGCAAAAGAAAAAAAAGATGAAAGGAAAAAAGTGAAAAAGAAAAAAATATAGAGAAAAAAAAAGGAAAAAAAAAATCCAATCATTGCTAGTGTTGTCCAAAAAGTAAACTTACAAAATGCTTAAACTTGAAAGGGAGTTCTTGAGTGTATGTTGGGCGGTAGCTTGGTTTGTTTTTAGAAGAATTGTAAAAAAAATTGAAAGTGATGTAAAGTGCTTAGGGAGGTAGTCACTATTTTATCCATATTTGTCTTACCCGTCCTCTAGCCTACATTACAACCCTTAAAGTCCTAGTTAATTCCGAATTGAAGTGAGCTTACATTAGTAGAGTCCTACACTACGGGCAAGCCTATGGTACATTGTGTGTGGCATGTGAATTTCTTTGTGAGAGCGAGTGAATTCTTTTTATATTATGTCCCTAATCTATTGTTGAAATTTATTCTTTGTGTGATTTTTGAGACGATCTCTTGATTCATTATTTTTGGGTGAGGGCACATGGTTTGCGAGAGATAGGTGAAGTTATTAGTCTTCTTGGTTGAGCGAATGGGTGTGATTTTGTGAAAACTTGGTACTATTGAGTCGGTTTTTGAAATTGAGATGTTTTTAGTTGATTGGCTTAGTGTTTCAAAACGTGATGAATTTTTGGCGTGTTGTGGGTCACATAGTATGTATTTATGCTCTTGTCTAATAGTCGGTATCAACTATAATCATAGGTAGACCTGTTCTATCGAGCGTTGGGATCCAGTTGGGAACTTGTTCTTAGTGATTTCTAGAGAGCGGGCAAAGGTCTAAGTGTAGGGTGGTGATGTTTGGAGATATTCGTTCTTTATATGTGATAATTGTGATTCTTGCGCACACTTATCGTGTTTGTGATTTTAAGAATGATTTGGATGAATTCGAGGCAAGAACAAACAAAATGGAGTAAGATACTTTGAGAAGCAAGGCTTGGACCTAATTGATACTTTAGGAGCTGTTTTGAAGGCAAAGCTTCTTAGAAAGCCCTGAAGATTGGAAGCTGTTTTGAGAGCAAAGCTTTAGAGATAGCCTTGAATTTGGAAGCTATATTAGAAGCGGGGCTTCTAAGAAAGCTTCGAGTCTGGCGAGAACAGAGTTTCCCAACTAGTTTAGGATTTGGTTTAGTTTATCCTAGCACTTTGTAAACAATATAAAAACCCTATAACTTCAGTTGTTAGCGAGGAAGTCCGATTTTGGAGCAATTATTGAGTTCCTAACATGTTGAACCAAGGATTTAATTCTTTTACTTCATCTATTACAAATTTGCATATCTCTTCCATGAATTATTGTTTTGTTATCATGCATATGCGTAGCTAAACATATCGTTCTAGAATTAGGGCAATTACATGAAGGTTGATGTTTGAAAGTGGATTGCTACCTATTGATTTACCTCTACGGATAGTTTATTCTTTCTTGAGCTTAATTATTTGGTTATTAGGGACCGATAATTGAACACTATCTACGGTTTAAAAGTTGAACTCGACAGAGGGAATTTATGAACGCACATAAGAAAGAATAGAGCTTGATTGTGAACCTGGGCATCAGGGAATCGATTTAAGGATATGATAGACATATACCTATTGGCCTTGCTTAGCTAAATGCAGAGTTCTTTAATGCATGCATGTGATTTAGTTCCATAGAAATATAGGCGTTAGGGTAGCTTGCATAGAGTCGTGAAGAATAGACAGATTTTCACGAATATATTTAACATGTTAGTTAGCAATCTAGGAAATCAAGAAGTTGAATCAACTGGAAAACTCAGTTGGATTGTTTGTGACTCTAACTCTGGACCATTCTCTCTTATTGATAACAATTCATAACTTGTTCTCGATTAATTAATTTCATTACATTTTTTTAATTATTGTTTTCTTTAGTTAGTAAAAATTACAAGCATTACTGAAAAAGATCCCTGAATAGTTTTTAGAAAATTATTTAGTAGAATACAGTTATTAACAATAGTCCTCGTGGGAATGATACTTGATCTTATCATTTTATTACTTGTCGACCACGTATACTTGCGTGTGCGTTTGAGCAACAGGTTCTGATGTGAATAGGTGAGTAAGAGAGCCAAGTCTTTTGCCTGTTAGAAAAAGGGGTTCAATGTCTTGGTCAGCTATTCCTTATTTTCTTCTATGTCTCAAGTGGTGTTAAAATAAATCTGGGTGCTTCTCTTCTTCTCTAAGGCTTGAGTTTGTCTGAAGGGGTGTACAGAAGGTCTGTTATGGCTGTTTCAAGAGTAGAAAGTAGCTGTGGTTTTAGATCTGGAGTAATTCTGATGCTTGTTTTGCTGTGAGGGTGTGAGGGATTTTTTCATGGTGCTGCAGATAGCTGGAGAGTGTTATGGTTAGTTTACGAGGGAGAGTTTGGAGTCTAGATGTTTAAGGGTGTTGTGTGAGGTATAGTGAGAGGTCTGTGAAGGTGTGAGAAGTGTTTGGGCATTGAGAGGATCTACTATGCTTGCGCATGTGTTGTCTTGATGGTGTGAGGGTGCAGGCTGGATATTTTTGTTTTCAGGTTAGTATGCAGGAGTGGAGTGAAGTATCCTGCTTTGCCAATGGCCTGTCAGGCCCTAGTGGTGCCAATGACCAGTGAGGTCCCTTGTTTTTTTTTTTTTTTTGCAAAGGACCAGTGAGGTCTCTTGTTTTTCCAAGGACCTGTGAGGCCCTAGTTGTGCCAATGACTAGTGAGGTATTTTGTTTTCGAAAATGACTAGTAAGGTATTTTCTTTAAAAACTGACCAGTGAGGTCTTTTCTTTAAAAAATGACCAATGAGTTCTTTCTTTTGTGAATGTGCTGCTTGATGGCTTGTGAAGAGTATAGGAGTTTGAATGGAAGTTCGCAGGTGGTGTTTCGGGTTGGAGGGGGTCTGTGAGAGATGAGAGAGTTATGTGTGTGTGTGTGTGAAGGAGCTCCAGTTTGTTCCTGGGAGCTTGAAAAGGGTATTGAGGTGAGATCCTGGAATAGATGTGAATGTGAGGGGTTTCTTCACGGCCGTTGAGGTGTTTTGGAGGAATTTTTGAGGTCTGCAGGTATGTATGTGCCTAGATGTGTATGTAGTTTTGTGTATGGTGTCCTGAGGGGTGTATTGGTGAGTTTAAGGGTAGTTTGCAGGAGTATATAAGTGGTTGTATGTGAGGGCTGTTCTCAATTTGTTTAGAGGTATTTAGGTGGTTTGTGAGGTTGGTTATGGAGTCTATTAAGGGGCTGTGGGGTCCTAATTTAGTCTCTAGGCTGCAGGGGGTGATTTCTGTGTATATGTAGGTGTTAGAGGTTCTGGAAAGGTGTTTGCAGGCTATAGGGGAGTAGGTCTGGTTCAGTTTTTATTTTACTTATTAGTTATCTGTTTAAATAATTTATTATTTCCTTATTTATTTAGTTATTTATTTATTTAAATTTATTTATTTAATTTATTATTATATTAATTAATTAATTATCCAATTAACTCTTATTTATTTTTTCTATATATTTATTATTTACTTAATTATTTATTTACCCCTTATTATTTATTCATTATCTATTTTTTTAATTATATAATCATTTTAAGTAGCCATCTGACGAAACCCAAATTTTTGGATAGGCCGATGGCCGACTACCTCCCTAGACCCGTCGGACGAACCCTATAGGCTTAAGCCAAGATATACGATTTGAAATAATTTAGATAGCAAAAATTTTATTTGAAAATATGAGAGAATCAATCTAAATAAGGTAGAAACGCGTATGAGACACATATTATATATAAACTGACATATTTACAAGTTGCCTGAATAAATACATCTACTACCCAAAATACAGTTTAGAGATTTTCACATATGACATCTAAAAAGTCCAAAAGATAAGTACATCTCCCGAAAGGGAGCAAAATGTGATAAAACTAGAATATGTACAACCGGTGGCCTCAGTGAACAAGATGGCTCACCGTAGACAGCTAGAAAGGTGCCCTGCTCCTCAATCACGGTACGGCTGACTACGTCCGGGATCGGAATCTGCCGAAATGAAATACAACACAAGAAACAGGTAGGGAGTGAGTCATAAGGACTCAATAGGCGATGAATAGCTATTGAACTAAAAAAATAGTCAATTGGGCCAGAGAAACAGAAAGTAATGACATATAACATATAAATAATGCACAAATGGCGAGTAGAAGTCTTATACAGGTAGCAAGTACATAGAAGGTTATAAGATGAATGTAACACGAGGCAATAGGGTCACCTGTGCCCAATAATGGAGCGGAATCGTCTTACTTTGAGGCGGAATCCTTGTACCCTAAATACGATGCAAGGAGCAGAATCCTCCTGCTCCTAGGATGGAATCCTCCTGCTCTCCAATGACATAACAGCCCAGAAATCAAGAAAAATAATCAGAAAATACATAACAAGGCTATGGCGTAATAAGTATGCCCTGTCAGCAGCTATTCACATAAAGAACGCATGAATAGATCATCCAAAGGCCATCAAAAAGCGAATAAATCACCTACCTCGAGTCCTAGGTCAGGATATCTACTGAATAACTTCCTTTTCTGCCCGATGTTCCTCAGAATAACTCCTTTCTAAGTCAAAGACACATATTCGCACTTATAAGTGCCCGATGAAAGAATATTTAGCCTTAAGACAATGAAAAAAGAATTTACCAAAATACCTCTAGGCCGGGCTTACCCGAAAACCCATAAAATATGTATTTCGGACTCCTCATAATCCCACGAGTCCAATAGTATCATTTTTTTCATATCTAAATTCAATTTCATCAAATTTTCTAATTTCATAATTTTATGGTAGTAACCCCAATTCCATTCAACCTAATTCATATATCTCCCACTTTAATTCTTGAATTAATATTAAGAATTGAATTGGAATCTTTACCTGAACAATTGGGATGAGTTGGTACTTTGAATGTTGGCTTAGAACCACTTGGAACACTTGAAATTGGATAAGGAAGAAAAATCAGCCGACATGGCCTTTTATATCCAGCAACCAATGCAATCGCACTACCCCAGGCGCCCACGCGCCACCCCTCCATCTTGGTCGCACTTCCATGAGTGTGTTCACTCTTTGAGGCAACAAAACCCAGCCCTCACGTGCCTATAAGCACGCGATCGCGCAACACTGTCCAAAAGGTGCAAAATTCTGCATCAGTACCTACTGTTGATGCGATTCAGGTCCGAACATGATCCTACAAGACTCAGAATGACCTCAAATTTTGTACACAAGCCATAAAATACTTGTGTGGTTTGCTCGCGAAGACGAATATCGAATTGAATCTCCGAAACTCAAGATATGGGTCCCATGAGAAGAGGTCAATTTCTTTATTTCCGGGGCTTTAGTGAAAATTATCCAAACGACCTCAGATTTCACTCATGAAAGCTGTTACAGGTCAGAAATAACCATACAAACCTAACGCAAACTTCGAATCTTGAATCGAAGCTCATTTACTCAAATCGAGCTCGAAAACCTCTTTTAAGCTTTACCGACAACTGAAACGGAAACCTTTCCAAAAATCTTACCAAACGAAGTCCGAATCTGCTCAAATTTTACAGACATGTCCTAATGGATCTTACGGAGCTTTTATGACTGTCTGCATACTAATCAGAGTCCTAGCTCCTAAAATAACTACCTAAGGCCGTTTCATTCTTTTCCACTTAGACTCTCATTCGTCCTCGAACGAGCCAGAGTCAAGAGTAGATTTCACATAATTTATGAGAACGCTTACCCAAACTTTCAACGAATTTCTATCAGATAATACTACACCACTATGGAACCAGAATCATAAATAATAATAAGAATTCTTAAGCCAAGTCATTCGATTTGAAACAATTTAGATAGCACAAACTTTACTTGAGAATATGAGAGAATCAATCTAAATAACATAGAAACGCGTATGAGACGCCTATTATATATAAACTGATATATTTACAAATTGCCTTAATAAATACAGCTACTACCCAAAATACATAAGTTTAGATCATCCAAAGGCCAAAAGATAAATACATCTCCCGAAGGGAGAAAAATGCGATAAAACTAGAATATGTACAACCGGTGGCCTCAATGAACAAGCTGGCTCACCGGAGACAGCTAGAAAGACGCCCTGCTCCTCAATCACGGTGTGGCTGACTAGGTCCGGAAGCGGAATCTACCAAACTGAAATACTACACAAGAAACAGTAGGCGATGAATAGCTATTGAACCCAAAAATAGTCAGTTGGGCTAGAGAAATAGAAATTAATAACATAAATCATATAAATAATTCACAAATGGCGAGTAGAATCCTATATAGGTAGCAAGTACATAGAAGGTTATATGATAAATGCAATATGATGCAATAGGGTCACATGTGCCCAATAAATGGAGCAGAATCCTCCTACTCTTGGGCGGAATCCTCCTACCCTCAATATGATGTAAGAAGCAGAATCCTCCCGCTCCTAGGGAGGAATCCTCCCGCTCTCCAATTGCATAACAAACTAGAAATCAAGAAAAATCACCAGAAAATATATAACAAGGCTGTTGCATAATAAGTACGCCCTGTCGGCAGCTATTCACGTAAAGAATGATGAATAGATCATCCAAAGGCCAAAGGCCGTCAAAAAAGGGGATAAGTCATCTACCTCGAGTCCTGGATCAAGATATCTACTGAATAACTTCCTTTCCTGCCCGATGTTGCTCAAAATAACTCCTTTCTGAGTCAAAGAAACATATTCGCACTTATAAGTTCCTGAAGAAAGAGTATTTAGCCTTTAGACAATGAAAAAATAAAATTACCAAAATACTCCTGGGCCGGGCTTAGCCGTAAATCCATAAAATATACATTTTCGGACTCCTCATAATCCCACGAGTCAAATAGTATAATTTATTTTTATATTTGAATTCAATTTCATCAAATTTCTTAATTTCATAATTTTATGGTACTAACCCCAATTCCCTTCAGCCTAATTCATATATCTCCCACATTAATCCTTGAATTAACATTAAGAATTAAATTAGAATCGTTACCTGAACAATTGGGATGAATTGGTATATAAATTTTGGCTTAGAACCACTTGGAGCGCTTGAAATTGGATAAGGAAGAAAAATCAGCCGACATAGCCTTTTATACCCAGAAATCAACGCGATCGCGCAACCCAGGTGTCCAGGCGCCACCTTTCCATTGTGATTGCGCTTTCTTGAGCGGGGTCGTGGTTTGAAGCAACAAAACCCAGCGCTCACGCTCCTATAAGCGTGGGATCGCGCAACACTGTCCAAAAGGTGCAGAATTCTGCACCAGCACCTACTATTGATGCGATTCAGGTCCGAACATGATCCTACAGGACTCAGAATGACCTAAAATTTTGTACAAAAGTAATAAAATACTTGGGTGGTTTGCTCGAGAAGACGAATCTCGAATCGAATCTCCGAAACTCAAGATATGGGTCCCACGAGAAGAGGTCAATTTCTTTACTTCCGGGGCTTTAGTGAAAATTATCCAAACGACCTCAGATTTCACTCCCGAAGGTTGCTACGGGTCACAAATGATCATAGAAACCTAACGCAACCTTTGGATATTTAATCAGAGCTCATTTAATCAAATCGTGTTCGAAAACCTCTTTTAAGCTTTACCAACAACTGAAACGGAAACCTTTCCAAAAATCTTACCAAACAAGGTTTGAATCTGCTCAAATTTTACAGACATGTCCTAATGGACCTTACAGAGCTTTTAAGACTAGCATCACGCTAATCAGAATCCTAACTCCCAAAACGACTACCTAAGGTCGTTTCACCATCCTCATATATATTTTATCTATTTATTCATATACTTTATATAGTTTTTTTGGAAAATGTCTAAGTTGTTTACAAAACTTGTGAAAACTGTCGGATTAACCGCTTTTAGAGAATTTCCGAAAGTGCTCCCGTAACAGGGACCTTCTTTCGGAATTCAATGAACCATTTACCCAAAGAATCTCTGAATACGTTTCCCTTATAAAAAGAAATAAATGCACTCATTAATTAACACTGGTTCCTAATTTTCCTAAATTAGATGGCGACTCCAATGAAACCTTTTGGAATCTCCATAATGTTGAACGTTATACCCGGAAGTTACCTTAAATAGGTAAATTTTTCTGGGGTTCGACAGTAAACATCATCCATTGGGAGGCCGTCTACAAGATGGAGGTACAACACCAGATAATCCCCAGCCCATACACAAGCTTTAACAGCTCCAACGAGAGGTCCGTTGGAGAGCTAATCCTCCCAGTTCTCACCCCGGGAGTAACAAAGCTAACATATTTCTATGTGATGACATGCAATCTCTCGTATAATATTATCCTGGGAAGATCACGGATCCATGAAGTATGCGCGGTGCCATTTACGCTTCATCAATTCCTCAAATACCCTACCTCGTGGGGAGTGAAAGAAATACGAGGAGAGCAGAAGCTATCCAAGAGCTGTTATGTGGCCGCCGTTGCGTATGCAGTACAGAACCAGCAAAAGCCGTTGGACAAATTACTCAGGCCATGCCTAGTAACAAGTCCCATTCGAGCCGAAGAAGTATGAAGGCGCCAGATCCCGAGAACCATCCATCATACCACAAGACTCAGACAGAGAAGAAAGACTGTCAAGGCTACCATAGACAACCTGGATCCCTTGATCTTCGATGAGAAGTCCCCGGATAAGAAATTTTATGTAGGGGCTAAATTCTCGGCCGAAGCCAAGTACGTATTCACCAACCTTCTATGTGCTCGGTCAGGCACATTTGCCTGGACACACATCGACATGCCTAGAATCTCGACTGATATAATAACGCACGACTTGAATATTATCCCCAGCTTCAAGCCAGTCAAGCAGAAGAAGTGGCCGATCAGTCGAGAGATGGGCTAGGTGGTTGATGAAGATGTAAAGAAGCTATTGAACAACGGATCCATTCGCGAGGTTCATTACCCCGATTAGTTGTCAAACGTTGTGTCGTCCCAAAGAAGAATGGCAAGTGGAGAATGTGCATTGATTTTATCGACCTAAATAAAGCGTGTACAAAATACTCTTTCCCACTACCCAACATTGATCAGCTTATCGATTTAATGGCAGGGCATGAAGCTCTTAGTTTCTTGGACGCATATTCATGCTACAATCAGATCGTTATGAATCCGGATGATCAAGAGAAAACCTCTTTCATTATAGATAGGGGCGCCTATTGTTACTTGGTAATGCCTTTTAGTTTGAAGAATGCGGGGGAAACTTACCAGAGGTTGGTAAACCTGATATTCAAGGACCAGATCGGCATGACCATAGAGGTTTACAACGACGACATGCTAGTCAAATCAACCAAAGATCACACTAAGCACCTGGAAATAGCGTTCGACATATTCGACCAATATGGCATGAAATTCAACCTAGAGAAATGCACCTTCGGCTTATCATCAGGAATGTTTCTCGAATTTATTGTCTCGAACGGAGAAATAGCAGCCAATGCTTTCAAGATCGAAGCTATCGAATCCATACTAGAGGTGCTAACAATCGAAGTGGAAGTAAAAAGGCTCAACGGTCGGATAGCCGCACTCAGCCGATTTATCGCCCGATCCTTAGAAAGATACCACCAGCTCTTCAACATCCTGAAAAAGAATAAGACCTTTGAATGGATAGAGCAGTGCAGTCAGGCGCTCTGAGATCTAAAGTAATATCTCTCCAATCCTCTACTATTGACTAAACCATGCGAGGGAGAACCGCTACTGCTATATCTTGCAGTATCGGACGTAGCAGTGAGCGTAGTCCTTGTACGAGAAGAGAAAGGGGTGCAATCTTTAATATACTACGTCAGCAGATCCTTCCTGGACGCAGAAACACACTATCAACACTAGGAAAAGCTAACCATTGCACTGGTGGTCGCAGCCAGGAAGCTACGACCAAATTTCCAGAGCCGCACGATCATCGTTGTCTCATCCTTTCCATTGCAGACCATCTTGCACAAACCCGAGCTCTTGGGAAGGCTTGCGAAATAGGCCGTGGAATTAGGGGAATACGATATTATTTATCAACCGCTCATAACCATTAAATCACAGGTCCTCGTATACTTTGTGGCTGACTTCAGTACTGACATGATGCCTAAGGCCGAGGTCGAGTTCAAGATGATGGAACACATCACCCTCGGAGAGTGATTGATCCACATAGATGGAGCATCAAACGTCAAGGGAGCTGGACTCGGTTTGGTGATAAAGTCTCCATCTGGAAAAGTGTTTAGAAAGGTCGTCAGCTGCTCCAAATTACGAACAAGAAGCATAATATGAAGTTGTAATTCAAGCCCTTGAATTAGCCTACACATTGGGGGCCAATGAGGTCAGCCTCTACAGCGTCACCCAATTGGTGGTCAATCAAATAATGAAGTCTTTGCAGCCAAAGACGCTCGCATGCAGGAGTACTTAGCCAAAGCAGAGGCCCGTTTGAAGAATTTTCAGAAATGGAAGTTCGGTCAGGTTCTACGAGAGGAGAACGCGGAGGCTGGCGCGCTAGCTAGTCTAGCAGCCACTGTAGATATGAATACGGATAGCCTGAGAGCCTTGATAGGAAGGCGTGGAGGTCGAGGATTAGGGTAGAAGGCTAGGTAGTAGTCAAATGATTGCTGGCATATTAGCTTTATTATTTTTATATTTAGTAGTTCTATCTTGTTCTATGTGTCTAACATTATTGGTGTCTATTGTTTACTCTAGTTTTTGTAGTTATTATGTCTATATTGTGCTATATATCATGGTGTTTCTTACCCTTGTTCATTTTCAAACATGTTTTCATAATGTTTGCTAGTCGAGGGTCTATCGGAAATAACCACTTCACCTTGGTTAGGTAAGGTCTGTGTACATCTCACTATTCCCAGACCCCACTAGTGGGATAATACTGGGTATGTTGTTGTTGTTGTTGTTGTTGTTGTTGTTGTTGTAGTGTAATTAGAAAAATATCTAAGAGTAGTGTCAATCAACCAACATCAGCACTAGCACAACCCCGCAGCACCACCAGCACCCCCTCACTGCCGCCACCACCACCGAATAATCTAGATTAGGATATTGCAGTTTTGTAGGGTCAGATGCAGGATCAGAATAATCTAATACAGCAAATTCGAAACGATGTTTGGAATATACGTTACATCCAAAGGCGACAACTGCGAAGGGTCTGGCGCGCTATCGAGGCTATATTAGAAGATATAGAGTTGGAACTTCCACGGGACTCTCCATAAGGAAATATGTGAAGTTTTGTTGCTATTATTTTTAATTATTAGTCTATAATTTTTTATTTTCTATAGCATAAGTATTGAGTTCCAGTACAAAATACTGAGACTCTCTATGTAATTTATCTTTTTTATCTATTAATAAAATATGTGCTTAAATTTTATATTTTGTATTTGTTATTTTTTCTCAATGATTTTGTGCATATCTTTGTTTTATTTTTGTGGTAATTAAAATGTCAAGAATATTTGACATATATAGAGAATAGAAACTGAAAAAATTAAAGTAGAGAATCTACAATGGTTTTTCATACTGCAAAAGTTTGCTTTCGATGTTTTTTTTTTTTTGGATCTGGTTAAAAAAAATTGGGGATTGTCTTACGTATAACAAAAAGTTCAAGTATGTATTACTGGTAATTTATTT
The DNA here is from genome assembly GCA_037355625.1 of Petunia x hybrida. Lineage (NCBI taxonomy): Eukaryota > Viridiplantae > Streptophyta > Magnoliopsida > Solanales > Solanaceae > Petunia > Petunia x hybrida. Next base: position 647,649 of record JBBBVM010000046.1, on the reverse strand, counting down.
AATATATAAAGCTAGATGTTTGACTTCATTTAATAGATAAAACTAAAAGTCTCAGTATAAGAGCCTGTTTGGCCAAGCTTCTAAAAACAGCTTATTTGAGAAGTGATTCTCTTCAAAAGTGCTTTTCGTAAAAGTACTTTTGGAGAAAAGCAGTTCGTGTTTGGCCAACTCATTTGAGAAGCACTTTTGTCAACAGTTGAGTAGTAATTTGTGTTTGGCCAAGCTTTTGAAAAAGTACTTTTGAGTGTTAAATTACGAGTAAGGAAATTTAAAAACTCACTTTACAGTTACTTAACTAGATGGATGGTTTTAAACATTTATTCTCAAACACTATATTTAATTTCTTTTTATATCGTAAATTTTTTTCAAAATACAACATTCATAATTAAATATTCTAGATCTATACCTTAAAAAAAGATATTATTTGATTAAAAGTTTGTAACAATAGTGATATAGGTGTACGTAAGAAAATAGTGATTAAAACAGTAATATACTATTTATATATTATAATCATTAGATTAAAATATATAGGAAAAATTAGGTATATAAGTATTTTTGATAAGGATATTTTTGAAATCATAGAAATTAAAAACAACTTCTGCTTCTACTCAAAAGCAAGGGAAAAAACTACTTTTTTCAGCTTCTTCCCCACATCAGAAAAACAGCTTCTGCTGCTTCTCAAAAACACTTATTTTTTCCTAGAAGCTTGGCCAAACACCTCAATTTTTCAAAATAAGCACTTTTGGAGAAAAATAAACACGTTTGACCCTAGAAGTTTTGCCAAACGGGCTCTAAGTAACTGAGATTCTGCTTCAATAAGGAACTAGGTTCCAGTTTTTTATATTGTGACTTCACACTGAAATACTGGACTTTTATTCCTTGCAAATAGAAATATGATAGAAAGTAGCTTTCCATTATTTTTTGAGTCGTAATGTCAAAAGAAAAAAGAATATGTCAGCTGTAATTTTAAAATGTATACTCAATCAGTCTTTTAGATTTGGAAACTATATATAATCTAAAAAAGAAACAATATTTCTAGATTTTTTTTTGAGTTGAAATGTCAAATAAAAAGATGAAAGAATCTACTAGCTTTATTTGGATTTGACACGATTAAAAAATACTGTGATAGTCAAGTACATAATACTGGGACTTTAATATAAAAAAAAGTAGTCTCAGTTTAAGAAACTAAGATTTTATTCAATATAGATAGGACACCCTAGTAAGAAAGTAAGTGATATCTATTGAATATCTTTTTATTGGTCTTTGTACTATCTTTTCATAGAGAAGATCTAGTGAATCTCCATGTTTTCAAACTACAAAACCTAAAAAAGAAGGAATATTTCCAGCATTGTTTTGAGTTGTATGTAAAATAAAAAGAACAAAAAATCTACCAGCTTTTATTTTTTGAAATTGTGAATTGGCAGTTCTTTTGTCTTCTATAAATTACACATGAATTGTGTTTTTATTTATACAAAATTAATATTATCCAAAACAAGGGAATACAATAAAAAATGATTTGCAATGATGAAGCAAGAAGACAACAATGGAACAACTTGAAGAATAATATTAGGAACTTGAAAACTATATTGAGTTAGTGAAATATGAGGTATCTGTTGTGAAACACAATTTGGATGTGATGATTGCGTTTTTCTTAGAGTTCAGAGATAAAAACTCTACAGATATGGAGCGTCTTTTTTAGAAGCTTGACGATATTGAGTTGCAGAATTTTACGGACTCAATCTCTGGTGGTGCTTCTCATGTTCCTAGTAATCGTTACTGTTTTTCTCGTGTGTTTACTGTATCTTTTTTATGTTGTGTAGTGTTGCATTTTCATGTTTCTAACTGTGTGAAGCAAGTGTAATTTAAATTTATTTTTTTCTGTAATTTTATTCTTAAGAATGTTTTTGTTGTGTTTTAGAAGTATATTTTTCTGTAATTTTCATCTCAATTAATGAAAATACATGTATGTTTGTTTGTGAGTAAAAATTATTGATAATTTCATAGCAAAATTAGCAAAATCAAAAAATAAAAAACTTGGCTTATGGTAGATGGAGTCCCAGTTTCTTATACTGGGACACTAAGATAAAGACAAATGGAGTGTTTTTTTTATATTGGGACACTAAGCTTAAGCCAGATGGAACCCTAATTTTTTATACTGGGACACTAAGCTTAAGCCAAAGGGAGTCTCAGTATTTTATACTGGGACACTAAGCTAAAGACAAATGGAGTCTCAGGTTTTTTTAAGCTTAAGCCAGATGAAGTAGCAATTTTTTATACAGCTTAATCCTGATAGAGTTCCATTATTTTTATACTTATGTAAATCTGTATAGATAAAAATCACCTAACACTGCAGTCGAGAAAATCTGGAGTACTACGTTGGAAAACTGAAGAATAGAGAAACTCAGTTTTTTTGACTACATTTATTATGATATGAATGCATTTTTTTACTGTAATAGTTGAATGAAATAGTAGCTGTTATCCTATAAATAAGCCTTTGGAGTTGAAGGAAAGTACAACAAATATAACATTTTCTTTGCAGTAAAATATATTTCATGAAAGAAAATATGGAGCAGGGTGATCACTTCAATAAGCAATTCACAGGTTCTTACTTTAAAAAAGATGATTTTGTATGTTAAATTTTTTTCATGCTAATTAATATTTTTCATCTAATTTTTAGTGTGTATTTTTGTTACCAACTGTCATTGTTTATTACTTTTAGGGTTTTCCAAAAAATTGGAAGCGCAGACTCCCTAATGAAAATGGGATCACGCTTATAATATGTAACGACAAAGATTATGAGATGAGATTCAAGGTTGGAAAATATAAAAAATTGTGCAATGGATAGACAACTCTTCTTCGTGAGCAAGGTTTCAAGCAAGGGAATACCCATCGTTTTGATTACATTTTGCTTGAGGATGTCGACGGTAATCAGGTTGTTGCTTTTGAAGTTAGTGTCAACAAACATTAGGATGATGATAGTGATGATGCTGATGATAGTGATGAAGATGATGATGCAAAATCAGCACAGAAGCCAATTGTAATCAAATAAGTTTTAGTAGTTTTGTGTTTTTCTTTTAGTTAATGTAGTTTATTTTTCTGTTTTTATTATCTGTATTGTTTTATGAATTTTTATGTATTTTTTTCTGATGTTAATGTACTAGTTGCATCTAATGATGTTCACTGTTCTTTTCTTACCAATAACTGAAATCATTGGTGATTCAATTAGTAAAAAAACTAAAAACAACTAAATTGGAACAAGAAATTTCATACCAAAAATAAAAACTATCCAGTATTTATAAGAGTTATGTCAAAGACTACTAAAAAACTTTTCCTCCATAAAAGAATGGTTCTTTATTTACTAGGACACTTAACTTAAGCTAGATGGAATCCCAATATAAAATATTGGGACACTTAGCTTAAGCCAGATGGAGTCCCAACATAAAATACTGGGACGCTAAGCTTAACCAAGATGTAGTTGCAGTTTTTAATTCTGGGACACTAAGCTTAATCCTCATGGAGTCCCAGTATTTTTATACTTATGAAATCTGTATACACAAAAATCACCTAACACTGTAGTCGAGAAAATCTGGAATTTACTACGTTGAAAAACTAAAGAATAGCGAAACTCAGCTTTTTTTACTACATTTATTATGATATTAATGCAGTTTTTTTTACTATAAATATTCTCTTTAACTGTATCAGTTAAACAAAGTAGTAACTGTTACCCTATAAATAAGCCTTTGCAGTTGAGGAAAACTATAACATATTTAGTTTATCTGTAAACATAACATTTTCTTGGCAGCAAAAAATATGTCATAAAAAGAAGATATAGAGTATCAGGGTAGAAACTCACAAGTTCTTACTTTATAAGAGATGATTTTGTATGTTAAAATTTTTCTACGTTAATTTTTATTTTTCATCTATTTTTTTAATGTGTGTTATCTTTAATAGTTGTCGTTGTTTATTGTTTTTAGGTTTTTCTAAAAAGTTGGAAGCAGAGGCTCTCTCATGAAAGTGGGACCGCAATTATAATATGTAGCGACGACAAAGAATATGAGATGGGTTTCAATATTGGAAAATTCAAAAGATTGTGCAATGGATGGACAACTCTTGTTCGTGAGCAAGGTCTCAAGCAAGGGGTATCCTTCGTTTCGATTACATATTTGCTGAGAATCACGAAGGTCAACAAGTTGTTATTTTTGAAGTTGGTGTCAGCAATCAACAAGATGGTGATAGTGATGATAATGATGATGACAATGATGAATATGATGATGCAAAATGAGCACCGAAGCCAATGGTAATTGTATTAGTTTTAGTAGTTTTTTATTTTTTTTTAGTTAATGTAGTTTATATTTATGTTTTTGTTATATATGTTGTTTTTCTGAATTTGATGTATGTTTTTATTTTCTGATGTTAATGCACTAGTTTCATCTAATGATGTTCTCTATTCTTTTCTTACCAATAATTGAAACTGTTGGTGGTTTAGTTAGTAAAAAAATTAAAAAAAATCTAAATTGGAACAAGAAATTTCATACCAAAAATAAAAAATATCTAGTATTTTTTATAAAATGTCATGTTAAAGACTAAAGAGGAGTAAAAATCAATAAAAAAATTTCTCTATAATAGAATGGTCCTTAATTCACATCAGAATTGCAACCACTTGATGAAAACAAAGAGGAATGGTCTTCTATCTATTTAGTGATGACAGATTCCTAACTTAAAAAAAAAATACAAAAATTTTAATATAGGATCTTTTGTTATGTTTAAATTTCTTTTGAATTGTAGTAACAAAGAATAAAAAGAAATAGATAGAGAAATACCTATATTTATTGAGAGTTATGTTTCTTTGAATATTGATGAACTGCTGGAGTGCATGTGCAGGATGTTCTGTTTTGTCCATGCCTTCTATATTTCCAGCATTCCCAAAACTTCTGAATATTTTCCTGAGGTTTTAGTAGCAATTCTTTGAAAAATTTCCGTATTTTTTTAAGTTATGAATATTTTTATAAAATTTGGTAATTGTTGATTATTTCTTGTTGAACGGTTTAAAAGCTGCTTATTCATCAAAACAATCCTATTTCAGGGTCATTACTAAAGGGCTTAGTTGAAGTAACCTTGGGAAGATTTACAAAACTATGACACCGGAGGCAACAATTTTCCTTTTTGACCCCATTTAACATGATTTAGCAAAACTGACCCTCTGCCGATAATATTCAGACATAGATACTACTAAACACCTAATTAATGACGTGCATCCCCCTTCCTCCATGTCCAGCTAAATTTCCTTTGTGAAATTTTGGCAGGACAATACTTGCTATCTGTTTAGCCTAAAAATTGGAAGATAGGCTAACAGATAGAATTTAAAAAAAGGGTCACAAGAAATACAGAATTATCAAAGAAAACAAGTATATTATTGAAGTATCAAGACTTGAATGAATCATTACAGTGGGATGATTGGGGGTATTTATAAGCTTCGCTCTACCCCAATCCTAACCTAAGTACAATTATACTTTGTGGGGCCCATGGCCTAGTTCATAAGGCGGTTGATCGACCCTACCCTCAATAGGAAAAGAACAGAGAAAAGAGTTGGACCAGAGGCGGTCTTCTTAGCATGCATCGGTGCGCCCATTGGGCCTGAGCGACCATTCTTGGGCCATAGGCAGCATCTGGATCGTTGTGCCCGTTATCCTTGGACCCGTTTTGGGTCGCCAACCGACATGCAAGTCCGTATATTAGGGGTATTGTATTTTATACCCACACACCATGACTCCTTTCACCCGTGTGCAATTGAGATCTTGGCAAACAAGCAACTCTGATGTCTTGGCAGGGGAATATTTGCCCTCGAACCCTTCCCCCGTGTCCGACTAAATTTTATAATATCGGCAAATAGGCGACACTTGCATTTCACTCCTTTCTCCCAACTAAATAGCCTCTCGATCGTATACTCACTTCTTCCAACTAAATTGCTTGAAATCTTGAAAAATAGGCAAGAGTCGCCCTTCGACTCTTTCATCCTCTCTCCCAACTAAATTGTCTTCCAAGACAACACTTACCAAGTTAGAGGTTATTTACATAAAACCAAAAGAAAACGTGAACAAACGCTCAAAAACAGTCAAATTTGGGGACACCAGGTAAAGTTTTCTGCTAACCTTGAGCCTTCAGACTAACTGTCTTCTTATTTTAAACCTTTTGTTCTTGTTAGTGTCACTCCTTATTTAAATAAAAATTTGTTTGAGACAACTAATAGGAGTTGAAAATAAAATGAAATAAAGCAATAAATCACCATCATAAATTAAGAAAAGTATTCTTCCACTAATAAGGTATCAAATTACAGATACTTAGTAATGTATTATTAGCTCTCACTCATTTGCTTAAATGGTACAATGATTATTCTTATATAGGGAGTATAAGATATGAACATTATATTTCTATAAACTCAAAAAGAGAAAGATTGATTTATACATTTTTTCTATAAAATATTTAAAAGACATGTGACCATATATGTATTTTTACTACAATACTTTTTTGAGTTTAGTGAGTTGACACAAGAAACCTAGGTAGACCTACTTTATACCCAAAGCTCTTAACGTCTTCTTGGACTTGTTGTCTGAATTCTCTAAATGTAAATTTTCTATAAACAGAAGGTTCAAAGCAACTTCGTATTTCTGTATCATAGGACGGGCACAAAAAAAATGCAGCTGAGAATCTCTCTTTTACTTTATTAGTAACAACCCTATGCTCAACACTTTTATAAGCACCATTGCTCCAAGCCTGCACATCATGAAACACTACTTCATTAAGAGGAAAAGTTCTTTAGTAAATATTTTACATAATGACCTAGAGTTAAATACACTGAGAGAGCAAAACTTTTTCATTCCATGAGTGTTTTTTTTAACATATTATAGCAAATTCTTACCACTTATTTTAAGTTGTTCATCAATGGTTATAAGTAATAAAATTACATGCAAATAGGGCCCCAAATATAAAAGACATGTGTAGAGCTGAACATTGAAGAAATCTAAAGAGGAATTACAGATTTGGTGATCTAGTCAGATAACGATATTGTGGTTCTGAGAGTAACATTATCTCTGTTGAATTAAGAATAGTAGTAAGTGCTTCTATTATGTTCGCTTATTCTACCTTGTAGGTAATCTAATTTGTTTAGATATGTCTGTCACCCCTCAACACATAGAACTAAACCCTTTATGTAATATTTCATTGATCTTATGGAGAGTGATTTAGATATTTTCAGTATGTTTGAAGAAGTCAAAATGAGATACTGATATCAAGGTAGCCTAAAATTACTTGGGTTTGACGCGACACGAAGTTTAAATAAGAAAATGAAGACTTGTTGTAAAAGATTAATAGAAGAAATATTGTCACGTAAAATGAAACAAAGGAAGTATTAGTTACCTGAAACAAATCTCCAATGTTGATGATAAGTGCTTGAGGATTAGGCTTAACAGAGATCCATTTCCCATCCCTTACTAACTGTAACCCTCCAATCTCATCTTGATGTAATATTGTGAGGAAGTCACTGTCAGTATGTGGCATCAATCCAAAGACTTCTGGTAAAATAGGGCATGGTGGATATCTATTCATCCGAAGGTAACAAGTGTTTGGCAAACATGTCTCTCTGAAAATTTTTGACTTATATCCCATTTTCTCTGACAAAATTCTTGCTAATTTATGTGCTAATTCAGACAGTGTTGTTGCAAATTGTTCCATTGTGGAGCTGAGTTCATCAAAGAAAGAAAAATGAAGAAGTAAGATTTAGATCAAGGATTAAAGTTCAGGAGGCATTAAGTAATGTATCCATCTATAACAAAATATCAATATCAGATATATAATTCAAATTTAAGGGTTTAACTCTTATATTGTTAAACCACTTAGAAGATCATGTAATTAGTTATCAAGAGAAAATAAGAAGGATAACCTACTACATAAAAAAATTATAAATAGTGTAATTTTTTGTTGCAATGGCAGTGTATATAAGTCAAATTTTATATTCAAAACTAGTGGGATCAATGTACATCAACGGTTCAACATTTTCGACACAAAGTATATCTATGCATGTGTAAAATTATCAAAATTTTTGAAAAATAGTATTTCCCGTTTAAAAAATGATCAACCTATTACTATTTGAAGGGTCAAACAAGATTATGTTTGACCACATGTCTTACAAATATTTCTAACTATTTTGAATTGTTAACTATTGTGACTTATAGTATTTTTCATGTAGTTTCTAAATATGTAAATTTTATTTAAAAAAGTTTAAAAATTCGATGTGCAAATTCCCATTGAAAATTAGTCAATTTGATCCTCGTACTCCGCAAAGGTTCATCCTTTTTTAAACGAACGGAGTATTAATAACCAATAATTTCAAAAGTAAAATTGTTTCAATGATAAGAACCTGAAAGTTAAACTTGCCAGATTTAATCTTGGATCATCACGCTCAAAACCTTTGCATGCACAGCACATCCAACTGTAAGAAGCTGTCTCAGGTTTGCGACCAGGAAATATATGCGCTTCGGTTTTGTCCGACTATATTTAGGACTTTTTTGTTCTTTTTTACTCTTTGATTACTCCAATCTGTTCACCAACAGTCCATAGCAGCAGGTGCTGCCTAAACTTTTTCTGATCTGTTCATTTGAGGTTGTTTAATGGTGGAACGGTCAATAGTTTTGTTATCCCTTCCCCATATCTTTGATTCACATTCAGCCAATAATCATTTGTAATTTTTTAATCGTTTACACAAAATATTATTTTAAAAATATATATACAATATATTTTACCTATATTACAATGTATACACAATATTTTATACCTATAATAATGTGTACTAATGAAAACTGAACGTGTGAACAAGTGCGTATACATTAAACCTAACTGAAAAAAGTGAATATATACATTGTGTATAATTGATAAATCTGACCGTATGCATTCTAAAATTGGGTGGATAAACAATGTATAAGCGAGGAGACAAATTGTATATATTACTAATATTGTTTGTATGCATTTTGTATTAATTTTGTGTATAATGACTACAAAAAGTAAAGACTATCGAAAAATAAGGGGAGGGAGTTGATTAGCTGTGTTAGTGACAGTTAATTAATTAGTTGTCACTACTACACAAGATAACTACGGAGTATTAGGTGAAAAAAGGATTTAACTGCAGAATGATAATGCCTAATAATAATGGTTACAGATATACGGGTGGGTTTTGTCTAACCCCTCTGTCACAAAGGTTTTTTTCGATCGCAATAATAGCTAATGAAAGAATCAAATGAATCATAATCATAATTAATCTAGTTCAGAAAATATAACTCCGAGAGCAGGCTAAGAAAGGAAAAGTTGAAAGAATGACTTGGATTTTACTATAAGAGAAAGAGAAGATGTTTAAAACGTTTTACCATAAGGAAAAGAAGATCCATGATATCTCTCCCTACTTTCCGTGCTTTACTATTCGTTCAGGCCAGGAAACGTCTAAACTCCCGTACCTATTCTGATGGCTCAGTACAAGACCGACAGAAAAGAAGAGTTGAAAAAGCTAGCGAGGCAGAATTCTTTTTCTCTTTCATAGCGCCGCAAAATGAAGACATTATAGTGCTAGACCAGATTTACGGGCAGTTGAAAAATGATACGACCCAGAACCTCCCTATACTCATGGGACGGGATTCTTCTTCCTATCAAAATAAATCAAACTCGAAAGCGCACCATCTGACGTCTTGGGTCTAACATAAGGTCCACTCAAGTTATTCCATGAGCAATGCCTAAGGTATTGCTCATGGACCCCAAGAGGGGTGTCAGCCGTGACTAACTGTGTAGCCGTGATTCTCAATGAAAGCACCAACGTAACGTGCTCAATAAACTCAACGCAATATGAACACACTATCTTTGATTGAACTCTCAAATAAACTAAGTACAATAGAAATTAGAAGGATAGAGTTAAAGCTAATGAAATAGCTAGTAACAGAAAGGGGGTGAGAAGACTAGAAGAATTACGGATGAGAAGATACAAGGGATACAGACTTTGGCCTAAATCGCAGTTCATAATTTGCATAGCCTATTATTGCTACAACTTTATTCGTTTTTACAAATTCTTAATTGGGTCTAGATCCCAAATTAATCTTAAAAAAGGCTTTATGGCCGTATTACTTGCTCTCGGCCCAGTAGCTCTTCTTACCTTGCTAATATTCATAACAATTCCTTAATTATTGGCTCCAATTTCGTGTTTTACCACTGAAAATTGTTGTTACGCAATAAAGTCGGTCTATTAAATAATATCTTAAGCTCATTTTCTATGGTTTGAATGATGTATGTAGTGCTCTGGTCGAATAGATTCTGAACAGTCTTTAATTTGAAGGGGCCACTGGCCTCCTCTCCACAAGCAAACCTTAATGGTGTATACTAAACATAAACTAATTGGATTCTCTGATCCTTAATGGTTAACGTCATCACCTGGCCCCTCGTCTGGGATGTAACATAGGAGTACTGATTAACTAAAGCTTAAATTGAACTTAGTGTTTTTAATCTTATAATAAAATGAATGCGTATGTAGAAACACTAATATTTCACTAAGAATTACTCATTCCGTTCCACTTTATATGTCATAGTTTGATTCGGTACAAAGTTTAAGAAATAAAAGAAGACTTTTGAAACTTGTGGTCTAAAATAAGAAATAGATGATTGTATAGTTGTAAATCATTTCATTAATGGCAAAACTGTAATTTTGAAGTTAAATTGTTACCAAATTTAGAATGGTGTCATTCTTTTTGGAACAGACTAATCAGGAAATGCTGCCACATAAATTGAAATAATTTAAATTTGAAAAGTATAATAAGCTTAGGGTTAAGAGAAAAAGCTGAACACATCAGATTTAGATTCTAAATCGTGACTCAGACTGTGGAGATGCCGGATGCGAACTTATCAATTGACTAACTTCCTATGATGAATCTGTATGTCGGCAACTCCCAAACTTTCTTAAAATAGGAAACTACATATAAAAAGATGAACTAGTTTAGGATATGCATGTTGTCAAGTCTAAACCTACTTAAGAACACTATTGGAAGCCAACTACTCCATTATGTAGGAGAGGGTTTATGATTTGATCACGTATCTCTTCACTTCATGAGTGACGAAATTGGTGCTACGCTAAACTTTATACGTTAAAGGATGCAATATAGAAGCGTATGCATGATTTGAAGCTTACCGTATGAAATTTTATTCCTTTTAAATTATTACTAGATTCTAAGTTAATAATTTATAAAAATTCAATGAATTTTTTTGAGACAAATACAAAATTTAGACCAAAGCTATTATTTGATTCAGTCAAACCTCTAATATAATTCTGGCTAAGACCCTGAATTACTATGTGCTAATGTCTCTCTTTTATTTTGATTTTTATTTCACTTTAAATTAATTAACATCCTAGCAACTTTTATAACCACCCAATCTCATGAGAAGTAAAGCCGATAGATCATGCCTTAACCTGTTCTTTTAACCAGCTAACTTTAAGTAAAACTTTGAGTTTTCTTTTAACTAGCTAACTTTAAGTTTAGCCTTATCTTGCCTTTCTTTACAGTTATATAATCTAGAAAAGGGTAAAAAATGCCTCAGCGTATTGGAAATGGATCAATATTTTCCTCCATTAAGATATTTGAATTCGAATATCACTAACATTATTTTTGCCTTAAAAATGCATTCTCTTTAACAACAAGCCGATTCAGCTTAGGGAGCTTTTTTTTTTTTTTTTTGAAAATCAAAAAAATCAAATGGCCTTCATATATTGGTCGATTTGGATTACAACCCATTCCTAAATAACCCGACCCAATAGGGTCAAGGTCCTAGAGTTGGATTGGGGTAGTATGAGTTGTATCTAGTAGTTTGGAAATGAGTTAGGAATTGAAGTGGACCAATATATAAAGTCTCCAATAGAAGCTGAATCATCTTGCCGTTAAAGTGAGGACATTTTTAAGGCAAGTTCAAATAGTTGCTAACTGAGAGCAAAATTAATCTTTTTCCATTACATTGAGGATAGTTTTGACCCTTTTCGGTTTAAAATTCAACTGACTGTAACATAATACTGCTTTATTATTCGAAGCACTTCAAATCCAAGAGGGTTATTCGTACTATGATAAAGTCTCGTACAAATTAAATGATTAATTAGAGAAAGCACGAATATGTAATCAGGGGTATAATCTAAAAGAAAAGATCTTAGTCAATAAAACGATGAATCACATCAAGTGATTTTGTTTACCAAGAAAAATAAAGTAAAAAAAGAAAAGAAAAACCAGTAAGTTTGCGTTAGTTAATCTTATGAGAACTCTTTCATAAGTGAGTGCCTTCTCGGCTTTATCACCTTAAAAATCATATATTTATGATTTATTATTGCATTTGTAAGGAATGAAATATGCCGAGAAACCTAGCTTATCCAAAATATAAAACCTAGTATGGTTTGTGAAGGCCTTAAGACCTTGATTGAAAAAAGATACTTAATTAAGACTGTTTTTTTCGTTTATAAAAGATTTCAATTATATATATTCAGAGGCGGATTCACCATTTGAACTTGACAAAGTTTAACATTAAAGGTTTTTAACGATGTACTCATTATATTGTTGTATAATTATGGATTCAGATATGCTGAAATTTTAGTAAATTTTTTGAGTATATACACTCTACATCAGAATCAATGAGTTAAGATGAACTCATAGCCGTAATGCTACATCCCCCACTTTATACATATATAGTAAAGATACTTTTACACCATGCGTGTAATTTAACATACTGCTCCATCCGTTTCAATCTATGTGAACCTGTTTGACTTTACACAAAGTTTACTTCATGCGTATAATTTAACTTACTACTCCATCTGTATCAATTTATGTGAACCTATTTGACTTGACACAAAGTTTAATAAAGAAATGAAAACTTTTGAAATTTATGCTCTAAAATAAGTCAATGGTATTTGTGTACTTATAAATATCTCATTATAAGGGTACAATGATAAATTTGGAGTTAAATAGTTCCCAAATTTAAAAAGGAGTCATTAATTCTTTTCTAAACGGATTACAAAAAAATAAGTTCACATAAACTGAAATGGAGGGAGTATAACATATTAGTGTCATCTTTATCAAGTTATTAATTGTTGTTTCTCATATATATTATTTGTAATGACCTAATTGTGTAAATACTTTTAATACTCAGAATTCAAACAAATGATTAAGTTATATACACTAATGATGTGTTAGAAAAAGTGATAATAGTAAGTTATTTGTTATGACATGTTAAATTTTAGTGAAGTTGTAAAAAATTCATTACATTGTTGGTGTGTATAATTTAAATTCGGTATGGGAAATATTTATCCTTGTTTGGTATAACATGTTGTACTGATGTTGCTTCTGTGTTATTGCACTAAGCGACAGAATAAACTTCCCTTTCTGGTACAAATATAATGCAAGAGAGAAACATCAAATAGAGAGAGATATATAAATAAAAATATGCTAACAAAGTTTTGTTATTAAATACCTGAGGCTGCTTAGATGAATATCACTTGAACTTGAAATATCAGCGAGAGGTACGTGGAAAGCTTCAGACCAAGAAAGTTGCTGAAGACAGGTAGCTGAAGGAGTTCCCCAACGGTAACTTCCTTTGGAAAAATTGAGATTTTCATCAATACTCATTTTCTCAATAAATGGCTTCTTGAATAGTTTGATTTGTTCCATTCTCATTTTTGCTAATATATCATGTGAAATCCTATGGTTCACAACTTGGAAAAAACCCCATTCTTGTGATGCTTTAGCTATATTTTTCTTGCATTCTTCTCTCTCAAATTCATTTCCATTTAATAGCTCAAGGTCTATTAATGGTAACTCGCAATATTCTTCTACAACAAAGAGGTTATGGTAATTGTTTGAAGCCTTTTCACTACTTATGTCATCGAAAAGTTTCTTGTATGTCTCCTCAAATGGTGGATCAGGTGATTCCTCCATGCTTAAATTCTGGAATATAAAGAAGAAAAAGAATGATTTCAGGAACAAAATAGCTGTATAATGTCAAACGGTATTATTTTTTATACGAATTTAACGTTTATTTACCATTTACAATTTACCAAGTTACCTATTACAATGCTTATTACAAAGGTCAAGTTAATTACTGTACAGTGACCTGACTGAGAAAATTCTATAGTATCTTGCACAGTAGTGGGTAAAACTTAAATCTTTTGTGAAATATTAGCATCGAGTTTGCTAATTTTCGGCAATTATTTAGAGCCACCCCCCGCACCCCCCCCCCCCTTTCCCCCAAAAAAACAAGAGTACAAGATGAACACGAAGAGGAAGAAGACGGTTTGCACCACTGATTGATTTTCAAGTCAAAATATTCCGGTTTAGGGTTGTCAAAGCTATATATCTAGCATATAGAATGGACATTACTCAAAACTTGTTCTGAATGCTTCTACGATCCGGAAGTTCTCACGACGAAACTAAAGAATATTTTTATTTCTTGCTTTGTTAATCTACCATCTATTTTTTCAATTAATAATAAGAGAGGAGGAAAAGATTTTTAAATCCGTGTTTGTGGATTTTGTGATTTATATGGTTTTAGGTCCATGGAGACAACGAAGATGCCTGTCTTTAAGTACATTAAAGAGGGAGGACGATGAGGGAGCAGTAAATTTAAGTAGGCACATTTTCAACGATTGGTCCAGATTTGAAGCATATGTGAATTTGATCAGCTTTACATGGTTTTACAGAACAACTCATGTATACAAACATGCTTAATTAAATTTATTGATCTAAATTTAGCTACATATTCTATGTATTTTAAGAGTTCTCATTCTTTTTTTTGCTATTGTTCTTGGGGAAATAAGGAGAGTGGAAGGGAGTTAGATATTCCCTCCGTTCCACTTTATATGTCATAGTTTGATTCGGCACAAAGTTTAAGGAATAAAATAAGACTTTTGAAACTTGTGGTGTAAAAATAAGACCAAGATGTTTGTGTGGTTGTAAATAATTTCAGTATTGGCAAAACTGTAATTTTAAAGTTAAATTGCTACCAAATTTAGAATACTACTATTCTTTTTGGAACAGACGAATAAGCAAATAATGTCATATAAATTGGAACAGAGGGAGTATATAATAAGCCGTATTTTCTTAATATTTCGATTTACTACTGAACTAATACATGAATTGTTCGAGAGAAGTTTCTTTAATTTGATTGAAATTAATGTAAGCAGTTCGATTGATACAAGAATTTCATTGATTGAACTTCTTGTTAACTATAGGTCTGTTTAAGTATATATGACACTACAAGTCATATGATCATACCCAAGGTAAAAGCTCAGTCAGTGCACTGAAATAACTAAAACATTTTGTACTCTCCTTCTATATTTTGCTAGAGATAGCCTTCTTAATTTGATTGAAATTAATGTAAGCAGTTCGATTGATACAAGAATTTCATTGATTGAACTTCTTGTTAACTATAGGTCTGTTTAAGTATATATGATACTACAAGTCATATGATCATACCAAAGGTAAAAGCTCAGTCAGTGCACTGAAATAACTAAAACATTTTGTACTCCTATTATATTTTGCTAGAGATAGCCTTCTTAAAAGAAGGAACTTTTTTTTTTTTTTGTAAAACTACGAAATATTTTATATATATATATATATATATATATATATATATATATATATTAAGGCATGTCTACAACGGATGTGAGAGCCCGTTGTGCATCAAATTGCCATAGTTGGCAAGGATATTACAGCATTCATAAGAGATGTCTCTTGGGCATGAGAATCCATTTGCATCAAACATAAGAGTAGACTGAATATTGCTAGTCTTAATTAAACGTGATTAGGCTAAAAGAATTGACCAGAAGAGCTAGCTAGGTGCATCTCATGATGATGAAGTTTGGTATAATAATCGCTTCTCTTACTTGTTTTGGCTGCTGTGAGTGGTTTGTAAATTTCACCATAATTTTCCTCCAAAGAGCAAGCCCTGAGCTCAATGTATTCAATTTTATGTTTCCTGTATAACAAAAGAAAGAACCCAAACAAACATATGATCAGTGATTAAAAACAAGAAAAAGAGCTATACTTGCATGGCAATGCAGAAAAGAGAGCATAAGATAAAAGAAATGGCATGATAACCAAAAATTAAAGGTACATCGGACATTAGCACCACAAAGCAGTAGTCAAACCAGGAATTTCTCCAAGGACCTGGTTTCTCTAAGGATGTTCTAGAGTGCTATATATATGTATATACAAGTTTATGTATGTACAAAAAAGTAGTTTGATTATATACACATGGTTAATCTTTTTGCGAGCGGTGTTCAACTCCCAGACCCTTCCCGCACCGTAACTCTGCCCTTGTCACTGAAGGATATATCCAAGTATCTCTAAGAAATTAACTTCATAATCGAAGTTGTCATATCAAGGATCTAATAAAATACCTCATGATAAAGAATTTAATCATCTTCGTACTCCTAATAAGAGACAAAAGTAAATAAAGTTTAGAACAAGAAGCTGGTCGTGTACCAGATTACGGAAGAAAAATAAGCACCAAGGTAGCAAATGAAGACAGAGAAGAATTTTTAGTAGAGGATGGTCTTCTTCATGAGTTGGTGGCAACTTATATCTGCTAGTTTTTGCAGTCCAGAAAGATTGGAGAGGTGGATTTTTATAGGAAAAAAGAAGGACTTAATTGGAAATTTCAAAAGTAAAATTATTACAAGAAAAGAGAAAATGGCATGTACTTGAAAGATGGAATGTTTATGCATAGAACAAGAACACGCGGCTCACAATTCAATCAGAGAAATAATTTTACTTATTTAGGAAAATGTCTTTTCTCTGCTTTCTTTTCCATAATTTGCAACTTTACTGTAGGTTGAAAGGGCACAATATATAGGAGCGTTAATTTCTTGATGGGGTGGCACTCACTCATTAATTAACTTTACGTGGTGGAAGTTCAAATTAATTATTCGGAAATCTAATATGCTCAATACTGGGCGGAAAGCGCAAAATAGAACTATACTTTTGGGGCTTAATTTAACTTATATACTGTGTAAATAATTGTGTTGGCCTAAATTTGATTAAAACAACAAATCGAATTTGTATTGAGTTAACTAACAATTATTCGTATCAAAGCCACGAAAAAACAAAAAATTGAACAAAGAAAATGAGACAAGAGATTGAAAATAAAGTATAAGTGTATTTTTAATATTTCTGAATGCTTTACATAATCTTTCCATGGCTATTTTATAGTCTACAGGAGTAGGAATAACAATAAATGTACTTTATGACCATTATTCCACGTTCTGATCGTGGCTGACTCATGATCTCCATATTAAATTCGCAGACAACGGTCGTCAGTTGCAAAAGATGGGAGCTCTTTCATCGTGGGGCAAAATCTTTTCCGATGAGTGAATCTCACATCTCGTGATGGTTGTCTGCCTATCGCCTCGTGAGAAAGCTTGTGGTCATGCTTCATTTCGCGCTCGAATCAACTGGCTTCAGGAGCTGGGCTTTTGAGAGCTCGTAAATAAAGTGTTCAACCTCACCAAGCTCCGAGCCCTGTTCTTTAAGTCTCGTTGATTTTTCACCCAATACAGATAGTCCCCCCACCCTTCGGATAATAATCAGAATTTTTTGAGGGGTGAAAATAAATCGGTGGGAGATCGACGTGGCGACTCGTGCGCCATGAATTTCAAAAATAGCGGTTGTTACTCCATATTCCCATCCATCACACGGGTCCTTCACTGATTGAACGCCACTTTTCGCTCCTCCTTCCCCATACAAATGCAATGATGATCTATCTTCCCTTTATAAATATCTCAACTTATTCCTCTAGCTCCTTACTTTTACTTTTTCTACCCACAGTGTTTTCTTCACAGTGATTTCACTCTTTGAACTCCTCATCCTTAATTCAAAATTCCTTCAAACTTTCACAAAAAATGTCTGGTACTTACTCAGTACAAAATTCCTCAAGACCTTCTGAAGAGAGGACTCCTGAGGTTGCTACCATGATCGTAGGTGATGAACTAGTTAATGTTCCGGTCCCTTTAAATATTCTACCGCCATTGGATGACAACACAGAGGAAACATCGCACCACAGCGATTTGATTCCCTGTCGACGCAAAGCTACCGCCAACCGTGGCGACATTAGTGAGATGGGTGGTGAAGAAGAAGACACCGGCATAGAGGCTGGTGGTGTTGGACCTGAGATCCCAAACCCCGTGGGTGAAAACTTCCCTTTGGAAGAATATTGACTCCCGAGGACATCATCCCCTCGAAGCTTGATTTTTCCAATGACTTTACGATGCAAGTTCAGACCGAGGCCGACATTAGGAGAAAAAGAAACATCCCAGAGGGGGACACCCCGAGCCTGATCACACAAGCCAACATCCGCTTGGTTCGAGAGGATTGCTAAATGGGGCCTTGGGGTCCAAATTACTATTCCTGCTCCGGAGAGTCGAACTTGTGACATAGTTGATGGGAGCTCTTTTGTTTACACCTACCCTTTACGATAGGGTTTACCCTTCCCATTCATGAAGTGGTTGATATCTTTTGCCGAACCTACGATGTGTTCTTAGCTCAGATTGGACCCAGTTTTTAGAGGATCGTCCAATGCCTCGACTACTTGAGTAAAGAAGCTGGTGTTTCTTTTACCTTCGATCATTTTATTTACCTTTTTTCTCCTACTTTGCATAAGGATGGAGTCGTTCAGCTCAATAAATGAGGCAAGTTCTCGTTGATCACAAAAGGCGAGGACACTGAAGACCGAGGGTGGAATGAACGCTTTGTGTTGCTGCCCACCAGCCTTCTCTTTTTTAGGCCTAGATTTCCTGAGCGGTGGAACCGGAAGCATAAGCTTTCGTCTCGATTACTTTCAAATTTTTATTTCATCATCTTTCTTCTTATTTGTTAGCTCCACCATTTCTCAGCCAAGCCAGTTCCAATCACACCCCCCAAAGATTTGACGGTCTGGGTGCAGGCTATCATAAGGGCTAAGCCAAGGAAGGAATTATCGTAGTTGATTTTAGCTGCTCTGGATTAAAACCAATGGGTGTGCAAGCGTCATGGTTAGACATTCCTTCTTTCTGTTGACTCGTTCTCACAGCTTTTCTCCTTATCACCCTTAGTAAGGCGATTACCGCACCGAAAGAGAAGAAGAAGAAGAAGAAGAAGAAGAAGAAGAATAAAAAGACAAAGGTTCCCGAGATTGGGGAAGCTTTAAACGAGCTCAAGGATCTTGTTGGATCCTATGGAAAAAGGAAGGATAAGAAAAAAGAGAAGACTGCTCCAGAGGGGTCATCGGGCTAAGGCAAATATATCTTCTTCCCTCTTCCTTATATCCAATTCCATTATTCTTTGCCGACCTTTTCTTCTTTTTCGCTTTTATTAAAGCCCAAAAGAGGAAGAAGCACCATTCAAAGAAATCCTCTGTAGCCAAATAAGCCAGAGTGGAAGAGGATGTCGTCCCCGAAGGGGTCACCCCTTGACATAGGGGGTTAATTGATGGGCTTGAGAAGATGGAAGCTCAGAAGGAGGTCGAGACTATCGATCTCGAATCGTCGGGAAGCTCAAAAAGAGATCGAGATTATCGATCTCAAATCGTCGGCTCAATCGCTTGACAAAGCTGAAGGAACATTTCCTTCGTTGGCGGATAAAGGGAAGAATGTGGATGAAAACCCTCGTTCTGAAGGAGGGGCCTCACGAGCTGCGTCTGAACCTGCTCGTGACTCAACCCTTCGAAGGTCAACTAGGACAATTGAACTTCCCTTCGACCTCTGCCTAATAAACAATGATGTAGCGGTGTCCATCAGCTGTAGAGGATTCCTTGGGCCATTAGAACGTGAGCACAACAGGAAATCTCCCATTGCCGAGCTGATGACTTACTGCGGCCCAGCACGCCATTCTGGTATTCTTACTTTCCTTATCTTTTCTTTAGATTCAGTTGCTCCCTTTCTCGCCATAACTCCTTGGTCGATCCCTTGCAGAGGTACGTACATGCGATTAGGGCTGCTGAGATTGAGACCCATCGGGTTGCCATTCTATAAGAAACCAAGTATGAATGGGACCAAATAAGAAATGGCCTCCAGTCTCGAATATTCGACTTGGAAAAACAATTTCTCGAAGCCAAGATCGAGTTGGATGATGCTCGTGTAGCCGCTGATAAAGCTGACCTTGAGGCGACCAAAGCTCGTGAAGCTGCCTCTGCTACCAAGGCGAGAATGGTTTCCTTGAAGGAGACTTGGAAAGACGAGCTCGAAGCCGAGCGAACCAGGATAACTGATGAAACTAAGGCTATCCTTAGCAGAAATGCTGAAAAGTATCGAGCTGTGGTGAAGGATAGCTCCCTCAAGATAAACGAGCTGACCATGGAGAAGGAGCATCTCGAGGTTGAGCTAGCGACCCTTCGAGGTAAGATAGCTTCCTCTTCATCCAGGAAGAAGCGGAGAGCCACAAGAGCTAAGGTCGACAAGAACTGGGCTGTCATCCATATGAGGCTAACAACTCTCAAACAATGCCGAGCAGGGGTGAATCTGGACGCAGAGATAATCAGGCCTGAGAGTGATGCCGTAAAGGCCCAGAAGTTACTGAACCAACTCCCGTCGAGTAGTGAGAGCTCGAGTAAGGAGGAAAATGAGGGTTCAGATGCTTCGACTTCTAGGGCCGAAGAATGATGTCTTGTCAGCGTACCTTTTGTCTTTGTTTTTAAGGCCTCAGGCTGTTTGTAGATATTTTTATGTTGGCCTCCGAGCCTTTTAATGGACATGGTCATTTTTTCCAATGTTTGCTTTAAAGCTTTTGATATATCATTTGAATACTTGCTTGCAAGACTTAGATAAATTTTTGATAAATTCGAATGTAACCTATTCAAATGTAAGCTAGCTTAGAACGACGTCTCGTTCTCGAGCAGGGTCATAAATAAAATCTGGCCTTCATGCATTGGATAAAAAAATTGAATCAAGTTTTATTCCATCTATGAGTTCGAGTCGATTAACATAAACTTTTAGTCGTACTGAGACTTAAGCAAATTGCAAAGCCATTTTGAGTAATGAACAGCTAGGCTAGCTCTCACTCTCTAGGGAACAGTCCCCGGTGTATGGATAGTCGTTCAGAGTCCTCAGTTCCCTTTGCATCCTCCCAGTGGTCGTGTGTGAAGAATGAAGAGCTGAGCACTTGTGCCATTCGACCCGAGCATTTTGAGCGCTGTCATACTGATTTCATGGGTGAAAGATTATGCTTTGACGAAGGGTAAAGTTCCTTAATGTCAAAAATAATACCACTTTAAATTGGAAACATTCCAATTCAAAGGCTCTTGGTTGCCTGTAGGTCCTCGAGTTGATACGATCCCTTTCCTGGGATAGCTTTAATTCGACATGGCCCTTCCCAATTTGCAGCAAATTTTCCTGCTTTCTTCTCTTTTGTCATTTGATTTGAAGCTTTCAAGATGTAGTCGCCAACTTTAGAGGCTCTAAACTTAGCCAATCTATTCAGATAAGCTTCAATCTGTCGCTTCTGAGCGGCCAAACGCACCAAAGCCATTTCTCTTCGTCCTTCAAGTAGATTTAGCTCCGCGCGCATAGATTAATGATTTGACCCCTCGGAAGCATGAGCATACGAAGGCTAGGCTCACCAACCTCGAAAGAAATCAGCGAATCGATCACATAGGCAAGAGAAAATGGGTCTCCACAGTGCTATTCTTCTCAATCGTTCTCATTGCCCACAATACTCCGGGTAACTCATCGGGTCACGAGCCTTTAACTTTATCCATTCTTTTCTTAAGATTGTCCAAAATTATCCTATTTGAGTACTCAGCCTGCCCATTAGCAATGGGATGGTAAGGCGTTGAAACCAAAATTTTAATCCCCCATTTGGCAAAGAAGGTTGTTAACCTCCGACCCAATGAACTGCTTGCCGTTATAACACGTTATCTCCCTCAGAACTCCAAACCTACGTATAATATTTCTCCAAATAAATCAATAACTTCCTTCTGCCGAATCCTGACAAAGGACCCTGCCTCGACCCACTTGGTGAAATAATCAGTGAGCACGAGGATAAACTTCACACCACCCTTCGCCTTCGGAAATGGGCCTACGACATCCATCCCCCATTTCATAAATGGCCACGACGACACAATCGAGTGAAATGGCTCAGTTTGTTAATTAATCAACGAGGCATGTTTCTGACACTTATCACACTTTTTAACAAACTCCTTGGCATCCTCACTCATTTTGGGCCAATAGTAGCCAACTCGTAAGAGTTTACGTACGAGGGCTTTTACCCCCGGAATGATTTCTACATTCGCCCTCGTGCACTTCTCTCATTACGTAGCTATACTTTCCTGGACCTAAACACTTAGCCATCAGGCTGCAATAGAGCCTCTTGAATAATTGCCCATGCACGAGCGAGTATGGCACGACTTGCCATCGGAGCTTTTCAGCTTCCCTTTTGTGTGCTGGCAAAATTTCCAAATACATATAAGAGATAAATTTGGTTCGCCAATCCCAATGCCTATTGACCGCGTTAACTTGCAACTTCATTTTTCCCACCGTGGATGTGAGTATCCGAACCTCTGCGTTAGTCCCCGAGTCCCCAATTTCGATTACCGATGCTAAGTTCGCCAACGCATCGGCTTCGGTGTTCTCTTCACGCGGGATTTGCTGAATTTTCCAATCTTGGAATTCTCTGAGGGTTTTTTGTGCTCGAACCACGAATTGCTTCATTCTGGGCTTCCGAGCCGAAAACTCACCGAGGATCTGATTTACCACCAACTGCGAGTCACTTTTTAACTCGATTCTTTCAGCCCCAATTCCTTAGCTAATTCCAAACCCGCTATTGCAGCCTCGTACTCAGCTTTATTGTTGGTTAACTTTCCAAATTTCACCGAGTGTCTCAGCTTTTCCCAGTTGGGGTTACAAGCACTATCCCTAGCCTCAAGCCGTTGGAATTTTGTTGCACCATCAGTGAAAAGTTTCCATACTCCATCGACTGGACCCTTCTTAAGCATATTTTCTTTTTCTGCCTCGGGGAGTATCCTAGCACTGAAGTTAGCCACGAAGTCTGCCAACACTTGAGATTTTATGGTAGTCCGAGGCTATTATACAATATCATATTCACTTAACTCAACCGCCCATTTAGATAATCTCCCCAATAATTCAGGTTTATGCAGTAGTGTTCTCAAGGGGAAGGTTGTAACTATAACTATGGGATGTCATTGAAAATAAGGGTGAAGCTTTCGAGCTGCTATACTTAGTGCAAGCGCTAATTTTTCTAAATAAGGGTACCTTGTTTCAGCGTCAAGAAGAGTTTTTCTGACATAATATATTGCTTGCTACTTTCTGTCTTTTTCTCGAACCAATACGGCACTAACAGCCACCTCAGAGACAACTAGATATACCAACAACGTCTCCCCATGTACTTAGTGAGCA
Source organism: Petunia x hybrida (assembly GCA_037355625.1). Classification (NCBI taxonomy): domain Eukaryota; kingdom Viridiplantae; phylum Streptophyta; class Magnoliopsida; order Solanales; family Solanaceae; genus Petunia; species Petunia x hybrida. The sequence continues at coordinate 624,212 of JBBBVM010000046.1, read as the reverse complement.
GTAGAGTGTTCGCCAAGTAGTGTTTTAGTTCCCTCAATCCCTCTCTACATTCAAGAGTCAACTTGAAGGTTGTGTTCTTTCTCAAGATAGAAAAGAACCTATGGCATCACTCGGATGACCTTGAGATGAATCTACTCAAAGCAGCAAGTCGACCGGTCAGACGCTGGACTTCCTTTGGGCTCGTCAAATCCTCGGGAATTTTCTATATAGCTTTATTTTATCAGGATTTGCCTCGCTGCCTCGTTCAGAGACAATAAACCCCAAGAATTCACCCGAGCCAACCCCAAAGGCATACTTTTCAGGATTTAGCTTCATACAATATTGCCTTAAGACTGCAAAAGTTTCCCTCAAATGATTTAAGTGATCCTCCAACTAAATTGACTTTACGAGCATGTCATCTATGTAAGCTTCCATTGTCTTGCCGATGTAGTCTTTGAACATCCGGCACACTAACCTTTGATAGGTCGCCCTCGCATTCTTGAGATCGAAGGGCATCACTTGGTAGCAATATGTTCTTTCATCAGTGAAAGATGTTTTTTCCTCATCGGTCGGTTACATTAGAATTTTATTATACCCTGAATACGCATCCAAGAAGGTCAATAGTTTATGTCCAGCCGTGGAGTCTATCAACCTATCTATCTGGGGCAAGGGATATGAATCCTTTAGGCAGGCTTTGTTTAGATCAGTGTAATAAACGCACATCCGCCATTTACCATTTTTCTCCGGTACTACCACCACGTTGGCGAGCCAATCGGGGTATTTTACTTCCCTGATGAAGCCGTTGTCAATCAACCTCTTTGTCTCGCCTTGGATTGCTTTCTTTTTTACACCTGCATGCTGTCTTTTCTTTTGCTTCACCAGGTGGTGGTTGGGATCCACATTCAACTTACGCGTCATTATTTTGGGGTCAATCCTAACCATGTCCGCGTGAGACCAAGCAAAGCAGTCTCCATTGGCTTTTAACAGCTCAACGAGAGCTTTCTTTGACTCTGCATCCAGCGCCGAGCCCACAAACACCTTCCTTTCTGGAAATTCCTCTGATAGAGCAAAAGATTCCAAGGTTCTTGTATGAACACCGGAGCCTTTTCTTTTCTTGTTTAAGAGCAATTTCAGGAGCCGAGGTCTTCCCCTCGTTGGACCCCGAGTCGGTTAACTGCATCGCAGATGAACCTCTCGAGGCGGTTCCTTTTTCTGCAGCAATTGAATAGCATGCCCGAGATATTCGCTGTTCACCTCGTATAGCTCGAACTCCCCATGGAGTTGGGAATTTAACAGCTTGGTGCAAAGTAGATAGAACGACTTTCATTTCATGAATCAATGGCCTGCTAAGGATCATATTGTAAGCCATGTTTTCAGTCATTACCTTAAAGATAGTCTTCTTACAAACTCTTTCAACAGTTGTGACGAGGGTGATTTCCCCCAGCATCCGTTCAGTGGAGTTGCTGAACCCCTTCAATGTAATTGCTTCCGGGACGATGAGGTCCTCCAACCACATTTTCTTAATAGTTCTATAATTGATGATATTTACCAATCTGCCAGTATCGACCAGGACTCGTTTGACGTCACAGTCATTGATCCTCAATGTGATTATTAGAGCGTCATAATAGGGAAAAATCATCCCCTCGCAGTCATCCTCGTCGAAGGTTATTTCATTCTCCGCCCCATCGGTTTGGGCCCTCCCTTCGAGGGTGACTGATAATTTGGCGATATTTTTGGTGGAAGCGAGGTTAACACCATTCACCTCTCATCCGTCCATTATAAAGCTCACAGTTTTCTCAAGAGATCGTGCCCCAGTCATCGTATCATATTACTAGAGCGCAACTTTGGAACAAACTTTATTGCTAGTTCCCCACAGACGGCGCCAATTTGTATAGGCCTAAATCTGATTAGAACAGCAAATCGAATTTGTATTGAGTTAACTAGCAATTATTCGTATCAAAGCCATGAAAAGACAAGAAATTGAACAAAGAAAATGAGACAAGAGATTGAAAATAAAGTATAAGTATATTTTAAATATTTCTGGATGCTTTACATAATCTTTCCATGATTATTTATAGTCTACAGGAGTAGGAATAACAATAAATATACTTTATGGCCATTATTCCACGTTCTGATCGTGGCTGACCCATGATCTCCATATTAAATGCGTAGACAACGGTCGTCAGTTACAAAAGATGAGAGCTCGTTCATCATGGGGAAAAATCTTCCCCAAGGAATGAATCTCACACGTCGTGATGGTTGTTTGTTTATCGCCTCGTGTGAAAGCTTGTGGTCATCCTTCATTTCGCGCTCGAGTCAACTGGCTTCGGGAGCTGGGCTTTTGAGAGCTCGTAATTAAAGCATTCAACCTCACCAAGCTCTGAGCCCTGTTCTTTCAGCCTCGTTGATTTTCCACCCAATACAATAATTGAGTTAATTCCTAAAATGATCACTGAACTAATGCAAAGTATCTAAAAAAGTCACTTTCCTTCGGTTTGAGATAGAAATATCACTCAACTTATTCAAAGTACCTTAAAAAGTCATTCTCCCAAGTTGTGTGTTAAAGTTCACCAAAAAATGCTGATGTGGCATTTTATTAAAAATCGACCCAACAAATATTTAAATTTTTCAACAAACATCAAATTTAAGATATTAGTCACCTCGTAATTTTACAATAGCCAAAATTTAAGGTATTAGCCACCTCAAAATTTTAGATGTTTGACCATGGTAAATCAAACTTCAAACTTTGAATATGAAGTTTGTCTATGACAATTGAAACTTCAAACATCTCAAATTTTGTTAATTTTTATTTTAAGAAAATAAGAATATGCTATGGGAAGAGATCCCGACTTAAAAGTACAAATCAAATTTGTTAACCAAAATGTCTAAAAGATATACCGCATATGAAGACATATAAAATTTAATAATTATTATGCTAAAAAATATGTAAAAAACTTATGGTGCCATATTTTTCAACTATAATTGTTGGGGAAGATTTTAAATAACTGCATCAGTTATAATTTCTAATTATAGTCTTTAGCATATTTGTTGTGGTACCTAATTGTAAAAGTACCATAATACTATTTTCACACTTCGATATTTTTCGATGAGCATTCTTTAAAATCAACTTAACCAAATGCTAAATTACTAGGGAGTACACTTTCATAATCCCTCTGACCTTATGAAGTTCTCACACGTTAGGTATGTATAATTAGTGTTTAACCTAAATCCGATTTTAGACCAATTAATAATTAAATTTATATTTGCGGAGTCACGATCAATAGTTGAGATTAAGGATTCGTACGGCGAATAAAATGATACTAGTATAGAACATATAAAGTAAAATGTAAGCAAGAGCAAAGAGAGATAGACGTATCGTATCCTTCGTCTCCGGGGAGAGTTGGTCGATGTCCACCCTTTAGATGAATCAATCGCTAAAAATAGTAATCGAAATAAAGAGTATATCTGAACGAGAGAGAATATTCTTTTATTGATAATGTAGACAGGAAGTAAAAGTTGTTACAATTGGTTAAGAGAAGCGTTATTTATAGGCCTGAGAGGCGCCCGTTGGGATTGTACTAGCCGTTGGGTGTGGAACTTATCTGGATGAGTAACCGTCAGGCACCCATTCAGCGAAGTTGTAACCGCCGGGCTGCAGTTATTGCCATAACGATCATTTAATGAATGATCGCGTACGATAACTCTGGTAACTGCCCATTTAAACCATGCTTGCTGTTGAAATGTTCCGTGATTTCCTTGGGTCTGCCCGTGGGAAATGTCTGTCCGGTGAATATCTGTCCGATGAATGTCTGTCCGTGCCACGTGGAAGACACGTGTCGCTTTTCCGAGTCTAGTCAGCTTTTATCCAATACAGATAGTCCCCGCACTTCTCGAGCAGAGTATCTGTTCGAGGAGTGGATATGGATTTTGGCGGGAGTTCCTTGTGAATCTTTTTTATCTCCATATGATGTAATCCCGATGACGTATGAATGCTATCAGATAAGTGACAATCTCTCATGTTGTGCGCATTAAATGCGCCGTATGAAAAAGTAACCACAGCTGGTACGCCTGTGGAGTTGCAGGTTTTTCTGAAGTGACTGTTGCGTATCCCAAGGGTAAAGAGTAATGATTTTGACCGTCTCAGCCACGTGCGCACGTCGCCCTTTGATTGCGAGGTGACCGCTGCCCTTCAGAGTAATGATGGCACTATAAAGTTTTGATTAGCCCTATCTTTTCCTTTGACGGCCAGATCTGATCGTAAGTTGCCCGATAACCTCCACGTGTTTTTTAGAAAAGTTGGGGATCTGCATTTTGGTTCCTATAAATAGGGATTCATTTGACGAGAATCCTTTTACTTGCTTCTATCTCCTCTGCATTGTTTCTTGAAAAATCTCCGAATTTAGCTTTTGATTTTTCCTTTACAACTTCACTTTTCTCTTGTAACCATGTCTTTGAGATCTAGGAGAAATCAGGGTTCCGATATTGCTGGTAGCTCGACGGCCACTCCTAGGCCGCAGGCTGCTCAAGCCACTGCTGCGGAAATAATCCCCAAGAAATGGGGTGAGCTCGAGGCGGACTGTAACATCAAGTCCTTCCATAATAGGGAAGGAGATACACGTAACTGGCCGGCGTACAGGTTTAAGTCGGGGATCACGAAGGAGGTGATCCCTCATGTGAGGTTGGATTGAAATTGGGGCGATGAAATCCCTCTTTCGCCTGTCTCTGAAGAGGAGAACATTACTTCCCACAGGGCTGGGTGGACAGCTATGGGCACCTATCCCTTCACAGTGGGATGTAAGCTGCCCCTGCATCCTGTGCTGGAGAGGCTTTGCAGGGAGTACCTTCTCTGCCCGGGGTACCTGAGCCCCAGTTTATACAGGACAGTTACACTCTTAGATTGGTTTGCGACAGAAACCGACCAATCTTTTGAGTACAAGCACTTTATTTCTTTGTACAGTATTCAAATTTTTAAAGACGGTTATGTAAATGCCAGGATGCGCGGAAGCAAAGGCTTGGTGCGCAGTTCCGAGGATACCAGTGACCGAGGCTGGGTGCACCGGTATATGTTCGTGCGCTCCTCGGCTTTAACTTTTGCCGACAAGACATACCTTCCAGAAGTCTGGAATAAGCGCGTAAGTCCCCGAGTCTTTTTTGTATTCTCCTTCTCTCTTCTTCTAATCTCCATTTAATTTCCTCGTGCAGCGGCCAAGCAACCTTACGAAGGGTTCATATCTGTTAATGAACTGACGGCGTGGGTTGAGTCGATTTTGGAGAAATTTGGACCAGAGAAAAGAGAGTGGGCGTATTTTGCCGCTCTGTATAGTTTGACTGTATAACATCATGGTGAGGATATTTCTGTCTCCCCGATAATTCTCCTTTTTTAAACCCTTCTTATGTCTGACCGTTTCATCTTTGTTGCAGGTTTGGGCACTTCGGGAGATTTCTTCCCCGCGCCTCCCCAAGACAGACCTACCGAGCCTGTCGCTGACCCAGCTGCTGAGGCTGAGGCTATACTAGCTTCGGTTGGTGCTCTGCGCAGCAGGGAGGGGGGTGAAGAACTTCTGTCCGATGGACTGGGCTCCCTAAAGAGGAAAAAGAAGAGCCAGGGAGAGGGAGGAGCTCGGAAGAAGTCTGCTCGTAAAACTTCTGCGGCTTCCAAGCAACCCTCGTCGGCTGCTGAAGTGAATGCCGAGGCAGCTGCTGAAGTCCCCGAGTCCGCGCGGGAAGAGGGCTTAGCCAAGGAGGTTATCTATATTTCGGATACTGAAGCCGAAGTTAGTGCTCCTCTTAGGCGAAGACCTCACCTCCGCAGCGATGAGAGGAGAATCGAGGAGGAAGCCGTCCGTACTCCGCAGGGGAGTCCCCGAGTTGGTGATGGGGAGGAGGCAGGTCCTTCCCGTGTGGATAAGGGAAAGAAGAAGGTAGGAGAAGAAGAAGAAGAAGAAAAAGAAGTGAAAGAAGAAACCAGGGAAGAGGTTCCCCAAGAAAATAGCCGAGATCCTCGTGTTTTTCGCTTTGAGGATCTAGAGAATGTGGCTGTTGAGGGGGCGGCCCCGGTTGGTCTTCGTGAATATGACACGATTGATCCTGGGGCAGAAAATGACTCTAATCTTTCAACCTCGAGGTTTGTCTGGCGGTCAGTTATTGGTAGTCAGACAGAACTGAAGGATATCAGGGGTATCCGTTATAAGTTCGGGCCTAATTATCCTGATGAACATGCTTGGGAACCCAAGTACTGTGAAAGGAAGCACACTTTAAAACTTGCCCCTGATGTTAACTTCATAACTGGGCCAAGCGGCTTGGCTAAGGTGGTCTCTTCGTTCATCGGTCCCCGTGAAGTGTGGGTACTGAGGGAGTTGAGCGATGATGAATTAGCCTTTCAGATTGCCGCTGATTCTGCCCGAGTAAGTATCTTCTGACCTTATACTGGAAGCAACTATTAGCCTTGGGCCTTTAACCTTAGCTTGTTTTATTCTCTTTTCTTTTGTAGTCAAGCATACTGGCCGCCGAGCTTATGTTCCGTTCCAGGATCAACAATGTCGACCAGGTGGTAGAAGTAAAGAAAGAACTGCTGGAGGTTCTGAAGGAAAACAAAGCTTTGGTTGAGCAGTGTGGTTTCCTTGGTGGAGAAGTTAGCCGGTTAACTGATGTTAACAACGAACGTCTTGAGCAAATTAGTGCTCTCACCAGGGAAAAAGACCTTCTTTCCGAAGAGAAGGAAGGGTTCGCACGCTCTACCCAGGGTTTGGAGAGATTGCTTGAGGACTGCCGAACTTCTTTGAGCAGGGCTAATGAAGATCGTGCGTCTCTTGAGATGAGTCTGCAAAGAGCCAGTGAAGGAGCTGTCAAGGCCAGGGCTGATCTTCAGGCCGCCAAAGATCAGGTCGCTCAATTAACGAGCGCTCAGACCAGATTAACCAAGGATTTGGCCAACCTGCGTGATCAGTCCGAAATCAGAGCCAAACTCGCTGCTCTTGAAGCCAAGCGCATATTGCTTGTGCAGATTCAGACTGGCCAAGTAAATGTCGAGGAGATACTGCAGACCACAAAGGGCGCTGTTCGCAGAATAAGACAAGCATTGAATCTCTCTCCTGAGGAGTCTGAAGGCGAAGATGAAGATGAAGATGAGGATGAAGATGAAATTTCGGGGGACAAAGACAGAACTGACGGAGCTGGTGCGTCGAGTTCTGGTCATAGCCCCAAATGTTGATGACCCTTCCCAATCTGTGATTGGAGTACTTTTATTTTTCTTATTGTCTGGCGAGAGCCAGACTTGCTTGTTGATGGACAGAAGTTTTAATAAAAACTTTCTGGTCCTTGGCCGGATCGTTTGGCCTTTTGAACTCTCTGAAAAAATTCTGTCAGCCGTATTCGGCACTTTATCAGCTTATGTATATATGTTGTTTTAGATATATTGAGTGACTATGTTTAGTTTGAATCTTTGATCCTCTTGTATGCATATGCTGTGGCTTTCGTGCCTTATGACCGGGAGTTACTTTTCTTGGACCTTGAATTTTATTGAGTCTGTATTTTCATAAGTCTGCCCGAATGTTTCTAACTTAGCCTTTCATTAGAAAAAAGGGCGTAAGTTATAAGTAGTTTGACCGAATCGTGGTCGTTTTAGAATTTTAGCCGAATCGTTGCTCTGTGCATACAACTTTGCTTGTCATTTCGATAGTTGAAAGTTGTTGCACAGCTTTGTAGATTGGCTCTGGCCGAGTTGTTGGCCTTGTGACTGACTTCTCTTATTTTCGTGGAAGCCTTGTCACATGAGGGTTTTGTTCCGTGAATGACTTCTCTTATTTGTCGTGGATGTCTTACTACGTAGAAATTTTGAAATTTTTTGCTGCCTTTTGATAAGGTCTTTTGCCATAAGGTCTTTTGCCTGCATGAACCTTTTGATAAGGTCTTATCTGGCCTACAGGGCCCTCATCACCCCCCCTTGTTTTCATATTGGGACACGTAAAGTGACAATATGAAAAGAGTTGTCGGTGAGTCGTACATTGAACACATATAACCAAACGAGGAGTGTGTCCGTTGTGGGATTCGAATCCACAGCCGCGAAGTTGAAAAAACTTTGAGCTCTGCCAGTTGAGCTAAACGGATCTGACCTTGTTCAGGTCGTTAGTACCATTTAGAGGGAATAAATAGTAAGGAACTTTTTGTAAAGATAAAAAGGTAAGTACAGGGTAACTAACCGTTTTTATCACCTAGAAGTGATACCTTTTGAGATGAACCACATTCCAACTGCTCGGGATAATCGAACCATCTGGTCGTGCCAAGCGGTAGGACCCCTTGCCGACCGAAGCAACCACTTTGTAGGGTCCTTCCCAGTTAGGACCAAGTTTCCCCGAATTCGTCTCTTGTGTGCTCTGGGAAACTTTTCTGAGTACGAAATCCCCGACTTGGAAGCTTTGTACGCGCAGTCACCGATTGTAGTATTTTTTGATTCGTTCTTTTTGGGCAACCACTCGTACGAGGGCCAATTCTCTGCGTTCTTCGAGGAGATCCAGTTCCTCGGACAAGTTAACTGAGTTCGACTCCTCTGTAGCATGCGCATATCGCAGACTGGGCTCGCCTATCTCGACCGGGATCAGAGCGTCTGCGCCATATACTACTGAGTACGGAGTCTCCCCGGTACTCATTTTTACTGTGGTGCGATAAGCCCGCAATACTCCAGGTAGCTCTTCTACCCAACATCCCTTTGCCTGCTCGAGGCACTTTTTAAGAGATTCAACGATGATTTTGTTGGTAGATTCGGCCTGCCGTTGGCGACAAGATGATATGGAGAAGAAGTGATTCTCTTAATGTGTAAATCGTCAAGGAACCTAGTCACTTTCTGACCGATGAACTGCGGGCCATTGTCCATGACTATTTCCTTGGGTGCCCCAAAACGACATATGACAAAGCGCCAGAGAAAATCGACAACCTCTGTTTGCCGTATCCTTGAATATGCTGCTGCTTCGACCCACTTTGTGAAATAATCGGTTATGATCAGTAGGAAGCGCATCCCCCTCGGTGCCGTGGGGAGAGGACCAATAATGTCCATTCCCCACTTCATGAAGGGCCACAGGGAGACTATTGAATGTGGTGGCTCGGCTGGCTGATGAAGAAGATGGGCAAACCTCTGGCATTTGTCACATTTCTTGACAAACTCATTCGCATCTTTCTCCATTTTGTCCCAATAATAACCTGCACGTATCAAATTTCGAGTAAAGGCCTTACCTCCGGAATGATTTTCGCAACAGCCTTCGTGGACTTCTCTCATCACATAATTAGTCTGATTTGGTCCCAGACACTTCGCGAGGGGTCCTGCAAACATCTTCCGGTACAGTTCGCCATTGAGGATGGTGTATCGGGCAGCTTTTACTCGGAGTTTACGAGCAACCTTTACATCTGCGGGCAGAGTCCCGTGGATAAGATAGTTTGTTATCTCGTTCCTCCAGTCCCAGGTAGTGCTGACAATATTGACTTCAAACTTTTCCCTGTCCATGGTTGTGTAGAGAAGTTGAACGATAGCCGAGGAGCTGGCTGCGCCTACTTCTGCGACTGATCCCATGTTTGCGAGAGCATCAGCTTCGTGATTCTCTTCCCGTGGAATCTGAATTGCTTCCCAGTCGTCGAAATGTGTCAAGAGTTCTTTTACTCGGCCGAGGTATGCCTGCATTCTTGGCTCTCGTGCAACGAAACCTCCATTGATCTGATTGATCACTAACTGAGAATCGCTTTTTAATTTGACTATGGTTGCTCCATAGTTTCGTGCCAGTTCTAATCCTGCAATAACGGCCTCATACTCGGCCTCATTGTTAGTAATAAAGGGGCATTTGATAGCTTGCCTTACCGTCTCTCCGGATGGAGCAACGAGGACTAGTCCAAGTCCTGACCCTTTCAGACTCGAGGAACCGTCCGTATGGAGGACCCAAGTGCCCGGAGCCTGTCCTGCACAGAGAATGACTTCCTTTTGTGCCTCAGGATATATATTCACACTGAAATCTGCCACGAAGTCTGCCAAGACTTGTGATTTTATCGCTACCCTGGGCTGATAAGTGATATCAAATTCGGACAATTCTATGGCCCATTTTACCAATCTTCCTGAAAACTCTGGTTTGTGCAGAACGTTTCGTAAAGGAAAAGTAGTAACCACAACTATCGTATGACTTTGAAAGTATGGATGTAACTTTCGAGAAGCAGTTACTAAAGCTAACGCCAATTTTTCTAAAGGCTGGTAGCGGGTTTCTGCATCAATTAGAGCTTTGCTAACATAGTAGATAGGAAGTTGTTTACCTTTTTCTTCTCGTACTAGTACAGCGCTTACCGATGACTTTGAGACTGCCAGATAAATTAGCAACTGCTCACCTTCCACAGGTGTGGTAAGTAGTGGAGGATTGGAGAGGTATTTCTTCAGATCCCTTAACGCCTGCTGACATTCGGGAGTCCATTCGAACTCCTTGTTTTGCTTTAAGACATCGAAGAAACTCTTGCAACGATCAGATGACCGGGAGATGAATCTGCGTAAGGCAGCTACTCTCCCTGTCAGTCTCATGACCTCTTTCCTATCGCGAAGTACATCTGGGATTGACTCGATAGCTTTAATCTGAGCGGGATTGACTTCAATGCCTCGCTGAGAGACAATGAAACCCAGAAATTTTCCCGACCCGACTCCGAAAGCGCACTTCTCTGGGTTCAATTTCATGTTATATTGATCCAAAATTCGGAAAGCTTCTTTTAGATGCGCCGGATGGTCTTCTGCTCATTTGGATTTTATCAGCATGTCGTCAATGTACACTTCCATAGTCTTTCCGATATGGTCGTGGAACATTCAATTGACTAGACGCTGATAGGTTGCACCTGCATTTTTTAATCCAAATGGCATAACTTTATAGCAATACGTACCTCGACAGGTTATGAATGCCGTTTTTTCCTGGTCTCCAGGGTCCATCAGTATCTGCTTGTATCCGGAATACGCGTCGAGGAAGGTTAACACCTCGTGCCCGGCCGTTGCATCGATTAGTTGATCTATCCTGGGAAGGGGATATGAATCCTTCGGACAGGCTTTGTTCAGATCAGTGAAGTCAATGCAGACTCGCCACTTGCCGTTCTTTTTAGGTACGACAACCACGTTGGCTAACCAGTCTGGATATTTGACTTCATGTACCGAACCGATCTTTAACAGGCGATCGACTTCGTCGTTGATTACCTGATTTCGGAAAGCTCCTTGCTGGCGCGTTTTTTGTTTCACCGGGCGGTGGTATGGATCAACGTGCAACCTGTGAGTAATGATGTCAGGAGAAATACCTGTCATATCTGCATGGGACTAGGCGAATGTTGTATGCCGCTCCTTAAGGAATCGCAGGATGTCTCCCCACAGGCGTTCGCTCAGTTCCGTTCCCAAGTACACCTTTCGCTTTGGTTTATCAGCGAATAGCTCTTCGGGTTCCAGGGCTTCTACTGGCGGCATGTGGTTTTCTTTCTCATCCATCTTGGCGATGAACTCCGGGACTTCGTACTTAATCTCCTCAGGTGCAGCGCTCGGCCCCGGGTGCGGTAATTGCTATTTGCTTTCCTCGGGTAGTTTGAGGGCTACCGAGTAACAATCTCGTGCAGTGCGTTGCTCTCCTCGGACTTCCCGTATTCCCCACTCGGATGGGAATTTCAACACCTGGTGATAGGTAGAAGGGACGGCTTGCATGTCGTGGATCCATGGTCTGCCCAGAATGATGTTGTAGGCTAGATCAGCGTCGACAACATGAAAAGTCATTTCCTTTGCTACCCCCTCAGCTAGGGTCATCAAGGTAATTTGCCCGAGAGTCTTCTCACTCGAATTGTTGAAACCGGAGAGAACTCAAGATACTGGCACAATTTTGTCTGCTAGCTGCATTTCAGCTACAACTCGCGACTGGATAATGTTCGCAGAGCTGCCCGCATCGATGAGCACTCTTTGCACGTCGAACTCTGCTACTCGTAACGTTATGACTAACACATCGGCGTGCGGAAATTGTGATCCATCAGCATCGGATTCCTCAAAGGTAATGACTTCTTCTGACCGGGGGCGCTTGTTGTTTGTAATGGATACCTTTGCATACTTCTTCGACGTGAAGGTGACCGAATCTACTTCGATCCCGCCCGAAATAACGTTGACCGTTCGTTTCGGGGAGGATGCTCGTGGTGGACCAGGTTTGTTCTGCTGAGCCTTTGCGTGAGTTTGCTTCCCCTTCTCGGTCAGGAACTCCTTCAAGAATCCCTGTTTCAACAAATGAGCAATTTCGTACCTTAAGGCCTTGCAGTCTTCGGTGGTGTGCCCATGGTCGCGGTGGAATTCGCAATACAGGTCTTGATTTCGCTTGTTGGGATCAGTCTTCATGTCTTTCGGCCACTTGACTTTTTCTCCCATATTCTTGAGTACTGCCATGACCTTCTTCATTTCAATGTTGAAGCTTGGCAGGCTTGGAATTCCACGGGAACTTGATTCAGGATTTTCTCTTCGAGATAGGCCCCTATTGTTGTTGCGGCTGCGTCCTTTGGAATTATTACGTGATTGGTCAGGGTATGGTTCATACCGAGCGCCTGACCTTTCTGTCTCCGCTTTTCCACCGGATCCACTGCTGCGAGCCTGAGCCCTTCCCCGAGCACCTGTTCCGATCAGTTTATCTTCATCGATACGTACCTTAGAGTTGTAACGATTGTAGACGTCTGACCAACTGGCTGCTGGGAACTCGCGAAGAGACTCGTAAAGCCTTCATGTGGCCTCTGAGCTTCTAACATCCAGGCTGTTGGTGAATGCGATTGCCGCCCACCTATCTGACACTTTGGGGAGCATCATACGTTCCCTCTGGAACCGATCCACGTACTTGCGGAGTGATTCGTCGGGTCTCTGCTTGATTTCAAAGATATCCTCTACCCAGGTCTCCGTCTTCTGAGCACCTGTGTGTGCTTTTACGAACAATTCGGCCATTTCTGCGAAGGATCCAATGGAGTTGGGTGGCAACATTGAATACCATCGCAGGGCCCATCTGCCAGGGTCTCTACGAATTTCTTCAATTGCACAGATTCGATCTCCTCGTCGGTGAGATCACTGGCCTTTATGAAATTGCTGAACATCATGAGGTGATCGTTGGGATCGGATGTTCCGCGATACCTTGGAATATTTGGCATTTTGAACGTTTTGGGTATCACTTTTGGGGCTGCCTCCTTCTTCCAGGGCCGCTGTGAATAACGCTGGACGTCAATTTTCTTCAGCGTAGGTGGGGCGCCTGGTATCTGATCGATTCTCTCGTGGAGAGACTTTTGGAGTGCTTCTTGACTTTCTTTGAATTGCTTGGTGAGAGCTTCTACGACAAGGCTCATATCTGCAGGTGTCGTAGATCCTCCGTTCGGGTTCTGATTGGCTTGAGTCGCCGGATCTGCAGTGCCACTACCGTTGTTGCGCTCTTCCCCTTGTCCTGAAGTATGTGAAGAGGGTGCATTGGGGTTGGGCGCTGCAGCGTCAGCCCCTGCGGTTAAAAGATTGCTTCTCCGGAGAGAGGTTAGTGCTTCGTTGATTCCCCGGTTTACTTCTGCCTGTTGCTGCATAAAATCAAAAAGTGTTTTTTGCAGGTTCCCTCGGCCAGGGGAGAGACTCCTAAGTCGTCGTCTCCTGGGTGGAGTAGTGCTCTGAGAGCGTCTACGCCTATTTTGCCTGACCTGTCCTTGGGAAGATTGTTGCTGCCCATCGGACGAATTGTCGGGAGAGTATTCAGGAGAATAACTAGTGCTACGTGAAGAGGCGTCTACTTGTCGTCCGCCTACGATGGTTCGCTGGGAATCACTTTCTGCCATGCTAGTTACGAAACAAAAAGGATAAACGGAAACAAGTACAATATCAAAGATAGATTTCTTAACCTACGAAAGCTATTGACCGGCTCCCACTGCGGTCGCCAAATTGTTTAAACTAAATCCGATTTTAGGCCAATTAACAATTAAATTTATATTTGCGGAGTCACGATCAATAGTTGAGATTAAGGATTCGTACGACGAATAAAATGATACTAGTATAGAACATATAAAGTAAAATGTAAGCAAGAGCAAAGAGAGATAGACGTATCGTATCCTTCGTCTCCGGGGAGAGTTGGTCGATGTCCACCCTTTAGATGAATCAATTGCTAAAAATAGTAATCGAAATAAAGAGTATATCTGAACGAGAGAGAGTATTCTTTTATTGATAATGTAGACAGGAAGTAAAAGTTGTTACAATTAGTTAAGAGAAGCGTTATTTATAGGCTTGAGAGGCGCCCGTTGGGATTGTACTAGCCGTTGGGTGTGGAACTTATCTGGATGAGTAACCGTCAGGCACCCATTCAGCGAAGTTGTAACCGCCGGGCTGCAGTTATTGCCATAACGATCATTTAATGAATGATCGCGTACGATAACTCTGGTAACTGCCCATTTAAACCATGCTTGCTGTTGAGATGTTCCGTGATTTCCTTGGGTCTGCCCGTGGGAAATGTCTGTCCGGTGAATATCTGTCCGATGAATGTCTGTCCGTGCCACGTGGAAGACACGTGTCGCTTTTCCGAGTCTAGTCAGCTTTTATCCAATACAATTAGTATATGATATACAATTTACTGTTGAAGGAATTCAAATATACTACTCCGGCTGTCCCAATTTATATGTCATTATTTCCTTTTTAGTCTGTCCCAAAAAGAATGTCACATTTTCTTATTTGACAACTATTTAATGTACTATCTCTATTTTACCCTTATTGGGCCCTACTTACTTTAAAAGCTATCAACAACTTTTTAATTACTCCAATCTTCCCTCTATTACTTTTTTAAGGATAAATTTAAAACTTTTCAGAGTCAATTTCTATTTCTTAAACTCTGTGCCAATTCAAACACCGCCACATAAATTGGGAAGGAGGGAATATTAATATGCAAATAGTAGGAAATCAAATATATTATTAAAGACATTCATATACACCAGTAGCAAAAACAGCTATAATATAAAGAAGAAGAATAAATAATCCACCAGTAAATTATCTCATAAATAAATAATTTGTTATTTTTTAAAAAAAATTAAAATATTCGTTGGGTCTATTTTTAATAAAAAGAACTCAAATAAAATGCCACATCAGTATTTTCCGGTGAACTTTAACGCACAACTTGGGAGAATGACTTTTTAAGACACTTTGGATAAGTTGAGTGATATTTTTGTCCCAAACAAAAAAAAAATGACTTTTTTAGATATTTTGTATTAGTTTAGTGACCATTTTAGGAATTAACTAGTAAATAATTTATCTTAACAGGTCATCTTATTTATTATAGTACACTGTTATTTTTTGAATATTGTAAATCCAAACTTTGATGAAGGATTATGTAAAAATGTGTTTATGTGATACGGTAATGTAAAAGTTTTCTTGACACTGTCCATGTAAAAGTTAAACTATTTGGGGTTTTAGCGAGGGGTGGATGGGTAGAGGCAAATCCCTTTTTTTTTTTTTTTTGGGGGGTTAAATACTTTCATCTTTGCACTAGCTAGCTATCATTTACATTTCAACTAAAGGGATTTTTTCCTTCATCAATGTATGAAAGAATGTTATAGTAGATAATTTATCTTATTTTCTAGGTTATTAGATGTCATAGAGCAAGGGATTAAACAAGGCGATTCAACAAAATACTAGGAGTATCAAATTTCATATTTGAACTAATAATATAGAGCAATTTTCCCTTCTACCATTTAATTTGAATTTTGCATTCTACCAACGGGATTCAACTGTCTAAATATACAAAAAATAATCACTTTATTCTATTCACACAGTATATTTGTTGACAAAGAGAATTCAATTGAACCCTTTTCTTTTAATTTAACTCTGATTTGCCCCTTTTTACTGATGGTGTCAATTTTACGAGCAATTATCTGTAATTATCGATTATGTGATCTAATAATATTCTTGCAATGTCCGCTTATAAAAGCTAAACTCGTTCTTTTACCATCACAAACCAGTTCATTTCATTTGGCTCTCATTCTTCCAAGTCTTGCCCTTTCCTTTATTATTCAATAATTTCATCTCTTTAATTGCTCGTGCCCCTTCTTTGATATTCTGATATCTGAAAGGAACAGGGCACATGATAAATTTCTATAATTGGGCCCAAAAATGTAAATACTTGAGGGGGCGAAATTGAAAAGAAAAAGATTTTCTAACAGTGTATTGTGAGCTATAAGAGCAGAAACAACATGTCTGAATCAATGTCGGCATTATTCAAATTCCAAGTGGCAGAATATGAGAAATCCAAATAAGACGATCAGTTTTTATTTATAATTTATTACATATGATCAGTTTGAAATCCACGTCTGCAACTATAGTGCTAAGAGAATTGGTTGCAGGCTGAGAATTTAAAGGCTTCCATGTGCATTGCTTTGATGTAAAAGGACATAGGTACTCAGATACTGAAGTCTGAAGCATTGTTTATTTATTGTACCATACCCTATAAATTAAGTCCTTTTATTTACAGCATAAAAGTCTTTGTTAGGTGACATGAATGTATATAGATGTGCATTTATAACATCATCTCATTTTTCATGCACAACTTTCTTTCTCACAATTTCAACCGTTATTAGCGTCGAGGGACGTGATGAAATAGATTGGGTGCTTTCATGATAGCAGAAGTTTTCGGTTCGACTCTTGGAATGAGGCATTTCTAGCCTTTCATAATTATTTTGCAGTGCAAATACTGCCTCTGCCCTAATTTATGTGACTATTTTTCCTTTCAGCTTTTAAGTTGCAAGATTTAATCTTCAAACTTTCTTATTTCATATGGTTACTTTTTCATGTTTCGTCTGGGGAGCACGTCCAATACAATCCAAATACCTGATAAGTTTTGCTCGTATAAATGATACACGAAAATCTTTTTTATGGCGGTTTTTCTTTTTTGTGGGTGTGTCCCCACACAAGTAGCTAAACCTCTAGAAAATCATTATCATGGTACACGACATTTAATTACATGATTACATTGTTGACCTAAAATATCAAATTATGTGTTAAAGGATCTTCAATAAATTCAGTCAAGGATAATGTAGTTCGATATATAGAGGCTATTTGATTATAACTCGGTCTATTATACATTTTGAATTACGTATTAAAAGAATTTTGCATTAGTTGCATTTTTTGTTATAGTTCCTAAATATGGCGAAAAGATGTTGAAATACTGTATCTTCAATCAGGTCAGAAATATTTGACATGAAGAAAAGTACAACATGACCGCCGGCTCACATGTTTGATGCTCTATGTGACGATGTTGTTAATTTTATTTTCCGAATTATGTGTCTTACTTTTATTTTTAAGAGTTTCAAAA
This sequence comes from Petunia x hybrida, assembly GCA_037355625.1. Taxonomy (NCBI): domain Eukaryota; kingdom Viridiplantae; phylum Streptophyta; class Magnoliopsida; order Solanales; family Solanaceae; genus Petunia; species Petunia x hybrida. The sequence continues at coordinate 606,906 of JBBBVM010000046.1, read as the reverse complement.
ATATATCGTTTTTATAAAATTTAAGTCTCTCTTTCTCTCGGCGCATGTTAGCGTGACGTGGCTAACCTGCACATTATCTCTGAGAAATGCCGAGAGGCAGGCTGCCGAAGCTAACCGGCGGCAAGAAAACCGTAGGAAAAAAAGAACGATGACACCAAGAGTAGGCAAAACCCCCAACCAATCCCTCATCTTCACACCTATCCAAAAATTGCCCTAGCACAAACAACAATGATGTTTCATCAAATGGGTTTAATAACCATCGTCGTCTCTGATGGGAAGCCTACACCAACCCAAGACCAACTTAGAGAAGACAAAGGGAACCCAGTACCAGAGATGCAAGACGAAGAGCCAGTACGCAGAGAAGCTGAACAAGGGAAAGATGCACAGATTGCACTTGAACCTAAGGGAGCTCAAACGAAGCTAGATCTGGCTAAAAAACCGCCGAAGAAGAAGAACTGGGCAGGATTATTCAATAACAACAAGATGGCTGCTAGAGGAATGGATCTAACCTATGTTGCACCTACGCTCATAAAAGGTTAGAAGGTCGTACAACTACAACAGGAAGAGGTAAGTCAAGGAATCCAGAAATGGAGTCATTCAATGATCCTTTATGTAACTGGCGACTCGCCTTCGATTGGTGCCTTACAAAGGTTTGCGCCGCCAATTGGAGCTTTGCGGCTAAACCTAAAATCTATTACCACAATGATGAGTTTTTTGTGATTAGATTCTCAAGTGTAACAGACATAGATGAAGTTCTCTTCTAAGGTCCCTACACCATTAACAATAGACCTGTCATTGTGAAGGCATGGGATCCCAGCTTTGATTTTGAGAAGGAAATTCTGCGACTAATACTCTTCTGGATAAAACTTCCAAACTTACCACTACAATGTTGGGGAAAGGAATTACTAAGCCGAATTGGTAGTGCTCCCTATTTTTGCTCATGCTTGCACAACCAACATAGACCATATCTCATATGCCTGAATCATGGTGGAAATAGATGTTACAAAACCCCTCCCAAGAAGCATCAAAATTTCGGACCCCAATGGACAAATTTATAAGAAAATAGTTGAGTTTGACTGGAAACCAAGCTATTGCCCACATTGTTTGCAGGTAGGGCATGTTTGTATGCCTGAAGATGCACCAAAACAAGATCACAATGCCAAAAACCCCCAGCCTCAACAGCAAAACCAAAAACCTATGCCTAAACCTACTGCTAAAGTGTCAAATATGTGTGGCAACAGAAACAAATGGAGCAACAGGAAAAGCCTGAATAAGAACAACAGATTGAGCAACTGTTGAGCATCCAAAACTTCCCTGCACTACAAAGAAACAAGAGGAAGGAGAATGAGACAACAGTTAGGCCTACAGAAGCCCCACAGGTTCCAAACAAAGGAGCATATCAGAACCCTCAGAAATCTCCAGCAGGAATACTAATGCATTCAGCCCTTTGTCTGGAGCTAGCATGGAAGAAGCAATACCAGAGCACTCTGTAGTTGAAGAAGGAGACAGAGGAAAAGGGAGTGGAGGAAACACCTATACCCTACCCCCATGAAGCTAGTTACCTGGATTGTGAGAGGCATTAATAGGCCTCACAAGCAGAAGGAAGTAGGAGTTTTTATTAGAAGCAATAAGGTATGAATGATAGCAATAACAGAGCATAGAGCAAAGCAGAAATCAGCAAAAAGAATAATTCAGCTTGTAGTGCCTAATTGGTGCTAGACAGATAACTATTTAGGCAATAGCAAAGGGAGAATTTGGGTACTCTGGAACCCTCAGCACTTTGATTTCCAGCCTCTGCAAAAAAGATCTCAATGTATCTATGGCATTGTCACTCTCTCCTCCTCTCAAATACAGTTCACCCTCACTGCAGTCTACGGTCTACACACAATCCAAGATAGGAGGAGACTATGGGATGAACTAGCTGCAATTGCTAATATACAAATAGGCCCATGGCTAGTCATGGGAGATTTCAATGCAATTACTAGCATTGAAGACAGATGGAATTGCACTTCTGTAGCTGAAGCTGAGGTCAAAGACTTCTGTGAATTTATACAAAAAGTAGGGATGGCTGAGCTCAAAGCAATAGGCATGGACTACACATAGACCAATGGTCATGTGTACACAAATATTTACAGGGCCTTAGTCAACTCAGCTTGGATATGCCAAAGGCCTAGTCTCATGGTCACTATAATGGAACCTGACATTCTATATCACTCACCACTAGCCTTAATACTTGGAAGAAATCCACCAGGCAAGCCTAAGCCCTTCAAATTCTTTAACTATCTAGCTGACCATGAAGACTTCCTACCACTGGTGAAGCAATGCTAGGATGGAGATATGACTGGAACACTGAATGGAGTATGGAAAAATCTACACCTAGTCATCTCCAATTTGAAGCATCTCAACAAAAAGGAGCAGCACAGATATGAAGCAGAAATCAAATATGCCAGAGCCAAGATAGATGAACTACGACAACAGGTGCACACAGGTGCCCAACATCAACTAGTACTGGAATAAGAAAGAAGCATAAAGCAGCAGCTAGAGCTATGGGCAAGGGTGGAAGAAAGTGCACTGAAGCAAAAATTTAGGATAAACCGGCTTTACCTAGGTGATTCCAGTTTAGCATATTTCTTTGCCTCAGTGAGGAACAGACAAGCCCAGAACTACATTAAGTGTCTCCAAACTACCGATTGTACTATGTTATGTGATCCTAAAGATATTGAGCATGAAATTCTCAGCTTCTATAAGCACCTCTTGGGTACTGTAGGAACAACATTACCCTGCATCTAACTGCATCCAACTGGATGCAATGAAGAGAGGACCTACTCTTCAGAGGAGTCAGCAACTTGCACTCATAGCACCTATCACCTCAGAGGAAATACACAGAGCAATGTTGGTCATAGATGAAATGAAGGCTCCAGGTTGTGATGGTCTCTGTGCAGCTTTCTACAGGAAGAGCTAGGAAATTATTGGCCAAGAAATTACCCAAGCAGTACAATAATTCTTTGTAAGTTCTGAAATGCATACTCCTGTTAGCTGCACACTAGTCACCGTAGTTCCTAAGGTGAAAAATCCAAGCACTGTGAAGCAATTCAGACCTATATCTTGCTGCACAGTGCTATACAAAATCATCTCCAAAGTTATGACCAATAAAATGCAAGAAGTCTTAAGTTCTATCATTGACAAAAGTCAATAAGCATTTGTCCCCGGCAAAGTAATCACAGATAATATAATCATGGGACATGAGATCAGAAAAGGCTCTGGTAGGAAGGGAAATTCACCAAGGTGTATGCTTAAAATAGACATGCAGAAAGCATTTGATTCTGTTGAATGACCTTTTTTGGAACAAGTTCTAGAATCCCTGAACTTCCCTAGGATCTTTATTTAATGGATCATGTCTTGTGTCACCACTGTTTCCTATTCTATAGTCATAAATGGTGCACCCTCAAAGCCTTTCCTAGCCAAAAAAGGCCTTAGGCAAGGGGACCCTCTCTCACCCTTCCTATTTGTAATTGTCATGGAATACCTTAGCAGATTGTTGAAGGGGCTGAAGGGGGATCCCAACTTCAAATATCACCCTAGATGCTCAAAGTTGAACCTAATACATCTGGGGTTTGCTGATGACCTCCTCCTCTCTGTAAAGGAGAGATAAAATAAGTACAATGCCTATTCTCATGCTTCACTAAGTTTTCCTAAGCCTCTGGAATGGTAGCTAATCTCTCTAAAAGCTCCATCTATATGGGTGCAATCAATCCTAATAACTAACAAACGATCCTTCAGGCTCTAGGCTTCACTAAAGGCCAACTCCCTTTCAGATACTTGAGTGTGTCCCTCATCTCCAAAAGGCTATCCATTATCAAGTGCTAGCCCTTATTAGAGAAAATGCTAGGAAGAATCACCTCATGGATTTCAAAATTCATATCCTATGCAGGAAGGCTCTTACTAGTCAAAAGTGTACTCTTCTCCATCCAAGTCTTTTGCTCACAACTCTTCATTCTCCCTAAGCAAGTGATTCATCAAGTTGAAACAATATGCAATAGGTTCTTATGGAGTGGAACAAAAGAGAATGGGGAAAAGCTCTAGTGGCATGGGACAAAATATGCCCACCCAATGTTGAATCTTGGAACAAGGCTATTGTCTGTAAACTCTTATGGAACATACACAAAAAGAAGGACAAGCTCTGGGTACAATGGGTTCATGCATACTATATAAAGAACAAGCCACTTGGGGAGATACAGCCCAAACAAGCCTCATGGATAATTCAAAAGGTATTCAAAGCAATGAAGTATTTTGAAGAAGTGGGCATGTCACATCAAGACATCTTATCTTGCCACTCTTTCTCAATCAGTAGCATGTATAAAAAGTTGATGGGAGATCTTCCCAAAGCACTATAGAAAGGACTCATCTGCAGCAACTCAGGAATGACCAAACTGAGCTTCATACTGTACCTAAATTTACTTGGAAGACTTGCAACTAAGGACAGACTAAGGCAATGGGGGCTGAATGTTGATACAATGTGTTCACTCTGTAACTCTGCACCTGAAAGTCTATGCCACCTATTGTTTGAGTGCAGGTTTGCAATAGAAGTATGGGCAAAATATTGACCTAGCAAGGGACACCAAGATAGACCTATGGCTGGGATGAGGAACTGAGAAGAGCCATTACTTATTGTAGAGGCAAATCTACAGCTGCTCAAATATACCGGATGACTTTAGCAGATGCAGTATACCAGTTGTGGAAGGAGAGGAACTACAAAATATTTCAGCATAAGCAGTGCACCAGTACCATCATTGTCAAGCTGATCATCCAAGAGATTTTTGCAAGAGGACACATGAAGCCAAAGATGCAGAGGAAACTCCAGTCACTCAATTTTTACCCTGTATAATCTAGCTAGTTTTAGTAGTATTAGCAGTGCAGATCTACTGTTGGGGTATGTCCAGAGTTGATCTTTTTCTTTACTTGAGCTGTAAAACTTCTTCTTGGTAATGAAATTCCATATTTACTTACCAAAAAAAATCATTTTATTTTTTATAAGAATACGTGTTCCATTATACTATTGCCAAGTATAGGGAGATCGTGAAGGCAACTTACCAATTTGTCCGAACCTAGTTGGATTATAACCCGTCAAATTGAAGCTTAAGAATGTAGGATTATTATTCAAACGTGTGATCATAATCGATACCACACTTCAATTTCCTAGGAAGGGCTTGCTAAGGAAGGCAATTATCAAGAATCGAGAAATGGTGGAAAAAAGCAAATATGTTTTCTAGTCTCTTAATCTCGAGCCTAGGTGCTTGTAGGGGGAGGTGTTGCCACGACATAACGACAAACAGAAGCAAAAACAACGATATGGAATAGATGTACGAATGCTGAGAAAATTCAGCTATAGTGAAAATTAAAGCTACATAGCTAGTCAAACTAAAAATGCGAGAATTTCTGAACAAATCAGTTACTCATAAAATTTTTAGTCACGTTTGGATTGGATTTTAACATGAAAGCGTCACACTATCACGTCATCATTCAGACCTACAAGATGGGATACAGTCTTCATCCCCATAACTAGGCAACTAGTTGATCATAGTCAAGCTTGAGGTGAATTTAGGAGTTTATGCCAAGTCATTAACTTGATTTTGATATTGGATGGTTATATAAAAGGACAATCACATTATAATTAGAAGAATTCTTCAGAATATGCATCCCTCATGTTTATAATTTTTGTAAATTACACCTCTTATTTTTGTACATCACAGTTCTTAGGTGCGGTCCTTTTCTGTAGGTATAAATCACGTCAATCCTTATTTAATGGACTTGGAGGCCTGTTGGCCCACGTGAAACGGGTCAAAAGATAATGGACACAACAAGCTCAAAGGTGCACGTGAACGTCACGAGCAGCGGCCGCTACAACCGGATAGGCGGAGGGCAAACGGGAGCACCACTATAGTTAAGCTTCCTTTAGCTCTACGTTACTCGTATCCAGGGTAATCTTTCTCTAACCACATTATTGTGTGGGCAAAAATACTCCACCTACTATTACGGGGATGCGAGTCCAGCTGGCGCGACTAGACTTATCTTACAAGTCACCGGGTGCAGAGGATATACGCCCGCTCCTGAAGCCAACGACCGTTTAGGCGTCACAGCCATAGAACACAGGGTATACATCCCGCCGCCTAGGGCTTACAGTCTCCTAAATAGGACTTAGCATAGACCACCGTATTGAGTTATTGGCCCATAGCCTTATTAGTCTTTGTATTTTATCTTATTTAGGACTGGGTATCACTACTATAAATATCCCTCCTTACATTGTATTGTACATCAAGCGATTCACCACAGAATCCGGCTACTCTCAAGGAATAAGAATTACTTTACCTTTTCTTGCTTAATTCGTCTTGCTTTATTTATTACTGTTTTCATCATATTTACTTTACTTTTTCCTCCGTAATTACTGTATTGCTTGTGACCCCAACCATAATAAATTGGTTAACCTAGACGTACAATTATAGGCATAAACAGTTTGTCGCCCACCGTGGGGCCCAGGAAATTGTAGGTATTTTACGAAGGAGAAGACACAATCATGTCAAGTCACGACAACAACTCCATATGGGGTGCCGGTAGTGAGATCCAACAGATAATTTATAACTCGGTCAGCATGATTGAAACTGTGAGCAACTATCTAAGATCAAACCTAGTTACCCATCGTCATGGCTAGGATCTTACCAGAATATCACCCCTCATTACAAAACAATACCAGCATTCAAAAAGCTCATTAATACGATCTTCGAGGGGCCCGGGGTCGGAAGCATCGGGACCAAAGCCATCATAGTCTGCGAGGCTCACCAGTAGATGACCAAGAAGCCACGCATCAACACCATTGAGTTCAACGACGAGGACTCACGACGAGCCTGTCACCCTAACTACGACGCTCTAATCATCACCTTGCAGGTACATGACTCTTGAGTCAAGCGTGTATTGGTGGATCCTGGCAGCGCAGTCAACATAATTCATTTGAAGGTTGTTTTTTAGATGGAGATAAAGAATCAAGTAATCCCCAGCCTGTACACTATAACCAGCTTTAATAGCTCCAGCGAGAAGTCTGTGGGAGAGATACTCCTTTAGGTACACCTACCAGGAGCAATACGGCTGACCTCCTTCCATGTAATGACATGTGACCTCACGTATAACATTATCCTTTGGAGGCCCTGGATTTACGAAGTACGTGCAGTTCCATCTACGTTTTATCAAAGCCTGAAGTACCCAACTCCTTGGGGGTGAAAGAAATTCAGGGGGAACAGAAGTTATCTCGGAGTTGTTACATAACTGCAGTGATAGATGCCACCAAAAAGAAACAAAAAATCAGAAGAGGAAGTTGAATAAGTTGCTTGGCCCTGATCTGATCACCAGCGTACTTCTCGGATACGGAGTCCAAGAGGTGACCGGGTCTCGACAGCCGACCAACACACCCTCTGACTCGGAGGAAGAAGACAAGCCAGCCAAAGCCAAAGTCGATGTTCTTGACCCGGGGATCTTCGATGAAGAGATTCCAGATAAGAAATTTTATATGGAGGCTAAGCTCTTAGCCGAAGCTAAGGAAGAATTTGCTAACTTCCTGCGCGCTCGATCGAGCACCTTCACCTGGACACACAGCGACATGTCGGGGATATCAACAAGCGTTATCACACATAATCTGAATGCTTATCCGAACATCAAGCCAGTCAAGCAGAAGAAACGACCGATCAGTCGCAAAAAAGGCCAGGCGGTCTATGAAGAGGTCAAAAAACTATTAAACGACGGTTCCATTTGCGAGGTTCAATACCCCGATTGGTTATCCAATGTCGTGGTAGTCTCCAAGAAAAATGGTAAGTGGAGGATATGATTCGACTTCACAGATCTGAACAAAGCATGCCCGAAAAATTCCTTCCCGCTGCCCAACATCGATTAACTCATCGATTCGACGGCAGGCCACGAAGCCTTGAGTTTTGTGGACGTATACTCAGGGTACAAGCAGATCCTCATGAACCACGATGATCAGGAAAAGACCTCTTTCATTACCGACAGGGGGACTTATTGTTATAGGGTAATGCCTTTTGGACTAAAAAATGCAGGAGCAACTTATCAGAGGTTGGTGAACCTGATGTTCAAGGAGCACATCGACAAGACCATGGAAGTTTATATCGATGACATGTTGGTCTAATCAGAATTCGCCAAAGATCACATCAGCCATCTAAAGATAGCATTTGATGTCTTGGACAAATTTGGAATGAAGCTCAACCCCGAGAAGTGTGCCTTCAGCGTATCCTCTAGGATGTTCTTTGGGTTTATAGTTTCCAACAGGGACATAGAAGTAAATCCCGTGAAGATCGAATCAATCGAGGCGACACCGGAAGTCCTGAAATGCGAAGTTGATGTTAAAAGGCTTAACGGCCAAATTGTAGCACTCAGCCGGTTCATCTCACAATTGTCAGAGAAGTGTCACCAGTTTTTCAATGTCCTGAAAAAGAATAAAAGCTTTGAATAAAAGCAATATCTGGAAAATACCCCGTTGCTTACAAAGCCACGCGAGGGAGAACTGTTATTGTTGTACGTAGCAGTGTCCGAAGTTGCCGTTAGCGCTGTCCTGGTATGAGAAGAGAAGGGGGTTTAGTCCTCAGTCTATTACGTCAGCAAGTCCTTTTTAGACGCGGAAACTAGGTATCAACACATGGAGAAGCTCGCACTGACTTTAGTCATGGCAGCGAGGAAGGTGCGGCCATATTTTTAGTTTCACACCATTGTCGTGGTTTCCTCTTTTTTCTTATGGACTATTCTTCACAAACCCGAGCTGTCAGATAGGCTGGCAAACTAGGTCATCAAACTTGGCGAATATGACGTCATTTATCAGCCACGTACGGCTATCAAATCATAGGTACTAGAGGACTTTATAGCTGACTTCAGTACCGATTTGATGACGGGAGCTGAGGTAGAACGCGGGATGATGGAGGGTATTACCCCTGGAGAATGAGTGATCCACACCGACGAGGCCTTGAATGTAAAAGGGGCCGAGCTTGGTATAGTGATCAAATCCCTACGAAAAACGTGTTCAGGAAAGCTGTCAGCTGCTCCCAAATGACGAACAACGAGGCAGAATATGAAGTAGTAATTCAAGCCTTAGAATTAACTTACATATTGGGGGCCAGGGAAATCAGTATCAATTGCGACTCCCAGCTCGTTATCAATCAGGTAACTAGAGCTTATACCGCCAAGGTCGCCCGCATGCAAGAGTACTTGGCCAGAGTAAAAAAATGTCTGAAGAATTTTAAAAAATGGAAGATTAATCAAATACCGTAAGAAGAAAACGTAGAGGCTGATGCCCTAGCCAATCTAGTAGCCACTGCAGACTTAAACGCATACAGACATGTTTCCACCATTGAGCTAACGTACTCAGACACACGCGTCACGAGGTCAACACAGTGGGATCATCGTGGGACTGGAGGAACCAGATCATTGAGTACCTGGACAAAGGAGTACTCTCGACAGACAGAAAGGAGAGCAGAAGGTTGAGAGCCCAAGCGACTCGCTATGTTTTAATTAATGGCGAGTTGTATCACCGAATGTTTAGTGGACCTCTGGCTAAATGTTTGGGACCCTCTCAAGTGGATTACGCGCTCAGGGAAATCCACAAGGGACAATTTGGAAATCACTCCAGTGGGGCGATCTCTAGCTCATAAGTTAATCAGCATGGGCTGTTTCTTGCCCCGAATGGAAGATGACGCGAGCAAGTTTGCCCGGGCGTGTGATAGCTGCCAAAGATTCTTCCACGTACTTCATCAGCCGACAGAGTTATTACACTCTGTAATAGCCTTTGGCCTTTCATGAAGTGGGGAATAGACATCGTAGGGCCCATACCTGAAGCGCCCGATGGTGTCAAGTTCTTGCTTATCATGACAGACTACTTCACCAAATGGGTCGAGGCGGCAGCCTACGCTCGAATTTGGGATCAGGAAGTCATAGAGTTTATCTGGAAAACATTATGTATCGATTTGGCATCCCAGCAGAAATCACTTGCGACAACAGTCCTCAGTTTATAGACGAAAAAATCACTGCTTTTCTGAAGAAATGGAAAATCAAGAGAATAACCTCTACTCTCAATCACCCTTTGGCTAATGGTCAAGCTGAATCTTCAAACAAGATAATAGTGGAGAATGTGAATAAGCGACTTAAGGAATCTAAGGAAAAGTGGCCGGAAAAACTGCCCGGAGTCCTGTGGGCCTGCCAAACTACATCCAAAACCAGCACCGGAGAGATGCTATTTTCACTGACATATGGAACATAAGTAATGATTCCGTTAGAAATTGGAGAATCCAGCTTACGGAGGTCATTCGCTGCGGAAGAACCTAACAAAGAAGCATTGAAGGTTTTCCTTGATACTTTGGATGAGCAGTGAGAAATAGCGGCCATATGCCTTGTGACCCAGAAGCAACGGGTGGAGCAGTATTATAACGCGAGGGCCAATCCACGATCCTTCAACATTGGGGACCTGGTCCTCCGCAAAGTCACTCAGGACACCAAGCAGGCCAACGCAGGTAAGCTCGCCCCGAATTGGGAAGGGCCTTACAAAGTTCGAGGCATAGTTGGGAAAGATGCGTATGTTCTTAAAGACATGGAAGGAACAACCATTCCAAATAACTGGAACATCACATGGCTTAAAAAGTACTACTCCTGAAAGGCTCAGTTAAACCCATATACTCGAGACATGTATTTTCCCTCTTCATGCTTTCTTCTATTATCATTATATACAACGGGACACAGCCCCATTTTTTAATGTTTGCAAGGCTCCGCGCGCTTTTCATCAATAAAACTACTATTTTTAGTCCAGTTTGACTTACTTATTCAGATCCATCTATGATCCAACTATTCATAGCCCCAGCCAGACCTAAATTAAAGTAATACACTCGCTTTTCACTACGGAAAGTAGGGTACACTACTTGCTTAGAGCTAGACCAAATCTAGCTCAGCCACCAGGCATTGTTCATGGGTTGAACTCGTTAATTAAACAAAAGGCACCTACACGCCGACGGGGACGCTTGTCCGTGTAGTGCCAGAAAGTCTTAATTACTCGAGTAACTAAGCAGAGACATTCGAAGTCGAACGCAAAAGTGCATGTTATCACACGGGCTTAAGCCATCCGATTGTGGGCGCAAATAGCCATCTCCTACAGATGCAACATAGCCGCCAAACATTGCTGCACAACGGACGTAATTGCCCAAAGCAGGCTCACTGATAAACGTTCGAAATGATAGGACATTCAGGACGACTTGAAGCCATCTAATCTTTAGGTGCATGAAACATTCTACTTTGTAACACATTACACAACATGTAATTATACAAGTACGTACAAAATTATTGATGAACAATCATTTCATTAATAACACACAGCCAGTAAGCTCATAATATACAATTAGTTACTCCTAAATACAACATTTGTTCATTACAATTGTAGAAGAGAAATGGAAAGAGAAGACTAAATTTGCAGGTTCCTTCAAATTTGCACGACCGAAGACTCTTCATCTAGATTGTAGCTTTTGCATCGAAGTCTCTCCCGGCAACAAGAAGGCGAAATTCCTAAGTTGATACCCAAACAGCAACATCTTTGTGACGATGCGCCATAGGGGGGAATTAGCCTAACTGAGGAATCCCTCGGTAGAAAGGCGGAGGCAGTGTAATACGCATCAAAAACTTCACTTGGAGAGACTCCAATAAGAAACCCCCGTGAATCTCGGAAATGCCTTATACTCCCTCTTCCAAGAATGATTGGAAGCTAATGCAAACTCCAAAACCGTGGAACAGGCCAGAGCTATATAGCCACCCTTAATGTTGTTGGTATGGAGAATGCTCTCGGATGTAACTACTCGAAGAAGAAGAGGATATCCTAGGGACACACTCCTCGTGCAGAAGAAGTTGCTTTCGGGTTATGTTTCCGTGCAATTAGAAGATGAACGACTACAAGAAGCCTGAATAGGATGCCATTCCTCTGTTGTCGTGTGCCACATGACAAGAATAATGTCACATCAATCATCACGTGTGAAGACAGATATATCGAAATCAACGTGTCGGCCACTATAAGGTCATTTCGAAGAACATCAACATTAGAATCCAGGTCAAATTTCATGACTTGGGGGACTCCATTCGCTCCTTTGCTGATGAAGAAAGAATAGAAGGGGACTATAGATGAGTTTCCTCTTACTGTTTCCTCATGCATCATTAATTCAGAACGAAGAAGACTTTTTGGGAATATCAAACCAGGATCGAAGGAAAACATTTTTGAAAGAAAAAAAGTTCCTCACTATCATAAGAAATTGTTGAAGAAGTGAAGTATTTTTATGAAGAGGAGTTTGTCATTTTTGCACTGTCATGAAGTCTCTCTTTATAGGCCTAAAATAGATAAGGATAATATGTGAAATGAACAGATGTCACTATTGCTGAAGATATGAAACGATTCAGAGCAGTTAATATCAGTTCTTGGAAAGGTGCATGGAATTGGTATCAACCAATCAATGAACGCACGCAGAGTTTTCAAAGAAATCAATGTCTTTCTTGGTCAAAGAGACTGTGAGTCTCAAGGAGTCAGTGAGATATCTTTTCACATCCATGCCGCTTTCACTTCCTGACTGCTTGTGTCAGGACTCAGAAAGTTAGGGGTCTGACTGTGTGGGCAAAAATACGCCACCTACTATTACGGGGATACGAGTCAAGCTCGCGAGAATATACTTATCTTACAAGTCACCGGGAGCAGAGGATACACACCCGTTTCTAAAGCCAACGACCGTTTAGGCGGCACGACCATAGGACGCAGGATATACATCCAGCCGCCTAGGGTTTACAGTCTCCTAGTTAGAGTTTAGTATATACCACCGCTTGAGTATAGGCCCATAGCCTTATTAGTCTTTGTATTTTACCTTATTTAGGACTTGGTATCACTACTATAAATATCCCTCCTTACATTGTATTGTACATCGAGCGATTCACCACAGAATCTGGCTACTCTCAAGGAATAAGAATTACTTTACCTTTTCTTGCTTAATTCGTCTTGCTTTATTTATTATTGTTTTCATCGTATTTACTTACTTTTTCTGTCGTAATTACTATATTTCTTGTGACCCCAATCATAATTAATTTTTTAAACCTAGACGTGTAATTTTAGGCATAAACAATTATGTAATCGGCCATAGGCTCAACGATTAAAGTTACAATAGAATTGGAATTGGGGACCCAAGTATGATGGCACCAGGGATTCCAAAAATCATGTAGCTACTAGTTGACAGGAGTTAAGAGCAACGATCTCACCAAGGAAGACAGTCTGTACTGGCAAAGAAATTTGGCGCCAGCCTGACTAAGGGAACCTTGATCTGGTACACTCAACTGCACGAAGAGTCTATCGAGTTATTTGCCCAAGTGCAAGACTTGTTTGTGAAAGCGCACTCTGGGGCTCAGAAGCGGGAGAAGAGGCTGGAAGATATCTTTGAGATCAAGTAGCGAGATGGCGAGTTGCTGAAAGATTGCTTGGAACTGTTCCAAAAGGAACACATGACGCTCTCGCCTGTTCTGAAAAGTATAACGGTAGTGACCTTCGCCAAGAGCTTGAACCCCAAGGGCTCATCGGCCATTGGGAAGATGCAGAGGAGCCTGCAAGAGCACTCGGCAAAGACATGGAACAAAGTATACCATCATTACTGCCATAGGCTCAGTATTGAGGCTGATTCAGTAAGATCATCTGAAAAGAATGAAAATAGGAGCCGAAAGGGCCGCCCAACCAGAGATGAATGGTCTGGAGATCGAAGAACAAGAAGTAGAAGAGAGTGTTGCTCAAACATACAAAGGCTGATGGATGGGCACGATGATGCCCAAAGGACCAGCTCGCACGAAGTAGAGACTCTTCATACTTTGGGAAAGAGCTCGAGTTAAGAGGTTCTAGAACCTTGGCGTTCGCGTTAATGTGGTCGAGTTCGTGAAGAACCACCTCAAAGGGACACAGTTCTATTGGCCCAAGGATATGAGAGTAGATGCAGGCAGAAGAGACCCGTCGATTTATTGTAAATTCCACTGAGACCATGGCCATGATATAGCTAACTGAAGCTAACTGACATGCCTTGATACTCGAGGTGGCTTATCTCCTCAGAAAGGGATATCTCAAAGAGCTATTATCAGATTATGAACGTAAACGTACGCGACAAACAGTGATGCAGCAGCCCCCATAACCGCCAGAGGCCAAAAGATCCATCAACGTGATGATCGGAGGACCAGTAACTAAATATAAGATAGTCGGTGACGTGATGGTTTGCGAAACTAGCAAAGATGGCAAGAATGTGGTCCATGATGTGGTCTTTCTCGAGGATAGGGATGCTAACAATTTCCTTTTTCCACTCTATGACGCCTTGGTCGTCACCTTAAGGATCGGGGAGTCGGAGGTTAAATGCGTCCTTGTTGATGTTGCGAGCACTGTGAAAGTCATTAGGTGGGAAATAGTGCAAGCTATGAAGATCACAGACCAGATAGTCCCGAGCTCATATACATTGTCAAGCTTCAACAACTCTGGTGAGAGGTCAGTCGGTCGGATCATCCTACCGGTCTATGCGCTCGAAGTGGTCAAACCCACGTCCTTCCAACTGATGATGGGTTGCATCCTATATAACATCATTATGGAGAGGCCTTAGATGCACGAGATGGGAGCCATTTCGTTAACCCTTCGTCAGATGGTTAAGTACAGGACTAAATGGGGGATAAAGAAGATCCGAGGAGAACAATAGACTTCGGAGGAGTGCTACGCAACAACCATTGCAAGAGACTGAAGCAAAGAAGCTGGAAGAGGCGAACCTCGCAAGACAAGGGGTTTCTCCCACGACCCCGGTATAAGAGAGTCATTTTACAACTGACCGGGATGCTGGAGGGAGGGGGGACAAGAACGAGTAGCTAATAGTTTTGGAAATGATGTCTCTTAGTTCACTTTTTATTGATAAGTTTATTTATAGTCGCTTACGGGTCTAACGTCCTCTTTTTCTTTCAGACCCAATGTACCATTATGTTTTTGGACCCATCGTCCATATTTTTAATAAAACTACTATTTTTATTTAGTAATTTTTCACATTTAGTCATCCTAACTAGCCTCCGGGCCACATCATACATCGAATTTGTCAATTCAACTAGCCTCTTGGTGAAATCGTGTATTCAAATTGTCAATTAAAATAAAACACCTAAGAGAAAAAGGAATGCCTTTTCACATAGTGTCAGAAAGACTTGTGCACTAGATTGGACAAGAAAAAGACGCTCTCCGTGGGCACAAAGACGCTCCCAACGAGCGCACACTTATTCCAGAAATAATTAAAAATAACTTGAGGATAAGAACAAAACTTTCTAAGGAAAATAATAAAGCTTAAACGAAAAAAACATCGAACAAAATGATTATTTACATATAAAGCCCGAAGGTTGCAAATTACACAAAAGAAAAATGGGGGCAAGGACTATCGAAGACTAGCCTTAGCTAGGAGGAACCATTTGAAACGCCGACACCGGGGGATCTAAGTTTAGGTCTGAGGTCCGCGTCCGAGGTCTTCACCTGGGAAGAGGTTCTTTCCGCAGCTGGAGTCAAACTTCCTTCTTTAGCAGCACCTCCAGACGTGTCACCCTCTTCTCTGATTTGACCCCGGGGGGATCTCCATCATCACCACCCCAATTAAGTAGATCGCCCTCAAACGAGTAGCTTAGCCATGCCTTCAGCTGCATCTCTCTCCCGCACAGACAACTAAAGCTCCTTGATTCACTCGGCCTGCTCACACCTCACCACATTTGTCTGCTTAATGAGCCCGTCAGCATAAATTTAGCTTTTGCGGAACTCAGAACTTAAGACTTTGATCTAGGCATGCCCTTTTTTCTTCTCTTGTTCCAATAGGCGCAAACTCTCCACGGTGGCCAGAATAATATTATTCTCTTCACAGGGGCACTTTTCCTCCTCTATGTAGTCAAAAACCCGGCACAAAGCTTTCATTTTGAAAAGCAACACCTAACGAAGCAAGAAGAGACATTTATGAGAAAAATAAACGTAACAAGCATTTTGAAGATGGGAAGAGCTGGGCAAAATGTTTACCTTCTTGTGAAAGCGAGCCATGCTGCCTAGCAACCCATCGAGAGTAAGTCCACTGAAGTTTTTTGTCTCCGCTGGTCCTACCAGATCCTGAAGGGCTACGATGACTTCAGTAGGCCTACGAAATACATTGGCTCCATTAGGAATAGGCATAAAGATCTCACGACCCTTCCCGTTAACGAGAGCAACTTCCTCTGAGGTATCAACATCTTTAGTGGTAGTAGTAACTTCGCCCTCAATGGCCATGGAGCTTCTACTGAATTTCCCCAAACTATGCCTGAAGAAGGAACTCGAGGAAGCAGTAGGCGAATATTTTAAAGTTGAAGAAAAGGCAGCAATTATGATAACTGAACACTTAGAAAACAAATAAATGGAGTTGAAACAACGACTCACCTACATTAGTAGTGGGAGTAGTAGGATTGATGGTCTCTTCACTGCCAGTCTCCTATTCGGCTTCAGATCTGGAATCAATAACAACGTGCCTCAATTTTCATGAAATGGAAGTAGCCGTCAGAGTTATGGCAGCACTAGATGAAGCTTTTAGCGGGGGGACTCTAGCAGTCCTCACTTCAGCAAACAGGGGCATTCAGCAGTCTGATGGGGTGGAAGAAGTTGCACTCGAAGGCCTTCGAGTACTTCCATTGCCAAAAGCGCTGGAGCTGATAATTTTATTGGAGAGCCTATAACAGCCGCTTCACATCAGCCATCTTTTTCTTGGCTAGGCTACATGGCCGGAAAAAAGACCTGCCACACAGGGATAGATTCCTATAGGAGCACAAAAAATTAGACTAGATGAACATAAGATAGGGAAGTGAGGTTAAAAGGGGGCAATGGGGTATCATGGTTTTTCGACTTTAAATCTTTCTCAGCAACCATAGCTCTAAATGTCGTCATGTCAGCAGAATTACTAGTAAGGATCCTTGTGACCCACTCAACTAGTTTGGCGTGACAGAAAGAAATGTCAATTAGTCTAGTCACTGTAAGATGGCTAATAAATTGACAAAATTTAATGAACGACGCGTGCAAATCAAAGGAAGCAGGATTGTAGGGGCTTACATCTATTATTAAAAACTTCTTGGAGCGGATCGACACCAGGCCTCATGAGTGCCAAAGTTCTCAAGATAACGTAATGGTAGATCCAACCATGGTCGACGACCACTGTCTCCACTGTCAGTGACAATGGCCTTCTGTTCCCGGCGGTCAAATTTAATGATACTATCATGAAAGAATGTGAGGAAATATAAAGCAAGAAAATATAAGAAAATAAATGAAACAACAGGCCTATTGGCCTAAAAGTCCAGGGTCGAGATAAGCCACCATGCATGCGGTCCCACTTGAGCCAAATAAATATTGGGTTGCCGACACATCTTCTCTACGATAGGATGTACTAGCTGACCAAGACCAAATGTGAAAGGGTAGGTCTACACGAAGGAGAAACCATCGCAATGGGAATTGCTCTCTTCGTCTTCGGATAGGTGGAGGACTTTGGAGTGCATTGTGTCTTTACTAGGGAAATTACTTCAATTGTAATGTCGGTAGAAATCACACTAATGGAAATGCTGTGAGTTCCTCTTTGTCCTTTAGTTTTCTCCTGGATTAAGTCGTCCATGTTATAAACGGAGTCTACGGGCAAATACTATTCTAGGTTGAAGTTGGTGGGAAGAAAGTTGACGTGAGCAACCATCGAGGAAGATGAAGTTTTGGAGACGCTAAGACAAAAGGTTTTGTTGAATACACGTAGTTCATTGAAAAGAATTCTGAAGAACACAGAAAAATGGACAAGAATGGATATTCCAGCTATATTATGGAGGGGCATGGTAATGATGCCAGATGTGAAAAGCCACGCCTACCGTGAGATTTGAAGAGAATGTCATAATGACCTCGGGGAGACGCGAGAGAAAATAAACTGTCAGATGCAGACACATGGATGAACTTGAGTGTGAAGCGACAGTCATGCACTCGGAGCGGAATAGTCCTTGCAGGTTACAGCTAGCTCTTTGCTAGCACGTCACTTCGCTTCTTGAGCGCGGGCGTCGACAGTTAGAAAGTAGGAGAAATATTTGTGTGGGTATAAATTATGTCATTCTTATTTAACAGACTCAGAGGCCCGTTAACCCACACAGAATGGGTCCGAAGATAATGGACACATCAGGCTCAAAGGTGAACATCAACGTTATAGGTAGCGGGCAGTCCAAACGGACGCACCACTATTGCTAAGCCGCCTTTAGCTCTATGTTACTCTTATCTAGGGTAGTGTTTAGCTAACCGCCTTATATAATGGGCCATGGGCTCAATGATTGGAGTTACATTAAAACTGGAATTGAGTTAAAGTTTAGCCTATAAATACTTCAATCACCCATTGTAATATTCATCCAAGCTATACACCGCTAACCCTACTCTTGTTTTCTTCGATATTTCATCATTCTCTGTAACCCTAAATACAAGTTTAACTTTTTTTTCTACGGCACAAGTCTTAAGCGAAATACCTTTTACAAACCTTGCATGAATGCGTGATGCTTTTTGTACTAGGCTACCTTTTTTATTTTATTCAACAAATTGTACCCTAATCTCCTCTCAATCTATACTTCTTGCATATAAAATAAACTAAAAATTAGCAAATTTACTATTTTGCTCTTATAAAAAATTTATAAAGGAGAGTTTTAGTAATTTTGCAAGAAATTAGAGTTCAAATTCGTTAAAAAGAATATGATAAGATGTAAATCACAAAAGAATGCAAACTTCGAGAATGCAAATTGCAAAGAACTCTGAATTGGGAAGCATGAAAAACTCTTAGCTTGACAAGTGAAGGTTGCTCAGATGGTAAGCATCCTTCATTTACATTCAAGAGGTTGTGCGTTGGAGTCACAGTAGGAACAAAAAGTGGGAGGGCAACTAGTTGTTTCGAGGGAGGGAAAAAGAGATGGAGTTTTATAAAAAACTCTTAACTTTATTGGAGATATATTTTATCCCCCTCTTTTCTATTACTCAGCTCCTTAAATCGACAACACTCTTTATTTGCTGACAAAATTCATTGGCAAATTCGGGTTGCCGCCAATGGTAGTTGACATAAGTTTCTAGGAAAGAAAGACAATTGGTCCCAAAAGAGTATTGACTTTAGTTTTCAGTAGAGAAAATGACTTGTTACCCACAATTGCTCGAAGAAATGTAAGTTTGGGGGCTTACGCAACAAGGAAATTAATTACTCCTCATCGTTTTACTTTCTTAACTTGTCAATGTTACTTGAACCCAAGTTAATCAGATTAATTAGTACTAAATCTTGAATGCCTGATGCACCAAGAAAACAAATCATTGTATTCATTGTTGTCTTGAACTTGGTTGATCAGATTGCCTGGCCCGAAAAGCTGCATGCTGTGCAACCCAAAAAAAGTGAGATTCTGCATTGCAACTCAGGAGAGAAGAATCAGTAGGACAGGTACATGACTAACAAAATTGTTCTGCTTTCACGTCAAGGGTTGTGTATGCGTACTCCCTCCGGTCCATGTTAATTAATATTTTTGGTTGTTTTTACGTATATTAAGAAATCAACTACTCCTACTAATTAAGGAGGCTATTTCCTGTATTAAGCTTTATCTCTTTCAAGTTTACTCGTAAATTTTTAAAAGAGTTTTTAAAAATGTGTTTAGATCATTTATTAACAAGGGTAAATTTAAAAAGAATAATTTAATAACTTCTTAATATTTGAACAAATCAACTATTTTAGACAAAAAAAGTTAAAAATCAAATAAAATGAAACGAAGGAGTACCAAAGACATGTCAAATACAAACATATTTTTCCTTAGTTGTAGGGGTTAGTACTCTATTATTGGTGCCAATCGATGAAGTCTCTCTTGATAGTCTTGTTTAAAAGGAATGAATAGAAGTAATGTACACCCTCTGTCCATTTTTACTTGTTACTTTTATAAAAAATTTTATTTTTCATTTTATACTTTTAGAAAATAAAGAGATATTAATAATATTCTTCCAATTTTAGCTATATATCATTAAATAACTACTCCCTTCATCCTAAATTAGTTGACACTTTATCAATAATCATTTGTTCCAAATTAGTTGACACTTTATAATTTCAACACTCTTTTTGTCAATTCTTTCCAACTAAACCCTTATAATTAAAAAAATTCTCAAAAAAAAAAGTTAATAGTCAAATATTAAATAGGAATAATATAGTAAAATATACATCATATTTAATAATTTTCTTAATGGGCGTGAACAAGCTCAATGTGTCAACTTTAATAGGACGAATGAAATATTTCTCAAATTATTATCAAATTTATATTTTCAACGCATAATAAATACAAATAAGTTAATAAAATATCAAATTTATTTATAATTTTCTGGATAGAGGGACATCTTCCCCAAATGAATTGGGATTAGCCAAGAGAGTAATTGATTATACTTGTTTACCACGGAGTCTTATCATCATTCTCATCAATGTAGTGATGTCAATTTTAGTACATGGCCAGATTACGACACGAGGCTATTAGTAGAAAAAGAAAAACCGCCATTCAATTAGCTTATGTGGGGACATATTGATCATTGGAAACGATTTTTCCCAATATCAAATCAATAAGTAGGTGAGGCACGAGTATGAATAAGCCTTTTGGGTAGGGTTTGATCGGGTACGAAGTTTGAATAAGCTATAAATATTTATTTAATTATAAATGATATAATTAAGGCAAACAATTATTGTTCAAAATTAAATTCTATTTAAAATAAACAACCATATTCTCTTTGGGTCAAAAGAAAAGTGTATCACGCCAAATGGGATAGATAGCAAATTATTCCCTCCGTTCTACAATGAATGACATGTTTTCGATTTTGAGAGTCAAGCAAATTTAACTTTGACCATAATATTTTCATATGTCTTTTAAATATTTTGAATTATTAATTATTATGACTTATAGTATTTTTTATGTAGTTTCTAAATATATAAATGTCGTTCCAAAAAACTTAAAGATTATATGTTTAAATTCACGCTTAAAATGAATTCGTTTGACTCTCAAAATTCGAAATATGTCATCTATTTTGAAATAGAGGGAGTATAAATAAACAAAAAACTGAAAAAATGAAACTTCTCTTTTTTCTTGACTGTCACATTTCACCAAGGAAAACTCAGTCCTCTTGTTGGGGGACTAGAGAATTTAAAGATACGTAATCAATAAAGGTTGTATGGGGTCCCTTATTAAATATGGAAAGCGTCCAAGTTTTTCTCCAATAGAGCACAAGTCTACTAGGCCCACTCTTCTGTTTTGCCGACGTACTGTCCCAGAGTATATACGTACCTCCACCCCGTACCCCCCACCGTAAAGTTATCTGTAATGAAGTTTGAGTAAAATGCTAATGTAAATAAAAGCTTAAAGATTATCACTGCTATGAGCTGTACAAATCAAACCGGCAAATCAAACCAAACCGACAAATCAAATCGAACCGAAAAAAAAAATCGACTATGGATTGGTTTGACTTGGTTTGGTGTTGGCGAAAAAAAACCGACATATCAGGTTTGGTTTTGTGTTACCCATAAAAAAACCGAACCGAAACCAAACCGAACCGACATCACATATATGTTACTTTTAAATTTTTATATGTATAAAATTCATTCATTGAAAAGTATTGTCTAAATATCTTAGTAGCTTTTCTTAGTTATGTACTTATGTTATAAACTTACGATTTACAACACACATCTACATGAGCTAATTTTAATAAGAATGAGTGATAGGCTTATGACCCATAAAGAAAAGCCCTCCAGAAAGTAATACGAGAACCCAAATTAAGTGCAAAAATAAAAAACCTAATTAGTAAAAATAATTTTCTAAGAACAAAAGAATTTGGCGCTCAAACATTTGAGGTGCTATTATTATTTTTTTAACCGGTAAATATTTTTTTCTTTTGTTATACATGTGCATCTGAATGGGGTATATTGTACGTCTCTAAATCTATATTTGGAACATCTGATTAAGAGTGTCATTTCTTGTAGGACTCTACAGTTACCTATTAAAGAAAAAGGAGAAAGTCTTGAACTCTATGTATCCAGCGCAATTTTAATATGAACTAACTTGGTTTAACTTATCTTCTTTTGTACAATTGGATACGAGCTTTTTATCTGTACTTTTAAAGGAGAGAAAGCACCACACATTTGTTGTTAACAAATAAAACCCGAATAAACCGAATAAACCGAATAAAACCGACATTAGAAAACCCGACTTTGGTTGGTTTGGTTTGGTTTGGTTAAAGATTTTAAAAAATCGAAATTATTGGTTTGGTTTGATAAATGAAAAAATCGAACCAACCCGACATATGTTCACCCCTAATCACTACAGAGAGTAAATTCACCTACTATTTAGGGATTTACACATGCTGATCCAACTTAGACACCAAAGCAACACAACATAAATAGAGGAATTTTCTCCAAAAATAGGACTTCAACAAAGAAATTCCAAAGGAAAAACTATACTTTTAATTGGCATAGCACATTATCTATTTTTGAAATAAAGGCTCTCCTTCAAAAAAAAAAAATCCTAGTTGCCACTTCCATGCTCCCGCGCCACTGATCCGCTGGCGACCACCCCCGCCATCGGAAATTTTTATTTCTTCACCAGAGTTACATTTTATCGGTTTTGTCTGTACCACTGCTTTGGACAAATTTATACACAGAAATCTACTATAAATATAAATTAAATATAAATATACACAATTAAATGCGTATACAACGAGGGAAATACAAAAAAACACAAAAACCTAAAAATTTATACAAACATCTATTATAATACACAAATCTGAAAATTTATACAACCTTATTCATTGTACTTACACACATATATAGATTTAAATAAGTTTATATACGTTTACAGAAGTGTATAAATGTATAAATATGTATAAAATTATATAAACACGTACGAAAAATCGTATACAGTATTTTGAGCAGCTTTACATAAAAAACTTAACAAAAATACCATATCTATACAGATTTTTACAAGAAAAAAATACCAGACCTAAACAATTAAAAAATTCAACAAAATACTAGTATATTTTGCCTAATTTTTTGAAAAAAGTGAAAAAGAACATGATAAACAAACACTCACCAGAGCTTTGACTGATATTTGAGGTCCACGGACAAAGTCAAGTTTTAAAGCTTAGAGGTTTAGGTTCTAATCCTCATATTAAATAAATTTTCTAAGAGAAATACACGATTTGGATCCAAATTTTAATCAAAATTCAAAGTCGATGTAAATTTATAAAGGGATTTTTACTAACCCACAAGAATTACCAAATAAAACCCTAGGCGTCAACCCTAACCTCTCTTCTCCTTCCCCTCTCCTTCAAAGAAAAAGCCCTAGCACCCCATTCCTCCCTTGCCACTCCGCCTCCTCACCGACCTCTTCCACCGCATATTCTCCAATGCCACTCTTCCTAGCCGCCGCCACAGTCAGTAACAAGACGTACAGTAAAAAAGCCTGGTGAGTGTTTGAGCTAACTAGCAATTGTTTGTATTAAAGCCTAAAAGTAACAAGACGTACAGTAAAAAAATTTGGACAATAGTAAAGAGACAAAAAGTAAGTGTGTTGTGATGTATTTCTGGATGCATTTCCTTGATTACATAGCACCTATCGATAGTTTACAAGGATGAAAGAATAATAAATACACTTAATGACCATTATGACACGTTCAATCGTGGTCAGACCATGATCTCCCTCTTAAATGCCTGCATAACGGTCGATAGTTACAAAAGGCGAAACTCTATCCACCGAAAAATGAACCTTCACCGAGGGGTAAACTGCACACCTCGTGATGGTTATCCTTTAGTCACCCCGAGCAGTAACTTGTAGCCATGACTCATTCTCGCCCGAGGCATCTAACCTCGGGATCATAATAAAATTCTTCGAGGGGTAGTCTTCAGACCATTCAACCAATCCACGCCTCAAGCTCTAGCGCTGAGGCTCGGTAAATTTTCACCCAATACAGATAGTCCCTCCACCCCTCAGGTAATTGTCAGGATTTTCTGACGGGTGAAATAAATTCGGCGGAAAAGCAACGTGGCAAATTATGTACCAAGGAATTTGAAAAGGTAACCGTCTCTTCAACATTACATTTACTACACACGGTGTCTTCTGAGCGATCGTGACCCTTTGTTTTACCTTCCCAACGTAAAAGTAATAATGACAACTTTTGGGGTACCTGAGCAATCTTTCCCCTATAAATTAACCAACTTGTCCACCATTTTCATTGTTTCTTAATCCTTTGATCTACAGTAAAAAATTGCTGCAACTTCTACTTCCTTTTTACAAAACTTTCCACCATGTCTTCTACTCACTCTACTCAAAATTCTTCTGGATCATCAGAAGAAAGGACTACTGACGATAACGCCACAGTAATGGGTGGTGAGTTGGCAAACGTACCTATGCCATTGAAAGTTACTTTGCCAGAGGAAGGCGATAATGAGGCCACTTCTGACCGTCATAATACCACCAATCAAGAGGGGGTATCAGTTGAAGACGATGGAGCTGCGACTGAAGAAGTCGCTAATGATGGAAATGTTGAAGCAGAAGCCACAGAAGCTTCAAAACCCAAGAAGAAATCTTTCACCGGAGAACTTAAACCCCATCAATTGATCCCCTCAAAGTATGACCCCGTTAATGATTTCATATTGCAAAAACAAATGGCCTCCGACCTTGAGAAGAACAGGAATGTGCCCGTTTAGCTTTCAGCGAGCCTAATTATAGAAGCTCACAAAGATCTGGTTTGGGAAGATTGCAACTGGGGCCCCGAGGTCCAACCGTTGCTCCTGAACCAGAGAGTCGCACTTGAGATAGAGTCGTTGGGTTTTCCTTTATTTATACTTATCCCTCTACGATATGCTTTACCCTTCTAATTCATCTTATAGTTGACACCTTCTGCGATCCTACAAGTTGCTCTTGGCTCAACTGGGTCCCGGCATTTGGAGGGTTATTTAATGCCTTGACTTCTTAAGTCAACAAGCTAAAGTCCCTTTTACTTTTGACCATTTGATTTCCATTTTTACCGCACCATGCACGAGGATGGAGTTGTTCAGTTGAGCAAACGAGGCAAGTTTTCTTTAATCACAAAGGGTGATGATACCGAGGACCGTGGCTGGTGTGATCGGTTCGTTCTCATCCCCACCACTCTTATTTTTACCGAGGCTGGGTTCCTCGAGGCGTGGAACAGAACTCGTAAGTGGCCGAGCTCCGACTTCTCCATTTTCATTTTTACAATTCCTTGAACTTTAATCATCCTTTTGTGTTTTCAGCGGAAAAACTTCCAATCAACCTTCCAAAGGGTTTGACTGCCTGGGTCCAGGCGATTATTGATGCCAAGCCGAGGCCAGAGAGATCGTGGATGATCTTGGCAGCGTTGGATGAGAACCAATGGTCGTGCAAACGACACGGTAAGTATGCATCATGCTCTTCCCTTCTTAACTTGAAGACTTGTCCTTACTCTACCTCCTTCTGTTGCACGCTTCCCCAATAGGGTAGCTACTGAGCGGGAGGAAGAAGAAAAGAAAGAGAAAAAGAAGGATAAAAAGAAGACGAAGAAAAAGAAGAAGGAAGAGAAGAAGGAAGTGGACATCCCCGAGGCTGGGGATAGTTTGAAAGACTTGGAGGACTCGATTGAGGTCCTCTCCAAAGCCAAGACTTCAAAGAAGTCACCTAGTCGCAAGGCTTCGAAAGATTCGAATCCTCGGCTTAATTGGTTATTTCATCTCTTCTTTACTTTTTCTTTAAATAACTCCCTCATCTGTTCAGATTCAAGGAAAATGAAGGAAGCAACAACTAACCCTTCCAAAGAAAAACGTCCTCGGGTCGAATCACCTGAGGCTCCTTGGTGTGGCCAGGTTGACAAACCTGTGGATGACGATGCTCATAAATAAGTCGAAGTGGCTAACCTTGAAAAAAATCGAGCCGCTGAAAAGGCTATGGGCAAAGCCAAGGTAGCTAAAATCCTTTCCGCAGAGGAGAGGGCAACTACTGATCCTGCCCGAGATGAAGAGAGGGAAGCTGATGACTCCGCTTAGGCTGCCAAGATGAGCCCTAGAATGATTGGCATCCCCCCTGATCTATGCATGCTATATGAATCAGTGGTCGTTCCTATTAGTCTTAAGGATTTGCTCGGGCCATCGGAGCGAGAGCATCTCAAGGATTTGCCCATAGATGATTTGATGGCTTATGCAGCTCAGCACGCAGTTCATGTAAGGTCATTCTGCTTTAAATTCTTTCATCCTCAATTACGTTTGCAGCTCTATAACCCCTTTCCTCCTATTTGCAGAGTTTTGTTTATACTATGAAGGCGACTGAGATTAAGGCTCACCGAGCGACAGATCTTAGGAAAGTTGGGGAGCGATGGGATCACGTAACCAAAGTCGCTGAGTTCGAGAAGCATTTCCTTGACTCTAAAGTTGATCTGGACCGAGCTCGCAAAGCAGTTGAGGAGTCGGACCTTGAGCTAACCAAGTCTCGTGATATCATTGCCAAACTTGAAGGTAAAAAAAAGACTCAAGAAGAAAACCTCCGGGCTGAAATCGATGCGGATAATGCAACGATCAATGATTTGACTGGATAGCTTCAAAACCAGTCGAGGGAGTTCTCATCAAAGGTGACCGAGCTCGAGGCCCAAACCCAAGCCCTCGAGGCAAAAGTTGAAACACTTCGAGGCGAGGGAGCCATTTTTTCATCTGAGCTTAAGTCCACGATAAAAGATAAGCTGAAGTCTAGAGATACCAGGGCCCGTGTTGATAGAAATTGGGCTATCATCCAGACCAAGCTAAAGACTCTCGAGCAATGCAAAGATGAAGTGAACTTGGATGAGGAAATAGCCAAGCAAAAGAAGGTGTTGCCAAGGCTCAGCAGCTGATGAGTAAACTCCCATCGAGCAGTGAAAGCTCAAGTGATGAAGATAAAGAGAGTGAAGGTTCTAAAGTATCGTCTTCTAGTGGTAATGAGTGAACTTCATTGGCTCTCTCTCTATTTTATTTTATTTTATTTTTTGTTTGGGCCTTCAAGCCTTAGGCCTTCGAGTCGTTATCTTGTAAATATCCTTATGCTGGTCTTCGAGCCTTTAATAAACTTTCAAATGCTTCAAATGTTAGTCTTTACTTTGTATTGAAAGTGCTTTGACATATCATTCGAGTATTTTGCTTGCAAGACTTAGATAAATTTTGTTTAGAATAAAGCTAGCTTAGGACGATATCTCGTCCTCGAGTCAGGGCCTAAATAAGAAAATGGCTTCATACATTGGATAAAAGAGAAACTGAATCATGTTTTATTCCATTCGAGCCGATTTACATTGGATAAGACTTAGGCAAATTCTTATTACAACAGCTACCTCGGGCGATTACGACAGACAACTAGGCTAACTCTTAATGGAAAAATCTCGGTGTACGGATTGTTAGTCTTCGGGTTTCATTCGAAGTCCCCGGTTATGGAGTGAGTCGAAGGCTGACTGAGCTAACTCCCCTTAGATCCCCCCAGTGGCCGGGTGTGAAGAATAAAGACCCGAGCACTGTGTCTCATTCCCTCCGCTTCCGAAAAAGGACAATAAAAGGAAAACGAGGGCTAAGTATCAATCGACACAAGTGTTGGAGCATTGACAGCTCGATGTTGTAGGTAAAATACTATCCTTGATGAAGGGTAGCGTACCTTAATGTTAGAAATAATGACACCTTTTTCCATTTCTCATTTGAGAGCTTACCTTAAGAACCGAGCTCTCATCCTCATCAGGCCCCTGGCCAAGTAATTGCTATTTGGATGGCTCAATCGGATCAACTCCACTCTTTATCGCAACTGAATAGCACTCGCGAGCTATCCGTTGCTCACCTCGGATTGCACGAATTCCCCATGGGGTTGGGAATTTAATTACTTGGTGCAGGGTAGATGGAACAACTTCCATCTCATGGGTCCCAGCCTTCGGAGGATAACATTATAAGCCATATCCTCGGCCATCACTTGAAAAACAGTCTTTTTATCTACTCCTTCAGCAGTGGTAGTAAGAGTAATTTCTCCTAGTGTCTTTTCGGTGGAGTTGTTGAACCCTGTTAATATGGTTGCCTTCAGGACGACGAGGTCCTTCAACCACATCTTCTTAACAGCCCCATAATTGATAATATTTACCGAGCTGCAAAGATCAACCAAGACTCGCTTGACATCACAATCATTAATTCTTAACATGATCACTAGAGCATCATGATGGGGAAACATCATCCCATCACAGTCGTCTGCATCAAAAATGATTTCATTCTCTGACCCATCAGCTCGGGTCATTTTCTCCGCAGTGATTGAAAGTTTCGTAGATTTCTTCGCAGCAGCGAAGCTGACACCGTTCACCTCTGATCCCCCAGTTATAATACTCACCACTCTTTTAGGAGACTACTCCCTCGGCGGCTATCCTCCTCCCCTTTTCTTAGAAAAATTCTGCTTCCCCTTATCAGTGAGACACTCAGCTAACGAACCCTTCTTGAGAAGATGGGCCACCTCGAGGGGTAATTCTTTGCAGTCCTCGGTGGCATGCCCATAGTACATATGAAACTCACAATGCTGAGTCTGATCTCTTTTCCTCGAGGGTGTTCTCATTCCCCTGGACAATTTTACACCTTGATTTGTCATCGTTTTTATAGCGTTTACCAACTCGGAAGTGGAAACGTTAAAATTGTAATCAGGGATTTGGGGCAGGTCTTTATCCTTGGACACCAAGGATGGTTTGGATGGGTTCTTTTGATTGCATTCGTGCTGACCATCCCCCCTAGCTTTTGACTAATATGTTATTGCCCTCCGAGGCGTTGGCTTACATGCTACCTCTGTGAGTGATAAGGCTTGAATCGCCCTTTAGAGTTCCCTCGTGGCACATCGGTGTGTCGTGATGACTCTGCATGGCCTCGGTATGAATTGTACCGACCTGTCATCCTCTATTCGGTCTCTTCAAGCCTAATTTTTGTAGAAGCCCTGTCGTGCAATTTATCTCAAGTCTGGGCCTAATACTACAAGAGCTCTTTCTTTAATTCAGCAACAGCCTCAGAATTGCTCACATTTTATATTTCTTTCAAAAGCCATGACTGCCAATTATCATCCATTTTTGGCAGGTCCATCCTTTCAGCTTGAAAGCGATCGAAGAAATCCTTGATTGGCTCGAGGTATTTTTGTATAACTTCAAAAATATCCTCTCTTCGCTTGAGGATTTTCTAGGCTCCAGTATGGGCTTTGATAAACATATCAGCCAATTCTTCGAAGTTCGATATTTACTCGGAGGGGAGGTGCATGTATCCTTGCAGCACTCCTTTCTCAAGTGTATCGACAAACTTCTTGAGAAACATAGATTCCCTTTCCACCAGTGTTAAATCATTGCTTTTGACCATAGCCATATATTGAGTTATGTGATCAATGGGGTCAGTCGTTCTATCATATTTCTTTAGGATTTGCAACTTAAAGTGTTTGGGAATAGGAGAAGGAGCAGCCTTGGGCTTGATAGGTTGCTGCCTGTATTTCTCAATATCTATCACTCATTGAGGCTTCCTGACCCCAGGGACATTTTCAAGCTGCTTTTCCATGCTGGTCTCAAACTCTTTCTTCCACTTTTCAAAGTCCGACGGGACGCTAGTTTTAGCCACCGTTGGAGCTGCCCCGAAGGGTTGATTGCCTAATAGGGCGGACCCGAGCCTCCAGAAGCGGCTTTGTTTAGAAGTCTCCCTGTTGTTGCGCCCGTAGGAACAACGTTTGGAATGCTTCCATTAAGTGATACAGGTGGAGGCTCGGTGGAATTTATTGAGCTCCTCCAATTTCCAGAGAAAGCAACAAATTGTTCTTGAAGCCGTTGAAAGTAGCCATCACATATACTTGAAAGGGGTCAGTTGAACTTGATGAAGGGGGATCGAGTGGTGGTGGAATAACCCCAATTGGAGGGGTGAGGGGGTTAAGCCAGTTGGTGATGTTAACCCGGTTGATGGAGTTAAACTAGTTGGCAGAGTTGAGCCGATTGGCAGAGTTAAGTCGATTGGCGGAGTTAAGCCGGTGGGCGGGGTTAAGCCAGTAGACAGAGTTAAGCCAGGTGGTGTAATTGATGTTCCACCGCCTGATGAAGTAACGCCAGTATTCGGATCGGGAGTTTGGACCGTTGTGTCGTCGAAATTATTAGTATTATCCGCCATTGAGTGAAATTGATAGAAGTAGTGTCTAAGCTAGAGACGTGACCTAGGAACAAAAGTTATTGCTAGTTCCCCACAAACGGCGCCAATTTGTGTTTGTCTAAATCTGATTAGGACAATAAATCGAATTTATTTTTGGTTAACTAGCAATTATTTGTATTAAAGCCGAAAAATAATAAGTAGTACAATAGAGAAATTTGAACAATAGTAAAGAGACAAAAAGTAAGTGTGTTGTGATATATTTTTGGATGCATTTCTTTGATTGCATAGCACCTATATATAGTTTACAGGGATGAAGGAATATTAAATACACTTAATGGCCATTATACCACGTTCAATCGTGGTCAGACCATGATCTCCCTCTTAAATGCCTGCATAACAGTCGCAGTTATAAAAGGCGAAACTTTATCCACCGAAGAATTAGCCTTCACCGAGGGGTAAACTGCACACCTCGTGATGGTTATCCATTAGTCGCCCCGAGCAGTAACTTGCAGCCATGACTCATTCTTGCCTGAGGCGTCTAACCTCGAGATCATAATAAACTTCGTCGAGGGGTCGTTTTCAGAGGATTCAATGAAACCATGCCTCGAGCCCTAGCACCGAGGCTCGGTAAATTTTCACCCAATACATAACCTATTGAGGTGATGAAAGTCATAACTTGCACTTGTATCTGTTTTACTTCTTTAATTTGTTTTGTACTCTTGAAACGGGTATTTTTAATTTATTTTTTTCCTTCATTGTTATTTCAAGAATTCGGTTATTACAAATGTTTTGCTCTGTGCTTTGCTTCTTCATTGT
The DNA here is from genome assembly GCA_037355625.1 of Petunia x hybrida. Taxonomy (NCBI): domain Eukaryota; kingdom Viridiplantae; phylum Streptophyta; class Magnoliopsida; order Solanales; family Solanaceae; genus Petunia; species Petunia x hybrida. The sequence continues at coordinate 575,839 of JBBBVM010000046.1, read as the reverse complement.
ATACTTCCTTCTTCTATTACGTTTAATTTGACTCTTATACACTCCAAAGTTGTCCACATTGCACTCTTTAATAAAAAAGTAACTCCATGCTAAAAAGTTGTATTTATTGACTTAGATGACAAAAAAATAATTGCATTATAATAAAGCTGATACGTTCATCAGTTTTCATCAGTTCATAACCTGGGATATACTGATACATTACACTAATTCACCGAGGTAATTTGTAATAAACAAACCATGCATTCTACCTGATCTCATGTTAACGGCTGATTATCTTTAGATATATTTTTCACACTATTTAATGAGTAGTAAAGATAGTAAAACGGTTTAATGAGATTTTTCTTAGGTACATGTATATTGAGTTCTAAGTAAAGTGTTATTCATTCAGGATTTTCATCTACTAGATTGTCCTGGAATTTTCATTTGTAATTTGTTTCCATCTTTAGAACTACGCTTTATATAATCCACGTTGCAATCTCTATATCTTTTCAAGAGCAATATTTATTGAAGAGTTGAGCCAAAAGTGACACTTGTACTTTTGAGTCGAGACTTAACGCATTACTATATCTTTTATTATGGCTTATTTATTCTCATCTTAGTCTTATACATAAAGTATCCCTTTTATTTTAGTTTATTATAACTAATTTTCCTACTTGCGATGCATCCTTATCCGCCGTTGCTTCCAATCCGATTGAAATTATGATGAAGATCGACTGAACTAGGCAAAAAAGATTGATACTAAATTAAATGTGAAAGAGGAACATTTTATCGAGAAACAAATTATATTCGCTGCTTTCTAGATGATGCCATCTAGCTATATATACAGCAACAAACCAAACATATTACTACTTATTTGGACTCTACCTAAGACGATTATCCTTATCATCATACAAATCTCATGTATGATTATGTGCTTATCTATAATATATCTCAAACATGAGCTGTTCTAGATAAGAGTATATCCAATACTCCCCTCAAGCTGGAGCATGTGCATCGTCGTGCCCAACTTGCTTGAGATGTCTCTAAATTATTTTTCACCAAATGCCTTGATGAAAATATCCGCCTTTTGATCTCGAGTTGGTACATAGCTTGTAGTAATTATACCTTTTTGAATGCTATCCCTTATGAAATGACAATCCACCTCTATGTGTTTTGTTCGCTCATGGCATACGGAGTTGGCGGAGATATGAAGAGCTGCTCGATTATCATAATTCAAACGTGTAGGTTGTGTCTGTGATTCCCCAAGCTCCTTCAACAAGCTTCTCAACCAAGTTATTTCACTAGTTTCATTGGCCATCGCTCGATATTCCGCTTTAGCAGACGAACTTGCGACAATTGATTGCTTCTTTGATTTCCAAGATACAGGTGCTTTTCCTAGTGAAATGAAATAACCTTTCACAAACTTCCTACTCATTGAACATGATGCCTAATCGGAATCATAAAAACCTTTAAGAACCAATTCATTTTTAGTTGGAAGAAGTATTCCCTGCCCCGGACTTGACTTCAACTACCCCAACACTTGCATAGCTGCATCCTAATGACTTTGACATGGATTCTGCATAAACTGGCTCAATATATGTACTGAATATATGAGTTCAGATCGTGTGATTGTCAAATAAATTAGTTTCCCGATAAGACGTCAGTACTTGGTAGCATCCTCAAGTTTCATACCAGAACTTTGTGATAAACCATGGTGCTACTCCATGGGAAATCTGAACACCTTAGCTCTAGACGTACCTGTTTCCTTCAACATATTCAAAACATACTTTCGTTGGCTCAAGAAGAAACCTTCACGACCCCGTGCAATTTCTATGCCAAGAAAATATTTCAAAGGACCCAAGTCCTTATTTACTCCTTATTTACTCAGATACCTCTTGAACTGCTCACAAGTCTTATGGTCATTACAAACTAATAAAATGTCATCAACATAAATTAATACTGCCAAGAAAACATTACTATTGACTTTAACAAATAGAGTGTATTCTGACTAGATTGCTTGAAGCCATATCATAATAATGTAGTTGATATCTTGTTGTACCAATTTCTTGAAGCTTGTCGCAACCTATATATTGATTTATTCAGCCTACGTACCATGTTATTTGGGGCCTTGTATCCGGGGGGATTTCCATGAAACTTCCTCCTTTAAATCTCCATGTGGAAATGCGTTGTCTACATCTATTTAATGTACTTCCCAATCTTTTGTTGCTGCAATAGTTAATAAGCACCTAACAGTTACCATTTTCATAACTGGTGCAAAGGTCTCAATGAAATACTCTCCTTCAACTTACGTGAACCCCTTGGCAACTAACCTTGCTTTAGACAAATCCATCCGCTCGATATTTTATCTTGTACACCCATCGGCACCCCACAACCTTCTTTCCAAGCAGCAGCGGTTCTAACTTCCAAGTTTTATTTGCTTCAAGTGCTGAAATTTCCTTGGTCATAGCTTCTTTCCATCGTTGGTCTTTAACAACTTGGAAGTATGATTTTGGTTCATGGTTACATGAGATAGGAGCTAGATATGCTTTGTGAAACTGCAAGAAATGATCATAGGAAACATAATATTGTAATGGATGTTGTGTGCTACCTGAAGAAGTTGTGGCATGTGACACGCGAATAAGGGGTTTCTCAATAGCTGCATTACAAACATAATCGCTAAGATAGCTGGGATTTTTCTTATCTCGTTGTGGCTTGTCATGCCGTCCAACTCCCACAACTGGTACACCTTCATTCGTGCCTGCACCCTCTCTCATTTCCTCAACAGATTGTGAAACATTTTATCCTTCATCTTGAGCTTCAACTCTTTGCATCTCAACTTCATTGTCTTATGGTTGAGTATTATCTACTAAACCATCTTTATCCACAGGAGTCCAACTTTCATAAGTGACAAGACCAGGGTATACATGACGACCCTCTCTAAGTATTAACTGGGAAGATTTGAAGGGAAACTCACTCTCATAAAATATTACATCCCTAGAAGTAAAAATTCTCCTCGTGCTATGTTCATAGACTTTCCAGCCCTTCTTCCATTGTGGATAACCAACAAACACACACCTTGATGCTCTCTCATCAAATTTGTCCTTATTTTTATAATGTGTTTGTGCATAGCAAAGACATCCAGGAACCTTTATATGATTCAAGCCCGGTTTCTTATCAAATAACATCTCATAAGGTGTCCTAACCCCATTAGGTTTTGTAGGTGTTCTATTGATCAAATAGGGTGTTGTTAGTATGCATTCACCCCAAAGATACTTGGGAAGATTAGCATTAAATCTTAGTGCACGAGCTACATCAAGTAAATGGCGGTGCTTCCTCTCGGCTCTCCTGTTCTGCTGTAGTGTATTTATACATGGAGTTTCATGAAGTATCCCTTTATCAAGAAAATAATTTCTCAATGTCTGAGTGGTAAATTCAGTCCCATTATCGCTCCTCATATGTTTCACTAGTGTCCCAAATTGTGTCTCCACCATGGCACATAAGTGTTTGATCTTTTGTTGAACCTCATATTTTTCTTTTATTAAAAATACCCATGTTCCACGACTAAAGTCATCAACAATAGTGAGGAGATAATATGCTCCCACAGTAGAAGGTGTATTATACTTCCCCCATAAATCAAAATGAATAAGTTCAAAAGACCGACTTCCTTTACTGAAACTAATTGGAAATGAAAAACGAGCTTGTTTAGCTCGATGACATACATCACAACTCTTAGACTCAACATTACTAATATGGAAATCTAAAATCTTAGACATATTCTCATAAAACATATGCCCAAGCCTTTCGTACCACAAACTCGACTTGTCTCGAATCTTTGTAGCTGCAATTATTCCGAAAGACCTATTTTTGAGATAATAAACCCCTTCTCGCAAGTCACCTGTGCCAATCAGCTTCTTCGAGTTGAGGTCCTGAATAACACAATGATTAGAAAAGTAAGTCATAATACATTGTGTATCACTTGTCAATTGTCTTATAGAAATAAGATTACACTTCAAATTTGGAACAAGTAATACATTATTGAGCATCATGTTAGCCCCAAGATAAACTCTTCCCACAAGACTCACTTGGAAGAGTTCTCCATTAGGTACTACTATGGTCATAGGCTCATCCAATTTTTTAACATCACACAGGATAGATAAGTGAGATGTTATATAGTGAGATGCACCACTATCCAACACTCAATCTAGGACACATGAGTAAAGCACCTTGCCAAATATTATTTCCTTCGCTTGTTTTTCTATAAAAATTGTGAATAACAGATCTATTTGTGCTGGAGAAAGACCCACTATTTATGCCTAAATTTATACGTCTAGGTTAAACAATTAATTATGACTGAGGTCACAAGCAATACGGTAAATTATGATGGAAAAAGTAGGTAAATACAATGAAAGTAAAGACAAGTAATTAAGCAAGAAATAATAGAGAAAGCAAAGTAATTCTTATTCCTTGAGAGTAGTCGACTTCGGTGGCGAATTGTCTGTTGTGTACAATACAATATAAGGAGTGGTATTTATAGTAGTGATACCCAGTCCTAAATAAGGTAAAAGAAAAATACTAATTAAGCCATGAGCCTACAACTCAAGGCGGTGGTATACTAAACCCTAACTGGGAGACTGTAAACCCTAGGTAGCGGGATATGTGCCCTCCGCTCTGTGACCAAGCCTCCTAAACGGTCAATAGCTCTAGGAGCGGGCGTATATCCTTAGTGCCCTATGACTTGTAGGATAAGTCTTATCTCGCCAGCTGGAATCGTAACCCCGTAACAATAGGTGTCATATTTTTTCCCACACAGTCAGTCCTCCCACTTGCTGAGTGCTGACGCAAGCAGTTAGGAAATGAAAGAAGCGCAGATGTGAAAAGATATCTCACTGACTTCTTGTGACTCGTAGTCTCTCTGACCAAGAATAATAATGACTTCTTCGAGAACCTCACATGCTTCCATCTAATTGGCTGATGTCGATTTCATGCACCTTTCCAAAGAACGCTAATAACTGTTTCGAATCATTTCATATCTCCAACAATTATGACGCTTTGACCATTTTGTACTTCATCCTAATCCCTATCTGCCTATAAATAGTGTCCTTGTGATAGCGTAAGAAATCGCACACTTCTTCAGAAAACATTCCATCCTTTTTCAGAAAACTTATCTCTGCGTGGCCCTTGATCCTGCTATGATATTCCCAGAAGTTCTTTTTCGTTTCGTGAGGACGATGCATGAGATGATTAAAAGGGGAGACTCATCTGTAGTTGTCTTCTTTTCTTTCTTCATTCGTGAGGGAAGGAAAAAAGTCCCCCAATCCATGATGCACCACCGGAACTTTAGTAGTGATGTTCTTTTGAAGATCTTCATTGTAGTAGACATATCAATTTTGACGCGTTCCATCATTATGCACAGTGATTTGCTGTGATATTCTTCTTGTCATGTGGTGCGTGGCAGCTGAGGAATGCCATCCCATTCAGGCTTCTTGTAGTTCGCTCATCTCCTAGTTGCTAGGGAACATATCCCAGAAGCAACTCATTTTGTACGAGAAACGCGTCCTGGGATATCCTCTCCTTCTTCGAGCGGTTGACGCTCGAAAGCATTCTCCATACCAACAGAATTCAGGATGGCTGTATAGCTCTAACCTATTCCTTAATTTTGGAGTTTTCATAAGCTTCCAATCGTTCGGGGAAGAGGGAGTATAAGGCATTTCCGAGATTCACGGGGGTTCCTCATTGGAGTCACTCCAAGTAAATTCAAGTGAAGTCTTCAATGCCCATTCCGCTGCCTCCGCCTTTCTATTGAGGGATTCCTTAGTTGGGCTGATTTTCCTCCCCCTATGACGCAGTATAACAAAGATGTTGTTGTTTGGGGTGCTAGTTTGGAAATTTCGCCTTCGAATCCCGTGAGAAACTTCGATGCAAGAGCTACAATCCAGACGAAGAATCTCCGGGGGTGCAAATTCATAGGAACTTGCAGTTTTAGTCTTCTGTTTTTTTTTTTTTTATATAACTTTTATAAAGAAATATTGTATTCAGGAAAAGCTAAATGTATAATTTGGACCCGTTTTGTGGTGTATTGACTTAAATTACTTGTGCCTTTGTATGTGATATTTTTTAATTTTTGCTATAAATAATAAGTAATGCTATGTTATGCCTCTGTGGATGTTTGCACCTAATAATTAGATGGCTTCCGGTCATCCTGACTGTTCTAGTTATTTAAGAATATGTGTCAGTGCGCCTGTCTTGAGAAATTATGTCTGTTGTGTGCTAATAGACAGCGGCTAGGTTGCATCCGTAGCAAATGGCTGTTTGCGCCCACAATGGGACAAATTTAGCCCGTGTGGTAACGGTCTTTTTACGTTCTGAGACAGAATGTCTTCGCTTAGTTACTCGAGTATTTGAGACTTTCTGGCACTACAAGGACAGGTGTCCCCATCATTGTGTAGGTGCAATTGTTGATTTAGCGAGTTCAACCCTCGATTAATGCATGATAGCTGAGTTAGACGTGGTCAAACTCTAAGCGAGTAGTATACTTTACTTTCTTGTAGCGGCAATTGAGTGTATTACTTCAACTTAGGTTTGGCTGGGGCTATGAATAGTTGATCGTAGATGGATCTAATAATTGGATAAAACTAACTAGTTGGAATATTAGATTTATTGATACGGTGCTGAGCCATGTGAAATAAGGAACGGGGCTAAATCCCCGTTGTAAAACAAAGAGCAGGGCTGAGAGCCCGTTGTAAATAATTTTGAGAAACTAGGAAAAAGAAAAATACATGTCTCAAGTATTCAGACTTAGTCAGTCTTTCAAGAGTAGTACTTCTTCAGCCATGTGATATTCCAGTTATTTGGAATGGCTATCCCCTCCATGTCTGTGAGAACATACACACATTTTCTAGCGATACCCTGCACTTTGTACGGTCCTTCCCAATTCGGAGCGAGCTTTCCTGCTCCGGCCTGCGTGGTGTTCTGAGTAACTTTGTGTAGGACCAGGTCCCCGATGTTGAAGAATCGTGGATTTGCCCTTGAATTATAATATTGCTCTACTCGCTGCTTCTGGGCTGCAAGGCTAATGGCTGCTATCTCGTGCCGTTCGTCAAAGAGGTCGAGAGAGGCTTTCAGGGCTTTGTCGTTGGAGTCCTCTTTGGCGGATGTCCGCCGTAAATTGAACTCTCCAATTTCCAAAGGAATCATAGCTTCTGTTCCACACGTCAGCGAAAATGGTATTTGTCCGGTGCTGGCTTTAGATGTAGTTTCGTAGACCCATAGGATTCCGGGCCGTTCTTCGGGCTATCTTCCCTTAGCCTCCTTAAGCTGCTTCTTCAGATTCTACACTATCATCTTGTTTGAGGATTCAGTTTGCCCGTTGGATGAAGGATGATAAGGAGTGGAGGTTATCCTCTTGATTTCCCATTCTTTTAGAAAAGCAATAATCTTGTCGCCTATGAATTGGGGACCGCTATCGCATATGATTTCTGCTGGAATCCCAAATCGGCACATAATATTTTTCCAAATAAACTCAATGACTTCCTGCTCTCGAATCTGGGCATATGCGGCTGCCTCGACCCATTTGGTGAAGTAGTTCGTCATGATAAAACGAACTTGATACGAGCGCTTTAGGCATGGCCCCTATAATGTCCATCCCCCATTTCATTAAAGTCCATGGGGCTATTACTGAATATAATAACTCTACCGGTTGATGAAGTACATGGGAGAACCTTTGGCAGCTATCACATGCCTGGGCGAACTTGGTCGCGTCGTCTTCCATTCCAAACCAGAAATAGCCCGCCCTGATTAACTTTCGAGCTAGAGACTGCCGCCAGAGTGATTTCTGCATTGTCCTTCATGTATTTCTCTAAGCGCAATCCACCAGAGAAGGACCCCAAACATTTAGCCAAAGGTCCGCTAAACGTTCACCGGTACAACTCTCTATTGATCAAGACCTCGCGATCCGCTTGACCTCTTAGCCTTCTTCTCTCCTTTCTGTCTGCCGGGAGCGGTCCCTTTTTGAGATATTCAATGATCGGGTGCCGCCAGTCCCATGACGACCCTACTGCATTGACTTCGCGGTGCTCGATATCTGCATAAGTTAACTCAATAATAGAAACCGGGCTGTCTGCATTTAATTCTGAAGTGGCCGCTAGGCTGGCTAGGGTACAACCTCCGTATTTTCTTCTCTTGGTATCTGATTAATCCTCCATTTTTGAAAATGCTTCAGACATTTCTCCACTCTGGCTAGGTACTGTTGCATGCGGGCGTCTTGGACGGTGTATGCTCTTGTCACCTGGTTCATCACGAGCTGAGAATCGCAGTTTATGCGGACTTCCCTGACCCCCAATATGTGAGCTAATTGTAGGGCTTGAATTACAGCTTCATATTCTGCTTCGTTGTTTGTCATCTGGAAGCAGCTGACAGGTTTCCTGAACACCTTCTTCGTCGGGGACTCAATCACTAAACCAAGCCCGGCCCCTTTTACATTCGAGGCACCGTCGGTGTAGATCACCCATTCCCCAAGGGTAATGCCATCTATCATCTTGCGTTCCTCCTCGGGCTTTGGTATTAAGTCAGCGCTGAAGTCGAGGACAAAGTACGCGAGAACTTGTGACTTGATGGCTGTTCTTGGCTGATAAATGATATCATACTTGCCAAGCTCGAGAGCACACTTCGCCAACCTACCTGACAACTTGGGTTTGTGCAATATGGTCCGTAATGGAAAAAAGGAAACTACGACAATGGTGTGACTCTAAAAGCACGGCCGCAGCTTCCTCGCTGCCATGACTAAGGCAAGTGCGAGCTTTTCTACATGTTGATACCTTGTTTATGCATCTAGGAGAGACTTGCTGACATAATACACTGGTGACTGCACCCCTTCTCTTCTTGACCAGGACGGCGCTAACGGCAACTTCGGATACTGCTAGGTACAACAATAATAGTTCTCCCTCGCGTGGCTTGGTAAGTAACGAGGGATTTTCCAAATACTATTTAAGCTCTTTTAGCGCCTTGCTGCATTGCTCCGTCTACTCAAAGCTTTTATTCGTTTTCAGGATATCAAAAAATTGATGACACTTCTCTGATGACCGCGAGATGAAAAAGTTGAGCACTGTGATTCGACCATTGAGCCTTTTAACTTCCACTTCACTCTTTAGGACCTCTGGTATTGCCTCGATTGCTTCAATCTTCACCGAGTTCGCTTCTATGCCCCTGTTGGAAATAATGAACCCAAGGAACATCCCGGAGAATATGCTAAAGGCACACTTCTCGGGGTTGAGCTTCATTCCAAACTAGTCCAGGATATCGAATGCTATCTCTAAATGGCCAATGTGATCTTTGGCAAATTCTAACTTGACCAGTATGTCGTCGATGTAGACTTCCATGGTCTTGCCGATCTACTCCTTGAACATCAGGTTCACTAATCTTTGATAAGTCGCTCCAGCATTCTTCAGTCCGAAAGGCATCACTCTGTAACAATAAGTCCCCCTATCTATGATGAAAGAAGTCTTTTCTTGATCATCTGGAATCATGAGGATCAGATTGTATCTCGAGTATGCATCTAATAAACTCAAGGCCTCATGCCCTGCTGTTGAATCGATGAGTTGATAAATATTAGACAGGGGGAAGGAATCCTTTGGGCATGCTTTATTCAGATCTGTGAAGCGAGTGCACATCCTCCACTTTCTGTTCTTCTTGGGAACCACTACGACATTTGATAGCCAGTCAGGGCATTGAACCTCGCAAATGGAACCATTGTTGAGTAATTTCTCGACTTCTTCATGAACCGCCTGCCCTTTCTCGCGGCTTATCGGTCATTTCTTATGCTTGATTGGCTTGAAGTTTGGATAGACTTTTAGATTATACATGATTACGTTAGTTGATAGTCCTGGCATGTCAGTGTGTGTCCAGGCGAAGGTGCCTGACCGAGCGTGCAGGAAGTTAGCATACTCTTATTTTGCTTCGATAGAGAGCTTGGCCCCTATGTAGAATTTCTTGTCCAGAACTTTCTCGTCGAAGATTAATGGATCAAGTTCGTCAACTGTAGCTTTAGTTGGCTGATCTTCTTCCTCCGAGTTGGAAGGTATGATAGTTGGTTCGTAGGGTCTAGTCACCTCATAGACCCCGTGTCCGAAGGGTACACTAGTGACCAGATTGGGCCCAAGCAAGTTGTTCAGTTTCTTCTTCTGATTTTTGGTCTCTTTCCTAGTGGCATCGATCACTGCAGTCATGTAACAACTCCGAGATAGGTTTTGTTCCCCCTGAATTTCTTTCAACCCCCAAAGAGTCGGATACTTGAGGACCTGGTGAAGTGTAGACGGCACAACGTGTACTTTGTGAATCCAGGGTCTTCCAAGGATAATGTTATACGAGAGGTCACACGTCATTACTTGGAAAGACGTCAACCGCGCTGCACCTGGCAGGTGTACCTGAAGGAGGATTTCTCCCAAAGACTTCTCACTGGGACTGTTAAAGTTGGTTATGGTATACGGGCTAAGGATTACCCGACTCTGCATCTCAATATGACAGACAACCTTTCAGTGATTGACTGCACTGCTGGGATCCACCAACACATGCTTGACTCGAGCATCATATACGTACAGAGTAATTATTAAGGCATCATCGTGAGGGTGGTGGGCTTGCTGCAAATCTCCGTCATCGAACTCGATGGTATTAAGGCATAGCTTTTTGGCTATTTGCTGGTGAGCCTCACAGACCATGATGGCTTTGGCCTTGTTCTTCCGATCTCGGGCCCTCCAAAGATTATGCTGATAGGTCTTTTATTAGCCGACTACACTTCTTGATGATGGCCAATACGCTGGTACAACCCTGGCCTTGACGACGGATAATTAGATTTTGATCTTAGATTGTAGCTCACAATTTCAATAGTACTTATCGAGTCATGGATTATCTGTTGGATCTCATTATCGATGTGTCGTATGGCGGTATTGTGGCTTGATATGAATGCGCCTTTTCCTTCGTAGGATACCTACAATTACCTAGACCCCACGGTAGGGGCCAAACTGTTTATGCCTAGATTTGTACATCTATGCTAAATAATTAATTATGAATGAGGTCACAAGCAATACGGTAAATTATGATGGTAAAAGTAAGTAAATACGATGAAAATAAAGACAAGTAATTAAGAAAGAAATAATAAAGTAATTATTATTCCTTGAGAGTAGCCGACTTTGGTGGTGAATTGTCTGTTGTGTACAATACAATGTAAGGAGGGGTATTTATAGTAGTGATACCAGTCCTAAATAAGGTAAAATAGAAATACTAATAAGGCTATGGGCCTACAACTCAAGGCGGTGGTATACTAAACCTTAACTAGGAGAATGTAAACCCTAGGCGGCAGGATGTGTTGCCTGCGCCCTATGACCAAGCCGCCTAACGGTCATTGGCTTTAGGAGCGGGCGTATGTCCTTAGTGCCCGGTGACATGTAGGATAAGTCTAATCTCGCCAACTAGACTCGTATCCCATAACAATAGGTGGCGTATTTTTTCCCACACACCCACGATGCTATTCAACTTGTCACCAGCTTCTTTCTTTTCCAATCCAGACATGGCAGTAGCATGATGTGCCATTCTAGTGGCATTAGTTTTCTTGTTGCATCCTTGTTTTTATCTCCTTCCTTCCCAATTGGGTGGATACCTTATAATTTCATAACATCATTTCTTCTTGTCACCAATCTTATTGTAGCGTGAGTACCTTGGTCTGTTGTAACCCAAAAGTTCATAGAAGCTCTCCTTATCGTGACCAATCTTGTCACAATGACTACAACGAACTTTGCTTTGCTCTTTTCATCTGTCTTTGACACTTCCAACATAAAACATTGTTCTTTCTTGTTTGGAATCATGTATTTTTGCAACAATCTTTTGCCTCTCTTCTCAAACTACATTGGCGAATGCCTTACTCAGCGTAGGTAACGGGTCACTATTAAGAATCTGTGTTATGATTGGTCCATAAACCTCCAGATTCAATTCCATAAGAAATTGATGTAGTTTTTCGTCCTCTTATCGATGCACGATCTCCTTTGCTTTTCTACATGAGCATTGCGGTAAATGACTCTAAGATGCCAATTCCTTCCATAATCCTTTCAACTTTGTGTAGTACATAGTAACATTCATGCCTTCTTGATTTAATAATGCTAGTTGCATCTTGATCTGGTGAATCCTAGGCACATTCTGTTGCCCAAACCTTTCCTTCAAATCAAGCCACATCTCCCTTGCCGTGTCCATGTAGTCCACGTAGTGCATTATCTAAAGAATTAAAAATCCAAGCAATGACCATAGAGTTGCATTTTTCCCAGACATGAACTTCTGGTGCATTCTCCTTTAGTTTCTCCAGCGAGCCATCAACAAACATCAACTTGTTCTTGGCTCTTAATGCATTTCTCATAGCTCTAGCCCATCCATTGTACTTTTCTCCATCTATGGTGTTTGGTACCAACACCATTCCTTGGTTATCTGTTGAGTTAGTAGCAATTTTGGTTTGTGTTGTCATCCTTGTGGCTCTAGTACCATAAAATAAATGTGAAAGAGGAACAATGTTTATAGAGAAACAAATTATATTCGTTGGTTTCAAGATAATTCCATCTAGCTATACATATACAACAACAAACCAAGGTTACTACTACTTATTTGGACTCTACCTAAGATGATTATCCTTATCACAATACAAATCTCATATATGATTCTGTGCTTATCTATAATATATCTCAAACATGAGCTGTCCTAGATAAGAGTAAATCCAATAGATACCCTCGTCCAATTCTTTTAATTGGTCTCTCTATCGAGTTTCTAATTTTGAATGACCCATATATAAAAGTACACATAAACCACGTACTCAAAAACTATAAAGAGAAAAAGTCCTATCAAAGACTATTAATAGTGGCTATACGCTAAATTATATTTTGATCTTTCTTTAAAAGAACATAATCTATGTAGTATGGTAGAAACAAGTTTACCTATAATTGCGTATACACTTCAAAACTCAATCTTAACTCAAAATTATGTATGGCGTTTAAATTTTAGATCTAGTTAAATGAAAAATACTACAAAATAATAAAGCTAAAAATTTTACATCCTACCTCCCATGTCTAATATTAAACAAATTAAGTTTTTTCTTTTTGGTAATTATAGAATTTCATTAATGACCAAACAGTTATTTACAAATCCAATCAACCACCACAGTTAATTGCCATCTTGCTACTCTGTCTATGATCTAGACTACTCTTACGCCTACTCAAACTTGTATAATTAAAATTAAGTCAATGAATTCAAAGAACAACTAATACATATAACTCTGCATCCTTGCATGGAGACCTCCTGTTGCTCTATCCCCTCACAGTCTCTTGCAGTCTTTTCAAATATTCGAGCATTTCGTTCCATCCATACTGCATGGATGAATTCAGTATAAACCAGTTTGATCATGCGAGCTTGAACGTTTTGCCCTTAGTCTTCTAGATTATCTCCTCAAATTGCTGGTTCCATGATCCCTCCATTTAGTCCGGAACTTGTAACCATGTCATCAGTCTTACTCCAAAGTGCTATGGTGAACGTGCAATCATTAAACTGATGATCCCTTGTTTCCAAAGCTGTTGTGCACAAAATGTAGTTTGGGTCAACAATCATAACCCAGTTTTGTAGTTTTTCCACTCTAAGAAGTCTCCCATGACTCTGCAGCCGCAAGACAACCTTAGGATGAGCCTCAAGGATTTGTAGGTATAAATGCTTCATTGTGCTTTTTGTAGAGGAGGGAGGGTTGGATACTTGGTGTAGTGTCTCTCTAGCCTCCAGAATCTTCTTCAGCATCCAGCTAGCCTGTTGTGGGATATGCATCTAGTGTGGGTTTTGACCTTTGATATAATAGACAAGGATCCACCTAATCCATAGTCTATCTCCCTTGTTAGCAAGATCCCAATACACTTTTATGATTTCAGCTTTATTTCACACCCTGAGGTTTGTCAGGTTCAAACCTCCTATTGACTTTGGGAGGTAAACCTTATCCCATGCGATTATTACTTTTTGTTATCCCATTATCTCCTGACCAAAAAATCTCCTGCAGTGAGCTTCTATTAATTTCATAACCTTTTTTGTCAATATGAACATCTAACTCCAGTATGCTTGCATTCCAAACAGAACAGTTTGCACCAGTTGCCACCTTCCAGCATATGAGAGTTTCTTGGATGTCCAAGAGGAGATTTTGGACAGAATATTTTCCACCAGAGGTAGCCATTGAACTACCTTCAACTTCTTAGTATTAAGAGGAATCCCTAGGTACTTAAATGGTAGCTTTTATTCAACATATCCCAGGGCCTGTAGTATTTCTTGTTTAGCACCATCTGCTACACCCCTAAAGTAGACTAAGTTTTTTTATAGATTGGCTTGTAATCCAAAAGCTGCTGAGAACATTTTGAAGCATTTATGGAGGGTTCTTACTGATTCTGCAACTCATCTAGCAAAATAGTAACAGGTCATCTAGAAAACTTAGATGTGTAATAGCAAATTTCCTACACTTTGGGTGATATCTAAACTTCGCATCCCTTTTAATGGTGGACCAGATTCTGCTGAGGTACTCCATATCAATTGCAAACAGAAATGGGGATATTGGGTCCCCTTGTCTTAACCTTTTGGATGCCTTGAATGGTTTTGCTGGTTCGCCATTTATTAGGATTGAGTAGCTAATTTTTGTCACACACTTCATCACCTATTGAACAAATTGCTCTAGGAATCCCAAATATTCCATTACTTGCTGAATGTACACCCACTTCATAGAGTCGTAGGTCTTTTGTATCTCAACTTTAATCATGCATCTAGCTGAAATGTGTTTTTCTATTATAGGCCTTTATTGGTTCATGCCCCAAGATGACATTGTCTACTATTTTTCTCCCTGGAATAAATCCTGCTTGGGCCTCAGAAATTATGCAATTCATCACTTTTTGGAGCCTGACAACAAGAATTTTTGCTATTATCTGGTATAGCCCCGAGCAACATGCTATTGGCCTAAAATCCTTCAGTGTTGATGGGTTGTCCACTTTAGGCAGAATGATAATTGTTTTGCAGTTAATTGGGGGATACATCACTCTATTGTGGAAGAAATCTTTCACTGCAACACTGACTTCATCTTTCATTAGATGCCAAGCTTTTTTTTTAAAAAAAAAACTACATTGTATCAATCTAATCCATGTGTTTTATCATCTTCAATGCTCTTCAATCCTTCATATAATTCTCTGTCTCATAGACTCTCACACAACTCTACCTACTGATGATGATTTAGAACATTGCCTTCTTTCATTATTACTTGTTAACTGTTGGTATAGAGGTAGCAGCATGCCCCATCAGTGATTTTCAGAACTTGATAATTTTATCCTTGATCTTCTTTAGGTCCATTAGGCTCCTCCCATCAAGGGAGTTTAACTAAGTTCTCTACTTCTTTTGCCTCTTCTCCTTAATTAGTATTGAGAAGTATTTATTGTTTGAATCACCTAAACCTAATACAGTTAGCCCTTGTCTATTGTTGCAGTGCACTCTCCACTACAAGAGACCACTTCACCAGTTGTTGAAGCATCTTTTTTTCTTTTTGAGCCAAAGTGTATGAGTAATGTTGATTGATTGTCTGTTGTATATCAATTAGTGCAAGCCTTGTGTTTTCAATATTTTCAATGATCCCATTGAATTCCTCTGAGTTAAAAGGTGCTTAAAATCAGCCTTCATGGCCTTCGGATTTTTCCGGATGACTTTCATGCTTAGTCTGGCTATGGTTCTGCCCCATTCTTCCTCTATTATTCTATTAAATCTTGAATGTTCAACCCATATATTAAAAATCCTTAAATGAACTTTGATGTTAGTTGTTGAATTTCTGATAGGTATCACCATGGGGGCATGATCTGATATGAAAGGCTTTCCATAGTTTGTGGCCAGGTGTCCATAGTTGACATGACCTGGATTTCAGGCTAGGCCGTGCGGGCACCCGACTACCTCCCCTAAACTTATCGCGCAAATTCTATCTACTAAATCCATTCAAATGATAAAAAAATTATCTCAGAAATAGAGTATACTTTTATTTAAAAAAAATAGGATAGCCCAAGAAAATATAATATGTACTAGATTTGCATACATACAAGATGTCTGAAGAAATACAGCTAACTACCCATATATATAGGTTTAGAGGTTTTCAGATCGGACATCTACGATGTCAAAAGAATATATACATCTCCCAAAGGGAGCAAAATAGGATAAAAACTATAACATCTACAGTTGGCGGCCTCAAGGAACAAGCTGGCTCACCATAGACAACTAGAAATGTCCTGCTCCTCAATCACGTTGCAGCTGACTAGGTCTCGGAGAAGAATCTACCTAAACGAAAGGACACAGTAAGAAACGAAGAGGAAGTGAGTCATAAGGACTCAATAAGTAGGGAATAACTAGCGACCTCGAATGATAGATATTCTAGTCAGGGAAAACAGAACCATATCAACTAATTAACTAAGTCCATCAGAAATAAGTAATGCAACAAGTCCATACAACTTATAAAACACACACAAAGATATAAAGATAGAAATCAATGTATTATGATGCAATAGGGTCACATGTGCCCGAAACCTATCTCCGGTGCGGGACTCTCATTGATTATCAGGAGATATATGCAATAATAACCCTTCACCAGCGCGGGACCCTCATCGAATGCCAGTAAGTATTTGCACTAATAACCTTCACCAGTGGGGTACTCTCATCGGCAATTGGGAAGTACATATCAAGCTCATAACTGGAGTACCACACTACTATTTCCAAAAAAATATCAAACCATTGTCATAACATATGATGTACAATATAAAATCGAAACTAAGGCGTAGAGTGTACACCTATCGGCAGCTACTCACGTAAAAAATACGTGGTAGAACATCCATCAAGCCAAAGGCCACCAAAGAAATGGATATGATCACTTACCTAAAGTCTTAGGTCAATACAGCTACTGAACGATTTCTTTTACAGTCCGACGACCCTACAAAAAATACATTTCAAAGCTAAAGAAATATATTCGCACTTATAAGTGCCCGAAGAAATAATATCTAACCTTTATACGAAGAAGAAAGAAAAATTACCAAAATATCCCTAGGCCGAGCCGAAAGACCATAAATTATATATTTCCGAACACATCATAATCCCACGAGCCCAATGATATCATTGATTTTCGTATTCGAATTCAATTTCTTCAAATTTCCTAATTTCATAAATTTTAGGGTTCTAACTCAATTTTCCAATTCAATTTCTGGAAATTCTAGTTAAGAATCATGAGTTACACAATTTGATTAAGTTAGGATCACTACATGATGATTTTAGGATGAATTTCTACTTAGAATCTGCCTTGGAAATGAGTTGGAATGAATAGAATTGAAAAATGAGCTGAAAAAAGCCCTTTTTATATGGTTAATAAAGCTGCTTACAGTGCAGTTTTCGCACTAGCAATAACTGGTCTGCAATTTGAGTCCAAGCGGAACCCTACATGGCTCAGAATAACCTCAAATTTTGTACACAATTCATACAAGACTTGTGTGACATGTTTACAAAGACGGATCTCGAATAGAATTTCTAGAACTCAAGATATGACTCCGACGGAAAGAAGTCGATTTTTTAACTTTCGAAATATTAACGAAACTGACTGAACGATTTTGAAAGTTTCCACAGGTCACAAATGACCATACAAATCTTTTGAATCAGAGCTCATTTACTCAAATAGAGCTCGAAAACCTCTTTTAAGCTTTACCGACAACTGAAACAGAAACCTTCTCAAGAATCCTACCAAATGAGGTCCGAATCAGCTAAAATTTTACAGAAAGGTCCTAATTTACCTACGAAGCTTTTAAGACTTTCGTAACGTCAATCGGAGTCCTAACTCTCCAAATGACTACCTAGGGTCGTTTCAATAGTTCATCATCTATAGAGTATTTCCAGAGCTCTGTCCAATCTGCACCATATCCTTTTATTACAATACTTGTTTGACCGTGTAATATTCCCATCTCCATTGGATTTCATTGATCATCAGGTTCTGCACATAGTCTTTAAAATCCTTCATCTTTGCATTTGTCACATTTGAACCATTCATTCTGTCTTGTGGATGTAGTAGCATAACATTAAAGTCTCCACTTATGATCTAGGGCTATTTGATGTTTTTAGCCAACATTGGGAGCTGCTCCCACATGGATTTTTTTATCTATATTATTATAGCTACACAACACAGTTAGCCAATAGTCAATTCTATTTTTCTAGTCTGAGCAGTTCTGCATTTAACCTCCACTGTATAAGCCGTGCTATCCCAGATTATCCAGATTCTCCCATTAATAGCATCTTTGTAGTTACTCTTCATTTCCTATCCCTTAGAAATTCTCTCTACTACTGATTGAGCATTATTCTTATTTACTATAATTTCTAGTAGATCTGCCAATTTTATCCCTCTCCTTGAGGTTATGGTTTAGTTCCTTCTGTTTGTACCTCTTGTTTATTCCTCTGACATTCTAGTTTAGCCAAGTCATTGGGATTGAGGTAATATCCCCCTCTTTTGATGGGCTTGTTGCTTCCATAGGCATTTGCAGTAGGAACTGAGTATTACTCTGCTACTTCCCCTTTGTTACCTTACTCTTTAGACTCATCTCTATTATTATGTTGCATTTTGCTATGCTCCATATCTCCTTGCTCTTTGTCATTCCTAGTTCTATTTTGCTCTTTGGCTTCTTTGTCATTATGGCTTCGTACTCTTTGCTTTCCCATATTTACCATCACTGCTTATTGCTGAGCTAGGGTCTGTCCTTTGCGTTCAATCTTTGCTGCTCCTGCCTCTCAGCTCCCTGGGCTAACATTTACTTCATGTTGAACTTGTGTAGGGACAACTTTGGTAGCTTCAGAGACCATCCCTTTGTAATGTCATGTTTGTATGATCTTATTTTGTTTTGGTTGTCTTCTCTGCTGCTCATTTTTAGGTGCTGCTCTTTCCATTTTGCTGCAGTCATGTCCAGCCCTGAGGCACTTAGAATAAAACTCTTGTTTCCACTCAAATACTACTTGCTACTTGAAACTTTTCCCTGAATAGTCTCTTACATTTATCTCTGATGGCAAATTTTTTGTCACATTAGACCCTATCAGGATCCTAGCACAGAAAATCCTGCTTTGTTTTGCAGTGCACTCATCTGCATACAAGGGCTTTCCAATGGCACTTGTTATTCTGCTCAAGGAGTCATACTGGGGTCCAGTGCTTAAGAATGATTTGCATATTATATAAAGCATATGGTCCACCATATATTACTATCTCATGTAGATCGGCTATGTTTTTGAATTTTATCAGGAAGAAGCCATCATCATGGAGAAAAAAACCGGCTGTGCAATTGTATTTCAGTATTGATTTATATATCTCATCAAGTAGTTTTACCCAGGGTTCGCACCAATCACATATGCTATTAAAGTGTTCTTCCATTTCTCAATTTCAGATTCGACCTCATTTTTATTTAATTGCACCACTAGTTAACCTTTTACTAAATCAAGGGTTATGTATGAGAGTGACATACAGTTTCTTGAAGTCCTATTTCCAGCAAACAGATTCCTCCTAGGTGTGTTTGATTGGTTGTCATCAGGATATGGCTCAATTAGGCCATCAGAGGATTTTTTAGTTGTTGCTTGCCCTAACCTTTTTAGATTCCCCTCGTGCTGCTTTGGATTGGGTTGATCTCGTTGATTCTTCTCTTGTAAGTTTGAATTGTTTTTTCACAATCATCCTTTTGACCATCGTATTGTTCCCTAATAACCGGAAAATTTGTTGTTAAGTCGCGAGAACAGCTTCTCTGAAGGATCGTCACTGGATTTTCCGTGGAAGTCGAAGCGCATCCGCTATGGCTTCCACCACTACCATCGTACCTTCCCGAATTGGTCACCGTAGTTGTGGTCAGCTCCGATGAACTTTTTGTATCTGGGCTTGCTGCTACAATTCTTGTACTTACTGAACTACCGATAGTAGCTATAGGTATCTTCCTCGGTCGACCTCATTTCTTATATCCGGCCATGACTTTTCACGAATGGACGCATGTACATAACATGTCTCGACAACCTTGGTTAGAGAGAAAAATTTTGCTTTAAACAAATTTAGTTTGTTTCAAAATATTAAATTTGGCATTTTAGAAAACAAAGAGCTGTTGTATTTTTTGAAATCAACTCTTATTGTTTAAACTAATAGAGTGTTTATCAAATGAATAAATTTAGACAAATTGATGGAGGACTAAGGCTATCAAATATTTTTCTTAAACTATATAGTACATTTTACAGAAAGTTAGGTTGACAAATAATACGGGTGGGAAGGAGTACTATTTTGATGGTCGTTAATTTTCAAGTTATTTTCTCTACTTAAATGACAAAAGTAAATTCATAGAGATGACATACAGACCTACAAGTACAACCGATGTTTGACGGGATCATTTTATTACGTGTTTCATAGTACGGTTATATAAAGGTGAATTAATAGATACCATATGTCAAATAGTTATAAAAAATTCTACCAAAAAAATTGTTATAAAAATAAAAAAATCACAAAGAGATGGACATGTACATGCTAAACTTGATAATTTGTTGCAAATTCGGATACAGTTCAGAGATAAATTTTCATGGAATCTATCGTTCCTATTAGAGGTTTTTAAGCCAATAAAATATATGAATTTGAATAGAAGTGCTATAAGTATTTTTGGATAGTCGATTTCAATTTGTTCGGGACAAAAGATATATAATAGTTGATGTTGTTGTAATTAAAAATTTATTGTAATGTCTTAAGTATTAAGTGTTGGTTTTAGTAGTGAAATGAAATTATGACATCCACACGCCAGATGAAAGTCATATTCCACCTGACCTCCGCTCAGAAATTATGAAAGTCATATTCCACTTTATGAAAATGTTTTAATAGAATAATCAGATGGTCACATTTCTTTTTAGTATATTTCAAAAAGAATGATCACTATCAAGATTTAGTAAATTTTTTATTTTATAAGATAATTCACAATCACAAAATTTATGTCACTACTACAAGAACTCATTTTAGGGACAGACAATAGGGACGGCTAAATGCGATTTACGGACGGGCTAAGCGACGGCTAAGTCCGTCTGTAAATAGCTTGACGTTAATCACTTAGGGACGGCTGTCCGTCCCTTTTACAGACGGCTTGTGCGATGGCTAGCCCTCCCTACTACGTGAAATATGAAATATATTTTTTCATTTAGGAAGGGCTGCCTGTCGCTGATCTTAATTTCCTAGACAGGTAGGGACTGCTAGCCGTCCCTAACCTATAAGTTTTAATTTTTTGAATGTGCTCCATGGAATCTCTGTAGCATCTCAAAAGCAGCAAATTATCACTGACGCGTATAATAAGCTGTAATATTTTACAAAATTTATGCTATAATCATTAAAAATATAATAATATAATCATCGATATATATAATAAGCTGTAATAATTCTCCAAAAATGAAAATATATTCATGAAAAACTCGAAATACTCACAAATAAATCGTAGATATAAAACTAAAATACTCATAAATATAAAAGTAAAACTCACTTGTTACCAGCACTAGCCTTAGATTTACCTCCTTTCATGATATTACCTGTAAAAAAAAAAAAACCGGTTAGAATCGGTTCAAAATCGGTTAAAAACGGTTAAAATATGTAAAACTCTGACGAGTTGCCGCCGAGTTAATATATTATTACCTTTTAGGTTTTTTTAGAGAGAATAATAATGGAGATATTTTGTTAAAGTATAAATGAAGGAGGTGAGTTGTGGATGAAGAAAGAGGTTTTTTAAGAAAGAAGATAGAGGTTTTTGTGTGGCTGCTCGTCGGTTTTGTTTCTGATATGCTGGAATTTAACCGTAGGGTTAGGGACGGCTAGCCGTCTCTAAGAAAATAGGGAGGGTTGGCCGTCTCTAACTTTTTTATTTTTTAAAATTGTATTCTTTTAAATTGTATTTTTTCTGATTTGTTTAATTAACGCAGTTAATTAGGGACGGCTAGCCGTCTCTAAGAAAATAGGGGGAGGACTGGCCGTCTTTAACTTTTTTATTTTTTTTAAATTTTATTTTTTTAAATTATATTTTTCTGATTTGTTTGAAGTTAACGCAGTTAGTAAGGGACGGCTAGCCGTCTCTAAGAAAATGGGGAGGGCATGCCGTCTCTAGCTCGTTTATTTTTTAAAATTGTCAGAAGCTTAGGGATGGCTACCCGTCTCTATGCGAATAGGGACGACTAGCCGTCTCTACCCTTCTGTCCCTAAATCAAGTTTTTCTAGTAGTGTGTGATTTCTTTAAACCACAAGTTTCAAAAGTCTTCACCCATTTATAAAACTCCGTATCCATTCAAACTAGGTCATTCTTTTGGGACGGAGGGAGTATTTTTGCGGGCTTACCACTTAGAGCATGTTTGGCGAAGCTGCCAAAAACTGCTTATTTTGAAAAGTACTTTTGTCAAAAACTCTTTTCAGATAAGTACTTTTGAAAAATGAGCAGTTTGTGATTGCTAAACTCATATAAAAAAGTGCTTTTATAAATAATTCATGTTTGCATAATCATTACGAAAAGTACTTTTGGGTGTCAAATTACAAAAAAAAAAAAAAAAAAAAAAATTACATTATACAGCATGGACTATATTTACATCAATAGTAGTGTTTGTGAATAATTTCAAAAGAGGCAGATTTTTTTACTAAAACAACACGTAAAATTTTAAAACAATCCACTAGGTAAGGGATTTGCTTAATATATTCTTTAAATATCTCTCCCATCTTCATTCCTCTAGCATATTTCCCTTCTCTATTATAACGGAAACAATCAAAATAATCTTCTCTCTTTGTTGGCAGGTAAAGTTTTAACACCAAACTTTTTCCACTCAGTGATGAATTATTTATTCAATATTAAATATTGAAATTTAATGTGTGGCAGAAGTAGAAATAATTGGAAAGTGCATTTCGTTAAATATTCATATAATAACATGGACTTTTGAATAGAGTAGTTGGTTGTATTGTTCTTCTTTTCTTATTATACACTTATATACCTTTATTACGTCGTGTATGTAACTAAATATACATACATAAGTAACAAACACAATATACAATATACCACTATTATACCATGTATATAATTAGGATATATTTACTTAACCAATCAAACCTTCAATATACAAATATAGAAGGTATATTCAAAGTAGATTTCAAGATACAAATGTTAAGATATCTAATTCTAGTCTGAATTTAGAGATTTTAGAAATACACTAGGTATATTCAAAGTGTATTGGGATGTAATTTTAAAATTTTTACAAATACACAAGGTATATTCAAAGTGTATTGGGATGTAATTTTGAAATTTATACAAATACACAAAGTATATTCGACTTGTATCAGGATGTGTTCCTTTTGATGTTTTACTAATTGGTATATTTTATAAGAATTTTTTCTGAATGTACTTAGAATACTTTGGATGGAAAAGAGAGAGACGGATGAGGGAGCCCTTTTTGGATGGTATATAATCTCATTCCATTCATTCATGCTTATTTTTAGGGGTTCTTAATTAGTATTCCTATTTAAATGGGATTGATACTATATGTGCTAGTTTGTAATTTTTATCCTGCCACCTTTTTTGTTTATTAAAGAAGTGCGCTAGGATTATGTAATTATTACTTAAAAGTTGTATATTTATGAAAATTCCCCAAAAAAATAATAATATTAAGATTTATTTTGTGAGTACTATTGTTTTAAACATCGAAAATATTTAATTTTTTATTATAAAAGACTTAATTTAATTTTTTATTTTCAATTAGTTTAAATTTATTGTACTGGTCGATTCCTCTTCGATCACAGTCATCGGTTTTGGTTTTATGAAGAGACATTAGTTGACTTCGGAGTCGTTGCGATCGGGAAAGAAATGGTTTCATTCACTTCCATGATCGATTATGTGCTCATCGCGATCGGATATTTTCGAAGACAGCTTTCCAATGGATAACGCAGTTGTCCTTATCCCAAAATTATCGGAACGAATTTAGCGGATTCAGAGGAAGTGGGTTGAAACGTGCAACTATTGGAAGAGAAACGTGACTGTGTGAAATTCTTCTAGGGTTGAAACTCTTCATTGTTTTCAACTTATAAATAGGTCTTTGGGTTCTGATTGGAGGGAAGAATTATTGACAGATCTAAAGCAGCACTATTCTCAAATCCTTATTCAGCCACCAAATTATTTTTTGCTTTGCTCTTTCAACACACATAGGATTGTTGTTGCTATTAGCACAGTTATTGTATCAAATTCAGCCGTGGCTTGGTTCAAACGTGGAAGAAGGATCATCTCTTTCATTTGAAGCACCATTCTCCGGCTCTTCAATACAATAAGCTTTTACCGCTTTAATTATTTTTGTCAATTACTTGTTTTGGTTGATATTTGCTTTATTTGTCGTTTAATTCATTCATTACTTCACTACTCTCAATCTTATCGATTTGTTGTCGTCATTCCGATCGCATAATTTAGTTCATTAACCTGCTAATTGTTAAGTTATCTCGAATAAGTCGCAGTCGTTTACTTTGTCATATTATTCGATCAAGTAAATTCATATCGCATTCATTCATCATATTACGTTCGATCGTCATCGTATTCACCATCATCGTTGAAATTGTTGTTGTCATCGTAATTAATCGAAACCGTGCATCTAGTTAAGACGAAATCATCTTATCATAATTTGTCTATTTGCTATTTACTTCGAATCAGCCTGTTCACACTTGCCTTCGAACTATCTGCTTGAACTTGACATCGTTAAAATTATATCTGATATCGAATTTGCATCCTTGACATCGATATACTACTCATTTTCGAGTTTAATCGCTAAAGCTCAATTGTTTTACGAACGTAAGCTACTTATCAATCAGATCGAATTACGATATAAATGGTCGCCTTAGACTCAACTAAATATAAATTTAATTGTAAAACCTGATACATTTTTGGAAATACAATTTGGCGCCCACCGTGGGGTCTAGGCAATCGATTTATTCCGAAATTATAATCGTTGTGATACTACTTACGTTTGTTTCCTTGTCTTGAAATGGCAGACGAACGTAACACCATCGCTGCCGCTCTGAACGGTCAGCAACAGCTCAATCCCAATGATGGGGTTCCAGTTCCGACCAACGTTGAAGCGGTCGATGAATCTACCAATCGCGAGCAGGATCCAACTCACGACGACGTTCCTGCTGGTTCACAGTTGAACGCACCCCGAGGACAGCGACCGGGTAAAGAGCCCGTGGTCGAAACTGAATCCGGAGACGCAAATGCGTCATTAATGGCGTATTTGAAAAGACACGACGCTCAGTTCGAAATGATACAGGAGCAATTAAGGGTTTTGTCTAATTCTATCGGAAATAGAGCACCCACCCCACCGATCACACCCCCAGCAAGCATTCCGACTTCGGTTCCTCAGGGCACCGTAACAGGGGGACTTGCAGCGGGGGTCGGATCTGGGGGATTGGGTACGGCCGCGGCAACTATGGGAGCTCCGGCCTCGGTTATAGCAGAAGTAAGAATGTTGGCAACGATGCAAAATCTGTTGAATGACACAGTGGACAAAAAATTCGGTGAGATAAAATCATTTATGGAAAAATTGCCAGGTGCCCCAAAGTTAACGGACGAGGTCGCTAAGAAGTCAATCTCAAAGCGTCCGTTCCCAGCAAGTGCAGCACCGATGCCAATTCCTAAAACTTTCAAGTTACCAGAAAGTTTGAGGTACGACGGGACCACAGATCCAAGGGATCACATCGATATGTTTTCGGTTGCAGTTCAGGCGAACGATTTAACTTCGGAAGAAATTAATTCGGTCAGCCTCAAATAGTTTTGTGAGACATTGAAAGGGGCAGCATTGAAATGGTATTTGCAGTTGCCTGAGAATGAGATACTGAATTTCGATGACATGTCGGCAAAGTTCATTCGATCACATACCGGAGCGAAAAAGATAGCACCATGGGTGGAAGACATATTGAATGTTAGGCAGCGACCTGGGGAGACCATAAAGCAATTTGTGAAGCGATTCAACGACGAAAAGATTCATATCCCGAATCTCGAAGAAAGGTGGGCATGCTTGACTTTTGCCAACAATATGCGCACTGATTCGATCGAGGCATGGAAGTTGAAAGATCGTCTCAAAAAAATTGATGCATGGACATTCGAAGTGCTACATCGGGAATGTGAGCCACGGATTAGGGATGAGGAGGAAGAGTTGCAGCTAGTCCGAAATAGTTACCACTATGATCGACCTCCGCCACGGAGAGTTGAAAACGACAGGCGAAACTACAGGGACCAGCGATGGGAGCCCTACAATTTCCCTCGAATGGGGAACAACAACCACGAAGCTGGTGGTTCGAAGAATCAATCGAAGAAAGGGCAGTCGAACACATCTTCAGTTCAGAAAGATCGACCACTCCTCCCAAAAGTGACGGAATACAATTTTTGCATATCAACACCAAACTTGGTGAAACACTTGAAGGGGATGGGTGAGAAGGTTGTGAAATTTCCAGGTCGCATAAAAACAAATCCAAATACAAGGGATGAAAATCTATGGTGTGCATTTCACCATGACTTCGGCCATACAACGGAGGATTGTAAGGCGTTGAGATACGAAGTGGCCAGCCTACTGCAGAAGGGGAACCTGGTCGAGTTATTAACTGACAGAGGACGAAATAATTTTAATAAGAAGAAAGATGACGAGCCGCCAAAACCCCCTGCTCCAAGGAAGACGGTAAATGTCATTACCGGAGGAGATGACGTTTGTGGAGTAACTTACACTACCAAGAAATACGCAAAAGTCTCATTTACACGAGACAAGCGAACACGAGATGATATGAATGATGAGATCGTGTTCGGAGATTTTGATTTTGATGACAGAATCCATCCCCATCACGACGCACTTGTAGTCACGATGAGGATCGATGACGCTGATGTGAAAAGGGTGTTGGTCGACGCTGGTAGTTCAGTCAACATCATACATGCAAGGGTAGTTGAACAGCTGCAGTTGAGCGACAAGATCGTACCTCGCTCAACAGTATTATCGGGCTTCAACAATTCGAGTGAAGTGACCGTTGGAGAAATCACAATTAAGACTTATGCAGAAGGTGTTGAGAATGAGACATCATTTCAAGTAATGAAAGGCAAAATGGCGTACAATGTGATATTGGGTCGACCGTGGATTCACGCCATGGGAGCAGTCCCTTCGACCCTACATCAAGTCGTAAAATTCCCTACCCCAAGGGGGATTCGTGAAATCAGAGGCGAACAGCAGGCTTCGCGAGAATGTTACTCAGTAGCTGTTAAGGATGGCTTTCGATTGTAGCAATCACAGTTAGTGGGACCCGTGGCCGGAAGCTTCACTTCGGTTCTGTCGTGTGCCTCAACGCAGCTACCGAAATCCGAAGTCGAAGGCGACTTCGCACAGGTTTCACCATACAAGCTAGTGGGACCCGTGATCGGAAGCTTCACTTCGGTTCCGTTGTGCGCCTCAACGCAGCTACCGGATTCCGAAGTCGAAGGCGACTTCGCACAGGTTCCACCATGTGTGAGAGAACCGTATAAACAAAAAGCTGGAGACTCTACGATAGAAGACTTAGAAGAAGTAACCTTATCCAATGATAAGCCTGATCAGAAAGTCTATGTGGGAGCGGAATTGGATCCTGAAGTAAAATAAAAAATCATATCCTTCCTCAAGGATAATTCTGATTGTTTTGCTTGGTCCCATGCAGATATGGTTGGGATCGATCCAAAGGTCGCCACACACAAGTTAAATGTCGACCCAAAACATCGGCCGGTGAAACAAAAGAAACAGCCAAATGGAGGATTCCGAAGGAAAGTGATCAACGACGAAGTAGAAAAGCTGCTAACGAATGGGTTCATTAAGGAAGTCAAATATCCTGAGTGGCTTGCAAACACTGTAGTTGTGCCAAAGAAAAATGGCAAGTGGAGAGTATGCATCGATTATACCGACCTCAATAAGGCCTGTCCAAAAGATTCATTCCCGTTGCCTCGCATCGATAGACTAATCGATTCAACGGCAGGACACGAAATGTTGAGCTTCTTGGATGCCTATTCAGGTTATAATCAAATTTCGATGGACCCATTGGATCGGGAGAAGACTTCGTTCATCACGGATATGGGGACTTATTGCTACACGGTTATGCCCTTCGGCCTTAAAAACGCTGGCGCTACTTACCAGCGTTTGGTCACTACTATGTTCAAAGATTTGATTGGAAAAACCATGGAAGTATATATCGATGACATGCTGGTCAAATCTCTTGAAAAATAAAATCATCTAAGTCATTTGGAGGAGACTTTCACGATACTAAGGCGTTTCAACATGAGATTGAATCCGGAGAAATGCGCGTTCGGAGTTGGATCCGGCAAGTTTTTGGGGTTCATCGTATCGCAAAGAGGAATAAAGCCCAACCCAGACAAGATCAAAGCAATTGAAAGCATTCCCGAAGACTTAACAACGGTGAAGGAAGTTCAACAACTGACCGGTCGAATAGCCTATCTCAGCAGGTTCATCTCGAGGTCATCAGAACGATGTCACAGGTTTTTTTCGGTGCTGAAAAAGAACAAAAGCTTTGAATGGACACCAGAATGCAAAAAGGCCCTCAAAGAACTGAAGCTGTACCTTTCAAATGCTCCGTTGCTGTCAAAACCGCTCGAAGGAGAAATGCTGCTGATTTACTTGGCTGTCTCCGATGTCGCTGTAAGCGCTGTCCTCGTCCGCGAGGACAGAGGTAATCAATTTCCTATTTATTACGTTAGTAAAACACTTTTAGATGCAGAAACAAGATACCCGCACCTAGAAAAATTAGCACTAGCACTAGTCACTGCTGCACGGAAATTAAGACCTTATTTCCAATGTCATTCAATATCTGTCGTAACTATTTTTCCATTATGAAATATTTTACATCGGCCAGACCTTTCTGGTCGATTAATGAAATGGGCGGTCAAGCAGAGCGAGTACGATATTACTTATCAGCCTCGCACCGCCATAAAATCTCAAGTGTTGGCTAATTTTGTAGCAGATTTTAGTGCTAATATCTTCCCGGAGGCAAAAAAGGAAGAATTGATGATGAGGGATCCCGATCCCGGAGTTTGGAAAATGTTTACTGATGGAGCTTCAAACGTGAAAGGGACTGGTCTCGGAATCTTATTAATTGCACCTACCGGTGAAAAGCTCAGGTACGCAATCAAACTACATGCAAAAACTAACAACGAGGCCGAATATGAGGCCCTCGCTGCAGGTTTAAAGATTGCAAAAGACTTGAAGGTCGAACGGCTAGACATCAAAAGTGACTCTCAATTGGTGGTAAATCAAATCCAAGGCGATTTCTGTGTTCGAGATCCAAGGATGTAGCAGTTGCTTGAAAAAGTGCAAAATCTCCTTACATTTTTCCAGGAATGGAAAATTGCTCAGATACCAAGGGAGGACAACATCGAAGCAGATGCTCTAGCCAACCTCGGTTCTGCAGCGGTCATCGACGGCAAAATCGATGAAACAGTGGTCCAGCTGTTCGAATCACCACTCTGTCGGAGCATTAAAGAGGTAAACAATGTTAACCACACTTGGGATTGGAGAAACAAATACTTGTCTTATTTGCAGGCAGGAACTCTTCCCGATGACAAAAAATCTGCCCGATCACTCAAAGCTAAAGCGGCAAGATATTGTCTCTTAGAAAACCAGCTCTACAGACGAATGTTCAGCGGCCCTTTAGCAAAGTGTGTGGGCCCAGATGGGACAAACTATGTGCTGAAAGAAATCCATGAAGGCGAGTGCGGCAATCACTCCGGTAGCAAGTCGTTGGTTCGAAAGATCCTAAGAGCTGGATATTATTGGCCAACGATCGCAGATGATGCCAAAGAATTCGTCCGCAAATGCGACAAGTGTCAACGATTCGGCAACCGTGGCCATTCATGAAGTGGAGAATGGATTTGGTCGGGCCGCTTCCAACAGCGCCCGGCGGGGTAAAATTTATTTTAATTCTTACTGATTATTTTTCTAAATGGGTAGAAGCAATTGCCTTAGCTAAAATTCGTGAGCAAGAAGTCGTTAAATTTATTCATCAAAATATTTTCTGTCGTTTTGGGATCCCGAAAGAGATCACATGCGATAACGGTAAACAGTTTGTAGGAAGACGGATCACTGCCTTCTTTGAAAAATGGGGGATCAAGCGAATTGCCTCAACACCTTATCACCCCAGTGCAAATGGATAGGCTGAATCTTCCAACAAAACAATAATCGAGTATCTGAAGAAAAAGATGGATGACTCAAAGGGCAATTGGCCGAACGAACTCCCCGGTGCACTGTGGGCTCACCGAACAACGGTGAAACACAGCATCGGAGAAACACCGTTCTCACTTGTCTATGGAGCAGAAGCACTGATACCGGTGGAAGTGGGAGAACCCAGTCTTCGGTTCGCCCATTCCACCGAGGAAGCAAACAGAGAGGCCATGTTGATAGATTTGAACCTGATCGAAGCAAAAAGGGACATGGCATTTGTTCGAATACAAGCGCAGAAACAGAGGGCAGAAAATTACCTCAACAAAAAAATCAGGTATCGATCTTTTAATGTAGGTGATTATGTGCTGAGGATCAAAAGACCGAAAAAGGATGAGCCAAACGAAGGTAAGCTAGGAGCAAATTGGGAAGGGCCCTATCGGGTCAAAGCAGTAATCGGAAAGGGATCATACCAACTCGAAACAATGGACTCCAAGCCGGTCGAATTCAATTAGAATATCACACAATTGAAGAAGTATTACTTTTGAGACCCTACGGTATCATCAACTCTCATCTTTTAATCTTGCAAAATTTCAATTTTTCCTCCATCGGAAAGAATTATTTGATTGATTGTTTGATACTAACACTCTTAGATGATAGGCATAGTTGGAATCGAATGATGACAAACGTCACCCACGAAAACATGAGCTCTAAACGCTCCGATCGGGGTCGATAAGTCTGACGAACATTCTAGCGTGGTCTTCATCTATAACGATTTCTCGGTTTTTGTGTCAATGACTCTGTTTCAGGACCAGTGTTCGACCACTCATCCTTCATACTCGAAACACTGGGGGGGGAGATGGAGTTAGCACGATTGTCATCAACTGATACTGGGGACTGCCCAAGAACCAGAAGCTTCCCATCGGAAGAAGGAACGAGACCAATTGGAAACAATACCGGGGACTCGTTCAAAATTCGATCAAAGTTCTTACGTTCACTCGAACTGGGGACTCGTTCAAAATTCGATCAAAGTTCTTATGTTCACTCGAATTAGGGACTCGTTCAAAATTCGATCAAAGTTCTTACGATTCATTCAAACTGGGGACTCGCTCGAACTGGAGATTTGGCTATTGGATGCTTCGAACTTTACCAATTTTGTTTGTCAAAGTTGTCCATCTATGTAAGTGATCCGTTAGCGATCAAAAGTTTGCGCCTTTAAACGGCCACATCTTGTAATCAATCAGAACATACGATCCAAAATGTATTTAAAGCCCGTTAGCGGCTCAATTCAATAACATGCAACACTGATTACATCTTCAACTTTTCACATTCGTCCGATTCAAGTGACTAGTTCGAATGTTAGCGAATTTTACAATTCCAAGCGAAGTTTACAATTCCAAGTTTTTCACCAAGTGTTCATTTTTAAATTCCGAACTCATAAAATGTTCGAAGAGTGCACTACATGGAGGTGAGACGTCATCTATCATTACGCACTAAGACATTGGGTCCCAATCATCTCTTTCGACGATTGTCGTTGAACATAACAATTTTTGAACGAATAAAATCATCTTCGGAAAAAATAATACAACAATGAAAGGAATTCAACTTCATTCATATTAATATTATATGTACATAGCCAGTCATACGACTGCATTACATCAGCTTTCAAAAAACGACTAAACAAGTCGAAAACAAATCATTCACCATCAGAGCCTTCATCGGAGGAACTCGCTGGGAGACCAATTTCTTCGCGAGTTAGCCGCACAGTGGCAACAGCTTCGCTCAACTCAGCAGGAACGTTGACGTCTCGATCCAATATTTCCCTAAGGACATCGCGCCGTGACTCTGCGAGGATAAGATCCTTCTTCTTTTCAAACTCTTCCTCGAGTTCACGCCTTAGGTTGGTGGATTCCTTGTGAAGTAATGCGTTCCGCTCCGACAAGCTATCAGCTTGAACCATTAGGTCTTCGTTAGTTTTACGAAGAACGCTCAACTCTTCGAACTGGTCAGCCAACTCTTTGTTCTTGCTCTCCAAGACAGAAGTAAGTTCGGCTATCTTCAGATCAGAATTGGCTTCGTGATCACTCAACTGTTCGTTCAAAGCTCTGATCTGAGACTCCAGCTCCGTTTGACGAAGAGCATGCTCATTCGTACTCTTGTCAAAGTTGGCCAAAAGTTCAGCATACTTGGTCTCTGCAGCTTTCAACTTCCGATGCAGGTCCTCTCCAGCCGAAGTAAGGTGAATAATCTGCTCATTCAAAACTTTAGCTCCATCCTGAAGCTGGCGGATCCGATCGGCAGTCTCGATCGCCATTATGCAGTTCTGAAAGCAAATTGCATTTGAAGTATATAAAAATCGATGCAAAATAAGAAAGGAAAATTTTATAAGTATGGAGTTTACCCTGAGAGCACTAAAAGAAATCTGAGAAGGTAGACTCAGATCTGAATGTGTATTCAATCGAGCTTGCTCCATCGGGCCAATGACATCGAATAAATAGTCTGCCAATCGCTTTGGGCACCGTAGAAAATCAACATAGGGTGGCACCTCTACCGTTAGCGTCCTGCCACCCCTCTTTTCGGATTCACCCAAAGCAGCGAAGGCAGCAGCTTCTTCACCCCGAGGAAGAGGCACGATAGGGTCAGCATGATCCGTACAAAAAAACGACGACCCCGTTTCTTTATTTAGACTTCGTCGTCGATTTTGGCCGATCCAAAGCTGGCATTTTCCCTTTAGCTGGATCCCTTTCCTCGAGTTCACGGTCAAAGGCCTCGATCATCTCTCCTTGGTTTTCAGGAGCGACGCCCAAAGAAACAAGAGCGCCTTCTCTACTGGGCAAACCCCCTGAGCCCGAATTCACCTCTTCGGCTACAGGGGAAAGTTGATAATCATCCACGGAGAGATCCCCCTGTTCAGCCACCTTCAGTTGGATGGCTGTCTCTTGGAGTCTCTCTTTGATTGGCTTCGTGGGATGCCTCACTAATCGGTCAGATCCCGATTCGTCCCCGGTTTCTTCTCCCTCGATGTCAATAATCGAGGTCGTTCCTTCGGCGGCTTTCGCCGCTGCGATCGCTGAACTCGTCCCAGCGATCACATCCTCTATGGTCTGGGGTGCGTCCGATGAGCTACCCCCTCGCCCTTTTTCAGCTACCACTATCTTGGGCAAGTATTTGTTCCTCAACTCTTGGAACGATTTCTTCTTTTTCTTCGGCGGAGGAGCGTCATCGGCTTTCTCCCCGCCCTCAGGCTCAGCCTCTTCATCACTTGGCTCACCTCCAGCACCGGTGATGCCTGAGGAAACATTTTTCAAGTATCAAAAGGCGTCAACGAAACAAAATCATAGATACAAGGATAGTTCAAAGTTTACCATGACTCTTAGCTTTGAGTTTCTTCAAAGCTGCGACCAGTTTCTAAGCTCGCTTGTCATTGGTCGTCTTAGCAAGTACCCTTATCAGCCATGGTATAATGTCGGCAACTTGGTCGAAGACAACCGCATCAGCTGAAAAATTTGGAAGAATGAGATTTTGAGGATCTTAAATTCATTCAAGAAAATAGAAAAACGAAAGAAGCGCTTACGGGTTCGATTCCAGACGCTTGGTAGCAACTCCTTTTCGGGTCGGTTAGCTGCTTCGTAGGAATAAAGACAAAACGTTGATCCCATCCTCGGAGACGTCATCGTTGTCAGATATCAAGGCCCGTTGGCCCCGTTTGGCCAAGTTTACTACTCCTCCTTTGTAAACTCGAGGAGAGTAGATGTTGAGAATATGGCAAACTCGCATAATTATCACCGTTCTCCATATCATCGGAGAAAGTTGTCCAAGGCAGACATTGTACATCCTGCAAAATTCCTCGATGACGTTATCGACCGGAAGAGAAAACCCGATCGTAAAAGGATAGGTCAGCACCACTGAGTGATCCTCGACGTGAGTCGCTAACGTTGATTTTCTTGGAGGACACATCACGTCGATGTCACCCACTTTCCAACCACATTCTTCCCGAACCCGTGGAATCGATTCCGGCGTGATCGCACAGTAAACTGAATCGATCGGAATATTCTTCTTCTTCCCTTGCTCCGCTTCACTTTGAACACTGATTTTGCAATCGTTCTCATAAGTGAATTTCTTTGGAAGAATTTTCGACCACAACTTCTTGGGACCATAGTCCTTCACCTTCCTTTCCTTCTGCTTTTTTCCCTTCTTATCTACTGAAGGGCCAGCATTGGTGGGATTTTGCTCCACCACCGCACCGGACTGTGAGCCGTAGCGGCAACTGCCGTAGTAGAAGTAGTATCAGCATCAACCATGTTTTGAGAAGAGGTAGACATTATCAAAACACAAATCTGATTAGCGTAAACAAAGCTTTTAGAAAATTTAGAGCAAAAGTGGCAAGAATTAACAAAGCTGAGTAAGGAATTCCTGGGATTTGCTTAAGAAAATTGGAGAGTTTTTCAAGAGTTTTTGGAGAAATTTTTCAGAAGTTGTAAAGTGTGTGTTGAAGCAAGTATTTATAAGGCAAAGGTCATCATTGCCTTGGGAACCGCTGAGAAACTGCTGCCCGCACGATGTTTGACACGTGTGACAGTGGGAAGTTGAGGCGACGTTTGACGTTTCAAAATGGGGGGACACGAATGCTCCACGTGTTTTCCCTCCAAGAATTCAAGCCACTTGCCAAGTTTTTACGAACACACGACTTAGCAAGTGGGAGGACTATCTGTACTGGTCGATTCTTGTTCGATCACAGTCATCGATTTTGGTTTTATGAAGAGAAATTAGTTGACTTCGGAGTCGTTGCGATCGGGAAAGAAATGGTTTCATTCACTTCCATGATCGATTATGTGCTCATCGCGATCGAATATTTTCGAAGACAGCTTTCCAATGGATAACGCAGTTGTCCTTATCCCAAAATTATCGGAACGAATTTAGCGGATTCAGAGGAAGTGGGTTGAAACGTGCAACTATTGGAAGAGAAACGTAAGTGTGTGAAATTCTTCTAGGGTTGAAACTCTTCATTATTTTCAACCTATAAATAGGTCTTTGGGTTCTGATTGGAGGGAACAATTATTGACAGATCTAAAGCAGCACTATTCTCAAATCCTTATTCAGCTACCCAATTATTTTTTGCTTTGCTCTTTCAACACACATAGGATTGTTGTTGCTATTAGCACAGTTATTGTATCAAATTCAGCTGTGGCTTGGTTCAAACGTGGAAGAAGGATCATCTCTTTCATTTGAAGCACCATTCTCCGGCTCTTCAATACAATAAGCTTTTACCACTTTAATTATTTTTGTCAATTACTTGTTTTGGTTGATATTTGCTTTATTTGTCGTTTAATTCATTCATTACTTCACTACTCTCAATCTTATCGATTTGTTGTCGTCATTCCGATCGCATAATTTAGTTCATCAACCTGCTAATTGTTAAGTTATCTCGAATAAGTCGCAGTCGTTTACTTTGTCATATTATTCGATCAAGTAAATTCATATCGCATTCATTCATCATATTACGTTCGATCGTCATCGTATTCACCATCATCGTTGAAACTGTTGTTGTCATCGTAATTAATCGAAACCGTGCATCTAGTTAAGACGAAATCATCTTATCATAATTTGTCTATTTGCTATTTACTTCGAATCAGCCTGTTCACACTTGCCTTCGAACTATCTGCTTGAACTTGACATCGTTAAAATTATATCTGACATCGAATTTGCATCATTGACATCGATATACTACTCGTTTTCGAGTTTAATCGCTAAAGCTCAATTGTTTTACGAACGTAAGCTACTTATCAATCGGATCGAATTAAGATATAAACGGTCGCCTTAGACTCAACTAAATATAAATTTAATTGTAAAACCTGATACATTTTTGGGAAATACATTTATAATATATGATAAAAATATATATTAAGATTTTAATCAATAGGAATAAAGTTAAACTAAAAGAGAAAAGCGGAGAAGAAAGTTGTATTTATATTTAAGAGCTATATTGGGCAAACTAATAAGAAATAATATGATAAATAAATATTTTTGTAACAATATTTTTGTCTTGAAAATTTAATAAATTGCTTTTGCTTTTGGAATGAAGCAGAAATTTGTAACTTCTCCGTACAACAGAAAAACTGTTTCTGTTTCTTCTCAAAAGCATTTGGTTTATTTTGGCAAGTCTAACTATATCCGCAGCTCGAAGTGATCAAGATCATCAAACACTTATACTGGCGTTTAGAAATATCAAGAGAGGGTCCAAGATTTTCTCTTGAAAATGAAAGATTTTGGGGTATGGACGACAGGAGGAGTCATGTTAATGTAGGTCACAACAGCCTACATTTATTTGGCGGTCAATCATTTGGAGTGTTAAAAGATTCGACCTTTTCAATTTTAATGACAATGTTATTACACTGTCTTTTGGTTAAGGCAGATATTCAAAAAGATGGTTCCTTTCGCACTCGACCCTTTTATCACGCCAATGGTTAAAGACTGTTTTACTTCATGTCGTATTTCCTTTGTTTTCTAGCCGTTCTTTTGTTCCCTTAGAATCTTGTATTGAATTATGTAAGACATTTCTTTTTAACAATTTAAATTATTACTCTTAATTAGTTAGGCATGAGAATGAGATACTTTTTTATATTTACAGCCCCTCATGTGCTAACAAATGATAATAAGCATTTATTTGTTCGACAATTGTCTTCAGGGGGTGGATTTACCGTATAAGGATCGGGTGCCATGCCCGCTAACTTCGACAAAAAATTCATAATTATATGTATATAATGAGTATATATCTGCAAAAACGCTATATATTATTGCAGTGGCACCCACAGCAACAAATGATGCGTAGGTTCCATGGTTGAGCGCCACTGTATAAGTCTTCTCTAGCTGTAGGATCCAAGTTCGATCCCCAATTGGTGCTTTTTCCTCCCTTTGTTTCTAAGTCTTATCTCTAGACTCTAGCTGTGGGATCCAAGTTCGATCCCCAATTGGTGCTTTTTCCTCCCTTTGTTTCTTTGCTTTGATTTAGGTTTTTCGTCTATTTATCTTTTACCTCCCTTTGTTTCTCTGCCTCTTTTGCCTGCTTTGTTTTTTGTTTTTTGTTTTTTTCCTCTTTTTCTTCTTTTTGTCTTTTTTTTCTTAGTTTTATTATTCCTTTTATATTCTTACCGATCCTGATAACATTGAGTATTTTGTTATTAGTGTTGTATATTCTTCATCGAGCCCTAGGTGTCGCCTATGTTTTCTTCCTTTTATTTTTCTCCTTTTTCATTTTATTCCTTTTTATTCGTTAATGCCTATATCTATCCATCTTTTTACCATTATTACTTTATTTCATAAGCAACTTATTTAATATATGATTATTCATCTTTTAGTAATGCAATATTAATCTATACAACTTTAAAATAATTAAAGCACTATCTTCCATTGAATTTTAAAAAATTAAGTGGCTTGATTAGTACACCATTTTAGTTGAATCTCGCAGATTGAAATTTGAAGCTTTTATTGTACAAAGTGTTGCCTTTAAACTTGACAATTTAAATAAAATTATTAATTCGAGATTATTGAAGGTAAATTAATCTGGCCAAACATTAAATGTATAAAATAATTAAATTACTTTTTAAGCAAAATTTCTAATTGAATGCGCTCTTTCATGATTTTTCTTTTTCTTACCTTTTTCTTTTACAAATTTTTTCCATAATTTAAATTTAAAAGCGTAAAAAATAATAATTGAACTGAACGGAACTTATTCATTTATTGGGTATAAAAGACTTAATCAACTTAGTCGAACTAACGATATCTTAATGAATCGACACGTCCTTCCTCAATCATTGTGTCTAAAGACAGATATATAGAGTGGCACCCACTATCTTAAAATCCTGGATCCGCCCCTTACTGTCTTCTATTAGAACTAGAATGAATTAGTCCTTTATCGATTGCATAAGAGTTTTCAATGAACAGAGTATATAATGTCCTGGTCACTTGGGTGAATTAACTTTTTGAAAAAGTAGTGCATAAGTCTTAAATTAATTTTTTTTTGGATAGACATTAACCCTAACTGTCTCTAACATCAAAAGAATAGAGTGCATTTCTATATTTTCAGAATATGGATTTGATTTCGGATTTAAGTGTTGAAAATTTTGAGTTATAAATTCAGGATTCAGAATGTTGGATATTGAAAAAGTTTGATAGCGTATTTGGCCCTTATGCCTCAACCATAAGTCAAACATAACATATACTACTAATCATTACAGTCCGAAGAGACAAAAGCGTTTAGAGGCATTTTATTATTAAAATATCTAAATCTGAATATACATCTTAATATTAACTTGTTGTTTTAAAATCTGAATACTAAATGATTAATAATATTTGTTGTTACAACATCACAATATTTATAATTTTATATTTATCAATGTTACTAAGGGGAATAAAATAATTTGTATATATATATATATATATATATATATATATATATATATATATATATATATATATATATTATCTACAAATTAGTATTGCAAGGTGGTGGTTGGTGTCTGATTAGCTGATTATGGTGGTTGTTGTACGACAAAAGTGGTGATTAGCTGATTATGGTGGTTGTTGTACGACAAAAGTGGTGATACGACAAAAGTGGTGGTGGTGATGGTTGTCATTAGAGGTGGTATAATGTTTGTTGTTCGATGGTGGTAGTTTTGATGATAGAGCTAGTTGCTAGTAGTGACTAGTCTTAGTGGTTCATAGTGGTGTTGGTGGTGGCTGATAATGGCGATGGTGGTAGTTGACGCAGGACGGATCTATTTAGAAGTTGATTGGTAGTAGTTGTTGGTGGTGGTGGTGATTGGTGCTGACGGTGTTAGAGGTGGTCGGTATATTAGTGACTAATAGTAGGTGGCATTCGTGGTTGAGGTGATTGGTGATAGTAGTAGTAGGAGGTGGTTGGAAGTTGTCGTTGGTAAATGGTTGTAGCTGACCGATCTCAGCAAAGCAAACCCCTAAATGATATGAAATTTAAAGACACAAAATGAAAAGAACAAAAAGTAAAGCAAGACCCAATTGATCAGAGAAAAATTAAGGAAATGGATTAGGGAAGATTAGCCTAATCACCCTCTTAATTACCTAAACAAAAGAACCAATACTAATTGATCCTCAGTTAGTTAAAGCTAATTGCAAATCAAGGATGTTTAATGTGCTTAAGCAAACAAGCTTAGCCAAATTCCGCACAATGTCAATAATCATCAAAAACTAGGTAAACTAATGACAATAAGAGTATTTATAGTATGGCACATTTGCCTTAATTAACCCTTAACAATGGGCCTTCATGTCATTAGCTACTGTTGGGCTTTCTGATCCTCGTTTTCAGCGTGATCGTGCAGTGACAATCGCTATCGCGCTGAGCAATAATTCATAGCCTCGCGATCGCGGATATGGTCTCGCGGTGGCACAGGCAAAGGTCTTCAACCAGCCTCTTGCGCGATCGCGTCTGTGGACGCGCGATCGCGCAGCTCTGCATTTTCATCCTTCGCGATCGCGTAGGTCTTCTTTTTGGCCCTTCGCGATCGTGTCTGTGCACGCGCGATCGCGATGAACAACTCCAGTTTCTGAGGCAGAATGTAGGTAGAACTCCCCTGAAGCTTCCAGCACTTGTCCCAGCAGCTCAAACTGTGCGAACATGGACTGCAGCTGTTGCAATTCCCGTGCTTGGCTCCTTGTGAATGGTTTAGCCGAGCGGAGGGTTCCATCATTCTTCCCGTCTTGAGAAGAATCCGTCCATGGATTCACTTGATCCTTGACTTCGAAGGGAGACAAGTCACACACGTTGAACATGTTGTGCACTTGGTAATTGCTAGGCAAGTCCACCTTGTACGCGTTGTCATTGAGGCGTTCAAGGACTTGGAAAGGGCCATCGCCTCTAGGCATAAATTCGCTTGTCCTCTTGTTTGGGAACCTATCCTTCCGGAAATGTACTCACGCCCAATCACCGGACTCGAAGATAACCTTCTTCCTTCCTTTGTTGGCCTTCTTGGCAACTTCTTGGTTTTTCTTCTCGAGTTGTTTCCTTACTTGCTCATGAAGTTTCTTCATCTCTTGAGCTCTCACCTTGGCATCTAAGCTTAAGACAACATCACTAGACAAAGGCGTAAGATCCAAGGGGGTAACGGGATTAAAGCCATACACAACCTCAAAAGGTGTCATGCAAGTAGATGTGTGCATGGTCCTATTATAAGCAAATTCAATCAAAGGTAGATGTTCTTCCCAAGAAGCTAGTTTCCCTTTAACCATTGCTCTAAGCATGGCACCCAAGGTTCTATTAATAACCTCGGTTTGGCCATCGGTTTGGGGGTGACAAGAAGTGGAGAACAACAACTTAGTACCAAGCCTCCCCCAAAGCTCCTTCCAAAAATGACTAAGGAACTTGAGATCCCTATCACTAACAAAAGTTTTTGGGACCCCATGCAATTTAAGCACATTGTCAACAAACAAATTAGCTATGTGAGATGCATCATCAACCTTGTGACATGGAATGAAATGAGCCATTTTAGAAAATCTATCAACGACCACAAAAATGCTATCTTTCCCCCTTTTGGTCCTAGGCAATCCAAGGACAAAATCTATAGAAATATCAAGCCAAGGACCTAAGGGAATGGGGATGGGTGAGTATAAACCATGTGGAAGTAGCTTTGACTTGGCTTGCCTACACTCCAAGCATTGGCCACACACCCTCACAACATCCACCCTCATTTTGGGCCAATAGAATTGCTCCTTAAGAATCTCCATGGTCTTGCACACTCCAAAGTGCCCTATTAGTCCCCCACTATGGGCCTCTCTCACTAGCAACTCCATCCAAGATGAACTAGGCATACATAACTTCCCATTCCTAAACAAGAAGCCATCAAACTTGTGAAACCGCCTTTTCTCCACATCACCACTAAGTTCCTCCTCACCATACATTTGATTGATTCTTCTACCCCTTTCATCCACTTCACAATTAGCATAAAGTTCTCCAAACTCCGGATCATTAACATACATCTCCTTTATACTTTCAAAACCCATGAGTTTCAACAACTATTGCCTTCTCGATTGAAGCACAAACTTTCTTGACAAGGCATCCGCCACCACATTCTCTTTCCCCTTTTTGTAATGGATGACATATGGAAAAGTCTCAAGAAACTCCACCCATTTGGCATGTCCCACATTCAATTTTTCTTGGGATTTGAGGTGCTTTAAGAATTGGTGGTCGGTTCTAAAAATAAATTCTTTGGACCAAAGGTAATGTTGCCAATGAGCCAATTCCTTCACCAAGGCATACAACTCTTTGTCATAAGTGGAATATTTAGTGGTTGCTCCCTTGAGTTTCTCACTAAAATAGGCAATAGGCTTTTGTTCTTGCATCAACACGGCTCCAATGCCTACCCCACTAGCATCACATTCAATTTCAAAGGTCTTATCAAAGTTTGGCAATTGAAGAAGAGGTGTGGAACTAAGGACTTCCTTCAATTTTGTAAAAACCTCTTCTTGCTCTTTCCCCCGCACAAACGCCTTATCCTTCCTTATCACTTCGGTCAATGGTGCGGCTATAGTGCTAAATCCCCTCACAAACCTCCTATAAAAGCTAGCCAACCCATGAAAACTTCTAACATCACCAATGCTTTTAGGAGTGGGCCAATCTTTAATGGCCTCTACCTTAACCTCATCTACTTCCACATCATTTGCACTTACCATAAAACCAAGAAAAATAACTTTCTCAACACAAAAAGAGAACTTTTTCAAATTAGCAAATAATCGTTCCTTTCTCAAGACATCAAACACTTGTTTCAAATGATTAGATTGATCATCAATGGATTTGCTATAGATAAGAATATCATAAAAGTATACTACAACAAATTTTTTCAATGAAAGATTTGAGCACATGATTCATCAACCTCATGAAGGTTGAAGGAGCTTTGGACAAGCCAAAAGGCATGACAAGCTATTCACAAAGACCAAAGTTAGTCTTAAAGGCCGTCTTCCACTCATCACCCGGTTTCATTCAGATTTGGTGGTATCCACTCCTCAAATCAATTTTAGAGAACACACAAGATCCACATAACTCATCAAGCATATCATCTAACCTAGGGATAGGATGATGATACTTTACCGTGATCTTATTGATGGCTCTACAATCCACACACATGCGCCAAGTCCCATCTTTTTTTGGCACTAGGATGACCGGGACCGCACATGGGCTCAAGCTCTCTTGCACAAGTCCTCTCCCAAGCAACTCCTCCACTTGATTTTGGAGTTCTTTGGTAGCTTCTAGGTTGCTTCTATAAGCAACCTTGTTGGGCAATTGGAAACCCGGAATGAAGTCAATTTGATGCTCAATGCCCCTTAGTGGTGGCAATCCACTTGGCAACTCCTCGGGGAAGATTTCTTCATAACCTTGCAAAAGAGAAGAAATAGAGCTAGGCAAAGAAGGGGTTAGTTCATTAGTAAGCAAAACATGTTCCATGTGTAGGAGGAGAATCATGGGTGCTCTATCCTCCACATCTCTCAAACACTCTTTCCTAGACAAGAACAAGTTCACTCCCTCTTTTGTTTCCTCACTCTTTTGAGTAACAACTCCCACTCTCCCTTTCTCCACAACTTCCTCTTTCTTTTCTTTCTCTCTTTTCAACTTCAACTCCCTCATCTTTCTATAGCCCTCACTCACTTGTGCCGGGGTCAATGGGTTGAGAACAAACTGCCGACCCCCCACTTCCAAGGCATACCTATTAGTTTTGCTATCATGCCTTGCCAAGCGGTCATATTGCCAAGGCCTACCAAGCAAGATATGACAAGCTTGCATAGGAACTACATCAAATAGAAGCTCATCATGGTAGTCCCCAATCTTGAATTTAATCAAGGTTTGCTTAGTTACCTTTAGTTCACCACACTCATTCAACCATTGGAGTTTGTAAGATTGTGGACGCTTTCTAGTAGGTAGTTTGAGTTGTTCAATCAAAGTGGTGCTCATCACGTTGACACAACTACCACTATCATAATTAGAGAGCAAGTACTCCCTTGAACCTTACAATATGCA
The DNA here is from genome assembly GCA_037355625.1 of Petunia x hybrida. NCBI lineage: Eukaryota > Viridiplantae > Streptophyta > Magnoliopsida > Solanales > Solanaceae > Petunia > Petunia x hybrida. The sequence continues at coordinate 532,545 of JBBBVM010000046.1, read as the reverse complement.
TGGAACAAATTCTCTCTTTGACTCGACTCCTCCTTTACTTGCACCCCTATTATTCTTCTCACCACAAGAGTAGTATAGACATCATCTAGTTGCTCACCCTCCAACGGCTCCTCATCAAAATCATCGTTATATAGCATATCCCTATCTATCTCCTCATCATCACTACCTCCCGTTTCATAGCCCCCATCACCCAGAGCAATAATAGTCCTCTATTGGGACAATCTCTCATCATGTGGCCACGACCATTACACTTATAGCATTGAATGTTAGATAAGCTTTCAAGTTTAGCTTTATTTCCTCCCGCCTTGGGCTCTTCTTTGGCTTGGTTCTTTCAAAGTTGCCTTTGAACTCTCGCTTGGACTCCTTAGCTTTATCCCATGGGGTATAAGCTTTAACATTATCCATCCTTTGTTCCAAGTGGAAGGGATGTTTTTGGCCGTGTAAGACTTGTCTAACTTGAGCCCTTTCTCCACCTTGAGAGCCGCTTGGAATGCATCATTCAAGCTTTCAAACCGGTGCAATTCCATTGGGGAAGAGATCTCCCTATTCAAACCTCCACAAAACTTTGGCATGAGAGAACGGTCACCATCTAGCACGTTGGCCCTTGTCCTAGTCTTCTCAAATTCATCAAAATACTCCACCATGCTCTTGGTTCCTTGCCTCAAATTGTAGACCTTTTTTATCAATTCATCCTCATAGTTTGGAGGTAGAAACCGAGCCTCCATCATGGCTTTCAAAGCCGCCCAACCCCCATTGGCAATGAGCCCTGGTGTTTCCCTTTGTCTTCTTTTGGACTCCCACAAAGTAGAAGCATAGTTTTCAAATTGGGTGATGGCATACTTCACCTTTGTAGCATCTTGGACGTTGTTTGTTTGAAAGATTCTCTCCATCTTGACCACCCACTCCAAGTACTCATCCGGATCACTCTCGCCTTAGAAGGTAGGAAGGTTGACCTTGATAGTGTTCACCCCCTATCTTCATCATGATGCCTCCGTTGTCCACCATAACCCCCATGGTCATAGTAGTCCCCATCACGATCTACTCTCCTTGGTAACCTCCCCCAAATCGACCACCTCGACCCCTAGCTTCCCCTCGTTGGGCTTCACCCGGATAGCGTAATGGTTCATTATCGTAGTTCTCATCCTCATGAAAAGCCTCAACTTCATATGGTCTTGGAGTGTCATTCCTTAATTGTTCATTTCTTGGGAGATCTTGAGTGGGATCCCTTGCTTGTGGAGTGACATTTGGAGAATAGGTATCTTGAACCACCATTTGAGAGTAGCGGTCATTGGCCCGAGAGATTCAGCTAGGTCCATCACCCGCCACCCCCACGGTTGGAGGTGTGTCATCCACATGTTTACCAATTTCCCGAAGCTTTTCCTTTTGAGTTAGTTCATCAACCGTCTCCTTCATCCCATCAAACTTGTCTTGCATTGAGCTAACACTTGTCATCAAGGCTTGCATCATGGTTTTAAGTTCCATGTCCGCCTCGACTCCTTTTTGAGCCATTGTACCTACAAACAAGTAAACAAACAAGGTTAGTAGAAAGAGTCCTCACCGAGTCGCTCCCTAAGTGTTTACAGTCAAAGTGAGGTCACTCAATTCACTCGTGTTTGCACTCTACGTTAGGCTTTTACTCACTCTAATACTCTCACCACACTTGCCTTTTTCCACTCTTGGCTATTGCAAGTTTGTTCTTCGCACACTAACTCCAACTTGACAATCAAACTCAACTAATTCGGGATCGGAAGGAATTGTTGTGACAAGAAACGGACAATTGAAACTGATGAAATTTAGGAAAGTTTAAAGAAAGGGAAGAAAGAAAGCCATGAATCGGATTCGGAATTGGATGAAATTTTATTTGTGATCTAGAAACTCATTGTTCTTGATGCTGAAATTGGGTTCCGGTTGATTGGAAACTGTTACGGGGCTATTGCGAACAATCTGTCTAAGAATCTGTTTTTCTGGGAAATTCTTGTTTAGCACGATCGCGTGCTTGTGTCGCGTTCGCGTAGCTTTGCTGGTGGTACTGGCGCGATCGCGTAGGACTGTCGCGATCGCGTAGGCCTTTTAATTAGTGGCTTGCGCGATATCGCTGGATGTTGCGCGATCGCGTAAGCTTCTGGGTATGAAGCAGAACCCAATTTTCAAACCCACTTTTCAACTTGAATCTTCACAAACCACCGTGTTTTTGCTCCAAATTTGAGATTTATACTCTTTGTTGGTCCGTGAACAAACCCCAGTAGTTGAATCTTCAAAATCAACAACAAAATTCAAAAGCCCCAATTTCTTGATGAAGAACCCTAATTTTTCAATCCTTCAAATCAGCACCAAATTGTTGTTGTTTGATCAATTTCCTTTTGAAGTAGTTTCTAGACAACAATATCTTCAATTGGTACCAAAAATTTAACCCAAAAGAAACCTAATCCTAAGACTCATATTTTTGGATTTTTGACTTTTTTTTTTTTTTTTTGACTTGATGAACAAGAATTGGGTTAGTCATTGTTACAACAAACACTAATCCATCGCGCTCGCGTAAGCTTCTAGGTTTGAAGCAGAACCCGATTTTCAAACCCACTTTTTAACTTGAATCTTCACAAACCACCGTATTTTTGCTCCAAATTTGAGATTTATACTCCTTGTTGGTCCGTGAACAAACCCCAGTAGTTGAATCTTCAAAATCAACAACCAAATTCAAAAGCCCCAATTTCTTGATGAAGAACCCTAATTTTTCAATCCTTCAAATCAGCACCAAATTTTTGTTGTTTGATCAAATTCCTTTTGGAGTAGTTTCTAGACAACAATATCTTCAATTGGTACCAAAAATTTTACCCAAAAGAAACCTAAACCTAAGACTCATATTTTTGGATTTTTGACTTTTTTTTTTACTTGATGAACAAGAATTGGGTTAGTGATTGTTAAAACAAACACTAATCCAGCTCTGATACCAAATGATATGAAATTTAAAGACATAAAATAAAAAGAAGAAGAATTAAAGCAAGATCCAATTGATTAGAGAAAAATTAAGAAAATGGATTAAGGAAGATTAGCCTAATCACCCACTTAATTATCTAAACAAAAGAACCAATACTAATTGATCCTCAATTAGTTAAAGATGATTTCAAATCAAGGATGTTTAATTTGCTTAAGCAAACAAGCTTAGCCAAATTCCTCACAATGTCAATAATCATCAAAAACTAGGTAAACTAATGACAATAAGAGTATTTATAGTATGGAACATTTGTCTTAATTAACCCTTAACAATGGGCCTTCAAGTCATTAGCTACTGTTGGGCCTTCTGATCCTCGTCTCAGCGCGATCGCGCAGTGATAATTGCTATCGCGCTGAGCAATAATTCATAGCCTCGCGATCGCAGCTAGGGTGTCGCGGTCCCGCAGGCAAAGGTCTTCAACTAGCCTCTTGCGCGATCGCGTCTGTAGACGCGCGATCGCGCAACTCTGCATTTTCATCCTCCGCGATCGCGTCTGTCTGCCCGCGATCGCGTAGGTCTTCTTTTTGGCCCTTCGCGATCGCGTCTGTGCACGCGCGATCGTGATGAACAACTCCAGTTTCTGAGGCATAATGTAGGCAGAAGTCCCCTGAAGCTTCCAGCACTTGTCCCAGCAGCTCAAACTGTGCGAACATGGACTGCAGCTGTTGCAATTTCTGTGCTTGGCTCCTTGTGAATGGTTTAGCCGAGCGGCGGGTTGCATCACTAAGGGTCATAGTTCAATTGTAAATAATGGTACGATCTGGTCGAATCCACAGGGAACTAGCTTGTTCATGAATTGCTCTTGCAAATTGTTGTTCAAATGTTGTAGTTATATGTTCCTAAGTAGAGAGAGGTTTGTAACAAAAAAAAAACTAGATTGTGCAAATTGATCAAGTAAACCATTGATTTAGTTAACAATAGGTGCAAGACTGGAGATTTAGACAACTTTAGGTTGATTTCCAAAAAATGGGTAAAGACCTAACTGAATATTGTTTAACTATCTTAATTAACACTAAAAATGCGCTAGGTATAGAGAGTATCTACTTTATTAGGTTCGTTAGAGACAAAATGAAGTGCATAAAGACCTAGTTCATAGAACCTAGGAAAGAGAATCTATTTTTAATAATCATTATAGATGGGTTAGGTTATTTAGTAAATAAAATTCATATCCTAGCTAGTCCTTATAAACTCACACATATATAACCTTGAGGTAAAGCACAATAAGAACTAGATATCACCTACCCAATTTTTTCATGTAATAAAATCAATTACCCAATAAAAATAAATCAATCCATCGTGTCCAAATACCTAGTATGAGTTTAGCAACTCATATATACTAGGTTCTACGAAATAGAGCTAATAATAGAACAAGTAAGATTTATACACAAAATTGAACTTGGATTAGAATCCTTACAAGATGTAGCAAATCCCTACTTCATTCGGCGGTCGTTGATGACCTCCTACTAACTCTTGTGCTTTCTTCTTTCAGGATTGGCTGAACACCGAATAGGTGGTTGAATCAACATTTTTCATGCTTGGCAAGCTGGAAATTTCTGTGACCATATGCTCAGAGGGAGATTTTTATACGGCCGCCTTTTTTGAATATGCTCCACTTTCTCTTCTTTGCCGCTTGCTTTGTTGAACTCTTTATCTCCTCTGAATATTAAGGTCTGGGTTTAGCTAATAAAGCAGCGGTTGTCGGATCCATTTTGTCTTGTAATTCTTCAGTTCCTTGCTTGAGTCCAAAACTTTCCTTTTGCCCGTCTGTGAGTCTTTTTAGCTTCGTTTAATCTCAGTAACCATAATAAGTACAAGTTCCTGAAACAAAGAAAATTTATTTAAAATATACTTACAAATACTAGCTAGAAGACAATAAAATTCTCATAAAAATGCTAAATATGGAGGTAGAATAACAACACATCATTGAGAATAATGGAGGCGGTGGTTGGATGTAGCGTTGGACTAGAGGTTGTTGGTGGTTAGTTACGGATGGTGGTGGTGGTGGTGGTTGGCAGTTGTAGGTGTAGTGTTTGACGGTGGTGGTAGTATAGTCATATATAGCTAGTTGTGGTTACAGACGGACTGGTAATAAAAATTCCAGAATAACCTCTTGATAATATTAGGATTCAGTTCAACATCTGAAAAATTTAGATAAATTAAGAGTGATTGAATGCTATAAGTCTTAGTTAAAAGAATGTACTTAATACATTAAAATCTGAATCATTGAGATTGATACCTTCATTATAGACAAATGAGGCCTTAATATCTTCTTATATCAATAGTATGCAATACTCTATTAAGTATTACCCATAAAATCCTAAACATACACTTCAATTATCTTTTTTTATTCTTGTAATATCTTTTCTTTATATTAAGGGTTTGAAGTAATGCTTTCAAATTAAATATACCAAATTTTCTGATAATTGGGTATTATTGAGAAATTATGAAGGTATTTTCACATGAATACTTATTTGGCAGTTTATTTTTGAAAGAAATAGAAGTCATATTTTTAGGTTCAGATCTAAGATTCGAAATTATTAGCTTATTTATTCGACACCAAATTTGTAAGAGCTGAATAATCTGAACTCACTTATTTGGAGAAGTCATATTTTAATGTTCAGACCTAAGCTTATTCGAAATTATTAGCTTATTAATTCGACACCAAATTTGTAAGAGCTGAATAATCTGAACTCACTTATTTGGATTTAGATTGTAATTTTTGAAAAATTTGAAGATCAAAAATCCAAATCGAAGTTTTTATACTCTAATTCAACCTGCCCGACGTCCGCCTCTAGTCGAAAGTGAAGTGTCTTGCCGACTTAGCTAATAGTACTTGTCATCACTTTTTGAAGAAAATATGTAATGCGCAATAATGGATTTTAGCAACGCCAATCATAGGTCTAAGGTGCGTTCTCTATAAAATGATTTGCTCATCAAAATAGAAAAGGACTAGCCTCGTATGTTTCATAAAATCTTACGAGGTTGGGAGTTGGGACTACCCAAATTTAACATTTAATAATAAGAAAGACAACAATTGTAAAGAAGAAGGAATATACGTGATTAAATTTTTTTATGAAATATCCATGTCAATCAAATTTGCGTTCATTGCTAGAGTACACCTGTTTAAGTATTAATAGCCCTACCAATTAAAGCTAAAAGTTGAAGTTAATGCCTCACCTCAACTACATTGTCATAACTTCACTAGACTTTTCAACCATGTAATAATGAGATCAACCAAACCAACAAGTAAAAACAAACACAGCTTACTTACGAGAATAGGTTAAATTGATGTTTTGTATCACCGATAGGTTAAAAAGTGTAGAGAATTTCACACCATTGTATACATGTTAGCTAAATCCAACTCATAGTAAGGTAAAAGAATTTAATTTGTTATCATAAAAAGATTTCATTCCTCTATGGCAGTCATTTTCTAAATTTCCTTTTCTGTTGTGCTTTTCCTTTCTTTATGGTATTCCTATCCTTATTTCAAGAGGAAAGAAAACAGAAATAGCCTCAAACTAAACACACCTTACATCATAATACTGAAGGATTATGCATATATAAATCTATACTAAATAAATTAACCAAAACATAAATTCGAAAACTTACTTGTTCTCTCGTAAGTGGAAGCAGAAGGATCTTGACCACGTCAGAAATTACTGACCGTCGGTATTTTTCACGTGCTTGATGGAGCAATATATTTTTCCACAGTCTAAACACTCAATATTTGGTAGAGAGAAGAGTTGTAAAAGTACTACTTTTTATCTGGGTGATCCGCTATATTTTTTATAACAATATATACTATAGTTATCCTCTTATAGGACTCTACCAGGCAACTTATCTTTTACTTGGATATACTTTAAGAGTACCTCTTTATAGGTGGACTCTTAAATTGATAAACCAAACATCTCCCACTCACACATAATGAGAGTTCTCTTATAATGTGAGAAATATATTCTCATTTTATCTCTACAGATATTCATATAGTGAAACAGATCATATAGTGAAACAGACTATGCGACCAATATACTGTGAGAGCTACGTGTTATACATTTGTTAGAAGTATATAGCCTCTCGTCGAGTACAAACCTGAAAGTAGATTATAAAGTATGAAATACCCTAGATTATATGAATCACATTTTTTATATCCTCTCAAAATCTCAAATATCATTATTCTTTGTATTCACAATTATAACTCATAAGTTATAACTGATGCACCTGTGAACATAAATTAATGAGATTCCATAATGATCTTCCTCTTCTCACGATTCTTTTAATATTAGCTTAACTTCTTTTCTCGATATGCCCCGCCAGACTGCATCCATTTTCATGGTCATTTGAAAACACACTAAGATAGCTAACATTAGACTAAGTCTAAAGTATCCGATCGGAGTCACTGAGGGTACAAATATTGAGCCACCATAAAGGCTCTAGGTCTTACAATATTAAGTTGAAATTAAACTTATGTTAACCCATGATCGACATTAGTACACCTGGTATGAAACACGTGCTACAACATTTTCTCCTTTCGTTAAGGAGCGTATTTCTTTATTTCTTAAAGAATGATGTATAGATGAAATTCAGAACCATAAGTATCTAAATTTGAGTTTCTTAAACTCACATCTAGCTCACAAACTAGACTAGGTGAACATTTTTTTCACCTAAATAACCTTATGTCATTTTTTAAGCGACTCTAGTGATTTTAAGCATATAGCTCTCAAATCATCCATTTGATAATTTTTTTTAAAATCAAGTCTCATCTCCACTTATCACTAAGATAAGGAGGCAATTACCTGTGTGAGAAGGCCAACCTCTTGTCTACCCGACATACTAAAAAAATATAATTGAAGAATGTCTTAAACACTCAATAATCATGAATATGTATGTAAATCAACTTTATTGATTATCAAAGAACATAGCGTTGTGAACAATTAGGAAAAAAAAGAACAATACAAAGCATTGTTTCCCTCAGATATCTCATGATCCTCTTTACTGCTTGCTAATGTGCTGGACCTGGATTGGATTGATATCCACTTACCAAGCCAACTGCTTGACAAAATTCAGGTCTAGTACAAAATCGGTTGCCTAGGTTAAACAGTTAATTTAGAATGAGGTCACAAGTAATACAGTAAATATGATGGAACAGTAAATAAGTAAAGGAGAGAAATAATGAGCAAGAAAAATAAAGTAGTCTTATTCCTTGAGAACAACCGAATTCTGTGGTAACTCGATGTGTTGTACAATACAATGTAAGGAGGGGTATTTATAGTAGTGGATATCATGTCCTAATTAAAGTAAAATATGAAGACTAATAAGGCTATGGGCCTATAACTCAAGGCGGTGGTATATACAAAATCCTAACTAGGAGACTGTAACCCTAAGGCAGCAGGATGTATGCCCTTCGTCCAATGCTTGTACCACCTGAGCGGTCATAACTCGTAGAGCATGTGTGTATCCTTTATGTCCGGTGACTTATAAGATAAGTCTAGTCTCGCCAGCTGAACTTGTATCCCTGCAATAGTAGGTGGAGTATTTTTTCCCACACAATCAGTCCCCCAACTTGCTGAGTGCTGACGGAAGCAGTCAGGAAGTGAAAGCGCGTACAAGATGGATGTGAAAAGATATCTCACTGACCCCCTGAGACTTGCAGTCTTTGTTACCAAGAATGATGTTGATTTCTTCGGGAACTTTGCGTGCTTTCATCTGATTGGTTGATACAGATTCCATGCACCTTTTCAAGAACTGCCATTAACTGCTCTGAATCGTTTCATATCTCCAGCAATAATGGCGCTTGACCGTTTCATGTGTCATTCTTATCTCTTTTCTGCCTATAAATAGGGGCTTCATGACAGTAGAAAAATTACAAATTCCTCTTCAAGAAATATCTCTTCTTCAACAATTTCTTATGACAGTGAGAAACTTTTCTTCCTTAAAAAATGTTTGCCTTCGATCCTAGTTTGATATTCCTATAAAACCTTCTCCGTTCCGAATGGATGATTCATAAGGGAACCGTAGGAGAAAATTCTTCAGTAGTTATCTTCCTTTCTTTCTTCATCTACGAAAAAATGAATGAAGTCCACCGAGTCATGAAGTTTGATCGAGATTCTAACGACGTTCTTTAGGATGTCTTCATTGTGTCATGTGCACTGATTACGATGTGCTCATCTTCTAACACGGCGGTTGCTATGATATTCTTCTTGTCATGCGGGCTGTCATGCGGCTTCTCTGCCAGGATTTTTCTGGTGCTTAGGTTGCCTCTTTGATGGAATAGGGCAGAAGTCTACTCTTCTAACTACGTTTCATGGCAGGCAAGAGGATACAACTTTATTTTGTCGGGTGATTAAGGTGTCACTGAGCTTTGGCTCCCCTCGTGATTCATGGCTTTCACCTTGTTATCTGCTTCAGCTGAACCACTATTGCAATGCTTCATCGGCCGTTGGCTGTGGGATACCTGAGGGAAGAGGCTCCCTTGTGGTAGGTTCCCAGCTCAAGCCTCTCCATCCCTGGTGAGCTCCTATTTGTGCTTGAAGATCTGTGGGGCTGTACACTCTGGTTTGACCAATTGAGGTTTACTCGGATGGTCAAGTTTTCTTTCTAGTCTGCACGACGAGTCTTCAAGTTTCTCTTCGAATTCAGCGGGCAAGATGGAGAAGGTTAGGCCAGTATTCATATAGATTCGAAGAACTTTTATCTTCTTGTCTAATTGATTTTCCACTAAGCTCATATAGCATTTGAAACAACTTATTGCTTCTGATTTGTAGGAAATAAAATAGACATAACCAAAACGAGTGTAGTCATCTATAAACATGATAAAATAGTACACTCTATTCCTAGCCCTAACATTCATAGGCCCACAGATGTCCGAATGGACTAATTACAAGGGATATTTAGCTTGAGTAATTTTAACGAAGGGTTTTCTTGCAGATTTTTTTGCTAGACAACTTTCATAAGTGGACAATTCCACATGTTCAATGCTAGTAAGCAGACCTTGTTTTGCTAGCTTTTACATTCTTTATTGGCCAATATGACCAAGTCTAGCATGCTATATGTTTACATCACTATCATATTTATGCGAGGAAGCAAACATTGAAAAACTAGCATTATTATTGAATGAATCATAATCCACATCCATAATAATATCCGGTCACATGACGAAAACAAAATAAAGTTGAACCTAAACTTAATTTGATATAATTGTAATGGAAAAACAAGACAGACTTGTATGTACCGATCCCTTCAACAACTTTATTGTTGGTTCCCACATATATCCTCTTTATTCCACGTGAAATATGATGAAACTCAACAAAAACATTGCCCCTTGTTATGTGGTCCGTTGCTCCCGAGTCAACACTCCGCAAAGGATTAGATTTAGTGAAAAACACTGAATAAGAAATACAAAGTTCACTAGTTTGAGTTTTGTGAAATACCTTTCTAGGAGGCTCAGAGCAATCTTTATTATAGTGATCTTTTTTGTCACAGTTAAAGCATTTCACTTTTGCAACATTCACACGTTTGGGACGTTTGTTATTGCCTTATTTTTCTTTTGCTCTTTTAGCAGGCTGAGACTGAGTTGGTCCTCTTACCCCAATTCTTTATCTTTGAGCTACCCTTGGCTTTAGATAATGTTGCCATATGCAACTCAGCTATTAGCTTGGCAGCCTCAAGTCGATCCTCTTCCAGCTTAAGATATCTCTAGACATCTTCCAGAGACGTGACTAGCTGATTATGGATCAAATGCATCTTCATATGATCCTAAGAATCCGGTAAAGACCGTATGACAGCTTGAATTGGTTGCTCATCGGTCAACACATGACAACAACTTTTAAATCCCTAATCATGTTTGTCATATGTCTTAGATATGTTCTCTCTGAATGTTCTGGGCGCTTCTTGTATGAATCAAACTTGATTGTTAAGGATCGAAGCCTTGCAGTAGAACAGGTACCAAACTTATTCTTAAAAGCAACCCAAAGACTCATAGCTCTTTGGTGATCCTTGAATTCCCTTAATATGTCATCATCTAAGGTGCTCAGCATCATAATGCGAGCGACGGAGTCTTTCTTTTTTCAAACGACATAAGCTGCACAGTCACACCTATGCTGAGACATGGTGCCCTCTTCAGGCTCATCCATGACAATATTAATTGCCTGCATAGTCTCTTGCTCTTTAAGCACATATTGAACTTTCAAGCTACAGGGCCTCATAATTATCACCATTGAGATTCAACCCTTTGTTTAGCACAGCGACAATGTTTTTGGCAGCAGTAAAAATTTTGTTCTCGTGCTACATCTCATCGAAATTCGACCGTGGTGGGCGGTGGTTCACGACAGAGAAGGACTGATCAAGAAAAAGTTCTCTATTTTTTTAACATCAGCCATGGCCGTGGAGCACCAAGCTCTATCATTAATTTTTTTTTAATTTTGTGTAGAACAAAAAAAAACTATAGATAGGACTTTTCCTTTTTGTTTTTATGGCTGATATTTTTTTTTTGCCTTGCTAGAACTTTTCCCAATGGTGTCATGGCAATTTGGCAGACAATGTAATTTTTTTTTTAAATTTCAGCTTTTTAAGAAATCAGATAACAAGAATAAACTTCTTCAAAACTTATTTCAAAGAAGTGCAGACACAAAGATTTAACATCTCCAAGTGCAGAGACTATGAAAAATGACACGACCCGAATTTCGGATTAGGTCGTGCGGGCACCCGACTATCCCTCCTAGACCTGTCGGGCGAACCCAATCGACTAAATCAATATAACTGGTGTGGTTTATCTTGTAAATGAAATGAGTTTAACTCTAACATCACACGATAACTCATAATGACGGACTTATATCAGATAGACATATATATAAGCTATTTGAACAATACAACTAACTATACTAAAAACATAGGTCTAGAGATTTCCAGATCAGACATCTATGAGGTCAAAAATATATACATCTCCTGAAGGGGGCAAAACTAAGATACAACAATAAAAGCTATAGCTGGTGGCCTCAAAGAACAAGTTGGCTCACCATAGACAGCTGAATACTTCCTGCTCCTCACTCACAATACGTACTGGGTCCTGGAGCGGAATATGCCGTAACAAAAAGACGACAAAAGAAACAAACAGGGAGTGAGTCATAAGAACTAAATAAGTGAGGAATAGCTAACTAGCCCGAAAGATAAGTAAGCTAGCCAGGGAAACAGAACCAACAACAACCAACAAATAAGCAATGCACATATAATCAGGGAAGCAATCATGTACAGCGAGTCAACATACACAATGGTATGAAATGAAATGAAATATAATTAAATAGCGTTATATGTACTCGTAAGCCCGTCCCGAAGCGGAATACTCCTGCATTCGAGGGGAATACAATCTAATAGCTAACTGGAGCGGAATACTCCTGCATTCGAGGGGAATACAATCTAATAGCTAACTGGAGCGGAATACTCCTACTCCTGGGGCGGGATACTCCCGCACCCGATATAATATAAAGCTTAGGCAGAATACTCCTGTACTCAGTATATGACATAGTTGTCCATAACCAGAAAACATAAAGAATGCGTGAATAGAACATCCAAAAGACCAAAGGCCATCAAAGAAATGGATATAATCACTTACCTTGTTCCAAAGTTAGCACTGCTATTCAACAACCGCTTTGTCTTTTTGATTCACTACCAAACGATCCTGCTCTATTTAATAAGCAGAAAAATATATCAAATAAGGCTAAATGCTTCATCTCGTACGTCTTAAAACAATCTGTTTAGGAACCCGACACCCGATTCACATACGCGATACGCAGTCCAGGCCTATATACATGGTTCAAAATTACATAACCAAACCCTAAATAAATTACAATTGTGGGTTGCCCATAACTCCCTGAGTTCGAATATATAATCAATTCCATTATCGGGGTCCAATTAACCCTATTGAACTATCAATTTAACTTATTAGAACGATGTCTAGTATCCCGATTTCTACCGTTGAAATATATTCAAACACACGTAATAAACTAAAATAATGAATTAATATCATTAGCTGGATGTTTCAAGGTGAAAATTCTATGTTATTCCTTCTCCTTTTTCTTTCCTTTCTCTTTTTTCTTATTTTTTTGTACCTTATACGCATTCTCTGTTTCGTTTCTTGATTTTTCTTCATTTACTGTAAGGTAAGGGATTTTATCCGTTAGCCTTAGCCACCACCTCCCCCTTAAATATATTTTCCCTTTTTTTCTTTTTCTTTTTTTTAAATACTTACTACCATGACAAAAATTAAAACAGAACTCTACAAAATTTAGAATGATCCCAAATTTCTCAAGCAAGTTATATAAAATTTATGTGACGTACTCACTAAGACGGATCTTGAATCCGATTCTCGAAACTCGAGATATGAATTAAACGGAAAAAAAAATCAAATTATTAATTTTCGGCACTTTAGCGGAAACTATCTGAACGACCTCGGAATTCACTTCTGAAAATTTACACAGGTTATAAATGACCAAACGAACCTAACGAATTTTTCAAATTTCGAATCGGAGCTCATTCACCAAAATTGAGCTCGAAAACCTCTTTTAAGATTACTGACAACGGAAATAGAAACCTTCTTCCGATACCTACCAAACGAGGTCTGATTTAACTCAAATTTTAGAGACAGGGCCTAATGGATCTTATGGAGCTTTTAAGACTGTCGGCACGCCAATCGAAGTCCTAATTTCCGAAACAACTACCTAAGGTCGTTTAAAAAAAATCTACACATATTGTTTTAATTTCACGTTGACTAATAGAATAAAACACATATGGTTTTGGACCAGAAAACCAGTCTATGACATAGTTGATGCGGGCCAAATTGGAGCCAAAGTGCCAACCATCAAGAGCCAAGCTCGAGAGCACAAGGAAGGCAAGTCACGGGCTCCGGAAGCGACTTGAAGATCATGCATTGGAGCACCATGGAAGGAGGACCATCGAAACCACAAGGAGAGCCTCAAGAGATACAAAGTGAGGCGCCTCAAAGGGCTTCAGGAAGGGGCAGACCGCCTCCCAAAGAGCGGGGACGACCTAGTAGTTGTGGAGCTCTTTGGATCTCAAGGGGCGGACCGCCCCTGTGCAATGGGCGGACCGTCCACTCTGCTGTGGCACACTTCCAAGCTGGCAAGAGGTGGACCGCCTCCCACTATGGGCGGGGCACCTAGTTTGCTGAGAGTCCATCCGAGATTTCATTAGTTTTTGTGTGTAATTCCAACTATAGCCCTAAGTGACTTGTATTGTTTTGACTAGACTTAGGGGCTTTTAGACATTTTATTTAAAAGTGTGGTGAACGTATAAATACCACACTTAGTCATTTTATTTCATTAGCTTACCTAGATTTGAAGAATTGACATAGATAGAGAGGCAAGGCCTTCTTCTTGTTGAAGCTTGAAGCTTCGGATTATCTCTTTACTTGGAACCTATGGAGATTCGTCACTAGTACGGATTCCTTGTATGGTTCAAGTTTCCCTTCCTCTCTCAGATATTAATTCATGGTTTGAATTGTTTATCCATTCTTTTCTTCTATTTATGTTCTTCCCCATCCCTATTTTCTTGTTCTCTTGTGTTTATTGCTTCTGCATCTTAGTATATCGCTTCCGTGGGTTTACCCCGTATCAGTTTGGTATTAGAGCAAGGCTCGGATTTCGTTCTTACGAATCCACGTTCCTTGTTCATCGTATCCTTACTTTATTGTTAATGTTGTTTATGTTCTTGTGAAAGAAGAAAAATAAAAAAATTGAAAAAGTTGAAAAATACAAAAATAAATTCAAATTGTGGATTGGATTTGATAACCCATTCAATTATTGTTATTGGGATTGATATGTGATAATTACACGTTGATTTGGTACCTTGTTACGTGATTTGGTGTTGAGAATCAAAAGTTGAAAAATAAAAAACTCTAAAGTTTGAAAAACCCCTTTAATTTGATTGAAATTTCTTGATTTGGATTCGTTATGGATTGGGTGTTGATATAAATCATTGGGGATTGGTTGTAGTAGTTGAAAACACCATTGGGTACCTTCAGATTGGAAAAAGACCTTGAAAACATCGGAGATTTGGGTGTAAAAGAACCAAAAACACGTTCTGTGAAGCTGCTGAATGTTGCAGTAGGCGGACCGCCCCTGTGACTAGGCGGACCGCCTACTTTTTGGACTGCTCTCAGTACTTGGGGCAGGCGGACCGCCCCTGTGTCTAGGCGGACCGCCCAACCCTGAAGGGTGGCCGGGTTGTTTCGTTTCGTGTCTTTTTGTGTTTCGTTTGCTTCCATACTTCTTTGTTAGTGTTTCTAGGATATTTGTCCTACTTTATTAATACTAATCTTTGAGCTTATAGGGTGTTGTATGTCTTGGAGCTTTACTTAAAGTCGTAGAACTTCTTTGGCCTCAAGTGCGCTTTACAAATAGCTTTCGTACATCGAGTCACATCAACTCCACTCCGAGCCTTTACTTGGGTGTACTAGTTGATTGATCATACCATTGTGGTTCCCAAAAGAGTTAAGGGAATCTTTGGTTGGGGGTTTGGGGGTGTGTACCCTAAAAAGAGTGTTGAGTGCTACCACCAAAGGTAAGGGAGAGCAAGTGAGGTTGTTTTTACTAACCTTTGCACTTTCTTAAAATGTCTTTTGCAGGTACAAGGAGCCATAAGGGAAGTTTGGTTGGAAGTGGGAATGGTGAGCTAGTTCATGCTTACCTTGGGGACATTATGACCAAGGTAGATGCCATTAGCTCTCGAATCAATCTCTTAGAGGATAATTTGGATGAGAATGAGACCGAGGGAAGAGATGTATGAGTAGCTCTATGGGTTTTGGTATTGCTAGTAGTGGAGAAATGAGGAAGTACCCATCTAGTGATGGTACTATTGATGGGATATGTAAAGGGCGTTATGTAGATGATCTCATGAGAAAAAGAGAATGGTGTCAATTTATAGTGAGCCTTAATGAGAATTGTGGGTATGTACTTCCAGTGGATGAAGGTGAAGCAAGTTGGATTAGTCCTCTTGTAGTAAGAAGGTTGGGAATACCTTGTGTTGATGGAATGGCTAGGGTAGTTGTTACACAAAGGAACTTAGAAGAAGAAGTGGAATGCAAAGTAGGTCCTTTAGAGGGATGTGATGTTATGTTGGGAAAGCCTTGGCTTTTCAATAGATACTTCAAGTTCGACAAAAGCTTTGATTGCTACCGTGTTCAAGCACAAGGGAAGTTACAATTCCTCCTTCTTAGGAAAGAAGAAGTACAACTAAGCAAGCCCATGAACATGAGAAATAGTGGGACACCATTGAGGAGAAGCCCTATGATTGAAAGAGTACAATCAAGAAGTCCTACAAATACAAGAAATGGTGGGACTAGTGCAAGAAAAGAGTTGACAAATGTCAACAAGGTGAGCCCCAAACCACAAGCTCCAAAGCAAAGTGGTTCACCAACAAATAAGAAAGAGACCTCAAGTGATGAGTCTCTTAGTCCTAAATTCTGGGTTGAGGTTAAAAGTCCACCTACTCCGGCTATGGGTATTCTTGGGCCTCGTCCCAACTCACCCGAATTTGAGAGACAAAATATTGAGAGGAGTAAGGGAGTGACTGGTGACATTCCTCGAGTGGAAAAAGAAGAGGATGTGTTGAGTGATGTGAGTGGGATGTCACCACCCAAATCTATACCCGACCTTGAAAAGAAAATGAGGGAAAAGAAAGAGGGAAAAAGAATTGTTGAGAGTGAGGACACCCCTTATTCTAACCCTAACCCTTTATCTTTTTCTTCTACTTATGTGAATTCTTGTGTAGGTATTCTTGGAGGCAAGCCAATGGAGCTTCAATCATCTTCCAAGATGGAAGGACAAGGTGAAGAAGATCTACAATGTGAGCTTCAAGGTGGAGAGATAATTCATGACACGTCAAGTGCATTGAGTGAGCTAGATGGCCACTCAAAGGTAAGTGATTGTTTTCCCCTTGAGCATGTTACTTCCTTGTCATGTGAGAGTATTTGTGGAAATGCTATGCTAGTTGATGATGTGTGTGATTATAATGTGATTGCAACTAGTGTAGAATCTTTGGGTCAACTTGTGTGTGAATGTGAACCACTAATTGAAAGGAATGATAAGCCACATCATGATGTGAGCTCGATTTTCATTGAACCTCTCTTTAGTGAAGATATTGTAGTTGACCTTGATTGTGGACCTTGTTATAATACACCACCAACTTTTGATAAAGGGGGAGATGAGTTGATTGATCATGCCCTTATTGATATGCTTATCTTTGGTGGACATGTGTTGTAGTGAGGATAGTAGTGACCTTGAGGAGTCCCTAGTGGATGGGATGGATAGGATTGTACTTGATGACTTCTCAAGTGTGTATGAAGAGTGTGAACTTGAACCTCCATGGTTTGAAAGGTTTAACTCTATCGACAATCCATTGTTTGAAACTTCAAGCGAGATGAATGGTCTTGGAATTGATTGTGTTGGTCCGTCTTCTAGTAGTCCTAACCTTGATTGTGTGGACTATAATGATGAAGAAGCCATTATAGAGACCTTCCTTGATAGTTTGTCTAGTGAGGAAGATTGTCTTAGAGGTGGATTGGGGGGTGAGGAAGTCACTCTTGGTATGTATAAGAGTGCTTCCAAGAAGGGGATTGGAGTATTTGATGTTAGTTGTCGTTTGAATTATGTTGCTTACTCCATCCCATATGTTGAACACATCTTGAGTGTTGAGCATGCCAAAGCCAATGTGTCACATTGTGATAATATTGATTTGAAGGCTTGGTGTGTTGGTAGTAAGCTTAGGGGTTATAGGAATTTTGATGGCTTGATTTTGCATAGTCCATACCCTATTGATCTCTTTGCTCGTCTTAGTGATGGATGCACTTTCTTTTTTAGTCAAGTACTTGTTGTTTCCTTGGGAGACATGAGCTTTTTTATTGGTATTGATGCTTGGCTCTATCATAAGAGTATGTTTTCCCACACTTTTGGCACTAACCTACTCTTGTAGTAGGAGATGTTTTGCTCGTGTTGTCTTTGGATGTAGGCTTTGATGGTTTCATTTCGAGGACGAAATCCTTTCAAGAAGGGGAGGATGATGCAGGCCAAATTGGAGCCAAAGCGCCAACCATCAAGAGCCAAGCTCGAGAGCACAAGGAAGGCAAGTCATGGGCTCCGGAAGCGACTTGAAGATTATGCATTGGAGTACCATGGAAGGAGGACCATCGAGACCACAAGGAGAGGCTCAAGAGATACAAAGTGAGGCGCCTCAAAAGGCTTCAGGAAGGGGCGGACCGCCTCCCAAAGAGGGTGGACCACCTAGTAGTTGTGGAGCTCTCTGGATGTCAAGGGGCGGACCGCCCCTGTGCAATAGAGGGAACGGCCACTCTGCTGTGCCACACTTCCAAGCTTGCAAGAGGTGGACCGCCTCCCATTATGGGCGGGGCGCCTAGTTTGCTGAGAGTCCATCCGAGATTTCATTAGTTTTTATGTGTAATTTCAACTATAGCCCTAAGTGACTTGTATTGTTTTGACTAGACTTAGGGGCTTTTAGACATTTCATTTAGAAGTGTGGTGAACATATAAATACTACACTTAGTCATTTTATTTCATTAGCTTACCTAGATTTGAAGAATAGACATAGAAAGAGAGGCAAGGCCTTCTTCTTGTTGAAGCTTGAAGCTTGAAGCTTCAGATTATCTCTTTGCTTGGAACCTATGGAGATTCGTCACTAGTACGGATTCCTTGTATGGTTCAAGTTTCCCTTCCTCTCTCGGATATTCATTCATGGTTTGAATCGTTTATCTATTATTTTCTTCTATTTATGTTCTTCACCATCCCTATTTTCTTGTTATCTTGTGTTTATTGCTTCCGCATCTTAGTTTATCGCTTCCGTGGGTTTACCCCGTATCAATAATACCAATGAAGGAATATGCATATATAAATCTATACTACATAAATTAACCAAAACATAAATTCGAGAACATACTTGTTCTCTCGTAAGCGGAGGCAGAAGAACCTTGACCACAGCTGAAATTACTGTGTGTCGGTGATTGTCATGTGCTTGACCGAGAAGCACCTTTTTCCACAGTTTAAACACTCAATATTTGGTAGAGAGAAGAGTTGGAAAAGTACTACTTTTTATCTTGGTGATCTACTGTATTTTTTATAATAGTATATACAGTAGCTGTCCTTTTATAGGATTCTATCATATAACTTACATTTTGCATGATAGACTTTAAGAACACTCCTTTATGTGTGGACTCCTTTATGTGTGGACTCCTTTATTTTGCATGTGCGGTCGATTTTTTAAATTTTTATTTTACTTTAATCTTTTAGTTTCCGACCGCTTCTGTTGGAAAACTTACAGTGTTTTGAGACATTTATTTTTTGACTTTCGACTCTGTCTGTTGATATGTCAGTCAAAAATGAATAAGCAACCCGACCTAGCAGCTTCTTTTTTTCCATTTCATGCTTTTCATTTTCTCCTGACTCTTCCTCTCCACCTTTTCCGTTGAATTTCTTGTCCCAAATCCCAACCACCATCGTTACACAACGATTTATTTTCACCCAATCTCTCTTCTCTAAAATCAAAAAGCCCTAATCCCGCAAATCCTCTTTTTTCTCCAACGGGTAGATTTACCTCCAACTTTTGCGGAGGCAGATTTACTTCCAGCATTCCGCGAGGCAGGTACATTTCGCTTATTTAAAAAATGATCATTCTTTCTCTCCATTCCCCACTCTCATTTTGATCGTATTTCTCCATAGTGGTGGTAGAATTGGATAATAGGCAAAAAGTCAAGGCAGACACAATGGTGTTCGTGGCAAATCTGGCGAGGCAGTGGTAGCAACAAGTTCAATCACATGAACTTTTATCAATTTTGTAGGGCAGATAGGAAATACAAGAAATATGCAAATTTCCTAAGGAAAATTTATTTAACTCCTTGCTGGTGCATTATTTTTTAGAATTGTATCAAACACATGAAATATGAGGAATGAGAATTGCTATTTGATCATATCTTTGTTGTGAATTTGTGATATAATTTCGATGTCAAAATTTCCGTTCATATATTAATACGTAGTGAATGAGTTTATTGTTCTTTTGAATGAAAGAAATTGCTTCATGTAGGTTTAGATTTTTGTATTTGTAAGTTTGTTTGATTTTTGCATAACGATTGGAGAAAGATGAAGTATACCTTTTATCTTCCGATATAATGAAGAAATGTAAAGGTTTCGACTTTCAAGTTATGTTGATTCTTTTGGCTTATTTTGTTAGATAATTAAAGTAATTGAAGTATTAAAGTAGTTGAAATATATTGTAACATTATCATTAAATTAGTTTAATGAAAAGAGCGTAAATTAGTTTGAATAAAATAAATTATCTCAAAATATTTATGTAAAATAAACGTGAAATTCGTAGTAGGATGTGTAATAAGAATAATCCGAATGTCAGAGGACGATGGAGGAATTTGTAAAAAAGGGTCGAAAGATTTCTTGCTAAGGAAAAAATGAATTTATAAGGGAGGAGAATATTAGACGTCTATATATAAACTGCATGTGTATAAAAGTGCGTACACTGTCAGAAGTTGAACTCCATCTTTATAAGAAGGGATTTATGTCAAATTATTTTGTATGAACTGAACATGGAGAGTTTGATTCTAGTATTGGTGATGTCAATTTCAAAAATATTTATGGTGATAGAAGTGGTCTGTTTGTGGAGAATGATTTTGGTATTTATCTAATGAATGAAATGGTTAGTGATGTTTTTGGAATGCACTTCTATGAACAATTAGAGGAAGCTAATCGCCACTTTATGAAGGCTCAATGCATACTAAGATGTTATTTCCAGTTAGATTTCTAATTAAATATTAATTCGATTATAGTATATCTTTAGTGGGCATGGACTCCATTATTATACTCAAGAATGAACTTAGTACAAATAACATGGAGTTACCCAGTATTACTATAAGATAAAGATATTGACTTCCAAATTAGGACTTTAATCAAAGAGAATTTACTATTATAACAATGGTTGCATGTTCTATAAGGATGGTGCATATCTACAAAATTGTACAGTCTCTTTTTAAGCAGGTCACAAATGTAAAAGGGAAGAATGTTCCGTTTAAACCGATGCATTACCTACCCCTTAAACCTATGTTACAGAGGTTGTATTCATCAATGAGCTTCACTTCTCATATTAGATGTCAGCATGAACGTATAAAACAACCTAGTATTCTATGTCATTCGTTAGATGGTGAAGCATTAAAACATTTTTGATAGAGTGTGTCCAAAATTTGCTAGTGAACCAAGAAATATTAGGTTTGTTTATGTTCATTTTGTCTTCTATTTGTCACGGCATATAACCTTCGGTTGATCCATGACTACAAAGTAGTTTAATGTGAAAATGTGTTGATAGAAAAAATAATTCCTTTTAAGAAGCTCGACAGATTAGGAAGAAGGCCGAATTAATGTATGACAATCCATGGGCAAAAAATGTGGATCGGTGGGCTGATCCGAAATATCAAAAGGTAAGCACCCAGGGAAATAAAATTCAATCCTCCGAGAGGGGTGGCTTGTTGCACACTGATGGTTTAGTTACTGCAGAGAGATATCAGATTTGATTGGTAACTTGCTTATTATACTTTTCTTCACTTTAACTAAATGTCATTGATATTTTATCTAAATATTTCTTTTTCTTTTTGGAGGAAAAGGAAAAGGGTTCTTTTTTGGAGGAAAAGGAAAAGGGACCTATTATTAATGCCAAACCCTTTAAACTTTTACATGTATTCAAGGACATGAAAGGGTCAAGAACTTAGGTTAGCTGAGCCTCGTGCTAAAACAACATTTGTAAGATCAAAACCTCACTCTTGTTTCTTTTTCCTCCAACATCTATGTAATACTTGCCATTATCTTTATTTTAAACTAATTATAAAACCCATGAGCAAGAATGATGTAGTCAGGCTTTCGGCGCTGGTAGTTCAGCCCCATTACAACTAACACACGATAAGAAAAATTTACTATGGTTGGTGGCAAATGGTGTCATTGTATGGTAAATGGTGGTAAATTTACTATGGTTGAGAAATGTGTTGCCAAAGTCACTTTGCTTTGAATTGTACTAACAAAGTCACTCAACTTAAGGTAATTCTCACCAAAAGTCATTGTAACTAGATTTTGCACAGTCATCTCACCGGAAATCTGACATGGCATTTTTATTTTTAATTATATATACATGTGACACACTTTATTTTCCATGTAGGATTTTATTATAAGTTAGATCTATTTTCTAAGGATTTGAAAAGTGTTCTTTTAAATTATCACAATAATAGAATATTGTGTCCTAGCTAAACTGCTATGGGTACTGTCGTCCTTGCTAGGAATTCCAGGTAACTTTCTGTATTCCTTAAGGTTACAGGTGAAGCACCTACAAAAGGATCAGTTACGGAAGTACTGCGCAACGACGAACACACAACCTTTGTATAATGAGCTACTCACGAGATGGGAACCACACGTCCCAGGCTTGTCCCCTACCAATAAAGTAAAGTATTAGCTTTGCTCTTTTAAGTACTTAACTCTTTAATTAGTTACGGTTAGTTTCATTATTTTTTACAAATCTATTAGTTAAATATATATTTTATATAATAGATAATAGGTGGATAGGAAAAATGGGACTGTACTCCTCTCCATTACCTAGTGTCTCCCTTTCCCCAAATTCTTATTTGGATGAATGACACTCGGCCC
Source organism: Petunia x hybrida (assembly GCA_037355625.1). Taxonomy (NCBI): domain Eukaryota; kingdom Viridiplantae; phylum Streptophyta; class Magnoliopsida; order Solanales; family Solanaceae; genus Petunia; species Petunia x hybrida. Next base: position 509,847 of record JBBBVM010000046.1, on the reverse strand, counting down.
TCCTTAAAACTAACATTTTAGATTTAATAGGGTAAATAAAGGTATTTAACTATGGTTTGTACAAAATATATTTCCATTTGAAATTCAAATTATCTTAAACAATTCTATAATTTAGCAGCAAAATTTCACCCCTCCCCCCCCCCCACTCCCCCAAACCTAAATTTCGATCATCTCAAACTTAACCTTTCATTTTATTTTGATTCTTTAATAGGATAATTTTTTGCTATTGTTCGAGAACGTGCACTCAAAAAATTAAGAAATATTTTAAATAAAAATTATATTAATAGTTAAACAAACTCATCTTATTTTTAGATATAGAAGTATTGAAGACCTATGTGATTTCTATAAGTATTATACAAATTAGTTGGAAAGTTTCTTTCCGAGACAAAATGTGAATAACTATGAGCAGAATATTAGGTACTATCTTTGTAACTAGATTTAACGGATATGATTGTGTGAAAAGAATTTCTTCGCGTATTGCTATTTGAGTAAATTGACATTATTAAATTTGTCTTGTTAATTCTATTTCTTGCGATGTTATCACTTGCAAATAATTTAAAACTGTTTTTGATTTTCTGCTATATGTTTGAGAATGGATTAGCAAAAATGAAGTCTTATTAAAAAAAAGAAAGAAGAGATAAATGATTGAAAATTTTGGGGAACGAAAATAATTTAGAAGGAGGGATGAAATTTGTTGCTAAATTATAAGATAGGTTAGATGCTTTGAATTTAAAATGGGAAGATATATTTTTCTAACCATGGTTAAACACTTACTTTTACTTCATTAATTCTAGAACATCCATTTTGAAAAGGGAGCCGGATCCGAAAAAATGGATAGGAGAAATGGGTTATGGATCAAGAGTTGGGTTAATCAACTTATTATAAAATCCTACATCAAAAATAGAGAGTGCCACATGTATATATAATTAAAAATGAAAATGCCATGTCAGATTTTCGGTGAGATAACTGTGCAAAATCCGGTTACAATGACTTTTGATGAGAATTACCTTAAGTTGAGTGACCTTATTAGTACAATTCAAAGCAAAGTGACTTTGATCAAACATTTCTCAAAGCTGAGTGACCTTTTAAGTATTTTACTGGTAGAACATATATCATTGAATCATAATATAGCTCGAGTCACCTGAAATCAGGTTTGACTAATACTTGTTCATATATCTCGCTACATGCTCAAAAGGATGTAGATTAATTGTGCCAGGAAATTAAAAGGCTGAAGGAAGCGTGTGAAGTAGACAGTAAAGCTTCAGAGTCAAAATTGACGAAATTTGAAAACATGGTGTAAAAGTTCATAAGCAAACGTAGGCATACACTTTTGTCTGAACCTTCAGAGTCAAAATTGACGAAATTTGAAAACATGGTGTAAAAGTTCATAAGCAAACGTAGGCATACTATTATGTCTGAACCTGACCTCGAGGAAACGAAGTATTGGTGTGTTGGATATTTAGACTTATGTTTGATTCTAAAAATTTTAGACCTCTTTTGGATGTTCGATTGTTAGATTTGGTACATTATATTATTTTAGAAATTGATATAGTGGCTTGTATATTAATACATGGTAGCTGTTTTACAATTGATAGGTGATGTAGACTCTAATTTTTTATTTTAATTTTGCATATTACACATGATTTCCAATGTATTCGGTCAGATATGATCAAAATCTAGTTAAAAAGGATTTCCAAAATTTCATATATTTCATTGGCATCTGTTGAGAAATTCCCAAATAAAATATTTAGGAAATCATACTATTCTGACTGGTTCAGTTAGTAGATTTAAAAAATAAAAAATAATTTTCAACTGCATCAGTCAAAAATTTAAGAAAAATAAATGCTTATTTTAACTTTAGAAACTTTTAATTTTCACCCGATTTTCACAAATTACCCATTCCAACTAAAGTACTCGGGACTACTTCGGGACGTAGTCCAAAGTTCCAACAGAATCCATGGAAAAAAGTTTCCTAAAGTGGAAACTATTTTTGGTATGGAAGTCTTGTCAGAAAATTCAGGTTTTTGACTGCCTTTGACGGTTTTGGCCGTCACAAATAAGATATTTTTTTGGGGAATTTACACTCTATGTCCACAAAAATAAATTATTTACGTGTTTGTGCCAAAAAAAAATTAGTTTACATGGAATACCCATGCACCTCATTTTATTTACAAAAATGCCCATCTGGCCTGTTTTATTCATACTATGTGCCCACCCGCCCAATTTTAACTGTATACTATTTGCATTATATTGTATACATTTTTAGTATACCAAATTAAGCATACTTCTTTTATGGATTTGAGAGTATGTAACAAGTATACCATGGGAGTATACTGTATACTAGATAGGTATACAGAAGGACTTGAGAGTATAGTGTAACAAGTATACCATGGGAGTATACTATACTAGATAGGTATACAGAAGGACTTGAGAGTATAGTGTAACAAGTATACTATAGGAGTATACTGTATACTAGATATGTATACAGAAGGATGGGTATACAGTGTAAATAAGTTTGTGGGTAAAAATGTAATGGGTATGGAGATGTAAATAGGAAAATTTACAGTATATAGACATTTTAAATTCATAATTTAATAAAATAGATACATTTTTATTAATTTATTGTATTTAGACTTTTTCGTGTTTTACTCAACATTTCTAGCAATTTTTAAATATTCAGCAATTATGCTCATTAGTTACACTTTTTTCGGGAAGTGGGATAGTGAGAAGTGTATAAGTTATTCCCTAATTATCAGTATGGCATTAAGTACATTCCCACACGTTAACAGTTTCCTTTTTTCTAGGAAATTTAATTTTACCGCTACTCGAAGAGTTTAACTTTAATGGTAGTTAATTCTCAAACTTTTCACCTTCAAACTTTTCATATTCAGTTGTTATTCAAATAGCTGGGTATTTTACAGCCTTAAATATCTGTTGTGGAGTCATCGTTCTACTTTCTTTGCGACTGTGTTTGCTAGTATAGTGGTAAGTATATCACTAGTATTTCTTATTGTTGTTTATTACTCTTTATAATATTTTTATTTTTGGGTTTTGATGGTAGAATTCTGCTGAATTTTTTTTTTCTTTTTTAGTGGTAATGCCTAGGAGAGGTGTCAAGAATGTTTCGCCAACTTTGCATGTCAATGACGATGATGATTTTGAGGACTTTGATTTGTGTTCTCTTAAGGAAAAAATGTGTGATACGCCTAGTCGTGTTACAAGGTCAAATTCTAAACTGACTATCAAAAAGAGAACTCGGCAGAGTGATACTATCCAGCGAAATCTCCAAAACTGGGTTCCTGTTCTAGGGGCAAAGGCGTGCGTGTTGATTCATCGAGCGATGAATCCGAAGGTGACCCTCATGTCTTGACTAGAAAGAAAAAAGGTAAGTATGGTGTGTCCTCCCGAATGATAAAGAAGAAGTTGTTTCACGAGAAGAGTAAGAGAGTTGGTAAAACTGGTAGGATTGATGATTTTCCGTTGGTTGAGGTTCAGGTATGTTATTTAACAAATTTGGTTTTTGATCTTAATTTTTTCTTTATTCATTACTTTGTATAGTTCTTATAATTCTTACATTATCATTATATGCAAATTTTATATAGTGTTGTAATTGTTATTATCACATGTATTTTTCTGTGCTTTCTAATTATCTAGTTGTAGTTATACATGTTGAATATATGTTTTATATGAACTGCATTTTATGTTTGTGTGATGGATGTTTATGTGCAATTGTATATCTATTGAATATAAAATAGATATTAAAGTATATCCACATTCTTATTATACATATGAAATGCGTATTTGTTGAATATTTATTTATATACTGTTTTTCTAGAATATCGGAATGTGCATGATTACACATGTAACTGATTGTTTTTGTACAGCGAGGGTTACTGCATTTTAGTGGTATATTTATTGCATAAAATGTTAGATATTAAGTAGATATGAACAGTGATTTTTTTATTGAATTGTTTTGCAGTTTGTATATGTAATATATATATTGTAAATATGATGAGTATTTAATTTTTTTATGGTTATACGTGCATATTTGTATAATAAATTGTGTATATAAACTTTATTTTTTGTTTGTAGTATATGTATTAACTTTATATATTTGGTTGAATATTTATTATATATACTGCATATATGCTTAGTTTATTCAAGTTTGTTAAGATGTTTTGTTTAATATAGCATTATATTAATGTGATATTCATTTGTTTGAAATAGATAGCATAATTTAGTATGCAATAGTTGAATGTTTCAGCTTTAGAGTTGATTATATTTTTTTGCATATTTTTTACATAAAAACGGAGTATATGTTGAATATATGTAGTATATGTACAGTTTCATTGTTATATATTTGACTTGCTAGTGTGTTGTTTCATTCATCTTTTATATACTTAGTATATTCATTCCATATGAATGATGTATTCTTCTGTGCTGTCTTATTCTTTGATATTTTCTGTACTACATATGGCTGGCATATCATTCTGTAATTGTGATATTTTTTTGTAAGAAACCTTGTATTTTATTCATTATTCATTTTTTGAATTATAAAAATTTTTTGTCTATTTAATATTCAGACTTCTTATTATTGAATTTGTTATATAAATTTCAGCCTTTGAAACTATATTTCCGTTCGGTCCAACATAGGAGTCGGAGGATATGTTCGCACACTAATGTTGAAGCTATATCCACTATTAAGAAGGTGCTCAATGACCAATTGTTGGGTATATTTAGGGAGTCTTGTTTCGGTCATTTTCTTGAAATGCCCGGTTTTGTTACGTGCAATAAATTATTGAATTGTCTTTTATTGCGAGAGGTGTGTCCGCCCACCGATGATTCTGTTTGTGGTTTGATTTTTATGGAAATATATTGAGGTTTGGAATTGTGGAGTTTGGGTTGATAACGGGGCTGAATTGTGTTGGTGATCATTTAAAGGATTACCATTCAGAAGTTCCTAACCGGTTGCTACAGTTGTATTTCGGTGGAGCGTCTAAAGTGACGAAGAAAGAATTAGTTGATTGTTTTGTGGATCAAAAGTGGCAATCGGATGAAGATGCAATCAAGCTTGCTGCCCTATATTTTATTCATACTTTTTTGTTCTCTACAATGAATTCTGCAACTAATGATACTACTATTGCTGAGAATGAATTTAATCTTGTAGAGTGTGGTGACTGGCAGACTTATCCATGAGGCAAAAAGGTGTTTCTTGCTACTATTTCGACAATGCATGACAAGTTGCGACCATTTTTACAGTGTTATCGTTTTGCTGGACTTCCATATGCATTGCAAGTTTGGTTTTATGAATGTTGCCCTACTGTGAATGAGAAGATTGCATTTAGAGTTGCTGAGAAATCTCCTCGTATTCTTAACTGGCATGTTAAGAGAACTCATGATTTTGAAGAGCTGCAGAAAGGATTTTTTAGCTTGAAAAAAAATGAGGTAATTTATAAATGGATTTGTTTGTTTGTTTTGTTATATATTTTATTTATATTTGTACAGTATTTAATCAATATTCAGTATATCAATTGATTTTGTTGTGTGTTTATGTTAGGTACTTTTTGCAAAGATGGAACCTTCTGAAGCTGAAATTGCTTGTTTAAAACTCCCACCGTTTAGGCCATACAGCACTATTCCAAATATAGCTGTTGATCCTGTTAGTTTTGATGATACTGCTGGTGGTCTGAATCCATCTATGGCAGAGACAATTCATCAGACTTCTACTAATCGTGATAACCAACGGCTCTCTCCTGAGTTACAAGTGTTGTATGGTCAGCAGAGGGAGTTGCAAGCTGAGTTGTCGGGATTGAAGCTTTATTTGGCTAAATGCTTTGACAAGATTTATAAGAAGCTGGACATTGATCTAAATGAAAATGAAGAGAACAATTACTTCAATGGGGTATGTATAATTTTTTATATTGTTTCAGGTTTACTACTGTGTAATTGATGAGCTTTAATATATTTTTCTTGCTTATCATAAGGAATTTGAATCTGCTCATGTACAACCTGAAGAAAGGAACAACCAAACTTCTGAGCCTTTTGATCTTCCGCAAGATCATAATGAGCAACGGAAATTTGCTTATCAATGTTATGGTATATATTCACTTTATGTTCAATTATTTCCCATGACAGTTGATATCTTTAGTTAATGCTGTTTGTGTAAATTTATATGTAGGACCTTCTGAAAAGCAACCTTATATTTCCCGTGATCAAGCAGATATTCCAACAGGAAATGTTGAGGTGAATCTTGAAGGTATATATCATTTGGTAGTAATGATTTATATTGTTATAAAGAAATATTACCTTCTTTGTTTCATGTTTATTTACAATTTATATAGGTAGGTAAATAACTGAGCTTTAAATTTATTATTTTGACCTTAGATGTTTCTGAGGCTCTGCATGGATTTGATCCTGTGATTGAAGTGGATGGTGATGTTGTTGATTTGGTAGATGCAGGAGGTATTCATAAATTATGACTGTAATATACTCATATATTCTCGTTATATGCATAGTTTCCTTTTGTTGAATATGTTTAGTTGTTTTTATTTTTCATTCTATATTTTTTGTTTATTTTTCTATTATACATTAGAAGTTGAGTTGGCCATTTTCATTTGTTTCTAGAGTGCGATCATAAGTCTGATGGTTTTGATGGGGGAAAACAAACAGGTATTCCATATGTATATAAATTTTCCTTTTCCCCCAGGAATACTTATTCTTTTTTATAGTACTCTATCTTGTTTTTTATATTTTTGATTTGCCAGATGATACTGTAGAGCCTCATGTAGTTGATGATGCTGTTGGAGGGAAAGATGATGTTCTTGTTGGTGTATATCACAAAGGTATAAGTTGAATTATTGGTTGTTATTGATTTTGTAAGTTATAGCATTTCATTATTCTCTGAACTTGTATTGCTCATTTTTTACTATTGACTTTTTGCTTCTTTTTATTTGTCAATATATGACTGTAGAATCTGCTGTCATTGATCAACTTATGTTTGATCAATCTGATGTCAATTTTGATGGAAATGCTATGTCTAATTCAGTTGGTATAAATTTATGTATACTTTGTTTTCATTGAGTATTCCATGAAATTATTATTTTATTGATGATTATTCAAGCATATTAACTTATTCTTCTTTTGGGTAATATTCATGTCAGATTTAGTAGATGAGCATGTAAGTCTGGATTCAGTTGTCCCTGTTAAGGATGTAAGCTCAGTAGTAGTAGGACAATACAATAGTGAAGGTATTATTTAATGTTAGGCATATTTCAGCCATGCTTTTGTTTATTTGTTTTGTGACATAATTGTTAATTTTTATATTTTGAAAATGCAGATTTAATTTTTGTTATACTATTGTTTCATTTATAGTTGGTGATAATGATTATATTAATTTTCTTGTGGTCGCTGTTAGTATGTTTTTATACATGGAAAACTGTTGCTGACAAATTTTGCCTCATATATTTGCAAATATGCAGTTTATATGTAAATCATATTTTTGTTAGTTATTATAACTGATTGTATTAAATTATGTTTATAATTGTGTTGATCCTTTATTATGACAAGGAATGGATTGTAAACATCAGAAATTACAGCAATCATGTGCAGCTACTGTGCTTGCGGGCGACGCTGAGTTTGGTAAATTCATAGATGATATCATTGTTTTTTAAAATTTTGCGTTCTTTATATTCGACTCTTTTAAATAGTTTTTGTTTTCGTTTAAAAACAATTTGTCATTGTATATGATGGGTTAAATATTTTTTTTCCTCCAGTTAATGTATCTGATAAAGATGTTGGAACTGTTCACCCCATTAACCCTGGTGCACCTACAGTAGCAGCTGTTCTCACTGATAAAGGTAAATGTCATGGTGCAATTTTATTTTTTCAATTTATATTTGTGTATAAATGTTCCCATTGTTATTGAACATTCTTTTTTTCTCTTTGATAAATTATATTTCACCGTAGATTATTGCTGCAATATTCATGTTGTTCATTGTGATGGTTTTGCAGTGGTTAATGAGACTATAGACAAACTTCCTACTTGTGCTTCTAATTTAGAGCATGCTGTCGGTGAGCGAGGTAAATGAATTGTATAAATTTTGTCTATATTTTTATTTATTAGTCTAATTTATTATTTCAATCACTCTCTTAGCAGGATCTCTTCCAATTTTGAATCAAAAACTGAATGTTGATGATGGTGTGAATTCTCATGTACCTTCCACAGAAGATGATGTTATTGGTATTGGCAGTGTTGACCCCTTGTCTCAATTGCATGAATCGCAGTGGCATGAGTTAACTGCCAGGGCAGCTGAAGTTGTCAAGGAAAGGATAAAATTGAGGGAAACAGATAGCAAGTCGAGTGTTGATCTACCTCCTGTTGTTGCTGACCTTGAAGACACTGTAATGCATCATTTAAAAGATCCTGATAACGAAAGTATTCCTGCAGTGTCTCATGCAGTTACACCACATCTGTCTGTTCGAGAGAGAAAGACCTCTAAATTCAAGAAGTCACCGTTCACCACCGAATTTGGTTCGTCTGGAACTTCGTCTGAAATGTCAAATAGGCGCATATTCAGTATGATTCATCCGCTGTTGGCAGACATACGCACTGAGCCTGATTACAAGATTATTAGTCAGTGGTGTTCATGGATTGATCGCAAAGTTATAACAAAATCTAAGTATGCGCATCTGTTAAATTGTTTGCTTTATTTGTGTTTATAATTAATTTTAATCATTCTTGTTCTTTTTTTTTTATAGGGTGGGTAATTTATATCCTGCTAGGGAAAACAATCTGATTCCAAAGTTCAATTTTGAAGTTCATGTTGTTGACAAGAAGGATTGGTTCCATACTCTAAATTATGGCTCAAGAGATCTCACCACCTCGGTAATTATTTTTGGTATCCTTTAATAAATATTAAATTTAAGTAATATCCAGTTTGAATGTTTATATTAATGTAATATTTAAGTAATATGGAGTTATATTGAGTTTTTTAAAATGTGCTTGATAATTAGTAATTCACTTATTATTTGCTTATTGTTTGAGATTAACTAATTTAATTGCAATTTATTTCAGCACTTGGATGTTTTGTTTTACTATTTGAGGAAGAAGGCTAAGTATGATGAAGATATTACTGTGAAAGTTACAACCACTGATTGCCTGTTTGATGAAATGATTAGAGCTGTACATGTTGAGTTTAATAGGTCGGGCAGAGACATGAGGGTGATTGATTCCAGTAGTCAGATTATGGATTATACATCTGGTGGTGGATTGCGCTTGCAATACGCCTTGGCTTTTGGTAGATGATGTTCTTTTTCCAGTCAAGGTTGTTCATGACTGGCATTGGATTTTGGCAAGGCTGTCTATCAAGGATCGGGCTATTTTTGTATATGACTCTGATCCGACCTCACCAGAATACAATGAAGAACTCATTTGTGCACTTGAGCCTTATGTAACTATGCTACCACTCTTCTTATATTCTGTGAAATTTATTCAAAGAAGACATGACTTGTTTTATAAGGGTTCTCCTTATGAGGGTATTTCCATGGCTGATCCATTGATATTGCGATTTATTCCTAGGCCATTGTCTTTGATGCAGCGGTAATGTTTTATTGATTTTTTTTTAATTGAGGGTATAAGTGTATTTCATATTTGTAAATTTGATGTTTTCTGTTTCAGTGATTATGGTGTATTTGCTGCTGCTTTTGCTGAGTATTACATTCAGTATCAGTCCTTGCCTACAGAGAAAGATGATCTCTCAGTTGTTCGCAGTCGATATGCAATGTATCTGTGGTATTATGGGATGAACAAGCAGATTGATTGTGCTGTTAGTGATGAAGAAGTGTAATGCGTTTTGATGAATATGTGTTGGATTGTTGGATTGTAGCCTCTATGTCTATTATTACATTTTGATGTTAAGTTTTTCTCTTAAGTTGCTGTTATTGCAACATGTATGTTGCTGATACAATTTAGAAATATTAACTTTAACTTTTTTATGTTCAATGACTCAGTAAGGTTGATATTATATATTTTGTATTTTTATTTAATAGTTTTTTCTTAATTAAGTTATTATATTAATGCAGTTTCTCAGTTGCATTATTAGACTTATTACTGTTTGTATATTTCAATATACTTGTGATATTTGCCATCTAATAATATTTTGTGTTACCTTTTATTTCCTCTTCTTAAAATTTTGTATCTTTTATATAAGCTTCAGCATTATGGTTATATGGTTTTATTATAAGATATAGATGAAACATAATTTGTTGCCCATACCACTTATCTTTGTATCTGTTTAAAACTTCTGCAATTTTAACAGCTATTTCTTCCGTTACTTGTATATTCATTATATGTAGATAATATATTATATATATGTAGTATATTTATTACATATTATGCTTATGTTTTATCAGTAAACTGGTTTGACTACTGCATCAGATATTTAGTTAGCAAAAATATCTTAAATTGTTGTGTGTATACAAAGTCTCTTTTTAAGATGACTTTACATTATGGTAATCTGTAAATGTCCCTCAGCAAATGGAGAAATACAATATGTAACAATTATCAATTCAATATTGACTATATATTCATTACTGGGTTTTGTTGGTAGTTTGTATATCACAATTCAACCACTTATAAAATTAAACTTTCAATTTACTCCTTGTATTATTTGTTTTATTCTACTGCATCAGATGCTTAGTTTGTTTAAATTTCATAAAATGTTGTGTTTTTACAAAGTCTGTGTTTGAAAGAAGACATTACATTATGGTAATCTGTCAATGTGTCGCAGTTAACGAGTTATTTCAATATGCAACCTATATTACTTCTTATTCATTACCTTTTTTTTGGTTCAGTTTGTATATCACATTCAACCAATTATAGAAATTTAACTTTGAATCTACTGCTTGTATTATTAGTTTGTTTATTCATGTTATATTGGCTTTCGAATATGTCAGAATCCTAAGGTTAGTCATGTTCATTAAATCTATTATATTCAGATTATATCATCTGAATATGCCAATTTGCGATGCTAACTGTTACATTCAACTTTATCTGCCAAATAGCAGATACACTTCATAACACTTTCTTTCATTTTGTTTCTTTAGATATTTACTTTTATTTGGTGTCAAACTGTTTCCAAAATATAATTAGAAGTAATTGATGTTTAATTTATAATAGCATACTAGTAATATTATCCATAACATACATCAACAACTAAACGAAACTAACAGCAGTATTGTCTTAGACTAAACTAAACAGTACACTAAATTCTTAATGGAGCATTTCTACAGGTTTTGCGGTTGTGTCCTTGATTACCACAACGGCTACATGCTATGCGAGCTCTTTTGAATGGCCTCTCCCATGCTGATTTAATCCTACTTGTTTTTGGTCTTCCTGCTGGTTTTCTGGTGTGTGGTGCTAACACAATTTCATTTAGTACTTCAGCAGGTACATTCCAAACACTCTCTCCTTGAATGGGATAAACTGCAACTTCATATGTTTTCAATATTGTTTCGTTTTTGTAGAATCCAGCACAATATTCATCAGGTTTAATGTGCATCTGATGCAGCACTGCAATTGTGTGTTGGCATAGAATTCCATCCAATTGATATCTATTGCAGCTGCATGTTTTAGCTTGTAAATCTACAATATGCTTCAGCTGTCCAGAAACAACTTTGTGAAGAAGATCTGTTGAAGGTATAACCTGCATTTAATTATTTTATATATTCAATTTTCAATCAGTGCAAATGTAACAGTTATGATAATATATAAATTATATTACCTTGTTTATATTTTTTCTTCAAACCAAACTGTGTATTTATTGTTTGTCAAATGTATATGTAATAAATATTTTAAAAATATTAAGATAAAACAATTGTACGTACACTCCATTTTGTTGAAGCAATTGTATTTTCATTGAGGATTTCTTGAAATGTTTCTCCCAGTGGTGTGAAGGTGTCCATTGCAAACTGTCTATTTTTGGCTGTCCACATTTGGAACATATCTGTCATGTATTCCATCAATGCTAGAATTGGGAGTTTCCTTGCCTGCATATTTGCTGCATTCACAGATTCTGCAATATTAGATGTCATGAAAAATGTGCGCTTGCATGGTGAGTGTGCTATAGACCATCTTTCATAACCAACGTTGTACAAATACTCTTTAACCCGACTGTCAATTCCTTCAAGATTTGCCATTGCCTTATCAAACTCGTCCACTGTATATGCCATAACAACGCTAAAGTATGCACCTTTCAGTTTTTGACTCTTCTTGAACTTCACTTTTATATTATTCCATAAGTGGAACACGCATACACAGTGGGGTATACTTGGATAGATACATCTAACAGCGCGTGCAATACTTTCGTGTCTGTCTGATACGACACACATGTCATCTTTCACTCCGTATGCTTCGCGTAGACAGCTAAAAAACCATTCCCAAGAAGCATCGTTTTCAGAATCAACTATGGCATATGCCAAAGGCAGTATGTGACCTGCATTTTAAAGGTGTTATATCAGTTGTCAAAATATATTCATATGATATTTCATAATTGAATCAGTTTGTTGTATTATTATAACTTAAATATGCTTCTTATATTTATTAAATATCAGTACTGGTTGCTTATGGAAATGTAGAATTAGTTAATATATGAAAACTATAATCGATATATGCTTTGAATATTTACAGTTTTTATTAAAATTTACTAACATGAGTTATCCAATGTGCAGGCAATCAGCATTGTTCCTCCATACACCCCACTTAGAAAGCTTCCATCTACAACCAAAACTGGTCTACAGTGATCCCAACCTTGTATAAAGGCTTTAAGAGCCATGAACACCTACAAAAAGGAATTGTCTTCAGCCTTCTTTAATTTTGTAACTGATCCTGGGTTAGCTTTATTTATTGTGTATAGATAGCTTGGAATCTTTCCATATGCCTGCTTCGGATCTCCTCTTAGTAATTCTATTGCTTTTTCTTTACATCTCCAAGCTCTCATGTAGTTTAGTGTTAATCCGTAAGTTTTCTTCAACTCCCTGATGATGTCTTTTGGTGTGTAAACAGTTTTAGGATCTGATAATCTGTCCTTTAGTATATTTCCTAAAACATCAGAACCCACACGTCGATGAGAATTCAACCTTTCTTCTAACGGACATGTGTGTTGACTGTTGAATTTTCTTATCATAAATACTCCTGAGCCATTTAAGCTTGATGACCGTAGCATCCAATTACATTGATTGTTTGGACATATAACTGAGAACCTGTGCAGTGGTATATATTAAGAATATGCAGTCAATACACATAAGATATACAAAACATCTGCAGTTAAGGAATATACAAATTAGTACATTAATAATACCTTTTTGATGATGACCTATCAACTCTTGTTTCAAATTTATGCTTCAGACTGTAGTTTTTAACTACACTTTGCAATGTTGCCTTGTCCTTATACACTTGATATTCTTCAATGTATTCTTGCTCAGGGTTATCAATAATTCCAATGTCTTGAATCTGTACACCATCAATATTGTCTGTATTACATGAAAAAATCTTGTCGACCACCTCAGGGATATTAATATCATGTACTGCATCATGTATTTGTAAAATATTCATATTAGAGATCTCATCATTTGCAGTCGAACCACAGTCTTGATATTTCTCCGTAACAGTGACGCACATTGGGTATTCACTCATCTTTGTATTTTTTTTCTGCTCAATATACAGTTGCACACTCATATCATTTTTTATGGAAATTGGTTGGAATCCCTCCTCAATTTGATACTGCACTCCTAGTGTATACTTACTTGTATCTACGGATAGTTGTGAAACAATTGAGCTCATGAACATTGTATAGGAGCAGTCTTGTTGGAGTAGAATTCCGTCTGCTTTGAAGTTGACAAACTTGTATCCTTCAACCCATTCCCCCCCATATTGGATTAACACCTTAACGGGTGACATATGCAGCAAATATTCTTAAGAAACGTTGAAACTAATTCAGTATTATGAATTGTTCTGATTTGTTAGTTGATGTTTTTGTGATAACTGCTTTGATATACTTTGTATCTGCTGGTTTTTCCTTATTAATAGGTTAGAGAATTGAAAAGTAGTGGAAACGTGCTGAGTGGGCTTCCTTAAATATAGTTGTCTCTTCCTTAATTGTAGTTGTTTAACATTCTCTTCATTCCTTTTTACACGGACACTTTTAAGTGTTTAGGATTTCTGAACCTAATTAGTTGGCTATTTTTTACTAGCCATTTAGTAAATGTTAAATGTGTCTATTAAATTGTAAGTCTATCTTAGATAATAGGTTAGTTTTGAAATTTTCTCTTAAAGTAACTAAGGCCCAATAGGGATGAAATAGAGATAGTGCATTAAGTAGTTGACAAATAAGGAAATGTGACATTCTTTTTCGGACAGACCAAAAAGGAAAGTGTGACACATAAATTGGGACAGAGGGAGTAAAAGTTTTGAAATCCTGGCTAGTTTTCATTTAGCACGGTGAAAACATGCTACGGGACCAAATTTTTACCTTGGTAAAGATCTAAGCGGTTGGTCTAACTCGATTGGACCAATTCTCTTGAATTTTCTTATAAAAATATTATGTGAGAGCTTATTTTAAGTGTGTTATTTAGGTTTTAGTCAACTTTTAAAAAGTATTTTGGTTTTAAGGAAACCTGAAGGCCTAAAGTTGAACTTCAAACCTTCGAAGGTGTGAAGTTCAATCTAGCAACTAAAACAAGCTGAAGTTCAAACCTTCCCGATAGTGTGAAGTTCAATCTAGAGGCTAAAACCTAAATAATTTTTAAAACTAGCTAAAACTTAAATGATACACCTAAAATAGGCTCTTTGTGCAGTGTCCCCAAATTTCAATGGGTTATTTGGACTTACATACAATTTTGAAACCTTAATTACAAAAAAGAAGAAGTAATATATTGATATTATAAAACATAGCAATATTTTTGATATACAAGTTGCTACAAACATCTAGAAAAGGAAAACTATAGCCTCCAGCTCACATCCCTTCCCCAGCTACTCCAATCTCCCCACCCGCTGCCCCTTACCGCCAGCCGCCACCACTATCGCCGCTCGGCCGGAAAAGTCATTTAAAAATTGTAGAAACAGTGTGTAACATAGAAAAAAATAGTATGAAACAAATGCTGAAACAGTGTTAAACAACAGAAACAGGGTAAAATAGTTCAGAAACAGTGTGAAAGAACACATAAACAATATGAAACAGTGTGAAAAGTGCAGAAGCAATGCAGAAATAGTGTAGCTATAAGTAGAAATAGCAAAAATAATAGAAACATTTTAGATTTAAGTAGAAACAATGTAGAAAAATGTAAAAACATTATAGAAAACGTTAGAAAAAATATGTGCAACAGAAACACTAGAAATAGTATGGAGAAACATTGTAGATACATTAAAATAAAAGACGACAAAAACATGACTAAAATAATACACTAAGATACAAAAATGATACGCTGAAAAATAATAGATACAATGCAGATACAATTTTGATACAATATTGATACAGTGAAATAAAAGAAAAGAAACATATTTGAATTGAAAAATAGTAGATCTAACCGGAAACACCTTAACTAACTAGAAAACCAAGTTCTTCATTGAAAAACACCAAATATTCATCGGAATACTTTAATGAAATAAATCAAACTTGAACAAAAATCACCAGATCTGATAAAAAATATCACCAGTCATGGTAGAACAAAAAAGCATGCCGGGGAGTAGACCATCAGTCATGGTTGCCTGATAAGAGGGTTGCAGCACCGAAGAAGAAAACAGAGGAGGAACCAGAAAGAGGAAACACCGGAGAAAGGAAAGCGGACACCGGCATCAAAGGAAGTGGCCGGTGCTGGCAATGCCAAGAATGGCCGAGAGGAAGAGAATATGGTAAGGAATAAGAGGGAAAATGAGGCTAGGGTTTTTTCTTTTTTGCTATATTTGTACTTTTATGTAATTATTTCATTTGCAAACAACTGAGAGCTATTTCAAAAAAATTCACCTGATGTACTCGAAGTTGAATGGTTCTGAAAGTTACTCCTCGTTTAAGATGGTTTTAGCAAAATGGTCTCCATTTCGTCCGTAGGCAACACTTCAAGTTATCTAGGAGAACGTAAGGAGAGTCAAGGGCAAGTGTTGCCTAGGCAAGAATGTCAACGACAAGTGCTACTTGGGAAACGCTTCAAGTTAGCTAGAAAAATGTGGGAATAGTTCAAGAGCAAGTGTTTCCTAAGCAAGATGGGTCAAAGGCAAAGTGATGCCTCTTAGGCAGTACTTATGGAGAAATGAAAGGCAAGAATACATCGGTTATTTATAAGATTAATAGGGGGTATTTTTGTCCAAAAATTATTCATTAAACCAAGCAGAGACAACTTTTTCTAAATCACTGTTAATGTGTGGGAAAAAATACGCCACCTATTGTTAAGGGGATACGAGTCCAGCTTGCGAGACTAGACTTATCCTACAAGTCACTGGGTACACTGGATACACGCCTGTTCTATGAGTTACGACCGTTCAGGCGGTATGGGCGCATAATGCAAGGTATAAATCCTGTTGCCTTAATGTTATAGTCTCCTAGTTATGTTTTCATATATACCACCACCTAGAGTTTACATGCGCATGAGCCTTATTAATCTTTGTATTTTACTTTAATTAGGACTGGGTATCTACTGCTATAAATAACCCTCCTCTTACATTGTATTGTACATCAAGCGATTCACCACTGAATCCAACTATTCTCAAGAAATAATAGCTCTTTACTTTCTTGTCTATTATTGTTCTCTTTATTTAATCACTTTTCATCGTATTTTACCGTATTGCTAGTGACCCCTTCATAAATTTAAGTGTTTAACCTAGGCGTATAAATTTAGGCATAAATAGTTTAGCGCCCACTATGGAGCCCAAGCAATTGTAGATATTCTACAAAGAGAAGGCGCAGTCATGTCCGGCGACAACACCCAAAAGAACACTGTCGATGCTATAGATGAGTCTGTGCAGGAACCTAGTGATCCCAGCGTGCAGCAAAAAGATCCTACCAAGGAGCCAGTCCATATGCCCAGCGACGGTGAAGCTGATCAGTCACGTGAAGGTAATTCCGATCTCAGAGGTTTTCTTGTAAATCTCCTTACAACCTGTCAGTGGGGGCAGAGCAGAACTCGGTCAATATGGTCGATGGTATATCTCAAAAATTAAGAACTGCGTTTGCTGGATCATCTCAGAGGCTAGCATTCTCGCGAGGACCAGCGCCCATGAACGATATTTCAGTGTCTGCTCCTAATCACATGCTCAACATGGACGCTTCTTCTGGGGGTTCAATGACAGTCAGCAATCAAGACCTCAAAGGAACACTTGTCATTCAGGACATCCTGAAGGAGATGAAGTCCATCCATGACCGGATCGGTAATGTGCCGAGTGCACCACCCCAAGTTACTACCGTAGATGAGCAAAAGTTTTATAACCATGCATACAGAGCAAGCGTTGCACCGATCGGCGAACCAAAGTATTTCTGCTTACCGGATAACTTGAAGCACAATGGAACAACAGATCTGGGTGAGCATATTGCTGTGTATTAAAACCGTCAAGAGCAACGAACTCTTAGAGGAAGAAATCCAGTCTGCTCTGGTGAAAAGGTTCGGCTCAACCCTGATCAAAGGTGCCCTAGCTTGGTACACTTGGCTATCGATAGGCTCCATCGAGTCATTCACCCAGATGCAAGATTTATTCAAGAAAGCGCACTTTTGCGCTCGTAAATGAGAGAAGCACATGGAAGATATCTTTGAGATTCGGCAGCGGGATGACGAGTTGTTGAAAGACTGTCTTGAAAGGTTTCAAAGGGAACACATGGAGCTCCCTCTAGTCCCCGATTTGGCAAGAGCCTGTATTCCAAAGGGTCGCTGGCTACCAGGGAGTTGCAGTGGAGTCTAACTCAGCATCCCGTATCGACATGGAGTGCTTTATATAAGAGATACACCGAAAAGCTCCGCATGGAGCCGAAACACTCACAGAACCCTGAAATTGAACGAAGGAAATGAGCGGGAAGTCCGTCCCTTGAAGGAGAAGGGGATGGAAGAAGACTAAAAGGAAAGACGCAAAACCAAGAGAGAGCGGCAAAGCAAGGAAACACCCGGGGAATCGGGTCCTAGGAGAAAAGAACCGAGGCGCCCGCAATTTCTGAGACTTTGGTTTACGAGTTAACGCCGTGAAACTTGTTGCCAATCACTTCGGCAAAATAGGGCCAAAAGTATGGTGGCTGCTGTTGAACCCCAAAAATTACCCTTTCTTTAAGAAAAGATAGGTTTCGGGTATATTTCAACAAATGGGAAAGGGCTTCCTTTTGGAGTCGCCACCTAATTTAGGAGAATTAGGAACCAATTAATTAAATAGTGCGTGCAAGCACTCCGTTTTAAGGAAAATGGTCTTTTCAGAGATTCTGAAGTAAGAGGTTCATTTATTTTCGAAAGAAGGTTCCAATTTGAAAGCACTTTCGAAAATCCACAAAATGTGGTTAATCCTTCGATTTTCACAAGACAGCTATATAAATGCAAATTTACAAAATTATTTAACTTTCGATTTAAAGCGTCACCAATTGAATTTTTTTAAAAAAACTTATCCATAAAAAGTAGGGAAAATAAATGACTTTAATAAGAAAATGGGTTGATTTGAATACTTGTACTAAAGTTGTATTTTAGAAGTAATCTTAAGATTATTACGAATTGGCTTGCACGCACCATTTAATTAGAAGGTTCAAAATTTATAAATAAGGTGGAAATTCCAAAGAAATGAAATATTCACAAAATAACTCAATAAATAAATAAACATTCATTTATAATCAATCAAATTATTCTACAATAATTATCTACGGGGAATTCCTAATGATATGCAAATTCTAAGGGATTGGGAAAGAGAAGAGGTTTAGAAGAAGAACTTGGAAATTGATAAAACTCATGGGAGCCTTGAATTTATTTAATTTTATACAATTATATGCCCATGAGCCTAAGTTAGAATAAGCGGCTCAACAAAGCACTTTCTATGATCTTCACTTCTTGAATCTTGAGCCCGGACTCAACCCCAATGTGACTCCAATGCAATGGATTATCCCCATTTGTGAGTTAGTGAAACTCGTCCCAAGGGTGCATTATGCAAAAAGAAGAGGGAAGATAACGATTAATATAGGAAATAAATAAGAAAGAAATGAACTAAACTAAATTACCAGATGAATGAATAACTAATGCATAAGCTCATCTAGCAAAACCATGTCAAATAAAGAAGATGAATTAACATATGAAACTAAATATTAAGAATGATAACCAATGAAATGAAAGTACAGTAAAATCACGCCATTTTATGGCTCAAAGATCATCAATTGCAAATGGTATTTCAATATGCTCCGCAATGAGTCAAAACCGATTAGCCCTTCATGAGCAAACTAACACCCTAACTTAAATTTTGATAGAAGTGAAAGAATGAAAAACCTCCACAAGCAGCATGATTTCATCGCATACATACATATTTTATTTTTGAGATCTTTCGGGCCTAACAGGTTACTTAACATGCAAATTCTATTAAGATTTATTAGTGAATAATTTTACACATCAACCTCAATAGCAAACAAATTCAAAACAATGTTTACAGGATTCCAAGAAATTAACTTTCAGAGCTAATGACCAAGATGGGAAAGAAACAAACTGAATACCAGGCTGCTAAGTTTCAATAATCACTTACTACTAACTTTCTTAGCCCAAGTGTGGTCTTTAACAGATTAATATTAAGGGAAGTGGAAGGTTTTAAAACAATCAATAAGACCAAACCCACCAATAACTCTTATCCTAATTCTGAACTATGCTCCATCTGAGGAAAACACACTTAACAACTTAACAACGACATTTTAAGTTATAAACAAAAGAAAACGCATCGTACAGGAAGAAGTAACCATGCACACCCCAAGGAAATATTAATAGAAGTCACAAGCATAAAATAGACCTCATCTTTTCGAAAGCTCAGTCTAAATAAAAGTAAAGAAAGCACAACCATGATGTGAGCAAAAATTGAGCTTGCAGAAAGAGGACTTATTTATATCAAATGGATCAAGAAAACCCACCAAAAATATCATGAAAACGTACTGTAAATGAGCTTAGTTCATGAGCTTAAAAGAAAAGGATCAACACTGAATGTATTTTATAACAACTTATTCATGACAACCTACACGATCAAAATAAGGCTTATCCTCAAGTAGATGCACATGACTGGAAATGGTATCTCCTTTTTGATACACCTATAGCACAGTAAGAAAAGCTAAAACTAGAGAAATGCACAGACCACTAAACTCAGACTCCTAAACCAAGAACTGGATTAACTACACCTAAATCAACTTTTAAGACCTGCAATCAAACCAATCTTCTTATACAAACACCTGGACAAACAGAGACAAACTCTAACAACCTGCATATCCTTCTACTGCCTCTCAAACATCCTGAACAACCTTGAACCTTATGAAAACCAGAAACTAGGCTGCAGCAATACTACATAGTTGCTGCAGCTACAAAAACTGAAACCAGCTTCTCTAAATATCTTGCACACACCTTTCAAACCTCACAAACTCCCTCATTTGAACAAAACAGAGAACCAGACAATCCCTTCAACACTCCTGAACTAACACAGCACTCTCCTGATTCCTACAAACAAATCTGCGAACACCTAACATGCCCTGAGCAAACTCCAACACCCTAAGGCTACCTACCTCTGCTTCTTCAAACAACCAAGAAAACAGAAACACTCTCACCCTCACAGCCTCTGCTACCCATCCCCTGAACCACTTCACCACCTGCATACATCTCACAGAACCATAAATACAACCCTGAACTCCGTCATATCCAAAACTTCAACCAGAAACAACTATTATCCCTGCTATCACCTGCAACACCTTAAAGCCAAGCTTGAACAGAGAACAACTCCTGACATACATTCAAGCCACCTGAACACCACTTAATTCACACAGCTGAACCTTCACCAGCTAGCACCCCTGACACTGCCTATAACTACTAGGATACCCTTTGAAACTCCTCACCACTTCTAATAATAGACTCAAACCTGAAGCAAAACAAGAAAACTACCCCTGCATACTACTCCAAAACTCAAACAAAACTGCCCGGGATGATATATTGAAACCACATATGAATCACCAGAATGAGGCTGATACTATAAAATATCTAATTAAAGAAAAAGCTTAAAAGACATGCTTAAGCTTAACTAAGGTCAGATTTCACAAGAACAAAGTGGGAAGAACCCTAAGCCGTAACCTATAAGATTAATGAACCTTGAGATTGATTCAAAACCTAAAAAAAATGATTTGCGGATTCTTATGGACCGAATATTAATCATGGAATTTAAACACAGATAGAACATCACCTTGATTCATGAGGGCCCTGAAAGATTCAATCTTCATATTAAGTTTTCACACTAAACAGCTTCTAACTTAAAACTGAAACTAGTATTAAGCTAAGTGAAAACTTAACTAGATATTAATATTTATCCATAAATCCAGGCAGAAGATTTATTTTTACATTAACGATACAATAAATTATCTACTTATGCACATTAGAAAACAGGCTTAAGCAAGAGCAAACAAGAGAAAATGCTAAGGTTCAAAAGTTACCTCTTTGAGAGCAGCGGACAAGGGCGTCGATCCGAAGAATGCAACTCGAACAAGGTTGTCGACTCGAGCGAGGTCGACGACTCGACTTACGAAGAAACGATACCACCAAAACTAATAGTGCGATCACGCTGACTGTTCAAGAAAATGCAAGCTAGTACCGAAAATAATTTCTAGGTTTTTTTTTTGGTGTATTCTTTTCTGCTGCTTAACTCAAAACTTCGGACCCTCTCCCTCCATTTTCCTCTCTACTGCCGCTGCTCTATCCACTCTTTTATATCCCCAAAAATTAGGGTTCTAGATTGTGAGAAATACCCAAACGACCCCCTCCAACGGCTCTAATTGGATAAGCTTGGTACGATCAAATGAGCTGGATAAGGAGTGGGGACCAAATAGTTTGGACTGATCTCATTTGAACTGGGAATCGCGGGTTTTTGCCCAGGGGAATCGGGTCGGGTCATTGGTTTTTTTAGGGATTTTCCACTGAAAAATGGGGAAGGTATTATGTAATGTTTTTTATAAAAAATTTGCAGAGATAGGCTGATTTAAAGCGTAGGAACGAATTTAGCCCTGTTTTGGATAACTTAAATAGGATAGAGGGGTTGCATGGATGTAGCATAATTTAGCCTATGTTATGCGATTCTGGCCTTCTTTCTTTTAAATTAATCAATTTAACCTTTGATTATTAAAATAATTAGACATTAATTCAAACTTTCGGGAAAAAATTGGGTGTCAACAGCTGCTCCTCTTTACCCGGAAAGGATGAAAGAGTTTTCGGGTAAAGAAGTTGACGGAAAAGCCAATTTTATCACGATAAAGCCAAAGACTTCTGATTCTAAGGACGAAAAGGCGAGGCTTATGGACATGGCCGAACTTCAGTTTCCAAGTTGCCTACATATCTCGGGCTGAAAGAGAATCAGACCATATGTAGTTCGACGACACTTATATACGAAGACTCACACGATTGACAGAAGAGACGACACGAATAGGAAAGAAACCAAATTGACACCCTAATCCGAAATGAAAGATTAGGATAGACTTGCCTGTTCGAGTGCGATTCTTCAGATCCTCGTTGACGAGTCTAGCTCATATCAACGATTGCCCCAGTTCACTGCTAAGAAAGAGTTCCACGTTATGCTCCAGTTCACTGTTGCGGTGCTGCTAATATCCTGTAATAAACATGACAAACGGTAAGCGAGTAACTGCAAATAAAGCTTAATAAATGAAGTAATAAACGAATAACGACAATAAAACTTGTAGATGCTGGTTGCAATATCAATGATAAGCTTGTCTCCAATCGACTAATGGAGAAATCTGGCTTTGTGAGGCAAGATGACTTCGGGGCCATTGGTAGAAACTTTAAATCATGAAGAGGCAATTTGAAAATATATTGGATTGCACTCCAACCAAAAGTAGGAATACGTTCGAAGTATTCACATTATCCTGCATGTCTTAACAAACTTATTAACGACATAATGTCATTAAAGAAGGTATAAGGAAACACGCCATAGAGGCATTCAAATGATTAACACCTTCGAGGTGATACAAATACACTTATCGAAAGCGTGAACAGATAAAGACGCTTACCGGAAGCGTGAAATATAAAGACGCTTATCGAAAGCGTAAACACATAAAGACGCTTACCGGAAGCATGAAATAAAAACACATAAAGACGCTTACCGGAAGCGTGAAATAAAGACGCTTATCGAAAGCGTAAACACATAAAGACGCTAACCGGAAGCGTGAAATATAAAGACGCTTATCGAAAGCGTAAACACATAAAGACGCTTACCGGAAGCGTGAAATATAAAGACGCTTATCGAAAGCGTAAACACATAAAGACGCTTACCGGAAGCGTGAAATATAAGACGCTTATTGAAAGCGTAAACACATAAAGACGCTTACCGGAAGCGTGAACACATAAAGACGCTTACCGGAAGCGTAAATATAAGACGCTTATCGAAAGCGTAAACACACACATAAAGACGCTTACCGGAAGCGTGAACACATAAAGACGCTTACCGGAAGTGTAAAATATAAAGACGCTTACCGAAAGCGTAAACACATAAAGACGCTTACCGGAAGCGTGAAATATAAAGACGCTTATCGAAAGCGTAAACACATAAAGACGCTTACCGGAAGCGTGAAATATAAAGACGCTTATTGAAAGCGTAAACACATAAATACGTAATACTCTTTGAACTCTTCCGCGGAGGAATGGTCTTGACTACAAATAAAGTGAGGCCCCCAGGATTGGCAATATCTGTAAATCATAAAAATGAAAATTTAGTAAGCGTTCTCATAAAGCGAATGAGAAATGAAACGGATATGTTTAACAATTTGCAATAATTATAGGAAATAGAGATGCCGCCTTTTGGCAATGACTCGTGATCGACTCCCATTTTCTACGGTAGGCTTCTTAGCAATAGTGTCTTCGATTGTTTACGATAGACTTGATGTTGATACTTGTAAAATAAGTGGTAGAATAGCCTGCAAAATAAAGTTTTCATTAATTTCATATAGACAGGAAAATGTCAAAGATAAAGGAGATATAAAGTGAGAGTTTAAGCCGTCTGGCTTATATTTGGTGAAGCCATAAAGAGTTGAGTGTTATCCTTGAGAAACACTGAGTTAATGCTTAATTCCTGCAAAGTGTAAAGTAAATTTGTCAATAAAGCAATGAATTTTGATTAGGCCAGGGCAGAACTAGAGAGAAGACAAAGTCGTTTCGCGTATGCGATGAATCAGATAACGCTTCCAATCTCGGTCGGTTATCTTGGCAACATTTTTCAATGTGTATGATAAATACTCGATGTGGAATTGATAGTTGCTAGTTTCTTCATCTTGTTGCTTTGAGAATTCCTGCACTCAAACAAAAATCGTTAGTTTTGGGGGGGGGGGGGAAGGGGGAGCGTTTGATTCATGCTGACTCAAGCCTTCATCTTGCAACTGCTTCCTTCTTCTCACTTTGTCTAGATTCGCGATCCATCCCTTGAGACTTGGCCAATGAACTAATAGCACAATAAGTTTCAAATAGTTGAAACAAATACTTGCATAGTTGAACAGGATTTTCATGTTAATCTAAAACCCTTGTTGTATTTCAGATGGTGATATATGTTGAAACAAATTGAACATCCTTTATCTTGCAACGTTGCACCATTCTCAAACACTTTTAGAATTTTGTCCATTCATCTTCTATCGGGAAATACCAGCTTTTGCAAAAATTTGCCCCAGTTATGATCTTTTACATCCTCAACTCGCTTTGCAAGATTTGCCCCAGTTGCTATCTTTCAAATTTTCAACTTGCTTTGCGAAATTTGCCCCAGTTGCTTACCTTAGGGGAGACTGGAAATTTTAATATTATAGAGTCGAACCCGTTAAGAGCGCCTACGTATCCCTCCACAGGAATCATACTGTGCGTAGTTCTGCTTACATGAAGATTTGGGGAATATGGCAATCTAAGTGCGAAGCCGAATCCGAATAGGAATGCCTACACATCTGCCCAGATGCATAGTTCGGAATTACATCATCAAAGATAAACAAGCCTTAAAGCATTACAAAATCTGATCGAATCCGATGTGGATTGCTTAC
The DNA here is from genome assembly GCA_037355625.1 of Petunia x hybrida. Classification (NCBI taxonomy): domain Eukaryota; kingdom Viridiplantae; phylum Streptophyta; class Magnoliopsida; order Solanales; family Solanaceae; genus Petunia; species Petunia x hybrida. The sequence continues at coordinate 484,594 of JBBBVM010000046.1, read as the reverse complement.
TTATCCTGTTGCCATTCCAGGAATCAGACCAAAAGTAGTTCAAAATTACATAAAAGAGGAAATAGGGGATTCCTATGCTAGTGTAACCGAGCTCTATGTGAGTTGCTTTCGTATCCCGTCTTGGGAATCAGGTTACGCGTAGTTCGCATTACAACAAAAAATTACATGGGAATGAAAAAAATATTTTCTTGAGGCAAAATGATAAAGTTTTAACCAGCATGATTCGAGGCCTCAATCTTAATCGAATTTCTGCACAGTTCTTTTGGTTCACAACCAAGTCTCATGCGTTGGTTCACTCAGCTGGATTGTATTGTCTTCAATCAAATCTTGGATCTTATGTTTAAGAAGGACACTGAGGAATGTGTCGTGCTTGGAAAATTCTGCATGGTAAGTACAATATTTAGCTCCATCAACACATTCTGGGGGAGGGTCAAACGTACCATCTCCTGCTAAAGGGTTTAGCACTCCCATATCCTTTAATCTTTCATACAGTTGAGCTTGTGGTTCACCTAAAGAAGTGAATTTTCGGCGCTGTCTCTTTTCATATTTGGGATGCGATCCTGATGGTTTAGATTGGCGGGCCACTAGATGTTGCTGCAGATAATTGTATGCTTGCGGTTGTGAATAAGGGTGATAAGCGGTTGCTGCAAATTGATGGTAATTGGGTTGGGCATTATAGACTGGACATGGCGCGGGTGGAATTTGATGCTGACTTGGATAAGTTGGATATAGTGTGCTTCTGTAAATAGATTGGTTTGATGAGTTTCTGAAGGTTGGCTTCTTGTTTGGCCTTTGGTCGATATCAGCCATATCAATTCCAAATTCATCTTCCCTCTTTCTCTTCTCAAAATTGCCCATACCAGTCTGGATAGCTTGCGTAGTTGCCTTCATTGCAGCAAAACTTACAATTCGCCCTGTCTTAACCCCTTCTTCAACCATCTCTCCCATCACAAGAAGTTCAGAATAAGGTTTACCCATCATTGGGAGCAAGTGCATGTAATAAGAATCATCTTGGGCTCGGATGAAGTATTTTACCATGTCTTCCTCAGTCATTGGTGGTTGCACCCTTGCAGCCTGTTCACGCCATCTCAATGCGTATTCCCTAAAGGTTTCTGTTGGTTTCTTCTTCAGATTGGACAAGGTTATAAGGTCAGGAGCCATCTCGACATTGTACTCAAACTGCTTTGTAAAATCACTGGCTATGTCATTAAACTCACGCCACTTGCTTATATCCTGCCTTGCAAACCATTCAGCAGCAATACCTTCCAGACTATGACTGAAGAAGGCCATCAGAAGTTCCTCTTTACCTCCCGCAACCCTCATTCGGTTGAGATATTTGGTCAAATGAATAAATGGGTCACTATGACCATCATACATATCAAATTTTGGCACCTTAAACCCGGGAGGAAGAGTAACGTCATGGTATAGATAAAGATTGCGGTAGGAGATGCTTTGACGTCCTCTAGACACTTGCAAATCCTTGATGGATTGCTGCATGATTTTCATCGTTTGGATTATCTCCTCTTGCTCAACTGTCTTTCCCTGCTTTTCCACAGTTTCGGGCACTTCAATGGGTGCTTTGGATTGTGGAGGACGAGGAGTATCTTTGGCAGGTAAATATTGATAGTGAGGCAAGTTGTTGTGGTTAATGAATGCATTTGGGATGTTGTTAACTGGTACAAGCATACGAATGACACTGGACTTTAAAGGCGTGTTCGGATTGGCAGTTTCAACATTGAGGTTCAGAGTTGACAGCACGGCTGGCGCGTTTTGGTGGCTCGACCCTTTCATTCTGTCTAGTTCAGCTTGCATACATTCAATCTGCTTGGCCATTCTAGCAATTTGTTCATCATGAACAACAACTGCTTGCTCATTAGACGATTCAGGGATACCAGTCTGATCATTAGTCAAATCAGCTATTGCTTGCTTCACTTTAGATTAGACGCTTAACCAACTCGGGAGTCAACACGAATCAAACTCTCTCTGCTTTGGGGAATAATCAAAACAAAAGAAAATTTCAAAAGGTAACTATGTTAGTTTGCATGTTATTGACAATATTGAACACAATCATGTAGCGCGCGTCACGTAGCGCTTTGCATTTTACACAAGTTTGACATGTGGCAATCACAATTAGTTGAGCGTAAATGAAAATGCGGGCGCGTCCTACCCTGTAAGGTGCCTCTTTGTGCCAGAGGTGGGCCTAAGATGCCAAATAAGTGATAACGAAAAGTAGTCCAAGCCGGTTTTGCAATAATCGAATTCAGAGTAAGTGACAATAACATTAATAATAATTTCTCTTTCATTATAACTTGATTTTGAGTACATCATTGTTACATAAAAAATAGAAACTGCCAGACATAATTTAAATACGTCATTTTGAGTACAATGAAAATATAAATAACTGCTATAACTATGCTGCATCAGGCTCGAGGAGGCAATGGAACTGAAGTGCGGGCATGTTTCGATCGATCCTTGCTTGCACAATCGGTGTAATTTCTGACATCTGGTCCCAAAAGTGGTTTGCATCCAAAAACTTATCTGAATCAAACATCGATCAAATGGATCGAACACCTTATCGTCCTTTCGACATCTCTTGCATCTAACTTGTTATCTTCTTACAAGTATCTTCTCAATTTCAACTTGATGACTTATTTGAATACCTCTTAAATTCAAGTGTCTTCTAGTCTACAAAATTAATAAAAGTATTCCAAATTTAATTAATTGCAAAACTTGGCTTGGACTGGAAGTTCCGTTATCACATAAACACATAATATGCACTGTTATTGGGTTTAAACCCGTCAACGAAAAAGGGCGGTTTTCCTAACTATGGAGGCGGTACCAAGGACCGGGTCCAATCTAAGGTTTATGCATGCATGTTCCTAACGGAAACTCTAGAGTGGGTTTACTAAACACAAGGCTGTTTTGAGTGGGAAGCGGTCACGCGGTAGTAAAACTATCCGCTCACCCCGCAGGTACGCGCACTCTTTCTTAAAGGGGTTTTTGTGAGTTGCGGGTGTATATGCATACACCTCGCGGGTATAAGTAACCATGAAGAAGCTCCCAGGAGTGGGGGAAATATGAACGGAATGCCAGTTTTATATGTGCACAAATAAAGTGTAGTGACATGCTTTCAGTGACAAACAATTGCAAATAATCAAATCAACTAAACATGCTATTTTACCAATAATAAATAAATAAAGAGTTATCTTGTGAAAACCTTGCGGTTAGAACCTTAAGGTTGTATCCCCAGCGGAGTCGCCAAGCTCTTGAACCCCAAAAATTATCCTTTCTTTAAGAAAAGATAGGTTTCGGGTATATTTCAACAAATGGGATTCCAAAGGGCTTGCTTTTGGAGTCGCCACCTAATTTAGGAGAATTAGGAACCAATTAATTAAATAGTGCGTGCAAGCACTCCGTTTTAAGGAAAATGGTCTTTTCAGAGATTCTGAAGTAAGAGGTTCATTTATTTTCGAAAGAAGGTTCCAATTTGAAAGCACTTTCGAAAATCCACAAAATGTGGTTAATCCTTCGGTTTTCACAAGAATGCTATATAAATGCAAATTTACAAAATTATTTAACTTTCGATTTAAAGCGTCACCAATTGAATTTTAAAAAAAACTTATCCATAAAAAAGCAGAGAAAATAAATGACTTTAATAAGAAAACGGGTTGATTTGAATACTTGTACTAAAGTTGTATTTTAGAAGTAATCTTAAGATTATTACGAATTGGCTTGCACGCACCATTTAATTAGAAGGTTCAAAATTTATAAATAAGGTGGAAATTCCAAAGAAATGAAATATTCACAAAATAACTCAATAAATAAATAAACATTCATTTATAATCACTCAAATTATTCTACAATAATTATCTACGGGGAATTCCTAATGATATGCAAATTCTAAGGGATTGGGAAAGAGAAGAGGTTTAGAAGAAGAACCTGGAAATTGATAAAACTCATGGGAGCCTTGAATTTATTTAATTTTATACAATTATATGCCCATGAGCCTAAGTTAGAATAAGCGGCTCCACAAAGCACTTTCTATGATCTTCACTTCTTGAATCTTGAGCCCGGACTCGACCCCAATGTGACTCCAATGCAATGGATTATCCCCATTTGTGAGTTAGTGAAACTCGTCCCAAGGGTGCATTATGCAAAAAGAAGAGGGAAGATAACGATTAATATAGGAAATAAATAAGAAAGAAATGAACTAAACTAAATTACCAGATGAATGAATAACTAATGCATAAGCTCATCTAGCAAAACCATGTCAAATAAAGAAGATGAATTAACATATGAAACTAAATATTAAGAATGATAACCAATGAAATGAAAGTACAGTAAAATCACGCCATTTTATGGCTCAAAGATCATCAATTGCAAATGGTATTTCAATATGCTCCGCAATGAGTCAAAACCGATTAGCCCTTCATGAGCAAACTAACACCCTAACTTAAATTTTGATAGAAGTGAAAGAATGAAAAACCTCCACAAGCAGCATGATTTCATCGCATACATACATATTTTATTTTGAGATCTTTCGGGCCTAACAGGTTACTTAACATGCAAATTCTATTAAGATTTATTAGTGAATAATTTTACACATCAACCTCAATAGCAAACAAATTCAAAACAATGTTTACAGGATTCCAAGAAATTAACTTTCAGAGCTAATGACCAAGATGGGAAAGAAACAAACTGAATACCAGGCTGCTAAGTTTCAATAATCACTTACTACTAACTTTCTTAGCCCAAGTGTGGTCTTTAACAGATTAATATTAAGGGAAGTGGAAGGTTTTAAAACAATCAATAAGACCAAACCCACCAATAACTCTTATCCTAATTCTGAACTATGCTCCATCTGAGGAAAACACACTTAACAACTTAACAACGACATTTTAAGTAATAAACAAAAGAAAACGCATCGTACAGGAAGAAGTAACCATGCACACCCCAAGGAAATATTAATAGAAGTCACAAGCATAAAATAGACCTCATCTTTTCGAAAGCTCAGTCTAAATAAAAGTAAAGAAAGCACAACCATGATGTGAGCAAAAATTGAGCTTGCAGAAAGAGGACTTATTTATATCAAATGGATCAAGAAAACCCACCAAAAATATCATGAAAACGTACTGTAAATGAGCTTAGTTCATGAGCTTAAAAGAAAAGGATCAACACTGAATGTATTTTATAACAACTTATTCATGACAACCTACACGATCAAAATAAGGCTTATCCTCAAGTAGATGCACATGACTGGAAATGGTATCTCCTTTTGATACACCTATAGCACAGTAAGAAAAGCTAAAACTAGAGAAATGCACAGACCACTAAACTCAGACTCCTAAACCAAGAACTGGATTAACTACACCTAAATCAACTTTTAAGACCTGCAATCAAACCAATCTTCTTATTCAAACACCTGGACAAACAGAGACAAACTCTAACAACCTGCATATCCTTCTACTGCCTCTCAAACATCCTGAACAACCCTGAACCTTATGAAAACCAGAAACTAGGCTGCAGCAATACTACATAGTTGTTGCAGCTACAAAAACTGAAACCAGCTTCTCTAAATATCTTGCACACACCTTTGAAACCTCACAAACTCCCTCATTTGAACAAAACAGAGAACCAGACAATCCCTTCAACACTCCTGAACTAACACAGCACTCTCCTGATTCGTACAAACAAATCTGCGAACACCTAACATGCCCTGAGCAAACTCCAACACCCTAAGGCTACCTACCTCTGCTTCTTCAAACAACCAAGAAAACAGAAACACTCTCACCCTCACAGCCTCTGCTACCCATCCCCTGAACCACTTCACCACCTGCATACATCTCACAGAACCATAAATACAACCCTGAACTCCTTCATATCCAAAACTGCAACCAGAAACAACTATTATCCCTGCTATCACCTGCAACACCTTAAAGCCAAGCTTGAACAGAGAACAACTCCTGACATACATTCAAGCCACCTGAACACCACTTAATTCACACTGCTGAACCTTCACCAGCTAGCACCCCTGACACTGCCTATAACTACTAGGATACCCTTTGAAACTCCTCACCACTTCTAATAATAGACTCAAACCTGAAGCAAAACAAGAAAACTACCCCTGCATACTACTCCAAAACTCAAACAAAACTGCCCAGGATGATATATTGAAACCACATATGAATCACCAGAATGAGGCGGATACTATAAAATATCTAATTAAAGAAAAAGCTTAAAAGACATGCTTAAGCCTAACTAAGGTCAGATTTCACAAGAACAAAGAGGGAAGAACCCTAAGCCGTAACCTATAAGATTAATGAACCTTGAGATTGATTCAAAACCTAAAAAAATGACTTGCGGATTCTTATGGACCGAATATTAATCATGGAATTTAAACACAGATAGAACATCACCTTGATTCATGAGGGCCTTGAAAGATTCAATCTTCATATTAAGTTTTCACACTAAACAGCTTCTAACTTAAAACTGAAACTAGTATTAAGCTAAGTGAAAACTTAACTAGATATTAATATTTATCCATAAATCCATGCAGAAGATTTATTTCTACATTAACGATACAATAAATTATCTACTTATGCACATTAGAAAACAGACTTAAGCAAGAGCAAACAAGAGAAAATGCTAAGGTTCAAAAGTTACCTCTTTGAGAGCAGCGGACAAGGGCGTCGATCCGAAGAATGCAACTCGAACAAGGTTGTCGACTCGAGCGAGGTCGACGACTCGACTTACGAAGAAACGATACCACCAAAACTAATAGTGCGATCACGCTGACTGTTCAAGAAAATGCAAGCTAGTACCGAAAATAATTTCTAGGTTTTTTTTTTGGTGTATTCTTTTCTGCTGCTTAACTCAAAACTTCGGACCCTCTCCCTCCATTTTCCTCTCTACTGCCGCTGCTCTATCCACTCTTTTATATCCCCAAAAATTAGGGTTCTAGATTGTGAGAAATACCCAAACGACCCCCTCCAACGGCTCTAATTGGATAAGCTTGGTACGATCAAATGAGCTGGAGAAGGAGTGGGGACCAAATAGTTTGGACTGATCTCATTTGAACTGGGAATCGCGGGTTTTTGCCCAGGGGAATCGGGTCGGGTCATTGGTTTTTCTAGGGATTTTCCACTGAAAAATGGGGAAGGTATTATGTAATGTTTTTTATATAAAATTTGCAGAGATAGGCTTATTTAAAGCGTAGGAACGAATTTAGCCCTGTTTTGGATAACTTAAATAGGATAGAGGGGTTGCATGGATGTGGCATAATTTAGCCTATGTTATGTGATTCTGGCCTTCTTTCTTTTAAATTAATCAATTTAACCTTTGATTATTAAAATAATTAGACATTAATTCAAACTTTCGGGAAAAAATTGGGTGTCAACAGCTGCCTATCGTAAAAGGAGCAGCTCAGAGTAATACAATGGCTTATTGTGACTTTCATTGCAGCAATAGACATGCTACGCTCAACTGCAAGGCCCTGATGTTGGAGATTGAGCATCTACTAAAAGAGGGTCACCTCAAAGATTTGATTGAAGAAGGACCGAGGCGCTCGGGAGCATCAGAGTCTAGGGACAAACGACATATCAATGCGATCTTTGCAACAACGGGACCTGTCACGGCCCGGGGGACTGAAAAGGTAGCATCAACCGCTAATACTATCACTTTCAGTCTGAAATGTGAAGCAGAATATCAAGATGTTCTCACGATCCCCATAACGGTGTCGAGTCTTTAGATCGAGCAAGCTTTGGTAGATCTAGGGAGAAATGTGAACATTATTCGAAGAAAGGTACTACGGAAGCTAGGACAAGACCATTGGATGACACCGAGATACCACAAGATAACCGGCTTCAACGGCCACCGAGAAGAACTTGTAGGGGAATTAGCTCTATCGGTTCATATCTCGGGCATGACGAGCATCACCTCCTTACAGGTACTCACCAGTGATATGTCACATGATATCATCCTTGAGCGGTCATGGATACACAGTGTAAAGGGAGTGCCCTCAACGCTCCATCAAGTTTAAAGATTTCCTACCTCATATGGGATTAATGACTTATGGAGTAAGCAGCCCACGATCCAAGACTGTCCGGCAGCCAAAAAAGGATTGGCTAAAGAGATAATAGCCAGGGTAGACATGATCGATGAGGAGTCAGCTTGGTATAAAGCGATGGAGCGAAAGGCTAGGATATAGACATGAGTTTTGAGGGAACATATATCAAGAATGAGCCACTTAGTCCCCAAGGCAGCAGAGTTATGGTATCAGCTAACCGAAGTATTGGTGAAACACGATGAGCCATTATGGGTGATACAGTGCTATTTGGTAGTGGCTCCAGTCAAGGTGCAACTTTTCCAGCTTCCGATAATTACCGAGCCGGCCTAGGGAGAACACGTGCTGCTATATGTTTCGATTTCAAAAATAGCGTGGAACATAGTGCTCATTCGAGAAGAAGACGGAAGGCAGCTTCCGGTAAAATATGCTAGCAAGGGACTTTCGTATCCAGATAAGCTTCTACCCCTACCTGTCCAACTTATTGCGGTTGTGGTCATGGAAACCCAGGAGTTGAGCCCATATTTTCTCAGGCATATAGTCAGTGTGGTCTCTTCGGTACCTCTACGGGACATTGTGTCCAGACCCGGGCTTTCTAAAGGTTTGGCAGAATGGCCCGAAGAGTTGGGAGAGTACGATATCATCTATCAACCGAGATTGGCCATCCAGCCGCAGGCTTTGGAAGGCTTCACTTCAGATTTTGTGGGAGAATTAGCAGCAACTGTAGAGGAATCAATCCAGCATGCAGGAACAATCGAGCCTGGGCACTGGGGAATCTGTACGGACGCGGATCTCGAAGAAGAGGAAGCCACTCTTGATTTATGGATCAAGTCGCCCACCGGGAAGGTTTTTTGCAAGACCGTAAAAGTTCCACGCATCGAAGCTGAATATGAAGCCATAACTCAAGCTCTTGACTTAGCCTACATATTGGGGGCCAGGGAGGTCAGCCTCTTCAGCAGTTCCCAGGTTGTGGTTACTCGAGCGAATGAGGTTTTTACCACGGAGAACATCTGTGCACTAGATCGGCAAGAGAAAATCAAAGCGCTTTTGAAAAATTTCTGCAAATGGGAGTTTATCTATAAGAAGGAGAGCTCCGGTGAAGGCGAGCCCCCCGGGGATTCAAACACTGGCTCAGATGATCATCAGATAGTAGTCGAACTGGCCCTCGCGGACCTGTTGAACCTTGATGTTCCAAACTCAGGTTCCGCCTCAAAGCAGCGTCATGCATTGATTGGCTACTTGGACAAGGGAATACTCCCCGAAGACAAGTTAGAAAGCAGACACCTGAGGAGACAGGCAGTTCACTACTGCTTAATCAACGGGGATTTATACCACCGGGTTGTCAGCAGTCCACATGATACATCTCGAAGTACGACACAAACCAGCGAAGAAGTTCTGGCAGACACCCCCGATCAGCAATGAAAGTATAATCCTTCTCAGTATCTACTTTAATCAAGCCTTTAGTTTCTTTTTACAGTATTTACATACTTGTCTTTCATGTTACAAGTTTTCACCCACAACAACTCAGGCTCCGCGCCCCCATTCATCAATAAAACTACTATTTTACTTAGTCAGTTTTACAATTACAATTTAAACCCATTTATGATCTAACTATTCATAGCCCCGACAAGACCTAAGTTGAAGTAATACACCCATTTTTTGCTACAAAAAAGTAGGGTAAACTACTTACTTAGAGTTAGACCACGTCTAACTCAGCCACCAGGCATTATTTGTAAGTTGAATTCATCAATTCAATAAAATTTTCACCTATATGCCGTGGGCATGCCCGCCCGCATAGTGCTAGAAAGTTTTAAAATACTCGAGTAAACAACCAACGACGTTCTGAATCGGAATGCAAAAGTGTTCGTTTCCACACGGGCTAAAGTCGTCCCATTGTAGGTGCAAAACAGCCGTCTATTGCAGGTGCAATATAAGCCGTCAACTACTGACACAAATGAAGCGTCCTTTAGTGTGCACACCGGTCTTTTACAGACACTAGCCTAGAAAAGCACACAAACATGCTACTTAAACTACACAAGTATGCATAAAAGCATTAATGGACATTCTTTTCAATAATAACAAACAGCCCATACGCTCATAATATACAATTAGTTCTTCCTGAATACAAAATTGTTCACAAAAATTGTAAAAAAAAAAATGGAAAGGGAAGGCTAAAAACTTCAAACTTCTCGAAATCTGCACGGCTGAAGATCCTTCATCTGGATTGTAGCTACAGGCTGCTAAGCAGTTCGAGGTTATCTCGGAATCAAGGATTATGTCAGCCCAAGTAACCTTCGGCACACGACCTCTAAAGTGACTAAGATCTGGATACCTTGATCAAAGCAAGGGTACTTGGAAGCGTCTGAGCACAGCCACAACCTTCATCCATCTCGTCTGCCGAACTCGAAGAGAAACTAGAAGATCTGCTTTAACCCCTACTGGTCAAACGGGAGTGCACTGCCCTGCAGATCTTCAAGCGCAATTGGGAGCTCTTCACAGATAATAAGGCTTGAGTTGGGAACCTACCACAAGGGAGCCTCTTCCCTTGGGTATCCCACAGCAAGCAGCTGATGAGGCTTGGTGACTCGTTAATCTACCCATGGCTCAAAACTATGTCCTTTGCCTGGCATGGAACAGAGTCAGACAAGTAGGCTTCAACCCTACTCCGTCAAAGAGGCAACCTGAGCACCAGGAAAATCCTGGCGGAGAAGCCTCATGACAGCTGAAAGGGCCAAGCATGCTGACCCCACATGACAAGAGGAATATCACATCAACTGTTGTGTTAGAAGAAGGGTACACTTAATCAATGCGCCACATTGAAGACATTTTGAAGAACATCATTAGAATCCCGATCAAACTACATGACTCGGGGGACTCCATTCATCCAATCTCGGATGGAGAAAGGGAAGAAGAGAATCACAGTTGATCTCTTCCTTACAATTTTCTCATGCACCGTCTATTCAAAGTGAAGGAGTATTTCTGGGTATATAAAACCAGGATCAAAGGCAAATACTTTTGAAGATAGAAGAACCATTCTTTCATAAAGAACTTTGAAGAAGATAAAGTATTTCTCTGAAGAAGGGTTGTGATTCTACCACTATCACGAGGCATTAGGTTTAGGTTAAAAGAGATAAAAACGGATCATGAAACGGTCAAGCATAATTATGGCTTGAGATATGGCATGATTCGGCTCAGCAAAAGGTATTCTTGGAAAGGTGCATGAAATCAACATCAACCAACCAGATGAAGACGCGTAGAGTTCTTGAATAAATTAGCATCAGTCTTGGTAAAAAAGACTGCGAGTTCAAGGAGTCAGTGAGATATCTTTCACACCGCTTTCACTTCATGACTGCTTACATAAGCACTCAGCAAGTGAGGGGACTGACTGTGTGGGCAAAAATACGCCACCTATTGTTACGGGGATACGAGTCCGGCTGGCGAGACTAGACTTATCCTACAAGTCACCGGGCGAGACTAGACTTTTGGTTGAGAAGTAGGGTTCTGTAGAGCCTGAAATTGGATGTGTGAAACTTTGTGAATGTTGTTTATAAGTTGCGCGGGTGGAACATACTATTGTGTATAAAATGATAATGGAACATATAGTTGTGCTGCGTGAACTGAATATTGGGGTTGAGGGATGAAGTATTGTGGATGTTATGGGGAGAAGTAGTATTGTGAAGGGTGCATTTGTGGTTGGTTTGAATGGGTCTACTTATTTCCTTCTCACTCCAAGTTCCTGCGCCCAAACCTACCATGGCCACATCATCATTCTTTTTCTTCCCAAGACCATTGAATCCTGATTGCAATGCCTGAGTGGTGGCTCTCAGAGTTGCTGGATTGACAATCTTCCTAGCCTTGATTCCTCCTTCAATCATTTCTCCAATTCGCACAACTTTACTGAATTGCTTCCCGATAGCAGAGGCCATTCCTTGGTAATATGTCTCATCAAGCACTTCAATGAATTCTTCAACCATTTTATCATCAGGTACCAGAGGGCTGACACGCGCTGCCTGTTCGCACCATCTGTAGGCATACTTTTTGAAACTTTCATTTGGTTTCTTTGTGATCGTCTTCAAGGAAGAACGCTCAAGAGCAGTCTCTATTTTGAACTCAAAGTGATTCAGGAAGGCGTCGGCCATGTAATCAAAAGTGACCCATTTTGAAATATCTTGCTGGATAAACCATTCTGCTGGTCCTCCCAAACTGTCGGCAAAGTACGCCATCAACAACTTATCTTTCCCAATGCCTCTCATCTTGGTTAGATAAATATTCAAGTGGATTCTTGGGTCACCTTACTCGATGTATAGATCAAATTTGGGGACAATGAAACCTGAACAAATACAGGTCTTTGTATGAAACATTAGCTTTACCCCCGTATCCTTGTATGTTTTTCGCAGTTTGCTCCAGCCTTTTCAATTTTCGAGCCAAATCATTCCTTTTTGTCTTTCCCAACCTATCAACATCAGCATGTGATTGTGGATGATATCTCAGATCATATGACTCGGTTTGGAGAAAGATATTCCCCTTAGCTCGGCCAAATTGTTGATCCTTGGTCCTCAATCATGAGTCGATGTTCGACCGTTGCAAAGTGGGTCCCCTCGGAACTGAGAATACTAGGAAAGGAGCCTGGGGTGGGAGCTGTTTTCCATGATGTGGAAATTTTCTCCAGTTTGTACATTAGAGGGTCCGGCTTCATTGTTATTAGAACCTAGATGTGGACCAAAGCTTGGAGGGTAATGGGATCCCTCAACAACTGTAGATTTTCCTTGCCCAGGTGGCTGAGCATTTGGCACGAAACCTTCGATACCAGTAGGAACAGGAGAGGGATGTGCTGCCGTAAAGTTACAACACATTTCCATCATCATTGTTTCACACTTGTAAAATCCTCAGTCATATTGGCCTGTTGCTCAGCCAAGAGAGCCAACTTAGAGTTCTCAATTTCCTCAGCCATTGTGATTGGTACGACTGCAGGGAGGGATGCAAGAATGCTTGTCCAGTCACTGTAGAACTCCAAATGCTAAGGTTAACAAATTGGGGTAGCACAAAAATTCACACTGACAAGCCTAAGGTTGTTATGCGTCATCCCGAAAAGGTTCACGGTATATGCCGCGTGTATCGCTCTTATCCCCCAAAGATTGATTACGTGCCTTGAGAAAAATCAGAACAAAATTGTAACTGGCACGTAATTAGAACAAGGACAAACTTGGATTATTTTTTTTTAATTTTTTTACCTCTTTTTCTAACAAAAAAACATAATTTAGACAAACGACACGAGTCAGACTCAAAATAAACTGCTTAACGTAATACATGAGTCAAAAGATATATACAAACTGACACATTGATGGGTACACCCAGACGGTGAAAATAATGAGACTCGACATTTTAGCGGAGTCAGATTATTCCACGAGGATCGATGCAAAATACAACTTAGCTAATTGCAATTTATCGTCTATACCCTGTCTTGACCTTGAAAAAATACAATACAAAGTAAAGTGGGACCCTAAAATAATATTTTTTTTTCAAAATTTAAGACTCAACCCGAGGGAGGTTCTAACGAAACTTAAGAATAGATTATGAAACAAACTATTATATTTTTATCCGAAAGGTGATTCCAAAATCGGGCACTATGACAACACAAAGATAGACACAATTTTTTGAAACAAACTCTTTGATCTAATTCAAAACATAAGAATCTTAGAGTATTTACGAAATTTGGCCATTATGATGATAGAAAAACTCAAAATATTACACGAATTAGATGCAAAATTGGTTTACAAAAATTGGTCATTATGACGGCGTAAAACCCCGATAAATTCTTCCAAAAAATATGGGCTTGACTTGGAAGACAAAAGGGTCTCAAAATTTCGCCTATTATACCGGCACAAAATAATAACGGTGCAAAATTATGACAAATTATTTTCTAATACTTGAGACCAAACCCGGACACAAAATTAGACTCTAAAAACTCTTGAGAAAAAATTCGCCATTATAACGGCTCAAAATGACAACTAAAGATATTTTGAGACACAGGACTGAACCCATTTTTCATTTTTCTCTCTTTTTTTTTAAATTTTAACACCCACTCCCCAGTGATCGGTCAGCAGAACAACCCTCTTTCTACAACAAATGCAACACATAAGATGTCAATAATGTGTCTTTTTGAAACACGGGCCCATCTTGACACAAAGGGGTCAGCCTAGACAAGTGCAATACCGGTGTACCGCACCTCATAAGTCATATATGATGCAGATAATTGGGCCTAAAGGTTAAACTCTAGGAGACACAACTGACTCAGTGTCTAGATTGGCTGAAAAACTCGGCGGACAAATCGGGCGGAAAGCGCATCAGGGCCATCTGGAAACAGTGTGTCTGGCCTAAAACCCCGTCACGCCTTCCTCCTAAATCATGAGCAATTTAGTAAGAAAGTCCCAGATGCCACAAGCAATCTGGTAAGTGCACGTGTGCGCGTGTTTCAGAGATTCAGAGGGTTGCGGAGGAAGACAGTTTATATACAGTTCAACAATATCAAAGTAGTAACATTCAACTTTTCATGTGATAACGGCAAGAATATAACAACCAAATATTTAATAAATAAAAACATGCGACAATTTATCAAAGCCGGAGATTCTAGTTTTCACTAATCTCCCCAGTGGATTCGCCAAGCTGTCACGACCCTTTTTTCACAACACAACACTAAATAAATAGAAAATGCGTGTTTAAAGGTTATGACGAATGTTGCAAGCTACACAATTATTCAAGAGAAATTCGGATCGCCACTTGACAAGTTAAAGGTATGCCAAGTCACCAAAAGGTACCTTGGAACACCTCTGACTCGTCTAATGGTCTGCATTAGAGATTTGGGTAAGGTTCTCAGTTGACTCTCGGGAAGGTATTAGGCAACCTCGAGTCCTGTGCCAAGCACAGTTCCTTTATTGTCGCAATTTTAATTTATTAAATATGGTTGTTATATTAATACCGTTAATTTAAATTTGCACTTTGATTCAGAAAATTTAAAAAAGCGTTATTCTTATCCAACCTCACAGAGGACTGGACGAATTTACACTTTGATTCAAAATAAATAAAATGTATTGCGTATTTCCAACCTCAAAAAGGACTGGTCTAATTTTTTAAAAGAATTTAATTAACTTCAAAAAAATTAAAATTTACCAAATAATGGAGCCATTTATTAAACAAGTGAGTAGTTTGCTAATTAAATATTATTTTGTCAAAAGAGTGGCTATTGGTCAAAATATAAAAAGTGTGCTGGTTCAATTTTGTGAAAATGGGCCGTCTAAAAGTTGTCTTGCAAGATTGTACATTTCTATACCACAAGTCGCTTTGTTAAAATTTAGACTGTCGTGCGTAATTCCTTTTTAGAGATAAATTTTAAACTTGTTAAGTAGCCAACTTTAACAAAAGATTGGTATATATGAGCAAGGCCATCTTCACAAAAGAATGGCACACGCTCAATATCAACTCAATTACAATATTAGTGACACGACCCAGAATCCGGTTAGGTCGTGCGGGCACCCGACATCCTCTCCTAGACCTGTCGGGCGAACCCTTACTAATTTAATTCGGAAAATAAATATAAAAATTCATAAATAAGGACAAGGCTTAAAACAAAAATACAGACATACTGATACCTCTAAGCTGTAGAAAAGAAATTACAGCTGACTACCCGACATACTAGGTTTAGGGCTATCCAGACTAGAAATCTAAGAGTACAAAAGAAGACTGATACCTCCTGAAGGGAGCAAACTGAAACTGAAATGATAACCAATAAACTGGTGGCCATCCGGAATAAAAGCTGGCTCACCCTGACGCTCCTTCACAACGTGGCGAACTCAATCCTGGAGCGAACCTCTTCCAAAAGTTAGTACGGCTAATCAACAACCGCTTTATCCTTTGGTTTCCTTACCAAACGATCCTTTGATGTTTCTTGTTTCTAAATCTTGTTTCCTTTGAATTCCACACCTTCTAAAGCTTAAACAAGCTTAATCGCGTAGAGCATTTTGACGCAATTTGTCTTCAATTTCGAGTTAAGATTGATGTTGTTTCTTCAAAATCATCAAAATTGCTTTAGACTCAAGAAAGGGCTGTCTCTATCGTGGGTTTTCTGGAAAATGTCGAGAGAGAGAATGATTTCTCTTTTATAATAAAAATATTTCATTTCTAGCCTTCTTTTGCGCTTATGTCCCTTTTTCTGGTCTGACTTCTGATACTCATATCTTTTTATCCAGACATTGTATGAACAAACCGTCAAAAGACACTCCAAGAACTTCAATTTGGTATATGATATGTCCCCAAAAGGCCTCATATAACACACGAAATTAATTGCTGAAAAAGCTTCGTTACAAGGCAATGAACTTTTATATTTATTTTCCGAATTAAATTAGTAAGGGTTCGCCCGACAGGTCTAGGGGAGGATGTCGGGGGAACCCTTAAACCCACGATAGAGACAGCCCTTTCTTGAGTCTAAAGCCAATTTTGATGATTTTGAAGAAACAACATCAATCTTAACTCGAAATTGAAGACAAATTGCGTCAAAATGCTCTACGCGATTAAGCTTATTTAAGCTTTAGAAGGTGTGGAATTCAAAGGAAACAAGGTTTAGAAGCAAGAAACATCAAAGGATCGTTTGGCAAGGAAACCAAAGGATAAAGCGGTTGTTGATTAGCCGTACTAACTTTTGGAAGAGGTTCGCTCCAGGATTGAGTTCGCCACGTTGTGAAGGAGCATCAGGGTGAGCCAGCTTTTATTCCGGATGGCCACCAGTTTATTGGTTATCATTTCAGTTTCAGTTTGCTCCATTTAGGAGGTATCAGTCTTCTTTTGTACTCTTAGATGTCTAGTCTGGATAGCCCTAAACCTAGTATGTCGGGTAGTAAGCTGTAATTTCTTTTCTACAGCTTAGAGGTATCAGTATGTCTGTGTTTTTGTTTTAAGCCTTGTCCTTATTTATGAACTTTTATATTTATTTTCCGAATTAAATTAGTAAGGGTTCGCCCGACAGGTCTAGGGGAGGATGTCGGGTGCCCGCACGACCTAACCGGATTCTGGGTCGTCTCAATTAGGTTCATTTATGCAAATATGAATACAGTGTTAAAATCTGCCCACATTAATCATGCACATATGGCTCTGTTTAAGCATTTATTTCACATTTAATCCATATTTAGAATTCCATAGTTTGCATAGTTGTACCAATCTACAGAAATATCTAAATTTAGTCACAATTAAGAAGAGCTATGAGTTCATTTATTTATTGCTTATTCAGATTTGTCCAATTGTATTTTTGACCTTAAATTTCAGCTTATTATCAACCAATGGCCTTTGATTATAATATGGCTAGATTTGAAAGACGCCCTAATCACAGCCTAATCATTCCAAATTATAAACTTTATTAACTTTGCACTTATGTCCTATTTTTTTGCCTACTCATTCATAGTTATCCAAATTTTAAGATGCGAAAACTTAAATATTATTCCTTTTAAGTTGACATTTATTTTGCCATGATACATATGTTAAAACGTTCATATATGTCTAGAAACAACAATATAAACTTGTAAGGAAGACAAACAATGCACAAGACTTTGATCATTTTTCATTTAGCACAACAACTAAGCTCATCAAGAGACTAATTAATATCATATAGAACAAGATTTTTAAACTTTAAACATGCTGATTTTTAATCACTTTTCATGGCCAAAAGCTCAACATAAGTACAAGGTTAATTTGTGTTTACCTTGTGTAGAAATTTCCAAGTTAGGAAGCAAATGAAAATGGCAAACCAAAGCCAAAAGCAAGCAACTTATGCTCCAAAAACATCAGCAACTAGGCAGCCTCTTTACACCTTAAAATTGACTTGAAACTTTGAAGTTTATACCCCAAAAAGCTCTTAGTGTTGATGCCTTTTGGCTCTAAACCCTTACACTTAATTTACTAAATATTACTCTTCTTTTACTTGCTTATTTTCTCTCTTTTTCTACCAGTTTTTTCAGCAAGTAGTTGTTGTATTAAATGAGGAGTAAATGCACTCTTATATAGCTAAAAATTGGGGCCAAAAGGTGGAGTGTAGACTTATACAAAAGTACAAGCCCACACCCCTATACTTGAGTATTTTCGGAGATAGTACATCCCTATGACATCTTTTCAGCCACCCTATGCTGTCCCAAAAGCTGAAAAAAGTTGTCCTATTGAGAGGACAACCTCATGGGCTTGGACTATTGACTTTTGGGCCTATTGAGCCGACAACAAAACATGAAACTAATTTTAAACACAAAATACAAATCTGAAATTTACTAAAATCAGCCCCAAACACTAAAATTAAAACAACTTAAATGAGCCAAATCAAATCCCAGTGACTTAGACTCCAAAACATGCTTGAAAATATTGAAGCGAGGCAATTAAAATACTTCATATTAAGCTAGAAACAAGCCAAACATATGAACATAAGAATCTTAATCCTATCCCTAGGCTAAACATACGGATCAAATAAATAGGACTACGGAAAGGAGGTGAAAAGTTACATGTTGATCAAACGAATGTCGCCACCAAGGCATAACTTGTTGCCATCATGAAACAATTAGAGACAATCACCCCAAAACATGCTTTATCATTAAATCACCAACGTATGAAAGCCAAAAAGCCCTATCACCATCATCTTCATCACAAAACTCATTAGCATAGCAGCCCCAAAGATCAACAAAAATGGAGGAGCCAAAATTCACTAGAGTTGAGTGTTACTCGAAACCAAAAATGAAAATATGTACCAAACGGTGAGAATTTTGGGAGAAATAATGATGGAATAGGATTGAGGGGCTCGAGAGCTTTCCGAGGATATCTAATTTTATAATTTTCGGTTGGCGAAAATAGTATTTTCCGGTGAAGGGTATGAATTTGGCAGCATCTCCTTAAGCCATAGGAGGCTTGTGTGTGGGGGAAAAAATGAGGGTTTTTTGGCATATATACCATGGGAAGTGGGCCGGGTTAGGACGTGGGCTTGTGGGTTGAGTTTTGGGCAACAATATTTCTACAAATGGCTATTAAAAGTCTACATCACTTAAAACATACATAACTAATTACAATCACATAATTTACAATATCATCACAATTTAAACCATAGACTCACAATTAAACACATAACAAGTAACGTTTTTTTTTTTTTTTTTGTAATTTTCATGCTTTTCTTCCCAATTAAATGACAATTTTAGTTTAAAATAAAGACTAAATTTTAGAAAAATTTCGGCAAAAATCCTAAGAATCTAATACGGCTATTTTGAGCATTTTTTCTGTATTCATGCCAAAATTAGGTGATGACAGACACCTCTCTCTAGGATGATCATTCTTGTAGTTTCACTACATTAAATTTGGCCTAAGGCCACACTAATTCTAGGCAACGCTTATAAAACGTTGCCAAAAATATCTACGGCAACCCTTTTTGAGGGGTGGCCTTTGCTAATATGTTTTCGCTACGGTTTTTAGGCAACACTTATAAAGTGTTTCTTATGATTATTAAGACTACACTTTTCAAGTGTTGTAAAATCATAAAATATTTGGCAATACTTATTCACATTTAAGGCAACCCTTTCAATGGGTACTCTTTAATATAAGTAAAAACAATGCCTATAAAGCGTGCCTAAAGTTTCCTGGAACTCCCGCTTTAATTTTTTCTTAAATTTCCACAACCCCCAAAACATTTTCCCCTAAAATTATCCTCGTAAAAGTCTCTCAAAATCACCTACACTAATTATTCGAGAAAACAAAAATTCCCCTCGTTCTTCTTCTTCTTCTTATTAATCACATAAAAGATCTCCCAAAATTCCACAAGCAAACTGAAGGATCTATTCATTAACTGAACCCTTCAAATCTTTCCAAGTTCTATAGAAATTGTTGGTTCAAAGAACTAGGGTTATGGCGGAACACGAGCAATACAAAGTTGGTGAAGGACATGATATACTTATGTTGCTGGTTACACGTCATTCTTGAGATTAGGGCCTCGTCAAAGATTAGGGCTTACAACAAATTAAGTGCTGAATCCTGGCTTCTTGTTTCATGCTCAGGTACATAGCCTCCTCAATATTCAAGTCAATTTCTTTCTCTTAATGTATTCATAATTTGATATAAGATTTGCAAACTATTTTAGATTATTTTTTGTGTGCAAAACAAAGAAAGAAAAAGAACGATTCATTACTTGTCAGAAAGAGAATGTTGAATTTAAAGATTTGGAACTTTATTTTATGAAATTATGGATCCATGAATATAAGGTCTTCTAATTATTATGTTTAAGTAGCCTCATTATGGTTGAATGTGGTGGATATACTCTGAAGTTTCTATGTCTAATGATATGTAGAAAAATTGAGCAAAATAACATGTATACTGACTATGTTGGTTTAAGATGTGCAATCTTTAATTTACAATGAATTAATGACATGTTTGTTGTTATTGATGTTATTGTGAGACAAAAATCTTACGAAATAATGGAAACATGGAGCAAAAAATATTGTAGTTTGGGGTTTAGGTTTAAGTTTGCATTGGATACTGAATTCCTATTAACAAGTATCTTATAACATAATAGAGAACTACTCGTTAAGATGAGTACAATACGACCTTGGTCTAGGTAATTTGTGTAGTGAATTCTTACATACAATAATGGTGTTTCTGATGTGGTTATGATGAGTTCCCTATATGGACTCATTTTCCTAGAGACTTCCATTTTAGAATGAACAAAGATATTTTGAGTAGCTTTAGCCTTCACATAGATGTAAACAATTATATTTGGCTCTTGGGTAATTTCTTAAAGAATTAAAGTCTGGACAAATAAGATGATTGCTGAATGTTCGAATTTTTTTTAAGCTTCTATTAGTCTAGAGTGCATTTTATAATATCTAGTGCTATTGTGATGAGGTTCAAATTGGAAATCTACTGTTTATATTGATTAGTTTAGAAGGAGTTTCTTCTTCTATAGATCAATACGCTGGAATTTTACCATTATATCAGTTTTGAAAATTTTCAACTTTCATGACACTAATGTCAGTATTTGGTAATAACATTTTGCAGCCTCTTATAATTGTTGTTGAGGAGAACCAAACTGTTCTAAATGATCGCCATATTCAGTTGGTATTGAAGCTGTAAGTTGAAATGTTACTATCAATTAGTACTTTGTTTAAATTCTTATCTTGTGGGTTGTTCTTTTTTTGAATCCGTAACTTCACATGAAGTGTCAATATCTGGCCAGTTGTCTTAATGAAAGCAGCTCCCTCCAGCTGCCGCCCTCGTTATTTCTATGGGACTTGTACATTTGGAGACTTCGCGGATGCCATTTCTTATTTCTAGTTTTGTTGTGTCTAAAATGGTAAAAGAAACTATTCGCATTATTTGAATTAGTTCACATCAAAGTTGGATGTGCAAGTTAGTCTTGTATGGGGTGGATTTGTTTTCTTTGTCTCTCGTGTCAGTTATATAAATCTGCCTCTTACTAATTTTACTCTTTTCTCATCCAATAGAGCAGTTATGTTTGATAGCTTGTATGAAAGAAACTGGCAAAGCAGACAAGTTTCTATCCACTCCTAGCCAAGAAAATGGGTAAAGTGAATGCCATACTTTAAGTTGTGATCTTCTTCCTACACATTGTAGCTTTTTCTTTTATCTCATTCGAGATTAAACTTACATACTATTTGATTCTATCTGGAATTATGTTTAATTTTATTTTGAACTTGTAGGAATTCTGGTAATTCATATGGAAATGGTGGTAAGAAGTCAGTTTGATCTTTTTGAATGAAGACATTGGGACAATTGTGATGTTTACTATTCGTGATGTTTACAATTATGATTCAGTTTTTTAAATTTCATTGCTTGTATACACCTCAAAGTATTTGGTTATTAATTGATGTATACATTAATTATTTCTTCTTTTTTTTGCAGTTCATTGCAAGTGTATGCATTAAAAAAATTTATGCTATTTATTATTTAATCCAGTGCTTGAGATTTCCATACTTAAGTTAATGTGTTTGAAATAAATATGATTACAAGATATATTCAAGAATATACTTTTTTACCACAGTTGAGGCCTGTAGACAGGATGAAGAACATGCTTTATTGAACAAACAAATGCTACATTTGATGAGTGTGGCCGTATGTATGTAAAGGCGGGCATATTAGCAACAAAGGCTACATTTTACCAATGTTGCTTGCTATAGGAGCAACCTTTTCGGCAACGCTGGAAGAAAGTGGCTATAAGGAAGCAAAGGCCCCACTTCATAGTTGTAGCTATATAGTATGGGTTATGTTTTTTTCCGTAAATCGTAGCCTTTGCCTCATGAAAAGCGTTGCCTTAGAGAAAAGGTTACGCTCGATTAAGCCACCCCTCAAAAAGCGTTACCTTAAGTCAAAAAGTGTGGCTTTTGATCAAAGGCCACACTTTCTGATAAATTAGGCCACACTTTTCCAGGGTAGTAATTAGGCCTAAAATGTTGACAGTTGATAGTTGTCGATTTTTCTGGTGAGATATGGTTGGGGTGCCCATATTAGCAATCCTCACTTAACGTGCGCTTCCAGAGCCCTCTCTTTTTCCTGTTACTAACAACTAACTGTAGCTAAGTACCAACTAATTGTAGTAAGGGTGCAACTGTACAAATAATCATGTCTTTCCCAAATTGGTCAATAATTATTCGCGCGATCAAATAATCATCAACGACAACGTAACTGACATAATTAGATGTCATTGCAAGAGTAAATATAATAAATAGGCTGTCATATTCAAGGACTCACTAGCCTCCACTATCTCTTCTTTCCACTTGTACTTGGAAACCTGCTCATTGTAAAATGAAATATTGGATTTGATTCGTCTGATTTTTCTTAATAATATGTATAGTACACAAAAATTTCATGCTTAATATACTTGGTTTGAAATTGCACTGAAGGTTGATGAAGTAAAAATTCAGAAAGGCAATTTATTTTCTCAGTGACATTAGAGGCTCAACCACCTTTTAGAAAAATTGGCAAGTAAGCCACCAACTTAAGACTCCAAACGGTGGGGTTGCTCAACTTAAGAGAAACTAAAAAAAAAAAAAAAAAAAAAAAAGATCCTTTAGATTTGAAACTGAAATTACGTTTAAATAGAATCCAACTTCAATTTCTAAAGTACTCCCTCTGTTCCAAAATGATTGTCACAGTTCGGATTTCGAGAGTCAAACGAGTTCATTTTGACCGTGAATTTAAACATATAATCTTTAAGTTTTTTGTAACGATGTTTATATATTTAGAAACTACATAAAAAGTACTATAAGTCACAATAATTAATAATTCAAAATATTTAAAAGACTTATAAAAATATTACGGTCAAAGCTAAACTCGTTTGACTCTCGAAATCCGAACTGTGACAATCATTTTGGAACGGAGGGAGTAAAATTTTGGTCGGGTGGCCAATATTACCAGCAGTTAGAAAGATGTAGCTGATACTTACAAATTAATTGAAAACTAGCCAATTCTTCCTTAGATATTAGCAAAAAGACAAAAATACCCTTGCCTCCATCTGAATTTATACTCACTTTTCTTAGAACCCTAGAAGACTTATTCTCTCTGCAAAATTTAACATTGGCAGAAAACAAAACCCCATTTCCTCACTTTTGCATATATATTTTTATTATTTTTAATGGCTCGATATTGTTAACATAAAGACTCCCCATAATTTCCAGAACAAGTGATTTGCAAGTGTGTACTTCTCTGGTTCATCAACGAGCTTCTTCACTTTCTCATCACTTGGGTTGCTGGCCAGAAGAACTGAGATATGCCATTCATAAATCTATGGTGCTCCTTTATATCTGTTGGTAAGTTCAAACCCATAATAATTTCCAGGAGATTTTACTTATACAATTTCAAATCCCAGGATAATTTCCAGGAGATTTCACTTATACAAGTTCAGTTCCCAGTATAATATCATGGAGATTTCACTCATACAAGTTCAATTCCCCAAGATAATATCCTGGAGATTTCACTTATACAAGTTTAATACCCAGTATAATTTTTCGGAGATTTCACTTTTATGTACAACAAGTTCATATCCCTGTATAATATCCTGACATTTTCACTTGTTCAAATATCAAAATCCAGGATATTTTCCTGAGGTTTTTTAAACTTATTATTATTCTGACTATTCCTAATCTGAATACATTTTTCCTGGAGTTCGACTGATTATTTAGTGGTTTGGATATCTTTTTCCTTGTGTTTGTATTGATTATTTTTTGATCTGGATAATTAACTCCTGAAATTTTTGCTGATTATTCTTTGATTTCGATGTGTTTTCCTAGCGTTCTGAATTGAAAAAGAAAAGGCGAAAGCTCTGCAGTTACCTTTCCTCGTATTGAAGAAAGGGAAGAAAAAGCTGGAAGACAGGGGAGACCATAGTATTTTTATTCTTAGGGTATTTCAGTCCTCTTATTATAAGTGGCTAAACTTCAATTAATTTTAAAATAATGGATATCAATCTCTTAGCATGTATAAAAATGATCATTCCTCAATTTCCCCCGTTACTAAGATTGATTTTGTTAAGGTTGCTGCGCCTTGCAAAACTTTGCAAAAAGTGGTTGCACCCTAATTAATAGCACTATAAAAATAGGCAATTTGTGCCCTTCGCCCGTTTTAGGAACCACAGAATATACTGGTCCTAAACCCACTTCTTCACAATTTCTGTAAAAAATTAACCACGTAACCACCTTTTAGGGTACTGAGCGAGAATCAATCAGCATTTACAAAATGTTTAGAATATAACCACAACTTATGGAAGAATTTTAATGAATATTCAATTAAAGTCCAAAAAAAATTTCTGAGACTTTAAATAAAATAACAGAAAATTTCCTGAAGTTAAGTTCAAAGTTACATGATTTTATGAAGTCCCAAGAAAATTTCCTAGAAATTTTAACTATATTTAGTAAATTTTCTTAGAAGTTAAAGTAAAAATTTCACAAATTTTTCTGGAGGTTTTAGTGCGTATTCTTAAAAAAATTATGTGATTTTTAAATTGAAACTATTTTTCTAAAACTTTGTAACTACATGCTTTTACTTGTTGAGCGATTCAAAAAGTAGTAATTGGTGAAATTCACTCCGTATACCGTGAAAGTTTGATAACTAGCCAATTTTTGCATCACGTAGAACAAATTAGCCACCAATTACATAGAAAAGTAGTCTGAAATTAAATACATTCATTTTTTTAAGACTAGCCATAGTATAAACATCCGAGAATTTCAATAAAAATCCAGTAAAAAAATCTGAAATTTACTTCAAAGTTTCAGAAAATTTTTCAATAGCTTCATATTTTAAGCCCAAGTATTTTTTACCAGGACTTTTCAACGTCCAATATTTTATACTGGGACTTTATATTTAGTTAGTCCAGTAAAAAATGCTGGGATTTTGAAAATTATAGCTCATGTCCTAGTACAAAACACTGGGAATTTTTCGTGTTTCTCGGATCTGCAAAGTTTTCTAAAAGTTTTGAAATGTTGACTAGTTTTCATTTAACGCGGTCCAAACATGCTATAGGGCAAATATTTACTAGTATACCTGCCTAGGCCTTGAAAACCCCATTGAACTACAGTGATTTACAGTAATAGGATATTTCTGGCGCCCAATTTTATATTTAGTCCCCATGAGAAATGTCTTACAAATTTAGCCCTATAAAAGTTCTTTATGATACCCACATACTTATATTAGTAGGACCTGGAGATTTCTAGGAGTAAAGGTTTCCAGGAAATTTTCCTCACGTTAGCCAATGTTTTCTTTTTGGGGTCAAAACTGTAATATCAGTCAAATCTGTCTATTTAGTGTAAAAATTGTTGAACAACATCTAGTTAAGTGGCCCAAGTCAAAGCCCCTAAAGATAAAATTTGCTTTAGATTAGGAAACTGGTTTACGTTTCTTATTTGATTTTCTTCAACTGTTCTTCGTACATCATACGTTATATAAGTACTAAGTAGTGAACAAAAGAATTGTATATTCATCTTTTATGAATATCTTTAGGTGAGTCTATTAAATAAAGAGCAACCTCTATTTCTTTTTCTCTACACATTCACTTAAGAGTTCTTGCTTTTGCAACACTGGCTTATCTGATCTTGAGGACACATAAAGTTTGTAGGCCACATGGTAACAATGGTGTTGTTGGAGCTAAATTCAAATCCAATTTGCCTCCTAAGTCTATGGTTCTTTTTTGTAAATACGTGATTTTGTTTGTTTTGTTTTGTTAGTAAGGTGTTTTGTAATTGTTGGCCGATTTTGTTTATGTGATTTTTTGTAGGGTGCTAAGATTAGGGTCTTCATCTACCCAAGCAGCATTTAAGGTAACAGTCTTTAGCTGTTTGGGTTTTATGTTCTTTATTTCTATTGTTTACAGCTTGTTCGGATGGTTGTTAGATGTCGTTTTATTATGTATTGCATCGTAATATTGTATTGTCGCGCTAGCAATGTTAAGAATATATGAGCTTAGAATATCACATTTTAAACAGAACTTACAATATTGAATAGCAAGAGTATGATAGGGGGCAATTAATGATGAAGTAATGTAAAGGGATAAATATACTCCCTCCGTCCCATTTTAGTTGTCGCTTTAGGCTTATGCACGTCCATTAAGAAATCAATAAATAGAGTATGTCTTTTACTATTTTACCCCTAATAAATAAAACTGGATTGACTTTTCTAGTAAATACTCTATTAAACATGGGCATAGCTGGAAAGAATTGGTAAAAAATGTCTTGAAATGCTAAAGCGACAACTAATTTGGGACAAATGAAACTTGCTAAAGTGACAACTAAAATGGGACGGAGGGAGTAATTGTTAAATCATAAATAAAGAAAGATAGAGAAAAAGATAAGGTAACTAACGCAATCACACCAACATGATTGTTACATTAAAAAAAAAAAAAGGTAACTAAGGCGATCATACCAAATTGATTGTTACATAAAATAACACATTTTATGATTGCGTAACAATGAATTTAATGATATATAATATTTAATGTAACAATCAAAACAAATATTGTATTCAAAGTAACAATATGATACAGTACAATATGTAACAACCATCCAATCAAGCTGTTAAATTTGCTAAACCTATTGGATCCATTGAGTTGTGTGCTGCTTTACTCTATGTTTAGACACAATATGCCCTGAAATCTTACACTAAATTAAATATATAAAAGTAAGTTTAGAGCCCCAAGCTACTTACATCTCTGTGAGTCTTGAGTTGTGAAATTCCCAGCGTGGCCAATTCCAGATATAGTTTGTATACACCCTTATGTCTTTCCCTTCTTCTCCAGGAGGAAAGGAAGAATCAATTATAGAACAATCAGTCAAAGACGATTCAGTAGTATACTACTACTGTATATAGACTTTTTACATATTTGTGAACATTGCACCTGTTAGGTTTAGCTAGTACCCTTATGCAGGATGGTATATATTAAAATGAGTTTAACTAATATACACCGACGGTGTAAACTTTTTTTTTTTTATATCGTCGGCTAATTTAAAACCTATTACAAACAAATTTTCATGTTTCCTTGCTTGTTTTACTAATATTTAAACTTATAGTATATCAATGATTTGATCAAGTCAGTGTCCTTCCTTTATTGCCTAAGATACCAACTATATGCTCGTTTTTGTCCTTGTGATTCTTGAAGGTCAATTCTTCAATTGTGACTCGATCATTAATTAATTTTCTAAGTTAAATGAGCTATTTAAAGAAAATATTAGGCCTGAGAATGTTAAAACAAGCAAGAAAATTTGAAAATTTATTTATAATAGGCTCTAAATTAGCCGATAGTGTAAAAAAAAAAATTTACACCATTGATGTATATTAGTTACACCATATTAAAATTTCTTTGTGTGAAGTGGGGGTTGCTGACACTACACGAATAACTCATCAATACTTTCTTTTATTTATCATGCACATAAAACCTTTCTATAGTTTTGTTAACAATTTAACATCAACAATTGCATGTGTTGACGACATACTACACAAGTAACAAGTACTCCGTAGTAGTAATAAATTCTAAAATTTGAATGCAACCATAGACCGTATTTCCTTGACATTTTAAAATCCTTTCAATTCTTTTCCTTCTTTTCATAATATATGTAATTAGAAGGATAGTGAAATGGTTCAAGCTTATCGATCATATGATGCTCTATTACTCGTAACTGGATATTTTATACTGTTAAGAACTTATTTATGACTCCACTTAACCTTTGTTGAAATTGGCAGGTGAAGGATTTGAACCTTTATCCTGATAATTTTAATTTCAAGATAGTTCATTTGGTATACAATAGGAGTCAAGATTTTTCCTATAGACCAAGCAAGGATCTAAGCCAATCAACTTGATATATGTTTATGGGAGGGAAAAAAATGGTTACTAGATAGGTTGTAAAGGATTACAAGCATATATATGTACCGGATGCAAGGTTAGTAGTGCCTGAGTCACATAAGATGTACAAGCAATAATGAATATTCTTTAAGTAGTTGACAATTTATTTTTTCCATAATTTTTTATTTTCCTTAAAAAACAAATTTAAAAACCTTAAATTCCTGCAAAATGAAATTTAGTTCTATCTTAGTTCAACCAACAGGTTCGTCAAATCAACCTATCCTCTCCGCAGAGGCTGGGGCGGGCGGGGGAGAGAAGATGCATAGAAAGAATGTAGCTAAATTGGAAATTAAGTGAAAAAATGAAAAAGAGAAAATGTAACTATGCTAATCAGAGATGGGACAAATAGGATAAAAATAAAAATAAAAGAGAAGGAAAACATAGGAACACGAATATCTTGTGTAAAGAAGACAATCAAAGTAATTTTGATCACCAAATTACTATAAATAACCAGCCATTACAATAGTACCCTGAACTTCCATCAGATCATAAAAATGACGGAAAAGGGTCAAATTTACCCTTAAACTAATCGAAATTCAACAGATTTACCCTCCGTTACGAGTTCAGTTTGCCCATGCCCTCAACGTTATTAAAACTGGGGCAAAAATACCCTCCATCAGACGGAAGCATCTGACTTGGCACTCAACCAGCTGATTTGGCAAACACATGGCCACGTGTGCGCCAAATCAGCCACGCAGAACCCCACTTTTTTACCCAAACCCGATCTTTTTACCCAAACCCGACCCACTCCTTTTATTTTACCCCAACCCAATTAAGCTAACCCCACTTTTTACTTCCCCTCGTTAAACTTAACCCAATTTTTCCTCTTGTAACCCAATTAAGCTAACCCCACCGGCTAATGAAGTGAAATCTAGATTAAGGCATTGTGAAATCTGAAGTATTTTCGTGTTATATAGTGAAGGTATGTAATTATTTTACTCGTTTTAATCTGGAAATGTGTTTGTTGGGTTTTAGGGTTTGTGTTTGTGAATTGTACCGTTTTGCTTGATCTTTAATGACTAAAAAACAAACTTAAATATAGTAAATAGATAAAAATTGCGACTTTGTAGGGTTGGTGGGGTTTGTTTGTGGGGTTTGGTTGTGGTCCTGCCTATTTGTTATTGTCGCCGACCCTTTTCCGAATCTTTAATTTGTTACTTTGTTGTAGTGGTCCCTTTTCCGTTAATTTTATATGTTTCCTTGCATGTGACAACTGATGAAGATGATTGACAAAGTCGACTTGGTATTCCACTACGGGGGTGAATGGGTCATTTCACCTGAATTAGTTTATACTAGAAAGTATGTGCATAAGCTGGAGGGGTTTGATAGCTGCTTAATTTATTATGATGATATTTGTGAGGAGTTCACAGAACATCTAGGGTTTAGCCAAGTTAAACAGCTACTGGTGACTGGACCTTCGGGTAGGTATTACATAATAGAAGGAGATGATGGCATGAGGAGTCTTGGATGTTTATTCACTAAAAAGTTCAATGAAATAAATTTCTTTGCTGTAGACTCAACTGACTTGAGGGTTTTTGCCCAAAACATTACACATCATACAGAGTCATTCTCTGTAGATGTTGATGTAGCTTCTGAATGTGAACTTGGTCTTGGTGAATGGGAAGGTGATGATGAGAACTCTGATGACAATAAGTATGATCCTGAAGAACTTGAAACTTATAAAAAACAGAAGAAAAGGGTTATAAATGACAAATTAGATGGGTTTAAAGAACTGGAAAAGGGTATGACCTTTAAGGATATTCAAGAAGCTAGAAAGGTTGTGAATCTGTATGCTTTGGCTAATGGCTATGGTCTCAAGGTCTTGAAAAGTGATAGGACTAGGGTTAGGTACAAATGTGAAGATGGCTGTCCATTTGTGTGTTTAATCTCTAAGGATGGGAGAGATTCTGGTTTTTCAATTAAAACACTGGAACCAGAGCACAAATGTTTTCCTTGCTATAAGAACCCCAGGGCAGATGCCACTACTTTAGCCTACTACTTTAAGGGTAAAGTGCAAAAAGAGCCCAAGTACAGGATAAAGGAGATGAAAAACCATCTGGAGTCTACTCTCAATCTAAATGTGGATGGTTCAAAGCTGAAAAGAGCTAAGAACTTAGCTTTACAGAAGCTGGAAGGCAGTTATCTTGATGACTACAGGAAATTGCATGCTTATGGCCAAGAACTAAAGCAGACCAATCCTGGAAGTGATGTGTACATTAATATTTCAAAGGATGCTCTTGAGGAAGGTAAAAGGAAGTTCTTGAGAATGTACATTTGCTTCCAGGCACTGAAGCAGGGTTGGAAGGCAGGGTTGAGACCACTGATTGGTTTAGATGGTACTTTTCTGAGGGGTAGATATAGAGGTTGTTTGTTGGTAGCAGTGGGACAAGATTCTATGCAACAGTTTTACCCTCTTGCATGGGCAGTAGTAGACAGGGAAACAACAAGGACCTGGACCTGGTTTATTGAACATTTGAGGCTGTCATTGGAGCTGAGTAGTGGAAAGGGAGTGACATTCATATCAGACATGCAAAAGGTGCTGTTTCATTATGCTTTTATTTTTTTTACATTCCTTATAATCCTTTTAATTGTTCAACTTTTTATTAACTTATTTGATGTTGTTCTATCTCATAGGGACTGTTGGAGGCTGTGAGAGTGGTGCTTCCTGAAGCTCATCACAGATTCTGTATGAGGCACATTGAAGCCAATTGGAGTAAAAGATGGAGGAGTGGTGAAATGAAGAAGTACATGTGGTGGTGTTCTTGGAGTACATATGAAGAGGATTTCAAAGACCAACTAGAAAAGCTGGGTGAACTGAATGCTAAAGCTGCAGCTGACTTACAAAAGTGGCCTGTCCAAGCTTGGTGCAGGGCATATTTTGATACAACATGCAAAAATATGATGGTTGACAACAATTTCACTGAGTCATTTAATGCCTGGATTCTGGATGCAAGGTATATGCCTATCATCAACATGCTGGAAGAGATAAGGGTAAAGGTTATGAAGCTACTAGCAACTAATGAAGATAAGATGAGGACATGGGAGGGTCAGTTCAGTCCCTACTGTATGAGGTTGTACAATGACTATAGGGCAATTGCTCACCATTGCAAAGTTGAATTCAATGGTGATAATGGTTATGAAGTGTCAGAAGGTGATGACAGGCATACTGTATGCCTTGAAATGAAAAAATGCACATGTAGGGTGTGGGATCTGTCTGGTATACCCTGTCCCCATGCTATAAAAGCTTTTCTACACAAGAAGCAAGACCCTGTGGCACAAATGCATTGGTGGCTTAGTAGGGAGGCATATGCACTGACATACAAGCACAAAATGCAGCCTGTTAGAGGGAAAAAATTCTGGAGAGTTGATCCTTCTCAAGCTATGGAACCTCCAGAAGTGTCAAGGACTGTGGGCAGGCCAAAGACTAAGAGAGCAAGGGAACCAGATGAGGCAAGATTGAGAAAAGGACCATGGGTTGCATCAAGGAAGGGAACTATCATGTTCTGCAGTAACTGTGGTGAACCAAACCACAATAGGAAGGGTTGTCACAAGGTAATGTTTTAAACTTTCAATTATTACTAGTTGTTATTATATTGGACTGACTTGATTTTCATACATGTGTAGCCTGTTGGAGAGGCTTCAAGTCAAAATGTGAATCCTGAAGCTTCAAATTCAAGGCAACCTGTGACACAAAGCTCAGCTGCTGGATCAGATGTGGATGTGGAAATGCAGAGTGTGGATGAAGGTTATGAAGCTGCTACACAGTATTCTAGTTATGGTCCTGATGTGGGTTCTTCTTCAGACCCAGACCTGAGACCAATGGTTCTTTCTGAGACCCAAACTAGAATTGCAGAAAGGAAGATGATGTTCAGGGAACCAACTGGAAGGAGGAGGATACAATCTTCTGGAGATCCAAACACAGGAGTGGCAGTACCAAGCAATTTACCATTTCAGCCAGATACTGTAACTTGGAGGGGTAAGGCAGCTGTTACATCTAATCAAATGGTACTTGAAGCTTTGAGGAAGAGACAGAAATTGAGGTCAAGGAGGGGACCTGCACTTCAAGATGAAGACTTTTCTATGGCTTGAAATATTGGCATGTGGCTTATTAGTTTTTGCTGAATTTGGCATGTAAATTGGGATGCTTATTTCAGTTTGTGTTTGGATATTTGTGTCATACTTGGCATGTATTTTGGATACACTTTCTCAGTAATTAGGTCTTTAAGTTGGTAGCAGACTGAAACACTGTTTAAGCTTGGCATGTATAGCCAGCTTTTTTTTGGTTTGTTTGCTTAGCTGTTGAACAGCTTTGGCAGTTAGCATATGATGGTTATTGGCTTTAGCTTATGGGATTAATGTAACTGCCGTTAATGTTTATTACTACATCTGTTTTATGCCATTAAATTGTTGTTTCTGTCATTAAATTGGTGTGTGTGAAAGTGCAGCAGTTATGGTATGAATGTGCCGAAAATTGAAGGGGTGTGAATTGTGAATGAACCTCTTCAATTGCAACCTTTTGAACTGAATAGGCACATAGTGTGAATAGGCACTTAGTGCAAGTGAAGAGGCACAATCCCTAGCCTATATATAAGTGAATGTTTGTCTTCCAAATACACCAAAAAACAGTAACCAAAGCAATACCCCAAATCAGTAACCAAAGCAGCAAGCAACAGTAGGGACAATATGCCTCGAAGAGGAAGTCGACATCCTAGGGCGCCTGCAACTGATCGTAGAGAGCCAAGAACAACAGAGATAGAACATGTTCGTCAAGATATTGCAGCACTAGGTGCAGATATGGATCAACTGCCTATGTATATCAACGATGTGCAAAATCAAGTTATTGGACTAGAGAACAGGTTTGTCCAATTTGTTGAGGACTATAGGAGGGACATACGACGGATGAAGCGTATGCTCCGTGGATTACTTGCTGAGGCGAATATTGACCCCACTATTTTCTCTACTCCACCGGGTTCTCCACCGGACATGTGAAGTGCTATTTTACTTACGAATCTATGTTTAGTTATTTTATTATGTTTCAACCGATTTCTAAGTATTTTTAGGCTGCTAATTTTTAAAGTTTCAGTTTATATTAGTTTGTAAAATCAGATGTTGTCTATGACTATGTAGCATCTGACTAAGTCTAATTAAGAATTATTTTACTATGTCTATGAACTAATGCAGTTGTTATGATGTTGAAGTTTGTTTTTGGCTTGTTTCTGCATAAATCAACATAGATTGCAAACACCATTTCATTGCATCAAATTAAGAACCACAAATTAAGATCAGTTTTAACATAGATATTCATCTTCATTACATCAAATTAAGACTACATCTAAACACTAAAATTAAACGCCATTAGAGAGAAATTAAACAGTTCATCACCTAAACACTAAAATAATTTGGCTAGCACAGATAAGCATCGATCAATCACTGGTCATCTTCACTTCATCACCATTGAAATAATCAAACCAACAATGCAACCTAACATCATAAACATGATGATCTTCTGGAAAACAAGCTTTTCTTTCAACTTCCGAACAGTTCCATCATCATCAATTGGTCCATTGCTGCTAATACCTTCCAAATAAGCCACCTTCTTCTTCAAAGTATCCCTTTCCTCCTTAACACCATCCAAATTTTTTTTCAATCCGAGTATCAAATCAGCAACTCTAGAAGGTAACTGGTCATCTTCCCATTCCCAAAAACCACATCCTTCATTCTGTTAAGATGGAAAATTGCATTTATAATCAAAGCGACAACATAAACAAAAAGCCGTACAATCTAAAAATCTAAACTTTACAATCTTTAGGATACCAACCTTAAGTTTTGGGCACTTGACGAAGCGCCTACCAGCATTCCCAGTGGTAAAAGCAGTGTAATGACGAGCAACTAAGCCACATCGACACCTCCTCGATGAATCACAATATGAACTTGAACAACTTGACATATTGAACTAAATCTTTGGAAAAGAGAAAGATTATGGTCTGAACTAAACTCGACGTAAGGAATCAAGCATACATTGATTGGGGAGAAAATACCTTAATTTTGATTCTCAAATCTCCATTAAAGGAAATGTTTCTGTTCTTTGTATAAGAGAAGATCGGGTTTGGGTAAAAAAGTGGGGTTCTGCGTGGCTGATTTGGCGCACACGTGGCCATGTGTTTGCCAAATCAGCTGGTTGAGTGCCAAGTCAGATGCTTCCGTCTGATGGAGGGTATTTTTGCCCCAGTTTTAATAACGTTGAGGGCATGGGCAAACTGAACTCGTAACGGAGGGTAAATCTGTTGAATTTCGATTAATTTAAGGGTAAATTTGACCCTTTTCCGTAAAATGATATGAGGAAGTTAGTTGTTTTATCATTGAAACAGCAAGAACAGACTGGCACCCAAATTCCTGCATGTGACTAGCATATTCCATAAGTCAAATGTGAACATAGAGTTGATTATCTTATCCCAAATAATTACTCCCAACATACATCTTATCAGGTACGTATTAAACCATTTTGGAACTTGAAATATTGGTAAATAAAGAAAAACGAAAAGAAACTTTATCCAATAGAAGGTTAATAGAATCTTTCCCTCTTTGGTATGTACTACGTAGGTGCACTCCTTCAATTGGCAAAGATTAGAAAAATAAAGAGAAATGCCTCAAACTGTGGACTGCACACCATATCCTCCTGTCCAAAGGTGAGGGAAGACAAAGCATAAGCAACAAAAAAAGAATGCATTTTTAATCTATAAAAGTACTTCAACCTCCCGATCCTCAATCTCAATGTTTCTTTAAACATATTTAGAAACACAAGCTAATGGAGATGGGAAGTGGGACGTGCAAAGTTTCTGTTTCGAGAAATTCTGCAAAAGAAACATCAAGGGAGATATGAAAATATATAGACACTATACGATAAAAATAAAGACAGTCCAGGAAAAAGAAAACAAAAAGTCAATCCAGTCATACATACAGGTATTATATCCTTTGATGATTTGACTTTTATTGGCTTCTAGGGAAATGGGAAGGATGTTGTTGTCCTTTTGTTCTTTAATCCATGTATATATTAGTTATACCACATTGGTGGAGGGATAAAATAATACACCAATTGGTGTATTATTTAATGCATGCATTAGTTATACATCTTTCAAACTACCAATCAAACAAGGGATTAAATTTAATACACGGATTAATACACCCAATCCCTCAAACCAAACGTCTCCTTAGGTCCTCGGATACGCTGTATAAGGGAGAATAAGCATGGTGTTCTTTCTTTTTTATTTTTTTTTTGGTTTTGTTTTTTTGTGTTAATACAAGCCTCCCCTGATGGAAGGGGTTAGGCGTAGACCCCCTACATATGAATAAATAGGCAACAAGATATACTATCGAGTTGCAGCTGTAGCCCATGCTCATTCCAGATAAAATGTAAAGAGAAAAAGGAAAGAAGGAATTACGGGGTAACCCCTTAACAATTAAGGTAACAAAAAGGAGACTGAACAAACGTCGAATCAAATTGATCTTAGATTTAACTGTATTCAACATTTGCTCGCACCTATCTTATCCTATGCCCTCCTCCTCCTCCTCCTTCTTCTTCTTCTTCTTCTTCTTCTTCTTCTTCTTCTTCTTCTTCTTCTTCTTCTTCTCCTCGACTATGAAGCCAGCAAGACTAGACCTTTCCATTACATAAGACCCTCTAGCACAGCATGATGAAGATCTTAGATTGAACTGTATTGACCACTTGAAAAGTCCCACTCAAGGACCCCTTTTTAGCAAGCAGAATATCAGCAGTAAAATTAGTTTCTCTAAAACAGTGTGATACCTCTTCATGTAGTTTCTCTAGCATGTTTTGGATTTGATGTATCCAACATGATCATATAATTTTAAGGATATTAAGACAGCTTATACCGTCTGACCAATCAATGTAGATTCTAACATATACATAAGCAATTTAAATAAATAATGCTGCCTTAAGTTCTTGAGGCAAGTACATAGGCTTCTGGTATATTTACTAAAAAGGGAAACAAGATAGAACTTCATGAGTTTCTGGAGCACTTATCCTCAACCAATACGAGATTCTAATATCATTCCCCCACCCACGCATGAAACCAGGTTGAATATTTTGAATGTGGATAATATAATATACATTAGTCTAGACTTTTATCCTTATAAAATAATAAAATGGATCTTAGATCTAACTCACTCCCGAACATATCTCACATATCTCATGAGGTTATGTAGAGGTATCCTCTCAACCTCAACATAGTTTTTGATGCACTTATTGCTTTTGATGAAGTGAATTTTTTCAATCTTCATTATGTAATAAAGGAGTCTAGGCACTTAATATATTCTCCTTTTGACCACTTATAAAATAGGCTCAAAGTAAAACCTAGATAAACTTGTACAAAATGGTTTCACAGGCAAGCTATATAGCTTGATTACAGAACAAAGGAAAAATGATATAAGAGAGCGAACCCAATGAAATTTATTGCGTTGTATATATCCCACTAAAACTCGTATAAATCAATGACAGGATCTCGAAAATGATGGATTAGTCAGCTTAGAAACCAACTGGTGGTAATTAACATTAACTGACTTGACCAAATATTTTTCCATTTCCAATCGAATTTCAGGAAGACATTTTTTAAAGGATATCTCAATGTTGTGGATGTCATAAACCATTATTCCCCTTCTTAGGGTACTTGATGTTTTAAATCAAAATAACAGATCTAGAGATGTTTACATCAGCCACCACTTCTTTTCTTGAGATAAAGCAGTGTTATTAGCAAGGACAAGTCAAATTGTATCACCACTAAACTAAAATGAGCAAATTAAGCTTCAACTCAACTTTTCCTTTAGACTGTGGCGTCTTCATTGTCACTTGGGATCACTGTGCACTGAGAACTGGTCAAAAACTAATCCTGTATGCTATTGGTAAATGATCAAGATATTTTGAAACGTTAGCAGCACTAACAAACATTTCCCCCTTTTAATGATAAATTTAACAATTGTGTGCCCAAATTTAGTAAATTGCTCCGTTGAAAATTAAAACCGATAACTTCACTTCTGACACACCAAACTAAGTAATTTAATCTTTGTAGTTAAAAGTAAAAGAAAAAATGCACATCATTTAACCAGAGTTAAGGCATAAATGCATGTATACAATACACATGTCTTGCTATTATTAGTTTGGTATAAATATCGAGTGCGCCTAAGTTACTCTTCTGGATCTTGAAGTAGAAAATCCTAAACCAGCTTGATATAAACTATAGTAAGGATATAAGTTATATAAATATTTTCACTTTTCGAGAGTCAAACAAATTCTTTTGATATAGCAATTTTTTTCAAATGTTAATTATTGTGTCTTATAGCACTTTAGGTAGTTTCTAAATATATAAATTTTATTTCAAAAAGTTTAGTGGTTTTATGGTGGAATCTACCGTCAAATCATCCGAAAATCTTCTTGAGACATAGGAAGTATGTATCTATCTAAAAATTTTCTAGGTGAAAGTCCTAGAAATCACAAAGAGTGGATAAACTAACACGAGAAGCAAGATTAGTGAAGTTCTGTGTAACAGCCATACCCCCACCCCCAGCCCAAAAAAAAAAAAACCCTAGTAGAAAAGGGTGGTTTAAGGAAACCACTGAAACGTGAGCTGAAAAATCAATTGCTGAACAATTTAGAGGTACACAAACATGCAAAATAATCAAGAAAATTTTAAATATAATCAGATCTACCTTCTACTACTCCAATAAATCCTGTAAAAGCAGCAATTACCCCCAAAACTTATTATTTGACATATGACTAGTTTCATAATAATTACTGATTTTCATAAATACACATACACACACAGAGAGAAAGAAATCAAAAGAGAAAGAGAGAGAGAGAGAGTGTGGTGGGGTGACAGATAGAGAGTGAGCACGCATAGCTTCAAGCATAGAGTATAAATCATGCAAGAAAACACCATGTGTGCTCACTCTCTTCTGTCACCTCCCAATAGTTACCCCTTCAGTTTATAGCCTTAATCTTGGGTCGCCAGCAGAACTTTGAGAATGCTATACATGAGAAAGAACCCTAGATCTGAAAGAAGCGCAAGAAGTACTGTTTCAGTACTAGAAAGGAAGAAAGCTTTTGATTTTGATGTGTGAGGAATGATGAGAGTCTCAGGGCCTTTAAATAGGAAGAGAAGCAGTAGACAGTTCCCTCACGTAAGGAATAAATGTGTGTCTATCCCCTATTTTGGAGCAGACAGGATATATGAGAGAGAGAAGGAGGGGATTAAAAAAGGTTGAATATTTCGATCATCTCTTCTTTTCCCAATAACACTCTTAACTAACTTTGGCAGGCACACCTTAAATTCAAATTACACATGCCGATGCTTCTTGTAATTCTAAATATCTTTACCTTCTATGGGAATACCTATGGATTTGAATTTTATGGATGATTAATCATCCCACAATTAGGGGTGGGCATTCGGTTTTTCGGTTCGATTTTTAACTATTCGGTTTCGGTTTTTCGGTTTTCGGTTTTGAAAAACTTCAATCCAATTCAAACCAAAATAAATTTGGTTTGGTTCGGTTTTCCTCTTTTCGGTTCGGTTTTTTTCGGTTTAGTTTTCGGTTTTGTCATATAAGACAAACTTTAAAATGAAATATTTGAAAGAATATAAATACAAGTCAAAATATTAAACATTAAATCTAAATCATAATTCTAGATAAAGAGAGAACATGAATCCTCGGTAAAAGGAGATCTTACCATTCAAGAGGTAAAAACTGATTGAAATTTTTGATGAAAGCTTCACATGTATTATACCATAATACAAAGAGGTTAAAGTATTGAAATATTCAAACTCTAAAACCCTTGAACAAGTTTAGGTTAAGAGATAATCATAAAAGTATGAGAGCCTTTCTTTTTGTGTGTGTATATATATATTTCGGTTTTTTCGGTTTTTTCGGTTTCTATGAATTGAAATCCGAAACCAAACCAAAACACCAAAGTTTTCATATTCTCAATCCAATCCAAACCAATTATTTAAAAATCCAAACCAAATTAAAAAAATAATTCGGTTCGGTTTAGTTTTTCGGTTTAATCCGAATAGTGCCCACCCCTACCCACAATAGAAGTTAGAGCGGAGTGATTATAATTGCATTCCGAATTAATTATTTTTTTATAGTATATTTTTTTCAGCAAGTAATTTCTCACATGGGAGGCTTAGGTTCAAACCCAATTGCCAACAAGCTTCTCAGTTTGAGCCTGTCGTACTGGACTTGTTTAGTGCAGATTAGCTCTCTTATGTGATTTGCAAGCTATTGCATCAGGAGCAGGGTTAACCGAGGACACAATCGAAGGATAGAGGCGGCGGATTCTCTTGTCATAAAAAACACAAAATTTAGATAATTAAAATAGGATTTTGTCAAATTCATATACCACCTTCCCCGCAAGCTCCGACTCGAAAGCAAGAAGTAAGGGCACAGTAGCTGCGCAAACGCCGTTTGCAGTGAACACCCTTTATCAAAAAATTATATCTCCTCTCTTTTCTCCTCCTTTGTTTTCTAATAATGGTCCTCATGGATCTTTCTCGGCCTAATATGGCCAGAAAACTTTTCTCAGTTTGTGATAAGAGGATTGCATGCACAAGCAGTGCCTTATGAATCTGACTACATGTGGTAAAACTTCCAATATATAGTTGAAGCAAGCTGATGTTTGACTGCCATGTATCTAAATGACTTCCTCTTTTTTCTTTTATGAAAAATATGACATGTATAATCAAATGAAGATTTTGCAAGAATCTCAGTTTAATTTTTGTATTATATTCCTAGAACAATGATATTATATAGTAGTTGATAATTACTTTCATTTGGTGGTCCAAGGAGACTAAAGCAAAACATTACTATGTAAGGCTATGCGTCTAGACAAGAAGTTTTAATTTCTAATGCGGGAGATTTACAAAAATATCCATCAAAATAAAAATATTTATACCCACTTCTATCCATAAGTTTCATATTTATCAGACCTACCCATAAACTATTTACATGCCCTACCCATCTAGACTTGTATATTATTATTTATGCAGTATAACTTAAAAGTATAAACTCATAAGGTATAACAAATGTTATACAGTAATAAATGGGTAGGTTGGATGAATTCTTTTACTTTTATGGGTAGTATAATTTTTAATGGGTAGAACTTACAAATACTTTGAATTTCATGAATATATAGTATAAAAAATCCTACAATTATATGTGTATATTCAGTTATTCGACCTAGTATTTTTTTTAAACCATATTTCAAGCTGCTGAGATAATTGGGAGGAAATTGGATGAAATGTCTCGTTACAAAGTGAATTTAGGTAAATGACTCCATTCATTTTCCTCTTTTAATTTTCTATTATTTTTCTTGTCAATTATCCTACGTGGCATAAGTTAGACCTACATCTGCAAACCAACACTTAGAAAGGATTTCTGTGCAAATCTAAAAATAAACACCCTATAATTACTGATTTACTGTATCTAGAAAAGCCGTTTCTTCTTCTTCGTCTTCTCATCTTCCTATGCTTCTCGTTTTCTACTCTTCTAAAATCCCTATATTTTCTTGTCATCCAATTTATTTCCAAAATTTTACCCATTTTGTCAATCAAATAACATCTTATAATTGAAAGTTTTAATATAAGAGAGAACGATGAAATCCATTCCCCATGAAACTACTTCTGGGTCGGGTTCCAATGAAAATGACGTTAAGTCACAAGAATCTGTCGAGAAAACAACAGAGGAAACCGACGAGGAGCAAGCGTCTGATGGGGATGAGGTTGAGTCACAAGAAGTTTCCGAGAAAACAATGGATGAGGAGAGAGATGAGGAGCAGGAAATTGAGAAGACTGACGAGAAACAAGCATCGACAGATGATAACAGGGACGAGACAGAGAAGGATGGTGCAGAGAAGGCGACACTGGTAAAATGAACTTTTTAATGAGTTTCTTCACTAACATGTTTTTTGCTCAATCTAGATAGTATACAATTTAACGAGTAAATAGAACACAAGTTGTATGAAAATTACGCAATTGGTGAAGCTTCAGAAATAATTTAGAGTATCCTATGCAAGGGATATGTCATATAAAGTTTGTATTCAAGTTACAAAATATGTTGCTTTACTGTTGCTATGCTAATTATAGTTTGAAAACACATATTGATTAAAATGTGTAATTAAATGTGTGTTTTAGCATGTGCTAGTTCTATGCTCTCTATTGCTAGTTCTTTCTTCGATCATGTACAGTAGTGGATCCATGTAGTGTCTTGGAGTGCACGTGCACTCATCAGCACGAGCAAGCGATGGTGCACTGATTTTTACGAGGTCTGAAGGCTCTTTGGCCACTTACTGAGTCATAGCAATTCAACTACTTTTTATCTTCATCCATGATTTCAACTACTTATTTGATTTGTTAAATTTAAAGTACCAGTCAAGATTTTCCGTTTCACTCTTTTAAACTTTTACTGGTAGTGCCTACATTTTCAACTCCTTTATATATAAGAACTTCCTCTTATGTCCATGTTTACATCAAATAAGGAATGGCTTAAAGATTGGTTATTCTACTAGTACTGGATGATTGTTTCTAATGTTTCGATACCTTAGTGCCTACTTATACTTATTTATGTGATAGAAGTTAAGCTCTGAATCATTACGTGTTCTAATCTCTTTATTAGAAAACTCACCTTGCTTTGCTCTAATTAGATCTCTTGTGTTTAAAGTTAATGATTTCTTGCATTCTATAAATCTAAGTTATTCAAAATCTCTCGTGTTATTGTAAATGATCTCTTATATTTTGTGCAGGATGATCCACCAGCGCCTATAAGATTGAGATATAATTTTAGAACAATTCAAGACGAGATTGGCTATTTTCCTGGTAGAGTCACAGTTAGGTGTAAGATGGGTTTGGCGATAGAGAGTTTAAAAAATGCTGTTGGAAAGAAGATTGATCAGGGTGTAGTACCTGATTTCTTACGTAGAACCTGCCTAGATTATTTTTTTTAAGGTAAATGTTGATTGTTGGAAAAATTGCTTTCATGGTGTCTTATGCCACTATTTGTTGCTAAGGAAAATCAAGACAAAGAAAAAAAATGAAATGTGGTTTTTGATTTGCAACAAACCTGTCCGCTTTGGAATGAATGAATTTTGCCTTGTTACTGGATTGAAGTGTGGTCCTTTACCAAGTGACGACCAGTGTATGAAAGTATTCAAGGATGGTTTGGGTTTTGTGGAGAAAGTAAAGAATTTTGTTTTCCATTAAAGGGAAAAGATGAGAAAAATAGTTTGGTGGGTGAAGATCTGTTAAGGGTTATTAGATCTAGGACAAAAAGATTCAATGATACAGAGAGAGAGCTGGTTGTGCTGCCTTATAGATTATTCACACAATTTTATTAGCTGCGGATGATACTAAGCAGGTGCAAGAGAACTACCTAGCTTGGGTGGTCAATCCAACATTCTTTGCATCATATCCTTGGGGTCGACTGTGCTTTGAGTTTACACTTAGTAGCTTGAAGAAGAATCTTCACGAGAAGGCAAAAGAATGGAAGAAAAAGACAGAATCAAGTAACTTGAAAAAGAAGAACCCACAACCATACACTATAGGCGGCTTTGCTACTGCTTTTTTGGTAAGTTTCATTATTACTACTTAATATTATTATTTTAAAAATGTTTTATAATTGAATAATGTAGTAACATACATTTATTTCCTTAAATAGGTATGGGTTTATGAAGCGATAGATGTGTTTGGAATCAATCTTGGAAAGAAGTCTTCGATTTTGGGTGATGCAATACCCCGACTTGTTAGATGGCATTCTGAAAAAACTCCAAAACACTTGCCTTATGATTGGTATGATAATTTGACAAGTGATAATGAGGTAAAATTATTATTACTAATCTTATATGTCAATATGATTAATGGCGTAAAATAAATATTGTTAGTCATAATCTATTATTAGTTTTAAAGTGTGCTGTTATATAGGTGCATTGTATCCCAATAATGAAGCCATCTAAAGAGGAGGCTAAGAGTGAATGGGTACAACTCTTTGAAGAATTGGCGGATGAGGAGGACGATACTATTGATGCGCTAGTGAGCGAGTTGGAGAAAGTAGATGTTTTAGGTCCTCTTGATGGTATAGATGAGCAGCCCCAACAAGAAGGGCAAGACCAACATCAAATGCTTGAACAAACAAATACAGTTAATGAAGAAGCATGTGTTGAAAAAATGCAGGTGATTAATGAAGAGGACCATCTTCAGCAGAGTCCTACGCGAGCAAAAGATACATGTGCATGTGAGACTACTATGACAGGTGATCAAAATGGTATTGGTATTGCCGGTGAGCGTTTAAAGTTAATTGAGGAGATAGAT
The DNA here is from genome assembly GCA_037355625.1 of Petunia x hybrida. Classification (NCBI taxonomy): domain Eukaryota; kingdom Viridiplantae; phylum Streptophyta; class Magnoliopsida; order Solanales; family Solanaceae; genus Petunia; species Petunia x hybrida. The sequence goes on along the minus strand of JBBBVM010000046.1, from coordinate 440,760 downwards.
ACTTTAAAGAAGATGTTCATTGAGATTGACAAAAAATTGACCTTTGTGGTTAAGATGCTTGATGTTAAAGCTCCTTGGGTCATTAAATATCCAGCTAACTGTATGAGCTCCTCTTGGACAAGAAATAGTCGACCAAAGAGGAAGCATAAAGTAGCTGAGATGATAAGACAATCGTGTAAGCGTCGACGATTCAGAAGATGTACGATAGAAGTAGTTACTCCTACAGGTTTTCATGATGATTGTACTGAAGATCTAAAGGATTGTTTTGAAGACGATCAAAGAAAGTCAAATGAAGAACAAGAAACTTGATGATCGTTACTTGTGCTTTTTGTTTTCTGTTAAGACTTGGAACAATTTATATTGTAGATCTCTTTTGCTATACTCTGAGATATCTCAAGTTATATTTTAAGATCTCTTAATTTACTGGATATCTCCGCTGTTTTGTTTCCAAGAAATTGGTAAACTAAAATTGAATATTCTATTCTATTCATAAACTCATTTGGCCATGCAAACATACTAGTTTTTGGAGATTTTTTCGAAATAAAAAAGTGGTTATTCAAGCTCTCAAAAAAAAAAAACTTTAATCCACTCGCATAACTTCATTTTTTTTTCAAGTATAATACATACTCGTTAATTAATTAATTTGAAAGTGCTTTTAAAATAAGATTGCGCTTTAACTTTAATGATCATAACAAAGTGAGAGATCTACATATATCGCAAGAGATTACATTATTGTTCACAACATGATCTTAGGTGACCGTCTTCATCGTTGTTTATCATTATTATGCACATTTACCGTAAAATACGATCTTACTCTTTATTTTGAATAGATTTAGAAGAATTTTAAGAGTAAATTGCGATTTGATTTAAAAATTAATGAAATTGAGTGAGAGATTATAATTTTGTTTGTAAGAGATTATTTTTTGTTCGCAAGAGATTTTGTTTTTGTTTGCGAGAGATCAATCCTATAACTACTATTAACTATCAATTTTTTATCATTGTTATGCACTTTTACCGTAAAAATACGATCTTACTCTTTATTTTGAATAAATTTAGAAGTATTTTAAGAGTAAATTGCGACTTGATTTAAAACTAATGAAATTGAGTAAGAGACCATTATCAACAACGTGAACAACATGAGAGATCTAATACATATTTCAAGAGATCACATTCTTGCTCATAGGAGATGCCGACAGTAACGTACACATTATACTCGTTAATTAATTAATTAATTCGAAAGTGCTTTTAAAATAAGATTGCTCTTTAACTTTAAAACCAGTAAAATCAATCAAGGGAGATCATAACAAAGTGAGATATCTACATATATCGCAAGAGTTCACATTATTGTTCACAACATGATCTTAGGTGACCGTCTTCATCATTGTTTATTATTATTGTGCACATTTACCGTAAAATACGATCTTACTCTTTATTTTGAATAGATTTAGAAGAATTTTAAGAGTAAGTTGCGATTTGATTTAAAAATTAATGAAATTGAGCGAGAGATTATAATTTTGTTTGTAAGAGATTATTTTTTGTTCGCAAGAGATTTTGTTTTTGTTTGCGAGAGATCAATCCTATAACTACTATTAACTATCGGCGGTTGATCAATCCTATACCCTTCCAATTTTGATCTAACTCATTTAAAAAAAAAATTGGACGTAGTTGAGATAAGTTGTTCGTTATAAAAAAATGAAATTATCGAGGAAGACAAGTACATACAATGTAAGAGATCTAACACATATCGTAAGAGATAATTATCTTGTTCATGAGAGATCATAATCTTGTTTGTAAGAGATTATATTTTTATTTGTGAGACATATTCACTTAAGTAAGAGATAGTTCTATTGTTCGTGAGAGATCATAATTTTGTTTGTAAGAGATCAGTTTTTTGTCCGCAAGAGATTATGTGTTCATTCGCGAGAGATTAATCCTATATTACTACTATTAACTATCAGTTTTACCCAGACCCTGAAATACACTTTATCTTAAACACTGAGAATTATACCATTAAATTTTTCTCATCTAAATCTTGATCAGTCAAAGCAGTTGGAACCGTGCAAAGTTCAAACCAAATCTGCCTTCTCACATTTTTCCAAGTTGCCAGAAGTTTATTTCACAATCTATTCCATCAGACTTTGAATCACTCTATCTTAAATAGTAAACACTGTATAATTAAGATAAGATATGAGATCAATTGTTACATTTAGATGAATACCTAAAGAAAATAGGAGATTAAATCCATAAAACAAGAGATCAAAGCATAAAAAAACTTTAAATCCATAAAATAAAAGATCAATCCATTAAATATGATATTAAATCCATAAAACAAGAGATCAATCCATAAAATAAGATATCAAATCTAGAAAATCACCCAAAAAGTTAAATTGTTGATGTGAATTAATTAGCTACTCTTTTAGGACACTTCCTTTTATAATGACCAGTCTGCCTACATATGGAACAACTTCGCTTCTGCTTCTTCCTCTTTGGGTTCTCGCCAACTGAGGGAATACGGTTTACTTTCTTGCGCCCTTTACTCAATTTAAATGTAGGAGGATAAACCACTCTTCTTTTATCTACTGGTATCATCCATGTTTTTGGATGAGGAACAGGATAAATTGTTCTATCCCAAGCTTTCTTCCATGTGTCATTCTTGTATTTAGGATCACACAATTTATATATCTCCGGCCATATATCTTGGCCTGGGCATAGCTTCAAAGCTGCTATTGCGTGCTCACAAGGAAGCTTATCCACCTGGAAAACCCTGCAAGCACATGTATTATGCTCCAAATTAACTCGATATGCTACATCAAGACCACAAACATTAAACTCATGATCGTTTAAACGTGTAGGAGTCAGCGAACAAGAGGCAACATAACGTTTCCGAAGTAGATCCTCCGATGTTGGAGTTAAGAAATGAGTGTTACTTTGTGCTTTGCCTTTGCGCTCAACATACCACTTGGTCATATTATCTTGGATAGCTTTAAGTACAGACACTATAGGCCAACTTCTTTGAAACTTTAGAACTGAATTAAGCGATTCCGATATGTTTGTTGTCATCAAGTTGTACCTATTTCCATGAAAATAGGTTCTTGACCATTTTTCAAACCCGATATCATTTTCAAGGTACCAAGCAGCATTCACATTTGCTTCCATTATTAAATCAAAATATACAGAAAACTGATCCTCTGTGTAGGCTTTTGCAGCTTCTTGAAAGTTGTAAATAATGTCACAATCACCATACTTGGACTTCAGGTTCAAGCTAATATGGAACATGCAAAATCCGTGATGTGCAAGCTTGTAGACATCAGCAACAGCTTTCCTTATACTTTTATTTCTATCTGATATAATGCACAAATCATCACTATCAGGAATGCATTCAGCTAACTTCTCAAAAAAATAAGTCCACGACTTATCGTTCTCCGAGTCAACTACAACAAATGCAATTGGAAAAATATGGTGGTTACCATCTTGTGCGCAGGCTGAAATAAGTACACCACCATATTTTCCTGTCAAGTGTGTTCCATCTACAGAAATTACTTTTCTCATATGAGAAAATCCTTCTATAGCTGTCCCATAAGCAAGAAAACAGTACCTAAATTTGTGATCCTCATCCAATTTTAAGTCTGTCCTCGAACCTGGATTTGTTTGCTCCAACATATGCATGTACCCTGGTAATAATGAATAACCTTCTTCTGGAGTCCCTCTTATGATTGCCAAGGCTGCCACTTTCGCTTTCCAAGCTTTCCAGTAGCTAACTTCACATCCCATTTCTTTATAGACTAATGCTTTGATCTCTTTTGGTGTTGGTCCTTGTCCGGATGAATCAAAGTTTTTGCGCATTACATCAGCAACCACACCATAAGAAGCTTGTTTATGGAACTTCGCTGCACTTTTAACCCCACAATTATGCATTCCACAATACTTTTTAACAACGAAGCGTGAAGAATTCGCCAACTTCACAACACGTACGCGCCAAGTGCATTCCTCAACAATGCATTTCACAAAAACTAACGAAGGAGTAGACTTCTTTGTCTTGAACTGAAACTTTGCTGTAATAGCAATCATTCTTAACTTCCTCACAGCTTCCTTTTTGTTTTCAAATATTTTCCCCAAACGAAGATCTGAAAGATCACCAAAACTACCACCATTGTTGCACTCATCATTCGGAATGGCTGTAATGCTATCTTCTCAAGCCATATCTTCCATTGACTGTTGAAAAAATGTCCTATCAACACTCGTTGCCTCGTTAGCACAACCCCCACCTGTATGAATAGTTTGAGAATAATCAGGAATTATATTTTCCTCTAATGGTGGTTCAACAAAAATATCCATTATTTCATCATCTTCTGGTAAATTAGGCCGATAAATCTCTTCAACAATATTGTGCTCATTGTTTTCCACAAGAACCTCTGCTTCACCATTTCCATGATTTGTTTTTGATTGTCCATCTCCTTCCTCAAGTAAACAAACTTTTAGTGTTGGCCTAGCACCTCGCTCATCAACAATTGCCAAATAGGATTTTAAGTCAAAATCATCTTCTAATGGAGCATATGGTGTCTCTTGCCAATTTTTATCCAAAACCATGGGCTTGTAACTCATATTAATTTGGCAGGGGTCACATGTTATCTTGCATCGTTGACGTATTAATTCTACCAAATCATCGTAACATATTTCTTGACGGCAGTGAATCACCCTAGCAGTTTTCTCCTCCTTAGATTCAAATTGAATGCAAATAATCAAATCGCTCATTGATATCCAGAAATATTAGTCACCTGCAAAAGGATTAAAAAAATGAAAGTTAATTAGTACTAATCCCCTATCTTTAACAAACATATCTCCTGCATTGTGTACTAAAATATCGTATGCTTTAATATTCAAATCTCTTTTCTGGTACAAAAAGATCTCCTGTGTTTTGCAACTAAATCTCCTACGTTTTAAAATACAAATCTCCTGCTTTAACCATTAAATCTCTTTTCTAGTTCATATATTCTATCCAACTTCTCAATTTCATCCACAATAAGGGGAAAAAACAGAAAAAGAACTTTGAAAGAATGTATTACTTACCCAGCAATATATGAATTCAAAACAACAATCTTTTGCAAGGTTGCTATTGAGTGAACTCAAAACAATAATTTTTGCATGAAGTGAAGTTCTGGAGCTTTCAATTGATGTAGCCAAAGTATATCCTAGGTTTAACGTGGGTTTATGATCTGTTTTTCCACCACTCCCAGGAAAATCGGGACTTCCATTTTGATGTTGCTATATTTTGGCAGCAAAATCAGTTAATAATCTTTTAATTGCAGCTGCACTCCTCCTATTTTGCATGACAACACTTATTTTTTAGCACTTTCTATGCAAAATTTGAAAAATAAATGCTGACTTGGCTTGCTTTATTATTATGTAGGCCCCATAAGGGTCATAAACTTAAAATGCTATTGCAAATTTCCTTAAAACAAAAATCCTATTTGTAAAGGAACAAATAACCAATTGCCCCGATAATTGGGGAAACATATCTACCACTCACCCTATTCCCAATTAAAAAAATAAAGCCTCCCCATACCTCCAAGTTAGATATTCTTTTAGTTGCCATGGCACATGAAATGTTGTGGTAAAAGCTGGAACTGATAAAAATAAAGGATATTATGAATTTATAATCCAATGGGAAATCGACACATAGGTTGGCTAACGTGAAGCCCTTCTACTGCACAAAAAGCAGCTTAAAGTATGTGTGCTTTATATTAATTATTATTAATTAAACGATAATAGTGGGGAGAGAACAGATAAAAAAGAACCTTTGAAAAAACAATATTGAGATCAAGATCTCTCAACTGCGCACCCTGCGGGATGTTTCACACATAATATTCCTTTTTAAAGTGTTTAATTCCACTTTGTGGGGGCTTAGATTTGATGCTTAGTGTAAAAAGTATGCAATCAAACTTAACAATAAATAAAATATCTTTAAAAATCTTGATTTGATTGGTTTAATGAAGCACTTGTTTCTTAAACATGCATCCATCTCACGTAATCATACGATGCCTTATGCAAAAGAACCCAATCATTAATATCTTAATTAGCATCTTAATCACCAATAAGTCTCCCACTAACCTCCTTAAGGCCTTCACCTTTTATCCTTAGATATTACTCCGTCCCTGTTCCATTTTATGTGATAATATTTTTTTATTAATTAGTTGGTTCAAAAAAGAATGACAACATTCTAAATATGATCACAATTGAATTTTAAAGTTAGTATGTTACCCTTAATAGAATGAATTATAATCAGAGGCGGATTTAAGATTTGAAATTAGAATAATGATCTCTAGTATTAGTTATTGGGTTCTTGACTTTATTTTTGTATATGTTTAGTGATTATTTTTAACACAAATATATTGTCTACGCAAAATCTATTGGGTTCCGCCGAACTCGCACCCTTCTCTTTGCATCCGCCCCTGCTTATGACCGCTAGATAGTTTTAAAAAAAATTAAAAAATATGAATTTTCTCTCTAGGGAGTTTTCCTCTCGGCGCATGTAAGTTAACCTGCGCCAGTGTGACTTGCGATGAGGAAAACACACGACAGAGGCCATGGAAGACCTTGAAAAATTCCATTAACAACACTATGAAGCTTGATTGGGACTAGAGCTCATGAAACAATGGTGGAAAGTGATCAAAATCATAGGGAAAGAGCAAGTGATAGCAAAAGACAAACAGGAAGAATATGTGAAGAATGATGTGATGATTGGATCTGAAAGCAAAGCTCAACTAGGTCAGCTAAGTCGTGCACCAGTAGAATTGCCAGAGTTACCAGAATCTCCATGAACGAACCTTTTGTCTAGAAATCGAAGCTCTGCAAATGGACTCAATCTGAAGTATATGTTGACACCCAATTTTGTCCCGGAAGTTTCAATTAAAGATCTAATTATTTATTTTAATTAAAATCAATATTGAAAGGTTAAAATAATTGATTAATTTTTAAAAGGGAAATGGCCAAAATTGCAATGCATACCCTCAATTTCGGCCTACCTATGTTTCATTTAATTTATTTAAAAGAGGCTAATTTTGGTCCTAGTCATAAATTCTAGCATATTCGCGTAATAGTTGTATTTAAGTGGAAATAGTTTTGGGGGGGGGGGGGGGCTAAATTCGTTCAGGGATTTAAAATTCAGCATACATTTGAACATTTTTCAGTCTTCCCCGATTCAGAACCCGATTGCCCCAAATTTCAAACGAATCTGTCCAAATCTATGGGGTCCCCTCTCCTCCACATCATCCGATCGTACAAGAATCTTATCCTATTTGTACCGTTGGAGGGTAATTGAGTATTTTCGCAGCCTAAAGAGCCCTAAATTTTGAGGGATAAATAGAAACTTGGGAGCCGTTGGAGGGTCTGGGGGGCAGCGGCGAAGTGGTAGCGGCAGGAAGGAAGGGAGTGGGGGTTTCAGTTTATTTTTTTTAAGCCAAGAAAACAGAGGGGTTTTGAGAACAGAAAAACGGCAGCTTATATACACATAAGCTTCTTTTCTTAGTTTGAGGTTCAAAATAAACAGTGTCACTACTTCAGTTGATTTTTGGTTGTGTCATCGCGTATTCAAGTCGTCGACCTCATTTAAGTCATCGCTTTATTTCGAGTTGCATTCTTCAATTCTTCGCCCTAGCTCGCTGCTCCAAAACAGGAGGGATTTTTCCTGGTTGAGTCCTCATGCCCAAGTCAGCCCTTTAGGCCCAAGTTCATACCTCCTGAAACGAGAATGCAAGATTTGTTGTCCAGCCATTTTTGCACATGTCTTCAGTTTATAGCCACATTCCGGGTTTTATCTTTTAACTTTTCTCCTCCCATTTCCCCTTTAAAATATTTTATGTAAATTATTGTAGGATATTTTATTTATAAATACATGATTATTTGAGTTATTGCTTTCTTTTATGTTCATTACCTTTAATTTTGAAGTTGTCACTTATTTTGTAAATTGGGGCCGTTTTAGCAAATACGTGCGAATTAAAATATTTTTCATAAATAAGCAATTATGCTTAATGAGCGACTATAATAAAAGACTTCTATCTTATTGATACGAAGTAGTTTCTTTAAAAAAGTCAAAAGTTATAAAGAAGTTTAATTAACTTCTAAATGTCCCGAAACAACTTTGCAAAAATCGACTTGAAATCTAAGTTCCATCTTATGGTGAGATACTCGGATTTTAAAGTTGAAATTAAGCAAGTGCCATTTATGCGCTATCACATACGAGTTGGCAAAGTAATTAGGACGATCAAATCGTTCCTTTTTTCAAAAGAAAATGCGCTATTATTTTATTCTAAAAATAATTAAAGCTTTTAAATAAATTGTAAATCTTTTGAAAACTTGCTAAATTTAATTAGTTGAATTAATTAATGGTTCAATTAATTATTTTTAGAAAAGTGCATAAATCACTTGCAAATTAATTTGGAAACCTGCCGGATTAACCGTTTTTAACGGAATTTCGAAAGTGCCTTAAAAACCTTCTTTCGAAATTAAGAAAGACCATTTTTTATAAAAATGGAGTTTTGCACGCATTTGGTTATTTGGTTCCCTGTTTTCCTTAAATTGGGTGGCGACTCCAAAAACTCCAAAAGAGTTAGTCCATCCTGTCGATATTCCTGAAATTTAGCCTTTCGGGGTTAATTTTTTTGGGGGTTCAACAGCATGGAGACTCTGCTGGGGAGCAATAAAGGTTTTGACCATAAAGGTTTCCAATTGTTTGCAACTAGCATGCCTAATTTATTTGCTTTATTATATCTGTTTGTTTGGTTTGTCTTATAAAACACGTATTGTATTTATTTGTGCATAGTCTGCATTCCGTTCATATTTCCTCCCTCATGGAGCCTGTCAATTCTCTTTCACCTCCTCAATTTCATCATGGGGTACCCGCTTGACGGGTAGTTATGTAGGAAGGGCATTGCCCTTACCTCACTCTTTGAAACTTCTTTCGTGTCACCAAAAGTTAGTTCGGGATATTGAGATTGCCTGGTTTTGTCATGGCCAGTTCTACTGCGTTGTGAGGCCAGGTCTATCCCGCATAGGTCGAGTCAGCCTCAACCGTTAGCCCACTCTTAGATGGAGCTTTTAGGAGCATGCATGCATTTACACCTTAGTCTGGACCCGGTCCTTGGTACCGCCTCCATAGTTAGGAAACCGCCCTTACGTCAGCAGGTTCTTGAAACCCAACGACAATGCATATTATGTGCTGTGTGATGACGAATCCTCAGTCCTAACCATGTTTTGAGCAAAATCAGATTTGGAATTTTGTCTCCTATGTTGTCTTTTAGGTTAGAAAATGGAAGAATTTAGCAGAATTGAGATCATAGATAAAATTGCAGTCCGGGGGAAAGTTCGGCAGATTTGGTTGATTTATGTTTTGGAGATGGCCTGGTGTAGTGAGATTTAAGAGGCGAAGCCCCTGGTGTCTTTGAAAGGATCAGTGAGGTCCCTCTCGTGAATGGCTTTGCGTGTGTGCAGGCCTATGTTGACTGTCCAGCTGCATTCATGATAATTTAAGTATGCTTGTCGCATACTAGGAGAGTGAAGCCCCTATGTCTATAAACGACCAATGGGGTCCCTCCTTGAAGACCAGTGCGGTCTTGGCTACCTAGGAAATTGAGAGGCTTGATTAAAGCCGAGGACCAGTGAGGAGCCTTATGAACAAGGTCTGTGAGCCTTGCAAAACCTAGGAAGCTGAGAGGCTTGTCCAAAGCCAAGGACCAGCGAGGTTTAATGTTTAAAAAGGTCAATTGGAACCTTTTATGATTTGCAGTCTGGTATTGTGAAGGCGTTGGAAATTTCACCCCTGGATGTTGTAAATAATTGGGAGTTGTGTTTGGAGGAGTGTGGATGTTTACAAAAGTTGTATGGGGGTTGTTTCACGTTTTAGGCATTTGGGTTTAGAATTTTGTGCAAATGTTGTGAAGAGCATGAGCTGTGTTGGAATTTGGAGTTGATACCAACTTTGGAAGGTAGTTGGGATAACAAAATTGCAGTGTCAAGGCGGAGAGATGATTGTTATCAATTATTGTTATTGTTGCTTACTCTAAATCTGAATTGCTCAGAACTGGCATGAACTATTTTTCGTTACCACTTGTTTGCGCGATTAGGCTTACCTCTGGCACAAAGAGGCACTTTACCGGGTAGGACGCACTCGCATCTTTATTTACGCTCAACTAATTGTGATTGCCACATGTCAAACTTGTGTAAAATGCAAAGTGCTACGTGACGCGCACTACGTGATTGAGTGCAATTATGCCAATGATATGGAAACTAACATAGTTACCTTTTGATTTGATTATCCCCCAAAAGAGAGAGTTTGATTCGTGTTGACTCCCGAGTTGGTTAAGCCTCTAATCCAAAGTGAAGCAAAAAATGATTGATTTGACTAATGATCAGACTGGTATCCCTGCATCTTCTAAAGAGCAAACAGTTGTTGTTCCTGATGAACAAATTGCTAGAATGGCTAAGCAGATTGAGTGTATGCAAGCTGAACTAGACAGAATGAAAGGGTCGAGCCACCAAAATGCGCCAGCCATGCTATCAACTCTGAACCCCAATGTTGAAACTTCCAATCCCAACATGCTTTTAAATTCCAGTGTCATTCGTACGCTTGCACCAGTTAACGACATCCCAAATACTTTCATTAACCACAACAACTTGCCTCACTATCAATACTTACCTGCCAAAGATACTCCCCATCCTCTACAATCAAAAGCACCCATTGAAGTGCCCATAACTGTAGAAAAGCAGGGAAAGACAGTTGAGCAAGAGGAGATAATCCATACGATGAAAATCATGCAGCAATCCATCAAGGATTTGCAAGTGTCTAGAGGACGTCAAAGCATCTCCTACCGCAATCTTTATCTATACCCTGATGTTACTCTTCCTCCCGGGTTTAAGGTGCCAAAATTTGATATGTATGATGGTCATAGTGACCCATTTGTTCATTTGACCAAATATCTCAACCGAATGAGGGTTGCGGGAGGTAAAGATGAACTTCTGATGGCCTTCTTCAGTCATAGTCTGGAAGGTATCGCTGCTGAATGGTTTGCAAGACAGGATATAAGCAAGTGGCGTGAGTTTGATAACATAGCCAGTGATTTTACAAAGCAGTTTGAGTACAATTTCGAGATGGCTCCTGACTTTATAACCTTGTCCAATCTGAAGAAAAAACCAACAGAAACCTTTAGGGAATACGCATTGAGATGGCGTGAGCAGGCTGGAAGGGTGCAACCACCAGTGACTGAGAAAGACATGGTGAAGTACTTCATCCGAGCCCAAGATGATTCTTATTACATGCATTTGCTCCCTATGATGGGTAAACCCTATTCTGAACTTCTTATGATGGGAGAAATGGTTGAAGAAGGGATTAAGACGGGGAGAATTGTAAGTTTTGCTACAGCGAAAGCAACTGCGCAAGCCATCCAGACTGGTTTGGGAAATTTAGAGGAAAAAGAGAAGGAAGTTGGCATTATTACTACCAAGAACTCATTATCCCAGCCTACTCACCAAAGCAATCAACATCCAGGCTACAATGATCAACCTGTTTACTACCAGCAATCATTTAGCCACCAATCAGAAATTACCAATCCCCAAGTCCGCACTTTTCAAAATCGCTTAGCCGTACCAAAGCCACGCACTAATCCTGTCAAGAAGACATATAAAACCTACACACCTTTAGCGGAACCTTACAGCCAGCTTTATGAAAGGCTAAGGGCAGCTGGAGTGATTCACCCCATTGCTGATGCAACTCCTAATCCTCTTCCAAAATGGTTCGATGGAACCAAATATTGTGCCTATCATTCAGGGGCTCCAGGACATGACACTGAAAATTGCTACAGTCTAAAAAATGCAGTTGAAACTTTAATCCAAGAAGGTTCGATTCAACTCATTGGGAATACAACCGCTGATAATAACCCTTTGGTAGATGATGAGTATGGCATACACTTGATATCAGTTGATGAGGCTGAAAAAGGGACCATTGTGATCCAAAAGAGCCAAACAATAAAGAAGAGGTCTCGAACTTACAAAGTCGGGAGGACCAAAAGCTTTCAACGTAGAGGAAAAATCAAGACAAACCCAAACTGGGGCAGATTTTATTGAAGAAATTTTGGTTGCCAAAGAAGGTAAAGTAAATGCCTAGCCAATATCAAATCAAGAAAAATCAAGAGATATTACATCCGACAAGCGGCAAAATCAGTCTTTTCATTTCAATGTATTTTCTATGTAATACGAACTACGCGTAACCTGATTCCCAGGGCTGGGATACGTAAGCAACTCACATAGAGCTCGGTTAAACTAGCATAGGAATCCCCTATTTCCTCTTTTATGTAATTTTGAACTACTTTTGGTCTGATTCCTGTATTGGCAACATGATAAGTAAGCAATCCACATCGGACTCGATCAAATTTTGTAATGCTTAGGGCTTGTTTATCTTTGATGATGTAATTCCGAACTACGCATCTGGGCAGATGTGTAGGTATTCCAATTCGGATGCGGCTTTGTACTTAAATTGCCACATTCCCCGAAAGCTTTATGTAAGCAGAACTACGCACGGTCTGATTCCCAAGGAGGGATACGTAGGCGCTCTCAAGGGCTCGACTCTATAATATTAAAATTTTAGTTCCCCCTAAAAGCCAACTGGGGCAAATTTTGCAAAATAAGTTGAAAATTTGAAAGATAGCAACTGGGGCAGATTTTGCAAAGCGAGTTGAAGGTGTAAAGATCATAACTGGGGCAGATTTTGCAAAAGCCGTATTGCTTGACAAAGATAAATTGGCGAAGTTTCGAGAGTTATTTTGAGGGATAATGCAGAATTGCAAAGATAAAGGACGTTCAATATGTTCAATATATGTCACCATCTGAAATACGACAGAGTTCATTAGCCAAGTCTCAAAAGACGGATCACAAATCTAGGCAGAGTGAGAAAAGGAAGCAGTTGCAGGATGAAGGCTCGAGTCAGCATGAATCAAACGCTTCACCCTCCTTCCCAAAACTAACAATTTTTCTTTGAGTTAGAATTCTCAAAAGCGGCAAAATGAGGAAAATTTGCAATCATTTTGTCATACACATTGGACAATGTTGTCAAGACAATCAACCGAGATTGGAAGCGTTATTTGATTCATCGCATACGCGAAACGATTTTATTTTTCCCTCTATTTTGCCTTGCTTAATCAAAACTTTATTGCTTTATTAACAACTTTACTTTACTCTTTGCAGGAATTAAGCATTAACTTCAGTTTTACTCAAGAGCAACACTCAACCCTTTATGGCGTCACCAAATATAAGCCGGACGGCTTAAACTCTTGCTTTACATCTCCTTTATCTTTGACATTTTCCTGTTTATATGAATTTAATGAAAACTTTATTTTGCAGGCCATTTATTTTACAAGTGTCAATATCAAGTCTATTGGTGACAACCGAAGACATCACTTTATTGTTATTATTTACCATTGACAACCGGTGATATTATTTTGACAAAATTGTTATCAAAACTTGTCATAGACACTTGATTGAGGTATCATTGGTACCGCAGACCATCAAGAATGTTATTATCAAAGACCATGACTTTTTATATTGGATCCATCGTACACAATCGATGGTATTATTTCAATGGCCTTCTATTTTAGATTTACTGTACACAATCGGTGGTATTATTCTAATGGCTTTCTTATATTGGAATCATCGTACACAAATCGATGGTATTATTCCAATGGCTTTCTTATATTGGATCAATCCTATAATTGGTGGTTTTGTTCCAATGGCTTTTACATCGGATCCAGCATAAACAACCAATGATATTATTTCAATGGCTTTCTATATTGTAATCATCGCACACAATCGATGGTATTATTCAAATGACTTTCAATATTGGAATCATCGTATACAATCGGTGGTATTATTCCAATGACCTTATTATATTTGATCAATCATATACCATTGGTGATATTATTCTAATGGCTTTCTTCTATTGGATCCATCATATACAATTATTGTTTATATGCAATCGGTTTTATTATTTCAACGGATTTATTATGATAGTTTTATAATCCAGTCTATCGTATACAACCGAAGAAGCTACTTCATCAAGTCTACTGTGTACAATCAGAGACTCTTATTATGAAGTCTACCATAAACAATCGGAGACATCACATTTACCAAGTCTTACCGTAGACAATCGGAGGCGTGGTTTCTTTATCAAGTCTATCATATACAATCAAAGACATTGTCGTTGAAGCCTACCATAAACAATTACAGGCCTTTTATGAAGCCTATCGCAGACAATCGAAGGCGCTATTGTTATAGAGCCTACCGTAAACAATCGGGGGGCCTCGTTATGAAGTCTATCGTAAACAATCGAAGAAGTCATTATCATTTAAAGCCTTCCATAAACAATTGAAAGCCTTTTTATGAAGCCTATCGTAGACAATCGAAGGCGTTATTGTTATAGAGCCTACCGTAAACAATCGGGGGGCCTCATTATGAAGTCTATCGTAAACAATCGAAGACGTCATTATCATTTAAAGCCTTCTATAAACAATTGGAAGCCTTTTTATGACGCCTATCGCTGACAATCGAAGGCGCTATTGTTATGGAGTCTACCGTAAACAATCGGGGGCCTTAATATGAAGTCTATCGTAAACAATCGAAGACGTCATCATCATTTAAAGCCTTCCATAAACAATTGGAGGCCCTTTTATGAAGCCTATCGTAAACAATCGAAGGCGCTATTATTATGAAGCCTACCATAAACAATCGGAGGCCTTATTATGAAGTCTAACATGAACAGGCAAAGACATCATTATCATGAAGCTTACCATAGACAATTGGAGGCCTATCGTAAACAATCGAAGGCGCTATTGTTATGAATCCTACCATAGACAACTGGAGACTCGATCATGAGTCATTGCCGCCTTTTTAAGTCTACTTTATGTTTTTATGGATTGAAGTCCTTTATTGTTTTATTTTCAGTCTACCAACGGCCCTGAAGTCATCTTGCCTCACAAAGCCAGATTTCTCCATTAGTCGATTGGAGACAAGCTTATCACTGATATTGCAACCAGCATCTACAAGTTTTATTGTCGTTATTCCTTTATTACTTCATTTATCAAGCTTTATTTGCAGTTACTTGCTTACCGTTTGCCAAGTTTATTACAGGATATTAGTAGCACCGCAACAGCACCGCAGCAACACCGCAGCAGCATCTGGAGCATAACGTGGAACTCTTTCTTAGCAGTAAACTGGGGCAATCGTTGATATGAGCTAGACTCGTCAACGAGGATCTGAAGAATAGCACTCGAACAAGCAAGTCTATCCTAATCTTTCATTTCGGATTAGGGTGTCAATTTAGTTTCTTTCCTATTCGTGCATCTTTTCTGTCAATCGTGCGAGGCTTCGTATCTAAGTGTCATCGAACTACATATGGCCTGATTCTCTTTCAGCCCGAGATATGTAGGCAACTCGAATACCAGAGTTCGGCCATGTCCATAAGCCTCGCATTTTGGCCCTTGGAATCAAAGTCTTGGCTTTACCGTGACAAAATTGGTTTTCACGTCAACTTCTTTACCCTGAAAACTCTTTCATCCTTTTCGGGTAAAGAGGGGCAGCTGTTGACACCCAATTTTGTCCCGGAAGTTTCAATTAAAGATCTAATTATTTTTTTTAATTAAAATCAATATTGAAAGGTTAAAATAATTGATTAATTTTTAAAAGGAAAATGGCCAAAATTGCAATGCATACCCTCAATTTCGGCCTACCTATGTTTCATTTAATTTATTTAAAAGAGGCTAATTTTGGTCCTAGTCATAAATTCTAGCATATTCGCGTAATAGTTGTATTTAAGTTGAAATAGTTTTAAGGGGGGGGGGGGGGGGGGGGGGGCTAAATTCGTTCAGGGGTTTAAAATTCAGCATACATTTGCAAAGCATATATATAACATTTACACTCCTAAAACATTTGAACTTTTTTCAGTCTTCCCCGATTCAGAACCCGATTACCCGATTGCCCCAAATTTCAAACGAATCTGTCCAAATCTATGGGGACCCCTCTCCTCCACATCATCCGATCGTACAAGAATCTTATCCTATTTGTACCGTTGGAGGGTAATTGAGTATTTTCGCAGCCTAAAGAGCCCTAAATTTTGAGGGATAAATAGAAACTTGGGAGCCGTTGGAGGGTCTGGGGGGCAGCGGCGAAGTGGTAGCGGCAGGAAGGACGGGAGTGGGGGTTTCAGTTTATTTTTTTTAAGCCAAGAAAACAGAGGGGTTTTGAGAACAGAAAAACGGCAACTTATATACAAATAAGCTTCTTTTCTTAGTTTGAGGTTCAAAATAAACAGTGTCACTACTTCAGTTGATTTTTGGTTGTGTCATCGCGTCGCCATTCAAGTCGTCGACCTCATTTAAGTCATCGCTTTATTTCGAGTTGCATTCTTCAATTCTTCGCCCTAGCTCGCTGCTCCAAAACAGGAGGGATTTTTCCTGGTTGAGTCCTCATGCCCAAGTCAGCCCTTTAGGCCCAAGTTCATACCTCCTGAAACGAGAATGCAAGATTTGTTGTCCAGCCATTTTTGCACATGTCTTCAGTTTATAGCCACATTCCGGGTTTTATCTTTTAACTTTTCTCCTCCCATTTACCCTTTAAAATATTTTATGTAAATTATTGTAGGATATTTTATTTATAAATACATGATTATTTGAGTTATTGCTTTCTTTTATGTTCATTACCTTTAATTTTGAAGTTGTCACTTATTTTGTAAATTGGGGCCGTTTTAGCAAATACGTGCGAATTAAAATATTTTTCATAAATAAGCAATTATGCTTAATGAGCGACTATAAGAAAAGACTTCTATCTTATTGATACGAAGTAGTTTCTTTAAAAAAGTCAAAAGTTATAAAGAAGTTTAATTAACTTCTAAATGTCCCGAAACAACTTTGCAAAAAGCGACTTGAAATCTAAGTTCCATCTTATGGTGAGATACTCAGATTTTAAAGTTGAAATTAAGCAAGTGCCATTTATGCGCTATCACATACGAGTTGGCAAAGTAATTAGGACGATCAAATCGTTCCTTTTTCAAAAGAAAATGCGTTTTTATTTTATTTTAAAAATAATTAAAGCTTTTAAATAAATTGTAAATCTTTTGAAAACTTGCTAAATTTAATTAGTTGAATTAATTAATGGTTCAATTAATTATTTTTAGAAAAGCGCATAAATCACACTTGCAAATTAATTTGGAAACCTGCCGGATTAACCGTTTTTAACGGAATTTCGAAAGTGCCTTAAAAACCTTCTTTCGAAATTAGCAAAACCTCTTACCTTTAGAATCTTTGAAAGAAAGACCATTTTTTATAAAAATGGAGTTTTGAACGCATTTGCTTATTTGGTTCCCTGTTTTCCTTAAATTGGGTGGCGACTCCAAAAACTCCAAAAGAGTTTGTCAATCCTGTCGATATTCCTGAAATTTAGCCTTTTGGGGTTAATTTTTTTGGAGGTTCAACAGAATATCCCTCCGGAGATAGAAGAGGAAAGGTAAAAGTGCAACTGGATGCAAAAGAGGTGGAACAAAAGACTGAAAAGTGGAAAACAGGCCTGATTGCTTACGTAATTTGGGAAACACCAAGCTTTAACTACATGTTCAGGTATATTGCTCAGAACTGGTCTATGGTATCCCTTCTGGATGTTTTCCTCCATTCAGAAGGATATTATGTTATTAGATTTCAATCTAGACAGGATATGAATGAGATCTTGTATGATGGTTCTTATACGATCAATAATAGGCTAGTAATTATGAAAGCATGGGCTCCTGAGTTTGAATTTAGTGAAGAATATCCAGTTGACATTCCTCTGTGGGTTATCTTCCCTAAATTGCCTATGAACTACTGGACTTGTGATTCACTTAGCAGGATGGGAAGTGCAATTGGCACACCCATGCATACTGATGAATGCATAGCTAAACAAAGTAGGATTTCATATGCGAGGATATTAATAGAAGTGAATGTTACTAAGCCGTTAGTGGAGGAAGTGACAATCATTAAACCTAGTGGGAGAGAGTTCCAGCAAGCAGTCCAACCTGAGTTCTGTGGTAAATGCATGAAAGTTGGGCATACATGTAAGCAAAGGCCAAATCAGATTCGACCACAACAACAGTAGGAGCAATATGTTCAGCCATGAAAGAGAAGAAGAGCTAAAATCATTCAGCAATGACAATATGAAAGACTAGTTCTAAGTAATGAAGAGCCAAAACAACAGGGAATGCTGAAAGCAACCAGGGTGAAAAACTAGTAGAGGAAGAGGAGCAAACAAAAGCTGCACATGTCATTACTTAGAGCAGATCACCCACTCAGCAGCAAAGTAAGATGATAGATAAAGGAAAGGCAATCAGTACTTCATCAGATCTCAACCTAGAGGAATTTCCTGAATCGAGCAACATCAAGACTGGGAACAACTTTCCTGCCCTGAGAATTCATGAGGATTTGAGTGAAAGGGACCTCCCCCTTGATAAATGAGGGACTTTTCACCTTCTCAATGACATAGATATTTTTGAATGTCAGGGGCCTCAATAAAAAGTATAAACAAAAGGAGCTGAGCATTACCTTAGAACAAAACTTGTATAGTTTCTGACCTCATTGAAACTAAAGTCAAAGAACACTAAGCTCCTAGAATTATAAACAAAGTGGCACCTGGATTTAAATGTGAGAATAACTATCAATGTGAATTGAATGGAAAAATCTGGTGTATATGGGTGATCCACGCTCAATCCACTCATCGCAAGGGGTGTGGGGCAGTCGTCAAAAGTAATAGTACCCAATAAGAGTCGGGGTCGATTTCCACAATGAGCTTAGCAAAGTAATCTATTAGATTTAGGATGAATATTAACTAGTTCAAAGAATTGTCCGTGTGTTCCTAAGTAATAAAATGGAATTGTTTAACTACGACTATACTAATCATAAAGCAACTAAATACTTAAAATTAATATAAACGATGAGAATGAGCTAGGGGTTTACCCAATTCAACTAGATTCTTATAACTAAATGCTTGCATTAACCTTACAAATCTCATGGGTAACATCAATGGTCGGACCTCTAATGCATTCCTCAAAACCCTCTCGGAATAAGGAGGATTTTTTTCACCAAGCCTGTTAGGGTCAATAATTAAGTGCTAGAAACCCTTGTCCAAAGACCTAAGCGGGGATGACCTTTTTAGGTCTTCCCCTTTAGATGGGATAGGCCGCAACCAATGTAACCCAAATTCTAGCTAGTCTCCATTATCCTACACCTTTAACCCCTTTTTGGTGATGAAAGCAGAGTAGGGTTAGATCCAAGTACGGCTGTGCCTTAAACCGTAGTTAAGAAAGTACGATGGAGGACTAGATTTATGTTAACCCATTGATTTTACAAGATTAAGCACAAGATTTGAGCTAAGATCATCAAGTTTTCATGAATAAAGCCCTAGTATGAGTTTAGCTACTCATGCTAGGGTCTAACACACACAGAGTAGAAGATGAAATGGTAAGAATCATGTAAGAATATATTAAAGACAATGAAATCCTTACAATTAATTCCAAGTTGAAACCCTTCCTTAGCTCCCAAGAATATTAAAAAACATATAAAGAGATATTCTGAGCTAAAAAAGGCTCTCTTTTTTACGGAGACATAACAGCCTATTTACAGGCATGGGTTTCAAGACTAAACTAATATTTATAAGTTTGCCATTTTCCTTGTTTTGCACCAGGTCGCCGCTTATTCGGCAGGTAGCCTTATCATCTGCTATCTCGCCAATGACCTCTATTGCGATGCAGGTTTGGCGGGGTCCCTTTATATTGTGGGAAACTCTTGAGCTTCGCAGATTTTTTAGAGATTCTCTGGACAGCGGTAGAGGTGCCTCTTCTTCTGCGGGGCCGCCGCTTGCTTTCAGCATCTTGGTTGGCGACCCGCCCTTTGGTCGGCTGGAAGGCCTGAACTCTCTTCTCCTTTGGCAGATGGCTGACCTCTTGAGCCTCTAATTCGGCGAGGCGCCGATCCAGTTGCGGCCTTATCTCTGTGTTCTTTAGTTTTGTAGCCAAAGTGCTCTTGTTTTTGCTCTTTTTCGCATTTCCTTTAGCTTTGTATATCAATTTCTTGTAATAACCTGAAACACAGAGAATAACATAAGATTCACTCAAATAATGACGCTTTAGGACACAAAAAAACTAATTGAAAAGAGTTGCAAATATGCACAAAATACTAACACATCAACTCCCCCAAACTTAAGTTTTGCTTGTCCTCAAGTAATATTAAGAACTATCTTATGTTTCATTTTGTTGGCACCGGGATTGAGTTCAATAATGGAATGAGACAAGAAGAAGTCCATGACTTCGGTTGATACTAACACTTAATTTCACACATGAGAATCCAATCAATCAACCACAAGCGCCATAGTCACAACTACATCTACTAAAGCTTCTAGTGGGGACTAAAGCGTATAGCACAATTGTTTCTCAACTTATCTAAGTCTTTCTTGGTTGTACTTTCAAGTCTCAAGTCCCTTAATGCTCTTACCATAAAGAATGGGTCCCTATCTCTCAATATAATGCAAACAACAGGGACCCTCAAGTTTAACCTCTCACTCTAAAAAATGAATGCAAGTTAAGCACATACAATGTCATAGGCTTGGCCTTAGTGTCACTTGTCATTTCCTTTCATGTCAATTAATGGAGAATCAAATAGGACTTCTAAGGTTATAATATAGACTTTTAGATAAAGGTAGGGTATAATTTGGATAAAGAGTAACTAAATTCCCTCCTTGGGGCCTACCCCATCTTTGCAAACATTTCACTTGGAGCTTTCTTTTCACATTTAGCTCTTATTCCCATTTTTTATTCTTGATTTTTTGCTTTTGTGGCTCTTATTCTTTCACTTGCTTCTCTTTCTATTTTTTTTGTCTTTTCAATTTGTCTTTTGCTATTTTTGTAGTTTTCTTGATTTTCTCCTTTCCTTTCTTGCAACTTTTCTTTATACAATCATCTTCCTTTCGAAGAGCCACATAACTTTCATTTCTTTGTTCCCCTCCCCCAAACTTAGACTTTAGTTTAAATTGCACGTCATTCAATGCCTCAAGGAGGTAGCCAAGAGAAGAGTTAGTGTTGTTAAGCACTTAAAATTGGCTCGGGCTAATTGCATAGCTATCAAAAGAAAAGATATTAAGGCTCAGAGTTAGCTAATGGAGGATTAATTTCATTTGGTGGCTTGAAAGGATCAAACAGGTCAAAGAAATGCCTATCATCATATCCCACCACTAGATTGACACTTTATTCATTTTCACGGACACACAAGCCAAGTTCTAATATGCATATGCAATTAACAAGCTTTTAAGTAAGAACTCACCTCACTAGCATACAGGACAAGAGACAAGTACATCAACTTTCCAACACTTAAGGTGAGGATCTAGCCTATACTAGACATGCATCAAGTCATCACAAGAACCTAAAGGTTATAGGTGCAACTCTCAACAAACAATTCACAAACTTTCTCATGTGTGCTCCTAATATGTTGGTATCAAACAAGTCACAAAACAAGGATGTCACTTCTATGATTAGAGTCCTAAAAAGTGCCCGGTTCAAAAGAATTTCATTCTTGGGAAAAGAACCGAGTCAAAGAAAACCAAAAAGATTATTTACCAATTCAAAGCTATTCACAAAAGTGGTATTTTCAATGGGTGGTTGTTGTTTCGAGCCCAAGTAAAAATGAGTTTTACGAGGGTTGCCTACGTATCACAACAAGTGCGAATCAGAGAAGAGAAGGCAACGTCCCAAGCATAGTTCATGGGAGTACCTTTGGAATCTCTGTCTTTTTTGGATTTTCAAAATTTTTCAATTTGTTTGGTTTTTTTTTTGTTTTTTTAATTTTTTTAATATGACATTAACCACAACAACTAAACTATGAATTTTAAAACATAACTAAAGACAAGAACATAAATATAAACATCACATGAATATAAATATCACAAAAACAACCTACATTAAACATCCTAAGTTAACATCCATATAAACAAAAAAACAAATAAACATTAAAATAGTTTAGGACATATTAAAAAAAAAAGATAAGTTACTCCACCCCCAACATGAGAAGTTGCTATGTCTCAAAGAAACTAAATAAAATAGCACAAAAATTCATGGGGTAATCAAAGAGAGAGAGAAGAACTCCCTATTCATCTCGGGCAATTCCTTTGCCATTGCCTTCAACATGTCTTCTTTGGGCTTGTCGACTTCCTTTCCCTCTCCCTGCTCTTGCTCTCATTGTTCTCCTTTGAAGGCATTCTAGCCATATCTATTTGGATTTCTTCGTCAAGTTCCCTGTTTCTGAGCACACCCAAATCTCCAAGTGACTCTTGTTGCATTATTCTCATATTCATTTGGTGCGTTTATTCTGGGGCTGTTGGATGGTTCGACCCTTCTTGTCTCTGCTCCCTTTCACTCCACAATACGCTCACGCTGTTTGCCATATCTCGATGCGTGATTGCAAACACATGGATGCACTTTTTGATTTTCAAGATTTCTTTTTTATATGCATCGATGGCTTCACTTAGCTGGTCAAATTCAGTTGGGTTGACCTTGTGCGAAGAAGGTGGAGGTGGTTTCATGATACGAGGCTAGATATTGCAATAACTTCTATACTTTCGCCTCGTGTTCATGCTTCGACTTGTGATATTTGTTGGTAGTTTGAACGGAATTTCTCTTATTTGGTGTGTTTCGCGTTGTAGGAATTATGTTGATGATATGAAGCGTTCGTGGAGCAAAGTTTATTAAAAATAATGGTTTTGAAGTCTAAGTAGAAGCTCGAAGGTTGAGCGAACCAAGGCGTGGAGGAAAAACAAAGAAAAATTGAAGTCCCAGGTAAAGCGGCTCAACGCACTGTAAAATGCACTATGCGCCGCCGTAGGCCAATTTCTGCAAAAGTGAAAAAAGGCACTCTCAGTAAATCGACCCTACGGCACCGCACTGCACAATGCGCTGTGCGGCGCCGTACGCTTAAAATCCTGACGTTTCAATTCCGACTTTATCTTAGATCCCCGACTTGTGTGGGTCTATGGGGACGGTATAGAAGCCCTAAAACACATTCCAAAACACATCTTTTGACCTGGAGAAGAGCAAAAGGAGGCTAGAGCTTGGGATACTTCAAGAACACAAGAGATCTCCTTAAAATTTTCCTTCCCTTTTTGTAATTTATTCATTCATGAATTATCTTGACATGATTGTTATGAACATGAGTGGCTTAATTACCCATTCTAGGGTTGATTGACCTTCTCCACATACTTGTGTGATGATAATTGTTGTGTTATTAATGAACTTTATTAATTCTTCCTATCTATGTTGTTTACGAATTGTTTGCTATTAATTGGTAGGATCCTCAATTAATTGTCCCCTTTATTCTTGTGATTACTAGGAATAGATTCATCAGTTAGGATTAAACACATAGCAGTATTTCAACCTAAAATAAAGGCATTTCTTAGGTTGTCAAAATGGTGAATTAGGAATATTGATCCTTACTATGAACCATAAGTATAGTCTTCCCTTTCTTCATTAGTTAATTGGAATAGTTAATTAATGAAAGTTATGATTACTTAATGAAAGTGGGTAGTTGTAAATTTGGAGCACTCGTTTAATAAGAAGAGTTAGGGAGAATTGTAGCACAATACTTTAGCACAAGTTAGGAGATGGACAAATAAATCCTAGGCTTTCTATCTCTTGAATCAAATCTATCTTTCTACACTTGTTATCTACTTTCTTGTTTAGTAGTGTTAGTATAAAACCAAATCAAAGATATTAACTTGAAGTTGGTTGAGTAGATAATTTAACTAGATTAACTGTTAGGAGTCGTGTTCTCTGTGGGAGTCGTGTTCTCTGTGGGATTCGACTGTGCATGAGTGATTTGGAGTGTTGTTTGAGATTGTGGTGCGTCGGAACAATGTTTTCCGGCGATGGGTGATTTTTACGCTTTAGGGTGAAAAGTGTAAAGGAAACTTACCTTGGGGCCTTTTATAGTCGGGTAACCCAATCAGGCCCATGGAAGTTGCGGTACATAGCTTTTTCGGTGGATCATCAAATTGAAGGCGTGTAGGACTTGAGTCCTCTTTGTTGTGTGCAAGTGGATTGGTCAGCCGAGTGTTCTGCGTAAGTGGAAGTGTGGCTCGCTTATTGAACGGTTGAGTACTTCTCCACTCCGCAGAAAAGTTTTCCTCACTAGTTATACCAGCCGCCAGCACTTGTGTTGGCTAGCCGCAATTCGAACTTCGCCATTCACTCGGCTGTCCGGTCCACTCTTAACTTCCTTCAACTTCTCTTGCTTTTCAAGCTTTGCAATTTCCCTGCACTAACACCAATTCAACCAAGATCAAATGCATTCATCACAGAACTTGACATGAAATTTTTACTCTATACTAACTACATTGTTAAAACTAAAATTGCTAAAAATAAAACTTGGGATGCCTCTTAAGAAGTGCTTGATTTAACGTCGCAGCACGATAGTGTTACCTCAACCTTCAAGGATCCAAGAAATAGATGCAAGCGACCTTCCTAGGTTCAACTTCATATCCCAAGTAGTGCTTCACTCTTTCACCATTCACTCGAAAAGTTTTGGAACTTCCCTTCTCTTGTAACTCGACCCTTCCATAAGGTGATGTTTCCACCACTTTGAAAGGGCCACTCCACTTTGATTTCAACTTTCTAGGAAATAGATGCAATCTTGAATTAAACAATAGCACCATGTACCCCGCCTTGAATGCTTGGTTCCATATCTTCTTGTCATAGATGATTTTCGTCTTTTCCTTGTAGAGTTTTGTATTTTCATAAGCGAGAAACCTCATTTCCTCAAGTTCATGTAACTTCTCCACTCGGGACTTAGAAGCTTCTTCCCAATTCATGTTGAGCTTTTTCAACGCCCAAAGAGCTTTATGCTCCAACTCCACGGGGAGATGACAAGCTTTGTCAAAGACTAACCAGAAAGATGACATCCCAATAGGAGTTTTGTATGCGTGCGATACGCCCATAAGGCATCATCCAACTTTTTCGACCAATCCATCCAGTTCACATTAACCGACTTGGCTAGAATTTGCTTGATCTCTCAATTTGACACTTCCACCTGGCCACTTGTTTGGGGATGATAAGGTATAGCAACCTTGTGTCTTACCCCATATTTCTCCAACAAGGAGCTAGAGGCCCGATTGCAAAAGTGGGTGCCCCCATCACTTATGATAGTGTGAGGGGTGCCAAATCTTGTGAAAATACTTTTCTTGAGGAAGGCGGTGACACTTCTAGCTTCATTGTTTGGTAAGGCCATTGCCTCAACCCATTTAGACACATAATAACCTGCCACAAGGATGTACTTCATACCATAAGAATTTGAAAAAGGACCCATAAAGTCGATTCCCCATGCATCAAAGAGATCAACTTCCACAATGGGGTTTTGGGACATTCCATACCTTTTTTAGATTCCCCCCGTTCTTTGACATTGATCACAACTCTTTGTGTATTCATAAGTATCTCTGTACAAAGTAGGCCAAAAGAAACCACATTCAAGTACCTTTGCCGCTGTTCTAACACCTCCATGATGTCCTCCATAAGGAGAGGAATGACATCCTTCAAGAATAGCTCCTTGCTCGGCTTCAGCAACACACCTTCTTATCATTCCATCGACACATACTTCGAAAAGAAAGGAATCATCCCAAAAGTATTGTTGTGCATCTTTGATCAACTTCTTATTTTGATTGAATGAGAAATTCTCCGGGATCTCTCCGCATGCAACATAATTGGCTAAATCCGCGTACCAAGGAGTTTCCTCCCAAGATACCGCTAATAACCTCTCATTCGGGAAAGAATAATTGATCTCAAGGGTTTCTTTTGGGCGACCCTCCTCCTCTAAATGGGATAAGTGGTCCGCCACTTGATTCTCGGTTCCCTTTCTATCAAGTACCTCAAGATCAAATTCTTATAATAAGAGTACCCATCTAATGAACCTTGCTTTTGAATCTTTCTTGGCCATCAAATATCGGACTGCAGAATGACCGATATGCACAATGACCTTAGATCCAATCAAGTAAGATAAAAAATTTTCAAAGCCAAATACAATGGCTAGCAATTCCTTTTCCATTACCGTATAGTTTTGTTGAGCTCCATTCATGGTCTTGCTAGCGTAATAGATCGGGTAAAACATCTTCTCAACCCTTTGGCTAAGTACGGCTCCCAATGCAACATCACTAGTATCACATAAGCTAAAATGGAAGATCCCATTTTGGATTCACTATTATCGGTGCGTTTTTCAATCTCAATTTTACCTCTTCAAAGGCTTTCAAACATGCCTCATTGAATTCAAACTTAGCATTTTTTTCCAAAAACTTGCGCAATGGGTTAACAATCTTGGAGAAATCTTTGATGAAGCGGCGATAAAATCCCGCATGTCCCAAGAAGCTTCTCACTCCTTTGACGGTTGTAGGAGGTGGAAGTTTGGAGATGACTTCAATCTTTGCATGATCTACTTCAATTCCTTTCTTAGACACCTTGTGCCCTAGAACAATTCCTTCTTGAACAAGATAGTGGCATTTCTCCTAATTAAGCACAACTTTGGTTTCTTCAAATATCTCTAAGACTTTCTCCAAATTAGATAAATAATCTTTGAAAGAATCATCCACTACGGAGAAATTATCTATCAACACTTCTAAGAAATTTTCCACCTATGTCATGGAAGAGTGCAAGCATGCACCTTTGAAAAGTAGCCGGGGCATTACAAAGTCCAAAAGGCATTTTGCGGAATGTGAAAGTACCACAAGGACATGTGAAGGTTGTCTTATCATGATTATTTGCTTCAATTGAGATTTGATTGTACCCCGAATATCCATCAAGGAAATAATAGTAAGCTCGACCTGCCAAACGATCAAGCATTTGGTTAATGAAAGGTAGGGGAAAATGATCTTTTCTTATTGCATTGTTGAGCTTACGGTAGTTCATGCACACTCGCCAACCAGTCACGGTTCGAGTTGATATAGCTTCACCTTTTTCATTGTGAAATACCGTCATCTCTCCCTTTTTGGGCACACATTGAACAGGGGAGACCCATTCACTATCGAAGAGTGGAACAATGACCCCCGCATCTAACAATTTTATGATCTCCTTTTTGACAACTTCTTGCATCGGAGGATTCAACCTCTTTTGATGTTCCACCGTTGGTTTACATCCTTCCTCAAAAAGAATCTTGTGACTGCATACTCTCGGGTCAATTCCTCTTATGTCCGCAAGAGTCCACCCATTCTTTAATTCTCCTTCTCACCACTCCAACTAATTGATCTTCTTGTTCTTTGGTTAAGTAGGAAGAGATAATTACGGGAAGAGTAGAGTTTTGGCCTAGGAAAGTGTGTCTCAAGTGGTTTGGGAGTACTTTGAGTTCAAGTTTCGGAGGTTCTTCAATGGAGGGCTTTGTGGGAAGAGTGGTTCAGTTTTCAAGATCAATGGAGAGCTTTTTAGGAACATAGGGTTTAGTGCCAAGTCCTTCCAATGCCTTTACACATTCGGAAACACTCTCTTCACTATCAATATCCATGTTCCAAATCACAGCGGCTAATTAATCCGCTTGACTCACTAGAACACTCTCTTTTTCCACAAGTACATCCACAATTATGTCCACATAAGAACAAGTGGCTTCCTTCTCCATAGGTTGTTTTAATGTTTTGCATATATGAAACACAACCTTTTCACCATTGAAATGAAACGTAAGTTTTTCCACATCACAAAGTTCTCTCCCGGTATCTAGAAATGGACGTCCAAGAATAATGGGGACATCAAAGTCCATCGGGCAATTAAGTATCACAAAATCTGTTGGGAATATGAATTTTTCCACCTTCACTAGAACATTGGTGACAACTCCAATTGGTTGCTTCATGGAGCGGTCGGCCATTTACAAGTTCATATTTGTAGCCTTAGGAACTTCCTTGGTAGTCAAAGTCTTTTAAACTGCATACGACATCAAATTGATGCTTGCTCCAAGATCACATAGAGCTTTAGGGAAGTGTGTCCCTCCAATTGTACATGGAACCGTGTAGGCTCCGGGGTCCTCAATCTTCCTTGCCATATGCTTTGAGACAATTGAACTACATTGATGAGTCACCTTGCTTGGCTCAATCATAATAATTCTTCTTGGTCACAAGATCTTTCACAAGCTTTGCAACATTTGACATTTGACATTTGACTCAATGTATCAACCGAAGAGAGGTTGATGGATGTTGATGCTATCTTATCCCAAATTTTCTTAGCTTGAGATGATTGTTTTGTTTCATACTCTTTTATGGGAAAGGAAGTGGAATTTTGGGAATGGAGCTTGGACTAGGAAGGTTTTGTTTGGGTGGTGGAGTTTTCTTTGGTTTGGCTTTTTGAGGTGTATTGACTTCGGGGATTGGTTTTTGAGGGATTGCCTCATCATCAACTTCATGCCTTGAAATCTCTACTTCCATATCAGTTGCTTCATCTTGCTGTAACTCCTCCTCCTTGTTTTTCTCTTCTTTTTGCATTTTTACTTCATCCACCTTTTTTTTTTTTTTTTTTTTTAGGATCTTCCCATATTTTTCCATTCCTTGTCATAATTTCCATCACATGATCTTTCCCATTCCTCTTAGGATTCACTACCGTGTCACTTGGTAGTGCTCCTCGAGGTCTTTGATTCACTTGGTAAGAAAGGGTGCTCATTTAAGATTCAAGAGCCTTGATGGAAGTGTTATGAGAATTGACCATTTGCTTTATCTCCTTGATATCACCGTTATAGATATCTTGATTCTTAAGGACTTCTCCCATCATTTCTTCCAATTTTGATTGACTTCTCCCTTCATTCTCACCTTGCTTGTAAGGAATTCTGGTGCATAATTTTGAGAAGCACCAACTCCCCTTCCACCTTGATTGTTGTTCCAATTTTGTCTTCCTTGATCTTGCCTCCATTGGCCTCATCTATAAGGCCTTTGATAACCACCTTGTTGGTAAGCCACAAAGTTGGCTTCTTCCTTATTATGGACATTGCAATATTGTTCCAGGAAATACTCCTCTTGGCCTCTTTGAAGAAGAGTTAGAGGTTGTCCTCTGGGGTTGACATACCCAATTGGAGCCACTTGATGTCCGACATTAGTAACTTGAAGATTTTCTACATTGTTCACCTTTTTCTTCTTTTCTTCTTTGGCACCTCTAGGAAGCTCAATATTGGTGATGATTTGAGCCATTTGCTCCACTTGGTCTTCAAATCTTTTCATCATCATTTGGTTCATTCCTCCTTCACCACTTAGATTTTGAGCTCTTGATTGCCAATCGTGTGATTGTTTGGAAACGTTGTTGAGAATTTTCTTGACCTCTTGAAAAGTATGGTCCATAATAGTACCTCCACATAAGTTGTTCACGGCTGATTGGTTGTTCTTGTAGAGCCCTTGGTATAAACATTGTAAGAGCATATCATCTTCAATACCATGAGTTGGGCAATGTACCAAAACCTCTTGGAAAGCTTCCCAAGCCTCATATAATGAATTGATAGGATCTTGCTTGAACATATACACCTTATCTCTCATTGACGCTTGCTTGCCTTTGGGCAAGAATTTTGCCAAGAATTGCTTCACAAGTTCATCCCAAGTGTAAATTGAATTTTTTGGTAGCTTGTTCAACCATGCCTTGGTCTTCCCCGATAGAGAATAGGGAAAGACTCTTAGGTGCAAAGACTCTTCCGTACAATATGCCGACTTGTAGAGATGACACGTTTGCACAAAATTCCTCAAATGTTCTGTTGGGTCATCATGCTTGCTTCCACTAAAAAGTCTATTTTTATCATGTCCATGAAGAATCACTTGTGGGATATTGAAAGTCACATTTCCACGAATTGGTGGTGGCACAATGGTACTTGCAAAAGTGTCCAAATTTACTTCCTCATCTGAATCTTCCAATTCTTGGACATGTTGATTATCATTTCGACCACCCCTTGCATTCATTTGGTTCCGATTGTCATTGCGAACATTCACCCGATTGGTATTGGCTCTTCTATTAGCTTGAGCACCCCGGCCTCCTCGGTTTGCACCTCGGCCTCTTCTATTAACATTGTTGCCTCTTTGGTTTGCATTGCCCGCAACACCATCATTGTTACCAATACGAACTCTCTCATTGGCTTGAGCATTACCATGAGGGTTTCCATCATTTTAGGCTTCATTTTCAACTTGAGGGTCTTCATTATCCTCAAAGACACCATGAATTCAATAACTCTCCTCACTAAGAGAAGTGTCATCATAATCTTCTTCAGACTCTTCATAATAATTAGTTGGGGGCAATTGGAGCATCTGGAAAAGGAACTCCCTTATTAGCACAGTTGTAGAGGGGGTTCCTCATAGTTCTATCCGGATTCCTTCTCATACTTGAATTCTCCTACACACGGTAAAAAAAAGCACGAGGTAAAATGTAGGAACAACTAACAAGACCAGAACACGAAATATTCAACCTAATAGATGTACCCTAGCTCCCCGGCAACGGCGCCAAAATTTGATCCATGCTCAGTCTACTCACCGCAAGAGGTGTGGGGCGGTTGTCAAAAGTAATAATACCCTACAAGAGTTGGGGTCAATTTCCACAGGGAGCTTAGCGAAGTAATCTATTATACTTAGGATGAATATTAACAGGTTCAAAGAATTGTCCGTGTGTTCCTAAGTAATAAAGTAGAATTGTTTCACTACGACTATAACTAATCATAAAGCAACTAAATAATTAAAATTAATGTAAACGATGAGAATGAGCTAGGGGTTTACCCAATCCAACTAGATTCTCATAATTAAAAGCTGGCATTAACCTTACAAATCTCATGGGTAACATCAACGGTCGGACCTCTAATGCACTCCTTAAAACCCTTTCGGGATAAGGAGGATTTTCTTCACCAAGCCCGTTAGGGTCAATAATGAAGTGCTAGAAACCCTTGTCCAAAGACCCGAGCGGGGATGACCTATTTAGGTCTTCCTCTTTTGATGAGGTAGGCCGCAACCAATGTAACCCAAATTCTCGCTAGTCTCTACTATCCTATACCTTTAACCCCTTTCGGGTGATAAAAGCAAAGTAGGGTTAGATTCAAGTACGGTCGGGCCTTAAACCCTAGTTAAGAACTACGATGGAGGATTAGATTTATGTTAACCCATTGATTTTACAAGCTAAGATCATCAAGTTTTCATGAATAAACCCCTAGTATGAGTTTAGCTACTCATGCTAGGGTCTAACATACACATAGTAGAAGATGAAATGGCAAGAATCATGAAAGAATATATTAAACACAATGAAATCCTTACAATAAATTCCAAGTTGAAACCCTTCCTTAGCTCCCAAGAATATTAAAAAACATATAAAGATATATTCTAAGCTCAAAAATGGTTCTCTTTTTTCGAAGGCATAACAACCTATTTATAGGCATGGGTTTCAAGACTAATCTAATATTTACAAGTTTTTCATTTTTCTTGTTTTGCGCCAGGCCGCCGCTTATTCGGTGGGTAGCCTTATCATCTGCTAGCTCATCGATGACCTCGTTTACTAACTGCTCCTTTTGAATTGCGATGCAGGTTTGGCGGGGTGCCCTTTATGTTGTGGGAAACTCTTGAGCTTCGCATATTTTTCAGATATTCTATGAACAGTGACGGAGGCGTCTCTTCTTCTTCGGGGGCCGCCGCTTGCTGTCAGCATCTTGGTTGGCGACCCGCCCTTTGGTCGGCTTGAAGGCCTGAACTCTCCCCTCCTTTGGAAGATGGCTGACCTCTTGAGCCTCTTATTCGGCAAGGCGCCGATCCAGTTGCGGCCTTATCTCTATGTTCTTCAGTTTTGTAGCCAAAGTGCTCTTGTTTTTGCTCTTTTTCACATTTCCTTTAGCTTTATATATCAATTTGTTGTAATAACCTAAAACACAGAGAATAATATAAGATGCACTCAAATAATAATGCTTTAGGACACAAAAAACTAATTGAAAAGAGTTGAAAATATGCACAAAATACTACCACATTAATGGGATGATAGAGTTTATATAGTGAAATGCGTAGCAAAGCACGAGCAACTTATCCACTGCAAAGTAAGAGGGCGAAATGATTATGAGGTGACAATAGTGTATGGATATAACACTGTGGAACAATAAAGAAGTCTCTAGATGCAGTTGTAAGATGTGAGTAGGATTGTGAGTAGCCCATTGATTGTCTATGGAGATTTTAATGTAGTGCTAGCTCCTCAGGATAGATTAAATGGTAATCTAGTTCAAGTGCTGAAATCAAAGAGTTTGCTGAACATGTCTAGAAATTTGTATGGGCAAAATACGCCACCTATGATTAAGGGGATACGAGTCCAGCTGGCGAGACTAGACTTAGCTTACAAGTCATTGGGCATAGAGGATACACGCCTGCTCCTCATGCCACAGCCGCTCAGCCAGTCCGGGCGTAGGATGCAAGGCATACATCCCGCCGCCTTAGGGTTTATAGTCTCCCAGTTAGATTTAGTATATACCGCTGCCTTAAGTATACATGACCATAGCCTTTATTAGTCTTTGTATTTTACCATAACTAGGACTGGATAATCTATGCTATAAATACTCCTCCTTACATTGTATTGTACACCAAGTGAATTGCACAAAATTCGACTATTCTCAAGGAACATGATTATTACTTTCTTGTTTATTACTTTCTCTCAGTTTTACTTAATTTACCTGCGTATTTACTGTATTGCTTGTGACCCTCTAATAAATTTAATTATTTTACCTGAAAAACAAAATTTAGGCCTAAACATGATTATTCCTTTAAGCTGACTTGTAAACGAGGTTTTATACATCGTCTAACAGCCAAAGTAGTGATGATAGAATATATAATAGGATTGACATGGCATTTGCTAATGATGAGTGGATGATAGAATGGGGTCATCTAATCTTGGAATATGTGTGCCTTATATTTCTGACCATGCTCTTATGTTGCTTATTATTAAGCTCTCCAACCAAAATGTTAAAGTACCTTTTAGGTTCTTTAACACATGGGCTGATCATGAATCATTTGTTCAAATAGTGGAGGAAGGGGAGAAAGTCAGGTTGGATTAATTCACAATGGAAAATGTATGGAAGAAGCTTAAAGCACTAAAAATCAGTTTTAAAAAGCGGAATATGGAGGAGTTTCCAGGGATAACAAAGAAAGTATCAGCTACTTAAGAGGAGTTGAATGCAATCTAAAGGGCATTACAACATCAATACTCTGAGGAGCTACATGAGAAAGAAAGACAGCCCGATGAAGCTGGAGAAATGGGCTCTGATAGAAGAAAGTACTTTATAATGAAAAGCAAGAAGTAAATGGATAAAAGTGGGTGATTCTAATTCAAATTACTTCTCTGCACTCGTTTAAGAAATAAAGCATATAAAGAAGATATTAGAACTCACTTCTCTAGATGGGAGAAAGCTCACAGAACTTGCTGAAATCAAGTTAGAAATTGTGCAGTTTTATAAGTCACTGATGGGGTCGGCTGTTACTACGCTTCCTGCAGTAAATAGAGAAATCATGAAGCAAGGGCCAACACTAAATAACTACCAGCAGCTGCAGTTATGAGCTGAAGTGACAGGCAAAGAAATCTAAGAGGGGTTGCAGTCTTTTGGAGATGATAAAGCACCAGGTATTGATGGATATAATAATGTCCTTTTTAAAAGAGCATGCCCAATGGTAAAAGATAAGATTATTAGAGCCGTGAAGGAATTCTTTGCAATAGGGAGAATGATAAAAGCTATTAACTTGTTACACCCCGTATGTCTAAAGTGACGTATATCATTCTAAAGACATGTCAAGAATAATTTAAGTGAGTTTAAAGTCATAATATGATCACATATGATGTTTATATGTTGAATATAAAGTTTGGGAAAAATCGGATTTAAGTTGCGGAAAAACCAACTAAGGAATTGCCTTGTAATGAAGCTTTTTCAACAATTATTCCGTGGTTTATATTAGATCTTTAAGACATATCATATATCAAATTGAAGGCCTTGGAGTGTAGTTTCCAACACTTTTGACGGTTTGTTCAGAAAATATTAGGATAAAAGATATGAGCGTCATAAGTCAGGCCTGAAAAAGAGACATAAGCGCAAAAGAGGACTAAAACTGAAATGTTTCAAGTATAAAAGGAAAAAAATATCATCATTTTCGTTATTTCTAGCAACTTCATGATAGAAGCAGTGTGTTGTCATGTATTGAAGCCATTAATATGATTTTGAGGGATGGACATCAATCTTAACTCGAAATTGAAGACAAATTGCGTCAAAATGCTCTACGCGATTAAGGTAACGTTATGCTACCTTCAATTTCGTCTATAGCTTGAGTTTTAGAATTACTTCATGGCTATGTAAAGTACCCAAATGCTGTATTATATCTTGTTTACGCTTTAGAAGGTGTTGAATTCAAGGGAAACAAGGTTTAGAAGTAAGAAACATCAAAGGTATGTTAGACTAAATCTTTCTTTTGGCAAGGCATGTATCTTTTAGCTTTTGAAGCTTTTCTTAGTTCTAAACTTAGTGTTTCTTGTGAAAAACTTGTATGGTAAGGTGAATGACGTCCAAATAAGCAAGACAAAATGTTTCAAAATCAAGAAAATCATTTTGATCATTGGACAGTTGTTAGTATATTGATCATAACTCCTTGTACAAGATTGATATTTAGATGCTTTAAGAATTCACAGAACCCTAAGACATATATCTAAAACTTTCATGATACCATGAAGTCTATAACTTTGATCTACACTCTGAGAATTAGGTTGAAAGTCGGACAGTGGTGCTGTCCAGATATTCTATCTGCGAATTTGTTATGTCATCCTGTCGTCTCATCTTGTTATCCGTTTAACCTGTTTATGTTATCAGTTTATCTGGGTATCCATTCCCATGTATAGTATAGTGCTGGTTCTGTTTTTGCGGATCATCCAGTTTTAGGGGAAACTCTACCGAAATTTTTATAGAAATTCAAAGGATTTGGACAAATTCTGAGTTCTAGGTTGTGTCTATAATTCTATCAAGAGTTTTCTTATCATTCCTTTGAGTCCATATTTATTATTGCCACATGTGTTATGCCTCATACATGCTTATGCTTATATTGTGATCATGTTATGTGTGATTTGGAGTCCCCCATAGAGGCTGGACATTGGACACACAGTCCGGTCGCATGTGATACTACCCGTCTGGAGGATACAACCCCTCTAGTTCAGGCGGGAGTTGAAATACCTAGTGTGACCGGGTGTCATTCACACACTCTGACCAGAGAGACTAGATATTACCGGCTGGGGGGGATATAGCCCATAACACCCGCCAGGTTTGTTATATACGCGTATATAGCCACAGTATGCACTGCATGATTATACATGAGGCTAGTTCAGCTTTTTCAGTTACCTGATTTGGGGGGATACAGCCCATAACACCAGACAGGTACTAGTTCAGATGTTCAGCTACCTGATTTTGGGGGATATAGCCCATAACAACAAACAGGTACTAGTCCAGATAACAGTTCAGTTTTAGCTCTGTACCAGTTATCAGTTCTCAAGTATCAGCCACCAGTTCTTAGTGCCAGGATCAGTTGATAGTTATCAATTCCAGTTTCTAGTTACCAGTTATAAGTCATATTACAGTTATTTATCAGTATAGTTCATCTCGGTCTTCAGTTTCAGATTCAGCTAGACTTCAGTTTATATTTAGATCATGTTTATTACGTTCTTCAGATTTCCAGCTATATTGCTATGCACCAGCTCATATTTACATATTTGTATTCCAGCCTTACAGTTTCATTCAGTTATGATATATTATATACTAATGCGTTGCATACTTGATACATATCATACTCGCGCCCTTTTCTTGGGCGCTGCGTTACATGCCACGCAGGTGCAGATAGATCAATGCTTGGACCACGTTAGTAGGCCATCTATCAGCTACTGGAGTCACTCCGCTTACTCCCCGAGTTACTTAATTTTGGTATGTGTACAGTCAGCCAGTTTGGGTATGGCGGGGCCTTGTCCCATCCTTTGTATATTCAGTTCAGCACTCTTAGAGGCCTGTGGATATGTCCATGTGTGGTGCAGTCAGTATGTTATGTATATTAGCGTGTGATAGCCTTTTCATCTTTCCAGACTTTATGTTTTTAGTAAATATGTATGTATTCATAACCAGGTTGCCAGCTCAACTCTATTATTCATAGATTATTAGTAGGTTTAGCGATGATCGACAATTAGTGTTGGTCATCCGTCGCGGCCCTAAGTTGGGTCGTGACAAGAGTGGTATCCGAGCAGTTCAATCCTAGGGTGTCTACAGGCCGTGTCTTGTGTAGAGTCTTGTTCAGGAGTATGTTGCGTGCCATATTTATGAACAGGAGGCTACAAGGTGTTTCAGGACAGTTCTCTTTCTTTCTTCACTAGATCGTGCGATAGAGCCATGATTATATAATTCACCCCTCTAACAATAGTATTTTCAGCAAAGCGATGCCGCCAAAGAAACTAGCAGCTACCCAAAAGGGCAAGGCTATTGCTGGCCAGGGTACTAGTAGAGTGCCACCTGAGGTGGATGAGAGTAAGGAGTTCAGACCTTAGGCTCCATCTGAGGCCTCACAGATCCCTTCAGTTCAGGGCAATATTAGAGGGATTACAACTGCCATACCTCCAGCTCCTCTACCCAACAGTCAGGGGCAGAAAATGAGGGATGCCATCAGATCATTGACCAATGTTGTAGTTGCTCAGACTAGAAAACACAGTGCAGATACCTAGGGAGATGTTGGATCCAGGATCAATGATTTTATCAGGCTAGAGCCTACAGTCTTTACCGGATCCCGTACAGGAGAGGACCCTCAGGATTTTCTAGTGAGGATAGCCAGAGTGTTGAGGGTTATGCACGTGTCAGAGACAAAGTCAGTAGAGTTGGCTGCATTCAGATTGCATGACCTGGAAGCAGGGTGGTATCAGACATGGGAGCTATGTAGAGGGCCAGATACTACTCCCGCGACTTGGAAGGAATTCTCAGATGTCTTCCTTTATCAGTATATGCCTATAGAGAAACAGAGAGAATGTGCTGATCAGTTCTTGACCTTGAGACAGGGAAGTTTGAGTGTAGAAATGTATAATTATCGCTTTAATTTCTTAGCAAGGTTTGACCATACTGTGGTAGCTAGTATGGAGGATAGAATTCACAGGTATGTACTATGACTAGGTTTACGCCTCGTGAATGAGTGTATGACTGTTGCTATGCGGCTAAGTATAATCATATCACGCATTCAGGCGTTTGCTTTATCATTTGAGGAGAGGAAGTGGAAATATAGAGCCGACAGGGATAGAGGGTTACATAAGAGGGGAAGATTGTCTTGTTCATTTAGAGAGACATCTGGAGTGAGTAGGCAACAGAGTGTTAGACAGCCACCAGCTAGTATACCTCCAGAGTCCCGTGGCCTGAGATCTGATAGATCTCCTCAGTCCAGATCTAGTCACGCATCACAGACTTCAGGATTTAAGTGTCGTGGTACTTCTGTACAGGCCGGTCAGACATATCCCAGATGTCCAGATTGTGGTAGACGCCACTTGAGACCATCTAAGTTAGGAGTTGATACTCGTTATATTTGTCGAAAGGCAGACCATTTCATGAAGGGTTGCCCGACTAAGGGTGGGTAGTTGTTCAGCCTAGCCAGCTAGATCAACATTAGCTTCCTCAGCACCAGCACGCCCCTACGGGCAAGTTCTTCAAAATGGCACCAGCAGAACAGAACGAATTTAAGGATCAACTGAACGATTTGTTAGATAAAGGCCTCATCAGACCCAACATTTCCTCGTGGAGAGCCTCAGTATTATTTGTGAAAAAGAAAGATGGCTCTCTATGCATGTGCATAGATTACAAACAGCTGAATAAAGTCACAATCAAGAATAAATATTCTCTGCCCAGGACTGATGACTTGTTCAACCAGCTTAAGGGTGCCAAGTGCTTCTCGAAGATAGATTTGCGATCAGGCTACCATCAGGTTAGAGTCAGAGAATCTGATATACCTAAGACTGTATTCAAGATTAGGTATGGCCATTATGAGTTTTTAGTGATGTCATTTGGACTCACCAATGCCCCTGCAGTATTTATGGATCTGATGAACATCGTATTCAGGCCTTATCTAGATTTATTTGTGATTATATTTATTGATGATATTCTCATCTATTCAAAGTCTGAAATCAGAGCATACGGAGCACCTACGCACAATATTGGGTACTCTTCGAGACCAGCAATTATATGCTAAGTTTTCAAAGTGTGAATTCTGGTTAGATTCAGTGGCATTTCTTAGCCACATAGTTTCAGCAGAAGGAATTAAAGTAGATGGCCATGAGATTGAGGCTATGAAGAATTGGCGCAGACCTACGACGCCAACTGAAGTACGTAGTTTTCTGGGTTTGGCAGGTTATTACAGAAGGTTCGTTGAGGGTTTTCCTCCCTTGCAACTCCACTGACCAAATTGACACAGAAAGCAGCCAAATTTTAGTGGTCAGACTCTTGTGAGCACAACTTCGAAGAACTATAGAACAGGTTGATAACAGCTCCAGTACTTACACTTCTAAAAGGATCTGAGGGCTATGTCATTTACTGTCAAATTGGTCTTGATTGTGTATTGATGCAGCACTGAAAAGTTATTTATGCTTCAGACACCTGAGAAGCACGAGCAGAACTACTTTACTCATAGTTTAGAGCTTGCAGCATTCATTCATGCATTGAAGATTTGGAGACATTATTTATACGGTGTTCATGTTGGTATTTATACAAACCACAAGAGCCTCCAATATGTATTTAAGAAGAAGGAGCTAAACCTACGACAGAGGCAGTGGCTAGAGTTGCTGAAGGACTACGACATGGACATTCTTTATCATCCGGGTAAAGCGAATGTTGATGCTGATGCCCTTAGTCATAAGTCTATGGGTAGTCTATCTTATTTACAGCTACATAAAAGAGAGTTAGCTTATGCACTCCACCAGTTGGCCAGCATAGGAGTCAGATTAATAGATTCAAAGGACGCAGGAGTTACAGTTCAGAAAGCAGCCACTACTTGCCTAGTTACAGAAGTAAAACAGCACCAGTATGAGGATCCTGTTCTAGTTGAATACAAACAGATAGCCAGAAGAAAACCAAAATTACCATACAGGTTACTAGTGACGGGGTTCTTAGGTGTAAAGATAGACTTTGTGTTCCTGATGATGTAGATTTACGTGGATATATTATGTCCGAGGCATATTATTCCAGATACACTGTTCATCCAGGTTCGACTAAGATGTACCATGATCTTAAGTAGATTTATTGTTGGGACGAAATGAAGCGTGATATAGCAGAATTTGTGGCTTAGTGTCCTAACTGCTAGTAGGTTAAAGTCGAGCAACAAAAACCTAGTGGCTTGTTATAGGAAATAGAGATTTCATTATGGAAATGGGAAACAGTAAATATGGACTTCATTACAGGCTTGCCCCGTAAGCGGAGCAGGTATGACTCTATTTCGGTTATAGTTGACAGGCTTACTAAATCAGCTCATTTCTTGCCTGTTAGAACTACATATACATCGGAGGATTATGCTACGCTTTATATCAGAGAGATAGTGCGCCTACAAGTATTCCAGTATCCATCATTTCGGACATGGGCGCACAGTTTACAGCTAATTTCTGGTGATCATTGCAGACTGGTTTAGGGACACAGGTGAATCTGAGTATAGTATTTCATCCACAGACAGACAGGCTGAGCGGACCATTTAGACGTTAGAAAATATGCTTAGAGCTTGTGTGTTAGATTTTGAAGGCAACTGAAATGAACATCTACCGTTGATATACTTTGCATAAAACAATAGCTATCATTCTAGCATGCAGATGGTGCCATATGAAGCTTTGTATGGGCGCAAATGTAGGTCTCCTATAGGATGGTTCGAGGTTGGCAAGTCTCAATTGATAGGTCCAGATTTAATCCAACAAGCTGTTGATAAAGTCAAGTTGACCAGGGAAAGATTATTAGCAGCACAGAGCAGACAGAAGTCCTATACAGATAATCCAACATCGAGATTTAGAATTTCAGATTGGCGATTTAGGTATTTCTGAAAGTATCACCTATGAAAGGCGTTATGAGATTTGGAAAGAAGGGGAAGCTTAGCCCTAGATTTATTGGTCCATATCAGGTTATCAGGCGAGTTGGGCGTGTAGCCTACGAGTTAGACCTTCCAGCAGACCTTCAGGAGGCACATCCAGTATTCCATGTTTCTATGCTCAGAAAATGTATCGGAGATCATTCTAGAGTTGTACCAGTAGATGATATACAGATCATAGAGCAATTAGCTTATGAAGAGGTGCCAGTTGCAATTTTAGATAGATAGATTTGTCGACTAAGGACGAAAGACATTCCTTTAGTTAAGATGCTATAGCAAAGCAATAATGTAGAAGAAATAACTTGGTAGGCTGAAAATGACATGAGAGCCAAAATATCCACATCTCTCCACTACTGCAGGTATGTAACAGATCGTTGCTTAATGCTTCCACATGCTTCATTTAACATTCGAGGACGAATGTTCCTAACGGGGGAAGATTGTTACACCCCGTATGTCTAAAGTGATGTATATCATTCTAAAGGCATGTTAAGAATGATTTAAGTGAGTTTAAAGTCATAATATGATCATATATGATGTTTATATGTTGAATATAAAGTTTGGGAAAAATCGGATTTAAGTTACGGAAAAACCGACTAAGGAATTGCCTTGTAATGAAGTTTTTTCAACAATTAATTCCGTGTGTTATATGAGATCTTTTGAGACATATCATATACCAAATTGAATGTCTTGGAGTTTAGTTTCCAACACTTTTGACGGTTTGTTCAGACAATATTTGGATAAAAAGATATGACCGTTAGAAGTCAGGCCAGAAAAAAGAGACATAAGCGCAAAAGAGGACTAAAACTGAAATGTTTCAAGTATAAAAGGAAATAAATATCATCATTTTCGTTATTTC
This sequence comes from Petunia x hybrida, assembly GCA_037355625.1. Lineage (NCBI taxonomy): Eukaryota > Viridiplantae > Streptophyta > Magnoliopsida > Solanales > Solanaceae > Petunia > Petunia x hybrida. Next base: position 399,761 of record JBBBVM010000046.1, on the reverse strand, counting down.
CAGCAACTTCATGATAGAAGCAGTGTGTTGTTATGTATTGAAGCCATTAATATGGTTTTGAGGGATGGACATCAATCTTAACTCGAAATTGAAGACAAATTGCGTCAAAATGCTCTACGTGATTAAGGTTACGTTATGCTACCTTCAATTTCGTCTATAGCTTGAGTTTTAGAATTACTTCATGGCTAAGTAAAGTACCCAAATGCTGTATTATAGCTTGTTTACGCTTTAGAAGGTGTTGAATTCAAGGGAAACAAAGTTTAGAAGTAAGAAATATAAAGGTATGTAAGACTAAACCTTTCTTTTGGCAAGGCATGTATCTTTTAGCTTTTGAAGCTTTTCTTAGTTCTAAACTTAGTGTTTCTTGTGAGAAACTTGCATGATACCAAGGAAACCTTGTATATACTTAATTTGGTACTAGAATCCAAGGTGAAAGACGTCCAAATCAGCAAGACAAAACATTTCAAAATCTGAAAAATCATTTTGATCTTTGGACAGTTGTTAGTATATTGATCATAACTCCTTGTACAAGATTGATACTTAGATGCTTTCAGAATTCCCAGAACTCTAAGACATATATCTAAAACTTTCATGAAGACCATGAAGTCTATAACTTTGATCTACACTCTGAGAATTAGGTTGAAAGTCAGGACAGTGGTGCTGTCCAGACATTTTATCTGCGAATTTGTTATGTCATACAATCGTCTCATCTTTTATCCGTTTAACATGTTTATGTTATCAGTTTATTTGGGTATCCATTCCCGTGTATAGTATAGTGCTGGTTCTGTTTTTGCGGATCATCCAGTTTCAGGGGAAACTCTACTGAAATTTTTATAGAAATACAAAAGAGTTGGACAAATTTTGAGATCTAGGTTGTGTCTATAATTCTATCAAGAGTTTTCTTATCATTCCTTTGAGTCCATATCTATTGTTTCCACATGTGTTATGCCTCATACATGATTATGCTTATATTTTGATCATGTTATGTGTGATTTGGAGTCCCACATAGAGGCTGGACATTGGACACACAATCCGGTCGCTTGTGATACTACCGGTCTGGAGGATACAGCCCCTCTGGTTCAGGCGGGAGTTGAAACACCTAGTGTGACTGGGAGTCATTCACACACTCTGACCAGAGAGACTAGATATTATTGGCTGGGGGGGGGGATATAGGCCATAACACCCACCATGTTTGTTATATACGTGCAGCCACAGTATGCACTACATGATTATACATGAGGCTAGTTCAGCTTTTCAGTTACCTGATTTGGGGGGGATACAGCCCATAACACCAGACAGGTACTAGTTCAGATGTTCATCTACCTGATTTGGGGGGATATAGCCCATAACACCAAACAAGTACTAGTCCAGATAACAGTTCAGTTTTAGCTCTGTACCAATTATGAGTTCTCAATTATCAGCCACCAGTTCTTAGTGCCAGGATCAGTTGACAGTTATTTGTTCCAGTTTCTAGTTACCAGTTATCAGTCATATTATAGTTATTTTTCAGTATAGTTCATCTCAGTCTTCAGTTTCAGATTCAGCTAGACTTCCGTTTATATTTAGATCATGTTTAGTACGTTCTTCAGATTTCTAGCTATATTGCTATGCTCCAGCTTATATTTACATATTTATATTCCAGCCTTACAATTTCATTCAGCTATGATATATTATATGCTAATGCGTTGCATACTTGGTACATATCGTACTCACGCCCTTTTCTTGGGCGCTGCGTTACATGCCACGCAGGTGCAGATAGATCAATGCTTGGACCACGTTAGTAGGCCATCTATCAGCTATTGGAGTCACTCCGCTTACTCCCGGAGTTACTTATATTTTGGTATGTGTACAGTCAGCCAGTTTGGGCATGGCGGGGACTTGTCCCGTCCTTTGTATATTCAGTTCAGCACTTTTAGTGGCCTGTAGATATGTCCCTGTGTAGTGCGGTCAGCATGTTATGTATATTAGCGTGTGATAGCCTTGTCATCTTTTCAGACTTTATGTTTTCAATAAATATGTATGTATTCATAACCAGGTTGCCAGCTCAACTCTATAATTCATAGCTTATTAGTAGGTTCAGCGATGATCGACAATTAGTGTTGGTCATCCGTCGCGGCCCTAAGTTGGGTCGTGACATAACTGTACCTTTATTACACTATTGCCTAAATTTTCCAACCTAGGGACTATAAACGAATTCCGGCCAATTTCTTGTTGTTCTGTGCTATTCAAACTCATTTCTAAGGTCCTAGCAGCAAGAATTCAGAAGGTTATAACTTCTACCATTAATGAGGCTTAAGGAAGGCTTCATCACAGGTAGGAAAATTGGAGAAAATGTAATTTTGGCTCATGAACTTGTCAAATCTTATACTAGAATGCATATATCATTTAGATGTATGATCAAAGTTGATATGCAAAAAACTTATGACTCTGTTGAGTGGATTTATCTTGAGAAGGTTATGGAAGGGTTAAAGTTCCCAAATAAGATCATAGAATGGGTGATCCAATGTGTCAAAACAGTGAGCTACTCTATATTGGTGAATGGAGAATCTATAGAACCATTTAAAGCTACAAGGGATAGAGTGTGTACCACAAAAGCATCTAGAGGCCTCAATCTTACAAACTTGAGGGTATGGAATATAGCTGCAATAGCCAAACAGTGGTGGGAGTTGACTCAGAAGTAGGACAAATTATGGATTAAGTGGATTCATGAGTATTATATGAAACATCAACCTATAGAGAGTTATAGAATTCCTACTCAAGCTTTATGGATGGTTAGAAAGATAATGGGGGCAAGAAATGAGATCAACACAGAACAAGATATCCGTGAAACCAATAAGAGCATGACCAGACATATATATCATCAACTATTGGGTGATACTGGTAGGGTACACTGGAAATGCATCATGTTCAAGAGTGAAGCGAGAACCAAGGCAAGGTTAACTACGTGGCTAACTTTACATGGGAAACTTCTTACAGCTGATAGACTTGTCAAATAGGGCATGGTAGTATAACAACAATGAAGCCTCTATAAAAAGCAAGTTGAAATAAGGGACCATCCGATTGTTGAGTATGAGTTCACAAGGGCTCTGTGGGGCAGAATAGGGACTTGGCTGCAATGGAAAGATTATACAATATTGAACTGGGAGCATTACTTACAATGGGCTGTCAAGAGAGCAAAAGGGAAGTCTCGAGAAGCTCAATTGTTCAAAATGGTATATGCCGAAGTGATTCATGCAGTCTGGATAGAAAGGAACCACTGAATTTTGAAAAGGAAGCCAGAGATATGGAGAGCATTACAAAGAGTATAGTTGTTGTATGCTACACAAGAGCCTCAACAAGATCTATACAAGTTCTAGCTAAGTGTCTGTTTTAGTTATGAGCTTGTAGTCAAGTTGTCTATATTCATGTCTAAAAATTTCCCCATAAGTTAAACAGGTAAATAAATAAGAGGGTCATAAGTAATAATACAATAAATACTAAGAAAAGTAAATAAAGCAGAAAATTTAGAGATTGTATTATTTGAGAATAGGCAGATTCTTGGGGAATCGCTTGATGATCGATACAATAGGGGAGAGAGGTATTTATAGTTATAAGTTTATCCCAGTCCTAATTATGGTATAATAACCATAGGACATGGGCCTGTTTTCTCAAGGTGGCGACACTAATTAAACCTAACTAGGAGACCGTAACCCTAAGGGGGGGGGGGATGTATGCCTTACAGCCCTAAGCCCGTGCCTAATGAACGGTCATGGCTATGGCGGTAGTCGTGTATCCTCAGCGCCCGGTGGCTTGTAGAGCAAGTATAGTATTTGCTAGCTGGCTCGTATCCCCGTAATTATAGGTGGAATATTTTACCTAAAGAGTCAGTCCCCCCACTTGCTAAGTATTGACGTAAGCGGTTGGGAAGTGAAAGAGGCATGCAAAATGAGATATGTGAAAGAATATCTCATTTACTAATCCTTCAAGGTAATAGAGAAATTGATGAGGATGTCACTCATCGCGTAGAGGTAGGCTGGATGAAGTGGAGACTCACGACCGGTGTCTTATGCAATAAGAAAATGGCACCTCGACTCAAAGGTAAGATCTATATGTTGTGCGGAGCAGAGTGTTGGCTAGTGGCGACCAAACACATTCAGAAGATGGGCGTAGCAGAGATGAGAATGTTGTGTGGCTATACGAGGATGGATAAGATTAACAATAAGCTCATTCGTGAAAAGGTGAAAGGGGACATTGTGGCGGACAAGATGTGAGAAGTGAGGCTGTGATGATTCGGCTATGTGAGGAGAAGGAGCACAAATGCTCCTGTGAGAAGGTATGAGAAATTGGCAGTGCTGGGTCTATGGAGAGGCCGAATTAGACCAAAGAAGAATTGGGGTGAGGTGATTCGTCAGGACATGGCTCACCACCATATCACCGAAGACATGAACGTTGATAGGAAAGTGTGGAGGTCGAGGATTAGGGTAGAAGGTTATGTAGTAGTCCTTAGAGTGCGGGCTGAATATCGTTTGTTCTAGTTTAGATACTTTGTTTATCGCATTCTGGGCCTTTACTACTTTCACTCTTGTCAGTTTTAGTTATCAGTAAGTTATTTGACAATATTTTCTTTATCATGGGTAGTTTCATCTTATTTTGCTAGCATGTTTTCAGATACTTTTCCTTGACCCGAGGGTCTATCGGAAACAGCCTTTCCTCCTTGGTAGGGGTAAGGTCTGTGCACATCTCACCCTTCATAGACTCCATTTGTGGGATTACACTGGGTATGTTGTTATTGTTGTTGTTGTATATCTCATTTACTCCCTGAAGTTCGTCAGTATTGACCGAAATAAATGCTTGGTGCCTTCTGGAACTCCACGCGTCTTCTCTTGATTGGCCCTTATTGATTCTTTGTACCTTTCCCATGACTTCCATTTACTGTGCCGAATCATTTCATATCCTTTGTCATAATTACTTTTAACTGTTTTGTGCTTCTTCTTTATCTCCTCTCACTTATAAAAGGACTTCCTCAGTAGATATTCTTCACAAGTCTTCTTCTTTATAATATATTGTTTTCTCCGAAAGAATTATCTACTTTGAGTGTACACAAAACTCTCTCCTTTAAATATGCTCATCTTTGACCCCGGCTATGTTCCTTCCAAACTTCTGTATTATCTAGAATGGGTGACGTGTGAGAAAACTGAAGACAAAGAAGCAACATTGTCTTCTTTCTTCATCCTCCTGTTATCATTGAGAAGGGTGAAGCCTCAAATTCATAGAACTTGAGCGGGATCCTAATGGTGTTCTTCAGAATATCTTCTTTATAGAGCATGCACTTGTTATGGTGCACTCATTTTCTAATACAATGGTTGCTATGATATTTCTCTTGTTATGAGGAGGTCGACAGTCTGAAAGCGTCTGCCCGTTGAATATTCACATCATCCAATCTCCATTTTCTTGAGGGGTGTGTTGATGCAATAAGGTTTAACGACCTCTTGACTTTCCCTTCCTACGGTTGCTGTGCGTTTCCTCTTTAGAGCTACTACTGAGTTAGGGCAGTGTGTACCTCTATCCTTTTGTTTGTAGCTTAGAGGTGGCATAAGCTTCCAATCGTTAGGAAATAAGGGCTAATATGAGACTCATGATGGCTGGTTTCTTTGTATGCTGAATACAGGTTTCTCTCCTTCATAGAGCATTCATCACCAGCTGAAACTTCCGGGGAACATTTTCACTCCTTCCCCGTTCTACTGAGGGTTTCTTCAGTTGGACTGATTTTACCATGCCCATGTGACAACACTACACTGATGTTGCTGCTCGGGGTGCTGGTGGCGTCTCCTTATGTACGCCAAGGTAGTGACCCAATCGGCGTGCCCCCTGGATAGGAGTTTCAATTCTAGATGAAGCTTTTTTGCCGTGAGAAGACTAGAAGGCTTTTCAGATAGACGCCCCCGGATCTTTGAGTTTCTTAGAAAGAACTTTTGTGTACAACATTGTATTCAAGAATTCAGTCGTATATTATAGCCTACGAGCCTTTGATATTAATGAAAATGAATGTTCATTATTACATGTTTTGTGCGAACTTGTAAATGTACTTGTAACATAGTCAACCAGCGTTTTATGCCTTTTTGGGCGTTTGTATATTTGAAGACAATTTTGCGCTTATGGAATGCGGCTTTTATAATTCATCAATTGGAGATAGCTTAAATGCGTCTGTAACAGATGTCTTTGAGTTGGGTATGGCCTGCACCCACAAGAGGACGTCTTTAGCTTGTTGTGATTAATATGGAAATTTTGCGTTCATGGGGAACGACTGTGTTTATGCCTAAATTTGTACGTCTAAATTTGTATGTCTAGGTTAAATTCTTAAACTTATGAAGGGGTCACAAGTAATACGATAAAATACGATGAAAAGTAAGTAAAATAAAGACAACGATAATAGACAAGAAAATAAAGAGCTTTTATTCCTTGTGAATAGTCGGATTCAGTGGTGAACCGCTTGATGTACAATATAATGTAAGAATGGGTATTTATAGAAGTGGATACCTAGTCCTAATTAAGGTAAAATACAAAGACTAATAAGGCTCATGAGCCTATAAACTCAAGACGGTGGTATATATGAAACCTTAACTAGGAGACTGTAACCCAAAGGCGGTAGGATGTATACCTTGCATTATTGCCCCTACAACCTGAACGGTCGTAACTCATAGAACAGGCTGTATCCAGTGTGCCCAATGACTTGTAGGATAAGTCTAGTCTCACCCGCTAGACTCGTATCTCCATAACGGTAGGTGGTATATTTTTGCCCACACAGTCAGTCCTCCCAATTGCTGAGTGCTGACGCAAGAAATCAGGAAGTGAAAATAGTGTGAAAGATATTTCACTGACTCCTTGAAACTCGCAGTCTCTTTGACCAAGACTGATACTAATTTATTCAAGAACTCCACGTGTCTTCATCTGGTTTGTTGATGTCGATTCCATGCATCTTTCCAAGAATACTTTCTGCTGCGCCGAATCGTTTCATATCTCAGGCCATAATTATGGTTGACCATTTCGTGCTCCGTTATTATCTCTTTCAGCTTATAAATAAGGGTCTCATGGTTAAGGGTGTCTTACGGCCCGAACTGGTCTGGTTCCGGTGCGCCTTGCCGGTTCCTCTCCGGTCTGGTGCTTAAAATTTTTTTGTCGGTTTTCCGGTCTTTATCGGTTTGGTCCACCGGTGGCTTCTATGGCTGCCGTGCTGGAATCGATACCGGCAAGTTGGACTCGGTCTGATATCGGTTCGAACCGGTTCGGTTCCAATCCAGTTAAGATTATACCTTCTTTTTTTTTGGATTTTTTTTTATTTTTTTGGAAATAGATTAAATTGAATGCGAAAATTGCAGATAAAAATAGCAACACAAAAGCAATTTATTGAACAATACGAAAATACATTAAATTGCGAAATACATAAGTAAAGTGACAAACTAGAAAGTAGAAAGTAGAAACTAGAAAATACATAAATCATAGATTTTTCCTCAAGTATTTCGTCAACGACTCAACCCAAGGCAGATATTTTTCCCCAGCCCGAGCAACCCATTCTCACGTATGTTGTCTTTCCAAGTGATCCTTAAACTTCATAATTTCTCCATTAGGTATTTCAGTGTAGTGGTTCCAAACTTTCTTCAATGATTACACTTAGCAGTTTGAGTATAACTATTTTTTGTGATAAATTCCCAAACTTCGGATCTATATCTTGGTTGGGCTTCACGTTGAGCTTGAGTAGGTTGATTTCCAGACATTTTAATAAAAATTTAGAAAATAGCCTTTGAATTTTTTTAAAGAGAGAAATAGATATAAAATATTGAATTGTGATAAAATTGATGAAATAAGGGAGTATTTATAGGAAAAAATAGGTTGGCGGGCTGTTGGGGCGCTTATGGGGGTGGGGGAGGGTAAAATAACCATTTATGGCTGTTGCCAACGGCTATTTTTCAAAAGCCAGATTTTTCTTTTTTTTTTTCGAATTTCGGTACGACCCAGTTCGGCGTTTTTACCCTTTTTTTTTTTTTTTTTTTTTTTTTTTTTTGCTTTTAAGTAGTTTATAATTTGAAATTAAGTAAGCAAATAAAAAAAAATATAACAAACTGTTATAACTTAATAGCAAGGCCTAACACATGTTAACCTTTTCAGATGTAGATAGTAAGTTAGTATTTAGAATTTGCTATTTAATATTTTAGTATTTAGTATTTAGTGTTTAGTAACATAGCTAAATTAAATTGCAAAACTATATATTAATAAAAAAATATAACAAACAATTATAACTTAATAGCAAGGCCTAACGCTTGTTATTTTTTTGCAATGTAAATAGTAAGTTAGTATTTAGTATTTAGTATTTAAGTATTTAGTATTTAGTATTTAGTAACATAGCTAAATTAAATTGCAAAAAAATATAACAAAGGATAATTGAACCAAAGGTTAAAAAATTCAAAGAATATAACAAAGAATGATCACTTAATAACAAGGCGTAATACATTTTATTGAATAATTTTTTATTTTTTTGCAAAGTACATAAATAAAATTAAATTGCAAAACTACATATTAATTAAAAAAACTTCTCATTTTCTCAATAATTTCTTCTGGAAAATCAGGAGGAACTGGTGACAAAGATTGATCTTCTTCATAATAAATTTTACTATCCACACTTCCACCATCTGATAAGATTTTGGTTGAATATGTTGTATCTGCTTCTTAATTTTCTTTAGGAAATCCAAAATTTCTTCGCTCTGGTCTAATCCAATATCTTAATAATACGGCTATCTCCAATGCTTCTTCCTTCAATGAATGTTTATGATCTCTAATTTGTAATCTTCCTTGGCTAAACGCACTTTCTGAAGCAACTGATTATGCTTGAATTGTTAGAATATCTCGTGCCATTTTTGATAAAACTGAAAATTGTGCTTGTTGATCCTTCCAAAATTGCAGTAGTTGATCACTTCCAAAATCCTCAATTTCTTTTGGAGCATGAAGTAAATAAACATCAAGCTCGTTGAACGCCCCGCTATTCGATTGACTGCTAGAAAGCTTTTGATTAAGGCTGGCAAAACTTCCCAACCCAGCTGCAGCTCTTTATTCGCATGTATTGAACTTGAACCGGTTGAATGTGGAACACTTGGAACAACATTATCAGATGCACTCCTATACTTTTCATAAATCCAATGGCAATCCATAAATACCTACTCACAAGCTTGTTCTACACGCGGTGTTTCATAAGTAGTAATTTCCAATGTTCGATAAATTTCTTTAATAAGCATTTCGGTATTAAATCGTTTAAAACAGAGATGTAATACAGAAGCAACGTAATAAAGTGGTGGAATAAGGAAAAATATTTTTTAAATTTTTCAATCATTTGACCAACGATATATTCATAACCAGGCACTGCTTTTATATTCGTTAAGTAATTCTGCTATTCCAGCTATAAAATACAACATGGTAGGAACTGTAGGATAATATTGACCGGAAAATTCTTTAGTAGCAAGAATTATTTTTCTAAAAATGTAAGAAGATGGAGAACAAGGCTCCAATCATCTTCATTAAGGTGATACTCTATAACCACATGACCATTAAACATGTTAGTTATAGTCTTTCGTAAATTCTAAGCAACAAACAAAGACTCATGTACAGTGTTCCATCTAGTTGAAACTTCCTTAGGAACTTTTCTATAATCCAAACCTTCTTTTATACACTATGCCTTAAATTCCATCCATCTATCCAGCTTTTTAGAATTAAATATATAACTAATTACGCGTTTGACCTTCTTAATAATATAACCAAATAACTTAAGGCTATCTTTTACAACTAAATTATATATATGATAGGCACATGTAACAATAGCAATTCTTAAAAAGGGGGGTTCAACTTTAGTTTTAACTAACCAATAGCATAATCATTGTTTGAAGCATTATCAACAGTTATACTTAAAATTTCGTCATTAATAAAATACACCTTACAAATATCATTTCCTTCTCTCTGAATGAATATTCCCGTATGTGATTCATCAACAACGCTATATGCTAAAAAACTTTTTTGCATTACCCAATTAGGATCTATCCAATGAAAAGTAAGTGTTAAATACTCATACCCATTAACACCATGACCCATATCAGTAGTAATACAAACTCTACGATCAATGTGATAAAATATATATCGTAAATATTGTCCATATTCATTTTTAGATTTTATAATATCACTTCTAACCGTAGTTTTTGGAAAATCTTGAAAAGACGGATTGTATACGGTTTGAATATAACGAACAAAACTAATACAAGAAGCAAATATAAAAGGTAAACACTCTACCGCAATTTATTTTGGCATTTGTTCCCTATCTTTCTTCTTATCATACCGAATAAGCTCCCCATCTCTGGGGTAATTTTCTGTTGAGCTCCACTACCTTGAGATGGAGCCATTCTATTCCCTACATGAATGCCACCCAACCTCATAGCCCATTCTTCCTTATGGTGATTTTTTAAGTGTGTTCTCAGCTTCCCTGTCCCACCATGATGCTTTTCGGTTTTAAAATCCCAAATTTTTTTACAAACATTACATTTAGTGGTCTGAGCCTCAACACTTTTCGTTATAAATTGCCACACTTCAGATCTACCTGCTCGTTTTACAGGTTCTCTAGTAGGAGGCATATGTGGCAATTCAGATTCAGTTTCTTTAGGTGCACTATGATATTGACAAGTAGTTGTTTCATCATCTAAATTAACTCCTTGAGTATTATTTTAAAAGCTGTGCCTCTAACATATCATTATCTAGTGGTTGATTAAAATCTAAATCATGATAAATTTGCGAGTCATCTTCCTGAGTAAAATCATCTAGATGAGCAGGAGCACTAGAACTACCAATTGGTCTTTTATCCAGAGCACGACAACGTCTATTCCCCCCTCAGTTAGCACCATCCCCCCTCAGTTAGCACGTTATCTACGACAGCTACCCGTACACCCAGTAAGTGCTCTCCATACTCCAGACATTATAAGTAAAGCAAACTACTAAATTACTAAACTATGGATATATGCTAAAAATAATATTGCAACAAAAAATTAAAACAGATAATAAGAAGTAAGAACAAGTTTACTTGATGTCGCATTAGAACTTAGAAAGAAAGTTGAAATTAACCGGAACCCCACCGAACAATTTTTCACTCCACTCAAAATAATTTTTGTAATGCAATTTAGAACTTAAACCCTTTTTGCGATAACAATTTAGAATAATTTAGAAAATAGCCTTTCTAGAATATAAGAGAGATTGAGAGAGATTTAGAGAGAATATTAGAGAAATTGTGAATAAATTGGTTAAATATTATGGTATTTATAGAAAAAATAGGCTTTGGGAGGGGGGGGGGGGGGGAGTTATGGGGGTGGGGAATGCACAACGAGCCATTTTTGGCTTTTGGCCAACAACTTTTAGTAAAATTAGCCGTTGCCAACTGCTTTACTCCAAGCTATTATTTTTAAATTTTCGGTTCGGTCTGGTCCGGTTTCTGTCCATTTTACTATGGTCTAGTCGGTGCATTTAGGGGGTGACGGGTCGGGGGTCGGGCCAATTGGGGCGAGTGTCAAACGATCTAGCTTGAGTTGGTTCGGTCCGGTTCGTTGCCAATCCGAACCAGACCGTTTGACACCCTTACTCATGATATTGGTAGAATCACAACCCTCCTTCAAAAAAATACTTCATCTTCTTCAAAGATTTTTATGAAAGAATGGTTCTTCTATCTTCAAAAATATTTTCTTTTGATCCTGGTTTGATATTCTCAGAAAAGCTCTTTTATTCTGTACGGACGGTTCATGAGAAAATTGTAAAGAAAGAGATCATCTACGGTTTCTTTCTCCCCTTTCTCCATTCGTGTTTGGATGAATGGAGTCCTCCGAGTCATGACGTTTGATCAGGATTTTAATGATGTTCTTTAGAATGTCTTCATTGCGACACGCACACTGGTTGCTGCGTGCTCTGGTTGCTGTGATATTCCTCTTGTCATGCGGGGTTTTCCAGCAGAAGAATGCAATCCTAACAGTGCCCTTGTATCTGCTCATCTTTTGGTCTCCATGGGCCATATTCCTGGAAGCACCTCTATTTTTATAAGAAGGGCACCCCTGGGATATCCTCTCCTTCTTCGGGCAGTTAATACCCAGGGGCATTCTCCATACCAACATCGTTCAGGGTAGCTGTATAGCTCTGTCGTGTTCTTTGATTTCGGGGATTGCACCTGCTTCCAATCGCCCGGGAAGAGGGGTAAACATGGTATTCCTGCGGTCATCAATCGTTCCTCATTAGAGTCTCTCTAAGTGAATCCAAGTGAAGTCTCGGACTGCGTTCTTCTTCCTCCGCCTTTCTACTAAGAGATTCCTTAGTTAGACTAATTTTCCTAACTCCTGTGACACAGCGTCACAAAGATGTTGTTGCTTGGGGTATAAAGTTGGAAATTTTGCATTCCAAGTGCCGAGAGACTTCAATGCAAGAGCTACAATCCAGAGTCCAGACGAAGAGTCTCTAGTCGTGCAAATTCGAAGGAACTTGCATATTTAGTCTTCCCTTTTCGATTTTTTCTACAGTTGTTATGAACAGTGTTGTATTCCGGAAGAACTAATTTTATATTATGAGTATACAGGCTGTTTGTTATTAATGAAATGAATGTCCACTAATGTTCTTATGCGTACTTGTATGATTTAAGCAGCATTTTTGTGAGCCTTTCTGGGCTAGTATCGGTAAAAGATGGGTGTGCGCACTGAAGGGCAGTTCATTTGCGTCAATAGTTGATAGCTTATATTGCGCCTGTGATAGACGGCCTTTTTACGCCCACAATGGGATGACCCATCTGGAAACATGAACTTTTGCATTCCGATTCAGAATGTGGTTGCTTGTCTACTCGAGTATTTTAAGTCTTTCTGGCACTATACGGGCGGGCGTCTCCACCGGCATGTAGGTGCAAAATTTGTTGAATTGACGAGTTCAACTTATGAATAATGTCTGGTGGCTGAGTTAGACGTGTTCTAACTCCAAGGGAGTAGTTTTCCCTAACTTTTGTAGCGAAAGTAGGTGTATTACTTCAACTTAGGTCTGGCCGGGGCTATGAATAGTTGGATCATAGATGGATCTGAATTGTAATTGTAAAACTGACTAAGGGAAAAAAGGAATCAGCCCAACATGGGCAATGATAGACAGACCAAAGATTTACGCAGTCGTTGTGTGCTTGCTTTGTTTTATGTGGCTCATCGCCCATCCCTTGGCAATCCTTCCATCATTTGCATTTTTAGTCTATTTCTTTCCTTGGGAGAGGTTTATGTTGTACTCTCCTTGCTTTATTTTGTAAGCTAAGAGCATTTGTTGTTTTTTGTTTTCTTGAATAAGCTGTTGTTCGATTTCATATTTGCGTTTTAGTATTTTTATTGATGAATGGGCGTTGAGCCACATAAAACATAAATAACGGGGCTAATGGCCCGTTTATGAGATAATAACTATTAAAGAAACATGAAAGGAGTAAATACATGTCTCGAGCGAATTGGCATTATTTGCCTTTCAAGAGTAGTACTTTTTGAGCCATGATATGTTCCAATTATTTGGAATGGCTATTCCTTTCATATCTTCAAGAACATACACACCTTTTCTAGCTATGCCACGGACTCTGTATGGTCCGTCCCAGTTTGGAGGCAGTTTTCCTGCGCTAGCCTCCTTGGTACTTTAACTTTGCGGAGGACGAGGTCTCCTGTGTTGAAAGAACGTAGATTAGCCTTTGCATTATAGTACTCCAAGTGGCTGATGTGGTCCTTGGCATACTCTGATTTCACCAACATGTCATCAATGTAGACTTCCATAGTTTTGCCGATCTGCTCCTTGAACATCAGGTTCACTAGCCTCTGATAAGTTGCTGCCACATTTTTCAAACAAAAGGGCATCACCCTATAGCAACAAGTCCCCCTGTCTATAATAAATGAAGTCTTCTCCGGTCATCCGGATTCATGAGGATCCGGTTATACCGTGAGTACGCGTCCAGAAAACTCAGAGATTCACGACCTGCTTTTGAATCAATGAGTTGATTTATGTTAGGCAATGGGAAAGAGTCCTTCCGACTTGCTTTATTCAAGTTTGTGAAATCAGTGAAAATCCTCCACTTCCCGTTCTTCTTTGAAACTACCACAACGTTGGACAACCAATCTGGGTAATCAACCTCGCGAATGGAACCATTATTTAATAGTTTCTCAACCTCCTCATGCACTGCTAACTCCTTTTCGCGGCTGATCGGTCGTTTCTTCTGCTTGACCGGCTTGAAGTTGGGGTCAACATTTTAGTTATGCGTACTGATGCTAGTTGATATTCCAGGCATGTCGGTGTGTGTCAAGGCGAATGTACCCGACTGAGCTCACAGGAAGTTAGCGTATTCTCTTTTGGCTTCGGCCAAAACCTTGGCCCCCACATAAAATATCTTGTTGGGGACACTTTCGTTAAAAATAACTGGATCCAGGTTGTCGAATATGGCCTTGGTTGGGTTTTCTTCTTCTTAGAGGTCTGAGGGCGTGAGAACTGATTCTCAGGACCCGGCTGCTTCGTGAGTTTCGAACCCAAATGGTAGGCTATTTACTAGGCACGGCCCGAGTAGTTTGTCCAGCTTCCTCTTTTGGTTCTTTGTTTCCTTTTTGATTGCGCATGTTACGGCAATCACATAACAGTTTTGGGATAGTTTCTGTTCACCCTAAATCTCCCTTACTCCCCAAGGGGTTGGATACTTGAGGATCTGGTGAAGTATAGACGACGTTGCGTGTACTTCGTGAATCCAGGGTCTTCCTAAGATAATGTTATACGAGAAATCGCATGTCATCACTTGAAAGGACGCTACCCTCACTGCCCCTGGTAGGTGTACCTGAAGAAGTATCTCCTACACGGATCTCTCGCTGGAGCTGTTAAATCTTGTTATAATGTATGGACTGGGGATTACCAGGCTTTGCATCTCCATCTGGCTGACGACATTCGAGTGGATGATGTTCACCGCACTACTTGGTTCTACCAGCATGCATTTGACCTAGGCATCATGCACCTGCAAAGTGATTATCAGGGCGTCGTAGTGAGGGTATTGAACTTGCTATGAATCTTTGTTATCGAACTCGATGGCGCTGACTTGAGGTTTCTTGGTTATCTCCTGATGCGCCTCACAAACCATGACAGTTCTGGTGCTGGTACTACTGACTCCGGGTCCTTTGAAAATCGTGTTGATAGGCTCCTGGGCCCTCTGGACTGCCATTATTGCTTCGCCTATATCATCATTATAAGGTGCGCTATCCTGGCTGGACTCCGGCCATGGCATCGAATAAAACATGTCGACCTTGGAGATCCATTCATAGTTTCAGTCGTATTAACCAAGTTATGAACCGTAAGTCGGATCTTGATACCAGCCTCTTGTGTGGCGTTGCTGCTGTTGTCTGACATGACCGCGCCTTTTCTTCGTAGAATACCTACAATTGCCTGAGCCCCACGGTGGGCACCAAACTGTTTATGCCTAAATTTGTACGTCCAGGTTAAACACTTAGATTTATGAAGGGGTCATAAGAAATACGGTAAAATACGATGAAAAGTAAGTAAAATAAAGAGAATGATCATAGACAAGAAAGTAAAGAGCTTTTATTCCTTGAGAATAGTCGAATTCAGTGGTGAACCACTTGATGTACAATACAATGTAAGGAGATGTATTTATAGCAGTGGATACCTAGTCCTAATTAAGGTAAAATACAAATACTAATAAGGTTCATGGGCCTGTAAACTCAAGGCGGTGGTATATACGAAACCCTTACTAGTAAACTGTAACCCTAAGGTGGCAAGATGTATACATTACGTTCTACGCCCGTATCGCCTGAATAGTCGTAACTCATAGAACAGACGTGTATCTAGTGTGGCTGGTGACTTGTAGGATAAGTCTATTCTCACCAGCTGGACTCGTATCCCGGCAACGATAGGTGGCGTATTATTGCCCATACAGACTGTGCTTGTGCACTCAAGTGCTCAAGTCTTTCACGACACTATGCAGGCGGGTGTCCATAATGTGCGAAGCTTGAATTGACGATTTTAACGTACGATAGTGCCTGGTGGCTTAACTTTAATTGATCTAGCTTGAGTGATTGTTTAACTCTAACTCACAGTGAGGAATGTGTGTTTTACTCCAACTCAAAGTGCGGATGAGGGCTTATGAATGACTGGATCTAGATGATCTTATATAAAATTGACAAAAATAGAATATTAGTTTTATTAAAAATAAAGAGGGTGCGTGGGCCAAATAAAAGTATTAATAAACTTAAGTGACAATGCTGGGGGCTAGCTACCCTTTTGAAAAATAAAAAGATCAAAAAATAAAGTACATGTCTTGAGCATGAGGGCCTGTTGATCTTGCAAGAGTAATAATTCTTAAGCCAAGTAATGTTCACATTGTTTAAATAGTTTTTCCTTCTGTGTCTTCAAGGGTGTACACACATTTTCCAAAAATGCACCGGATTTTGTATGACCCTTTCCAACTTGGGGCTAGCTTACCTGCATTGGCATCCTTGGTGCTCTGAGATACTTTTTGGAGGACCAAATCCCCTATGCTGATGGAGCGAAAATTGGTCCTGGCATTGTAGTAATGCTCTACTCACCATTTCTCAGCCGCTAGGCGAATTGGTGCTTGTTCCCGAGGCTCATCTAATAGGTCAAGCGAGACGGCTAAGGCTTCATTATTGGGCCCCTCCTCAGTGAATGACCGCCGCAGGCTGGATTCACCTATCTCTATAAGGATCATGGAATCCACCCCGTACGTAAATGAAAATATGGTTTCCCCTGTACTCATTTTTTTCGTTTTGCAGTAGGGCCACAAAACTCCTAGTAACTCCTTCAACCACTTACCTTTAGTTTTCTCAAGCCGCTTCTTCAGGCTATCCATGATGGTCTAGTTTATGGATTCTGCCTGTCTGTTTGCCTAATGGTGGTAAAGTATCGATGTTATCCTCTTGATTTTCCATTCCATCAGCAACTCTATTACTTTGCCTCCAATTGGCTGGGGCCCATTATCAAAGGTGATTGCGGCATGGACTCCAAATCGGCACATGATGTTCTTTTTAATAAACTGTATCACCTCCTGCTCTCGGATCTAGGCGTAAGGTGCCGCTTCAACCAACTTGGTGAAGTAATCAGTCATTATAATCATGAACTTGTTGCCTCCATGTGCTTTTGCCATGGGCCCTACGATATCTATCCCACACCTCATGAAAGGCCACGATGCAATTACTGAGTGCAGAAGCTTTGCAGGCTAATGAAGTGCATATGAGAATCCCTGGTAGCTGTCACATGCTCTGACGAGTTTGCTTGAGTCGCTCTCTATTCGGGGGAAGTTATAGCCTGCTCTTATTACCTTTTGGGCTAGGGCTCTTCCTCCAGAGTGGTTTCCATAATGTCCTTCATGAATCTCCTTTAGTACGTAAGGCTTGTGTGGGACCCAGGCACTTGGCCAGTGGGTCGCTAAATACCCGACGATATAACTCTCCATGAATCAGGGAGTAACAAGTTACTTGTATCCATATCCGCTTACTTTCTTTCTTATTGTCGGGGAGCATTCCCTTTTCCAAGTATTCAAACAGCGCATGATGCCAGTCCCAAATGAGTCAGGTGGTGTTAACTTCAAGGCGCTTCAAGTCCGAGTAAGTTAGTTCGATCACCACCTCTGGGCCCGTCCGTATTCATATATGCAGCTGCTGCAAGGCCAGCTAATGCATCGGCTTTTGTGTTCTCCTTTCTTGGTACTTTGGCAAACATCCACTTGTGAAAATTTTTCAGGTGAGCCTCCGTTTTAGCTAGGTACTCCTGTATGCGAGCATCTTTGATCGCGAATATTCCATTCACTTTGTTGACCACTTTTTACGAATCGTTGTACCCCGGCCCCCAATATGTAGGCTAATTCAAGTGCTTAAATTACAGCTTTATATTTCACTTCATTATTCGTAATCGAGAGACAAGTAACAGCCTTGTGAAAAGTCTTTCCAAATGGAGACTTAATCACCAGACCGAGGCCAGACCCTTTGACGTTTTACGCCCCGTCCATGTAGATTACCTGTTCTCTAGGGATGACTCCTCGTATTGTCCTCAGCTTGTCTTCAGCCTTTGGCATCATGTCGATACTAAAGTCGGCGACAAAGTCTATGACGACTTGCAATTTAGTGGTTGTGCACGTCTGATAAATAATGTCGTACGAGGACTGCGCTTACTGCTAGTTTTGATACTGCAAGATATATAACAACACTTGTTTTTCCTCGTGCAGCTTAGTCAACAGCAGAGGGTTATATAGATACTGTTTCTAATCCTGAAGTTCCTGGCTACACTGTTCTGTCCATTCGAAGCTTTTATTCTTCTTTAGCATATTGAAACACTGATGACACCATTACGATGATTGAGAGATGAATTGACTAAGTGCGGCTATTCGACCGTGAAGTCTTTTTTACTTTAGCCATACTCTTCAACACCTTCAATATTGCTTCAGTGGCTTTGATCTTGAAAGGATTGGCTTCTATTCCTCGGTTTGAGACGATGAATCTGAGGAACATTCCTGATGATACGTGGAAGGAGCATTTTTTGGGGTTAAGCTTCATTCCGAATATATCCTGTATGTCGAACACTATTTCCAGATGCCTGATTTGACAAGCATATAATCGATGTATACCCCATGGTTTTCCATTTTGGTCCTTAAACATCAGGTTCACCAGTCTCTGATAAGTTTCCCCCGCGTTCTTCAGATCAAAGAGCATCATCCGGTAGCAATAGGTTCCCCTATCTATACATAAAGAGGTTTTCTCTTGATCATACAGATTCATTGGGATCTGATTGTACGCAGATTATGTATCTGGAAAACTAAGAACTTCATGTGCTGCCGCCAGATCGATGACTTGTTCGATGTTGGGAAACGAGAAAGAGTCTTTCAAGCACACTATGTTCAGGTTGGTGAAGTCAATACACATCCTCCATTTGTCGTTTTTCTTTGGGGCGACCACAGAATTCGATAACCAATCTAGGTAGTGGAATTCTCAAATGGATCCATTATTTAACAGCTTCTCCATCTCTTCATGAACTGCTTGCCCATTCTCTTGGCTGATCGGTCTTTTCTTTCGTTTGACTGGTTTGAAAGTAGGATCGACATTCAGGTTGTGCATAATCATTTGGGTAGATATCCCGGGCATGTTGGTATGCATTTAGGCGAAGATGGCTGCTCGGGCGCGCAGTAGGTTGGTGAATTCTTCCCTAGCTTTGACCAAATGTTTGACCCCCACGTAAAATATCTTGTCCGGGGGCTCCTCGGGTGTATGGAAGAGGTGGTGATGTTAGGTTAGTCTGTTTATGAGTGATGAGTATGAATAGTTTCTTTGGTTCCTCATAGTCTCTTTTATTCCCCTTTTTCTGTCTTTGATGGTTGTGAAATATACTATGGAAAATATTTCTCTGTCTTATAATTTGTATAATCTTGCTATTTTTTGTAATATAGGGAGTGAAAGTTTGTATATTTTTGTAGAAAGCCCATTACAAAAATCTAAAACTCTAATAGAATAAGTAGTAAAGTGTAAATACTTGTTTTGTAAATTGTGCGAGATATAGGGTTATATTTGTAATTATGTAGTTTGGTTTACTATTGAACTAAGCCCACATTAGCTGCTTGTTCTCCAAGTAATTTTTTTAGTTTGAATACTTGTATAAATGGGAGGCTTTTTCAATGAAATTGGTGAGGAGTTTTCACCCACAAATTGTTGCTCATGTTCTTAGGTTTATAACTTCTAAGAGTATAGCTCAAAAAAAAAATCCTTAATTTTCTACGTCAAGCTTCCAATTCATAGTATAGCGTCAACATTTTAAAAGTTCTTAGAAACCTAATTTTTCAGGATTGAACTTGCAATCTAGTGGGTAAGTTTCACTTTATACCACATATTTGTGTAAGTTAAAGTGCTAGTTCCCTAAAAACTGTGCTCTCGACATTTCCTTTAATTTCAACACTATTCGTGGTGTCCATTTTCATAAAGAAAAGAAATCTTGCATTTTAAAATACTTTTATCTTGTCTGATGCATTCGAATCCTTTGAGTGATTGGCATTCTCTAGAATTCACTACAGTTTCGACACCACTGTGTTGGCAAATATACGCCACCTATTGTTACGGAGATATAAGTCCAATTGACGAGACTAAACTTATCCTACAAGCCACCGGACATACTGGATACACGCCTGTTCTATGAGTTATGACCGTTCAGGCGGTACAGGCATAGAACGTAAGGCATACATCTTGCCGCCTTAGGGGTACAGTCTAGTAGTTAGGATTTCATATATACCACCGCCTTGAGTTTATAGGCCCATAAGCCTCATTAGTCTTTGTATTTTACCATAATTAGGACTGAGTATCTACTACTATAAATACCCTCCTTACATTGTATTGTACATCAAGCGATTCACCACTGAGATCACTGAATCCGACTATTCTCAAGGAATAAAAGTTCTTTAATTTCTTGTCAAATATTTTCCTCTTTATTTACTTACTTTTCGTCGTATTTTACTGTATTGCTTGTGACTCCATAATAAATTTTAAGTGTTTAACCTAGACGTACAAATTTAGGCATAAATAGTTTGGCACCCACCGTGGGACCCAGGCAATTATAGGTATTCTAAGAGGAAAAGGCGCAGTCATGTCAGACAGCAGCGACTACACCACACAGAATTCCGGTATTAAGATCCGATAGACGGTTCATAACTTGGCTAATACGGCTGAAACTATGAATGGATCTCCAAGGTCAACGTGTTTTTATTTGCTGATAATTACCTTGCAAGTGCATGATGCCCAGGTCAAAGGCATGCTGGGAGACCCCAGTAGTACGGTGAACATCATCAAATTAGCATGTCGTCAGCTAGATGGTGATGCAGAACCAGGTAATCCCCAGTCCATACATTATAACAAGCTTTAACAGTTCTAGCGAGAAATCTGTAGGGGAGATACTCCTTCAGGTAAGGGGCAGTGAGGGTAGTGTCTTTCCAAGTAATGACATGCGATCTCTTGTATAACATTATCTTGGGAAGACCCTGATTCACGAAGTACGCGCAGTGCCTTCTACACTTCATCAGATCCTTAAGTATCCGATTCCTTGGAGAGTGATGGAGATTCGGGGCAAATAGAAATTATGCCCAAGCTGTTATGTGACTTCCGTAACATGCGCAGTCAAGAAGGAAATAAAGAACCAAAAGAGGAAGCTAAACAAACTACTCAGGCCTTGCCTACTGACACGACCCGGAATCCGGTTAGGCCGTGCGGGCACCCGACATCCTCCCCTAGACCCGTCGGGCGAACCCTTACCAATTAAATGAGGAAAATAAATATAACAATTCACAAATAAGGACAAGACTTAAAACAAAAACACAGACATACTGATATCTTTAAGCTGTACAAAAGAAATTACAGCTGCCTACCCAACATACTAGGTTTAGGGTTATCCAGACTAGACATCTAAGAGTACAAAAGAAGACAAATACCTCCTGAAGGGAGCAAAATGCAACTGAAATAATAACCAATAAACTGGTGGCCATCCGGAATAAAAGCTGGCTCACCCTGACAGCTGAAGTCGTCTTCGCTCCTTCACAACGTGGCGAACTCAATCCTGGAGCGAACCTGCCGAAACGAAATAGATTAACAAGAAACAAACAACAAACAAGGGTGAGTCAAAAGGACTCAATAAGTGGGGCAGACTAGCCACCTCAAAGAATAGGATAACTAGCCAGGGAGAAAAGAAACAGATAAACAAAATTCCTTTTATTTAAATTATGAAAAGGCAGAGCAAGATAATAACTAGAAACACGTATGGAATCACAAACTCATTAAAACCAGGAACGTAAGATAGCCAGAACATAGAGGTATCCCAAGCATATTAACAATCAGAAATACATCCTGTTGCGGCGTGCAACCCGATCCATATACATCCTGTTGCGGCGTGCAACCTGATCCATATATTCATATTGTCGAGGCATGCAACCTGATCCATATATTCATATTCCCGAGGCGTGCAACCCGATCCATATATTTATACCGTTGCGGCGTGCAACCCGATCCATATATTTATACCTTTGCGGCGTGCAACCCGAAATACGAGCCAGAAATATATAGGCAAACTGAGATACGTTATACATACCGCATATATAAAACACAACACGATAGTCACACAATAGTCAGCACGCGGTGCAATGAAATGGGATGAATGCAGTATGATGCAATGGTGTCACATGTGCCAAATAGATGGAGCGGAATCCTCCTGCTCCGGGGGCGGAATCCTCCTACCCTCAATATGATTCAATGGAGCGGAATCCTCCTGCTCCGAGGGCGGAATCCTCCTACCCTCAATATGATGCTATGGAGCGGAATCCTCCTGCTCCGAGGGCGGAATCCTCTTACCCTCAATATGATGCAATGGAGCGGAATCCTCCTGCTTCGAGGGCGGAATCCTCCTACCCTCAATATGATGCAATGTGCATACAAATGCAACACGATGTAATAATAACCCATCACCAGCGCGGGACTCTCATCGACAGCTGGAAAGTATATACCAACTCACAGCCAAAGTACAATACTCAGATTCTCAATGCAATACCAATAACAGGACATAACATATAATATAAAATATAAGTTCAAAGCTAAGGCGTAATGAGTACGCCTATCGGCTGCTACACACGTAAGGAACACGTGGTAGAAAATCCACGAGGCCAGGTGCCTCCAAAAAAATGGATATAAACACTTACCTTGTTACAAAGTTAGTACATCCACTCAATAACCGCTTGTCCTTTGGTTCCATTGTCAAATGATCCCACTGTGTTCAATAAGCAGAAAAATATATCACATTAGACTAAAGGCTTCATTCCTCACTTCTTAGGGCAATCCAGGTAGGAACCTGATACCCTATTCGCATACGCAATACGCAGGCCAGGCCTATATACGGGGTTTAAGGTTACACAACCAAACCCCAAATAAATTACAGTTATATGTTGCCCATAGCTCACTGAGTACGAATACATAATCAATTTCATTATCAGGGTCCATTTGACCCTTCAAACTATTAATTGAACTTTTTAAAACGATGTCTAAGATCCCTATTTTTACCGTAAAAATATATTCAAACATATGTAATAAACTGAAATAATATATTAGGATCATTACCTGAATGTTTCAGGGTGAAAATTCTACTTTTTTCCAGCCCCTTTTCTCATTTTCTGGCATTTTTTTCCTCCCCGTCATTTTTATTTTCTCTCTGTTTCATATTGTTTATAAGCTTTCTTCCTTAATCTCGTTAATCACTTGAGCTTTTAAGCTCAAGTGACACCGCCTAACTATTTTGTCATCTTTTCCTTTTCTTTTTTTTTTAATTTGCTGTTAAGGTAAAAATTAAAACGGTACCCTACGATATTCGAAATAATTCCAACTTTTGCATATAAGTTATAAAAAATATATGTAACATACTCGCGAAGGCGGATCTCAAATTGGACTCCCGAAACTCAAGATGCGAATTTAAATAGAAAAAGTTAAATTATTTAACTTCCGGCATTTTAGCGGAAACTAGCCGAACAACATCGAAATTCACTTTTGAAAGTTTACAAAAATCATAAATAATCATACGAACCTAACGGCGCTTTCGAATTTCGAATCGGAGCTCATTCGGCAAAAACCGAGCTCGAAAATCTCTTTTTAATATTTATCGCCAATAAAACTGAAACCTTCTTCCGATGCCTACCAAACGAGGTCTGATTTAGCTCAAATTTTACAGACAGGTTCTAATGGACATTACGAATATTTTAAAATTATCAACACGCCAATCGGAGTCCTAACTTCCGAAACGACTGACCGAGGTCGTTTCATTCTCCTCCACTTAAACTCTCGTTCGTCCTCGAACGAGCCTAAATCTAAAGCAAGATTTACGGAGATAATAAGAGAACTTGCACAACCTTCATAAACTACTCCACAGATATTATCTCATAATTACAGAATCAGAGTTATAACACGCACATCAAACTCTTGGATAAAACATATTTGGATAATATGATAACATCATTGCCCAACTTATTCGAACTAAGCCGACCCTTTCTTGATCATGAGAGAGGAGTTCTGTATTTTCGAAAAAAAGATACACGAAACTTTGAATAGGTTAACATGATTCAGCCGATAATTACCTCTTCGATATACCTTTCGATATAGAATAGGTCGATAGAACTAAGAATTAGCTTACGCTTCAGCAATGCCTTAGATATTTAATATTATGATTCGGTATCAATTGGAGGAAGACTCCTCCACTTAAAGCATAAACTCATACAATTAATTTGAATAGAAATAGTTATCCTCGCACAACCTGCTGGATTAAAGAAGACCTAGCTAAAAGATGAACATTAGGCAGACCTAAACTACCAAACTACCCTTTCGAGTTGCCAACTAGCTGCAACTCTCGAGTTCACAACTCCATACCTTTGCCGTAAACACTACCGCCTGATGGATGGTACTTCTATATAAAAATTTCGGCAGAGTTTCCCCTGAAACTGGATGATCCGCAAAACAGAACCAACGCTATACTATACACGGGAATGGATACCCGGATAAACTAATATCCAAAACAATAATATGCTTACCCGGCTACAATAACACGTACTGTGGCTCAACACAGTGAACGTCACAAGCGGCTACCAATCGCCCAAGCTCGCTAGTGCCGGACGAAGAAGAAATGGAAATGGATCGAGGATAGAAATAATTAGAACTTCGAGAAGCTCATCTTCTTATTTACTTGGCCACCAGAGCTAGATTACTTCCGAGTTAAGCTAGCCAAAGAACCGCAATTGAAG
This sequence comes from Petunia x hybrida, assembly GCA_037355625.1. NCBI lineage: Eukaryota > Viridiplantae > Streptophyta > Magnoliopsida > Solanales > Solanaceae > Petunia > Petunia x hybrida. The sequence goes on along the minus strand of JBBBVM010000046.1, from coordinate 374,908 downwards.
AAATAGACATTAAATGAGCTTTATGGAAAAACATCCATACCAATTTAACCCCCCAATAAGAAGGAAATTCTGAAAATTTACCATAAACCCTTTTATAACCCAGATAAGCTCATGGGATAACATGACTCTACAAACATCTTGAACCATGGAAGACACATAGATCAAATATTACTTACTAACCACTTTACACCGGAAGAAACGATAACACTTTCTGATGGTGACGAATTGGGATCTCATTATCCTACTAACACGGAATTCCGAGAAGAGAGGTATACTAATTTGATATAATAATAAAATGTGGCACAACAAGATGCCAGGCAGACGATACCGACACTCACTCCCAAATCTCTCACATTTAGACCCAATAAATTAGTAGGGTCATCATAAATGCCAGGAATAAATCATATCAGAAACTCACCCCTCTACCGCAACCGATTCTTACTAGAAAAGACATCCAAGGAAACCATTGAAACATGATAGGACACACCATTTCCAGATCGATCAAAAGAATCAAATCTTACTCACATTTAAGAGAAGAAGAAATACATGGGTGTACTACATCAGATACCTCAACATCCTGCCAGACTAGCAGTTCACAGAACTGCCTCTGCAGCTGAGTCGAGCCACTACCCTGATAATTACTTCTAGAGGAACCACTACCACCACGCTCTCGACCTCTACTGGGTGGTGGCATTTCTCTGATTGATTAACATTTAAATGAAATTCCTGCGACTATGCAGGTGTCTGAGGGCAAGAAGAAGGACGATTGTCTACTTGCTGGAGTAATACTCCTCAAAGGATAACCAGACTCATGACAGTGATAATAGATTTTCACTGAAAATGGAAGCTGGACATATTGTCGATAGCTATAAGGAGAAAAACAGGGTCTAATCTTGATGAACTACTCGCACACTCTGAGAATCACACTCTACAAGCTGAGATAACCTGGAAGGTGACTTCCAAAAATAATCAGAACTTTTACCTCCAAATGAGGTACCATGGTTACCCACCAGGGCCGTGGGATCTCTTACTTTCCCGCTCTAACTCTTCCCGCTCTAACTTATGGTATGCCTCGAACCTTCGAGCAATATCAACAACAACATCAAATGAAATCCCGACCTCAATCTCTCGAGCCATCTGGGATCTCAAGGAAAATGAAAGGTCATCAATAAGTCTTTGAATCTCTCGAAAGGCTCATGAACTAGTTCTGATGCATATCCAGCCATTCTATAGAATTCAATCTCATATTTTGAAACACCAACAGGCTAACCGATAGGCTACCCTGTCCAATCCACTCAAACTGGCAACACTCTCCATTTCGCTTGCTACTCAACAGGAATTTTTTTTCCATGAATCTAGAAGAAAACCGAACCAAGTTAGCTAATAAGAGAGAGAGACCCATCAATTCAAGGCTGGACCTTGAAACTGGAAAGCAGGATAATCAACACTATACCGTTCGATATAATCAAGAGCCTGAAGGATACAAATACCCTGACATTATTTTTTTAAAAAAAAATTCACGGGGTTTATCTGATGCATTGCTTAAGAATATCGGAAGGTTCAACCGCGTAAAATAATGCAACCTCTTCGGACACTATGACCGAACTGATACCTCGGCTGGCTAACCAGCCGGAACAATTAGAGGTACAATACATGCTACCTTCAGAACATACTTTACTGCGGCAATATTAAGAACTGGAATAGGAGCTCCCTGAGACCAAACATCTACATCTGTGGCAACCTGATAAGCTGCCTAGCGAATAATAGGTTCTTGCGGTATCTGCATCACCAAAATTCTCATAAAAGCATCATAGAGAGCCAAGGGAACCACAAGGCCCTGCTCCCTTGCCCATCGCGAGCTCGTACAACTGGGATCTCCGTAACTAGATCGTCAGCATGATCAAAACTCTCGGGGCTTCGTCAGTGCTAGCCCCAGGCTAGACTGCTTCATCCTGAACTCCTTCCGTTTGCTAATTCATCGCACGAGGGTTCACAATTACCAGGAAGGAATTAACGAAACTACTTTTGCATCCTAGACCGACGCATGATCAGAAATGAAGGAAGTGAAACTTCCTAAATGCCATCATAGCCTCTCGTAGATAAGTACGGACGTCTAAGTACCCATCAGCGAGACTCTACTAGACACTGTCTTAGTCTGGATAGACTCTAAACATGGCTCTGATACCAACTGACACGACCCGAAATCCGGTTAGGCCGTGCGGGCACCCGACATCCTCCCCTAGACCCGTCGGGCGAACCCTTACCAATTAAATGAGGAAAATAAATATAACAATTCACAAATAAGGACAAGACTTAAAACAAAAACACAGACATACTGATATCTTTAAGCTGTACAAAAGAAATTACAGCTGCCTACCCAACATACTAGGCTTAGGGTTATCCAGACTAGACATCTAAGAGTACAAAAGAAGACAAATACCTCCTGAAGGGAGCAAAATGCAACTGAAATAATAACCAATAAACTGGTGGCCATCCGGAATAAAAGCTGGCTCACCCTGACAGCTAAAGTCGTCTTCGCTCCTTCACAACGTGGCGAACTCAATCCTGGAGCGAACCTGCCGAAACGAAATAGATAGACAAGAAACAAACAACAAACAAGGGTGAGTCAAAAGGACTCAATAAGTGGGGCAGACTAGCCACCTCAAAGAATAGGATAACTAGCCAGGGAGAAAAGAAACAGATAAACAAAATTCCTTTTATTTAAATTATGAAAAGGCAGAGCCAGATAATAACTAGAAACACGTATGGAATCACAAACTCATTAAAACCAGGAACGTAAGATAGCCAGAACATAGAGGTATCCCGAACATATTAACAATCAGAAATACATCCTGTTGCGGCGTGCAACCCGATCCATATATCCATCCTGTTGCGGCGTGCAACCCGATCCATATATTCATATTGTCGAGGCATGCAACCTGATCCATATATTCATATTCTCGAGGCGTGCAACCCGATCCATATATTTATAACGTTGCGGCGTGCAACCCGATCCATATATTCATACCTTTGCGGCATGCAACCCGAGATACGAGCCAGAAATATATAGGCAAACTGAGATACGGTATACATACCGCATATATAAAACACAACACGATAGTCACACAATAGTCAGCACGCGGTGCAATGAAATGGGATGAATGCAGTATGATGCAATGGTGTCACATGTGCCAAATAGATGGAGCGGAATCCTCCCACCCTCAATATGATGCAATGGAGCGGAATCCTCCTACTCCGAGGGCGGAATCCTCCTACCCTCAATATGATGCAATGGAGCGGAATCCTCCTGCTCCGAGGGCGGAATCCTCCTACCCTCAATATGATGCAATGGAGCGGAATACTCCTGCTCCGAGGGCGGAATCCTCCTACCCTCAATATGATGCAATGGAGCGGAATCCTCCTGCTCCGAGGGCGGAATCCTCCTACCCTCAATATGATGCAATGGAGCGGAATACTCCTGCTCCGAGGTCGGAATCCTCCTACCCTAAATATGATGCAATGTGCATACAAATGCAACACGATGTAATAATAACCCATCACCAGCGCGGGACTCTCATCGACAGCTGGAAAGTATATACCAACTCACAGCCAAAGTACAATACTCAGATTCTCAATGCAATACCAATAACAGGACATAACATATAATATAAAATATAAGTTCAAAGCTAAGGCGTCATGAGTACGCCTATCGGCAGCTACACACGTAAGGAACACGTGGTAGAAAATCCACGAGGCCAGGTGCCTCCAAAGAAATGGATATAAACACTTACCTTGTTACAAATTTAGTACATCCACTCAATAACCGCTTGTCCTTTGGTTCCATTGCCAAATGATCCCACTGTGTTCAATAAGCAGAAAAATATATCACATTAGACAAAAGGCTTCATTCCTCACTTCTTAAGGCAATCCAGGTAGGAACCTGATACCCTATTCGCATACGCAATACGCAGGCCGGCCTATATACGGGGTTTAAGGTCACACAACCAAACCCCAAATAAATTACATTTATATGTTGCCCATAGCTCACTGAGTACGAATACATAATCAATTTCATTATCAGGGTCCATTTGACCCTTCAAACTATTAATTGAACTTGTTAAAACTATGACTAAGATCCCTATTTTTACCGTAAAAATATATTCAAACATACGTAATAAACTCAAATAATATATTAGGATCATTACCTGAATGTTTCAGGGTGAAAATTCTACTTTTTTCCGGCCCCTTTTCTCATTTTCTGGCATTTTTTTTCCTCCCAGTCATTTTTGTTTTCTCTCTGTTTCATATTGTTTATAAGCTTTCTTCCTTAATCTCGTTAATCACTTGAGCTTTTAAGCTCAAGTGACACCGCCTAACTATTTTGTCATCTTTTCCTTTTCTTTTTTTTTTGATTCGCTGTTACGATAAAAATTAAAACGGTACCCTACGATATTCGAAATAATTCCAACTTTTGCATACAAGTTATAAAAAATATATGTAACATACTCGCGAAGGCGGATCTCAAATTGGACTCCCGAAACTCAAGATGCAAATTTAAATAGATAAAGTCAAATTATTTAACTTCCGGCATTTTAGCGGAAACTAGCCGAACAACATCGAAATTCACTTTTGAAAGTTTACAAAAATCATAAATAATCATACGAACCTAACGGCGCTTTCAGATTTCGAATCGGAGCTCATTCGGCAAAAACCGAGCTCGAAAATCTCTTTTTAATATTTATCGCCAATAAAACTGAAACCTTCTTCCGATGCCTACCAAACGAGGTCTGATTTAGCTCAAATTTTACAGACAGGTTCTAATGGACATAACGAATATTTTAAAAATATCGACACGCCAATCGGAGTCCTAACTTCCGAAACGACTGACCGAGGTCGTTTCACCTGGTAACTAGCATACCCCTTAGGTTCGGAGCTCATGAAGCTGTCGGATCCCGAGAATTGGCTGTCACGCCCTCGAACTTCCAAGAAGAAGAAAAGCCGACTAAGGCCATGCTTGATGGCTTTGATCCAGTGATTTTCGACAATAGTGTCCCTGACAAGAAATTTTACATTCCCCTGGATACACACCAACATGCCTAGAACATCAGGTAGCATCATTACACCGAACTTAAACGTTGACCCCGACTTCAAGCCGGTCAAGCTGAAGAAATGATCTATCAGCTGCGAAAAGGGGTTAGCAGTGTATTAGGAGGTTGAGAAGCTATTGAACAACAGTTCCATTCGTGAGGTTCATTATCCTGACTGGTTGTCAAACGTTGTGTTGGTCCCAAAGAAGAATGGAAAGTGGAGGATGTGCATTGACTTCACAGACTTGAATAAAGCATGTCCAAAGGACTCTTTTCCCATTGCCTAACATAGATCAACTCATCGATTCAACAGCATGTCATGAGGCTCTGAGTTTTCTGGACGCGTACTCAGGAGTGATGCCTTTTGATTTGAAGAACGCGGGAGCAACATACAGAGGCTAATGAACCTGATGTTCAAGGAGCAGATCAGCAAAACTATGGGGGTCTACATCGACGACATGTTTGTGAAATCGGAGTACACCAAGGATCACATCAGCCACTTGGAGATAATATTCGAAATTTTAGATAAGTTTGGTATGAAGCTCAACCCAGTGAAGTGTGCCTTTGGCGTATCCTCCAGGATGTTCCTTGGGTTCACTGTCTCCAACAGGGGCATAGAAGCGAATCCCATGAAAATTGTAGCGATTGAGGCCATTCCATAATTTTGAAGAACGAAGTGGAGGTAAAAAGGCTCAACGGCCGCATCGCCGCATTTAATCATCTTATCTCGTGGTCTTCCAAAAGGTTCTATCAGTTCTTCAACATCTTGAAGAAATATAAAGCTTCGAATGGACAGAGCAGTGCATCAAGGCGCTCCGAGAACTGAAACAGTATCTGAAAAATCCCCCGTTGCTAACAAAGCCGCGAGAGGGAGAGCCATTATTGTTATACCTCATAGTTTTCGACGTTGTTGTCAGTATTGTCTTGATACGAGAAGAAAATGGGTGCAGTCACCGATATATTATGTCGGCAAATCACTATTGGATGTAGAAACCCCCTTGAGAAATTAGCACTCACTTTAGTAATGGCCGCAAGGAAGTTACTGCCATATTTCCAGGGTTACACGATTCTCGTGGCTTCTTCTTTCCCATTGCAGACCATTTTGCACAAACCCGAACTCTCGGGCAGGCTAGCAAAATGGGCCGTTGAATTGTGAGAATATGATATCTTTTACCAACCATGTATAACCATTATGTCCGAGGTGCTCGCGGACTTTGTTGCCGACTTCAGTACCGACTTAATGCCTAAGGCTGAAATAGAGCGCACAATGATGGAGGACGTTATCCCTGGAGAATGGGTTATCCACACCGATAAGGCGTCAAATTTAAAGGGGGTTGGGCTTGGTTTAGGATCAAATCCCCAATTGAGAACAAATTTCATAAGGTTGTCTACTGCCCGACGATGACTAACTGGTCGTCAGTCAAGTAACTAGAGCATACACCGCCAAAGATGCTTGCATGTAGAAGTACTTGGCAAGGGTGTAGAAGCGTCTAAAATTTTTTCAAAAATGAAAGATCAACCAAATACAAAGGGAAGAAATGGAGGCTGATGCCTTAGTCAGTCTAGCGCCCACTACATCCATGAGTGCAGACATTCCGAGATCTATTATCGATTTAAACTACGCGGACGTCAAGCACCACGAAGTCAATGTTACGGCATCAATATGAGATTGGCGGCATCCAATCATCGAATACTTCGACAAGGGAATACTCCCAGGTGATAAAAAGGAGAGCAGAAAGACAAGAGTCCAAGCAGCCTGTTATTGCCTGATCAATGGGGAGCTGTATCACCGGATGCTTAGCGGCTTTTTGGCCAAATGTCTGGACCCTCTCAAGTTGATTACGCGCTGAGGGAGATTCATGAGGGACAATGCAGAAACCACTCTGGCCGTCGATCTCTAGCTCGTAAATAAATCAGAGTGGGCTACTTCTGTCCCCGAATGGAAGTTGATGCCAGCAAGTTCGTCCGAGCATGTGACAGTTGCCAGCGATTTTCCCATATACTTCATCAGCCAGTAGAGCCGTTACACTCAGTAAATGGGAATGGATATCGTAGGGTCCATGCCTAAAGTGCCCGATGGTGTTAAGTTTTTGCTTATTATGAAAGGTTACTTTAGTAAATAGGTCGAAGTTTCGGCCTATGCTCGGATCAGGTAGTGGGAGGTGATAGAATTCATATGGAAGACCATTTTGTGCCACTTCGGCATCCCAATAGAAATCACTTGCGACAGTGGACCTCAGTTCATAGGAGACAAGATCACCACTTTCCTAAAAGAATGGGAGATAAAAAGGATAACTTCAACGCCCTATTACCCTTCAGCTAATGGCCAAGCTGAATCTTCCAACAAAACGACCGTTGAAAGCCTGAAGAAGCGACTTAAGGAAGCCAAGGGGGAGTGGCCGGAGGAACTACCAGAAGTCTTATGGGCCTACCGCACCACGTCCAAAGCCAACACGAGGGAAACTCCATTCTCATTAACATATGGAACCAAAGCATTGATTCCCTTAGAGATCGGAAAGTCTAGCCTGCGACGGTCGTTTGTCAAGGAAGGATCAAACAACGAGGCTTTGAAGGCTTTACTTGATACCTTGGACGAGCGACATTATATAGAATCCATACACCTCGCAACGCAGAAGCAACATGAGGAGCAGTACCATAATACAAAGACTGATGTACGTTCTTTTAATTTAGGAGACCTCATCCTCCGCAAAGTTACTCAAAGCATAAAAGAGGCTAGCCCATGCAAACTGGCTCCGAACTAGGAAGGACCACATAGAGTCCGAGGCATAGCTTGAAAAGGTGTGTATGTTCTTGAAGAGATGAAAAGAACAACCATTTCGAATAATTGGAACATCTCAGGACTCAAAAAGTACTACTCTTGAAAGGCCAACAACGCCAGGACACTCGAGATATGTATTTACTCCTTTCCTATTTCTTTAATAGTTATCATCTCATAATGGGCCCTTAGCCCCATTCTTTATGTTTTATGCGACTCAGCGCCCATTCATCAATAAAACTACTATTTTACTTAGTCTGTTTTAAATTACAATTCAGATCCATCTACGATCCAACTATTCATATCCCCGACCATACCTAAATTGAAGTAATACACCCATTTTCGCTACAACAAGTAGGTTAAACTACTCGCTTAGAGCTAGACGTCCAGACATTATTCGTAAGTTGAACTCGTCAATTCAATAAATTTGCACCTACATGCTGGTGGGGATGCCCGCATAGTGCCAGAAAGTCTTAAAATACTCGAGTAAACAAGCAACAATATTCTGAATTGAAATGCAAAGGTGCCTATTTCCACACGGGCTTCCCATTGTGGGCACAAAACAGTCGTATATCGTAGGCACAATTTAAGCCATCAACTATTGACGCAAATGAAGCGCCCTTCAGTGCGCGCACCCGCCTTTTACAAACATTAGCCCAGAAAGACACTCAAACATGCTGCTTAAATCATACCAGTACGCATAAGAAAATTAATGGAAATTTTTTTCATTAATAACAAATAGCCCGTAGGCTCATATATGCAATTAGTTCTTCCTGAATACAACATTGTTCATGACAACTGTAGAAAAAACCGGAAAGGGAAGACTAAATTCGCAAGTTCGTTCGATTTTGCACGGTCAGAGACTCTTCATATGGATTGTACCTCTTGCATCGAAATCTCTCTCGGCAACTAGAAGGCCAAATTCTGTACCATGGGAGTTGGGAAAATCAGTGCAACAGAGGAATCGCTCAGTAGAAAGGTGTGTTGACACCCAATTTTGTCCCTCCATTTTTCGCGATTTGGCTATATTTAATTAAAATTGATAATAGTAATTTTTCAAACAAAACTGCATTAGATAGCATGTATTTACGTGTGTGATACTATTATTAATCCCCTACTTATATAATATTTATTTAATTTTGATTATAATTACGTAATTGCATTCATTTAGGCTAATTTCTAAAATACATATGTTATTTTATGCAATTTAACGCATTACGACATCATTTAATAATTATTTGTGTCTATTTATATTTAATTAGTATTATTTGAGCTCATTTATATTTATCTGTGATTAAATATATTTATTTATAATTATTTACAATTTTTATATATTTACACTAATTATTCATATTTATAAACATTTTAATTGAATACTAGCAAAATTTATCAATTCACAACTCATTCCCATTACATTTAGTCCATGTCATCACCCTTTGTCTACGCATACGCCACTTAAACTCCACATAAGCCTAGCCTCACTAAATATACTTATAGCACAAAGTACACACACATTAGGCGTGTGTACAACTCATTCTAGCATGTGGTGCAACCCCCTCAAAGCACCCATTTATCCAATTCAGCATATACACTCACACATACAACATCTATACTTAACACCCGAAATGTCTACGTGGCACGATCCAAGCCCTACAACTCAAATATCCGACAGCCAATACTAATTCCCCTATTTACATATATACACACACCCCCACATCCTAAAAACTCTAAAAATATTTCCCCCCCTTTCCCTTTCCCTCTCCAACCGTCACCCTACATCCTCTCTCTCCCCTTTTTCCTCAAACCCGTCCACATACACGCCCAAACCACCAAATCTCTGCCAATCCCCGCCATTAACGCACTCCTCTCTCCTGCTTTATCACGTTCATATGTGGGAAATGGAAACACAATCATCTCTCCCCATTATACTAATCCGAAGAGTAAAAGAAAAGATTCGTACAAATCATTGCGAAACATGGAAATTATCAACATTCATATGCGTACAAGGCAAGAATCAAAGGAATTAAACGCAAATCTTCACAAATCAAGGTACGGCGAGTCAAATGAGATTGACCAACCCGTCTCGTTGATTACCCGAGCCAGCAGTGTCCCGGGTAATATCTTTCCTTATGTTTTTTGTTTTAATGTTTGATCCTTGAAAATACATGTTTTGTTCTTCATCTTAACACGTGCTTATGCGGTCGATTTATCATATTAAAGTTTATATAGTTAAAGTAGCCCTAACCATGTTAATTTAATGCTGGATCACTGTGAAATGAATTCGACGTCATAGCTTCTATGAATACATATTGACTTGGTTATTGTCCTAGCATAAGCCTTGATTTACATTTAAAATCGAGTCCTCAGTGTTTAGCTGTTTGGATTAGCTTAGCATCATTTTTTAGCATTGGGTATGCCCTGTTAGTAATCCTCGAATTAGTTTTAGCATCGTTTTGGTTTGATACACACCTATATAGTCTTGGTTTATTAAAAGAAAGGCTTCGTTATAATGCTAAAGTTTACCATTGATATAGCCATATAATTGAAATTGATTTTCCTTATTGTCCAAGTTTGTTAAGATTGATAGTGTTTCCTTATATATAAAATGAGAATATATTCCTTTTCCTTTTATATAAAACAAAATTCTTTTTTCCTTTTAGAAAAGATTCTTCTTTTGAAATTTGAATATTTTCCTTGCAACCTAAGACTACCTTAACACTATAAATATTAGCTCTTTTGACACTAGCAAGATCATCTACACATGACTGAATACATATTCCTTTACTCATCTTCTTTACTGAAAGATACTCTTTCTTTTACTTACTTGTACATCTAAAAATGTACAAAAAGGAAACTGTTCCAAGAATTTATCTGATTTTTGCTTTGGTGGCCCTAAGCCAAAGCAAGGCCCTTCGAGTTGAAAGGATACTATTGCTATTTCATCATCCTGTACTCTCTCTGTTTCCTATTCCAATTTGCTATCAAGGTTAGTGTCTGTTAAGTGTCAACTATATATTAAGTGCTAACTATGTGATTGTAGGATAGCCCTAAAGGCTATATCATTGTTTAAGTCTTCGTGCAGGATATTATATTGAGGAAATGAGTTAGTTTTAGATTCAATTTGGATCTAGAAAGGCTAAAAACCATGGGACAAGGCCTTGCCCTTTCCTTTCTTTTGTTTAAATTGAAATATGTGCAATTTGATGTATTCGTTAGGAATAGTATTGGTTTGTATACGCGTGCAATTAGTATGTAGGACAAGTACTATAATCCTTACTAGCTGTCTTTTGTGTGTTGTGAAGCAAAAATGTGTACTGGTTCAAGCTAGGCTGTTTTTGTGCGAAATTAGACTCTGAAATTCTTTGAAAACAAGACAGGTTTTAATATTGAATTATAATAGGGACTATTTTCTGCAAATACAAGGAAAAGGGCTAAAATCGCAAGGCAAATTTAAAAATAGCTTATTTATGCAATTTATGAAGTAAAATTACTGCGGGTCCTATGATTGAAATTTGAAATTGAAAATAGAATATTTATGCAAAACTGTATTTCTGGGAAATGGCAGTGGTATTTAACATATTTAAAACTGAAATTTGAAAGTATTTTAGGCTATTTGTGCAACTCTAGTATGCTGGATGCTAAAATATTTTCTAGATAGGTTAGAAATGCAAGACAATTTGAAAACTGGACTGTTTTCTATAAATTCTATGTCCTGAAAATGTAACAGTACATCTCATTCTTTTAGAAGTAGTTATAATTAAAAATCAACCAATTTCTACAAACTTGAGACTCTTTACAACGTATGCTAAATTTGCAATCAATGCCAAAAGCTGGATCGTTTCTGCAAATCCAGTAATCTAGAAATGCAAGAGCTTAGCAACGACACAAAATTCTCTACAACTATTTACTTATTTAACTTGGAGGCTCACTTTTCTTTTAAGTTTACAATATTTTCATTATTTGTTTCGTGTGATAAGCATGACCGTCGATACTTGCAACGCCTAGCTCGAGTCTAGATTTGAGCACTTAATATACCTAGGGTGTCTAGATATTTAAAGTAGTGTCCCAAAAGCCTTCGGGACTTTAAGTTGGGACGCTAGTAAACCTTTTAGGACGCTTTTAAAATATTAGAAAGCGCTTTAGTTAAATACTTAAAGAGGGTATGGGGGTTAAAGGGAATTAAGCCCCTCGGATATGATGTAAATTATCCGAGCTATATATTTGATAATGGATTCTTAAACTATCTTCCCTTGCGAAAGCCGAGTTCTGATCCGAATAGGATAATAAAACCTAGGTTATTTATTCAAATAATTAATCGGTTATTTATTATTGTGTGGCTATTGTGCAACATGATTACTATTTCAAATTATTTATGCAAATGCATTAAACTTCCTACTTTGCATCCCATATCTCTTTTGTCTATTTTATTTAGATTTTATCTTTTTATAAGCAATATGTTAAACCCAATATAGAAATTGGCCGGGAACCACGTTTAGTGGAAGCTAGGAGGTGCCTAACTCCTTCCTTGTAGGTTATTTCGAACACTTACCCGAATCTCTGACTTGTAGACCAACCCGGAGTTAATTCTTTAATTGGAATTAGAAATTAATAGGTGACCTACTACGCCTAGGAAATTTATTAGGTGGCGACTCAAAATCTTCTAACTCCAAACGAGTTACTCCAAGTCGAAAACCACTTACTTTGCTTTAAGTGGGGTGCGATAGAATGGCGACTCCGCTGGGGATTAAATGTTCTAACCATCACGATTTTTATATTGAGTTTATACTTTGCTTTTAATATTTTATATTCGGGACTAACTTTTTCCTTTTGCAGGTTTGTCTTATTTCTTTCATTATCTCATATCATCCTACATAATTTTGTGATGTAATATTTGTAATTTATTTATGCATCCCGTCCATATATGTTAAATTCAAAAATTGAGGGCTAAAGCGGTTGCGGAAGTTTCCCGGTCGTTTCTCATTTTTCAAAATAAATTATTCTTGAAAGAACCCCCGGGGTAGGTCATTTCGCGTGCAGATGACATCCCCGGAACTTTCCCCTTTCAAATTGTCCGCTTGAAAGGAAATGGTCAGGTCTATTTAGAAAAAATTGACTTCGTCTCGTGTCTAAGTCTATTAGTTCACCATGTTCGAACAAACCAAACGGGTTTTCAACCCTAAGGGACGTTTAAATATGTTATGTCTGCATCTATTTAAAGTTGAACGTGTCTCATGTAGACCATTTAATCACATAAAAGTGGGTTCTCATAACAAAATCAATTATTTATTTCTATTTACCTAAAATCATTATTTCTACATTTATACAACAAAACCAATTATTTTATAAAATTATTTTTGGGTTATGAACGGAATTAATTTTTCTACTTTGATGAAAAGTATATCATAGACTTTAAATTAATTTCTTCTACTTTTAATATGGCAAGATCAATTATTATTCCTATTTACCTTAAAAAAATGTTATTTCCACATTTATATAGTAAAATCAATTTATTTTCTGTTAATTTTTGGTTATGAGAACAATTGGGATGACGCCAAATACACGTTCAATTTTAAATACCATAATCAAACTTAGGAAGGCTCAACATCTTAGGTATGTTAAAGTCCATTAGTCACTTCGTCCAAAATCCGTCATCAAATGACGCCTATCATGCATCTTATGTGTGTTGGTCTTGTTAGGCCTACCTCCGGCACAAGAGAAGTCCCTTACATTATAAAGAGTGATATGTTTTGAATTTGGTAATAATTACCTCGACACTAACTTATTTTTTTATGTGTAAGTTTTAGTCCCACTCCTGAGGTTGATTTGTGCATTCTGGCCGAGCATCAGTATTGGATGAGAGCCAAAGGACCAGTTACAACTCCTCCCCCTTCACAAACTAGGAGAAGAGGAAAGTGAAACATCATGTCTGAGTTGAATAATGCTGCTCTTAGTGATGATAACATTGGGAATAATGGGACACCCCGCAAACTTGCCCTGGTTGGGTATGATGAACATGTTGCTACGTTAGAGCAAAGAATTAAATAACTTGAAGAGAAACTGACAATGGTCAGTTTACCTGTTGTTAACTCCGCTCATTCAAGGGAACCAGTCGATCCAAGTGGGTCAGCCCGCCCTAATAGAAAAGACCCTATACACCCAACTGATCCCCCTGTCGTTTACCAAACAGTACCACCAGCCACATACCAAGCAGCACCGCCAGCTACCTACCAAGCAGCACCACCAGCTACTTACCAGACAGCGCCACCTTCTACCTATCAGACAGCACCAACTGCGACTTACCAAGCAACCCTACCCGCCACTTATCAAGCACCACTCCCTGCAAATCCTACTTACCCAAACACGAACTTACCTCACACCAACACCACATATCCGCAGCCTTACAATCCCATGTTCACTACTGAAACCAAACAACTTACTGCACTCGTCAAAGACCATGAAAACTATGAATGGGCGGAGGATGAAGCCAATGATGATGGGAGAAAAGAGAAAGTTCGTAAGCTAGAGGCAGCCTTTAGGAAGTTTGAGTTAGGCAAAACCACTAGAGGTTTAGCTTATGAATATTATCGTATCTATCATGCTTTTAAATTACCTGATGAGTACAAGATACCAAAGTTCGACTTGTTCAATAGCACTGGAGACCCTATGGTTCATTTGAGAACATATTGTGACAAGTTGATTGGAGCAGGGGAAGACGAGAAAATACGAGTAAAGCTATTCAGCCGAAGCTTGACTGGAGATGCTTTAAGTTGGTTTTCTAAACAGAAACCAAGCACATGGCTCGGTTGGAAAGATATGGCAGCAGACTTTATAGAACATTTGGGTACAATACCGAAACGGTACCAGATCGCTTCTATTTAGAAAAGTTAAAAAAGAAATCCACAGAGACGTTCAGGGAGTATGCTACTAGGTGGAGGACAGAGGCTGCCAAAGTGCAACCCGCTATGAATGTGAAAAAAATAGTCAACATATTCATTCTCATACAAGAGGATGTATATTACGACAAGTTGTTGCATATGAAGAACCAAAAGTTTGCAAATGTAGTGTTGATGGGAGATGACATAGAAAAAGGGTTAAAAAGTGGAAGGATTATTAGCTTAGCTGCACTACAAGCTGCTAATAAGGCTATCCAGGCTGGAAATGTGAGTCTCTCCAAAAAGAAAACAGATGAAGTCTCTATTGTTGCGAACATTCAAGACCCCGCTTTCAACCACTATTATCAAACACCACCACCATTCTATCCCTACCCTCACACACCATCTGAAAAATCTGTTTACAACACTCAACCCACTCAGCCTATATTCCACACCCCAGCACCAAGCCGTCTATCATACCAGTAAAATACTCAAACTAACTACCGAAATACATCACCATACTCGTCTAGGCCTCGCCCTAAGGCAAACTAAAGACCCAAAAGAAACTACACTGCATTAGCTGAAACCCGTCACCCAATTTTTTGAGAGGTTGAAAGCTGCTGGGCTTATTGTCCCAATCCCTCAAAAGGTGCCAGACAATCCTTCACCACACGTTGATTACAGCAAAAGGTGCGCACACCACTCAGGTAGACCAGGGCATGAGACAGAGAGATTTTTTGCATTGAAAGATAAGATTGAAGACCTAATAAATGAAATATTCATTCATTTGAAGACGCCATATGTGCACAACAATCCACTACCTAATCATGGAGATGAGAAGGTAAATATGATTGACTTCGGCGAAGAGTGCAATCTGAAAAGTACAATCATAAAAGCAAAAATAGTGTTTGATGAATACGAGTTTGGCATGGGGTATATCCTGGTTTGCAAAGGAGAAGGTACTTCAAAGGACACAAGAGATTATCATTCACTAGAGCAGTTTATTCCAACTCTGAAACAGGCATCCATCGTTTCATGCTACATGAAAATTCTCGAGGGAGGGGGACATTCCAAAGGTGTTGGTGATGTAGGAGATGATTTGACCGGTCTAAAGTAGCTATCCATGGAGGAATATGATACAGTTCCCGAAAAGCATACTGAGGCCCTGAACAGGCTGGAAGCTGAAACTGGAGTTATGCCAAACAACTAAACCTGCAGCACATTCTGAGCATGCCGAGAACCTTAGTGGAGCTGTGGCATTAGTTGTTTTCTTAAATAAAACACGACTCCGAGTCGTGTGCTTTTCTTTTCATTATTTTCCAACTTTGTCGCATCATCATTTCCATTCGAAGATTGATTCTTGAGTCCAATAATAAAAGCTTGCTTTTCCTATTTTTCGTGTTAGAATATACATCTTTCACTTCCTACAAAATCATTTTAATTCCATTGAATCTATGACTGCAATGTAGGAAAGCAATCCAAAACGACGAGTACAAACCAGACTATGGTGATTTTGATAAAAGACATTTGAGGAACTTCATGAAGACCTTATAGTAGACAACTGAGCAAGAGCATATTGAGGAAGATGGCTTATAATTCAAGGCAAAATAGTAGAAATACACATAACGGGGAGAATTAGACAATCCCAAACGGATCAAAAACATACTCGAGCAAGTGACGCTCATGGATAGCAAAGAATGAGCACAACAAGCAATAAAATGACAAAGGAGTTTACCAAGAAAGTTAGAGCAAGACAGTTGTTCCTAGAATAGAATTCAATAAATAGAGACAAAATCAACAAGATCCTTTAGTCATATACAATCAAGAGATACTACAAATCAAACAACATTCATCTTTATTTTATTTGAACTACGTAGCAACATGATTCCCAAAAGGGGATACGTAGGCAGCCTACCCAAGGCACGGTCACTTCATAAGAGAATTTTATTAGACACTAGGGTAGAATTTTTTGAGTCACCCTCAAAAAATGTGACTCAAAAAATTCAAAGAGTACATCACAACACACTGGGGCAGAATTTTTAGGGGACCTCAAAAATTCAAGAAAAATACAAGCAGCACACAGGAGCTTTCCTCAAAATTTCAAAATCGATGATTTTTTTAGCAGCAAATGGATATAAAGAAGATTATGTCCAAACAACACGTCGCAGTCTATGATTCAATAGAATAAATTCGTAGTACTCTCTAAACATTATTTTTTCTCAAAACACAATGCATATTCTCTTTTGTTCTCCCTTTTTGTCCACAGCTCGACTAAGGTTTGACGCTAAAAAAAAAAGATATTACAAGGGAAAAATTATACAAAATGACGCAGCAGAGAGCAGTACAACAAATGTGCAAGTCAAACTCCCCAAAAAAACTCACAAATTTTCTTTGATCGCAGGTTTTCACAGGTACCAAGTATACCTAACAACTCTTGCAAATCAACATTCATCAATTTGAGAAGCATAGAATCCACGTCGGTGGATATATAGGGTCTGCGTCGGTGGACATGAAAGGCATAGAATCCATGTCGGTGGATATATAGGGTCCGCATTGGTGGACATGATATCAATTTGAGAGGCATAGAATCCATGTCGGTGGATATATAGGGTCCGCATCGATGGACATGACAGGCATAGAATCCATGTTGGTGGATATATAGGGTCAACGTCGGTGGACATGATATCAATTTGAGAGGCATAGAATCCATGTCACTGGACATATAGGGTCCTCATCGGTGGACATGACGGGCATAGAATCCATGTCGCTGGATATATAGGGTCCGCGTTGGCGGACATGCTATCAATGTAAGAAGCATAGAATCCATGTCGGTGGATATATAGGGTCCACGTTGGTGGACATGATATCAATTTGAAAGTCATAGAATCCTTATCGGTGGATATATAGGGTCCGCATCGGTGGACATGACAGGCATAGAATCCATGTTGGTGGATATATAGGGTCCGCGTCGATGGACATGACATCAATTTGAGAGGCATAGGATCTATGTCGGTGGATATATAGGGTCTGCGTCTGTGGACATGACATCAATTTGAGAAGCATAGAATCCATGTCGGTGGATATATAGGGACCGCGTCGGTAGGCATGACTTCAATTTGACAGGCATAGAATCCATGTTGGTGGATATATAGGGTCTGCATCGGTGGACATGACATCAATTTGAGAGGCATAGAATCCATTTTATTGGATATATAGGGTCCGTGTCTGTGGAGGTGACATCATTTGAAGAAGCATAGAATCTGCGTCGGCGGATATATAGGGTTCGTGGTGGTGAACAACACAACAATTTGCAGCAAAGTAAGGTCTGCATCGGTGGACATAGCATTGGAAGTATACTTGGATGAGACACCAATCAAACAAGCATAAGACAAAACAGCCACTCGGCTTAACATGGAAGTTATCTTTATCTTTATACCTATTGCATTTATCATGATTTTGCTGTAGGGTACTCTCCGATCTCTCGACAAACCCCTGTGTCATACTCTCACGCCTACTCCCAAAATCACTACCAATTGTGCAACCACAAAGCCTCAAATATATCTCAAAGCATCATCTCAAAAGACCCAATACGAGAAGACTAACCCTGCATACAATGCCTTGCTACACCCGTAAGCTATCTATTCTACCGAGTTCCGAAGTGCTCAAAGCTACAGTTCTATACTCGCACCAGTGATCTACCTAACTTTTCCTTGGCGATTGGGTGATAGTTCCGTATTCCTTCTTATTCAAGCCTATCTGTATCGATCGTGCGCGTTTTCGTGTTGAATCGTTCGCATTCATAAAACTCACTCCCCAAATGTTTCCAAGCTCAGTCAAGGCAATATTGAAGACGAGACTACTCATTTATCGAGATGAGGTGAAACTATGTACATATATGCTCCTCTTTATGGGTGTGTAGCGTGCCACATTTTCATAACCAGGATAGTTATAAGCCTCTTTTCCCATGCTCGATCTATTGATGTTATCTACTCTTCGATAGTACCTTTGCTTTATTTTTCATTTATTTCACCAAAAGTCAAAGCATACACGAGTGTAAGCTTTGCATACTCTGATAAATTTACTCCTGACATCCAAAATCGTGCGCCATAAACATCTCACACAGGCAACAAGCCATTCTAGAACTGCACACATCCTGATTCTCGTGAAACCGGATATATGTCAGCAACTCAGAGACCGGTGTTCGACCAAAAACACCCCAAAACTTTCATCATTGTGCCTACCAGTCGTGACAAAATTGCCTATTCCGTCAACTATCTTTTCGCGAAGACACTTTCATCATCCCCGCGCAAAGAGGGGCAGCTGTTGAC
Organism: Petunia x hybrida; assembly: GCA_037355625.1. Classification (NCBI taxonomy): domain Eukaryota; kingdom Viridiplantae; phylum Streptophyta; class Magnoliopsida; order Solanales; family Solanaceae; genus Petunia; species Petunia x hybrida. The sequence continues at coordinate 355,845 of JBBBVM010000046.1, read as the reverse complement.
ACCCAATTTTGTCCCTCCATTTTTCGCGATTTGGCTATATCTAATTAAAATTGATAATAGTAACTTTTCAAATAAAACTGCATTAGATAGCATGCATTTACGTGTGTGATACTATTATCCCCTACTTATACAATATTTATTTAATTGTGATTATAATTATGTAATTGCATTTATTTAGGCTAATCTCTAAAATACGTATGCTATTTTATGCAATTTAAAGCATTACAACATCATTTAATAATTATTTGCAGCTATTTATATTTAATTAGTATTATTTGAGCTCATTTATATTTATTTATGGTAAAATACATTTATTTATAATTATTTTACTATTTTTATATTTTTACACTAATTATTCATATTTATAAACATTTTAATTAAATACTAGCCAAATTTATCAATTTACAACTCATTCCCATTACATTTAGTCTACGTCATCACCCTTTGTCCACGTATACGCTACTTAAACTCCACAAAAGCCTAACACCTACTAAATACACTTATAGCACAAAGTACATACATATTAGGCGTGTGTACAACTAATTCTAGCATGTGGTACAACCCCCTCAAAGCATCCACTTATCCAATTCAGCATATACACTCACACATACAACATCTATACTTAACACTCGAAGTGCCTACATGGCACGATCAAAGCCCTACAACTCAAATATCCGACGACCAATACTAATTCCACTATTTACATCTATACACACACCCCTCCATCCTAAAAACCCTAAACATATTTCCCCCCAATATGTAGGCTAATTCAGGAGCTTAAATTACGGCTTTGTATTTCACTTCATTATTCGTGATCGAGAGACAGGTAACAGCTTTGTGAAAAGCCTTTCCAAATGGAGACTTAATCACCAGACCGAGGCCAGACCCTTTGACGTTTTACGCCCCGTCCATGTAGATTACCCGTTCTTTAGGGGATGACTCCTTGTATTGTCCTCAGCTCGTCTTCAGCCTTTGGCATCATGTCGATACTAAAGTCGGCGACAAAGTCTATGACGACTTGCAATTTAGTGGTTGTGCACGGCTGATAAATAATGTCGTACGAGGACTGCACTTACTGCTAGTTTTGATACTGCAAGATATATAACAACACTTGTTTTTCCTCGTGCGGCTTAGTCAACAGCAGAGGGTTATATAGATACTGTTTCTAATCCTAAAGTTCTGGCTACACTGTTCTATCCATTCGAAGCTTTTATTTTTCTTTAGCATATTGATAAACTGATGACACCGTTATGATGATTGAGAGATGAATTGACTAAGTACGGCTATTCGACCGTGAAGTCTTTTTATTTCTGCCATACTCTTTAGCACCTTCAATATTGCTTCAGTGGCTTTGATCTTGAAAGGATTGGCTTCTATTCCTCGGTTGGAGACGATGAATCTGAGGAACATACCTGATGATACGTAGAAGGCGCATTTTTTGGGGTTAAGCTTCATTCCGAGTATATCCTGTATGTCGAACGCTATTTCCAGATGCTTGATGTGGTCCTTCGCAAATTCTGATTTGACAAGCATATCATCAATGTATACCCCATGGTTTGCCATTTTGGTCCTTAAACATCAGGTTTACCAGTCTCTGATAAGTTTCCCCCGTTCTTCATATCAAAGGGCATCATCCGGTAGCAATAGGTTCCCCTATCTATACAGAAAGAGGTTTTCTCTTGATCATACAGATTCATTGGGATCTTATTGTACGTAAAGTATGTATCCAGAAAACTAAGAACTTCATGTGCTGCCGCCAGATCGATGACTTGTTCGATGTTGGGAAACAAGAAAGAGTCTTTCAAGCACACTATGTTCAGGTTGGTGAAGTCAACACACATCCTCCATTTGTTGTTTTTCTTTGGGACGACCACGGAATTCGATAACCAATCTGGGTAGTGGACTTCTCGAATGGATCCATTATTTAACAGCTTCTCCACCTCTTCATGAAGTGCTTGCCCATTCTCTCGACTGATCGGTCCTTTCTTTTGTTTGACTGGTTTGAAAGTAGGATCGACATTCAGGTTGTGCATAATCACTTGGGTAGATATCCCGGGCATGTTGGTATGCATCCAGGCGAAGGTGGCTGCTCGGGCGCGCAGTAGGTTGGTGAATTCTTCCCTGGCTTTGACCAAATATTTGACCCCCACGTAAAATATCTTGTCCGAGGGCTCCTTGGGTGTATGGAAGAGGTGGTGGTGTTGGGTTAGTCTGTTTATGAGTGATAAGTATGAATAGTTTCTTTGGTTCCTCATAGTCTCTTTTATTCCCCTTTTTCCGTCTTTGATGGTTGTGAAATGTACTATGGAAAATATTTCACTGTCTTGTAATTTGTATAATCTTGCTATTTTTTGTAATATAGGGAGTGAAAATTTGTATATTTTTGTAGAAAGCCCATTACAAAAATCTAAAACTCTAATAGAATAAGTAGTAAAGTGTAAATACTTGTTTTGTAAATTGTGCTAGATATAGGGTTATATTTGTAATTATGTAGTTAGGTTTACTATTGAACTAAGCCCACATTAGCTGCTTGTTCTCCAAGTAATTTTTTTAGTTTGAATACTTGTATAAATAGGAGGCTTTTTCAATGAAATTGGTGAGGAGTTTTCACCCACAAATTGTTGCTCATGCTTAGTTTTACAACTTCTAAAAGTATAGCTCAAAAAAAAATCCTTAATTTTCTACGTCAAGCTTCCAATTCATAGTATAGCGTCAACAGTTTAAAACTTCTTAGAAACCTAATTTTTCAGGATTGAACTTGCAATCTAGTGGGTAAGTTTTACTTTATACCACATATTTGTGTAAGTTAAAGTGCTAGTTCCCTAAAAACTATGCTCTCGACATTTCCAAAATTTCAACACTATTCGTGGTGTCCATTTTCATAAAGAAAAGAAATCTTGCATTTTAAAATACTTTTATCTTGTCTGATGCATTCGAATCCTTTGAGTGATTGGCATTCACTAGAATTAACTACAGTTTCGACACCACTGTGTTGGCAAATATACGCCACCTATTGTTACGGGGATATAAGTCCAATTGATGAGACTAAACTTATCCTACAAGCCACCGGACATACTGGATATACGCCTGTTCTTCGAGTTATGACCGTTCAGGCGGTACAGGCATAGAACGCAAGGCATACATCTTGCCGCCTTAGGGTTACTGTCTAGTAGTTAGGATTTCATATATGCCACCGCCTTGAGTTTATAGGCCCATAAGCCTCATTAGTCTTTGTATTTTACCATAATTAGGACTGAGTATCTACTACTATAAATACCCTCCTTACATTGTATTGTACATCAAGCGATTCACCACTGAGACCACTGAATCCGACTATTCTCAAGGAATAAAAGTTCATTACTTTCTTGTCTAATATTTTCCTCTTTATTTACTTACTTTTCGTCGTATTTTACTGTATTGCTTGTGACTCCATAGTAAATTTTAAGTGTTTAACCTAGACGTAAAAATTTAGGCATAAACAGTTTGGCACCCACTGTTGGACCCAGGCAATTGTAGGTTTTCTAAGAGGAAAAGGCGCAGTCATGTCAGACAGCAGCGACTACACCACACAGGATTCCGGTATTAAGATCCGATAGATGGTTCATAACTTGGCTAATACGGCTGAAACTATGAATGGATCTCCAAGGTCAACGTGTTTTTATTTGCTGATAATTACCTTGCAAGTGCATGATGCCCAGGTCAAACGCATGCTGGCAGACCCCGGTAGTACGGTGAACATCATCCAATTGGAATGTCGTCAGCTACATGGAGATGCAGAACCAGGTAATCCCCAATCCATACATTATAACAAGCTTTAACAGTTGTAGCGAGAAATCTGTAGGGGAGATACTCCTTTAGGTAAGGGGCAGTGAGGGTAGCGTCTTTCCAAGTAATGACATGCGATCTCTCGTATAACATTATCTTGGGAAGACCCTGATTCACGAAGTACGCGCAGTGCCTTCTACACTTCATCAGATCCTTAAGTATCCGACTCCTTGGGGAGTGATGGAGATTCGGGGCAAATAGAAACTATCCCCAAGCTGTTATGTGACTTCCGTAACGTGCGCAGTCAAGAAGGAAATTAAGAACCAAAAGAGGAAGCTAAACAAACTACTCAGGCCTTCCCTGGTAACTAGCATACCCTTTAGGTTCGGAGCTCATGAAGCTGTCGAATCCCGAGAATTGGTTGTCACGCCCTCGAACTTCCAAGAAGAAGAAAAGCCGACCAAGGCCATGATTGACGGCTTTGATCCAGTGATTTTCGACAATAGTGTCCCTGACAAGAAATTTTACATAGGGGCCAAGCTTTCGGCCAAAGCCAAACAAGAATACACTAACTTCCTGTAAGCTCGGTCGGGTACATTCGCCTGGATACACACCAACATGCCTAGAACATCAGCTAGCATCATTACAACGAACTTAAACGTTGACCCCGACTTCAAGCCGGTCAAGCTGAAGAAATGATCTATCAGCTGCAAAAAGCGGTTAGCAGTGTATGAGGAGGTTGAGAAGCTATTGAACAACGGTTCCATTCGTGAGGTTCATTATCCTGACTGGTTGTCAAACGTTGTGGTGGTCCCAAAGAAGAATGGAAAGTGGAGGATGTGCATTGACTACACAGACTTGAATAAAGCATGTCCAAAGGACTCTTTTCCCATTGCCTAACATAGATCAACTCATCGATTCAACAGCAGGTCATGAGACTTTGAGTTTTCTGGACGCATACTCAGGAGTGATGCCTTTTGATTTGAAGAACGCGGGAGCAACATATCAGAGGCTAATGAACCTGATGTTCAAGGAGCAGATCGGAAAAACTATGGAGGTCTACATTGACGACATGTTTGTGAAATCGGAGTACACCAAGGATCACATCAGCTACTTGGAGATAATATTCGAAATTTTAGATAAGTTTGGTATGAAGCTCAACCCAGTGAAGTGTGCCTTTGGCGTATCCTCCAGGATGTTCCTTGGGTTCACTGTCTCCAACAGGGGCATAGAAGCGAATCCCGTGAAAATTGTAGCGATTGAGGCCATTCCATAATTTTGAAGAACGAAGTGGAGGTAAAAAGGCTCAACGGCCGCATCGCCGCACTTAATCATCTTATCTCGTGGTCTTCCAAAAGGTTCTATCAGTTCTTCAACATCTTGAAGAAAAAAAAAGCTGCGAATGCAAAGCAGTGCATCAAGGCGCTCCGAGAACTGAAACAGTATCTGGAAAATCCCCCCGTTGCTAACAAAGCCGCGAGAGGGAGAGCCGCTATTGTTATACCTCACAGTTTTCGACGTTGCTGTCAGTATTGTCTTGGTACGAGAAGAAAAATGGGTGCAATCACCGATATATTACGTCGGCAAATCACTCTTGGATGTAGAAACCCAGTACCAACACCTAGAGAAATTAGCACTCACTTTAGTAATGGCCGCAAGGAAGTTACTGCCATATTTCCAGAGTCAAACGATTCTCGTGGCTTCTTCTTTCCCATTGCAGACCATTTGGCACAAACCTGAACTCTCGGGCAGGCTAGCAAAATGGGCCGTCGAATTGTGAGAATATGATATCTTTTACCAACCACGTATAACCATTAAGTCCGAGGTGCTCGCGGACTTTGTTGCCAACTTCAGTACCGACTTAATGCCTAAGGCTGAAATAGAGCGCACAATGATGGAGGACATTATCCCTGGAGAATGGGTTATCCACAGCGATAGGGCCTCAATGTAAAGGGGGTTGGGCTTGGTTTAGGATCAAATCCCCAATTGAGAACAAATTTCATAAGGTTGTCTATTGCCCGACGATGACTAACTGGTCGTCAGTCAAGTAACTGGAGCATACACCACCAAAGATGCTCGCATTTAGAAGTACTTGGCAAGGGTGTAGAAGCGTCTGAAATTTTTTCAAAAATGAAAGATCAACCAAATACCTAGGGAATAAATGGAGGCTGATGCCTTAGTCAGTCTAGCGCCCACTACATCTATGAGTGCAGACATCCCGAGATCTATTATCGATTTAACCTACGCAGACGTCAAGCACCACGAAGTCAATGTTACGGCATCAATATGAGATTGGCGGCATCTAATCATCGAATACCTCGACAAAGGAATACTCCCAGGTGATAAAAAGGAGAACAGAAAGCCAAGAGTCCAAGCAGCCCGTTATTGCCTGATCAATGGGGAGCTGTATCACCGGATGCTTTGCGGCTCTTTGGCCAAATATCTGGACCCTCTCAAGTTGATTACGCGCTGAAGGAGATTCATGAGGAACAATGCAGAAACCACTCTAGCGGACGATCTCTAGCTCGTAAATTAATCAGAGTGGGCTACCTCTGGCCCCGAATGGAAGATGATGCCTGAAAGTTCGTCCGAGCATGTGACAGTTGCCAGCGATTTTCCCAAATACTTCATCAGCCAGTAGAGCTGTTACACTCAGTAAATGGGAATGGATATCGTAGGGCCCATGCCTAAAGCGCCCGATGGTGTTAAGTTTTTGCTTATTATGAAAGGTACTTCAGTAAATAGGTCGAAGTTTCGGCCTATGCTCGGATCAGGTAGTGGGAGGTGATAGAATTCATATGGAAGACCATTATGTGCCACTTCGGCATCCCAATAGAAATCACTTGCGACAGTGGACCTCAGTTCATAGGAGACAAGATCACCATTTTCCTGAAAGAATGGGAGATAAAAAGGATAACTTCAATGCCCTATTACCCTTCGGCTAATGGCCAAGTTGAATCTTCCAACAAAATGATCGTTGAAAGCCTGAAGAAGCGACTTAAGGAAGCCAAGGGGAAGTGGCCGGAGGAACTACCAAAAGTCTTATGGGCCTACCGCACCACGTCCAAAGCCAACACGAGGGAAACTCCATTCTCATTAACATATGGAACCAAAGCAATGATTCCCTTAGAGATTGGAGAGTGTAGCCTGCGACGGTCGTTTGTCAAGGAAGGATCAAACAACGAGGCTTTGAAGGCTTCACTTGATACCTTGGACGAGCGACATTATATAGAATCCATACGCCTCGCAATGCAGAAGCAACATGTGGAGCAGTACTATGTAGGAGACCTCATCCTCCGCAAAGTTAAAGCACAAAAGAGGCTAGCCCATGCAAACTGGCTCCGAACTAGGAAGGACCACATAGAGTCCGAGGCATAGCTAGAAAAGGTGTGTATGTTCTTGAAGAGATGAAAAGAACAGCCATTTCGAATAATTGGAACATCTCATGACTCAAAAAGTAATACTCTTGAAAGGCCAACAACGCCAGCACACTCGAGATATGTATTTACTCATTTCCTATTTCTTTAATAGTTATCATCTCATAATGGGCCCTTAGCCCCATTCTTTATGTTTTATGCGACTCAACGCCCATTCATCAATAAAACTACTATTTTACTTAGTCTATTTTAAATTACAATTCAAATCCATCTACGATCCAACTATTCATATCCCCGACCATACCTAAATTGAAGTAATACACCCACTTTCGCTACAACAAGTAGGTTAAACTACTCGCTTAGAGCTAGACGTCCAGACATTATTCGTAAGTTGAACTCGTCAATTCAATAAATTTGTACCTACATGCCGGTGGGGATGCCCGCATAGTGCCAGAAAGTCTTAAAATACTCGAGTAAACAAGCAACGACGTTATGAATCGAAACGCAAAGGTTCCTATTTCCACACGGGCTTCCCATTGTGGGCACGAAACAGTCGTCTATCGCAGGCACAATATAAGCCATCAACTATTGACGCAAATGAAGCGTCCTCCAGTGCGCGCACCCGCCTTTTACAGACACTAGCCCAGAAAGACACTCAAACATGCTGCTTAAATCATACTAGTATGCATAATAAAATTAATGGAAATTTTTTTCATTAATAACAAATAGCCCGTAGGCTCATATATACAATTAGTTTTTCCTGAATACAACATTGGTCATAACAACTGTAGAAAAAATCGGAAATGGAAGACTAAATTCGCAAGTTCCTTCGATTTTGCACGGTCAGAGACTCTTCATATGAATTGTACCTCTTGCATCGAAGTCTCTCTCGGCAACTAGAAGGCCAAATTCCTTAGTTGATACTCCAAGCGGCAACATCTTTGTGACGCTGTGCCACGGGAGTTGGAAAAATCAGTCCAACAGAGGAATCGCTTAGTAGAAAGGTGTGTTGACACCCAATTTTGTCCCTCCATTTTTCGCGATTTGGCTATATTCAATTAAAATTGATAATAGTAATTTTTCAAACAAAACTGCATTAGATAGCATGTATTTACATGTGTGATACTATTATTAATCCCCTAGGTATATAATATTTATTTAATTGTGATTATAATTACGTAATTGCATTCATTTAGGCCAATATCTAAAATACGTCTGCTATTTTATGCAATTTAACGCATTACGACATCATTTAATAATTATTTGTGACTATTTATATTTAATTAGTATTATTTGAGCTCATTTATATTTATCTGTGGTTAAATACATTTATTTATAATTATTTATAATTTTTATATATTTACACTAATTATTCATATTTATAAATATTTTAATTGAATACTAGCAAAATTTATCAATTCACAAGTCATTCCCATTACATTTAGTCCATGTCATCACCCTTTGTCCACGCATACGCCACTTAAACTCCATATAAGCCTAACCTCACTAAATATACTTATAGCACAAAGTACACACACATTAGGCATGTGTACAACTCATTCTAGCATGTGGTTTAACCCCCTCAAAGCACCCACTTATCCAATTAAGCATATACACTCACACATACAACATCTATACTTAACACCCGAAATGTCTACGTGGCACGATCCAAGCCTTACAACTCAAATATCCGACAGCCAATACTAATTCCCCTATTTACATATACACAAACCCCCACATCCTAAAAACCCTAAAAATATTTCCCCCCCTTTCCCTTTCCCTCTCCCGCCGTCACCCTGCATCCTCTCTCTCCCCTTTTTCCTCAAACCCGTCCACATACACGCCCAAACCATCAAATCTCTGCCAATCTCCGCCATTAACGCACTCCTCTCTCCTGCTTTATCACGTTCATATGTGGGAAATGGAAATACAATAATCTCTCCCCATTATACTAATCCGAAAAGTAAAACAAAAGATTCGTACAAATCATTGCGAAACATGGAAATTATCAAGATTCATATGTGTACAAGGCAAGAATCAAAGGAATTAAACGCAAATCTTCACAAATCAAGGCACGACGAGTCAAACGAGATTGACCAACCCGTCTCGTTGATGACCCGAGCCAGCAGTTTCCCGGGTAATATCTTTCCTTATGTTTTTTGTTTTAATTCCATGTTTGATCCTTGAAAATACATGTTTTGTTCTCCATCCTAACACGTGCTTATGAAGTCGATTGTTCATATTAAAGTTTATACAGTTAACGTAGCCCTAACCATGTTAATTTAATGCTGGATCACTGCGAAATGAATTCGACGTCATAGCTTCTATGAGTACACATTGACTTGGTTATTGTCCTAGCATAAGCCTTGATTTACCTTTAAAATCGAGTCCTCAGTGTTTAGCTGTTTGGATTAGCTTAGCATCATTTGTTAGCATTGGGTATGCCCTGTTAGTAATCCTCGAATTAGTTTTAGCATCGTTTTGGTTTGATACACACCTATATAGTCTTGGTTTATTAAAAGAAAGGCTTTGTTATAATGCTAAAGTTTACCATTGATATAGCCATATAATTGAAATTGATTTTACTTATTGTTCAAGTTTTTTAAGATTGATAGTGTTTCCTTATATATAAAACGAGAATATATTCCTTTTCTTTTTATATAAAATAAAATTCTTTTTTCCCTTTTAGAAAAGATTCTTCTTTTGAGATTTGAATATTTTCATTGCAACCTAAGACTACCTTAACACTATAAATATTAGCTCTTTTGACACTAGCAAGATCATCCACACATGACTGAATACATATTCCTTTACTCATCTTCTTTACTGAAAGATACTATTTCTTTTACTTACTTGTACGTCTAAAAAAGTACAAAAAGGAAACTGTTCCAATAGTTTATCTGATTCTTGCTTTGATGGCCCTAAGCCAAAGCAAGGCCCTTCGAGTTGTAAGGATACTACTGCTATTTCATCATCCTGTACTCTTTCTGTTTCTTATTCCAATTTTTCTATCAAGGTTAGTCTCTGTTAAGTGTCAACTATATATTAAGTGCTAACTATGTGATTGTAGGATAGCCCTAGAGGCTATATCATTATTTAAGTCTTCGTGTAGGATATTATTTAACTTGGAGGCTCACTTTTCTTTTATGTTTATAATATTTTCATTATTTTTTTCGTGTGATAAGCATGACCGTCGATACTTGCAACACCTAGCTCGAGTCTAGATTGGGGCACTTAATATACCTAGGGTGTCTAGATATTTAAAGTAGTGGCCCAAAAGCCTCCGGGACATTAAGTTGGGACGCTAGTAAACCTTTTAGGATGCTTTTAAAATATTAGAAAGCGCTTTAGTTAAATACTTAAACAGGGTATGGGGGTTAAAGAGAATTAAGCCCCTCGGATATGATGGAAATTATCCGAGCTATATATTTGATAATGGATTCTTAAACTATCTTCCCTAATGAAAGCCGAGTTCTGATCCGAATAGGATAATAAAACCTAGGGTTCTTTATTCAAATGATTAATCGGTTATTTATTATTTCGTGGCTATTTGTACAACATGATTACTATTTTAAATTATTTATGCAAATACATTAAGCTTCCTTCTTTGCATCCCATATCTCTTTTGTCTATTTTATTTAGATTTTATCTTTTTATAAACAATATGTTAAACCCAATATAGCAATTGGTCGGGAACCACGTTTAGTGGAAGCTAGGAGGTGCCTAACTCCGTCCTTCTAGGTTATTTCGAACACTTACCCGAATCTCTGACTTGTAGACCAACCCGGAGTTAATTCTTTAATTGGAATTAGAAATTAATAGGTGACCTACTACGCCTAGAAAATTTATTCGGTGGCGACTCAAAAACTTCTAACTCCAAATGAGTTACCCCAAGTCGAAAACCTCTTACTTTGCTTTAAGTGGGGTGCGATAGAATGGCGACTCCGCTGGAGATTAAATGTTCTAACCATCACGATTTTTATATTGAGTTTATATTTTGCTTTTAATATTTTATATTCGGGACTAACTTTTTCCTTTTGCAGGTTTGTCTTATTTCTTTCATTATCTCCTATCATCCTACATAATTTTGTGATGTAATATTTGTAATTTATTTATGCATCCCGTCCATATATGTTAAATTCAAAAATTGAGGGCTAAAGCGGTTGCGGGAGTTTCCCGGTCGTTTCTCATTTTTCAAAATAAATTATTCTTGAAAGAACCCCCGGGGTAGGTCATTTCGCGTGCAGATGACATCCCCGGAACTTTCCCCTTTCAAGTTGTCCGCTTGAAAGAAAATGGTCAGGTCTATTCCCACTCTTAGACAATCTTTTTAGGAACCATGCATCATGTCATATTGAGAAAAAATTGACTTCGTCTCGTGTCTAAGTCTATTAGTTCACCATGTTCGAACAAACCAAACGGGTTTTCAACCCTAAGGGACATTTAAATATGTTATGTCTGCATCTATTTAAAGTTGAACGTGTCTAATGTAGACCATTTGCTCACATAAAAGTGGGTTCTCATAACAAAATCAATTATTTATTTCTATTTACCTAAAATCGTTATTTCTACATTTATACAACAAAACCAATTATTTTATAAGTTTATTTTTGGGTTATGAACGAAATTAATTTTTCTACTTTGATGAAAAGAATATCATAGACTTTAAATTAATTTCTTCTACTTTTAATATGGCAAGATCAATTATTATTCCTATTTACTTTAAAAAAATGTTATTTCCACATTTATATAGTAAAATCAATTTATTTTCTGTTAATTTTTTGTTATGAGAACAATTGGGATGACACCAAATACACGTTCAATTTTAAATACCATAATCAAAATTAGGAAGGTTCAACATCCTAGGTATGTTAAAGTCCATTAGTCACTTCGTCCAAAATGCGTCATCAAATGACGCCTATCATGCATCTTATGTGTGTTGGTCTTGTTAGGCCTACCTCCGGCACAAGAGAGGTCCCTTACATTATAAAGAGTGATATGTTTTGAATTTGATAATTATTACCTCGACACTAACTTATTATTTTTATGTGTAAGTTTTACTCCCACTCCTGAGGTTAATTTGTGCATTCTGGCCGAGCATCAGTACCGGATGAGAGCCAAAGGACCAGTTACAACTCCTCCCCCTTCACAAACTAGGAGAAGATGAAAGCGAAACATCATGTCTGAGTTGAATAATGCTGCTTTTAGTGATGATAACATTGGGAATAATGGGACACCCCGCAAACTTGCCCTGGTTGGGTATGATGAACATGTTGCTACGTTAGAGCAAAGAATTAAATAACTTGAAGAGAAACTGACAATGGTCGGTTTACCTGTTGTTAACTCCACCCATTCAAGGGAACCAATCGATCCAAGCGGGTCAGCCCGCCCTAATAGAAAAGACCCTATACACCCAACTGATCCCCCTATCGTTTACCTAACAGTACCACCAGCCACATACCAAGCAGCACCACCAGCTACCTACCAAGCAGCACCACCAGCTACTTACCAGACAGCGCCACCTGCTACCTATCAGACAGCACCAACTGCGACTTACCAAGCAACCCTACCCACCACTTATCAAGCAGCACTCCCTGCACATCCTACTTACCCAAACACGAACTTACCTCACACCAACACCACATATCCGCAGCCTTACAATCCCATGTTCACCGCTGAAACCAAACAACTTACTGCACCCGTCAAAGACCATGAAAACTATGAATGGGCGGAGGATGAAGCCAATGATGATGGGAGAAAAGAGAAAGTTCGTAAGCTAGAGGCAGCCTTTAAGAAGTTTGAGTTAGGCAAAACCACTAGAGGTTTAGCTTATGAAGATTTACGTATCTATCATACTTTTAAATTACCTGATGAGTACAAGATACCAACATTCGACCTGTGCAATGGCACTGGAGACCCTATGGTTCATTTGAGAACATATTGTGACAAGTTGATTGGAGCAGGGGAAGACGAGAAAATACGAGTAAAGCTATTCAGCCGAAGCTTGACTGGAGATGCTTTAAGTTGGTTTTCTAAACAGAAACCAATCACATGGCTCGGTTGGAAAGATATGGCGGCAGACTTTGTAGATCATTTGGGTACAATACCGAAATGGTACCAGATCGCTTCTATTTAGAAAAGTTGAAAAATAAATCCACAGAGACGTTCAGGGAGTATGCTACTAGGTGGAGGGCAGAGGCTGCCAAAGTGCAACCCGCTATGAATGTGAAAGAAATAGTCAACATATTCATTCGCATACAAGAGGATGTATATTACGACAAGTTGTTGCATATGAAGAACCAAAAGTTTGCAAATGTAGTGTTGATGGGAGATGACGTAGAAGAAGGGTTAAAAAGTGGAAAGATTATTAGCTTAGCTGCAGTAGAAGCTGTTAATAAGGCTATCCAGGCTGGAAATGTGAGTCTCTCCAAAAAGAAGAAAGATGAAGTCTCTATTGTTGTAAACATTCAAGACCCACTCGGCGTATATTCCACTTCCCAGCACCAAGCCGTCCATCATACCAGCAAAATACTCAAACTAACTACCGAAATGCATCACCATACTCATCTAGGCCTTGCCCTAAGGCAAACCAAAGACCCAAAAGAAACTACACTGCATTAGCTGAATCCCCCACCCAATTGTTCGAGAGGTTGAAAGCTACTGCGCTTATTGTCCCAATCCCTCAAAAGGTGCCAGACAATCCTTCACCACACGTTGATTACAGAAAAAGGTGCGCACACCACTCAGGTAGACCGGGGCATGAGACAGAGAGATGTTTTGCATTGAAAGGTAAGATTCAAGACCTAATAAATGAAATATTCATTCATTTGAAGACGCCAAATGTGCACAATAATCCACTACCTAATAATGGAGATGAGAAGGTGAATATGATTGACTTCGGCGAAGAGTGCAATCTGGAAAGTACAATCATAAAAGCAAAAATAGGGTTTGATGAATACAAGTTTGGCATGGGGTATATCCTGGTTTGCAAAGGAGAAGGTACTTCAAATGACACAAGAGATTATCATTCAGTAGAGCAGTTTATTCCAACTCTGAGTTATATCAACTCTGAGTTATGGGGTATTCCAACTTGGAGGAATATGTTACAGTTCCCGAAAAGCATACTGAGGCCCTGAACAACTTGGAAGCTGAAACTGGAGTTATGCCAAACAACGAAACCTGCAGCACATTCTGAGCATGCCGAGAACCTTAGTGGAGCTGTGGCATTAGTTGTTTTCTTAAATAAAACACGACTCCGAGTCGTTAGCTTTTCTTTTCATTATTTTCCAACTTTGTCGCATCATCATTTCCATTCGAAGATTGATTCTTGAGTCCAATAATAAAAGCTTGCTTTTCCTATTTTTCGTGTTAGAATATACATCATTCACTTCCTACAAAATCATTTTAATTCCATTGAATCTATGACTGGAATGTGAGGAAGCAATCCAAAACGACGAGTACAAACCAGACTATGGTGATTTTGATAAAAGACATTTGAGGAACTTCATGAAGACCTTATAGTAGACAACTGAGGCAAGAGCATATTGAGGAAGATGGCTTATAATTCAAGGCAAAACAGTAGAAATACACATAACGGGGAGAATTAGACAATCCCAAACGGATCAAAAACATACTCGAGCAAGTGACGCTCATGGATAGCAAAGAATGAGCACAACAAGCAATAAAATGACAAAGGCGTTTACCAAGAAAGTTAGAGCAAGACAGTTGTTCCTAGAATAGAATTCTATAAATTGAGACAAAATCAACAAGATCCTTTACTCATATACAATCAAGAGATACTACAAATCAAACAACATTCATCTTTATTGTATTTGAATTACGTAGCAACATGATTCCCAAAAGGGGATACGTAGGCAGCCTACCCAAGGCACGGTCACTTCATAAGAGAATTTTATTAGACACTAGGGTAGAATTTTTTGAGTCACCTTCAAAAAATTCAAAGAGTACATCACAACAGACTGGGGCAGAATTTTTAAGGAACCTCAAAAATTCAAGAAAAATACAAGCAGCACACAGGGGCAGAAATTTTGAGCTTTCCTCAAAATTTCAAAATGGAAGATTTTTTGAGCAGAAAATGGATAAAGAAGATTATGTCCAAACAATACGTCGCAGTCTATGATTCAATAGAATAAATTCGTAGTTCTCTCTAAACATTATTTTTCTCAAAACACATGCATATTCTCTTTTGTTCTCCCTTTTTGCCCACAGCTCGACTAAGGTTTGACGCTCGAAAAAAAAAAAGATATTACAAGGAGAAAATTATACAAAATGCAGCAGCAGAGTGCAGTACAACAAATGCGCAAGTCAACCTCCCCCAAAAACTCACAAATTTTCTTTGATTGCAGGTTTTCACAGGTACCAAGTATACCTAACAACTCTTGCAAAGCAACATTCATCAATTTGAGAAGCATAGAATCCACGTCGGTGGATATATAGGGTCCGCATTGGTGGACATGATATCAATTTGAGAGGCATAGAATCCATGTCGGTGGATATATAGGGTCCGCATCGATGGACATAACAGGTATAGAATCCATGTCGATGGATATATAGGGTCCGCGTCGATGGACATAATATCAATTTGAGAGGCATAGAATCTATGTCGCTGGACATATAGGGTCCGCATCGGTGGACATGACAGGCATAGAATCCATGTCGCTGGATATATAGGGTCCGCGTCGGTGGACATGATATCAATTTGAGAGGCATAGAATCCATGCCGGTGGATATATAGGGTCTACGTTAGTGGACATGATATCAATTTGAGAGTCATAGAATCCTTATCGGTAGATATATAGGGTCCACATCGGTGGACATGACAGGCATAGAATCCATGTCGGTGGATATATAGGGTCCGCGTCGGTGGACATGACATCAATTTGAGAGGTATAAGATCTATGTCGGTGGATATATAGGGTATGCCTCGGTGGACATGACATCAATTTGAGAATCATAGGATCCATGTCGGTGGATATATAGGGTCCGCGTCGGTAGGCATGACTTCAATTAGACAGGCATAGAATCCATATCGGTGGATATATAGGGTCCACATCAGTGGACATGACATCAATTTGAGAGGCATAGAATCCATGTTATTGGATATATAGGGTCCTTGTCTATGGACGTGAAATCATTTGAAGAAGCATAGAATTTTGCGTCGGCGGATATATAGGGTTCGCGGTGGTGAACAAGACAACAATTTGCAGCAAAGTAAGGTCCGCATCGGTGGACATAGCGTTGGAAGTATACTTGGATGAGATACCAATCAAACAAGCATAAGACAAAACAGCCACTCGGCTTAACAGAGAAGTTATCTTTATCTTTATATCTATTGCATTTATCATGATTTTGCTGTAGGGTACTCTCCGATCTCTCGACAAACCCCTGTGCCATACTCTCACACCTACTCCCAAAATCACTACCAATTGTGCAACCACAAAGCCTCAAATATATCTCAAAGCATCATCTCAAAAGACCCAATTCGAGAAGACTAACCCTACATACAATGCCTTGCTACACCTGTAATCTATCTATATTACCGAGTTCCGAAGTGCTCAAAGCTACAGTTCTATACTCGCACCAGTGATCTTCCTAATTTTTCCTTGGCGATTGGGTGATAGTTCCGTATTCCTTCTTATTCAAGCCTATCTGTATCAATCGTGCGTGTTTTCGTGTTGAATCGTTCGCATTCATAAAACTCACTCCCCAAATGTTTCCAAGCTCAATCAAGGCAATATTGAAGACGAGACTACTCATTTATCGAGATGAGGTGGAAACTACGTACATATAAGCTCCTCTTTATGGGTGTGTAGCGCGCCACATTTTCATAACTAGGATAGTTATAAGCCTCTTTTCCCACGCTCGATCTATTGATGTTGTCTAGTATTCGATAGTACCTTTGCTTTATTTTTCATTTATTTCACCAAAAGGCAAAGCATACACGAGTGTAAGCTTTGCATACTCTGATAAGTTTAATCCTGACATCCAAAATCTTGCGCCATAAGCATCTCACACAGGCAACAAGCCATTCTAGAACTGCACACATCCTGATTCTTGTGAAACCCGAGATATGTCGGCAACTCAGAGACCGGTGTTCGACCAAAAACACCCCAAAACATTCATCATTTTGCCTACCAGTCGTGAAAAAATTGCCTATTCCGTCAACTATCTTTTCCCGAAGACCCTTTCACCATCCCCGGGCAAAGAGGGGCAGCTGTTGACACCCAATTTTGTCCCTCCATTTTTTGCGATTTGGCTATATCTAATTAAAATTGATAATAGTAACTTTTCAAATAAAACTGCATTAGATAGCATGCATTTACGTGTGTGATACTATTATCCCCTACTTATACAATATTTATTTAATTGTGATTATAATTATGTAATTGCATTCATTTAGGCTAATCTCTAAAATACGTATGCTATTTTATCCAATTTAACGCATTACGACATCATTTAATAATTATTTGTGGCTATTTATATTTAATTAGTATTATTTGAGCTCATTTATATTTATTTATGGTTAAATATATTTATTTATAATTATTTACAATTTTTATATTTTTACACTAATTATTCATATTTATAAATATTTTAATTGAATACTAGCCAAATTTATCAATTTACAACTCATTCCCATTACATTTAGTCCACGTCATCACCCTTTGTCCACGTATACGCTACTTAAACTCCACATAAGCCTAACACCTACTAAATACACTTATCGCACAAAGTACATACATATTAGGCGTGTGTGCAACTAATTCTAGCATGTGGTACAACCCCCTCAAAGCACCCTGTTATCCAATTCAGCATATACACTCACACATGCAACAATTATACTTAACACTCGAAGTGCCTACGTGGCACGATCCAAGCCCTACAACTCAAATATCCGACGACCAATACTAATTCCCCTATTTACATCTATACACACACCCCTACATCCTAAAAACCCTAAACTTATTTCCCACCTTTCCCTTTCCCTCTCCAGCCGTCACCCTACATCCTCTTTCTCCCCTTTTTCCTCAAACCCGTCCACATACACGCCCAAACCACCAAATCTCCGCCAATCTCCACCATTAACGCACTCCTCTCTCCTGCTATATCACATTCACATGTGAGAAATGGAAATACAATCATCTCTCCCCATTATACTAATCTGAAAAGTAAACGAAAAGATTCGTACAAATCATTGCGAAACATGGAAATTATCAACACTCATATGCGTACAAGGCAAGAATCAAAGGAATTAAACGCAAATCTTCACAAATCAAGGCACGTCGGGTCAAACGAGATTGACCCCACCCGTCTCGTTGATGACCCGACCCAGCAGTATCCCGGGGTAACATCTTTCCTTATGTTTTTTTGTTTTAATTCCATGCTTGATCCTTAAAAATACATGTTTTGTTCTTCATCTTAACACGTGCTTATGCGGTCGATTGTTCATATTCAAGTTTATATAGTTAAAGTAGCCCTAACCATGTTAATTAAATGCTGGATCACTGCGAAAGGAATTCGACGTCATAGCTTCTATGAGTGCACATTGACTTGGTTATTGTCCTAGCATAAGCCTTGAATTTATCTTTAAAATCGTTTCCTAAGTGTTTAGCTGTTTGGATTAGCTTAGCATCGTTTGTTAGCATTGGGTATGCCCTGTTAGTAATACTTTAATTATATTTAGCATCGTTTTGGTTTGAGACACCTATATAGTCTTGGTTTATTAAAAGAAAGGCTTTGTTATAATGACAAAGTTTACCATTGATATAGCCATATAATTGAAATTGATTTTCCTTATTGTTCAAGTTTGTTAAGATTGATAGTGTTTCCTTATATTGAAAACGAGAATATATTCCTTTTCCTTTTATATAAAACAGAATTCTTTTTCCTTTTTAGAAAAGATTCTTCTTTTGAAATTTGAATATTTCCTTACAACCTAAGACTACCTTAACACTATAATATTAGCTCTTTTGACACTAGCAAGATCATCTGCACATCACTGAATATATATTCCTTTACTCATCTTCTTGACTGAAATATACTCTTTCTTTTACTTACTTGTACGCCTAAAAAAGTACAAAAAGGAAACTGTTCCAAGAGTTTATCTGATTCTTGCTTTGCTGGTCCTAAGCCAAAGCAAGGCCCTTCGAGTTGTAAGGATACCATTGCTATTTCATCATCCTGTACTCTCTCTGTTTGGTATTCCAATTTGCTATCAAAGTTAGTCTCTGTTAAGTGTCAACTATATGTTAAGTACTAACTATGTGATTGTAGGATAGCCCTTGAGGCTATACCATTGTTTAAGTCTTTCTGCAGGTTATTATATCGAGGAAATGAGTTAGTTTAGATTCAATTTGGATCTACAAAGGCTAAAAACCATGGGCCAAGGCCCTGCCCTTTCCTTTCTTTTGTTTAAATTTCAATATGTGCTATTTGATGTATTCGCTAGGAATAGTATTGGTTTGTATAGGCACCATAAGGTGCAATTAGTATGTAGGACAAGTACTATAATCCTTACTAGCTGTCTTTTGTGTGTTGTGGAGCTAAAATGTGTACTGGCTGAAGCTAGGCTGTTTTTGTGCTAAATTAGACTCTGAAATTCTTTGAAAACAGGACAGGTTTTAGTAATGAATTATAATTTGGACTATTTTCTGCAAATACCAGGAAAAGGGCTAAAATTGCAAGGCAGATTTAAAAATGACTTATTTATGAAATTTGCGAAGTAATATTACTGTAGGCCTACGACTGAAATTTGAAATTGAAAGTAGACTTTGCAAAACCGTATTTCTGGGAAATGGCAGTGGTATTTAACATATTTAAAACTGAAATTTGAAAGTATTTTAGGCTATTTGTGAAACTCTAGTATGCTGGAAGCTAAAATATTTTCTAGATAGGTTAGAAATGCAAGACAATTTGAAAACTGGACTATTTTCTATAAATTCTATGTCCTGGAAACGTAACAGTACATCTCATTCTTTTAGAAGTGGTTATAATTGAAAATCAACCTATTTCTTGAGACTTTTTACAACATAGCGGTACTTTTATATTGTTAAAAGTTGCTAAATTTGCAATCAGTGCAGAAAGCTGGATCATTTCTGCAAATCCAGTAATCTGGAAATGTAAGAGCTTAGCAGCGGCACAAAATTCTCTACACCTATTTACTTATTTAACTTAGAGGCTCACTTTTCTTTTAAGTTTACAATATTATCATTATTTGTTTCGTGTGATAAGCATAACCGTCGATGCTTGCAACACCTAGCTCAAGTCTAGATTGTGGCACTTAATATACCTAGGGTGTCTAGATATTTAAAGTAGTGTCCCAAAAGCCTCCGGAACTTTAAGTTGGGACGCTAGTAAACCTTTTAGGACGCTTCTAAAATATTAGAAAGCGCTTTAGTTAAATACTTAAAGAGGGTATTGGGGTTAAAGGGAATTAAGCCCCTCGGATATGATGGAAATTACTCGAGCTATATATTTGATAATGGATTCTTAAACTATCGTCCCTTACGAAAGCCGGGCTCTAATCCGATGACACGACCCAGAATCTGGTTAGGCCGTGCGGGCATCCGACATCCTCCCATAGACCCGTTGGGCGAACCCTTACCAATAAAATTAGGAAAATAAATATAATAATTCATAATTAAGGACAAGACCTAAAAAAATACAGACATACTGATACCTCTAAGCTGTACAAAAGAAATTACAGCTGACTACCCAACATACTAGGTTTAAGGCTATCCAGACAAGACATCTAAGAGTACAAAAGAAGACAAATACCTCCTGAAGGGAGACAAATGAAACTTAAATTATAACCAATAAACTGGTGGCCATCCGGAATAAAAGCTGGCTCACCCTGACAGCTGAAGTCGTCTTCGCTCCTTCACAATGTGGCGAACTCAATCCTAGAGCGAACCTGCCGAAATGAAATAGATAAACAAGAAACAAACAACAAACAAGGGTGAGTCAAAAGGACTCAATAAGTGGGGCAGACTAGCCACCTCAAAGAGTAGGATAGCTAGCCATAGAGAAGAAACAGATAAACCAAATTCCTCATATTTAAATTATAAAAAAGCAGAGCCAGATAATAACCTGAAACACGTATGAAACCATAAACTCAACCAGGAATACGAGCCAGAAACATATCAACAAATAAGCAATGCACGTATAAGCAAAACAGTGGTTATGTACCACACGTCTACACAATGGTATGAAATGAAATGAGATGAAATGAAACGAAATATGATGCAAAGGGTCACATGTGCCCGTAATCCCATCTCGAAGCGGAATACTCATGCATTTGAGGGGAATCCAATCTGATAACCAACTGGAGCGGAAAACTCCTGCTCCTGGGGCGGAATACTCCTGCACCCGATATAATATAAACCAGAGGCGGAATACTCCTGCACTCTCCTAGGGCGGAATACTCAAACCAGAGGCGAAATACTCCTGCACTCTCCTGAGGCGGAATACTCCTGCACCCGATATAATGTAAAGCTGAGGCGGAATACTCCTGCACTCAGTATCTTACATAAGAGCGGAATACTCCTGCACTCAGTATCTTACATAAGAGCGGAATACTCCTGCTCCTGTGGTGGAATACTCCTGCACCCAATATGATATAAACCAGAGGCGGAATACTCCTGCTCCTGGGGCGGAATACTGCTGCACCCAATATGATACAAACCAGAGGCGGAATACTCCTGCACTTTCCTGGGGCGGAATACTCCTGCCCTCAATATGATACAATGGAGCGGAATACTCCTGCTCCTGGGGCGGAATACTCCTGCACCCAATATGATATGCAATGTAATGCATATGAATGACTAACCCTAATGCATATGAATGCAATGTGATGCAATAATAACTCTTCACCGGCGCGGGACTCTCATCGACAGCTGGGAAGTAGATGCCAACTTACAGCCATAGTAGATGCCAACTCACAGCCAGAGTACAATGTTGAGATCTTCAATGCAATACCAACAACAGGATATAACATATAATATATGACATAAATCTAAAGCTAAGGCGTAAGGAGTATGTCTATCGACAGCTACACACGTGAGGAACACGTGGTAGAAAATCTACGAGGCCAGGTGCCTCCAAAGAAATGGATATAAACACTTACCTCTTCCAAAAGTTAGATTTGCTAATCAACAACCTTTACCTTTTGGTTTCATTGCCAAACGATCCCACTCTATTCAATGAGCAGAAAAATATATCAAATTAGGCTAAAGACTTCATTTCCTACGTCTTAGGGCAATCCGGTTAGGAACCTGATACCCTATTTGCGTACGCAATACGCAGGCCAGGCCTATGTATAGGGTTTATGGTCACATAACCAAACCCTAAATAAATTACATTTATATGTTGCCCATAACTCACTGAGTACGAATATATAATCAATTCCATTATCAGGGTCCAATTGACCCTTTAAACTATTAATTGAACTTATTAAAACGATGCCTAATATCTTAATTCTTACCGTCAAAATATATTCAAACACACGTAATAAATTCAAAAATATATTAAGAACCTTACCTGAATATTTCAGGCTAAAAATTCTACTTTTCTCCGGCTCTTTTCTCATTTTCTGGCATTTTTTTCTGCTCCATTTTCTCTTCTCAATTCTCATTCTATTTCTGTTTTCCATATCTAACTTTGTCCTTAGCTTAAAGCTGAGGACCACCGTTTCTATTTTTTTTTTTCTTTTATTTTATTTTCTTTTCTTTTCTCGACGAAAATTAAAACGGTACCCTACGATATTCGAAATAATTTCAACTTTCGCATACAAGTTATACAAAATATATGTAAAACACTCACTAAAGCGGATCTCAAATAGGACTCTCGAAACTCAAGATGCGAATTTAAATGGAAAAGGTCAAATTATTTAACTTTCGGCATTTTAGCGGAAACTAGCCGAACAACCTCGAAATTCACTTTCGAAAAATCACAAAAGTCACAAATAATCATACAAACCTAACGGCGCTTTCGAATTTCTAATCGGAGCTCGTTCGCCAAAACCGAACTCAAAAATCTCTTTTTAATATTTATCGACAATAAAAACTTAAACCTTTTTCCGATGCCTACGAAACGAGGTCTGATTTAGCTCAAATTTTACAGACAGGTCCTAATGGACATTACGAAGTTTTTAAAATTATCGGCACGTCAATCGGAGTCCTAACTTCCGAAACGACTGACCGAGGTCGTTTCATTCGAATAGGATAATAAAACCTAGGGTTATTTATTCAAATTATTAATCGCTTATTTATTATTTTGTGGCTATTTGTGCAACACGATTACTATTTCAAATTATTTATGCAAATATATTAAACTGCCTACTTTGCATCCCATATCTCTTTTGTCTATTTTATTTAGATTTTATCTTTTTATAAGCAATATGTTAAACCCAATATAGAAATCGGCCGAGAACCACGTTTAGTGGAACCTAGGAGGTGCCTAACCCCTTCCTTCTAGGTTATTTCGAACACTTACCCGAATCTCTTGCTTGTAGACCAACCCAGAGTTAATTCTTTAATTGGAATTAGAAATTAATAGGTGACCTAATACGCCTAGGAAATTTATTAGATGACGACTCCAAAACTTCTAACTCCAAACGAGTTACTCCAAGTCTAAAACCACTTACTTTGCTTTAAGTGGGGTGCGACAAGGTGGAGAAAGAAAAATTCGGTCCAAGACTTCACTTGGATTCACTTAGAGAGACTCTAATAAGGAACGCTTAACGATCGTAGGAACACCATGTTATCCCCTCTTCCAGGCGATTGGAAGCAGATGCAATCCCCGAACCCAAAGAATAGAGCAAAGCTATATAGCCACCCTAAATGATTTCGGTATAGAAAGTGCCCTTGGGTGTTAACCGGCTGAAGAAGGAGAGGATATCCCGGAGGAGCCCTTCTCGTTAAAATAGAGGTGCTTTCAAGACTATGGCCCACGGAGATCAAGAAATGAGCAAATACAGGAGCACCGCTGGGATGGCATTCTTATACTGGAAAACCCCGCATGATAAGAGGAATATCACAGCAACTACTGTGCATGCCACTATGAAGAAATTTTGAAGAACATCATTAGGATCCCGATCGAACTTCACGACTCGGGGGACTCAATTCGTCCAATCACGGATTGAGAAAGAGGAGAAGAAAATTGCAGATGGTCACTTCCTTGCAATTTTCTTATAGGCCATCCATTCGGAAATTTTTCTGGGAATATCAAACTAGGATCAAAGGCAAATATTTTTGAAGATAGAAGAACCATTCTTTCATGAAGAACTTTGAAGGAGATGAAGTTTTTTTCTGAAGGAGGTTTTTGATTCAACTACTGTCACGAAGCTCTTATTTATAGGCTGAAAGAGATAAGAACGGATCACCAAACGGTCAAGCGTAATTATAGCCAGAGATATGAAACGATTCGGTGTAGGAAAAGGTATTCTTGGAAAGGTGCATGAAGTCGACATCAACCAACCAAATGAAGACGAGTAGAGTTCTCAAATAAATTAGCATCAGTCTTGGTCAAAGAGACTGCGAGTTTCAAGGAGTCAGTGAGATATCTCTCACGCCGCTTTCACTTCCTGACTGCTTGCGTCAGTACTCAGCAAGTAGGGGGACTGACTGTGTAGGCCAAAATAGGCCACCTATTGTTATGGGGATATCAGTCCAGTTGGCAAGACTAGACTTATCCTACAAGTCACCGAGCACACTGGATACACACATGTTCTATGAGTTACGATCGTTGAGGCGGTACGGGCGTAGAACGCAAGGCATACATCCTGTCGCCTTAGGATTACAGTCTCCTAGTTAGAGTTTCGTATATACCACCGCCTTGAGTTTATAGACCCATGAGCCTCATTAGTTTTTGTAGTTTATTATAATTATGACTTGGTATCCACTACTTACATCGTATTGTACATCAAGCGATTCAATACTAAATCTGACTATTCTCAAGGAATAAAAGCTCATTACTTTCTTGTCTATTATTTTCCTCTTCATTTACTTACTTTTCATCGTATTTTACTGTATTGCTAGTGACCTCATCAGAAATTGAAGTGTTTAACCTATGTGTACAAATTTAGGCATAAACAACCACCGTAGATATTGTTTTCATTAATCAAAAGATATTTTAATACAAAATGTTCGAGGGAGGTGTATATGAGCTTTGAGAAAATGATAAGCTTGCATTGAAATAATCTCTTTCACTTTTGGCGAGCAAACGTGGTTGATTCCTCCATTGAAATTCCTACGGGATAGAAGTTATTAAATAATGTTGTAGAGCGAGTTTAAAAAAGAGTGCTAGTGCTGGGGAAGAGAGAAAGTTGCAGAAGTACTTCTAGATCTCATTTGAATAAGGCGGAATTTCTAACAAAACTTTCTAGCTCCCCCTTCTCTCTAAACCCCTTCCCCATCTTCTAGAACATTAACTTACATTTTTCTTTCACCAATGACCTCCGACTGCACCTACCTTGATTTTAAATCTTTAATATTTAGCAGAAGGCTACTAAATCCAACAGTTACACCAACTAATATATTGTATTAAAAACTCCACTGAAAGATACAATTGAGAGTAAAGGAAATTACAAAGGAATGTAAAGATAAAAAGAAGGGGATGAGATAAAGACGTACATAAGAAGGATGAGAATAGCATATTCTAATAGACTTCTAGCCTTCCTGAACACTGCTATTTTCTCACTCTTATAACTGACTCTGACCCAATATTCCTTCATCCCGTATCCACTATGTAATCATCCTTCAGCTTAGCAGGGACTTCTCTCATTTGTTTCCCTCTTCCCAAACTGCCCTTTTGTACTTGACCTGTGGCTTCCTCCTCAGCTGTTGACTCATATTCCTTGTCAACCTGTTCTATATTTGAATTCATAACATTACCCCAAAGGTTCGGCTCAAGTTGTAATTCATCAACAAGTCAGTCAACTGGAGAGGCGTAATTTGCTTATCAGGATGCCCAGTACATTTCTTAAACATCAATATATGAAAAAATGGATGGATTCTGGAAGCAACAGGTAATTCCAGCTTATATGTAACTTCCCCCACTCTTTTTAGAATTTTGAAGGGACCAGAATACTTCATTCCCAACTTATGTTTCTTCCGAAGTCTCACAAAATGTTTTTTGTAAGGCCAAAGCTTAACATATACCCACTTACCAACCTCAAAATGTAATTCAGTTCACTGCTTGTCTGCTAAAGCTTTCATCCTCCTTTGAGCTTTTGCAAAATTCTACTTTAAGACATCCAATACTTCATCTCTTAGCAACAAAAATTTCTCAATTAGCTCGTTGCTGCTGCTGCCCAAAATATAACGTGCAATGGTAGGTGCTGCACGACCATAAAGGGCTTGGAAAAGAGTCATGTCTGCTGATGTTTTTAGATATGTATTGTACCAATACTCTGCCCAAGGCAGCATGTCAGAAAATGAGTCAAAACATCTAAGATATTGCTCGATGCACTTGTTAAGCGCTTCAGATTGCCCATCCGATTGCAGGTGATAGGCTGTGCTCACCGCTAATGTTGTTCTCTTAGTTATGTTGATCTCATGCAGAAAAGAATGAATGAATATTGGGTCCCGGTCTGTGACTATAGTCCTTGAAGGTCCATGTAATCTGATAACTCCTGATAGAAAGGCCTTAGCCACCGAACTTGTAGGGGAAGTATAGGGTAGCGTAATAAAGAGTCCATACTTTATCAGTCTATACACGATCATCATGATAGTTGCCTTGCCTTTAGAGCTCCGGAAACAAGTTATAAGTCCATTGCAATGTCCTCAAATACCTATGTCAGGTATGGCTAAAGGTTGTAGTTCATTTGTTTTCAGATGAAACATGTTGAAATAAAAGATTGGACATCTTTCCTTATATTTTCCAATAAAAATTGGAAGCCACTCGATGGAAGGTGTGTACTATCCCAGCATGACCCCCAATAGACGATGCATGGAATTCTTGTAACAGTTGCAACCTAATAGGAGAATCAACAATAATCACTAAACACCCTCTATAAAATAGGAGATCTTTTCTGAAATTAAAATCAGAATCAAAACCCGATTTTTGGGTGATAGATTGTTGAATTTCAATCAGCTCAGGATGAATCTTGTTAATAACCCTTAGTTCTCCGATTAGATTAGGAAATTGCAAGGTAATGGCTAAATATGTTCCGTCAAGACATGAGAAAGGGCATCAACTGCTATATTCAATTATCTTGGTCTGTACAGGATACGAAAATCATACACGGTGGTATGTCGAGGCGCCTTGCATTCTTGGACTGAGTTTATGGCTAAAGAACGCAACAGGGTGTCCTCTTTATGTCAACATTGCCCCTATCCTGCTCCCAGATGCATCTATTTCTAATTGAAATACCTGACTAAAATTAAGAAGAGCAAGTACAAGGGTTGAGCCCAAGCATTACTTCAAAGTATCAAAAGCTGCATGTGTTGTATCAGTCCATTAAAAAGCATTACAACGTAGCAAGTCAGTCAAAGGAGCAGCTATGGAGGAATATTTGAGAATGAAACAGTCGTAGTACCCTGCTAGCCCCAAAAACTACGGACCTCCTTAACATTTTTGGGTGGTGACCACTTGCATTGTAGCAATTTTGTTTGGGTCTATTGCCAACCCTTTGCACGAAAGAACATGACCTAGATAATTAATAGTTTGCTGCCCAAAATGACAATTCGCGTAGCCACCAAATGGAGTTGACGCAGCAAAGTCAACACAGTCCAAATGGGACTATGGACGAGAATATCGTAAAAGAACACTTATAGAACACGCCTCAGATAAGGCCGAAAAACTTCATTCATGGTAGCCTAAAATGTGGATGGAGCATTTGGCAACCTAAACGGCATTACTAAGAACTCAACGCTGCCATCGTGGGTTCGAAATGATGCCTTCTCGATGTCTTCAACTCTCACCCTTATCTGGTGGTACCCGGATAGTAAATCCAACTTTGAAAAAAATTGAGCGTCGTGCAATTCATCAAAAAGTTAATCAATGGTAGGAATGGGAAATATATCTCGCACTGTGATAGAATTGAGTACTCTATAATCCACACAAAAGTGCCAGGAAATATCTTTCTTACGAACCAACAATACTGTTGATAAAAATAGACTTGTACTCGGCCGAATCACTCCTACTGAGAGCATTTCATAAACAAGTTGTTCCATGACTTGTTTATTAAAATATGGATATCTATAAGGCTTCATGTTTACTGGCCTCTTTCCTGACAGCAAATGGATAGCATGATCTTACGGGGAGGGGGGTGCTGGCGGAAGATCCTGAGGCTTTTGGAAAATATCATCAAAGGAATTAAGCAGCTCCTGAAGATCAGCCGATGGGGGTTTCAGAGACATCCATCCCCTCGGAAATAACCTCGAGCTGAAAGTAAGATGCAATAGCATCAGTGCTAGCAAGCCGACGTAAGCTATGCAATTCTATTGGTTGGACTCCAGAGGATGACTTACCTTGTCATTTATAAAGGCTGCCATTATAATTCAATTCAAGGATACAATTGGCGTAGTCTGTCATCACAGGGCCTAAGGTCGCCAACCATGCTACACCCAAGACAAAATCAGCACCATGTAAGGGTAGGATATGGAAATCGATTTGGAGCTCACAAACTTGTATTTTAAGGGAAATCTGTCGAACCACCAAACACACCAGAGATGTTGTCTGCTACCAACTACAACTGAAAAAACTTGGAGTTGGTTCGATAGCTAAGCTTAGAAATTTAGCGGTCCTTGTCTGAATGACGTTGTGCGTGTAGCCTCCATCGACAAGAATTTTCATCGAAGACTCGTTAACATGGCCAGTAAAACAAAGAGTGTTCAGAGTATGGGCGCTAGCTAAGGTATGGTAAGAGATGGAATAGTGCTCTTGAACCTCAAGGCGCTGGAGCTCCTCATCAATAATCTCATTGGAAAACAAATACTCTGGTGACGGAACCTCGTTATAGTATCATCAGCCAGTAACAATTTTTGAGGACGGGGATTGCATTTATGTGTTGCAGAGTATTTTTTTGTCACAGTAGAAACAAAGGCCTTTTTCTCGGCAGCTCTGAACTTCAGTAGGGTTAAAGCATTTTAGGGGAGGACGATTTGGGTGTGGTTGAGATGGAGGAGCTGGTAAGGCTAGGATTCCGGGCTTAGAAGTCGGGTTGGGCAATTGGATGGTAGGTATGGGTAAAAGGGGTTGGGTTGGGGCAAAGGCTAGTTTAGGTGGCCTATTATTAAAGTTGATCTACTGCTCATCTAATTGGGCCATATGAATGGCTTCATCTAAACTATTGAGTTCTTGGGCCAAAACATATGATTGGATATCATTACGAAGCCCAGATGTAGATTAATATTCCATAAACATCTATGGTAATAACCATGGATTCGTTAGCCTCTATCTATAATTGGCGTTGGTACTCTACCATTTTTGGAGTTTGTTGTAACTTGGTGATACAATCCGGATTGGCGCTCATGACATTAGCGGATTTAGCGTTGATCTCTAAAGCTTGAAATGCTTCAAAAAGGCTTGGAAGCCAAGAATCAAGGCAAAAGATGGCCAAAGTGAACAAGCGAAGCTGCTGGGGCAAATGTTGGAGGATGCAGAGCCTGTTTACAAGCTTACAACCTCAACTCCAGAATCAACTCAATGTGATAGATGAGGAAGGCTGAGGAAGATCACCTTCGCGGACGCGTGGCCTTTGGCGCGTTCGCGAAGTACTACTAGATTGGTCATCGTGATCGCGCCCCTTCTGTCGCAATAGTGCTGAGACGATGATAAGAAGTCCACTTCAAGTTAGTGATTTTTATTTCAGCCCACTTTAGGGGCAATTAAGGCAATGTTATGCCATTTTTAGAAACCAGTATTTAATCCCGCTTAGCCTTATTTGCTAGGGTTAGCTATTGATAAATATTGAGTGTGAGAAAACTTGGCTAAGCTTGTTGCTTAAGCACTTAATCCTTATTTGCAATTGAATATTGATTCAATTAAGGATCAATTAGTATAGGTTCCTTTTGTTAGACAATTAAAGAGGTGATTAGGCCTATTTCCATAATTTGCTTCTCTAATCTATTCTAATTAAAAGTGGGTCTTGCTTTTAGTCTCTTTTCAATTCTTGTTTGTTTTCCTATCTTTGCTGTTGATTCATATCACTTGGACAATCGACCCTCTGGTGTTGATAATTGTCATTTGCGAAATCGCAATAGCACCTTTTCAACAAAAGAACCCCAATCACTGAGTTGTTGATTGTGAAAGAGCCACTGATACCAAGACAAAGCGCCACCATCGAGATAGAAAGAAGCTAATGATAAAGATTCATCTTCTACAATACCATAAAATTTAAAGTATCATTCTGCTTGAAAATCAAACCCTCAAGATCCTCCCCAGAGAATCGACCAAAATCCATACGAGCTGGTTTGTGGTGGAACGACGGGATAGGTAAGGAAGATGCATTGTGAGTCACCAAAGACTCACCAATTGGAGGAGAATGGTTGACAAGAGGTAAACGAGCATTAAGAGAGGCCAGTTGGTTGGCCTAGTCTTGTAGAATTGATGAATGGCTAGCCATGGTGGAATAGATAGCAGCATGTTCTGGATCAGAACACCGGCTAGACTCATCTTGTTCGTTGAGTTTAAGGTCCTCCATAACGATGAAAGCACCGATGTAGCAATAGGCTACTAAATTCAACAATGACGCCAACTAATAGACTATATTAAAAGCTACACTGAAGGATACAACTAAGATTAAAGGAAATTGTAGAGGAATTTAAAAAGGAGAAGAAGAAGAAGAAGAAGAAGAAGAAGAAGAAGAAGAAGAAGAAGAAGAAGAGCATATTCTAACAAACTTCTGGTCTGCCTCAACATTGCTCTCACTCTTATAACAGACTCTGGCCTATTATTCCTTCAGCCCGTTTCACTATGTAATCCTTCAGCTTAGCAGAGACTTTTCTCATGCGTTTCCCTCTGACCAAACTACCGTTTTCCACTTGACCCGTGGCTTCCACCTCAGTTGCTGACTCATATTCCTTGTCAACCTCTTTTATTTCTAGATTTATGACATATTTCCTCCTGAACCACCAGATTCTCCATTAATGTGAATTAATCTCAAAATTCAGAAAAACCTGCCTATTATGATAAACTATTACAACAATCAGGTGTGACAAACATCCTCTCATCTTCATTACTCCACCATTCTCTTACCCAATCCCACATGGAACAATAACCAATTGACGTAGATAACTTAGTTAACCACATTTTCATTTCTCAAGAGGAGAGACAACGTATTTACTCTCCTTGGGTAAATTGTGTGATCATCAAGCTTCATGGCAAGAGACAACATCATTAATATCTTATTAAAAAGTTAACTAATTTATGGAAATTGTCCGAAGATTTCCCTCTAATTGGTTTTGGTGAGAATTTTTATGTTGTAAAATGTTATAGATATGAGAGTCTTCACAAGGTTTGAATAGAGGGATTATGGTTTATAAATGGTTTCTTCTTGTCTACAAGATATTGAGAACCAAATTTTGTGGCTACAGAAATTAAATTACTATCCACTTCTATTTGGATACGAGCAGGTGCTTTAGGCATGGGCACTATAATATCCATTCCTCATGTCATGAAAGGCCACAGAGCTATCACAGAATGTAACAGCTCCGCTGACTGATGAAGTATATGGGAAATTCTTTGGAAATTGTTACATAAACAAACAAACTTGCTCGCGTCATCCTCCATTCGGAGCCAAAAATAGTTCGCCCTGATTAGTTTGCAAGCCAGAGATCATCCGCCAGAGTGGTTTCTAACTGCCCCTCGTGAATCTCTCTTAGGGCGTAATCCACTTGAGAGGGTCCCAGACATTTTGCTAAAGGGCCACTAAATATCCGGCGATTTAGCTACCCATTGATCAGGCAATAACGAGCTACTTGAACCCTCAACCTTCTATTTTCCTTTTTGTTTGCTGGGAGTATTCCTTTTTATAGGTATTCAATGATCTGGTGCCGCCAATCCCATATTGATCCTGTAACGTTGACCTAGTGGTGCTTGACATCCGCATAAGTTAACTCAATGATAGATCCTGGGTTGTCTGCACTCATATTTGCAGTAGCCGCTAGACTGGTTAGAGCATCAACCTCTGTATTTTCTTTCCTTGGTATTTGATTGATCGTCAATTTTTTAAATTCTTCAAACGCTTCTTCACTATTCCCAAGTACTCCTACATGCGGGCATCTTTAGCGGTGTAGGCTCCAGTTACTTGATTGACGACCAGTTGGGAGTCGCTATTAAGATTGATATCACTGGCCACTAATATGTAAGTTAATTCCAAAGCTTGAATTATTGCTTCATATTCTGCATCATTATTTGCCATGGGGGCAGCTTACAGCCTTTTGAAATTTGTTTTCAGTTGAGGATTCAATCACTAAATGAAGGCTGACCCTTTTTACATTTGAGGCTCCGTCGGTGTGGATCACCCATCCTCCAAGGGTAACAACCTCCATCATTTTACGCTCCATCTCGGCCTTCGGCATTATCTTGGTACTGAAATCGGCAACAAAGTATGCGAGTACCTGGGATTCGATGGTCGTGCATGGCTGGTAGACGATATCATATTCTCCTAGCTCGACGGCCCATTTTGCTAGCTTGCCCAAGAGTTAGGATTTGTTCAAAATGGTCTGTAAAGGGAAAGAGGAGACTACAATAATCGTGTACTTTGAAAATATGGTTGTAGCTTCCTTGCTGCCATAACTAGTGTGAGTGTTAGTTTTTCCAGGTGCTGGTACCGAGTTTCTACATCCAAAAGAGATTTGCTGACATAATATATCGGCGACTGTACCCCCTTTTCTTCAAGTACCAAAACAGCACGAACCACTACTTCGGACACTGCGAGGTACATCAATAACTGATGTAGGGCAAACCACCACAAGACCATTCACTAGAAGTCAAGCCAAGAAGGTCCAAGAAACTCACCTATACTTGGTTAGGAGGGGCCTTGAAGATGAGAGCTTTGGAGACAACTTGAAGATGGTTCGTGTGATTTCAGCTCAGGGAGGTCCGCCCAATAAGGAGGCGCCCCTGCCAAACAAAGCAGGGAAGGAGGCGGACCGCGCAGACATGGAGGCGGAGTGCCCAACTTGCTCACTGCCTCAACTTTCAAGCGCACCCCCGAGTCTTTAGGCGCTCCACCCAACTGTGCCCAATTCTGTTATTTTGCCTAGACATTTCCTAAAATGGCCCTGCATGGCTTATCTATTTTACCCAACTTGTGGGGTGTTTTAGTCATCACTTGGGCTTGAGGAGAACCTTATAAATACCTCAATAGCCTCTTTTATTCCATTTACCTAGCTTTAAATATTGAAGAACAAATTTGAGACATGATCTCTTGAATGAATGAAACCCTTTCTTTTGGCTTGAATCAATTGGTAGAACTAATTGAACCTCATTCCAAACCCGACAGAACCCTTTGCAAGAGCCAAGTGTCTCTTGAGGACCGTTCGTATAGCATAGGTGATTCTTGACATCGATTCGAGGGTGTATCGAGACTAGTTCCTCGATACTACCTTGAAGGATAGTTCAAGCCTCGTCTTGTTTCTATCTTTTACTATCGCTTACTTTTTAGCCGTATCAGTTTGGTATCAGAGAAAGGCTCGGGATGTGACCTTACAAACCCTCGATCCTTGTTCATTGTGCCTATGTTAGTTTCTAGTTTAGATTCTTGTTATTGTTGTTTGAAAAATATGAAAATACAAAAAATTGAAAAGGTTGAAAAATCATCAAAAAATTGGTAGAACTTAGTGGATTGGATTATCCATTGATTGACGGTTATAGGGGTTTTTTTTATGAAGAAAACCCGCTCGTTTGGTACCATTTTTACGTGATTTGGATTTGTGAAATGAAAATTGAAGATTTGGATTCCAACTTTTTGAAACCCTTTCTATGAACTTCATGAACATTGAATCTTGTTGGTTGTTGGTTGTTTGAATCTAAAACCATTGGGGATTTTTGGGAAACATCAAACACCACTTTGGGTACCTTTTGATTGCAAAAGAAAGTTGAAATCGTTAGATTCTTGGGTTGAAATTGACTAAAAACACGAAGTTGGAAAAGCTGAAGAACAGCTCTAGGCGCTCCGCCTACATTTCAGGGACTCCGCCTGACTGAGACACTGACTCAAAGTTCAGGCGCTCTGCTTGGGTCACTAGGCGCTCTGCTTGACCCTGTGAAGTGGGTTCAGGTAGTTTTTCTTCTAGGTTTTCGTGTTTCTTTTGATTGCATTGCTTCCGGCTAGTACTATTAGATTAACAATCCTACTTGATTAGTACTAGTTATTTGAGCTTTTGTGCTTAGTGAAGAAGACTCTTAGAACCATTTGTTTCAAGTCCATACTTAAAGAGCTTAGTGTCCATCGAGTCCCGTTAATTCCACTCGTCCTAAAGAGTGCTTGTCTTGTGGATTGTTTGGTTGTTAATTAGGATCATTGTTCAACTATGTGATACCTTTGGTTCAAGCTTGCATGAACAAAACCACTACCACTAAACGAGTGTACTCGAGTGACGTTTAAGTGAGGGTGTGTAAAAGGTTATTTTACTAACCGTTTGCTTGCTTTATAGGTAGCATGTCCGGTGAAGGTGATGATATCATTAAGAGTGCCTTGGCTACTATAATGGCCGAGTTGAAAGGCATGATTTTGAGACTTGAAAGTCTTGAAAGAAGAACCCCGAGTGTCCAACTTGAGGCCGGTGAAGGTACAAGTAATGGCTCTACGATTACCCCGAAACAATTTGCGGAATTATCCAAGCAACAAAGGCTAAGGTTGATCTTGCTCGTAGAGAGCGTGTGTTGGGCATTGCTCAACAAGTGGGCATTCCCCACAATCTGGGCAATCCCCACAACCTGGGCAATCCCCAAGGAGATTTCCACTCCCTAGACCCCGTAGGAATGTTGCACCTCTTGAGCATGATAATGTAGCTCAAGACGGGGAGGAAACCGGGCTTGGAGATGATGATAATGATTATGCTTTTCCCTATCCGAATAGGAGAGCAATGAATGGAGGCCGGGAAGTGAATAGGGGTAGAGGCCGAGGTCGCGGGCCACCCATGGGGTATGTTGGAGGGAATGCGAGAAAGGATTGTGATGCTTATGGTGACTACTTTGGGGGCCAACCGGAGCCTTACTGAGGGAGTCGTGACAATAATAATCTCAATAGTGTGAAGATCGCTATCCCTACCTTCAAAGGGTGTAGTGATCCGGTCAAGTATCTTGAGTGGAAGGTGTTGATGGAAACAATCTTTGACACAAATGATATGACCGATGAGAAGAAAGCCACATATGCTATCTCTTCCTTTGAATCCTTTGCTTCTACTTGGTGGGAATCGGTCAAGAGATCAAAAAGAAGGAATGCTTTGCCCATGAACCTTACTTGGGATGAATTGAAACGTGTGATAGATGAAAAATATGACCCAAGTATCGTCAAGATCAACTCAAACGGCTTTATGAGTTGAAGCAAGGCTACAAGACGGTTGAAGAGTACTACAATGAGTTTGAGAAAATCAATATGGCCTTAGACATGGATGCAGAGGAAGATGATAAAGCCGCCATTCGATTCAAGAACGGCTTGAACCGAGAGATAGGCTCTCAATTGAGGTTTCATAGGTATGCTTCTCCTCATGAACTATTTGAAGCCGCGGTTGATGCCAAGAAGTGGCTCAAGGAAGACAAGTCCACCCTCTATAGGAGTGCTACTTCTACTCCCGTAAGTAGACAAAAGGAATGGAAGAGTCCAAACACAAGTAGTGCGAGTCGAGTTGTGAAGAAGACTTATGAGAAGCCAACACCAAATGTGGGAGGTAATTCTAAAACTCGATTCAACACTCTTACTTCTACTTCTATTCAATGCCACAAGTGTAAGGGGTATGGTCATTTTGCTAGAGATTGTCCTACTCGAAAGACCTTGGTTGTTATGGATAATGGTTTGGTATATGAACAAGAGAGTGAATCCGAGGATGAGGGAGTGGAGGAGAGCGAGCTAGTTGATGGAGATGAGGAAGCAGAAGGAGATGACCTTAACATGTTTCTTGTTTTTGGGAGGAGTTTGAGTGCTATGCTTGTAGAGGAGAGTGAAAACATGCAAAAAGAGAATCTATTTCATGCTAGATGTCGTGTGATGGGGCAAGTGTGCTCAATGATCATATATTTGGGTAGTTGTGCTAATGTGGTAAGTCAATCTTTGGTCTCACAATTGAAGTTGCTTACTTTTAAACACCCAAACCCCTACCGTCTGCAATGGTTAAGTGAGTGTGGGGAGTTGAAGGTAGTGAAGCAAGTCATGATAAAGTTCAAGATTGGGAACTATCAAGATGAGCATATGTTTGATGTGGTGCCTATGCAAGCTTTCCATCTCTTGTTTGGTAGGCTATGGCAATATGATCGAAACGTAGTACATGATGGCCGTGATAACACCTATACGGTCAAGCATGAGGGAAGAAAGTATGTGCTCAAACCCTTGTCGCCAAAGCAAGTTAGTGATGATTACCGGCGTATGAGGGAATTGAAAGAAGCGGCAAAGGCTAAGTCACCTGTGGAGACTAGACCTTTGGCCGAGAGCCTAGTTGTGGCTCCGCCATCTTCTACTGGTAGCATTTGTGCCATGATGCAACCGCGTGAGTTCTCGAAAGGAAATGATGGCACCAAATTGCTCATTTGCCTAGTGCACAAAGGTATGGTTTTATCATCCGAATGTGATTATTCTTCTAACCCTAACCTTTTTCCTAGTGCTATTAAGAATGTTTTGAAGATTTTTGAGGATATGTTCCCGGATGAGATGCCTAGTGGTCTACCTCCATTGAAGGGGATTGAGCACCAAATTGACTTTGTCTCGGGGTCCCAAATTCAAAACAAGCCGGCCTATAGGAGCAATCCTGAAGATACAAAGGAGTTGCAAAGGCAAGTGGATGAATTTCTCAACAAGGGCTTGGTACGTGAAAGCTTGAGTCCGTGTGTCGTGCCCGTAATACTTGTTCCAAAGAAAGATAGCACATAGAGGATGTGTGTGGATTGCTGAGCGGTCAACAAGATCACGGTAAAGTATCGACATCCCATACCTCGTTTAGATGATATGCTTGATGAGCTAAGTGATTCTAGCATTTTTTCAAAGATAGACCTTAGGTCCGGTTACCACCAAATCCGTATGAAACAAGGTGATGAGTGTAAGAGCACATTCAAGACTAAGTTTGGTCTATATGAATGGTTGGTGATTCCTTTTGGCCTCTCCAACGCACCTAGTACCTTCATGAGGCTAGTGAACCATGTGTTGAAACCATTCATCAACAAATTCATGGTTGTCTACTTTGACGACATTTTAATATATAGCAAGTCAATGGACGACCATGTTGTCCATATAAGGCAAGTGCTTGAAGTGTTAAGAGCCAAAAAACTCTATGCTAATTTTTAGAAATGTGCCTTTGGTGTTGAAAAGGTAGTCTTTCTAGGCTTTGTTGTAAGTGCCCAAGGGGTGGAGGTCAATGAGTCCGGTAGAAGCCATTAGAGATTGGCCTACCCCCACTACTGTGTCTCACGTAAGGAGCTTTCATGGCCTTGATAGCTTCCATAGTAGATTTGTAAAGGACTTTAGCTCCATTGCGGTAGCACTCACCGAGTTGGTTAAGAAAGACAAGCCTTTTGTGTGGGGAGAGCTTAAAGAGAAGTCCTTCCAAGAATTGAAAAGTAGGTTGAGTACCGCCCCTTTATTGCAATTGCCTGACTTTGGAAAGGCATTTGAGGTTGAATGTGATGCCTCGGGGATAGGAATTGTAGGTGTTCTCATGCAAGATGGGAAACCCATAGCTTACTTTAGTGAAAAGTTGAAGGGTGCAACCTTGAATTACTCTACATATGACAAGGAGTTGTATGCCCTAGTTAGAGCTCTAGCTCATTGGCAACTCTATCTTTGGCCTAGAGAATTTGTGATTAAGAGTGATCATGAGTCACTGAAACATCTTAGAGGCCAATAGATGTTGAACAAGAGGCATGCCAAATGGGTAGAGTTCATTGAGAGTTTCCCTTATGTGATTCAATACAAGAGGGGGACCGAAAATGTTGTGGCCGATACACTTTCTAGGAAGTTTGCTCTAGCCACCACTCTTGCTTCCAAGCTCATGGGTTTTGAGAGCATTAAGTTTATGTATGCTCATGATCCAAAGTTAAAGAGCATTCATGAAGCTCTTGTGAAGGGAGGAAGAGTTGAGAAGTACCAATGGATAGATGGCTATATCTTTAAGAATGCTAGAGTTTGTGTGCCCGAGTCCTCATGGAGAGAGTTGCTTGTTCGTGAAGCACATAGTGGGGGCTTGATGGATCACTTTGAGAGAAACAAGACCATGGCCATTCTCATGGAACAATTCCACTGGCCTAAGATGGGGTTGCAAATTGAGAGACTTTGCAATTCTTGCCTTGATTGCAAGTACGCTAAGACCAAGTCGAACCCCCATGGTTTGTATACTCCCCTCCCCTTACCTAGTAGCCGTGGATGGATATTTTTATGGGATTATCACGGTCTAGGGGGGGGGGGGCATAATAGCATTTATGTTGTCGTGGATAGGTTTTCCAAGATGACTAACTTCATTCCACGCAAAAAGTGTGATGATGCACAACATGTTTCTTCTTTATTCATTGATCATGTGTTAAATTTGCATGGTGTGCCTCAAACCATTGTGAGTGAGAGGGACTCTAAGTTCCTTAGCCATTTTTTGAGGAGTTTGTGGGGTGCTCTTGGCACCAAGTTATTATTCTCGATGTCCCACCACCCTCAAACGGATGGGAAAACCGAGGTGGTGAATCGATCTTTGGGTGCTCTTCTTAGAGATATGACCCGAGGTAAGGCTGGAACTTGGGTTGAAAAATTGCCTCTTATGGAGTTTGCATATAACTGTACTTTTCATAGCATGATTGGTATGACTCCGTTTGAGTGTGTTTATGGCTTTGATCCTTTGATTCCACTTGATCTAACCCCCTTGCCCAAGGATGTAATTGTTAGTTTTGAAGGTAAGAGTCGAGCTAAGGATATGCTTGAGATCCATGCCAAAGGAAGGAAGAACTTGGAGGAAGCATATGCAAAGGTGGCATCCAAGAAGAACAAGGGAAGGAAGAAGTTGGAGCTCAAGAAAGGAGATTGGGTATGGGTGCACTTCTGCAAAGAGAGGTTCCTAAACCTTAGAAAAGAGAAGATGGCACCCCGAGGAGATGGACCATTTCAAGTTCTATCCAAGATCAACAACAATACATACGTGATTGATTTTCCCGGTGAGTAAATGTCTCAAGTACTTTCAACGTTTCTGACTTGACTTCTTTTGATGTAGGTGATGAAGGTGTCGTGGTTGATAATACCTTGATTTCAAGGACGAAATCATCTCAAGAAGCGGAGGATGATGCGGGAAAAACCACCACAAGACCGTTCACTAGAAGTCAAGCCAAGGAGGTCCATGAAGCTCACCTATACTTGGTTAGGAGGGCCTTGAAGATGAGAGCTTTGGAGACAACTTAAAGATGGTTCGTGTGCTTTCAGCTCAAGGAGGTCCGCCCAAGGAGGAGGCGCCCCCCGCCCAACAAAGCAGGGAAGGAGGCGGACCGCCCAGACATGGACGCGGAGCGCCTAACTTGGTCACTGGCTCAACTTTCAGGCGCACCGCCTAGGCTTTAGGCACTCCGCCCAACTGTGCCTAATTTCGGGATTTTGCCTAGATATTTCTTAAAATGGCCTTGCGTGGCTTATCTATTTTACCCAACTTGTGGGGTGTTTTAGTCATTACTTAGGCTTGAAGAGAACCTTTTAAATATCTCAATAGCCTTTTTTATTCCATTTACCTAGCTTTGAATATTGAAGAATAAATTTGAGACATGATCTCTTGAATGAATTAAACCCTTTCTTTTGGCTAGAATCAATTGGTAGAACTAATTGAACCACATTCTAAACCCGACCGACCCCTTTGTAAGAGCCAAGTATCTCTTGAGGACCGTTCGTATAGCATAGGTAATTCTTAACATCGATTCGAGGGTGTATCGAGACTAGTTCCTCGATACTACCTTGAAGGATAGTTCAAGCCTCGTCTTGTTTCTATCTTTTATTATCGCTTACTTTTTATCCGTATCAATAACGACTCTCCCTCGCACAACTTTGTTAGCAATGGGGGATTGACCAGATACGGCTTTAGCTCTCGAAGCGCCTGGCTACACTGCTCTGTCCACTTGAAGCTTTTATTTTTCTTCAAGACGTTGAAGAACTGATGACACCTTGCAGAAGACCGTGAGATAAAACGAATAAGGCCGTTAAGCCTTTTCACCTCCATTTCGTTCTTTAATACTTCTGGAATATCCTCAATTACAGCAATTTTTACCGGATTCGCTTCTGTGCCCCTGTTGGAAACAAAGAATTCAAGGAACATCCCAGAGCATACGTCATGTTGACACCCAATTTTGTCCCATCTTTTTTCATAATTGGCTATAATTTAACTTGAAGGTGCAATTTAACTGTTTGAGAAAATTTTATTAGAAGGCATGCATTAACGTGTGTTATCCCCTACTTATAAATTATATATATATATATATATATATATATATATATATATATATATATATATGTGGTTATATTACGTAATTTCGCATTATTTAGGCTATTTGTCAAAATTATGATTGTTGGTGCAATTTAGTGAATTTATATTATTTAATAAATATTTTTGGCTATTTATTATTAATTAATTTAATTTGTATCCCAATTTCCTTTTATGTGTGCATTTTACTTTTTATTGATTTTATTTTATACAATATATATATATATATATTATATCTTTATCTATTTAGCACATATAGTTAAATATCTGTCCAATTAAAATAATATTCAGTCCAATTTTCTTACTATTCAATATCCACTTTTAAATTCAAATTCTTTTAAATAATTTCTCGATC
Source organism: Petunia x hybrida (assembly GCA_037355625.1). Lineage (NCBI taxonomy): Eukaryota > Viridiplantae > Streptophyta > Magnoliopsida > Solanales > Solanaceae > Petunia > Petunia x hybrida. Next base: position 314,734 of record JBBBVM010000046.1, on the reverse strand, counting down.
TAATTTCCTATTTATTTATTTTCCTTATTCTTTTGTTAAAATCTCCTATCTTGAACCTGGACAAAATACGATCTAAATACATTCTTGAATCTTCCATATTAATTCACCCACAATCACCTTCCAAAATCTCATTTGAATTTGGACAAGGTTCGACCAGATTACACCCACTTTTTCCCAGGCATTTTCACTTTTCCATAAAAATAACCAATCCATTTCTATTTCATGCTTTGTCATATTTATTTGAATAAAATAATATTCAGTCCAATTTTCTTACTATTCAATATCCACTTTCAAATTCAAATTCTTTTTAATAATTTCTCGATCTTATTTCCTATTTATTTATTTTTCTTTTTCTTTTGTTAAAATCTCATATCTTAAACCTGGACAAAATACGGTCTAAATACATTCTTGAATCTTCTATATTAATTCCCCACAATAACCTCCCAAAATCTCCTTTGAATTTGGACAAAGGTTCGACAAGATTACACCCACTTTTCCCCAGGCATTTTCACTTTTATAAAAATAACGAATCCATTTCTATTTCGTGCTTTGTCATATTTATTTGAATTTAAGTCCTTTTGAATTTAAATATATGCAAATCTCCCTTCTAAAAGCATTTCTTTTAAATTTTCCTTTAAACTTAGACAAGTGTTCATCTAGATACACTCATCTTTGGCATTCGTGCCATGCATTTTCCATTTTCTATTTAGTTTTAAATTAAATCTCACTCCTTAATACACTCTCATACAATCAGCATATACACCCGGTGTATCTATCCCACATTTGATACTAAGTACATCACCTCCCATATTCTCTTCAATCCCCAATATCTCTCTACAAATCAGATCCCAATTTTGGGTCATCACCAACGTCTCTCCTTGAATCACTCACCCTTATTAGCTCTTCCCAAATCAAGTCATAATCTTTCCTAATCATTCAAATCCCCTAAAATCTCTCGTCAGATTACTCTCCTCATCTTCCCCATTTGGACAAAATATCAACATTAACAAAATCCCCACCTATCACTCCCTCAATCTCTCAACATCTCTCTCCCATTTTTCGAAATAACTCCAACGGTTCTTTTCTAATCCTTTCCTATATATATAATCCTCCATCTATACAAGTCAGACACCAAGCAAATACACACCAACCGTGGTATCACCAATACCCGCCTACATCATCATCTTCTTGACCTCACATCCGCAGTGCAAACACACCATTATCCACACACCCACACACCAAGACGATACAGAAACAGATCCACACACACATATGGAGAAATAGGGAAAACTGTTGAACTCTTGTGTCATCCGCAGATAAATGCAAGCTTCATCTTTACTTAGCCGCCTTGTTTCCTGAAACCCCTGCAAAGAATTGCAGATATGATTAGTGGCTCCCGAATCTACACATCATTGAATGATAGATAACACCGCTAAACATGTTTCAACAGCAAGTAGATTTGAATTACCTTGCTTTTTCAGCTTTGCGAGATATTCAGGACACTGCTTCTTAATGTCCACGCTGCTTGTATTCAAAACACTTGCCCTTAGGCTTTTTCACGCCACCAGAAGCACCTCCAACAGCTTTAGCTGGATGAAACTTTTTCTTCTTCAGCCCGCTTTTCGGCTTAGAAGATGAACTGTTCTCAACATTAAGTGCAACAGGTGGAGTTTGTTCATTTATTATAGACTCAGCCGCCTGCAGCTCATTCAACAACTTCGCCAAATTAGAATCCAATTGATTCATATTATAATTCAGGTGAAATTGCTGAAAACTGTCTGGCAGAGACTGCAAGATCATCTCCACTTGTGTCTCTTGGTCAATGGCTGCTCCAATGACCTCTATTTCATTGAGAAGACTCATAATCTTCAAAACATGGTCCTTAACAGAAGCACCTTCAGCCATTTTGGTATTCATAAGGGTCCTCATGGCCATGTGCTTTTATTCATGATTCTGAGCCCCAAACATCTCTTTGAGACTCTCCAGAATGCATAAGCAGACTCAATATTCTGATGCTAATGTTGCAGAACATTCGACATGGAAGCCAGAATGTAATACCACACCATCCCATCAGCTTTAACCTAGTTAGCATAGGCTGGTTTTGCCTCATCGGTAGCACCCTCAGCAGGTTTCGATGGGCACTCAATTTCCAACACAAACTTGTACTCCTCAGCAGTAAGAAGGATATCAAGATTTCATTTCCAGTCAACATAGTTAGGACCCTTAAGTTTGTTTTGGGAGAGCATAACACTTAGGGGGCTGAAAGAAGACATGTCTGATGTGTGGGATATAATAATATAATTAGATCAACTCAGGTCATGTTACATTGAATAATTAAATTCGAAATACATCACACATATATTTTCATGCATCTCGAACAGCCAAAATCGTTGGAAAAAATAACTATTCATGCACCATATACATACAATGTCAGATTTCACTAATTAAACTAAATAAATCCAACTTAGTTGAAGAGTCTACTATCAATTTAACTCAAGTGAATATCAATTATTTAATAGTCCTAGTCTCATTGATTCAACATGCAATTCTCAGTTGGAGAGATAGATACAAGTCATCAACAACTAGTGATTAAACATAGTATACCAATAGTATATTTATCCGTTGGGGAGGAAGACCATATTGTCAAAACGTAAACATATTATTTATACTAAAATTTAATCATGAAGACCTCAGGGATTGATCCCTAACACCATAGGATTATCATAGATACGTTTTCTCTTAAAATTAAATTTTAGAAAATAGAAAAATGTCCAAAACACCATCTTAACGACCTCAAACGACAAAAAACCAACATAAATCATAGCAATATGTGTATTTTTCAAAAGGTCGTTTCCGATGGACCCACCAAATTTCAGATCAGTCAGAGTCTGAAAAACTTCAAACTTCAAATCTATGACCAAATCGGTTTGGAAAAATCGTTTTTCATGTTTTAGGGTTCAAAATATTTTCAGTTTACAATCTAATTATGCATCAACATATTACAAACTGATATCCATGAATCAAGATCAACCACATATTTTGAAATTTCCGTTTTCACAAAAACACTGCGTTTTTCAGAAAAACAAACAATACAATTTCGTGTTTTTCAAAACTGCATGCATGCAAGTAATTGTTTTCATGAAACCCTAGCCATCTAGTTTGACGTGAGTAGGCTCTGATACCAATTGAAAGAACATATATTCAACGGAAGCAGTTCAAGCATTATACTCGCATGTATTCTAGACAAACTAGTAGCACATATTCAGTTTTACAATAATATAAAATAGAATACATGTAAAAGCTCTCACAAAGACCTTCAACAATCTCGTTGTCCAGTTGCTCCAGCTTCCCACGGTTTTCTGTTATGTACCCGAATAATTCTCGGACCAAAAGTACATGGGTGGAACAAGTGCTTCAGAGAAAGATGGTGAAAAGCTTGTGTTTTTCGTGTGTCACCAGTGGAGGCCAAATTCTCCTTATATATGCTTGGTTTTGAGGGTTAAAACCCTTCTCCAAAACTTGTTAGGATTTTTCTTTTCCACCAAACAACTTTCTCCCATTTATGGAATTAATTCTTTTTGTCTAGAATTAACCTTTCCATAATAAATTACAAATTATTTCCACTAGAAATTCATAATTGCACTCCTTGGTTGAATTTCGAATTCTTCCATCAAATCTTATTTAACTCCCAACGTTTAGATTACAGATACCAATCAATAATATTAGATTACTGACAATTTAATATATTGACTAAATGAATATCCTTTAGACTTCCGCTTAACTTATTCCATTACCGGATATAAATCCACTAGCTAAGTTTACACATATAAGCCTATAAGCTTTCATAAAGGGATGTCATCAAACTCTTTACTGAGACGTGTATTCTATCAACTAGCTATCACTTCGCAAATGCGTATTATCATTATCCAACTTATCAGGAATTATTCGACTCAAATATCCTGGACTTCACCTATTGATAAATCAAGACAATGAATAAAGTGTACTAGCACAAAAAGTTGGAACTATACTGTTCCCATAATCACAATAATTTATATATAATCTTGTACTACAATCATAGTGATGGCTTTGTCCAATTTCCATCTTAGATTGTGAACACTACTTCATTATTTATAAGAACCGATGATTTAATCTTCCATGTATAAGCTTGGCTCTACACACTAAATCAACTACTATATAAATAATAGGACACACATGACACAATTGATCTAATTAAATAATACTTTATTATATATAATAAATATTTAAAGTAACAATTGTTTAACAAGAAATAATCTAACTAACAATTGTATGGTTATTAGTATATTTTCTAACAACTAAATCCCAGCCAGGCGATAGTGACGACTCTAAGTGGACCGCTAATTTCCGGATGAAGCAACCTCGTCATTAACATATTTTTTTTCTTATTTCGACAGCTGCCTTCGTCGATAATATACAACTTTTAAATATTTTAAAGTGTAATTAATTATTTATCTGTTCAAAATAATAGGAAAATATTTTCGAACAAATTAGTGACAGAATAACTAACGGCAAAGTTGTCGATAATGAAAAGAAATTTAAAGAACATCCTTTCCCTTTTCCATCTATCCATCCCTTGTCTATCGAAATTCCAAATGGTAACATGCTCTATATGGAAAGAATTTCCATTACGTAACACGAATCCGCTATTTGTTTCTTTGATTAGAGTGGAAAGTCGCAATCACATCATCAACCGAACGATTTGATGAATTTTTTGACTTATTGCATAGTACTCATGAAAATACTATAATAGCCAATTTAGTAGTCATTTTGACTAGAATGCAGTTCAAATGAGCTGCTTTCTTTGAACGGATCTATCTCTTTAGTAGTAATAATTCTACAAGGTCTCTTTAGTAGTAATAATACTACAATTGAAGGTAAAATGGTAAAGCATCAATGAAGAAGATTCAAGATTCAAAATTGCCAGGTCTAAAACAGCCTTACCCTCATTCTGCTAACCCAAAAAAAGAATAAAAGAAATAAAAGATAGCTCAGCTATAGAAAGAGTCCACATGACCAGGAAAAGTTATTTGCCAGTTTTAAAATTCCAAGGGATCGAATAAAAAATAAATAAATCTGACTGATAAGAAAGTTGTGGCTGGGATACACCCCTCACCAAAAGGTAGATCAATCCCCCTGTGATGCTTGTTGATACAGGAAGCAACCACGTTTCATTTTCATTTGTTTAGCCGAAAGTGAAAGAATATGATAGGATGAGAACATGCTTCACCAATAGAAAAATTCCATAAATATCCCATCTACTTTTTTTCCACAACATGCAAATTTTATCATTTTTGAAAGCCCATGCCTACTCTGACATTCTTCAATTATTTTCAATCAGACATTCTTTAATGGTTCCAATCTTTAATAAATGTATGGAAATGCAAAAACCATGGAAGAGACACGAAGGCATCAGAAGAAGATAGGGTTTAGCGCGTACCTTTATGTGGTTCATAATTTTTTCGGAACGTGGTGTATGAATTTTTAGAATCTGTTTGACTATGCGAGAAGAAAAAGATTATAGTTGTGATGCTAAAAGAACAATAATGGTAAGTCTGTTATGACTAGACATTTTGATCCATCTTGTCTTACACAACGAAATTCACTACCAGTAGGAGCATATGTTATTCTAATCTAGAAGGCCAGCTTTTTTTGGTACCATTGGAAATTTAACTAATTAACTTTCTTAAAATTAAATCTGTCACAAGCCACATTTTCAAATCAGTACGAAGAAATCTTCATTTATTTATGCGCATTCTCTTCTATTATTAGCAAATCTACTTCGTGTTGGTGTTCTTCATTTGCTTCTTCAAATTAATTAGTTCTCCTCCCATTACGTTTGATAGTGGCCTGTTGGCTTCGCCTCCCAAGCCTTTGAAAATCTTTAATTGTAGCGCTAAGACGGATATACTGCATGTCATCGTTTTCTTGAATTAAGCTAATCTAAGCCTAGAAAGAGCCAATTGAGTAAAAGAGTACAGAAACATCTAAAAGTAAAGGTACCCTACGTACGCAGATATTTCTTCTACAAAAAGGGATAAAATTCTTGATTCCAAACAGATTCAATGGTGTCTTACCTGCCGTGCTATAAGTGATGAGGGTTGCCACAAGATCCTTATCATGATATGTACTGGAATAAAGGTGAAACTTGGCACAATCGCTTAAACATCACTCCCAGAAAAGGAAAGGTTCGTAGAGTACTCTAGAGCCTGTCAAACGCATCCCAACTTCCGTAAAGGGAAATTCGTTGTGGAGTAGCCACAAACCACCACTGTCTTCGAGAGACGAACAAATTCTTCTTTAAGTTTTCTTTAATTTTGTCAAAAAACTTCTAATCTTTAAGCTTGTGTAGATAATAATAATAATAATACTAAATATTTAATCTTACGTGAATATTTAGCTAGCGTTTGGACATAGTTTTTGGGCAGTTTTTTGGGCCATTTTTTGGGACAAACTTCAAATTTTGTTCCAAATAAAATGTATGTCCAAACAAAATTTCATTTTTCCAAATTTCCAATCTCAAATCCCAAATCATGTCCAAACGGATTAGAAGTTTTTACTTCCTTTTTATTTGAATTGTTACTTCTTTTAATTACACGTATCCTGATATATGATGATTTCGTTGTCCTAAATCTATGTCAATTTCACCAAACGATTGCAAGAGCTTCTTGTCTTTTACTTCATTCATTCCAATTTACGTTACAATATTTTCTTTTTGATTGTTCCAAAAAAAGTAAGACAACTTTCTGATTTTTAAATAATTCAACCTAATCTTTCCGTTTTACTCTTAATATTTTTTAATATGATCCACCTATTTCTAGTGGGGGTTACGCATTAACCCATACTTGTTCATAACTTCAATAGATTATACAAGGTGATATCCGAAGGTTGTCTTACTTCTTATCGCTACCACTGTGCTCTATGTCTAAAATATAACTAAGATTGGAAATATGAAATGTTTAAGACATTATTTTCAAAAGTCTTATAATCACACAACTGCAATGCCAATTCGTGATCAGAAGTTCAAAAATTCTTATTTTTCTTTTTTGTAAATTCCATACCTATTCAATATTTGTCACATAAACTAGAATAAATAATTGCAGTATCCACCAATCCTACATCAATATATCGCGGTGAAGCGCTTGGGAGGTGTCTAATAGCAAAAGTACTAAAATCCCTACAAAAACTCAGCTAATTTGGAATCCAACAAGCATGCTCAAAAGGGATAAGGTAAAAGGTGGTTGGTGGGGGGGGGGGGGGGGAGTTAGTGCATGATTTGTTGGTGATTATGAGGATAAGAGCTTTAATGATCGGGCTAATTAGCATGAGATAACATATGATCGATTACGTGAGATGGGATCTATGCTTATGAAATAATTAATGATTCGTTAAACCAATCAATTCAAAATTTTAAAATATTTTATGTCTAAGCCCCCACAGAGTGGAATTGATCGAACACTTTAGAAATGATTAGGAAAATGTGTGACATCCTCAGCTAGATTGCGTTGTGGACAGATCCTTTCTCAAGAGTTCTGGTTCCTTTAAAAAAATCTTTTCTATCCCATAAAATACTGTTTTATTAATAAAAGCATATATACTTTAAGCTGCTTTTGCACAGTACAAAGATAAAGTCATTGAACCTCTATGTATCAGTCTCCCATTGGTTCAGATATTCATAATTTATTTTTAACTTCATTCTTTATTAAAGAAGTGGAGAAGGGCCTGCAGTGCGCGCGCGCGTATATATATATATATATATATATATATGAAATAATAGCTCCAACTTTCACCGGAACATTTCATGTGTCATAGGCAACTAACTGGGGAGAGTTGGGTAAAAGACCTCTTTCAAGTTTTTAATTCGTTAAATGACCTTCAAGTTTTATAAATTGGGTAAATGAACTCCTCCTATTTAATCATATTTAAAACTTAATTAGATCCAAAAAACAGGTAGACGTTTCAATCCCCCAAGTTCTAAATATTATACTTTGGCCCATACCAAAAAAAAAAAAATCTTCCTTTCCAAAATTTCCCCCTACAATTCCCCCTTCCTCTTCTTCTTCTCAAGCTCGTTCATTGCCTTCTTCTTCAGCTGAACATCGATCCAGGCCCCAAATTCATTGTACTTTATTCCGTAGCTATCAGAAATCCAATTCTCATCTTCAATTTTTTCTCATTTCTTGATTTCTGGTCGTGGGATGGTTTTAAATTTTTAGTTTTCGTCTTTTTCAGAAGCTTCACTCCATAGATTGTGGTGCGTGCATTGACATCGAATTGAGTTGGTATCAACTTCTTCGTGGTATACAAGGTATTTTATTGAGCTAGTAAGCTGCTTTATCATCTCCGCTATTATTTTTGTTCCATTAGAACTCTGCTTTAGTTCATCGACCTGTTCTAGTATATTGTCGACTTGTTCATATATCTGTAAATAGAGCTGTGATGAGGGGCTATATAGTAGTGGGTGCTGATTTCAAGGCGAAATGGGTAGAGACGACTAAATACTGGTCTTGGCGCTCCAATTCTAGTGCAACAATACCAAATGCATTGAAATTTGAGGGTACATTTGACGAGTTGATTGACAACATCATTGAATGCGAACAATTAACCTGTGATCGGGGCAATATGATGTCCATTAGTTATATGTTTGGTGCTGCGCCTACAAGGGGAAATTAGATCCTTCATTCATTAGGAATGACAGTGACATGCACATATACCTCCTAGATGTAGATGGTAATGGATGTAGACTTATTCTTTATATTTTGATGGTCGAGGGGCCCACCCCAACTTCAAATGCTGCTGTAGCATCTCCTCTAGCAGTTGATGATGATCAATGTGAAGATGTTTTTAGGCCTGTGGTTCAAGATAGAGGAAAGTACCGGCAGTGATGAATCAACGTGGATAAAGAGGAAAGTACCGGCAGTGATGAATCTGAGCGTGAGGGGCGTGCTGAAACATAAAGCGATATTGTTTGGGGATCTACTGGAACAGAGTCCAGCAATATTGTTCAAGATGGCACAGGTTTCTATAAGGATAAATCATTCTTGAACAAGAATGAGTTGGTTTTCCATTGAATTTAGCGGCGATTAAGAAAATGTATACTTTCCGCACGAAAAAGAGTATAAAAGTTTTGTATTTTGTGGCATGTGCATCGATGAAATGCAAGTGGATGGTACGCGCTATAAAGCACCAAAGTTGTGATACATTTAAGATCACCAAGTACTGTGGTGATCATACATGCGGGGTAAATAAGGCTACGAGACACCATCCTCAAGCTTCGGCAGAGGTCCTCACTCGTCTTGTTAAAAACTAATTTTATTGAAAACAAGGGTCCATCGACCACAGATATCAACGCAAGTACTATTCATGATCTGAAAACAAATGTTAGTTATTGGAAGACTTAGAGGGAAAGGGACATTGCAAAGGCCATAGCGAGGGGGACAGCGGAGAAAGGGTATGCTGCTTTAGATGCATATCGGTTTGCAATCGAAAGAGAGAATCTCAGAAGTCATGTTACACTTGCTGTGAATAATGACTATACATTTTGTTATTTTTTCGTATCATTTGGTACTTGGAATAATGGATATCATTATTTGAGAAAGTTAATATCTGTTGATGGAACTCATTTGTCGGGACCTTATGAAGGTGTAATGTTAGATGCGATGGCGCTGGACACGGAGAACCATATTTTAATGTTGGTGTTTTGTGTGGTCGATGTGGAGTGCGATGATTCTTGGACCTTCTTCTTTGAGAACCTGCTGGCGGTGGTACCGGACAGTTCGGAGTTGTGCATCATCCATGATCGCGCTAGTACGTAGTGTAGCTAACGGGATTTCAATGGAAGCGCATCACGGATTTTGCATGAGGCACCTCGCTGATACCTTCATAAAAGGTTTAGAAGCGGTGATTTTATGGATAATTATTGTGCTGCACCTCAAACTTACAGCCTCGCGAGGTTTGATAGCGAACTAAAAAAGCTTCGTGACATAAATACAGCTTGAAACGACCTCGGTCAGTTATTTCGAAAGTTCAGACTCCGATTGGTGTCCCGAAAATTTTTAAAATATTCGTAAGATCCATTAGGACCTGTCTGTAAAATTTGAGTTAAATCAGACCTCGTTTGGTACGTATCGGATGAAGATTTCAATTTTTATTGTCGATAAATATTAAAAGAGGTTTTCGAGCTCAATTTTGGCGGTTGAGCTCCGATTCGAAATTCAAAAGTGGCGTTAGGTTCGTATGATTATTTGTGAAATGTGTGAATTTTTGAAGTGAATTTCGAGGTTGTTCGGCTGATTTTGGCTAAAGTTTCGAAAATTAATAATTTAACCTTTTTCCATTTAATTTGCATATTGAGTTTCGGGAGTCCGATTTGAGATCCACCTTAGCAAGTATGTTACATATATTTTTATAACTTACTTGAGAAATTTCGTATCATTTCGAATTTCTTAGGGTTTCGTTTAAATTTTCGTCACGAAAACGAAAAAGGAAAGAAAAGATTAAAGAAAGAAAAGAAAAGGAAAACGAAAATGGAAAGGAAATAAAGTTGGTTAGCTAAGATAATTCTAGCTAAGCATACATTTCCAAAGCATAAGAACGAAACAGATAACCAAAAGCAGAGAGCAAATAGAGAAAAGAAAAACGCAAAGAACGAAGGAAAAAGGGAAAGCAGAAAGAGAAAAATAGTAGAATTCCCCCCCCCCCCCCCCGAAACATTCAGGTAATGATCTTAATACGTTATTTTAGTTTATTACATATGTTTAGATATATTTTGACGGTAAAAATTGGGATATTAGACATCGTTTTAATAAGTTCAATTAATAGTTTAAAGGATTAATTGGATCCTAATAATGGAATTGAGTATATATTCGTACTCAGTGAGTTATGGGCAACATATAAATATAATTTATTTAGGATTTGGTTATGTTACCTTAAACCCTGTACATAGGCCTGACATGCGTATTGTGTATGCGAATAGGGTATCAGGTTCCTAACCGCATTGCCCTAAGATGTGAGGAATGAAGCCTTCAGCCTAATTTGATATATTTTCTGCTTATTGAATAGGCAGGATCGTTTTGGCAGTGAATCCAAAGGATAAAGCGGTTGTTGAGAGCAATTTGAAATAAGGTAAGTGTTTGTATTCATTTCATTGGAGGCCCTTGGCCTTGTGGATATTGTACCACGTGTTCCTTACGTGTGTAGCTGCCGATAGGCGTACTCATTACGCCTTAACTTTGAATTTACAGTATATATTATATGTTATACTCTGTTGTTGGTATTGTATTGAGCATATGAGCATTGCACTCTGGTTTTCAGCATTGCATATACTTCCCGGTAATCGATGAGAGTCACGAGCCGGTGAAGGGACATCATTGCATATACTTCTTGGTAATCGATGAGAGTCCCAAGCTGGTGAAAGGTCATCATTGCATATACTTCCCGGTAATCGATGAGAGTCCCGAGCCGGTGAAGGATCATCATTGCAAATACTTCCCGGTAATCGATGAAAGTCCCGAGCCGGTGAAGGGTCATCATTGCATATACTTTTCGGTAATCGATGAGAGTCCCGAGCCGGTGAAGGGTCATTATTGCATATATCTCCTGGTAGACGATGGGAGTCCTGCGGCGAAGATGGGTATCAGGCATATGTGACTGCATTGCATCGTACCGCATTCATCCCATCTCATTACACCACATACTGACTATTATGTGTATTGTGTTGTGTTTTATGTATGCGGTATGTATACCATGTTGTGGATATATTTTAGTTTGCCTATATATTCATGGCTCGTATCCTGGGTTGCACACCGCGACAGTATGAATATACGAATCGGGTTGCACGCCGCAACAGTATGTATTTCTGATTGTGTATGTTCGGGATACCTAAAAACCTATATATTCTGTCTATCTTATATCCCTTGTTGTTTGTGAGTTTATGATTCTATACGTGTTTCCAGTTATTATCTGGCTTTGCCTTTTTATAGTTTAAATTAGATGGATTTGGTTTACTAGTTTCTCTTCTCCCTGTCTAGCTATCATATTCTTTGAGGTGGTTAGTCTGCCCCACTTATTGAGTCCTTTTGACTCACCCTTGTTTGTTGTTTGTTTTTGTCTATCTATTTCGTTTCGGCATGTTCGCTCTAGGATTGAGTTCACCACGTTGTGAAGGAGCGAAGACGACTTCAACTGTCAGGGTGAGCCAGCTTTTATTCAGGATGGCCACCAGTTTATGTTTATTATTTCAGTTGCATTTTGTTCCCTTCATGAGGTATTTGTCTTCTTTCGTACTCTATGATGTCTAGTCTAGATAGCCCTAAACCTAATTTGTTGGGTAGTCAGCTGTAATTTCTTTTATACAGCTTAGAGGTATCAGTATGTCTGCTTTTTCTAAGTCTTGTTCTTATTTATGAATTAAATTATATTTATTTTCCCAATTTAATTGGTAAGGGTTCGCCCGACAGGTCTAGGGGAGGATGTCGAGTGCCCGCACAGCCTAGCTGGATTCCGAGTCGTGTGAGTTGGTATCAGAGTCTGTTTTAGAGTCTATCCAGACTAAGAAAATGTCTAGTAGAGGTTTGTTGATGGGTACGTAGACGTCCATACTTATCTACGAGAGGCTATGATGGCATTTAGGAAGTTTCACTTCCCTCTTTTCTGATCGTACGTCGGTCTAGGATGCAAAAGTATTTTCGTTAATTCCTTTATGGTAATTGTGAACCCTCGTGCGACAAATCATCAAAGAGCAGGAGTTCAGGACGAAGCAGCCTAGCTTGAGGTTAGCGTTGCCCAAGCCCCGAGAGTTTTGCATCGTGCTAACGATCCAATTGCGGAGGCCCTAACTATACGAGCTCGCGATGGGCAAGGGAGCAAAGCCTTGTGGTTCCCCTGGCTCTCTATGGTGCTCTTACGAGAATCTTGGCGACGCAGATTCCGGTAGAACCTATTATTCGTTAGGCAGCTAATCAAGTTGCCGCAGATGCAGACGTTCGGTCTCAGGGAGCTCCTATTCCAGTTCTTAATATTGCTGCAGTAATTTACATTCTAGAGGCACAACATGCAGCATGTGTTGTGCCTCTAATTATTTTGGCTGATTAGCTAACCCAAGTAACAGCTCGGTCCGAGTGTCTGAAGAGGCTGCATTATTCTACCCAATTGAACCTTCTGATATTCTTAAGCCATGCATCAAATAATCCCTGTGTCAGTTTTTTTTTTCTAAAAATAAAATTATGTCAGCGTATCTTTCTGGCTCTTAATTATATCGAGGGGTGTGGTATTGATTATTCTACTTTCCAGTTTCAAGGGTCCAGCCTTGAATTGGTGGGCCGCTCTGTTATTAGCTAACTTGGTTTGATTTTTCTTCTAGATTCGTGGAAAAGTTCCCTTCGCGTAGCGAGCAAGATGAAACGAGTCGCAAATTTGAGTTGATTGGATGGGTAGCTTTCCAGATTTTTAGAATATGAGATTAAATTCTTTAGGATTGCTAGATATGCACTAAAACTAGTCCATGAAACTTTCGAGAAGATTCGAAGATTTATTGGTGACCTTAAACTTTCCTTGAGATCCTAGATGGCTCGAGAAATTGAGGTTGAGACTTCATCTGATGTTGTTGTTGATATTCCTCAGAGTTATGAGACATACTATAAGTTAGAGAGCAGGGAGAGTCAGAGCGGGATAGCAAGAAATCATGTGCCCTTGTGGGAAACTATGGTACCTCTTTTAGCAAGGTAAGAGTTCTTGTTATCGTGGGAGGTCACATGTCAGGTTATCTCAGCTTATGGTGCGTGATTCTCAGAGTGCACCACTAGTCAGTCAAGATCAGACTCGGTCTTTTCTTTTTAGCTACCAAAAATCTGTCCAGCTTCCATTTTCAGTGAAAAAGTGTTATCATTATCGTGAGTCAGGTTATCCTTTGAGGAGTTTTCCCTTACTCCGGCAAGTAGGCAGTCGTCCTTTCTCTTGTCATTAGGCACCTGCACAGTGGCATGTGATTTTATTTGGATCTCAATCATCCAGAGAAATGCCACCATCCAGTAAAGGTTGAGAGCGTGGTGGTTGTGGTTCTTCTGAAACTAATTATCAGGGTACCGGCTCAGCTCAGCTGCAGAGGCAGTTCTATAAACTACTAGTCTGGCGGGATGCTGAGGTATCCGATGTAATAGACCCAAGTATTTCTTCTTCCATTATATGTGAGTAAGATTTGATTCTTCTGATCAGTCTGGAATAGTTTATTTTATCATGTTTCCATGGTTTCCTGAGATGTCGTTTCTATTAAGAATCATCTGCGGTAAAAGGGTGAGCTTCTGGTATGACTTGTTCCTGACATTTGTGAGACCTTACTAGCTTATCTGGTTTAAATGTGAGAGATTTGGGAGTGAGAGTCAGTATTGTCTGCTTGGCATCTTGATGTGCCACCTTCTGTTATTATGTAAAGTCGGTCTACCTCTCTCTTTGGAATTCAATGTTGGTAGGATGATAGGATTCTTATTTGTCACCACCATAAAATGTTATCGCTTCTTTCGGTGCAAAGTGATTAGTGAGTGATATTCGATCTATGTGTCTTTTCTTTGTTCAAAATGCCAGTAGAGTCATGTTATTCTATGAGCTTGTCTTAGTTATAAAAGAGTTTTCTGGTAAATTGTCAGAGTTTCCTTCTTATAGAAAGATTAAATTGGCATGTATTTTATTCCTTAATGCTCATAATAGTCTTCAATTATGATTCTTTGTCTAGTATGACTCGGAAGTAGTCTAGTTCTGGTAGCCAAGCAAATAAGAAGATGAGCTTCATGGAGCTCTAATTACTCCTATACTCAATCCATTGCCATCTCTTCTTCGTGCGGCACTAGGGAGTTTGGGTGGTTAGTAGCCGTTTGTGATGTTGCCTGTGTTCAGGCAGAGTTCATATCAAGGTAGTTGGGTAAGCACATTTTTGTATTTTAAGGCTACTAAGGGTAATGAGAAGCGTCATTTGACCTTTGATTTGATCCATCAAGCGGTGGTGCTTATAGAAAATATATAGAATTATGAACTCGGGAGTTGCAGTCGTTTGGCAACTCGAGAGGGTAATTTGGTAGCTCTGGTCTGAGCCGCATTCTATTTTTAGCTAAGTCTTCCCAGGTTCAGCAGGTTATGTAAGGATGACTATTCCTATTCAAATTAGTTATATGAGTTTATGCTCTAAGTGGATGAGTCTTCCTCCAATACCGAATTCTAAGGCGTTGCTGAAGCGTAAGCTAATTCTTAGTTTCATCGACCTGTTCTATATCACAAAATATATTGACGAGGTGATTTGTCATATTAATCTATCCAGAGCTCCATGATCCTTTTTTCGAAAAAGTAAAACTCTCCTCTCGTGATCGATGAAGGGTCAGCTTAGTCAGAATAAGCTGGGCAATGGTGTTATCATATTGTTCTGATAAGTTTTATTCCAAGAGTTCGGTGTGCATGTTATAATTCTCATTTTATAATCATGAGATAATATCAGTAGAGTAGTTTATGAATGTTGTGCAAGTTCTCTTATTATCTGCGTGAATTTTTCTTAGACTTAGGCTCGTTCAAGGACGAACTAGAGTCTAAGTGGAGGAGAATGAAACGACCTCGGTAAGTCGTTTCGAAAGTTAGGACTCTGATTGGCGTTCCGATAATTTTAAAATATTCATAAGGTCTATTAGGACCTGTCTATAAAATTTGAGTTAAATCAGACCTCGTTTGGTACGTATCGGAAGAAGAATTTAGTTTTTATTGTAGATAAATATTAAAAAGAGGTTTCCGAGCTCAATTTTGGTGATTGAGCTTCGATTCGAAATTCGAAAGTGTCGTTAAGTTCGTATGATTATTGTGACATGTGTGAATTTTTTATGTGAATTTCAAGGTTGTTCGGTTGATTTAGGCTAAAGTTTCAAAACTTAATAATTTGACCTTTTTCTATTTAATTTGCATATTGAGTTTCAGGAGTCCGATTTGAGATCCACCTTAGCAAGTGTGTTACATATATTTTGTATAACTTACTTGAGAAATTTCGGATCATTTTGAATTTCATAGGGTTCCGTTTTAATTTTCGTCACAAAAACGAAAAAGGAAAAAGAAAAGATAAAAGAAAGAAAAGAAAAGGAAAAGGAAAATGGAAAGTAAATAAAGTCGGTTAGCTAAGATAATATTAGCTAAGTATACATTTCCAAAGCAGAAGAACGAAACAGATAAGAAAAAGTAGAGAGCAAACAGAGAAAAGAAAAACGCAAAGAAAGAAGGAAAAAGGGAAAGGAGAAGGAGAAAAATAGTAGAATTTTCACCCCGAAACATTCAGGTAATGATCTTAATACATATTTTAGTTTATTATGTGTGTTTGAATATATTATGACGGTAAAAATTGGGATATTAGACATCGTTTTAATAAGTTCAGTTAATAGTTCAAAGGGTTAATTGCACCCTGATAATGGAATTGAGTATATATTCGTACTCAGTGAGTTATTGGCGACATGTAAATGTAATTTATTTAGGATTTGGTTATGTGACCTTAAACCCTGTACATAGGCCTGACCTGCGTATTGCGTATGCGAATAGGGTATCAGGTTCCTAACCAGATTGCCCTAAGATGTGAGGAATGAAGCCTTTAGCCTAATTTGATATATTTTTTGCTTATTGAATAAGCAGGATCGTTTGGAAGTGAATCCAAAGGATAAAGCGGTTGGTGAGTAGCAATTTGAAATAAGGTAAGTGTTTGTATCCACTTCTTAGGAGGCCCTTGGACTTGTGGATATTGTACCATGTGTTCCTTACGTGTGTAGCTGCCGATAGGCGTACTCATTACGCCTTAGCTTTGAATTTACATTATATATTATATGTTATGCCCTGTTGTTAGTATTGTATTGAGCATATGAGCATTGCATATACTTCCCGGTAATCGATGAGAGTCCCGAGCCGGTGAAGGGTCATCATTGCATATACTTTCGGGTAATCGATGAGAGTCTCAAGCCGGTGAAGGGTCATCATTGCATATACTTCCCGATAATTGATGACAGTCCCGAGCCGGTGAAGGGTCATCATCGCATATACTTCCCGGTAATCGATGAGAGCCCCGAGCCGGTGAAGGTTCATCATCGTATATACTTCCCGGTAATTGATGAGAGTCTCGAGCCAGTGAAGGGTAATCATTGCATATACTTTTCGGTAATCGATAAGAGTCCCGAGCCAGTGAAGGGTCCTTATTGCATATATTTCCTGGTAAACGATGAGAGTCCCGCGCCGGAGATGGGTATCAGGAATTTGTGACTGCATTGCATCGTACCGTATTCATCCCATCTCATTGCACCACATACTGACTATTATGTGTATTATGTGTGCGGTATGTATACCATGTTGTGGATATATCTTAGTTTGCCTATATAATTCTGGCTCGTATCCTGGGTTGCACACCACGACAGTATGAATACATGAATCGGGTTGCACGCTGCAACAGTATGTATTTCTGATTATTGATATGTTCGGGATACCTAAAAACCTATATAGCTCAAGCCTGTTCTTTTCAAATTGTACCCTGTTCAATGGCTTAGTAAAGATATCCGCAATCTGGTCCTCAGTCCTGCAAAAGTTCATAGTAATTAGGCCTTTCTCAATATTGTCCCTTAGAAAGTGATGCCTAATATCAATGTGCTTTGTTCTCTTATGCTGGACCGGGTTCTTGGCAATATTGACCGCACTGGTATTGTCACAAAAGATTGGAATTTGTCCACACTTGATTCCAAAGTCCTCCAACTGCTGCTTGATCCATAATAACTGTGAACAACATAAAGCAGCTGCTACATATTCAGCTTCAGCTGTGGATAATACCACTGAATTTTGTTTCTTTGTAGCTCATGAAACTAAATAAGGACCTAGGAAATGTGCCATCCCAGATGTACTTTTCCTACCAACCAAGTGACCAGCATAGTCAGCATCTGCATACCCAGTAAGATCAAAACTTCCACCTTTTGGGTGCCATAAACCAAGATCTTGAGTTCCTTTCAAATATCTCAAGATTCTCTTGACTGCAGTTAAGTGTGACTCCTTTGGTTTTGACTGGAACCTTAAACACAATCCCACACTATAAACAATATCTGGGCGACTTGCAGTTAAATACAACAAAGAACCAATCAATCCTCTGTATTTAGTTTCATCGATTGAAGCACCAGTTTCATCCAGATCTATCTTCGTTCCAGGAGCAATGGGTGTGTTCATATCCTTAGCAGACTTCATATCATACTTCCTTAACAGCTCTTTGACGTACTTCTGCTGATGGATAATTGTGCCTTCCTGAGATTGCTTGATTTGTAAGCCTAAGAAGAAATTTAGCTCACCCATCATACTAATCTCAAATTCACTTTCCATCAGGTCGGGGAACTCTTTGCAGAGGTTCTCATTAGTAGCACCGAAGATGATGTCGTCTACATACACTTGAGCGATCAGCAGGTCCTTGGCTTTTTTCCTTGAAAACAAAGTATTGTCTATCTTACCTCTTGTAAACCCATTCTTCAATAAGAACCCAGACAACCTTTCATACCAAGCCCTAGGAGCCTGTTTCAACCCATACAATGCCTTGTCAAGTTTGTAGACATGATCAGGAAAATCTGTACTTTCAAAGCCAGGTGGTTGAACCACATACACCTCTTCATTCAAATAACCATTAAGGAATGCACTCTTCACATCCATCTGGTACAGCTTAAACTCCATGTAAGCTGCAAAAGCAATAAGCATCCTAATGGCCTCCATTCTAGCAATAGGTGCAAAGGTTTCATCATAATCGATTCCTTCTTCTTGACTATAACCTTGAACCACCAATCTTGCCTTGTTCCTTGTCACTATGCCATGTTCATCCAGTTTGTTTCTAAATACCCATTTAGTACCAACGATGGACCTGTCCATTGGTCGAGGGACCAGGTGACATACCTTACTTCGTTCAAACTAATGAAGTTCATCTTGCATCACAATCACCCAGTCTGGACCCTCAAGTGCTTCACGTACATTCCTTGGTTCTATTGAAGATCAAAACGCAAAGAATTCACAGAAGTTCTTCAAAGCTCTTCTGGTAACAACTCTACTGTTTAGATCAGACATGAGGTTCTCTAGTGGATGAGAACTTTGATATCTCCAAGGATTAAGCTGAATCTGCTGAGTGTCATTTCCAGGAGGATCTGAGCTATCTAACTCTTCTTCATCTTGCTCTTCAGTTCCCCCTGTCCGATTGCCTTGTAGTTCCCCCTGAGTTTGATCCTTATCATCCTGATTACTTTTAACTCCATTCAAATTCTCAGGGTCTTCAGCAGGTTCATCTCTTGCAAGACCGATCTCCTAATCGAAATCTTCTTGTCTGTTTGTAACACTTTTAGATTAATCAAATACCACATGCACACTTTCTTCTATAGTCAAGGTCCTCTTGTTGAACACTTTATACGCTTTACTTTGTGAAGAATATCCTAAGAAGATGGCTTCATCACTTCTAGCATCAAACTTCCCTAGAGGTTCTTTCCCATTGTAATGCACGAAACACTTGCACCCAAAAGCTCTAGATGTGCAATATTAGGTTTCCTGCCTCTGATCAGCTCATAGGGAGTTTTCTCTAGCAAAGGACGGATAGAACATCGATTCAGCAAGTAGCAAGCGGTGTTGACTACTTTAGCCCAAAAGTTCTTTGATAAACCGCTTGACAACAACATTGTTCTAGCCATGTCCTCCAAGGACCTGTTCTTTCTTTCAACTACACCATTCTGCTGAGGGGTCCTTGGTGCAGAGAATTTGTGATCCACACCATGTTTGTTACAATATTTAGCAAACTTAGCATTCTCAAATTCTGTACCATGGTCAGACCTTATACTCACTAGTTGAAGCCCCAGCTTCTTCTGATTGACTCTGACCTAGTCCTCGAACATATCATATGCTTCATTTTTAGATCGAAGGAACAAGGTCCATGTGTATCTGGAGTAGTCATCAGCTATTACCATTACAGATCTCTTACCTCCTCTGCTCCTTACCATCATTGGTCCACACAAGTCTACGTGAACCAACTCAAGTGGTTTAGAAGTACTAACCACTTTCTTTGACTTGAATGAAGATCTTACATGTTTCCCCCTCACTCAAGCATCACAAATCATGATGTCATTGAACCTCTTGTTTGGCATTCCACGAACCAGGTCCTTTGACACCAACTTATTCAATTGAGTCAAGCTTGCATGTCCTAGTCTCTAGTGCCACAACTGACTATTGTTCTCCAGCACATTTAGACAAGTCAAATTATTTTCAGGAAGAGACCCTAATGTGGATTTGTACACATTATTAGCTCGTTTCCCTTCCATTATCACTTCACCAGTATGCAGGTTCTTCACAGTTCAACCTACAGATGTGAAACTCGCTGAGTATCCTCTATCATATAGTTGAGAGATACTTAGAAGATTGTGCCTCAATCCATCCACACAGAGTACATTGTCAATAGCATGATTGAGGGATCTCCCAACTTTTCCAATACCAACAATTTCACCGCTCTTGCCTCCTCCAAAAGCCACACTACCCCCTTGAAACGCTACGAGTGCAAGAAAGTTTCTTCTATCTCCTGTCATGTGCCTGGAACACCCACTATCAAGAATCCAGATTAGGTTGTTCCATCTCAGTCCAGCCTACAAAAGAAAATCAAGGGTTAGTAACAGGAACCCAGACTAGCTTGGGTCCCTTTTTTTTATCGAATGAATGAATCAAATCTTTTCTAGCCCAATAAGGTAAAACTGATTTTTTATTATTTTTCACTGCATCTTTTGCAACACTGCATTCATTCTTAATATGTCCAGTCTTACCACACAAGAAGCAGAGTTTGTTGCAAGGAATTCCTACATATTTACTATTAGGGTTCCAAGTAGGTAAAGGTTTCCTATGTCCTAATCCAGTTTTACCTCTATTATGATTTTCATGAAACCAATTCAAAGCTTCAGAAGACTTGTTCCATTTAGTGAGTCTGGTGAGCTCAGAGCTAGCTTTTTCAACCTTCTCCTGAAAAACTCGGTTCTTCTCAGTTTCCTGATGCAGAGTGTGGTTTTTCTTTTCAAGCTCAGCTTCAAGGTTGATTTGAGCCTCACTAATTCCTTGCTTACCAGACACTTCTTTCAATTTTTGATTCTCAAGTTCGAGTGCAGAACCTAGCTTCTTCTCACAAAGCACATGTTCCTTTAATTGAAGAGTTTCTAATTCAAGGGCTGAGAGTTTCTGTTTTAGTTCAAAAACTTGAGTTTCACTAGTAATTAATTCCTTTTTAAATCAGATTTAGCTTTCTGCAAGTTTTTATTTTTCGTTGAAATCTCAGACGCAACTGACATTAGTTGGTCCTTCTCAGAAAGTTCTTGTTCCTTCTCAGACCTCAAATTTTCAATTTCTTCAATTAAAGTCAGGGCAAGCAGATTTAATTCAATGGGAGAACAATTATGAAGTCTAGGTTTTAGTTAATCGAGACTTACCTCAGGTGTATCATCAATCGACGATTCATTATCCGCCATCAGTGCCAGTGGAGAGTCATCTTTTGGTTCTTCTTCTTCTTCATCACTTTCACTTTCAGACGGTCCCCATGTTGGACAATGTTTAATAACATGGTCTCTTTGGCCATACCTGAAGCATCCTGAGTGATTCAGATTCTTTACAGTGCTATTCTTAACAGGAATGACCTCGATTCAACTCTCTTCTGACTTTATACTTTCTTCATTGTATAACCTGTCTAGCGTATCCCAGATTTTCTTTGCAGTTGAGCACTTGGGAATACGTAAACATACATTAAGCCCTAGTCCATACTGAAGAATCTTCATGGCTTCAGCATTTATCTGAAGTAGTTTGAAGTCTTTTTCATTGAGTTCTTCTACAGGCTTTTGGACTTTGTTCCCTGATGTATCAATCTTTGTGGGAATCAAGGGACCATTCTGTGTAATCCTCCATAGCTGATAATTTTCTGCCCGTAGAAAGGTTTCCATCCTAAACTTCTAAAATTTTTAGTGTTGACCGTTGAACTGCGGAGGCTTGGTGATAGAGTATCCTTTGGGCATGAATGGTGGTGTACTCATTGTTCAGATCCTTCTCAAGATGTTAATCTATCTTCGAGAGAACCTGCTCTGATACCACTTGTTGCACTTGGTGCACCTTCAAAAGACACTAGAGAGGGGGGATGAATAGTGTCCTTACCCGATTCTCGAATTCTAAAACTTGCTGCGCCTAACTCACAAAGAACCAGGTTCCTTGCAAGTTTAACCTATCTCTGAAACTAAACAAATAGCGGAAACATAAAGAACACATAGATTTTTACATGGAAAAATCCTTGCTCAAGGGACAAAAAACCACGACCCAAACTCTTGGGATTTCAACTCTTCCAATAAAGGAAAACCCGAGCAAGTTTTAGACTACAACGTAATGTAATCAAGGAACTAGAACTCCCTACTACCTAGAACCTTCACAGCCACACGTTAGCTGGTAAGGTTACCTCTACTTAACCTCAAAAGTAATCTCTACTATATGCTTCTAAACAAGCGAATAGATTACAACTCAATAGCCTATAACAAAGAACCTAAAACAACAGACTTATCTATGAAACAGCTCCTTCGTAAGGTTCTGCTGCTCAGCCTTTGTTCTTGCACACAAAGCTTCTCACGATCTGATTGTACTTGATATGCTCTGTTGAGATGTCTTTTGTGCTTTGTAAATTTGGCCAAATTAACTTGTATATATAGGAGCTAGACTTAGCCAGATCCAACTAAGTTTAGGAATCTTTTTCCTCTTTGAAATCAGTTTAAACAAGGTTACCCATATTTCCTTATTTAGAACCTAAGTTAATTTGCCTTATGTTCCAATCCATTGTCGTTTAGGAACCGCGTCCTTTTCAACACCGCCTCTAGCTTCTTCCACTTCTGGTAGGATTGGAACTTTGACTCCAGTCGTTCTCTTCTTTCTTTTTTCAATTCTAGACTTGATCACCTCGTTGAACAGGTGGTCTGCTCAAATCAACTATGAACCTTTTCATGGTCCACTTAGCACCAAGTCCTTTATCATCTTCAAAACTCACCCTTCAACACTTTAGTCTTCAGCTGGTGCCTCCACCAAGAAATTAGAATATTTTCAATGTAAGTACCGCTACTTTGAATTCCCAATAGAGTGGAGAAAAAGTTCCAGACTTTAGCAGCCATATCACATATGGAAAAAACATGGTCTAGTGTCTCTTGCTTAGGATCTCTACATTAAGAACACATAGATACCACATGAAAGCCAAATTTCTGAATGATATCATCTAGGGGTAGCTTCTATTTCATTAATCTCTACATGAGGAAAGATATGTTGAAGGGAAGAAACTTCTTCAACGTTGTTGTCAACATAGGGTTGTGGTTCCTTCTTTGTCTTGAAATCTGTTATGCAGAGACCCTAGAGAATTTTCCATCCGAGTTAAGTGTCAAAATAGCTTCATCTCACAACTGGGAATGATAAATTTCAACTTTAGCTATTTCCGTTGCTATTTCTTGAAGAACTAAACCTGATAAGTCTTCTCTATTCCAACTGTTTTGATGAACCGAATCATTGATCTTCAAGTTCTTAAACTTTACTGTTGTGTTAGAGAGGTCTGCTAGATGTCAAAAGTTGGACGAGTTATCCCACTTGAAAAGAGCATCAACCTTTGTTGACTTTCCATGAGATATGAGGTTCTATATCCTTCCTGATGTTCAACAAGTTTTTCCAGTAGTTTGAATCTTTAAGAGTCAACACCTTAGAGACAACATTTGATCTTGGGCAGTATTTGCCCTAAGGAATCTTGCCCAAAGATTATCATCTTTCTTGAGGATCCACCATCTTTTAGCTTTGAACAAACTTCATATATCTTGAAGACTCTTGAAGTCAACTCCTCCTTCTTCCTTTGAAAAGCACATTTTTCCCCAAACACTCCAGTGGTATCTATTTCTCCACCCCTTATGCCCCCAGAAAAATAAGCAAAGTATATCTCAATGTGTGAGATAATGGTCTTTGGAGGAACCATTGCAGCTAAGAAATGAAGGATTTGAGACTGGAGAATATGTTTGATGATTAATGCTCTTCCCTGTGATGATAGTAAATTCCCCTGCCAACCCAGATAGGTGAATTTATTGATGCTAAATCAGTGAAGTAATTGATTCTCTTTTTCCCTATATAAATAGGACAACCCAGATAGGTGAATAGGAATTGAGCTGGTTTTTATCTTGTCCATTTTCCTAATTTCCTTTGAGTGAATCTGCCATTGAAGGCTTTAGTGAGGAAACAACTTTTCTTCTTGTTAATTACCTGTCCAGATACGTCCAGGTAGTCTCTTAAGATGTTCATAATTAGCTTAATAGATTTCTTATCCCCAGAAAAAAAGAGGACAAGATCATTGCCATAGCTGAGATGATTGATATGCGGACCATTTGATTTCATGGAGAAGCCAATAAACCTGTTGTTGTCATGAAGTTTACTAAGAGCTTTAGAGAGCACCTCCAAGGCAATGATAAACTGAGCAGAAGACAAGGGATCTCTCTGCTTGAGGCCCCTAGAGGAGTTGAATAACCCATATCTGGTTCCATTTATGATGATAGAGTACTAATTGTTGGAAAATAATTTGAAAATCATATCTAGACGCATTTCAGAGATTCCATTTTCTTAGAACGGAAGTAAGAAAGGTCCAGGATAGACTATCATAGGCTTTGTATATGTCAAGTTTTATAACAATATTTCCTCCCCTATTTTCCTTCCTAATGTCATGCACAGTTTCTTGTGTGAGCAGAATATTTTATGTGGTAAGCCTTTCCTTGACAAATCTGGACTGGTTTTTCGAGATTAATTTAGGGAGGAAATGAGCTATTCTTGATGACAAGATTTTGGACAGAATTTTGTTGGAAAAATTGCATAGAGTTATTGGTCTCAACTGAGAGAATGAGGAGGGGTTTGGCACTTTAGGGATAAAAACCAGGTTTGCTTGAGTATAATATTTTCCCAGACATGATCCACAATAAAATGACCGAACAAATCTACACACATCATAATTAATTATCTCCCAGGCAGTTTGGTAGAAATGGCCATTAAATCCATTTGGCCCAGCTGAGCTATCCGGATTTAATAACTTTACAACTTTCTTAATCTCCTTTGGTGGAATGTTCTGAATTACAGCATTGCCCTACTCTGTTAGAAATTTTTTCCACTCCTTCTAAGATGTTCATGTGGTGATTAGTAGCTCGTTGAAAAAAAACTATCCCGAAAATGAGCAATAACAGCATCTGAGATGTCATTACCTTCAGCCCATTTCACTCTTGCCTTTTGTTTTAAGATTGAATCTTGCTCCTCAGCCATAAAATGTATTATGCTTGTGGTTTATGTAGTGATTTTCTATTTATCTATGAATCATCAAGCTCATATACCTCCTCCATACAGATAGAAATAGAAAATATATGAACCATACTAATGCCAATATAACAGAGATATCTCAACTACACTCTAACCTTCTACCCTAATCTTCGACCTCTATGCCTTCCTATCTCGGGTCATGTCCTCGGTGATCTAACATGAGCAGATAAAGTTAATAAGTAACCAAAAAAAGATAGATTCAATTGAAAAATTGAATACATTTGAAGAAGAAAACCCTAAATCCTTATGAATTGTATTAACAATAATGAATATATCAAATTCAAAATCGTAGAAAAACAACAATTAGAATGAGAGATATAAAGATTTAGAGGAATGATTACCTTCAAGAAACTGAATTCGTGAAAATAGGCAATCGTTTGTCTAATTCGAACGAATAGGTTGTAATCTCATAAAATATGTTATATTCTGTAATAATAGCCAACCAAACTTATAACAATGATGTAATGAAGTATTTATAGGGTTTAGATATCAACCCGATGGGTAAAACTGAATCCTTGCTCGTATAGTAAACTAGCTATTTCGCCCAACTTGTTTCGGGGGCAGTGTAGTTAAGCCCCAAGGCCGTGAGTTAGCTTTTGAAGAGAAACTTGAACAAAAAGTTCACAACCTAGTCACAGTAAGACCATGGATTAGCCGCGAAGCCAAAATTTCTTGACGAGACTCAAATGGCGTGTGTTGAGTTTTCCTTCATTCTTAATATATGATACGAGGCTAGATGTTGCAATAATTTCTATACTTTTGCCTCTTATTTATGTTTCAACTTGCGATATTTGTTGGTACTTTGGACGGAATTTCTCTTATTTGGTGTGTTTTATATTATAGGGATTATATTGATGATATGAGCCGTATATGGAGCATAATAGATGAAAAACAACGGTTTTGAAGTCTGAGTAGAAGTCCGAGGGTCAAGTGAACCAAGGCATGGAGGAAAATTGATAAAATAATTGGAGATGCATTGAATTTAGTCTGTTACACCGCGCCGGGCGTTGCGCTATGCGGCGCAACATCTTTAGAGAGTTGGGAATTTTGGAAAGTCTGCAGAAATTGGCCTACGACACCGCATTGCGCAATGCACTGTGCGGCGCCGTAGGCTTAAAATCTTGATGTTTTGATTTCGAGTTTATTTTGGATTCCCGACTTGTGTGGGTCTGTGGGAATGTTATAAAAGGCACCCAATACGTCCAAAACATAATGTTTGACCTATTCCATATTCAAAGGAGGCAAGGAAGAGAGGAGATCAAGATTCAAGGCTCTACTTCATCCATCTTTCTATCTTATTGTGATTTTTACATGCTTATAGTTATTTCTTGTCCTAGAACATGACTATGAGTGGCTAAATCACCCATTGTAGGGTTGATTGACCCACTCTACAGACTTGTGTGATGATAATTATTGTGTTATTAATGAACTTTGTTAATTCTTCCTATCTATGTTGTTTACGAATTGTTTGCTATTAATTGATAGGATCCTCAATTAATTGTGCCATTTATTCTTGTGATTACTAGGAATAGATTCATGAGTTAGGGTAAAACACGTAGCAGTATTTCAAACTAAAACAAAGGCATTTCTTAGGTTGTCAAAACGGTGAATTAGGAATATTTATCCTTACTGTGTACCATAAGTGTAGTCCTCCCTATCTTCATTAGTTAATTGGAATAGTTATCTAATGAAAGTTATGATTACTTGGCGGAAGTGAGTAGTTGTAAACATGGAACACTTGTTCAATAAGAAAAGTTAGGAAAAATTGATAGCACAATAGTTTAGCATAAGTTAGGAGTTGGGAAAATCAATCCTAGGTTTTCCATCTCTTGAATAAAATCTATATCTCTAGACTTGTTATTTACTTTCTTGTTTAGTAGTTTTAGTATAAAATCAAACCAAAGATATAAACTTGAAGTTGGTTGAGTAGATAATGTAGCTAAATTAACTGCTATGAGTCGTGTTCTCTGTGGGATTCGACCTCGGAACTTTAAGTTCCGAGCTATATCTGTCGCGATCACTTAGTCCTTTTTATAGAGCATAGTTGGGCGTGATCAAATTTTGCCGCCATTGCCGGGGAACACGGTGTATTTCTAGCTTGTTAGGATAGCCGAGTAGTTAGTTCAATTAACTTCATTTTTGTACATATTTATTTAGTCTATAAAAAATGATAAAAATATGGCATCAGGAAATTACATGTGGCTAGATGATCATTATGGTTGTGATAATACGTCTTATTCCCCGAGCCACTATTATCATGGATCTTCTTTCTCTTATGATAATAGTATGTACGATGAAGTGGAGGATGATAAGGAAGAATATGAAGCTGAACTGAAGAAGATTTGCGACAAACGTAGAGCACAACTATGCCACATAGAAGCTCAAGTGAATCAATTGGCTGCATTATTGGGAATTCAACAACCTAGCCAAGAAGACATGGAATTAGAAGAAGAAATTATGGCTATAGTTGAAGATCTAAAATGTGAATTTTCGTTGGAGGAGACAAGGGTTGAAAGCCAACCATCTAGCCATATGGTGTGGGAAGATGCCGATGATACGGTACTAGAGTCAGACAATAAAATTGAAGCTGAAATTATAGTTGACTCTAAGTCGTGCCAGAAAGAGAATCTGAGTAACGAATCAAAGTGTGAGCAGGTTGCACCGCATTCTAGACACTTTTCTACATTGATTTTAGAAAGGGACATGGAAATTGATCCTTCTGAGCCGATTGAAGAGTTGAAGGATGATGTGTATAATGCTTACACTCTCAAATTTGTGATGCCATCTAGGCACGATGAAAATCCTAGTATGAAGGCCAGTGAATACAACATGGTATATTTGGTGCTTGGCCAAGAGTATAGCCGAAAATTTGGGGATATTCCTAAGTTGGTGGCGACGTGCAGAAGGAGATACTTAATGTTTGATTTGCAAGAACTTGTGTCACCCCAAGAGCATAGCTAGAGAGTTGAGTTTCAATTGGGAAGGCGATTCATAAGCTCAAGTTGGAGGAAAATTACTGACTCTAGGTTATGTCGTGCCATGACAATAAATAAGGCGCTTCTCGGGAGGCAACCCGTGATTGTATTTGTATATAGGTAAAATTAAAAAAAATGAGGAAAAAGAATAAAAAAAATATTATTATCTTTTGAAGGATATTACTTTGTGAGTTTCTTTGTTTTGCAGGTTTTGACTGGTCTTGCAACCTCATACGATTGGATGAGGATGTCCTGCTTGGGAGAAGTCTGAGTACCTTGTGCCCTAAGGAAGCTCACAATGATGTTCTTCGGGCTTAGAGTCCCAGGGAGTTTTTCTATCACCCTTCATTTTATTTTTAATGCATTGGGGGCAATGCATGATTTTAAGTGTGGGGTGGGAGATTCTTCTTATTTGTGTTTATAATACCCTTTAGTTTTTCTTTGTGCATCGATTCTTTTCCAAAGGAGGTAGTTTGAACCGGGTATAAGTAGATTTTTCTTTTTAGGATTAGAGTGTAGTAAATGGATGGGAAAGTCTTGGCTCCACTTTGACTAGTTTTATATAGATACTTTATTTGGGGTATGTAGATTTCATGCATACATTCTGTCAGGATCCATTTGCCTTGAGAAACGTTGAGTGTATTATTTGAAGCCTGTGATCATGATGTTGAATTTAGACTTACTTGAGAGTTTGCTTGTATTTGCTTTGTTTAAGAGCGCGAATCGAGCCGTTTTGAGTAGGTTATATGCCATGTGTGAGTGACGTTTTGCTTTCTCCGTGTTTAATACTTAATGTCTAGAACTTGCCCGGTGTGTGTTCAAAGCGAAATGAGAAAGTTTGCTCGGTTAGGAAGTGATATAGGCATTCCTTTTATAGTCAATTTATTTGAAACTTCAGAATTAGTTGTTTACTAGTAAAAATTTGACCTTAGCTAACTCTTTTGAGCCTGTAGAAATTCTTTGATAGCCATTGGGATTCCTGTTTCTTGTGCTAAATATCTGTGAGTTTTACTTATTCAGGCTAGTTAATGAAGTGAAAAAATTGTGGTTGTTGGAGGAAGACAAAAGGTCCTTAGGAGGATGCTATTTGGAGGGATTTACTAGAAAAAGAAAAGGAAAAAAAAAAAAGAAAGCGAAAGCTTGAGATATTGTGCAATTATTGAAATATGAGAAAAAAAATTGAGTTTGAAAAAAAAAGTAGTCCCTATTATTAGCTCCTACCTTTGCTTAAAGAAAAAGGTTGGTGAAAGTTGACTCTGTGATGGTAAAAAAAAGATTGGTTGGTAGGAAAAATACTTGAATAAATTGTGGTGTATTAAATTACTTGAGGTGGTTACTCACTATTACCTAAATATATCCTACTCATCCCATTGCCTACATTACAACCAAAAGAAGTCCTATTTGATCTAAGCCGAGTAGATGGACATTAGTTGAGTCCTACACTAAGGGCAAGCTTATGGTACGTCTTGTGTTACATGTGAGTTCTTTTCTGAGAGCGAGTGTTTCATCTATATGTGAACTTTTTGTTCAAGATCATTCTCTTGAGTGAATTCTTTCTCTAATTTTTTATTTTATTGTGAGGGCACATGGTTTACAAGAAGCGAGCTCTTTTATTAGTCTCTTGAATAGAGTGAGTACTTGTATGACTTCCTGAGTGAGTCTGGAGTTGATGTGGGATTGGGAGGTTGATTTGGTATACTAGATTGTTTTTAAATACTCTTGGCATGGATTTTGTGTGAATGAGGTATGGTTAGTGCATATGCAACTTGTTAAGTTTCTCTATAAACCCATGTCATCGTTGTGGGTTGTTTTTCTTAAGTTCAAAGTATAAGTTGCTCGAGGACGAGCAAAGATTTAAGTTGGGATGTTGATATGAGGCTAGATGTTGCAATATTTTTTATACTTTTGCCTCTTATTTATGTTTCAACTTGCGATATTTGTTGGTACTTTGGACGGAATTGCTCTTATTTGGTGTGTTTTATATTGTAGGGATTACATTGATGATATGAGCCGTAGATGGAGCATAATTGATGATAAACAAGAGTTTTGAAGTTTGAGTAGAAGCCCGAGGGTCAAGTGAACCAAGGCGTGGAGGAAAAATGATAAAGAATTGGAGATGCAGTGAATTTGGCCTGTTGCGCCGCGCCGGGCATTGCGCTATGCGGCGCAACAGGGACGATCTTCAGAGAGTTGAGAATTTTGGAACGCCTGCAGAAATTGGCCTACGGCACCGCATTTCGAAATGCACTGTGCGGCGCCGTAGGCTTATAATCTTGATGTTTTGATTCCGAGTTTATTTTGGATTCCCGACTTGTGTTGGTCTATGGGGACGTTATAAAAGGCACCCAACACGTCCAAAACATAACGTTTGACCAATTCCATATCCAAAGGAGGCAAGGAAGAGAGGAGATCAAGATTTAAGGCTCTACTTCATCCATCTTTCTATCTTATTGTGATTTTTACATGCTTATAGTTATTTCTTGTCTTAGAACATGACTATGAGTGGCTAAGTCACCCATTGTAGGGTTGATTGACCCACTCTACATACTTGTGTGATGATAATTATTGTGTTATTAATGAACTTTTTTAATTCTTCCTATTTATGTCGTTTACGAATTGTTTTGCTATTAATTGGTAGGATCCCCAATTAATTGTGCCCTTTATTCTTGTGATTACTAGGAATAGATTCATGAGTTAGGGTAAAATACGTAGCAGTATTTCAAACTAAAACAAAGGCATTTCTTAGATTGTCTAAACGGTGAATTAGGAATATTGATCCTTACTGTGTACCATAAGTGTAGTCCTCCCTATCTTCATTAGTTAATTGGAATAGTTATCTAATGAAAGTTATGATTACTTGACGGAAGTGAGTAGTTGTAAACTTGGAGCACTTGTTCAATAAGAAGAGTTAGGAAAAATTGATACCACAATATTTTAGCACAAGTTAGTAGTTGGGAAAATCATCCTAGGTATTCCATCTCTTGAATAAAATCTATCTTTCTACACTTGTTATTTACTTTCTTGTTTAGTAGTTTTAGTATAAAATCAAACAAAATATATAAACTTGAGGTTGGTTGAGTAGATAATTTAGTTAGATTAACTGCTATGAGTCATGTTCTCTGTGGAATTCGACCTCCAGACTCTAAGTACCGAGCTATATTTGTCGCGACCGCTTAGTCCTTTTTATATGACGCAGTTGGGCGTGATCAATATTGAAACGACCTTAGGTACTCGTTTCGTGACCAATTGGCGTGTCGATAATTTTAAAATAATTGTTAGATCCATTGGGACTGATCTGTAAAATTTGAACCAAATCAGACCTCGTTTGGTAGGCATCGGAAGAACGTTTCAGTTTTTATTATCGATAAATATTAAAAAGAGATTGTCGAGCTCGGTTTTGGTGAACGAGCTCTGATTCAAAATCTGAAAGTGTCGTTAGGTTCGTATGATTATTTGGGACATTTTTTTTTTTGAAAGATAATTTCGAGGTTGTTCAGCTAGTTTCCGTTAAAATACCGAAAGTTAAAATAATTTGACCTTTTTCCTTTTAAATTCGCATCTTGAGTTTTGGGAACCTGATTAGAGATCTGCATTATCGAGTATGCTATATATATTTTGTATAACTTGCTTGAGAAATTTGGAATTATTTTGAATTTCGTTGAGTTCCGTTTTAATTTTCGCCGCGAAAAGAAAAAAAATAAAATAAAAGAAAAGAGAAAAGAAAAAGGAAAAGGAAAAGAAAGAAATGGAGTCGGTGGGGGGGTCCTTAGCTTTAAAACAGAAGCTACAATATAAAACAGAGACAAGTAAATCGAGCAGAAGCTAGAACAAGAAAGTAATACTGCGAAAAATTAGGAAAAATGGAGAAAAGAAAGGAAAAGGAGCTGGAGAAAAGTAGAATTTTTACCCTGAAATATTTAGGTAATGATCTTAATATATTATTTGAGTTTATTATGTGAGTTTGAATATATTTTGACGGTAAAAATTGGGATATTAGACATCGTTTTAATAAGTTCAATTAATAATTTAAAGGGTCAATTGGATCCCGATAATGAAACTGATTATATATTCGTACTCAGTGAGTTATGGGTATTAAATAAATATAATTTATTTAGGGTTTGGTTATATGACCTTAAAACCTGTACATAGGCCTGGCTTGCGTATTGCGTTGCGAATAGGGTATCAGATTCATAACCGGATTGCCCTAAGATTTGAGGAATGAAGCCTTTAGCCTAATTTGATATATTTTTCTGCTTATTGAATAGAGTGGGATCGTTTGGTAATGAAACCAAAGGACAAAGCAGTTATTGAGTGGTTGTGCTAACTTTGTAACAAGGTAAGTGTTTGGATCCATTTCTTTGGAGGCCCTTGGTCTCGTGGATAATCTACCACGTGTTCCTTACGTGTGTAGAAGCCGATAGACGTACTCATTACACCTTACCTTTGGATTTACATTATATATATTATATCTTATGTCATGTTGTTGGTATTGCATTGAGGATTTGAGCATTGCACTCTGGCTGTGAGTTGGCATATACTTTCTGGCTGTCGATAAGAGTCCCGCACTGGTGACTAGTTATTATTGCATCATGTTGCATTCATATGCATTATGTTGCATTCATATGCATTACATCGTATACATATTGGGTGCAGGAGGATACCGCTCCATTGCATCATATTGAGGGTAGGAGGATTTCGCCCTAGAAGAAGGAGGATTCCGCTTCATTGCACATATTTACGGGTAGGAGGATTCCGCCCCAGGAGCAGGAGGATTCCGCTCCGTTCCATCATATTGAGGGTAGGAGGATTCCGCCACAGGAGCAGGAGGATTCCGCTCAATTGCATCATATTGAGGGTAGGAGGATTCCGCCCCATAAGCAGGAGGATTCCGCTCCATTGCATCATATTGAGGGTACGAGGATTCTGCTCCATTGCATCATATTGAGGGTACGAGGATTCCGCCCTGGAGTAGGAGGATTCGGCTCTATTCATTTGATACATGTGACCCCATTGCATCATACTGCATTCATTCCATTTCATTGCATCGGTTGCGGTGTATTGTGTGATTATAGTGCGATGTTCCGTAAATATGTCATGTATTCCTTATTGTTGATATGTTCGGGATGCCTATATGTTCTATCTATCATATGTCCCTGGTTGTTTATAAATTTATGGTATCATACATTATATGGCTCTGCCTTTTTATAATTTAAATAAGAGGAATTTAGTTTATCTGTTTCTCCTCCCTGGCTAGCTATCCTATTCTCTGAGGTGGCTAGTGTGCCCCACTTATTGAGTCCTTTTGACTCACCCTTGTTTGTTGTTTGTTTCTTGTCTATCTATTTCGTTTCGGCAGGTTCGCTGCAGGATTGAGTTCGCCACGTTGTGAAGGAGTGAAGATGACTTCTGCTGTCAGGGTGAGCCAACTTTTATTCCGGATGGCCACCAGTTTATTGTTTATTATTTCAAATGCATTTTGCTCCCTTCATGAGGTATCTGTCTTCTTTTGTATTCTTAGATGTCTATTCTGGATAGCCCTAAACCTAGTATATTGGGTAGTCAGCTGTAATTTCTTTTGTACAGCTTAGAGATATTAGTATGTCTGTATTTTTTTTTTAATCTTGTCCTTATTTATAAATTGTTATATTTATTTTCCTAATTTAATTGATAAGGGTTCGTCCGACGGGTCTAGGGGGAGGATGTCGGGTACCCACACGGCCTAACCGTATCCCGGGTCGTGTCAGTTGGTATCAGAGCCCAGTTTAGAGTCCATCCAGACTAAGACTGTGTCTAGTAGAGTCTTGCTGATGGGTACGTAGATGTCCTTACTTATCTACAAGAGACTAGGATGACATTTAGGAAGTTTCACTTCCTTCTTTTCTGATCGTGCGTCGGTCTAGGATTCAAAAATATTTTCGTTAATTCCTTCGTGGTAATTGTGACTGACAAAGCCCCAAGAGTTTTGATCGTGCTGACGATCTCGTTACGGAGGTCCCAGCTGTACGAGCTTGCGATGGGCAAGGGAGCAGGGCCTTGTGATTCCTCTGGCTCTCTATGATGTTTTTACGAGAATCTTAGCGACGCAGATACCGCAAGAACCTATTATTCGCTAGGCAGCTTATCAGGTTGCCGCATATGCAGACGTTCGGTCTCAGGGAGCTCCTATTCTAGTTCTTAATGTTACCGCAGTAAATTAAGTTCCGGACACAGCATGTGTTGTGCCTCTAGTTATTCTGGTTGGTTAGTTAGCCTGAGTAAAGGATCGGTCCGAGTGTCTGAAGATGCTGCATTATTCTACCCAATTGAACCTTCCGATATTCTTAAGCAATGCATCAGATAAACCTCGTGATTCTTTTTAAAATAAAATAATGTCAGCGTAACCTTCAGGCTCTTGATTATATTGAGCGGTATGGTGTTGATTATTCTACTTTCCAGTTTTAGGGTCCAACCTTGGATTGGTGGACCGCTCTTTTATCAACTAGGCTTGCCTGAGCTGACTTGGTGCGAGTTTTCTCGTATATTCGTGGAAAAATTCCTTTCGTGTTTCGAGCGACATGAAAAGTGTCGCCAATTTGAGTTAATTAGCCAAGTAGCTTATCGGTTTCATAATATGAGATTGAGTTCTTTAGGATGGTTGGATATACTCGGGAGCTAGTAGATGAGCCTTCCAAGAAGGTTAAAAGATTTATTGATGACCTTTATTTTTACTTGCGAACCCAGATGGCTCGAGAGATTGAGATCGAGATTTCAGTTGATGTTTTTGTTGATATTGCTTAGAGGTATGAGGCATACCATAAGTTAGAGTGGGGGAGCAAGAGATCTCACGGCCCTGGTAGGCACCATGGTACTTTATTTGGAGGTAAGAGTTCTGATTATTTTGGGAGGTCACCTGCTACGTTATCTCAGCTTGTAGAGCGTGATTCTCAGATTGTTCGAGTAGTTCATCAAGATTAGACTCAGCTTTCTCTTTATAGCTTTCAACAATCTGTCCAGCTTCCATTCTCAGCGAAAAGGTGTTATCATTATCGTGAGTCTGGTTATCCTTTGAGGAGTTTTCCCTTACTCCGACGAGTAGGCAGTCGTCTTTTCTCTTGTCATCAGGCATCTGCACAGTCGCAGGGGATTTTATTTAGATCTTAATCAACCAGAGATATTCCCTCATTCGATAGAGGTCCAGAGCATGGTGGTAGTGGTTCTTCTAGAAGTAATTATCAGGGTAACGGCTCGGCTCAGCCGTAGAGGCAGTTCAAAGAACTACCAGTCTGGCAGGATGTTGAGGTATCTGGCATAGTACACCCATGTATTTCTTCTTCTCTTAAATGTGAGTAAGATTTGATTCTTTTGATCGATCTGGAAATGGTGTGTCTTATCATGTTTCAATGGTTTACTTGGATGTCGTTTTTATTAAGAGTCAGTTGCGGTAGAGGGATGAGCTTCTGATATGATTTATTCCTGAAAATTATGATGACCCTACTAATTTATTTGGTCAAAATGTGAGAGATTTGGGAGTGAGTATTGGTATTGTCTGCTTGGCATCTTGTTGTGCCACCTTCTATTATTA
Organism: Petunia x hybrida; assembly: GCA_037355625.1. Taxonomy (NCBI): domain Eukaryota; kingdom Viridiplantae; phylum Streptophyta; class Magnoliopsida; order Solanales; family Solanaceae; genus Petunia; species Petunia x hybrida. Next base: position 278,776 of record JBBBVM010000046.1, on the reverse strand, counting down.
TATCAAAGTTTACCTCTATTCTCGGAATTCTGCGTTGGTTAGATTATGGGATTCTAGTTCATCACCATAAGAGAGTGTCATGGTTACTTCCGGTGTAAAGTGATAAGTAATATTCAATCTACCTGTCTCATCTTAGTTCGAAACACTAGTAAAGTCATGTTATCCCATGAGCTTATCTGGGTTATAAAAGGGTTTTCTGGTAAATCGTCAGAGTTTTCTTCTTATTGGGAGGTTAAATTGGCATGGATTTTGTTCCATAAGAGCTTATTTAATATCTGTTTCTTCAATTGCGATTCTTGGGCTACTTTGACTCGTAAGTAGTCTAGCTTTGGTAGCCAAGAAAATAAGAAGATGAGCTTCCTGAAGCTCTAATTATTTCTATCCTCGGTCCATTTCCATTTCTTCTTCGTCTGGCACTAGTGAGCCTGGGCGGTTGGTAGCCGCTTGTGATGTTCCTTGTGTTGGGCCAGAGTACGTGTTATTGTAGCCGGGTAAGAACATTATTATTTTTCAAGGCTTCTAAGGGTAATAGAAGTACCATCCATCAGGCAGTGGTGTATACGGTAAAGGTATGGAGTTGTGAACCTGAGAGTTGCAGCTGTTTGGCAACTCGAAAGGGTAGTTGGTAGCTTATGTCTGCCTACGTTCAACTATTAGCTAAATCTTCTTTAGCCCAGCAGACTATGCGGGGATGGTTATTCCTATTCAAATAGCTGGATGAGTTTGTGCTTTAAGTGGAGGAGTCTTCCTCCAAATATTGAATGGTAATACTAAATCTCTAAGGCGTTGATACCACTTTTGTCACGACCCAACCTAGGGCCACGACAGAAACCCCAATAAGTGTCGATCATTGTTAAACCCAGTAATGATCTATTAATGCTAGAGCTAAGCTGAAAACCTGATCATATATACGTACCTATCTGCTAAAAGCATAAAGTCTGAAATGATGACACGACTTTAACTTGCTGGCCATTAGAACACTTAGCCACAAATTCTGCTACGTCACACTTTATTCCGTCCCACCAATAAATCTGCTTAAGGTCATGGTTCATTTTAGTCGAACCTGGATGAACAGTGTATTTGGAATAATGTGCCTCTATCATAATCTGTCCACGTAAATCTGCAGCATCAGCTATCTTTATACATGAGAAAACCGTCAGTAGTAACCCTGTATGGTGACTCCGATTTTCTTCTGGCTATCTGTCTGTATTCAACTAGAACTGGATCCTCATACTGACTGTTTTACTTCATGAAAATTTAGAGTTAAAGGTCTAGTGCAGCTTGTCGTCCATCCATCATTGGCATATCTCCTTCACACCTCAACTCTTTGAGAAGTTACTTTAGCGTTATAAGTGCACATGTAATTAACTTTGTTGCTGGTATTCAGCCTCAGCTCATGGTCCAACTACGTGTCTCTTTTATTTTCACTTTTTCAAGTCATAATATTTCCAATTCAAAGACAATACCCTGAAGTAGATGTTCTGTCCGGAGATCATTCCTGGTCTGCATCATACTATGCAGTAGTATTTGCATGATCCTTATCCTTATATGATAGACCCTATTCAGATGAACCTTTGACATACATTAGGATATGAGTAACTACATTCCCACATGGAGCTTGCGGAACACGACTAACATCAACTGAGATGTTGCATAGTGCATTCGTAGAAATAATATAGCTTGCATCAAATCTTCTATAGTGTGTAGTGACAAGGTACTTCAAAAGCTCCCCCTATTGCATCAAGCGTGAGCTAATTCTTAGTTCCATCGACCTGTTCTATATCAAATGGTATATCGAAGAGGTGATTATTGGCTGAATTATGTTAATCCATCCAAAGTTTCGTATATCATTTCAAAAAAGTAAAACTGTCCTCTCGTGATCGAGGAAGGGTCATTTTAGTCAAGATAAGCTAGGCAATGGTGTTATCATATTATCAAGATATGTTTTATTCAAAGCGTTCCGTGCGCGTGTTATAATTCTGATCATGTAATCAGGAGATAATGCCCGTGGAGTAGCTTATGAAGGTTGTGCAAGTTCTCTTGTTATCTGTGCGAATTTTTCTTTAGACTTAGGCTCGTTCAAGGACGAACGAGAGTCTAAGTTGAGGACAATGAAACGACCTTAGGTAGTCGTTTTGGGAGTTAGGACTCCGAATTACGTGCCGATAATTTTAAAATATTTGTTAGATCCATTGGGACTTATCTGTAAAATTTGAGCTAAATCAGACCTCGTTTGATAGGCATCGGAAGAAGGTTTCAATTTTTATTATCGATAAATATTAAAAAGAGATTTTCGAGCTCGATTTTGGCGAATGAGCTCCGATTCGAATTTCCAAAGCACCGTTAGGTTCGTATGATTATTTGTGACTTTTGCGATTTTTCGAAAGCGAATTTCGAGGTTGTTCGGCTAGTTTCCGCTAAAATACCGAAAGTTACATAATTTGACCTTTTTCCATTTAAATTCGCATCTTGAGTTTTGGGAACCTGATTTGAGATCCGCCTTAGCAAGTATGCTATATATATTTTGTATAACTTGTTTGAGAAATTTGGAATTATTTTGAAGTTGGAAGAGTTCCGTTTTAATTTTCGTCGCGAAAAGAAAAGAAACTAAAATAAAATAAAAGAGAAAAGAAAAAGGAAAAGGAAAAGGAAAAGAAAGAAATGGAGTCGGTGGGGGGTCACGAAACAAACAGAAGCTACAATATAAAACAGAGACAAGGAAATCGAGCAGAAGCTAGAACAAGAAAGTAATATCGCGAAAAATTAGGAAAAATGGAGAAAAGAAAGGAAAAGGAGCCGGAGAAAAGTAGAATTTTTACCCTGAAACATTCAGGTAATGATCTTAATATATTATTTGAGTTTATTACGTGTGTTTGAATATATTTTGACGGTAAAAATTGGGATATTAGACATCGTTTTAATAAGTTCAATTAATAGTTTAAAGGGTCAATTGGACCCCGATAATAAAATTGATTATATATTCGTACTCAGTGAGTTATGGGCAACATATAAATGTAATTTATTTAGGGTTTGTTTATGTGACCTTAAACCCTGTACATAGGCCTGGCCTGCGTATTGCGTATGCGAATATAGTATCAGGTTCCTAATCGGATTGCCCTAAGATTTGAGGAATGAAGCCTTTAGCCTAATTTGATATATTTTTCTGCTTATTGAATAGAGTGGGATCGTTTCGCAATGAAACCAAAGGACAAAGCAGTTATTGAGTGGTTGTGCTAACTTTGTAACAAGGTAAGTGTTTGGATCCATTTCTTTGGAGGCCCTTGGTCTCGTGGATAATCTACCACGTATTCCTTACGTGTGTAGCAGCCGATAGACGTACTCATTACACCTTACCTTTGGATTTACATTATATATTCATATGCATTACATCGCATACATATTGGGTGCAGGAGGATTCCGCCCCAGGAGCAGGAGGATTCCGCTCCATTGTATCATATTGAGGGTAGGAGGATTCCGCCCTAGGAGGAGGAGGATTCGGCTCCATTGCACATATTGAGGCGTAGGAGGATTCTGCCCAGGAGCAGGAGGATTCCGCTCCTTTGCATCATATTGAAGGTAGGAGGATTCCGCCCCAGGAGCAGGAGGATTCCGCTCCATTGCATCATATTGAGGGTATGAGGATTCCGCCCTGGAGTAGGAGGATTTTTCTCCATTCATTTGATACATGTGACCCCATTGCATCATACTGCATTCATTCCATTTCATTGCATCGATTGCGGTGTATTGTGTGATTATAGTGCGATGTTCCGTGAATATGTCATGTATTCCTTATTGTTGATATGTTCGGGATGCCTATATGTTCTATCTATCATATGTCCCTGGTTGTTTATAAATTTATGGTGTCATACATTATCTGGCTCCGCCTTTTTATAATTTAAATAAGAGGAATTTGGTTTATCTTTTTCTTCTCTCTGGCTAGCTATCCTATTCTTGGAGGTGGCTAGTCTGCCCTACTTATTGAGTCCTTTGACTCACCCTTGTTTGTTGTTTGTTTCTTGTCTATCTATTTCGTTTCGGCAGGTTCGCTCCAAGATTGAGTTCGCCACGTTGTGAAGAAGCGAAGACGACTTCAGCTGTCAGGGTGAGCCAACTTTTATTCCGGATGGCCACCAGTTTATTGTTTATTATTTCAGATGCATTTTGCTCCCTTCAGGAGGTATCTGTCTTCTTTTGTATTCTTAGATGTCTAGTCTGGATAGCCCTAAACCTAGTATATTAGGTAGTCAGCTGTAATTTCTTTTGTACAGCTTAGAGGTATCAGTATGTCTGTGTTTTTTTAAAGTCTTGTCCTTATTTATGAATTGTTATATTTATTTTCTTAATTTAATTGATAAGGGTTCTCCCGACGGATCTAGGGGAGGATGTCGGGTGCCCACACGACCTGACCGGATCTCGAGTCGTGTCAAATATACCCTGGACACGACTCGAAAACATCATTCCATCATGACCTTGAATACAGAATCGTATCTAAGTATGTCTTTTAAAAAGAAAAAAAAAATAGAGCAATCTATATAAATGGTCAAACATCAGCTTTCACATATGTAAATGGGAATAATATATTTGGAATCGAACTTGCTAAAAGAATATCATATTTTTACGCTTGAAAAAATTTGCTAATAAACTTTTTGTCATACCATCATTTGAAGCTTTTATAATTATTCACTACAACATTATGCATCTGTAGCTACATAATACATTATAGCTAAATATTAAAATTTTATTTTTCTTTCGTAGCATTCGTAATTAAATGTGGGGTGGCTAAAAGTTAGCCACAGACTTTATATGCTCGTGGCTAAAAAATAATACTTATTGCCATAAAAAATTTTCTTATTATAACTATGATGATAGAACTTTTTGCCACGAATAATATCGTCATAGCAAATGAATTTGCTATTTTACCACGACAAACAAAACTTGTAGCTATCTTTTTTATTGTAACCACGACAAAAACACAATATAATGAATTAGTCAGTGTAATTTTGAAAATGCTGAAATTTACTCACCAACTAATCATTAATTAACTACTACTACTAACTATTATTAGTAAACATATTTACTCTTCTAATTTATTTATTAATTATTATTCTATCAAATCACATAGACACAAGCGAAGTATTTTTTCACCTTATATAGTACACCCTTTAAAACTCCAGAAGACTTGCTCTGTATTCCAGCGCCTCCGTGAGTTAATTGCTGCTTGCCGGCCTTCCGCGCGTGAATTGTTGAATGTTGGCCTTTTGCTTATATAGCAATAAACTAGTTTATAGTTGGCCGATGTGGGGCGTGGGTTTGTTAACATTTTATCTTTCAACATTTAGCAATTAGCTATACTAAATCTAAGTATATAAAAATAAAGAATAATTTAAAAATGTCTTTTAGGTAAAAATATTTATAAAAATATTATTTACACAATTAGTATTAGTTATAATTAATTAAAATAAATATCCTTCAAGTTTAGTTAAATCATTCCAGTCGGTTAGTAGAGTTAGTTATAGTGATTATTTATAGTTTCTTTTTATCTTACAAAAAGGCCAATTATAATACTTAAATAATTTCCTTTATATTTAGTGAAAAATATGAAGAAAATATAATTTCATTCCCTCTTTGTAAAAAATAAATTAAGTTCTAAACTTTTTGGCAAATATAATATAGTCATAACTAACATTAATAAAATATAAATAAGATATAACTAAAAACTTAATTATTTGAATTATAATTTAAATTCACATGGAAATCATTCAATGTTTCTTAATTATCTTATTTCAAATTATTTAATTCTGAAATATTATGAAACTATAAAGAGCATTAATGCTATCAAGAATTCATACGGTAGACCTCAATTAACTTAAGATTGAAACGTAATTGTTGTTGTAGTATGTAATTAGATGTATGATAAATATTAATTTATTAAAATAGTAATAGATGTTACCATTATTAATAATTGTCATGCTTTTTAGATAAACTTTAATAAGAGTGTTAATTTTATTATTGCTCATATAACTACATAATTATTTATATTATTGAAATAAATTTACAAACGTTAGTGACATTTTAACTTATAGCGAAATATTGGATAATAGTCTCAAAATAGACAAGTCCCCTTCATATTTACACACTATAAGTTCTCAATTATGAATTTAATGTATGATTAGATTTGTGGTAACATGTAAATTAGTAAAGGACCATATTATTATAACTTTTTCTTCTTGTAAAAATATTACAAATGATATTATACATGCTTATAGTAATTTAAAATTAATATTATTAATTACTCACACATTTGTTTGTTGTCATTATTACTTACTTTTTATTTCAATCCTAAATATAAAATCATGTAATTGATGTCAAAATATTATTGAAATAAAATAAAATGAAACAATGTTTGACAGGTGCAAGAACTTAGTTGATAAGCTTGATGCCACAGTATACAAATAATCTATTATTGAAGATTATACTGACAATTAAAAAATCCATTAACTCATATATAATTGTTTATTTTGTAATGATAAATAATCGTAGATAATTAAGCCAAATTACTTTGACGACTACATTTTTTCAATAATTTAAGAAAAAATATTCGTTAATTTAATTAGAACTTGTTTTTCAATAATTTAGGATACGTCTACTGTAGCTCAAACGCATAGCAGACGCTTACAAAAATTTATTTATCTATAACTTCTAGCTATTAACTTAACTATTGCCACACGAATTATATAAGAGAGAAAAGAATCATATAGCTACAATTTTTAGTTTCAAATAAATATTATTGCTACTATTAGTTTATAGACGTGGCTAATTCTATGTTTAGCTATGAAATTTACCGTAGCAATAAATTTGTAATTGTATGTAGTTGCCACGGATTTTAACAACTTGAAGCAATATATTTGTATAGTTCTATTATTTTGTTACAACTAATATATTGTGGCTAAAAGGTCAATTATTGCTACGGTAATCTTAAATGCGTGGCAAAAGTTTATGCTTAACTACAAAATATTATCGTAGCAATAGACCATAGCTATTTAGGTAATTGTTGTCACGAAATTAAGTAACTATAGCAAAAATGAGTAATTAGCTTTGATAATATTATTTTTGAGGCTATGAAATTTTACGAAATTAAAGTTTTAAAATCAAAGACCTTTTTTAATTTTTTTTTTACCATTTTTTCATTTTTTTTAATAGAAAAATAACCATTTTAAGAACACAAACAAATGGAGATTTACATTGAAAGCAATATAATGGCAATAGACTCTTCTATTTCGAAAAGAAGAGGCAAAATTAAGTCTTAAAGTTAATCAAGCTAAACGATATTGTTATTATTTTTATTCAATGTGAATCATTTTCATAAGTCAAATGAACAATCTCCTTTTACGCCATTTTATATATGTAAGTATAAAAATTGACTTCAAAATATTTTTATAGTTATACACTTACAATAGTGTGCTTGTACACTAAAATTACTTTTTTTTTTAAGTAGAAGGGTCATGTATATATACTTTATATTTAAGAAAAGACAGATTCTTGAGAAAATGAACCCTTAAAGTATTGAATTGGAAAAATTTGACTATAATATTCAATTCGATTCGTTCAGAACTCGAACTTGCCTCTTTTCTTTAAAATATAGCGTTCTTTGGATTCTAAAATTATCCTTATTAATGTATATGCATAAGTGATAAAAAAAAAAGGATAGTCTAATGAATCTCCATTTGTTAACATGTGGGATGTCAAAATACATCGGCAGGGATATTTTAATTCTTTGTCCTAAACTTCAGACTCGAGTGGAGAAAGAGGGCTAGGCCTGGGGTCTTTCGTTTCCAAAGAATGTGGATTCGGTATTTTTATTTTCACAACTCACTATAGTAGTCCGTTTGGCTGCTCTTGCTGAAATCATTACTCTTAATTCTCGTGAGCTCTAGCAATTGCGCTCCCTAGACCACTAAAGAAAATGAAAAGGTAAAAAAGAAATTAAAAAGCCGGCCGGACGTTATGATTCTCCGGCTATTGTAATTATTTCGTTATGAAGGTAATAGTACAGTGACTTACTCAATGACTTTTGAGTAAGGAACAAAGTTGTGTGATTTTGGTGCAAAACATTCATAGTTGAGTGATCAATCCACATATTTAAGAAACTTTCCTTTTTTTTTTTTTCTTAAGCATCACATAAATTAGAATGAAGGTAGTATAGTAAAGGAGGTCAGACTAGGCACAGCTTGTGCATGTAATCCTTTTGTCATGAACTGAGAAAACTCTTTTGGTCATATAGGCCATTAACGAACAAAAGAAGAAAGATAAGATGAAGGATAAAGACAGGGTGCTCCTAAAAGGTAGTAAAGATAATTTAGATTTACAAGAAGCATCCGTAAGAGTAATTTGATGTTATGGAGGCTCTGGCAAGTTAGTTAAGAGTATATTTTTTTTGGGAAAACAAGATGATCGAAATATTCAATCGTTTTTTATTCTCTCTCTCATATATCCTGTCCGCCTTTGTCTGTGATATGGGGAGTTCCAAAATAGTGTATACTATTTGTTTGGGTGTGGTGGGAGGGGGAGGGGGAAGGGGGGGATAAGGGTCATAAAGAAAGGGTTAGACACACATTTATTCGTTACGTGATGGAACTCTGCTGATTCTCTTCTCTTACTATTTAAGGGCCATCATACTACCATCATTTCTCACACATCAAAATGATAAAATCAAAAGAAATATGGTTTCTTTCTAGTGAAACAGTAGTTTCTATTCATCCAGATCTAGGGTTCTTTCTCCAGTAAAGAAACTCAAATTTCTGCTGGCTGCCAGAGGCTTTAATCCAATATTCAGCCTACAATGAAAGGGTAACTATAGGGAGGTGACAGAAGAGAGTGAGCACACATGGTATTTTCTTGCATAATGTTTATCCTATGCTTGAAGCTATGCGTGCTCACTCTCTATCTGTCACCCCCACTACTCTCTCTCTGTCTCGCTCTTTAATTTTAGTTCTCTTTGTATGTGTTTTTATGAAAATCTGTTATTTCAAGTATGAAACTAGTCATATGTAATGTCAGATAAGGTATAGAGTTCATTCTGCTTGTTCAGGACCTTTCATTCATGTTGCGAGGAGTAGTAGATGGTGGATCTGATTATTAATAAAGTTTTCTTGATTTATTTTTGCATGTTTGTGTAGTGTTATGCCAGCTTTGTGAAGTTCCCTTGTTTACCGCATTAGTTGGTACACCTCCGTAGGGGATGTAGAAGTCCCTTAAGGATTTAGCATAACCCAATAACTTTGGCCAAATTTTGTAGTTATATTTTAATCTACTCAATTTGTATAAATAATCTATTAAGAATCTAAAAAAAAAAGTAGGATAATATCCAGAACGCATAAACCGCCTCTATACCTCAGATATATTTTTCTGGTTTCCTTAAACCATCCTTTTATCTGTTTTAGGCTATTCGTTGGGGGGCGGGCATCGCCTGTTGTCAGAGCTATGTAGGCAGATGGATGGCCAGATTAACACAGAAACTTGTATTGTATATACTGTCGAACTTTTTTTTGTACATACATATACATTAAATTTTGAAGACTTGAGCGAAATTCTTGGCTTCACCACTCCACTCCTGTTACATAGCAATTCAAACGTACTTGCTTCGTGTATTGTCTCTTCTGGTGCTCCTACACTTTCACCAAAAAAAAAAAAGTTCAAGACATTCCTTTTTATTAATCTCCATTCTGCAACTAAAGCAACTCGAATTTATCATTAGAAAGGAACAGATTTGTAGTGTTTCTAATGTTTTAAATATCTTCATAACTTGACCAATAGTATTCAAGTTTAGTTATTGAGACATGTCGCGTTGCTTTCAGTTCCCACAGTGATCCCAAGTGACCAAGCATTCCATCAAGCTGAAGGAGAGACGTCCAGTTGAAACTTTATTGATCTTATTTTTGCAGTTACATATTTGACTTGACCTTGCTAAAAATACAAGTAGTGATAACTAGTGTAAACCTTTCTAGTTTTTTTCCCATTGGAAACTGATTCACAGTTCCTTTGCTTTATACACGTAAACTAAAAATAATGGAATTTTAAACGGTGGATTATGACATCCAACAATGAGCAATTAATCTTTATAAAAAAAAGTCTACACCAAATTCGATTGGAAAGGAAAAATAATCCGTCAAATCAGTTAGTGTTTGCAACAGTAGGTGTCTAAGTTCATACTAATCCATCAATTTCAAGATCCCTCCTTTCGTACAAGTTTTAGTGTGATACAACTCAATCGTGTTTCTTTGTTCCTCTCTGATACCTTTTTCGATCACGTTCTGTCATCAAAGTATTTAATTTTAGCTCGAGTGTGAAAGCGAATTTTATACAAGTTTATCTTGTAATTTTGGGCTCGATTAATGAAGTGACTTTAAATCTAAAGGATCTGAGTAGAAAGTCGTCTTGCTAATCCGATAATATTTGGAAATATATAGTTAGATTCATCTCGGCAATAGGATAGTGTTTGACCATTAGTGCTAGCTACATTTAGCCTGAAATATTTCAACTATACCGTTGTCAATGACTTTTTCATAATTATACTCCAGTTACTCATAAAGTGCTTAGTTCCTCATTTAGTTATTCTGAACCAGAAACTATGTATTTTATCTCAAGAATCTTAGTTAACATTATTTCTTATGGATTAAATGTGCTAGTTTCTTGTTGCTTGAGACTTGAGAGTATGAGAGGTGATGTTGAGGACAATACTCACCTCAAGAGTATTATGGGTTGAGTTAGGTCCGTACTATTTCTATTAAATGGAATATAATATAGAATTAGACTCATCGCAGATGGCTGGTTATCCACCTTTTATCCCCCATGTTATGTTCATGCTTTAAATGTTAGTCTCTTATATTGCTTGAGAGTATGAGGTGACGTGGTATCCTTATATGTTTTTGGACAATCACCTCATGCGTTAGTTTTCGGAGTTCTTTGGTTGAGCTAGACTCAAGCAGACCTACGTGAGAATTTTAGGTGCATGGGCATCCGTTCGTCGGAAATTTTTTTATACATATAGGTATATTAAAAATCGAATAAATGTATCATTTGGCACTGATGTTTGGCATTTTATGCCTATATTTCCTTACGTTTGAATACTTTATTCGCTCGTTTTATAGTTTATGAATGTGATTTTGCACTGATTTTATGTCGTGTGTATGTAGGTTGTTATGAAGTGCAATTGGAGCTTTTAGGAGCATGATTGAGCAAGAAAAGATTGGATTTTGATTGAGGATTGGATCGAGCACACGAAGGCATGACACGAGCGAGCGAAGGAGCAAGAAAACAGAAAAATGGCTGGGCGCCGTGGGCTCCGCGCCGCGCCCCTTACCGCGCGCCCTGGCTGGCGCGGTTTCCCATGCGCCGCGGAGCCAAGGCGTGTGAGTTTCGACGGTCACTGGTCGTTTGCACGCTTTTCGGGGCGCGGGGCGCCAGTTATAGCGCCCCTTGTGCGCGATTTTACTCCCTATTCCTTCTAGTTTTGGGTCTAACTTATTACCAAGGGTTTGGAAACATTATAAATAGTTTATTACTTAGTTTTTGTAAGGAGTTCAGACTTTGGAGCAAATTTGAGAGCTCATAACATCAAGAACAAGGGTTTTTCTTCCTTCCATTAATTTATTTCATCATTATTTCATTATTACATCAATTCCTTGTGTTGTTATTATGAGTATGCGTAGCTAAATATATCGTTCTAGGGTTAGAGTATTTCATGAAGGTTGATGTTTGAAGATTGATTTCCATTAATTGAATCCCATTACGGGTTGCTTATTCTTTCTTGATTTCACTTGTGTAATTGTCAGGGCCCGATTATTACGCATTATCTATGGTTTTTAGATTGAACTCGAAAGAGGGAATTTAATTACGTAATAAGAAAGAATAGGACTAGTTTGTGAACCCGGGCATCGGGGAACCAATTTGTGAGTAGGATAGACATATACTTGCTCGCCTAGTTTAACTCATTACAGAATTCGTTAATGCGTGCACGTGATTCAACCCATAGACATATAGGGATTGGAGTAGCCTGCATAGACCGTGAAGAACTGAAAGGTTTTCACGGGTACAATTAATCTGTTAGTTAGTAACCCGGGATTTAAGAAGTGGAATCAATTGGATAACTCAACTGGATTGTTCGTAACTCTGACCCTGGACCGTCTCCTTATTACTGATAACAACCAAGTTTTGCTCCATTGCTTGAATTCACTTTTACCATTTAATTACTGTTCTTTAGTTAATAAACTCATCACTATTGGAACAAGATCCCTGAATAGTTTAAATAAATTGTTTGCTAGAACTCAGTCTGCATAGTCCTCGAGGGAACGATACTCATCTTATCACTTTATTACTTGGCGACCACGTATACTTGCGTGTGCGTTTGGGAGCAACCAAGTTTTTGGCACCCTAAATTTTTGGCATATCTGTATTAAATTCAGTGATATTCCCGCCGTGCTCAAATCTTGAGTCCACCCTTATAAATTACATGGTATCAGAATTGAACTCATTCATATTGTTTCATTACCTAATATTGGATTCCCATATGATATTATGCATACCTCAAATGTTTAGTCTTGGGCATATAGTCTCACATTGAGGATAATATATATATGACATGTAGTATCCTTATGGGTTCTTGCACCACTTTATGAGGTGTTTGAAGTATGTCAAGTCTTTACATCCCACTTGCCATCTCCAAATATATGTTTTGAAGCAAAACTGAAAACTGAGAGTGGGAGAGGTTGAAGTACATTTATAGAGTTAACTTTCACGAGTCCTCACCATCCTTTGGGCAGGATGGCTTGCCGTGCAGTCCACCCACATCTACATACCAAAGAGGGAAAGATGCCACTAATTAACACTTCACGTTACAAATTTCTTGAGGTTTTTCTTTTACATACTTGATAATATTTACAGTACTATTTCTTGAGCCTATATTTGGGATAATCAGCTCCATGTTCACACTTGAGTCATGATGCTAGCTGTCACAAGGGCATTTTTAAGCACACAAACCTGGCGAGGTTTGGTTCCGTATAGCAGCCAAGCAACCTTGCAAGGCTCAGCCCACAACAATTCGAAAATAGGGTCGTTTGATACTTAGAAAATATTTGGGCAGCAATATTTTGTTTAGTTTAGGTGCAGATGATTGAAGTTGTTTATGAGTAAAGATCAACAATAGAAATGTAAGACAACAAAGTAAAACGAGACAACCAACATACGAAAAAATCCCAACCTTTATATTTATCACACAAATTACAAAGGAATGCCACCAAGGCCAAATATTTTCTTCCTAAGAAAACTTACAAATTTCTGTCTAAGTGTTTAAAATGACATACAATGACTTTAAATATAATGGGGAATCAGCCAAAGGCTTGTACAAGTGGAAGGAAACGTTTTTCCTACTCAGCAGGCCAAGTAGTCCACGTTTTGGCCATATCAGCACCCATTTAGGCCACTTCTGGCCACGTTCTTTCCCACGTTCAGCGCCCAACTTCCGCTCATGTGCCATGCACATGCAGCCAAGGCTGTGCCTTTGCCAGCCGCTCAGCTCAAGTCACCCAGCTGCCTTTTCCTAGCTTCAGTACACTTTGTCCCAATCTTGGCCAAGTGCCATGCACCAAACACTTAGCCACGCCACACCATACCATTGCTTTGCCTTGGCATCAAGACACCAAGTCTTGACACCCCCGTTGCCCACAAAGTCAATTGCCTACCTTAGCTCACTTGCCACCTAACAAGCATCCCGGTTTCCATCTTAAAACATCACAAAGCACAAGGCTGCCTAGCCCTTGCACCAATATTGCTTGTCAATCATCCCACATTGCCTTGAACCCGATCAAGTCAATCTTAGCTCGCACTTGACAATCAATAAGCCAACATGTTGCTTTCAAACCCGCATATAGCCATAACTAGGAGCAACACCCCAAATACGGTCATAGCCATGCCAAGCCATAATCTGCCATGTCTAAGGGACTAACAAACCAGCCCCACCACTTGAATATGACGCCATCGTTGAACCAATTTCAGCTTTACTCGCAACCAATGGACTAAAAAATGCGGCAGCAACATACTCTTCTTCATTTTCTTCTTCCTTAGACTCATAACTATCATTAGTAAGAAGAGCATTTAGCTTTGCACGTTATGGAAAGTCTGCTGCCCTATGTGGTCCATCACAAATAAAACAGCCACGAAGTTTGTTCCCTTATTCACTCTTAGACTTGTCAAATGCTGCCTTACTATTGCCACTAGCCTCACCCATTGCATTGCACTTTTCATTATTTTTCCACTCCTTTCCCTTGTCCCCATTCCCGGTTTTGGACTTAGAAGTAGAAAATTCAGCATCTTCACGCCTAAAGTCGCCAATGCATCGGCAGCCGCAATGACACTAGGGAGGTCTTTCACGTTAAGCCTCCTTTGTTATATTTGAGCCCAACCTTGCAGCCCAAACATGAAATTGTGCAACTTATCTTCCTCAGACATATTGCATATACTCAAGATCAAAGAAGAGAATTCTTTGACATAGTCCCTTAAAGAACCAGTTCGTTTCAACTTTTCCAACTTATCCCTAGCAATCCAAGAATAATTACTAGGCGAAAGCTGATCCTTCAATTCTTTCTTAAGCCGCTCCCACGACTCAATCTTAGGTCTACCCGCACTCACATCATCAGCAACACGAGTACGCCATCATAACTTAGCATCACCAGCCAAGTAACGTGTTGTCAAAGACACTTTCTCACCATCATCAATATGGGCTGCCTCAAAATATTGCTACATGTCCCACAGAAAATTCTCAAGCACAATAGCGTTACGAGAGCCCTCAAATGCCTTAGGTTCAGGATATTTACCTTAGGATGTTCATCAACCCATTGAATACCCATTCCAACAGGCCGCCTAAGCACGACTTCGAAGTTCAAGTTTTCGTTGTCCTTAGTTAATTATTCAATCACAGCCGCAGAAACACCCTTGAAGGCTTGGCTCTCCACCTCTAGACGTTCACAATGGGCCTTTAAACTAGCCAATTGTGTCAGCACATCAACCGGATCCACCCCATCATCAGTCACACCTACTAACGCCTCAAGTTTTGCCGACCGTTCTCTCATCTCCGCGCTGCTATTCCCACCAGCCATGTTTTTCCAAGCAACGAACCAGATCCTTTCAAGCTCTGATACCAGTTGTCACAGGGGCGATTTTAAGCACACAAACCTGCCGAGGTTTGGCCCCGTGCGGCATCCAAGCAACCTTGCAAGGCTCAGCCCACAACAATTCGAAAATAGAATCGTTTGATTCGTAGAAAATATTTGGGCAGCAACGTTTTGTTTAGTTTTAGCTGCAGATGATTGAAGTTGTTTATGAGTAAAGATCAACAACAGAAACATATGGCAACAAAGTAAAACGAGACAACCAACATACGGGAAAATCCCAACCTTTATATTTATCACACAATATACAAAGGAATGCCACCAAGACCAAACGTTTTTTTCCTAAGAAAACTTACAAATTTCTGTCTAAGTGTTTAAAATGACATACAATAACTTTAAATACAATGGGGAATCAGCGAAAGGCTTGTACAAGTTGAAGGGAACGTTTTTCCTACTAACCAGGCCAAGTAGGCCACGTTTTGGCCACATCAGTGCCCTAGACCACTTCTGCCCACTTTCTTACACATGTTCAGTGCCCAACTTCCGCTCATGTTCCCTGCACATGCGGCCAAGGCTGTGCCTTTACCAGCCGCTCAGCTCAAGTCACCCAACTGCCTTTGCCTAGCTTCAGCACACTTTGACTCAATCTTGGCCAAGTGCCATGCACTCCAAACACTTGACCACGCCACACCATTGCCTTGCCTTGTCATCAAGACACCAAGTCTTGACACCCCGTTGCCCACAAAGTCAATTGCCCGCCTTAGCGCACTTTCCACCCAACAAGCAGCCCGGTTGCCATCTTAATACATCACAAGGCACAAGGCTGCCTAGCCCTTGCACCAATATTGCTTTTCAATTAGCCCACATTGCCTTGAACCCGATCAAGTAAATCTTAGCTCGCACTTGACAATCAAGAAGCCAACATGTTGCTTTTAAACCCGGATATAGCCATAACTAGGAGCAAC
The DNA here is from genome assembly GCA_037355625.1 of Petunia x hybrida. Taxonomy (NCBI): domain Eukaryota; kingdom Viridiplantae; phylum Streptophyta; class Magnoliopsida; order Solanales; family Solanaceae; genus Petunia; species Petunia x hybrida. Next base: position 262,650 of record JBBBVM010000046.1, on the reverse strand, counting down.
ACCCCAAATCCAGTCATAGTCATGCCATGCCATAATCCGCCAAGTCTAAGAGGTTAGTACAATAATCTTATTTATTTCTAAATCAAAGCCAGCACTGTTGCTTTTGCGGCGCAATTTTATGCCCAAAAACGATAAATAAATCTATAAAAGTTTTGTACTGCTAATCATGCAAAATTCAGTTTGATTTAATATTAATATGCGAAGATGAAGGATAGCAGTGTCATCTCATGTTTTTGCTAAGGGGATTGATGATATACTCCTTTCGTCCCAATTTATCTGACTACAATTTATTTTTAATTTGTCCCAAAATAATAAATACTTTTTAAATTTAGTTATATTTTCACAGCAACATGATTTCAATGAATTCTTTTGAACTACAAATTTCAAAAGTTTTAATCTCTTTCTTAAACTCCGTGCGCACTCAAACTAGGTCACATAATTTGGCATGGAAATATAAACAAGGAAAATTTGCACGTATATATACTATCCCAGTTAAAGGAATTTTTGCAAAAGTAGTCTAATTCTTTTACGAATCTTCAAAAGTCAAGTCGTTTACAAATTTTTCGAATAGGAAACACTTAGTGGTAAAATTTTAAATAGTGACAACAAATGTTACCGAAGCGTTCACAATTTTTATTCCTAATAGGCAACACTTACTAGTGAACTATAAATAGTGACACCAAATGTTACAGATTCGGCACAACATGAACAATTGATCTTTGAATGTTTCGACAAGACTTATGATAAGAATTAAGATTATTTTACACATACTTCAAAACCTGAAAGAAGTGCTTACATCTTTCTCTTTCTGTAAAATCTACAAAATAAAATAAAAGAATTCGAAAGACAAGAAAAAAAATTAGAAGCGATAAACTGAAAGCCATATTGAACTATTAGATTGGTTGAATATCATTTGTGTCTAAAACTTGAATAATAGGAAAATATTTGAATTTGTACCAAGGATAACAAACAATAATGAACTATTGATAAAGAGAAAAGTTGACTTAGCGTTGTGTTGCTTAAATGAATCATGACAATGAGGTGATAGGTCTATTTATAGACTATACTTTACCTTAATCTCTATTCTAGTGTAACTCTTTTCGTGGGGCCCAGAGCCCATTACATAAGGCAGTTAGCCAAAACCTATCCTGGATAGGTGCAATGTAGAATTTAGAAGACTAATAAGCTGCAGTTGAGCGCCCATTGATTCTTCGTCCGTGCGGCAATTGCTCAAGAAGCTGTCGTATATTCCTTGGATTCATAGCATTTGTTGTCTTTACAACCTTTCTTCCAGGTAGTCTAACAGCCTTCGAGTCCATAAATTATAGGTGGCATAATTTATACTCACACAATCAGTCCCCCCTCCCAACTTTCTGAGCACTGACGTAAGCACTCAAGAAGTGAAGTGAAGTGCCAGCAAGAGTCAAGCTATACTTTTGCGCCATCTGCACCGCTTTGACGGGTGATTGGTGTCTCATTTTTTGAACATACATGTGTCGATACCCAATTGGTTTCCTAGTCGTTTGCATCTTTCCGAGAGCCATTTTACATTTTTTCATTAATGCGCACATATCACGCCTTTTTGTATTTGTCATTGTTACTTTGACCGTTTTATATCTTCCTCTTTATTTCTCCCCCTTATTTTACCTATATACCATCATCCTATTGCCTTCTCCTTCCCACTATCTTCCCAACATCTTCACTTAAAAACGAAAATAATCTTGGTACTTTACAACAAACATGTTCTTTGTCTTCTTCTTTCCCAATGACAACTCCAACTTATTATTTAGCCGACATCAAACTAGACCATTTAATCTTTGGGTGACAAAACATCATAGGGATAGGAAGGTGTGAAGGAACTGAAAATTTTGAGGAAATCACCACCCATCATCGCCTCTTTAGTGGGCGGTGCATTGGAAATCCTTCCTCATATAAGTTGCAGTTGGGTTTTTAATAAGGTACTCGAAATGAACTTTATCAATAAATATGCACTGATTACGGTAGAATCACCAACACACACAACGGGTTATGGTGATAGTCTTATTATATAGGGTGTGCCGATTTAAATTTCACTTCTACCACCGGGCCTTTGTATATATTGTTTTTCAAATTCTTGAAAATCCCACTGATGCTGTATATTCTTTTGTTTGCCCCTGTTTATATTTTCCTCCTATTGGTACTTTGCGTACCTCTGTCAGAACTGTCGGGATATAGAGACCTCCAACTTTATGCTTGTCTATGGATCTGTCATCATCCTTTCCTACGTCCATCGTATTCTAGTGGACATTATAATTTCCCCTCGGGTGTACATCGTGCTCCTCTGTGGGCGTGAGTTTCTTCCTATTGGCCACGGGGGCACAATGGTCGTAAAGAAACAGGATGTGGAGACTGGAGTCAAGAGAGCCTTAGCGTACCGTGTGAAGGAGCGACTTGGCTCGACTTAGCTGCTAGATGTTTTGACGAGCATACTTACTACCCTTTGACCTCGGGTTCAGTCCCCCCGGGTCTGGTTGCTCTGACTTCTGTCCCTGGCTTAAGATCCTCCTTGTAATAATCCCCGCGCCCGATTCCCCATTGTAATTTGTAGCCTCCGGACTTTAGTTTTTAATGAAGTGAACAATAGTCTGCTCGATATATTTTTTGTTCTTTCATATTTGAATTTTTTTTAGTAATTTTTTGTTTTTTCCCAAGTTGTATTTTCAATTATTATTGGAATAAACGTACGCCCTTTGAGAGCGTCTTTGCGCCCACAAAGAGGGTCTACTGTTTGTCCACTCAAATGCTTAAGTCTTTTTGACATTGGGTATAAAGGTGTTCCTTTTTCACTTAGGTATAAATTATATTGTCGACTTCAATATATGATTTCACCCGAAGACGAGTTGAATTGAAGATTTCAACATACGATGTGGCCGGAGGTTAATTGGAAGAGATCTAACTTGATTGAATTGACGATATCAATGCATGAAAAAACTGACTAAATGAAAATAATAGTTTTATTAGAAATGGGGACACAAGGTCCGAAAACAACAATGAGTTAAACAAACTTTTACAAGAAAATAACCAAAGGGACAAGATTTTCTGAATTCCTAACTAACTTGCCTATTAGTGCTATGCGGGCCATCGGGCCTTTTTAACCCCTCAAGTATTCGGGTCTACTTTAAAAAGAATTTTTTACAGAAAATTACACTTTTAAGAAGTTATTTCCAAAACATAGCAATAATGTAGCAAAATTAGCCAATATAGAGGAATGGAAAAGTTAATTACAAAACATAGCAGCAAATAGAGCAAAACCTTACATTCTTCCTCCCATTTCCCCTAATTTTACTTTTCCTCCTCCTCTGCCCAACCAACTCGTATCTCGCTATATCTTGATTGTATCTCGATGTATCTCAACTACCAACCACATCGTATATCGTTGTATCTAATTGTATCTCAACTAATGGCCACCTTGTATGTCGTTATATCTCGTTGTATCTTGCTATATCTCAGCTTACACCAGAAATCAACCACCTCGTATCTCCTTGCTCATGTCGACACCCATTTTTTTCCAAACTGGTTAGAGTTAGAAATAAGGTTTGACTTATTGGAACTCACGGGTAAGACTTAGAGTCGCCACCTAACATAGTTTTTAACTAGGCATATTAGGGCACCTACTTTGTTTCTACCAAATTTTTATAGTTAACTCCGAAAATGTGGTCTTGCGAACAAGAAATTCTCTGTAAGGGTTCAAGTTAACCCGAAAGGAAGGTGTTAGGCACTTCTCGCATTCCACAAAATATGGTTACCGTCCAGAATAAATAATTAGGATTCGAAAAGAATAAGGTAAACTAATTCTAACTAAACAATGTCTACTATAATATAAAAGTTACATGCATAATCAAAATTAATAAAAGGATCATATTCGTTAATTGTTTCTTCCTTAGCAATCATCAACCAAAGATACTTCGCAAAATAAAAATAAATTAGTTAGTGCATCAAAATGAATTAATAGAAAATAAGACAAAAGTTGAATAATGCAATAATAAGTTGAATTTAAGTCGTCTCTGGAGCGTTGTTTTTTAACTTATGCAAATGTACCTCACAAAAAAATATGAAAATAAATTAGTACATTAATAATAATAATAATAATAATAATAATAATAATAATAATAATAATAATAATAATAATAATAATAATAATAATAATAACAATAATAATAATAACAGAAAATAAAAGGAGAAAGCGATTTCTGAAAGTTTTAGGCTCGATTCGGGTGATAGGGGGTTAAGGATTCTGTCACGGCTGCAGACACGCCTGCCGGTCGTATTGCCATGCCAAGTGCGGATCCCGTTGCCTATCCCCTTGTTTTTGCAACATTGTATATAAATGTTATCGTTATCACATATTTTATTTTTTCGGAGGGACACGTAAGGGACATTGTATACGTAATGGGACGGGACTTATTGGCCGAACGGTGTAGTATCCGTTCAATATCAGTGCAAGTGCCTCAAATTAATTATTTTTATAGGAAAAAAGTGTAATATCATGTTCAAAATCAGTCTGTTTCGCAAATCCAACATCAAGGCGCAAAACTGTCCAAAATTAGCATAAGCAACCATCATAAACAGATGTCAAGGACCTGTACTCTGCATATTTTAAAGGATTAGCAGCACAGAAATATATAAACAGCGAGATCGAAATCATAGCAGTAGAAACAACAAAGTCATCAAGTCAATTGCAATATCCGAAACAAGAACCCCACAACCAAAGTTCGAACAAAAATTGAGACAATCAGGGCCGACTTTTATAAAGATGATGTCAACTCATAACCCAAACGGTGGTAGATCAGAATTTGCTGCAGAGGTCTTCTCTGCCCAAGATTTTTCGGCAAGGTGAACACAGTAGTAACAAAAAGCGGAACAACAAATCGAGCACGGAGGGAGGAGCGACTGCGAAGCCACAGTGGCGTCGCTGAAACTCCGCTAACCCTTTTCAATCTCAGAACAAATAAACAAGAATAGAGAGTCCCGGTGATGGGCTGATTTTCCGTTAAGAACACCGGTGGTGGTAATGAAATCCCGGCGAAACAAAACTGTTACAGCAGGTCGACTCAGAAAAGAACACTAAGAACATCTAACAGGGACACGGTCATGGAATCAGAGAAGGATGAGCGACGGCCAGCATAGCTTCTCTGGTGAGGAGATGCCAGCAGCATCGCTGCTACTCTAGTGGCAGTAATGCTTTAGCCAATCTCCCGTCCCCGACCTGCTTTTGTACTGCGATGGGGGATGTGTGTGGTGGTGATGATGTAATGTGTGTGTAGTGGGGTGTATTTTGGGTATGGAGAATGGAAAAGAAGATGATGTGTGTATGTATACGTACTGATTTTGTGTGTGTATAGAAAGGAATTGATCGAGAATTGGTGTGTGGATGTGTATGTATTTGTTCTTGTATATTGTGTGTGAATGGATTTTGGTACTGTATAAAGTGTGAAGAAAAAGGGGAAAGAAAGATGGAGTTATAGGGGATTGCCTATGGTGTTACTCTGTATGTGTATAAATGATGTAGAGATATTGGAGGAGAAGACCAAAGGGTATCTGGGTGTGTCCTACTCTTTTTGTATATCTTGTAGCAAGAAGGATATATATCACAATTCCAAAAGATAGCCGTTGGGAGATGGAGAGGTGATTGAGGGATTGACAAGAAATAATTAAGGGATAAATTTGGACTGGTATTGATTTGGAGATGTTGGGGTAAGATTTTGGAAATCATGAGAGATTGAAGGGGAGATTAGGAAATAATCAAGCTCGTGTTTTTTTTACCAAAATGGAAGGATTAGGGAGTTATTAGGGGTTCTGATTAAGAGAAAGATCAGTGATTATATTTTAGGGAGAGATTTAGGGAACGTACCTAATTGGAATTGTGTCTAGGTCCGAAGGAAAATTTTGATATAAGAATATATAAAATATTTTAAAATGGTAGAGATGTTGTGAACAGATTGAGGAATAATTAAATTCAATGAATTCAAATTTAAGTTAATATGAGTAAGTAATTTTAATTGGATTGATATTTAACTTTGAAGGTGCTGGTAATTATAAAACTACAGATATATATACTATATAAAACAAGCAAAATGCACATACAACAACAATTGAAATGTTAAATAAAATTAATTAAGTATAGATAACTACAAATAATTACTAAATATAATTTATACAGTAAATTGTATAAATAACCACAATTTTGAAAATTAGCCTACATGATGCAAATTACGTAATATAATCACAATTAAGTATTTATTGTGTAAATATGGGATAACACAGATAAAAGCATATTTTCTAATGCAAATTTATTCAAACAGTCAACATTGCGCTTTCTCGTTAAATATAGCCAACTATGGAGAAAGGAGGGACAAAATTGGGTGTCAACAGCTGCCCCTCTTTGCCCGGCGATGAAGAAAAGAATCTTCTGGCAAAGATAGTTGACGGAGTAGCCAATTTTGTCATGACGACAGAAAAAATAGTGGAAAAGGAAAATGAGAGTTTTGGGGGGTATTTTCGGCCGAATCCTAGTCTCTGAGTTGCCAACATATCTCGGATTTTGCGAGAATCATGTCGTGTGTAGTTCTAGAATGGCATGTTGCCTGTGTGAGATGTTTATGACGCACGATTTTAGATGTCAGGAGTAAACTTGTCAGAGTATGCAAAGTTTACATTTGTGTATGCTTTGCGTTTTTTGCGAGAAGAATAAAATAAAGGCGCTATCGAAAATGAGATAACATCAATAGATCGAGCGTGGGAAAAGAGGCGTAAAATCATCCTAGTTATGAAAATATGGTGCGCTACACACCCATAAATAGGAGTTTATACATACATAGTTTCCACTTCATGTCGACAAATGAGTAATCTTGCCTTCAATATTTCCTTGACTGAGCTGGGAAACATTTGAGGAGCGAGCTTTATAAATGCCCACGATTCAAAGAGATGGACACAATTAAGCATGAGAACACGTACGATTGACACCTATAAGCTTGAATAGGAAGGAAAACAAACTGGCGACTAATCAGGAATGAAAGATTAGGTAGATTACTTGTGCGAGTAGGAAAATGTAGATTTGAGCGCTTTGGAACTCGGCAAAATAGATAGTTTGTGGGTATAGTAAAGACCTTGACGAAAGGACTAGGCCTCTTGAATGGTGTTCCAGAATGGTGCATAATATGTTTTTAAGGTCTTGTGGTTGCACAAATTCGCGTGCAGTAGTTAATTTTGGGGAGCAAGTGTGAGAGTATGGGAAATGGTGCAGGGGTTTGTCGAGAGATCGGGGAGTGCCGTGCAGCAAAATCAAGATAAATGTAAATAGAGATAAAGATAAAGATAAAGTAAACTTCCCTGTTGAGCTGAGTAGTTATTTGTCATGTAGTTGTCTAGTCTGTTTTCAGGTGCTTTGAGTGCTAGGGAATATATATGCTTCTCCTCTAGGGATATATATTTGCTCGTCCGGAAATGCTAAGTGCCTCTTGTCAGGGGATGATTGCTTGTCGCGCTAAGCTGTATACCCTGGAAGACTGTCGCACTATTTCTTGCAATAAAGGTGAGCTTGTTGCAAATAATATTTATAAATGTAAAATAGACTTTTATGTTGTTGGATCGTCTTGCTAGTGCCTTACGTAAAGAGATCTATGTGCTCGTCAGCACTGCTACTGCCTCCTCATAAAGAGAACCTACTGCTCCTGCCTCTCGTCGTGAGATATTTGTCTCCTCATAAAGAGAACCTACAGCTCGTCAGCACTGCTACTTCCTCCTCGCAAAGGGAACCTACTGCTTTCTAAGAAAGAGAAAAACTGCTACTGCCTCCTTGTAAAGAGAATCTACTGCTACTACCTCTCGTCGTGAGATGTTTGCCTATTGCGTCGGGCTGTGTACCCTGCGAACTAAAACAAAATAAAGTGCTAAAAATATAGAATGATGTTACCATGCGTATATGATTGCCTGGAGCGCTGTCACGCCTTTGGTGAATTATGAGGTTTAACCTAAAAATTCTGCCCTAGTGTCGACTTGCGTCTTTTGGAATTTTGATGGTATCCTCAAAAATTCTGCCTCACTTTATTGCTTATTGTTGTAGTGCCTGCAAAACATGTGTTTGTGTTGAAAGATCTGCTCTCAAAGAAATATTTGTTAGTTGAAACAAAGTGGCTGCATTGTATTGAACACCAAAGTATTGACTTGAATCCGCATTTGTCCTTTAGTATGGTGATTGGGTATTTTGATGACTCTGATTATGTGGTTACTTGCATACTCAGGCTGAGGTTTGGTATTTGGATCTTGCCAAATTTAGACGTTGTCCAAAACTGTATTTGCCTTGGGTTGTGCTGAGGTGTCTTCATGTTTCATGCTTTTCTTTTCAAAAAGTCATGGAGCTAACTTTGTTGGATTGGTGTGTATAGAAAATGTATTTGTGGTTTAGGAGTTGCGGTTTCCATTTGTCGGTTCTTGTTGTACCATTGTCTTGCCTTGGTCAACCAAACTCTGAATTTTTTGTTCATTGCTAGGTATTTGCGGTGTTATGGTATTGAATGTTTGGGTGATGAGTGTAGATCTTTGTTGGATCGAATTTTGGAAAAGGTATCTAGGGAGTAGTTTGTTTTTGGGTGCAATATCTTTTGAGTGAGCTAGAGGGGTGAAGGTGTGAGGTTTTGTTTTTTTTGTTTGTCCTTGATTGTGTTGAGCCTGATAAGGTTGTTGTTGAAAGTCTTGACACAGGGAAGGTTGTTCATTGTCTAAGTTGGGTGAGGTCTGAAGTTGTGAGTTTTGCCAGTTTTGGTTGTATAGTGATTAGATTTCTCTCTTATGACTCTTGTATGGGTAGAATGCTAGCTGATTTTGTTTGTCCATGCCACAAGTTGTACAAAATCGGGAATTGGATTGTATGAGTTCTCTTGGTGTCACATACTGGTGGTTCAAAAGGCTTTTTCCAGGAGAGAATATTTTCGCCTCGGCTTGCCATTTCGACTTTTTCTGAATGCAGATTCTTGACCAATTTTTGTGTTCAAGCGTAAAGCAACCGTAATAAAGTGACAAAATGCATAAAATTTGTTAGCACATTAGCAAAGATTTGATGCAAAAATAACACATAAAGCTTAAGAGAATACCTAGGCCACGAATGATAGATTAGCACTTGAATTGTATAGAGGTTCTAAAAGATTGCTCGAATGCTTTATGTAGCAGTGAAGACAAGGATTTTGGTCGAATGCCTGATGCTTGTTTAAGTAGGAGATGGGGAGTTGAATGCCAATGAAAAGTAAAAAAGATATTGTGTAAGGAATAGGTTGTGTTGTGCGACAGATAGGGAGGTCGAATTTTATCGAATACCAAGACTTGAACGCATTTTTCATCTTTCCTTGCAAATTTGTGTATCATGATGCCAGTGTACCTTTCAAAGTAATACTCAACGTCTTCCATACTTGTCAACTAACTGCTGCGATTCAATCTTTGCACCAGCTTTCCTTTGTTTGATAATACTTTATTGCAGAGAGACCGAACCTGATGTAGGTCGCCCACGTATCATGTATATTCTTAGATTGCTGCTTCATATAGTAGTTGTTGTCATGAGAATTCGTATCACTCTAATAAAGCTTTTGACCAAAATTGCTCCAAGAAGTCTATTTGCAAGTGCTTTTGTATCAAATCAATGCTTGGTCTTGTAAGTGTCTCAAATAACTCCATCTTGAGTTCATCGTCTCTTGGTTTAGTCGGTCAAGACATGGTTCTAAATACCCATGGGATTTTTATTTCTGTCATGTAATAGGAGCTTTTATCACTACATCTTTGAATTCCTTTCGAAGTTGAATCAGCCTGCTAATTTTGGTTGTTGTTCATAAACCTTTGTAACATCAAGCGGGTCCCCCTTGTTTTTCACTTCCTTGTTGTCTTCTGATAATCCTTTGAACGTCTTTTGACCATGAATGAGAGTGAGTTTAAAATTCTTTGGATCACCTTCAACAATGTGGACTAGAGCAAGCAAATGATCCTCGGACATTGGTGTCAACACGTATCGTGATGAGCCAGGTGCGCCTTTGAGTTTGACCAACATATCTCTTACCAATTTTTCGCTCTATGTGCTTAGTGCTTGCTGTAACAAACTCTTCTTGTTTTAACATATCAATGACAAATGCACCTTACTTAACCAAATCTTCCATCTTGATATTCAACTTGGGCCAACTTCTGGATAAGAGGTTTTTGAATTGGTAAGGGATAGGGGATAATCTGGACATGTGAAAGGTTTTAGATATCAGGATTTAGGCATATAGTAGGAAGGTGAGGTACCTTGGTAGGAGATTGGATTTGGAAAAGTATTCACTTAGGTAGAAAGAGACCTAGAGCAACAAACAAATTCACATAATGCACACATAGTAAATAAATAAAAAAATGCATCCTATAATGTGAAGGGCCGCTTTATGCAAGATGATTCGATAAGAGCTTTTTGCCACATGTATCTTTTTGTTTGCTACAAAATGCGGAGTCTAAAGAGAATATTGATTTGTGTGAAAACAATCTTTATTACATTGAAAGTTATTGAAAAAACGTAAGAGAAGGAAAAGACTAAACATGGCTAGAGATTAGATCATGGCCAGTTGAACATCTTTCATGTTGATCCATCCCCAGAAGATTCTTCTTCTTCTTCGGACGAGTCTCCCTTGGGCAAGCTTTCTTCTGATGAGTCTCCTTGAAAAATGACAGCGTTTGCATCAGTTAAGAGCCGGGATATGTCAAATATGAGATTTTTCAACATTTCCCAAGCCTTTTTTCCTTTTTCCTCCATTCCTTTGTCAGCTATAGAGTTCATTCCTTCACTCGCCCATACATCTATAGACTCTATGCATTTTGTCAATAGTTCTGCCTTATTGCGCCTTTTGTCTTTTTCTTTGCTTTTGTGCTTCTACCAAACTTTGCTTTTTTGCTATTTTTTCTTGCCAGTTGTTTGCGTAGCCTCTTGCACTCGGATTCTAACTCATCAATATTTCTTTTCCTTTTTGTTGTTGCTCTTGGTTGAACTACCCCTACTATGTCTTTCCTAAGCCAGTCTGGGTAATCTTCATCATAGCCTATATCAAACCTGTCTCGTCCAATAGTTTCGAAATTCATTCGATGCCTTTCTTTCTAAAGTTTTGATATCTTGTCTTGGAATGGTATCATTCCTCTTAAAATATCTGCTTTGAAACTTTTGATGTCTGCAATTTGGGGTACAATCTGATGTTTCCCTGCTTGTCCAAGTGCCCTTAAAGGAGTGTATGGGTAAACTTTTCTAAACCCGACCAAGATAAGAAATGAAGCTCCTTCCAATCGTGTGATCACTGTGATCCTGGAAAAGTAGTCAAATATCCATTGTATATTTTTCGGATGTCAACTGAGAAAGCACGTGGTGCCTTCCTCTGGCAGTTGTTGGCTGGTCCCACTTCTGAAGAGCAAAGTCCATGCAGGCAGTGTGAGTTAAGATGTAATCTTCCCTTGGTATGGAATGGAAGTTTGGTCTGTGCTATTCATCTTGTGCAAATGCTCCATCAGCCAAATTTGTAAAAGCAAATTAAAAACTTTGAAAAAGTCAACGCCCTTCTTACATGTTTCTAAAGCTCGGTAAAGTTATGCAATAATCATAGGTACCAAAGTGTATTTCTTATCAAAGTCCTTGAGTAGGGCATCGGAAATTGATACCATGCAAACATCAACTCGTCCTTTGTGTTCAGGAAATACAACAGCCCCTAAGAAGTCGGTGACAAAAGCAAGTACCCTCCGCTCTTGCCATTCTGCCTTGTTAATGTTGAAATTATCCTGGAATTCTTGAAATGCTTCTCCCTATCCATACGTAATGTAGAGGGAAGTCAAAGAAATTCCAGACTGCCTCACGATGTAAGTGCATAATTCAGATTTAAACCCTACCACTTCGAAGAAATCTTTAGGTGTAATGTTCTTAGGCATCAATATCTCATCATTTTCAAATGGGAGTTGAGTCAATCCGCCTATTTCTTCCAGCAAGGGTGTCAACTCTACACTTCCAAAGTGGAAAACCACTCGGTTTGCATCCCAATAGTGTACTGCTGGTTCTACTATCCCTTTCATTGCAGTGTGCTCCATTAGTGAAATCATATTCCCCAACACCATTTTGACTCGGTCTTTTTGATCTATGCTTGGGTTTTTCCACCAATCTTTGAGCAACTAAGGGATTTCAACAACCATATCAAATGTTCTAGTAGCCATGATCTTTTGGAAAGGGTGAAGGACGATAGGAAAAGGGAGAAGAAAATGCCTAAAGTTGCTTTATTGCAAGAAAATTATCAACGTGTGGCACAAGTTTTTTGAAAACAGTGCAACAGAGAATATGAAGAGATGTTCCGTTATGGGTTGAGAACACTTTAGACATTTTTAGATGAAAGTTTCTAATCTACTTTTGACATACAAAGGATGTCAAGTATTTATATAATACTTAAATGATAAATATGCATTATTCTGTCTATCAAGCGGTCATTTCTGCTTCAAATTGGGCTTTTAATGCCTCTTCGATTACCATTTACGCCTTTGAATAGCACTGAATATAGAATGATTCCAATCGTTTAGGAATGAACGGACGTTTCTGATTCAATTTGGGCTTTTGAGGCCTTTTAGCTTACCTTTGTGCCTTTGAATGGCATTGAATACAAAATAATTCTGACTGTTTAGGAATAAACAATCATTTCTGATTCAAATTGGGCTTTTGATGCCTCTTCGGTTACCCTTTGTGCATTTGAATAGCACTGAATACAGAATAATTCCTACTGTTTAGGAATAAACAATTGTTTCTGATTCAATTTGGGCTTTGATGCCCTTTTGGTTACCTTTCTGCCTTTGAACGATATTGAATACAAAATAATTCCGATCGTTTAGGAATAAATAATCATTTCTAATACAATTTTGGCTTTTGATGCCTCTTTGGTTACCCTTTGTGCCTTTGAATAGCATTGAATATAGAATAATTCCTATTGTATTGGAATAAACAATCGTTTCTGATTCAATTTGAGCGTTGATGCCCTTTTGGTTACTGTTGGTGCCTTTGAATGGCTTTGAATATAGTGTAACCTCGATAAACAGTCCAAAATTGTATGTTCAATCCTTTAAGTAAATACAAATAAATAATGTTCAATGCTCTTTGGGGTCAAAACACTGGTCAAATTGTTTGAACAAGTTAGTCTATCGAACTTGAGAACAAGTCGACTAATGATATGTCATGATGCATGGTCCAAGAGTTACCACTAAGAGCTGGGTTGACTTAGACCGAGTTTTATTTTCCTCCCAAGCGGACGACTCGGGAGCGGGAACGTCACAGACCAAATAGATTTCAAGTCATTCCCCCTAAAGGAATTTTTGCGAGGGAGAGGCAGTCGTAACCACCGTATTTTTCAACGCACGATTTGAAATTGCCAGGAGTGACGAGAAGTATGAGCAGTATGCACTAGTTTAAAATTGTACAAGTTTTGAAAGAAAATGCACATGTTTTCTAAAAACGTGCAAGATTTGAAAAATAATGCACATGTTGAAGTAATTCACAAAATAACTTTTTTTTAAAAAGCATGAGTAAAAAGAAAAACAAAACAAACAAGTTAGTTTCGAAAAATAGGATAGTAGAAACTAGACAATATTAGAAATGTAAAGAGAATCACGAAGTGAAACTGTTTTAATGAAAAAAAGACCTAGCAAACTTGTGGATGATTTGAAAACAGTTGAAGTGTGGGATGTGTTGTGCTATCCTAAAGCAACTTCTAAGAGTAGGCTTCTAGACAAAGACATGGTTCTCCCAAGCAGACAACCAAGGGATGAGAATATTTAGAATTGTTTATTGTACCACAGACGAACTAGATTTCAAACCGTCCCCCCTAAAGTAATATTTAAACAGCGAGCTCAAAATCATAGCAGTAGAAATAAAAAAATCATCCATTCAATTGCAATATCTGAAACAAGAACCCCACAGCCAAAGTTTGAACCAACGATTAAGACAATCAGGGAGCAGTCGAGGCTTTTGTAAAGATAATGTCAACTCATAACCCAAACAGTGGCGGATCAGAATTTACTGCAGAGCTCGTCTCTGCCCAAGATTTTTCGATGAGGTGAAGACAGTGGTAACGACGAGCGGAACAACAAATTGAGCACCGAGGGAGGAGCGCTGCAAAGTCGTAGCAGCGTTGCTGCGACTCCACTAACCCTTTTCAATCTCAGAACAAATCAACAAGAATAGAGACTCCCGGTGATAGGGTGATTTTCCGTTAAGAAAACTAGTGGTGGTAATGAAATCTCGCGAAACAAAACTGTTATAGTGGGTCAACCCTGAAAAAGAACAGTAACAACATCGAACAGGGACACAACCATAAAATCAGAGAAAGAGGAGCGACGGCCAGCTTAGCTTCTCCGGTGAGGAGATGCCAAGCAGCGTCGCTGCTACTCCGGTAGAAGTAATGTTTTAGCCGATCTCCCGTCTCCGACCTACTTTTGTACTGCGATGGGGGATGTGCGTGGTGGTGATGATATATTATGTGTGTACTGGGGTGTATTGTGGGCGTGGAGAATGGAGAAGAAGATGATGTGTGTATGTATAGGTACTGATTTTATGTGTGTACATAAAGGAATTGATCGAGAACTGGTGTGTGGATGTGTATGTATTTGTTCTTGTATATTGTGTGTGAATGGATTTTGATACTGTGTAAGGTGTGAAGAAAAGGGGGAAAGGAATATGTAGTTATAGGGGTCTGCCTATGGTGTTACTGTGTGTGTGTGTATAGATGATGTAGAGGTATTGGAGGAGAAGACCAAAGGGTCTCTGGGTGCGTCCTGCTCTTTTTGTATATCTTGTAGCAAGGAGGATATATAGCACAATTCCAAAAGATAGCCGTTGAGAGATTGAGAGATGATTGAGGGATTGACGAGAGAGAACCAAGGGATGAATTTGGACTGGTATTAATTTGGAGACATTGGGGTAAGAATTTGGAAACCATGAGAGATTGAAGGGGAGATTAGGAAATAATCGGGCTAGTGATTTCTACCAAAATGGAAGGATTAGAGAGTGATTAGGGGATCTGATGGAGAGAGAGATCAGTGATTATATTGTAGGGAGAGATTTAGGGAACATACCTAATTGAAATTGTGTCTAAGTCCGAAGGAAAATTTTGATATAAGAATATATAAAATATTTTAAAATGGTAGAAATTTTGTGAAAAAGATTGAGGAATAATTTAAATTCAAAGAATTCAAATTTAAGTTAATATGAGTAAGAAATTTTAATTGGATTGATATTTAACTTTAAAGATGCTGATAATAATAAAAATACAAATATATATACTATATAAAACAAGCAAAATGCACATACAACAACAATTGAAATGTTAAATAAAATTAATTAAGTATAGATAATTACAAATAAATACTAAATGTTATTTCTACAGTAAATTGTATAAATAACCACAATTTTGACAAATAGCCTACATGATGTAAATTAGATAATATAATCACAATTAAGTATATATTGTGTAAATAGGGGATAACACAGATAAATGCATGTTTTCTAATGCAAATTTGTTCAAACAGTCAACATTGCACCTTCTCGTTAAATATAGCCAACTATGGAGAAAGGAGGGACAAAATTGGGTGTCGACATCTCATGTGTCTAACTGTATCTCATTTGTATCATGCTGTATCTGCACTGTTTTTGCACCTTATATAACTATATCTCGATGTATCTCGTTGTATCATGTTGTATCTGAACCGTTTTTGCACCATATATAACTATATCTCGATGTATCTCGTTATATCAAGTACTTAATAAAATCATACACAACTTTTCTATGAGCACATCAGACTGTTTCACGGCGTTTCAGACTGTTTCTTGAAACAAAGAGAGGGGCCAGTAGTGAACGAACAGAAAGAGAGGGAATATAGACTTAATGAACGAAACAAAGATTATTTCCGCTGAAACTATACACTTGTACATTAGATCTACATTAGATCGTTCTCCTAATAATGACAATAATGAGCAACTTGTACCATTGCTCTGAATGGACCGTTACTGGTACGTAGAGCAACAATTTTAATAAAATCCAAGAGTGATACTGTAATAGCTGGCGGATTAGCTATTGGTTTAAGAGTATGATGTCTAGATTAGAAGAGAATAAACTGCAAAAAGGCCACTTGACTCCTCGACCGAAGAGTGATGGCAAAACTTTGTATTTTGAGCATCGATTCTTATAGTTTATTTGTTCGTTCAAACTTGAAAATGTAATGCATCATACCATTCACGACATAATCTCTGTCACTTTCTACCTAAAAAATGTGATGAATCCAACTTTAAAAGTCTTGATCTATGCCAAACTAGTGATTTTTTGGAGAAACCAAGGCCATAAATGGACATAGGAGGTCGAGAGGAGTCTAGGGATGTATTTTGACAATTTTCTGGTGGTGGCTGGCGGCGTCGTACGGTGGAGTTGTGGTGGAACAATGTCAGTTTTGGTCAGTGGAGGTATTCAGGCATGGAGATGTTATTTTGGTAGTCAGAAGACTCAAGTTTGTATATTTATGCTAGGAAAAATATTGATATGCCTTGTAATTTGTATAATGTTGCTATTTTTTGTAATACAGGGGTGCAACTTTATTTCTTTGTGTAAAAAACCCTTTTGCAAATGACATAAATGTAATGGCCCTGAAGCGCTTAAAAGTGATATTTCATGAGTCGCTCCCCATTTTAATTATAAAAGCTGTTTAGAAGATGGTTTTAATTTCTTTACAAAAAAAAAATTTATATACTGAATTGCCCTAATTATTAAAACTAATGATTTTTTTATATGAAATTAAAACTACTGATTACAACAACAACTAATGATTACAACAACAACAATAACATCATACCCAGTATAATTCCATAAGTAGGGTCAAGAGAGGGTAAAATATACGCAAACATGCTAGCAAAAATAAGATGAACTACCTATGATAAAGAAAATACTGTCAAAGAAACTACTGATAACTAAGGTAAACAAACAACATTGCAGGTAGTATATGCGCAGAATATAATAAACAGAGTATCTAAATACTACAAATGATATTAATACTACATTCTCACAACTACTACCGAACCCTCTAGCATAATCGTCGACCTCTACGCTTTCCTATCAAGGGTCATATCCTCGGTGATTTGGAGGTGAGCCATGTCCTGAGGAATCACCTCGCCTTAATTCTTCTTTAGTCTACCTCTACCTTGATGTAGACCTAACACTGCCAGTCTCTCACACCTTCTCACTGGAGCATCTGTGCTCCTTCTTCCCACATGCTTGAACCATCGCAACCTCGCTTCGCACATCTTATCCACGACGGCGACCACTCCCACTTTGTTACGAATAATTTTATTCTTAATCTTATCCATCCTAGTGTGACCGCACATCCATCTAAGCATGCTCATCTCTACTACACTTATCTTCTAGATGTGTAAGGTCTTAACGGCCAGCATTCTGCTCCATACAACATAGAAGGTCTAACAACCGCTCTATAAAACTTATCTTTGAGTCTAGATGCTACTTTCTTATCGCATAGGACACCAGACACGAGTCTCAACATCATCTAGCCTTCCCCATACGATGAGTGGCGTCCTCATCAATTTCTCCATTACCTTAAAGGATTCAGCCAAGGTACATGAAGCTTCTCTTCTAGGGAATGACCTGAGAGTCAAGCATCATGACCACCTCCGACTCCTGAGATGCATCACTAAATCTGCATTCTATGTACTCTGTTTTCGTCCTGCTCAACTTGAAACCTTTAGACTACAAGGTATATCTCCAAACCTTCAGCTTATCATTAACTCCGCTGCGAGTCTCATCAACCAGAACTATATCGTCTACGAATACCATACACCATGGTACCTCCCCTTGAATACTCCGTGTCAATTCATCCATCACCAAAGCAAATTAAAACTAATGATTATTAGCTTAAATAGCATATTTTATTTTTTACTTTGTCCTTATTCGTAATTTAACACTCAAAAGTACATTTTGAAAATTTTGGCCAAACACAAATTGTTACTTAACTATTGACAAAATTTTCTCTCGAATTAGTTGGTCAAACACAAACTGCTTCCATTAAAAAGTACTTTTACAAAAAGTACTTTTGATGAAAAATATTTTTCAAATAAACAGTTTTTAAATCTTGGCCAACGAGGCTCCAAAAGGTTGTGTGGCAATTACCAAAAGTATAAGCACTTCTTAGTTTATTAATATTTCTGGCAAGCATCAAAAGTGCTTAGCTAGCCAAAATTAGCCATAAATTATAAGTTGGTCATTTTCAATTTTTCAACTTATGAGCACTTTTAAGTTGTCCAAGACATAAACTATTTATCCCTAAAATATTTGTAATCCATTAAGTATCACGACAACGTAATTATTTATTTAAAAATTTACTTCAATATCTTAAATAATTTTCAATACTTCATACTTAATTATTAGCTACTTTAAATCAACAAACTCAAACGAACTACAAGCATCAAATTATAAGCCCCCACAAGTTGAAATTAGACGTGCGCTTTTAAAAGAAAGAATAAAACGAAGGTGTGATATCCCGCAGAGTGCACTGTTGAGAAATTTTGATCTCAACATTTTTCTCCAAAGGTTCCTTTTATCACTTCTTCCCCATTATTAGAGTTTAATTAATATAAAGTAAGTATACTTTAAGCTGCTTTTGTGCAGTAGAAGATCTCTTTGGGTGGCTACACGTCAGCCAACGTCTCCATGACCGTTTCTCATTGGTTGATATGTTCATAAACTAAAACTATTTTTAACTTTATCTTTATCAGGGAATTGAAGAAGGTGCCTGCCACTATATCTCATGATCATTTATTTTGTAGAATCAATTCCAGCCTGCATTTTGAAAGCGAGTCATGGTGAGCGCAAAATTTCGCTGAACGCTTTTAGTCAATAGATAAATGATAGCATAGTTTTCTCCCGAATGCACTACTATCCCATCCATATGATGCCTTTTTGAGGTGTTTGTCCCTTAAGAAAGATAACCTTACTCGTAAAATTGTCTAAACCACCATGTATCTCTCAATGAATGATGGTATAATGGTAGTTTTAGAAAAGGAGTAATAATTGACTAGTCAAATGTGTTAGAAACAAATGATCAATATCTTTGGAGAACATGGGGAAATTAATATCTATTTGTTCTAATTGTTCGTGTAGAAATAGCTGTTTGATAGTCTTAACCTCCTGGACAGTCTTGCTCAAGGAGGTCACAAATACACGCTGCCACATGATATTTTAAAAAATAAAATATACTACCGTTTTTATTTAATTATTTGGATCATCTTTTCCTAGTCAAATGTATTTAAAAACTTGGCCAAATCTAATACCACTCTAGCCAAAGTTTTCACAAATTTAGCGTGAAGAAGTACAGAATTAAATAAATAAACATCTTATCTAAAGAGGTAATAAAAAGAAATATATTCATGAAATCCCATATTCCGATAGATATTTTATATATGGCTAAAAATAATGGAGTGTCAACTAAACTTTTTATTGATTGGCTGGAAAATGAAGAAATGCATATTTGGAATAAATATAGTTGTGTATCTACAGAAGAAATAAAATGAGTACACAATTGTAACTCCACTACTTTCCTTTTTACATTTGGCTAAAAGTATTGGTGTTGCACGATAAATTAAAGTAGAAATATACTATTGTAGATACAACTTACAAGTAACAATTGCATCTAAAAAAGAAAAAAAAAAGAAATAAATAAATCATTTTACATAATAATGTGACATTTAATGGCTGGAAAGTCACCGTCATAAAAGATTTATTTTCGGATTTCACACTCTCAGAAAGCTAAAGGAGATTTTGCACGATTTTTAACAATTCAGCGTTTAAAGGTAATGGGTATCAAACTGCCAAGTTCATGAATTAGCTATGAAGAAAAACAGTTCATCTATGCATCAAATAAATGATGCTAAATTGAGGGATACTGATGTACTAAACTGATTTAAGAATGAAAAATCGTCGGCTTTTACAACTATATATATATGGGGGAAATCTATCCCAATTTAAATGTGGTCTGATTTTTTTTTAAAAGTTTTTGCTAACCCATGGTGGATTGACATTTTGATTGTGCAGCATAGCTTGGCATCGTGGCTTATCCTGCTGCTACCACAATTAATATTTGTGAGCACACCTGAGCTGAGGCAAGTCTGATAGCCATTGAAGCAGACTGAAGAAGCTCGAGGAAGAAGAAGACTAGTAGAAGAAACTGATCTAGGTTAAGAGAGAGAAAATGAGAGAGTAAAAGTATAATTCATTGTATATTGAATAGCTAGGGAGTACATTGGGGGGGGGGGTATATATACACAAATCAGATCAGTTGGATCACAAGGGAAGCATGAGCTGACTAGGCAAGATCCTAACTAACTGTAACTAACTTTCAAACAGTGTGAAATTACTAAAATGCCCCTCGGGCTTATTTGTTCAGTGCAGTTGCTTCAACACTCCCCCTCAAGCTAGAGGGTGCAAACACATTTAGCAGACCTAGCTTGGAACATAGGTAGACATGCTGCACTTTATTCAGACCTTTGGTTAGAACATCAGCTGGTTGATCCTTGGTAGAAACATACTGAGTAGTGATTAGCCCTTCCATTATTTTCTGTCTCACAAAGTGACAGTCGATCTCTATGTGCTTTGTCCTTTCATGGAACACTGGATTTGCAGCAATCTGCATAGCTGCTTTGCTATCTGAGTGAATCCTGATAGGTAGTTGACACTTGAGTCCTATTTCAGTGACTAGCCAGAAGAGCCAAGTCAGTTCAGCTGATAAGGATGCCATACTTCTATATTCAGCTTCAGCTGAACTTCTTGAGATAGTGGACTGTTTCTTTGATTTCCAGGACACTAGTGAGTCACCTAGTTTCACAACATATCCAGTCACTGATTTTCTTGTGACTGCACAAGATGCCCAGTCTGCATCACAGAAGGATATTATGCTTTCAATAGGCTTACTTGACATTAGAACACCTTGCCCAGGCTGACTTTTTATGTATCTGATGACTCTCATAGCTGCATTCAAATGGGACACTTTTGGTTGATGGATAAACTGAGATAATGTCTGCACACTATAGGCTATATCTGGTCTGGTCACAGTTAGGTATAGTAGCTTCCCAATGAGCCTTTGATACACACTAGGATCAGATAGTAGTCTGTCAGTAGCCAAATTCAGTTTCAAGTGTTCATCATACTCTCTTGTAGTGAACTTGATATTAGGATCAATAGGAGTGTCTGCAGGTTTAGCTGCACTCAGACCAGCTTCAGAGATCAATTCTAGTGCATATTTTCTTTGATGCATTAGAATTCCTTTGCTTGATCTGGCAAATTCTATACCCAGGAAATACTTGAGTTCACCTAGATCTTTCATCTTAAAGGCTTGCTGCAGGTTTCTTTTGGTCTCCTCTATCAGTTCCAACTTGTCTCCAGTGATGAGCATGTCATCCACATAGACTAGTACTATCACAGTACACAGGCTGGTCTTTCTAGAGAACAAAGAGTGGTCTAATCGACTCTGTTTGAACTGCATTTTTAGTAGAGCTTCAGTCAATTTTGCATTCCATTGTCTTGGTGCCTGTTTGAGGCCATATAGAGATTTAGTGAGCCTACACACTTGATTCTCCCCTGGCTCTTAAATCCCTGTGGCAGAGTTATGTAAATCTCATCATTTAAGTCACCTTGCAGAAAGGCATTGTATACATCTATCTAATGTATACTCCAATGCTTTGAAGCTACTATGGAAATGACTGTTCTAACTGTGACCATTTTTACCACTGGTGAAAAAGTTTCATGATAGTCTATACCTTCCTTTTTTACTGAACCCTTTTGCCACCAGTCTTGCTTTGAACCTCTCTATTTCACCTGAGGCTTTGTACTTAATCTTGTATATCCATTTGCAGCCTATTGGCTTTTTTCCAGGAGGCAGAGTCACTACTTTCCATGTCTTGTTGTTTTCAAGAGCATCAATTTCTAGCTTCATGGCCTCTATCCATCTAGGATCTTTGACAGCCTGAGCATAAGATGTAGGTTCAGTCTCTGCTGAGAATGCAGCAATATAGGCTTGGTATTTTGCTGGTAGATGATCATAGGACATGTATTGGTTCATAGGATAGGTGATATTATCATGTACACCTAGTGAGACAAAGTCCTTCATCCAGATTGGTGGATTCTTTGTCCTAGGAGGTCTGGTTACCACTGGTTGTACTGCCTGAATTGGTTCTGCATTTTGTGCTGGTGCAGGTGGTTGTATGTCATCAGGGTCAGGAATGTCAGGTGGTTGTATGTGAGTTGGACCAATAGGAACTTGATCATGAATCTCATCTCCTTCTAGATGCCATTGATCTAGTCTGTGTTCATCATCTTTTGGCCAGTTGTCTACAAATACAGGAGGTATAGCTGGATGTGTCTTAAATGGAAACACTTCTTCTCTGAAGGACACATCTCTATTAACAAAAAACACCTTCTGATCAGGGTCATATAGGATGTAACCCTTTTGCACTTCAGAATATCCCATATGTATTGCAGCTCTAGTCCTAGGTGCTAGCTTATCTTGCTCCTGGACCAGTTTTGCATAGCATAAACAACCTATTATTTTGAGATGATGCAGAGATGGTTTCTTTTTGTAAAGTTTCTGATATGGAGAAATATTCCCTATTACTGAGGAAGGGATTCTGTTGATCAGATAAACTGCAGCTTGTATACAGTGACCCCAGAATCTGAGAGGGATGTTGGCTTGAAACCTGATGGCCCTTGTTACCTCAAGTATGTGCCTGTGTTTTCTTTCTGCAACTTCCATTCTGCTGAGGAGTTTAGGAACATGATCTCTGGTGGACTACCATTATCTGTCGTAATTGTCTTGACAGAAGAACTGAATTGATTTTCTACTAGAGTAAAGAAGTTCAGTAATACCACACAGACATCAGACTTCAATTTTAAAAGAAATATCCAAGTCATTCTTGTCCAATAATCTACTATAGTCAAGAAATATTTGTTGCCACCACCTGTAGGAGTTTTGTAGGGACCCCATACATCAACATGTAACAAATCAAAGCTGCCTTTGCTACTAATATAACTAATATGAAAAGGAAGTCTAGTTTGTTTAGCACAAGGACAAACTGAACAAGCATCTAAAACTTTACTAATTTTAGTACTATCTGCTGGTAGGACTTTCTTCAACATAGTTGTAGATATGTGGCCAAGCCTCTTATGCCAAAGATTTATTTCAGTATCTTTCATTCCTGCTGCTAAACTGACTGCTTCCTGGTTGTGTGCCCCTTTGCCTTGCATCAGATATAAGCCATTTCTCTCCTTACCAATCATCCTCACCTTCCCACTGCAGAGTTCCTGGAATACACAGAAATGTGGAAAGAAAGTGACTGAGCATCCAAGGTCTTTGGTTATCTAAGATACTGACAATAAATTGTACTTGAACTGGGGCAAGTGGAAGAAATTGTGCAGGGTGCAACCCTCTGTAATTGTGCATTCACCAGTATGTGTTACATAGGCAACATCCCCATTAGGTAGAAAGACAGACTTGGAACTACTTAGCTGTGCAGAGTTACTATCAAGTAGGGCTACATCTGACACCATATGATTTGTAGCTCCAGTATCAATAATCCAGTCATGATTGCTACTAGACACTAAGATTACCTGCTAAGTTTGCAGCTGATGAGTTGGTAGGTTGCTGATTTCCCAGAAGTTGCAAGATCTGTGCATATTGATCTGGAGTAAATGTCGCTGCTGTAGGCTTTGTCCACTGTCTTGGCTAGTATTGCCATCAGTTTGAACACAATAAGCTGAGTTTCCAGTCCTCCTTCTTTTCTTCTCAGGATGTAATTTCCAGCATTCTTCCTTATTGTGATTAGTCAGCTTGCAGAATTCACAGAACAGATTCCTTGGCTGCTTTCTATAATTTTGCTGAGCCTTAGACTTAGAATACATGGCTGCCTGATCTATGCCCCCTATTGTAGGTGCAGCTCCAAGAACACCAGTGTGAGAACTAACCCCCTTTTGGCTTTCATCTCCTATGATCATGGCACAGGCTTGGTTTACTGTAGGTGTGGGACTCATTAGCAGAATTTGACTTCTAGCCTGAAGATAAGTTTCATTCAGACCCATAAGAAACTGGTACAACTTCAGTCTTTGCAATTATGCCTTGAAATCTTTTGATTTCTCACAGTCACACCCAGGTGTAGGTACCAATGCTTCAAACTCATCCCATAAATCTTTAAGCCTAGTGAAATACACAGAAACAGAACTAGTTCCTTGAATCAGAGTTCCAATTTCTTTATGCAGCTGGAAAGTTCTTGAATCATTTATTTTATCAAACCTTTCTTTTAAGTCTTCCCACACTAATTGGGCATTAGAAGCATACACTACCCTTCCTAATAGACTGCTAGAGACTGAGTTCATCAACCAAGATAAGACAATTGCATTACACCTCTCCCAGTGAGTCCATAGATTCTCAAAATATTGATCTTTCTTGCAAGATCCATCTACCATACCAAACTTATTCCTTCCTAGCAGGGCAATTCTCATAGATCTACTCCAAAATGAGTAGTTCTCACTCCCAGTCAACTGGATGGAAACTAATGCAATTCCACTAACATCATTCGAGTGTAGATATAGAAGGTGATTGTGATCTAATACTTGTGGAATAGCAGGTTCATTAATTTGTGCCATGGTTACACTAGCGGAAGTCTTAAAGATTCAAGAAACAAAAAGTAGAAAAGAAGTTACCATGAAAAAGAAAAAATGAACCACTGATTCAGTATCTGCTGGTGGCTCTGATACCATGAGCTGAGGCAAGTCTGATAGCCATTGAAGCAGACTGAAGAAGCTCGAGGAAGAAGAAGACTAGTAGAAGAAACTGATCTAGGTTAAGAGAGAGAGAATGAGAGAGTAAAAGTGTAATTCATTGTATATTGAATAGCTAGGGAGTACATTGGGGGGTATATATACACAAATCAGATCAGTTGGATCACAAGGGAAGCATGAGCTGACTTGGCAAGATCCTAAATAACTGTAACTAACTTTCAAACAGTGTGAAATTACTAAAATGCCCCTCGGGCTTATTTGTTCAGTGCAGTTGCTTCAACAACACCATTGCTGGTGGCTGTTTAATACCAGATTGTGGTAAATGGAGTTTGATTTTATTTCACTACTTGTGCATGTAATTTTTTTTACCTTAATAACTCTCTTTAATATATTAATCATGAGGAAACATGAGGAGGGCTTGACCTGTCCTCATTTAAACCATTACATCAAAGACATTCAAAAAAGTTGGAGAAATTATATTCCTGTCCCAATTTTGGTTTAAAAATCAATCTTATTCCTCAACGTTGAACAATTATCATTTTCATCCTCCTCTTTCAAAATCAAGACATTGGCCGGTGACTCTAAAATTATTGATCGATTACCATAGGAGCAAAAGATAATTTTACCTATTAAATGTTGAATTTAAAATGCCTTAATTAATCAAACTTTAAACTTTTACTCCATTAATAGCACACTGACGTTAATAGAAAAGTTTGAAGAGCAAGAACATGAAGGACTAGCAGTAAAAGATCTCTCTAAAGCGTTACATTAAGTAGTAGCAATAAAAGATCTCTCCAAAGCACACTCCTCATACATAATCAAAATGAAGAAGAGAAAACATAGAATGTGAATTGCAAATTTATTCTTTCAACACTATTCCTGAAAACAAGACAAAATAACAAACTTTTAAAATAAGAAACTAATGCAGTAACGTGGAATCAAGATACACATTGAGTACACATTCATATATATAGCCTAAAAGTTAAACTATTATATTCCTTTTTAGCGTCCTTGCAAAAGTCAGTATGAAAATATATCCACCAAACATTATGCAACAAAGAGTCGGTACATGATATAAAGGCAGAGAAATAGCTCAATATGAGATTTATCGGACATGGCAGTGAAGTTGCAGAAGTGAATTTATCAATATGAGATTCATAGGCCATGGCAGTATAAGGGTTTAATTTCCTTCTTCTCTTTTCTTTTCTTTTCTTTTCTTTTCTTTTCTTTTTTTTTTTTTTTTTTGAACAGCATTGTTACTAACCAAAAAGACTAACCCGTGAAGTATTATGAATATGTCATTTCAAATTAAAATATATAAGATAGTACATTAAATTCATAATTTCATAGATAAAATTACTTTTTGCCCCTATAGGGTAATCCGTCAATAATTTTAGGGTCACCAATCAATGACTTGATTTTGAGAGAGGAGGATGAAAATGGTATTATTCAATGTTGAGCATGAGATTGATAAATTGGAGGATGAAAATGATTTTCACCCATTTACACTAACTAACAAAAAATAGGACTTCTCAAAGCTGCTCCTAATGTTTGACAATTGCCACTTTGTCTATATGAAACATATTTCTACAGCAGTAAGCATCTGACTGACATTGTTAAACAGTCTTGATTCCTACAGTGTGGTAGCATATTTTGCTAAGCTATCACCTACGATGTTAGCTTCTCTGTAACAGTATGTTTGCTTCTTTGACATTACATGTTGTGCATTAATTAGGGGTGTAACTGAACTACTTCCGGTAAATTTCGATTTCAATTTCATTTAAACTTAGCTCATAAAGCAGCGGTGGATTTGTTATCATAAGGTCTTCGCGGGTCACTTGCCTTTGTTTTGCAAAGTTAGTTTACTTTAAATGAAAATTTAATCTCTTCTTCAGAGTGATGCCAAATTATTTTATTGTAAATTTTTATTTGGTGTAGAGTAGATGATGGTCAAATATTTATTTCTAAAGATTAGTATTCGGGCATGTGTTTGCACGTGTGTCTCATACTAATCAGTACATAAAATATGTGTTTGATGAGTTGCATAATTTTGATGGACAAATGAAAACACAAACTTATATCATTATTTCATGCGTGAAAGTTGAAATCCCAGGAGATTGAAGTAGTCGATCTTTAATAGTATTATTTTCTATCTCAGTCATTGTTGGGGTAATGCACTTCAAATTAAAAATGACTTTTTTCCCAGAATCAACCTCAATCCTCACATATCATAAAATGTCAAACTATAATATAGTTTCTGCTTAATAATGTATAGGCCTAAACTGATCTTAGGTTACAAATCGAATTTGAATTGCGAATACAAGCAAATTGACCTATCAAAGTCGAAATTATAACAATAAAGATGATAATTATGCATAAATAATTGATATTTTAATATATTTGTAAGTAGGCAGTGTGCTTCAGAAATGGAATCGGATGAATGGCTGAATTTGGTTCAACTCATGATTTAACAATCAAAATAAGTAGAGTATGAGAGAGTGCTCACATACATTAATGGCAATAACGTACAGTTGAAAATTGAAAAGGAGGATATTTTAAAGATTTGAGATACTTTGTACTTCTATATATATTCAGTAACCAGTGGGTGATAAAGTATTCAAGTGAGAGTAACTGTAATTGAATAGTTCTTAGGCGAAATAAATAAATGTACGTAAATAAATAGACTTTTGGCTCTATGTATATTGCTTATCATTTAACAACATAAATAAATGTTAGTAATAGTTTATCTTTTCATTTTCTTGCCTTAAATTATCGGAATTCTGAACAGACTGAATCACAACGGTTTGAGTGCATGAATCTGTTTAAGAGGAGTACAACACTTGCAAGTAATGATTATAATAATTCTCACTCCTACAAATTATCTTTCTGTATTATTTGATAAATACTTTGTATGAATTAGAACGTAAATTTGCAATTTTGCTCAAAGATACTATAGTGATAATGTTTACTTAATGAGGTTGTCTTGATTCCATTGATCAAGTGTGACAAAAGTACAAGTTACTTTGTAAAATTAAAAAAAACAATTACCGTTAACTACTCAGAAATATTCATGATTGCCAAGAAAGGGTCATTTGTCATACTGCAATTCACCTAAGCATTTTTGTGCTATCACCAACAAAACATGGGAAATATCACGTCATGAATTATTCTTAAAACTGCAATTTTTGTAACTCCATAATGAATTTATAATAAATAATAAAATACTAAAACGAAAAATAGAAGCTCGTTCTCTTTAGTTGCGTAAGCGCCATGGACCAAAAAAAAAAAAAAAAAAAGGAGAGAAGGACAACTGGGTTGAATTGAATGTAAAAGCTAAAGGGATAGAATGAACCTAAAAAACGACCAAAACCCAAAAAGAATTGTCTCTTCAGCTGCCTTAAAAAGTAGAAGTATGGATTTATTTAATAGTGAAAGAAGTATTGGACTTTTTTTTTTTTTTTTTTTTTTTTTGGTTCAATGTTAATTGGTGACTCAATATTTTTGATAGGTATTTTGATCTTTCACTTTTAACTTGATGGATTCCCACTTATATATATACTAGTACCGGGAACGCGCGTTGCGCGTGGAACATAATTGTAGCGCTAAGATTGTTGGGATGACGGAGTATAAAGATTGTTTAATTGAATAACAATGAAGTACCGGCTCGTTTGGTTGAGATAGAGTTTATGCGGGTATTAACAATGTACGTATTAGTAATGCGGGTATTAGCAATGTGTGTATTAGTAATGTGTGTATTAACAATGCGGGTATTAATAATGCGGGTATTAATAATGTGGGTATTAGTAATGTAGGTATTAGCTATGCATATATTATAACGTAGGGATTATTTCTTGAATCACTAATATATATTACAAATTAATATACAATGTTATAATTTAAAATATTTAGTTATTCCTTAAATATAATTTAAAAATATCCTTATTATTATGAGGGTTAATTTTGTCATTTTAAATTTTAATACATGCATTGCTAATACCCACATTACTTATTCCACCTTCTACCCCGCATAAAATAATACATAGATTCCCTCATAACTTATGTGGGTATTAGCTACACGGAATATACAAAAGCGCAACCAAACGTGGTATTAATTTTATACCAAACATTAAAATCTCTCCAAACTAACCAAACATGGTACTAACTTAGTGCTGGATTTTGTGCTGGTATTATTTTACTACATAGCCAACCAAACGACCCTACATGTATATTTCATTAGTCCTTGTACGCATATGAAAGTTTAGCTTATTGGAAGTTCAACTGTGTGGAATTGTTGCCTGGGATAGCTTTGTTTGCATCGATGTATACGTTGAATCAAAAGCCAACAAATGAAGAAGCTAGCTCAGAAGTATTTATTTTTAGTTTACAATTAACGCATACCATAGTGCGACTGTGCAAGTAGATCATCTTATTATGTTCATAAGTTTCCAATAGTCGGACTTAAATCTATACTTGCCTTATTCTTGAAACATTATCAGTTTATTAGAACTGACAAAATGCATCAAGCAATTCCTTCACCTTAGCATAGTCAACTATCGAGATAAAATTCAGTTAGATCTAGTTAGATCTATTTGAAGAAGGATTCGTTACCACATAAATATGTCCTTCATTGATCAATGAAGCCCAAGCGAGAACAAACCAAAGCAGAGCGTTAGTGAGAAAAAGTTGTATCCAAACTGATGTGTTCTAATCCAATTAGAGTTTGTATATTAAACGTGATGAATGATGATTATGACAGAAAAAAAAAGACGTGATCAAGCAGACAGCTTGCATAGACTCCATACATACAACTGTTGTAAAGACAAAATATTTGAATTTTAAGAATAATAATTATAGCATAGTCAGGTCAAGTTGCGCAGGATAGGATACAGGTTATTGTAGAACATTACTCGTATTTTCGGTAAAAGTAAACTTTCCCTAGTGTTTGGCCATAGTTAAAACCTCATAATCTCGCAGTTCCAACAAAGCGTTTTTAAGCACATAATTAATTAAATTAATGAACAATTACCTTTTCAGGCTTAAAATTTCTTATAGTTATTGAACATCAATTTTCATGACTTTATTTCGTCGACATGTATTCATTGAAAGAGAAAGAAAAAGGTGAAGATAAATTTCACAGACCAATAGTCCAATGACATACACTTTGACCAACTATATCTGCTTTTTTAACGACATATAATTTGCCCAACTCTATCTCCTTTCTTCCGGGCATCACACTATTAATCGCACTTCATTACACTTCCATTATGAAAGTTGATTGGTCCAATAATCAATGTCGGTAGCATAGTTTTTGGATAAGCTTTATCATCTATATATCCTTCAGATATAAGAATATCAGTTGTGTGTTGATACAATTCTCTTCTCAAGGTTGAATGTTTTTTCCTTAAAAAATTAAGTCTCGCCTCTTCAATGTTGATGTACATATCATGTCCCAAATCTTCAGCCATCATCATATCTGCAAGCGAAATATAATTTATTTATACATCAATAAGTGGTGTTACTTTAAATATATTGCATCATCCGTTCAGGGAATCAAATTTCTAACTATGTAGTACCGTTGAAACATAGACTACAATATCCAAGTTTCTTGAAGAAAAGCAAAGGAAGGAAACCAAAGGCACATCCTTATTCGAACTAATATGTAACAGATATATATGGCAACTTGATTCAATATTTGGCGCCTATGAATTTCAAGAAATACATACTTGTGGTTGATGGGAATTTTTTTTTAACTAAAATATGATTACAGTACATACGCAAGTGATGATGTCATGGGAAAAGTTTCATTAGAAAATCAATCTTCAGTAAACAGACAATTTGAAACATAGAGTAGAATGGTACCTGGCTGCTGCAGCTGTTCGTAACTACTGAGAATAAACGAAAAGCTATCAAACTTATATAATGTGTATTAGAATTCAAAAGAAGGCAGACATTAATTGTTAGATGTGGAAGGTCAGCAGGAGCTGCACAGAGGCAAAAACTGAGAAGAGAAGGCAAACAGATCTGATAAGCTTTGGTTCCGTGGCTACCTTCAACGAATGCAGAAAGCGTAAAGTTAGCTTGGTTATGCAACAGAGGTTTTATGCAGCCGGTGAGTTAAGGGTACTTGAAGAGTTAGGGAGATGAGGAGTTAGGTCTGAAGAGTTTAGGCATAGTAAAGAGTTAGGTAGTTAGGCAGATGTGTAGTTTAGAGAGATGCGCAGTTACGAACCTGAGATGCGTATGTGTTTTCTATTTTCCTATTTAATTAAATTGTTAACTTGAATACTAACTGTCAATTGTTATTGCTGCAAGGGGAATGTCGTGTATAATAGAAGCAGCTATGAAGAATATTATATAAGAATATTTGTTAAAAATAATATGAAAACATTTGGACCATCGAGTAACAATTGTAAAATTTGTTGCAGCGAAAATGGCTAGAGAGTATAGCAGATTTTTTAGTAAAATAACTATGGAGTACATGTGCGTAGAAACAAATTGTCGAGAAGTGTTGAATTCAAATTTTGCGCGTTCGGATAGATGTGTTAATAGTTTAGTAGATTTTTTCAATTTAGTTGAGTATTAGAATTCTATGAAAAAGTAAGTAACCCAAATCAGAAATGTGCTTCAATTTGTGCAGCACTTGTTAATGTAGAAGTTAGTATTGTATACCTAATTTAGTTGTTTGAGGCGATCGATGTAAAATTGGGGATAATGATATTAGAATTTATGAAGTGAGTAAAACTATTTATAGTGAAAAGATGTTGTTCGTAAATGGAATCTCTTTAGACAAAGTTAGTGGCAGTAGGATGATCGTTAAAACCTGCACAAACTGACTATTGTACTGTACTAGTAAAGTATGTATTGTGAATACTACCTTATTCTATATTTAACTCACTTTGTTATAATGAGAAAGCGCTAACTAATTAATGTAAGATACAATCTTCCTGCAGACGATTTGAGATCATGAAGTATCCCTCAAAGAATTGATATTCGCCATCTTTGAAATCCACCCGCTATACTGATAGTAAACCTAAAATCCTGGTTTTTATAAAAAATAAAGCAAGTTACATGAAAGATTAAATTGGCATGAAACAGATGGCGAAGCTGGTATAAAATTTGAGTTGTGCAGAGTTGCAATCTTCATGGAGAATTCAATTCAAATAATTGTGCAGGAAAACATAGGTGGCCAGTCAGGTATTGAGAAATGAAAATGATGTCAGTGTAACAAAAGCACAACATCTTCTAGCTTGATGCCAACGTGTTGCTGCTGACACTTGTGTCAGGTCGGAGCCGAAACTTTCAAATGATTCAACTGTTCTCCATGGAAATGCTGCAGGATTTGGAGCTCTTCGTGAAGGATCAGAAGAAAAGAGCAGTTCAAATACAGATTTTTATTTGGAGTTGCATGAACAGACCATGAATTGACTCTTGCTGAGTGTTAATCATACTCAAAATTGAGTAGAAGTGTCTTATAACTTATGGCGATAAGCATACTTCCAGCAGACGACTTCAGATCATGAAATAGCCCTCTCTCACGGGTTGTTTAAGAAGCCACCATAGAATTGTTATTTACCTTCATATAAAGTCAAAAGAAATCGTTGTTAATGTGACTTGTTTTCTGAAAGCTAAGACAAACTAAAGGATATTTTTAGTTATTATTGTTAATGGTTGAATAAGAACACAAGATTAAAACGTTGGCAACAGTTTTTCCACCAAAATATTATTACATGTCATTGTGATGAATAAGTTTGGTTTGCCAAAATGTTGAACCACTCCCTCGGACTCAGATAGACGACCACATAAGTGTTACTCTATAACAAATTAACTTTATCTCCTTTAAATTTTTTTGATATTGTTTACACATAGAGGTGCAAGGTTTCATTCCCGTAAGCTCAACTTCTTTGATTAGAACCTCGTTACGTAAAGTTTAAAAAGAAGTTATTCTAAGGATGTATAGATTTCTTTCAGAGCTTAAATCCGCATAAAAAATAGTTCCTTTTAGGCTTGTTGACAAATCATGTCTCATAGTATATTTTTATTTTTGTGTCTATGCGGCATATCTTCAGCTCAATTGTCCTAGATATTACTTTGTGCCTAATAATCCACCAAGCATGTTAAATAAATGATGAGCTGTTTATAAGGAATTTCTAAAACTTCAGTAAAAATAATTCAATTGGTGCCTAAAGGATCTAAATTGAATAGTAATAACAATAAGTGACAGTTATGCAAAGAAAGATAAAAAAATATTCATGAATCAAGGATGGGAAGTAATGGTAGAGAAATCAAATCACCTGAAGTTCAGTTGGTAAAGATTAATTCTTCTGATCCAGCAAAACGGGGATCAAAGAAACTGGGATCAAAGCGCGTATCATGGAATAGCTCTGTCTTACGTACATTAATCAGTTGAGATAGAATTGTTATTCACCTTCATATAAAGTCAAAACAAATAATTTTCAATCTAACTGCATTGGTGAATGGAAAGCTAAATTAAATTAGAGTTTTAGGAATTGTTGTTAATGGTCGAATAAGAGCGAAATATTAGGACACTTGCAATAATAGGAGAAAATGAGTAAATCGGTATTATTGTTCTCACCTAGTACTTTTTTGTAGACAATGTTTTTTGTATATGTTCGCTTTCGACGCTTGGGTTGTTCTGTCATCACCAACACTCTTGTGGTGGACATAGATGTCTCTTGTGAGAGTGCGACATGTAGTTGTCCATGAGAGAATACATGCTGGGGTAAATACAATCCGACATTTGAAATTGTTTGACCTTGTGCTTTGTCTATTGTCATTGCAAAATATAAGCGCGCTGAAAATTGCTTCCGGATGAATTTGAAAGGATATCCCTCATTATCTGGTGGGGATAGTTGAATTCTTGGGAGGAAGACATTTTTACCTGCACAATGGCCTATCATAATTTCCGAATGGATGACGTTCTTGTCAAAGCTCTGCATATTAATCTTGTCCCATTGCATAAACCATTTGATGAGTCAAGATTCCTGAGTGGCATAATAGGTGATTTTTTTTTTTCAGAACTAACCTGCATTTGAAAGACATATTTGTGCAGATTAATTTTTTTGGTATGATAAGCCTCTAAATCAAAAATTGTTTTAGGCTTATGTGTATCGTGATGAACCTGTGGGGTGGGAGTCCGTTTGGTGTCAAAGTGTTGAGATATTCTTCCTGGTAGTAGTTGTTTGTGCCATCTTCAGCCGAGTCAAAACTGATGAATGTTTTGCTTTCACCTGGGAACTTTTCCACCAATATTTCATTGAGGTAATCAACATGTTCGTTCCGGCTAGCCAAAATAGCACGCTCTATTACATATTGTGCAGAAGTTGCATTTTCCTGTGCGATGGAAATATTTCTTTTACCAAGGAATCAGTGGCAGTTTCTTCACTGTCATATTTGACAACCAGTTCATTTGGAAGATGGATCAAATTATCTTCAACAGTCGGTTCATCTCCATTTCCCACACGGAGCAAGAAGTCGCTGAATGTTGGATCTGTTATTGCTCGCATGTTTGTTGTGAATTGAATTTTTTCCATCAAAGGCCAAAGAAACGATTTGACTAAACATGCATTCACTGTTTTTGCTCTTGTACCTTTGGGAACTACTAGTAAGACCTGGCGGAAATCTCCTCCAAAAACAATAACTTGTCCACCAAATGGACTGTTATTATCCATTATATCCCTAAAGCTTCTGTCGATTGTTTCAATGGTCTGCCGCTTTGCCATAGGTGCTTCATCCCATATGACTAAATGAGTTTTTCTAATTAATTTAGCTGCGCCACTTTGTTTTGACTTTTTTTGTTATGGTTGTTTCATCTGTTTGAAGGGGAATGTCAAATCTAGAGTGAGCTGTACGGCCTCCTGGCAAGATTGAAGCAGCTACACCACTGGTTGCAGTTGCTAATTCAATCATACCAACTGGATCGGATGTTAGCCAGCAAGGCTCTATATAAAAATGTTTTACCAGTTCCACCGGGTCCATCGACAAAGAATAATCCAGGCCTAGCAGAGTTGACACGTTCCAGAATTGTTTTGAATGCATGTTTCTGTTCTGGGTTAAGCTTAGACTGTGTGTGAAAGTCTTCTGCGGTTACCTGAACAGCCATTTCTTCAGTTATTTCCCTGCATTCCGATTGACGATTATGATCAGCCTGTTGTGGAATTTTGGACAGGTCATATTTGTCAATGCTTTTGCCCATGCTCTGCAAATAATAGTTGATATTGTTCAATGTACACCGTAACAGAACATTGGATGAAGAATCATGGATCCTTGTATAGTCTTCAGACAAGTCTTTGTAGTATGTTTCCCAAAGTTGTCTTACATCAGTGGGATTACAGTGAACCAACATTGAGGCGAATAGGCTTCGTAGGGCTGATGGCATTTTGAAAAGCACAGCTTCCCTCAAGCATTCTGAAATGCTGTTATCCGATTCTAGTAAGCCTCTTTCTTTGGCTGCTTCTTTAAATGTTTCGCACAGTCTTTCATTGACAGTGAGCAAGTCTTGGAAAGAGGTAGGTCCTCTGACATGATTTAGTAGCAGTCGCTCATAGTATCTTTCTCCTTCTCTTGGATTTGCTGTACAAATGTAAACATGGCAGCAAAGTTGATTAAATTTAACTTAAAGTCGTAATATTTTAGAAATCAGAAAAGACTATATTCCATAAGAAGTAGAGGCAGTAGTAATATGAGTGCTTGCTAAATGGTTTCAGATTTAAGTCTACTGCATACCTGTTGCAATTCGACCAAGTACAGTTTTTTTTTTTCCGTGTCGTCCAGATCTTGGATTGTGGTTTCCAAACATAGTGCTCTGGAAACTCCTTGTAGAGGTACTTCCATGCCTCGGCATAGGTAAAGCACATGTTGAAATATTCGGTAAGCATTGTGCGCCCGACATTTTTGCCTGCAATAACATTTTGCAAATTGCGCTTGCTCCAATAGCACACTATTGGTTACCTATGGTTAGTGAGACAAATTATTGGTATTAAGGAGCCGGAGATATGCAGTATATATAATTTTATACCTGCTTGTTTGTTCGGCAGATGTAACTGTAGATTAATTACAGCAGGTTGGATCTCAGTTAGGCCGAATTGATAAATTCTCCACAGTGCCTCAGGAGCTGAAACCCAACGTGCATCTTGGTAATTTTGTATCTCATCAATGACCTTTTCCCCATCTTCTGATTGAATATACACGACACATTTATCATGGACTTTTTAGACGTACTTGTAAAAGTACTTTATAGCTTTAACTCCTGAGCAAACCTCCACATTGATATGACAATTGTATCTTGTTAGCAAGTATGGGTTGTATGGAACAACCCACTGGTTATTCATTTTAGTTCCCCAGACATTCTCAAACTGGTGGTCGTTCTTTCTTTTATAAATAGGATAGCCGTCCTTTGCTTGCGTAGACTTATTGCTCAATGGTCGGGTGTACACTTGCATTGACCATCTTTCATACATGCATTTGATGGATGTTTTGGACCACAAGGGCCGTGCATCATGTGCCTGAAAACTATATCATATAAACAATGGATAAGCAGCTTTGTTTGGTAACACTGCAGAAACGAACTTGTCATACTGATCGGCTGTTTTGATCTTGTGGCTTTCCCTAAGGATGAGCAAAAGGTGGATGTGTGGAATACCCCTTTTCTGGAACTCTACGACAAAGACATGAGCTGCAACAATGCCAAATATTTTTTTTGTTGAAGATTTGGTCCTTTAGGTCTTGTAATTTTGCTCTAAAAACTCTTGTTACCAAATCCGGTCTATCTTGAGCAGTCTGACCTGTAGCTAGCGCTTCCTTGATTTCAGGCCATTCAGGATTACATGTAATTGTTATGAATAGATCTGGTTTCCCATAATGCTGGACTAAAGTCATTGCGTCCATGTATCGTCGACGCACATCTCTGGGTCCACCGATGAACGATGCTGGAAGGAAAAATCTTTGGCCAATTTTATCTCCTCTGTATTCACCGGCTATTGTAAAACCTCTCTTCTTAAATTTGATTTTTCATTTCTATAAAATTCAAGCCTTGTTTTTTCTATTTTTATGTACATGTCAAAAGCAAATTGTTGTAATAACCTTCCACACAGCAGTAATACGGACCTTTCTTCCTCTCGGACTTGCAATTTACAACAATAATATTTCCGGCAAGATACTGCAGCTTTTGTTTCACGCTGGACATCTGTTGAAGTTTGCCAATGCAAGATTTATGAAATCACCGTATTATTTTTATTAAAAAAGTTAGAACAGTAGATATACAGGTGTATCCAAAATTTTAAGATAGTTATGACAGGTGCAGACAATCGATTATTCTGTAATTATTGGATAGCAATTTAGCTTCAGGATGCAATTACAAAAAAGAAAGACAAAGAAATAAGATCGATGGCAGCGATAAATAAAGTTGTATAGGTGCACGTGTATGTTACTCTATAAGTACAAATGAATTAAGTAATTTCAGAATATCTGCATAATGAGTTGTACAAAATATGAAATGAAAAACATGTTTGCGAGCAGGCAGGAAAAAAAAACTTCTTGACAGTGTTTGCAATAGTTTTAGACGGTCATTATCTGATGCGAAAAGTGTTGTGGTTTTATTTAAAAACAGTCAATGCCTTGCGAACAGATAAACAGATGTGGAGGAGTATTGAAGTATTTTATATAGGTTACCTTGGTTCTCATTGACAAAAACGGCATCTGCTGTGGCGAAATCTGGAACATCACTTTCGGCAGTCTCGATGCTTTGTTTAGAAGTTTTTGCTTTCTTAATTCCTTGATGCCAACCTGCTTTGCCTTTTGTTAAAAGGAGTGGATATTGAAATGGATCATAACAACCAAAGTAGTGTTTCACTCTATGCCTGTGTCCTGAGTGTTCATGGACAATAATCTGTCGCTCAAACGGAATATTTGCACAAGTTCCATCTATCCAAATAGCTGCAACTTGTTCGGTCGAGGGCTTGTTATACACTCGTTGATCGAGCTTTGCATTTGCAGCAATCCGTATCTCCAAAATTTCAAAAGTGGAATGGTCTTTCAACTGGCGAAAGAATTGGGCATATGGATTTCCAGACATAATCTGCTTTATCTTTGCCACAAGGTCAGCTGACAAGACTCCGGCGTCGAGTATTGATAACCTATTTGTCAACTCATTTTCGGTGTCAAAAAAGTACAACTGAAAGTAACATGGTTTATTATCTTATGGCGTAAGTGATGGTAGATCGTTATAAATTTGACCTTGTGCCCTAAAGGTATACACCCCTTTCCTTGAAAAAGCGAGCTCCTTATCCAGCTTAACACCAAATGATGTAAAGGCAAAGATACTATTGTATGCCCGGACATATTTGCGAAATTCTTTAACGTCTTCCGTTTGAGCTGTGAACAATTCATATAATTCAATTGGAGCTGGAGTGCTTGCCAATTTGATACAGCCGCTTTCACAACAAAAGTTTGGAGGTTCATCTTCGAATCTTTTAGCTATACAATAGATGCATTGTGGGACCTCGTGCAGCTTATGTAGGGGCGATTGTGCGAGGGTGTATGTGCTGCCACCTGAAGAATAATATACATTAACATCAAGGGTGCAAGTAAAATTCAAATACTTTCTTGAAGCTAAGTCTTGGTGTCAGTACACCTAACCAACAAATCATAAGGTATAAGCCACGTTCTTGAGAGCATAGCAGAATCAGAAAGACACCAGAAAAGCAAACTTGTATGCTCACATTTGCATTTGATCATGCTTCCAAAAAAAGATATAAATTTATGTGTTTCCAAAAATATGACAATGACTTTCTTAACTATTCGAACAAACAACTTTTCTTTTGCGTAATGATCGATTTGAATTCTTAATTTGCAGCAAGCAATAGTATCTGTTGAAATTTACGCAATAACTTCAGGTATTTGACATAGGCAGAGGATTCTAAGAAGTTAGGAGGGTGGGACACTTTAATATAGAGGAGGGGGTATATTGGTAGGTGATGTATTATTGACTTATACACTTTTAAGTATTGCAGGAGCTGAAAAAGTCTACCTTTAATGTCTGTAAGCAAACCTGAATACCATACATGAATATTATGAGTATTTTAAACAATCAAAAACCTTTTTAGTGGGTAAGGTGCAGACCTAAAATCTATATAGAAGACTCTTTACAGGTAGTAGATTCAGGCAGTAGATTTAGGCAGTAGATACAGAGAGTTGGGTGTCTGGTCTTGTCTGGTTCCAAGTAAATAGCTGCAGGGTAAGATTATTCTGGCATTTTGTAGGGACTGCCCTGGTGAGTTCAGGTATCGTAGTGTATGAAGTTTCCTGGAAGGTCTGTAAAGTTTGTTCGAGGGTGATGCAGAGGTGTTTTGGATGCTGCTTTAATGGTCTTAGGATGTAGGGAAGGTTGTTGCTGTAGTTTCAGGTTTCAGAGTGTATGATTTGGGTCCTGGTGCTGCAGGTTTATCAAGAGTTTGCCTGGGTCTGTTAGGTTGTTTGCAGGTATTCAGGAAGTGTAAGGGAAAGTCCAGTTTGGTTATGTGCCGGGGCTGTGATTTGGTGTTTGGATTTTTCAGGGAAGAGCAAGTAGTCTGTTATGTGCTAGGGGCGGTTCAGAGGTTCAAGTAAATTATGGGCGAAACATTTTTACCTGGTAGTTGAACCTCTTCCAATAAAGCCCGAGTCAGCCAGTTTATCCGAGGCCTTTTAGTTGCAGGTGTTTGCTCATTTTGTATATTTGTCACCGCTTGGCTGCACGCTAAGTATCTATTTAACCTTCTCAATGCTCGGCCTGCTTGTGTATTTTCTACATCATAAAGGAGATTATAAATATCGAGGCTTTTCAATTCTCCTTTGGTCTAAGGTGGTGAAGTTAGTTAGATGAGGTTTGGAAGACGTTGTAACATCTATTTATATCAGGATTACGCACCTTGTTTTGCCATTTCTTTTTCTTGTGTTACGGCCTGTATCAGATAGTGAAATATTAGGAAATAATATTGCAATATTTATTTCGTGAATTAGTTCATCTTACAGCAATATGTTTGTGCATAGATGTATTTGCTCATGTGTTAGCGGCATAAATTATTTATTACCTATAAAGTATGATGCATTCGTGGTTTGGATTGAAGGAAGCCAACTATTTTCCAGAAATAACTGTAGGTGCACTGTAAAAGAATATACAACGATCATAGTTTAGAAAATGGAATTTAATAGTATGGAAATGCAAATGACAATGTAGCTGCCGTGCCAGCTAAAGTTGCTCTTAGGTAAAGTAAGGACTGTTACTTTCTACTACAGGATGCTTCTAAATATTTTAGGTTCATAAGATTTTTATTGGAAGCAACAGACTACTTAATTTCTACTTTCAGCTTCTTATCAAGTGCTCAATATTCCTCGATTTTGGTATCTTCGCTGATAATAGCTCTCTTGCGTAGTTGCTCTGTTGATGAAGGTTCAACAGCCGGTTCTTCAAGATCAACTTTCTCAGTTTCGTGCATTTCCTCAACTATCAGATCCTTGTTCTTATCTCCTACAGAAGCATTCAATGGATTCTTTATGAGAAAACTAAATAATTTCCCCTTGCTCTGCTCCATCTTGCGGTAGTACGATGTGTGTTCTTTTTGCAAATTTAAAAAGCAAGTTTTATCAGTGTAAATTTATTGTACTCACAAGCCACGAACGTATTGGTGGAAAGTTTGATAAACTTATGAAAGTGTAAACCTTTTCAGATGTTGAGTGAATATATTCAGTTACGTCGCATCCAACAAAGTATCGTGCACCCCCAAACAGTGTCAGAACAATGTTTTCTACGTCCTTAGCAGATACAGCAATCTTCAGCCTATATCTGATAGACGAACAGTGCAAATAATAATCAATTACTTAGCTGACTTTTCTTAAAGGCTTCTCATATTTAAAAAAAAAATATAGCTGACCTGTTCTCATAATCAATATCCTTTTTTTTTGCAGTAGTCGCAACCTGCGCTACTCTTTTTCACATGTACTTTCTTGTGGTATTTTTGCAGGCAGCATACCACAAATCATCCAGGTTGATAATGTCAATTAAGTTTGCTTCAAATACACAGTACTGATCCTATGGATTACAAATTCAGGTGTTTTAGGTAAGTTACAGTTGAATAAAAGTCAGCATGAACTGGTGTTGGTTTTGCTTTTCGTTGGGTGGGAAATACCTTAATATTGGCAGATGTCCCTTTTATTATATCACTGAGTGCGACGCTCTTTGTTTGTTGCATTATTTTGCTTGGCATAGTGCCGATATCTATCTCACAAGCTTTCATGGCAGTATGCCTGAGTAAAAAAACAGTTAGCAATAAAACAGGTAATCAGTTTGTTGTTTTGCTAGTGAAGCATGTATATAATTGACTAATGTGGATAGCTTTTTCACGGACAAACTAAAAAAAAAAAAACTGATTTACTGGACAAGTTATAGTTAAGTTTACTGTCAAATTCTGTTAAAGAAAATAAAAAGATACTGGAGGTCTGACTGTGTATTTTGTGAAATGTGTGCGTATATGAGCAGATGGGTGTGTATGTGAGTATGATAAATTCAGGCTGTTTCTTTGAGAGGTGTACGCAGTTAAGAGCGAGTTGTGTGTGTCTAGGAAGAAGTAGAAGATGTCTGGAAGGGAAAATGTGGCTTCAGCAAGGACTGTTATCCAGTTGTCATATGTGAAGGCGTATATGATGAGCTGCAGGTTCATGAAGAGAGTCAAGGGTGTTGTTTATGAATTAATAAGAGGTTGTAGGTTGCAGTAACTGTGTTGTATCAAAAGGAAAGAGTGAAGGATACCAAAGCAAAAAGTAGACATATACATTTTATATGTAAGCAAAAATAACTATTAAGATGTCAAGATATCATTATTTAATGTTGTCGTAAGCATTATACGCCTTGTCCACTTGCCAATAGTAAAAGATGAGATGAAGCAGTTTGTTCACTATAATAGATTAATATCGGCAGCATATTCAAATTTATATACCAGTGCATTCAATAACGAAGTCTTAAAATGCCGGGAAGATTAGATACCACTATCTTTAGTATCAAGAATAAAATATAATGTGTTTACGAAGAAGAAGCAGTGCATCCCATTCCCAAGATTTAAAAAAATTCCACATTTTTTTACTCAGCTTCTTTCTGATGCTTTTGTCATTAATGTAGCAAATCAGAAGAAATATTTTGAAATGAGAAACCTGATAAGCACATGGCCCGGACAGGGAGGACATTTATAATCATATGCAGTGATAATTCTACATACTGAGGTAAAGGGTCTACAGCTTAGGCAATATTTTAAGAGGAGTTTTGCCGCTATGAAAATCAACCATCTACAGATGCAGAGCTTTCATGTTGGACTCCAACAAAGTATGCAGCTAAATTCTAAAATCAGCAAGGTCACTCTTGTTATGCATAAAAGTTATTCGTCTATTATTTCTATTGTTGTTCCCATACAATGATCACGGGCCAACTTATCAGAACTTATACTCTCTGTGAAACGACCTCGGTTAGTCGTTTCGGAAGTTAGGACTCCTATTGGCGTGCCGATAATTTTAAAATATTTGTAATGTCCATTAGAACATGTCTGTAAAATTTGAGCTAAATCAGACCTCGTTTGGTAGGCATCGGAAGCAGATTTCAGTTTTTATTGGCGATAAATAGTAAAAAGAGATTTTCGAGCTCGGTTTTTGCCGAATGAGCTCTGATTTGAAATCCGAAAGCGCCGTTGGGTTCGTATGATTATTTATGACCTTTGTGAACTTTCAAAAGTGAATTTCAATGTTGTTCGGCTAGTTTCCGCTAAAATGCCGAAAGTTAAATAATTTGACTTCTTTTCCATTTAAATTCGCATCTTGAGTTTCGGGAGTCCAATTTGAGATCCACCTTCGCGAGTATGTTACATATATTTTGTATAACTTGTATGCAAAATTTGGAATTATTTCGAATATCGCAGGATACCGTTTTAATTTTCGTCGCGCAAAGAAAAGAAAAAAAAATAAAAAAAATGAAAAAGGACAAAAAAAGTCAAACAACGAAAAAGTTAGGCGAGGCGGTGCAGTGCATACTGCATATATGCTAAAACTCTTTGCAGAAGCAGAAAACGATTTCAGAGCAGAGAAAAATAAATAGCGCAGAAATGGAAAAAATGCCAGAAAATGAGAAAAGGGGGCCGGAGAAAAATAGTACTTTCACCCCAGAATATTCAGGTAATGATCTTAATATATTATTTGAGTTTATTACGTATGTTTGAATATATTTTTACGGTAAAAATAGGGATATTAGACATCGCCCTAATGACGTAAATTGATAGTTTGAAGGGTCAAATGGACCCCGATAATGAAATTGATTATATATTCGTACTCAGTGAGTTATGGGCAACATATAAATGTAAATTATTTGAGGTTTGGTTACGTGACTTTAAACCCTGTATATAGGCCTGACCTGCGTATTGCGTATGCGAATAGGGTATCAGGCTCCTACCTGGATTGCCCTAAGATGTGAGGAATGAAGCCTTTAGCCTAAATTGATATATTTTTCTGCTTATTGAATAGAGTGGGATCGTTTGGCAAGAAAACCAAAGGACAAAGCGGTTATTGAGTGGCTGTACTAACTTTGTAACAAGGTAAGTGTTTATATCCATTTCTTTGGAGGCACCTGGCCTCATGGATTTTCTACCACGTATTCCTTACGTGTGTAGCTGCCGATAGGCGTACTCATTACGCCTTAGCTTTGGATTTACATTGTATATTATATGTTATGTCCTATTATTGGTATTGCAATGAGGATCTGAGCATTGTACCCTGGCTGTAAGTTGGCATCTACTTCCCGGCTGTCGATGAGAGTCCCGCGCCGGTGAAAGTTTATTATTGCATTACATTGTATTTATATGCATTATATGTCATTCATATGCATTACATTGCATATCATATTGGGAGCAGGAGTATTCCGCCCCAGGAGCAGGAGTATTCCGCTCCATTGTATCATATTGAGGGCAGGAGTATTCCGTCCCAGGAGCAGGAGTATTCCGCTCCATTGTATTATATCGGGG
This sequence comes from Petunia x hybrida, assembly GCA_037355625.1. Lineage (NCBI taxonomy): Eukaryota > Viridiplantae > Streptophyta > Magnoliopsida > Solanales > Solanaceae > Petunia > Petunia x hybrida. Next base: position 218,726 of record JBBBVM010000046.1, on the reverse strand, counting down.
GCAGGAGTATTCCGCCCCAGGAGCAGGAGTATTCCGCTCCATTGTATTATATCGGGTGCAGTAGTATTCCGCCCCAAGAGAGTGCAGGAGTATTCCGCCTCTGGTTTATATTGTATCGGGTGCAGGAGTATTCCGCCCCAGGAGCAGGAGTATTCCGCTCCAGTTGGTTATCAGATTGGATTCCCCTCGAATGCAGGAGTATTCCGCTTCGAGATGGGAGGACGGGCACATGTGACCCTTTGCATCAGATTTCATTTCATCTCATTTCATTTCATTTTCATACCATTGCGTAGACTTGTGGTACATAACTACTGTTCTGCTCATACGTGCATTGCTTATTTGTTGATATGTTTCTAGCTCGTAGTCCTGGCTGAGTTTAAGGTTTCATACGTGCTTCTAGTTATTATCTGACTCTGCCTTATTGTAATTTAAATAAAAGGAATTTGGTGCATCTGTTTCTTTTCCCTGGCTAGCTACCTTATTCTTTGAGGTGGCTAGTCTGCCCCACTTATTGAGTCCTTTTGACTCACCCTTGTTTGTTGTTTGTTTCTTGTCTATCTATTTCGTTTCGGCAGGTTCGCTCCAGGATTGAGTTCGCCGCGTTGTTCAGGAGCGAAGACGACTTCAGCTGTCAGGGTGAGCCAGATTTATTCCGGATGGCCACCAGTTTATTGTTCATTATTTCAGTTGCATTTTGCTCCCTTCAGGAGGTATCTGTCTTCTTTTGTACTCTTAGATGTCTGGTCTGGATAGCCCTAAACCTTGCATGTTGGGTAGTCAGCTGTAATTTCTTTTGTACAGCTTAGAGGTATCAGTATGTCTGTGTTTTTATGTTAACTCTTGTCCTTATTTGTAAATTGTTATATTTATTTTCCTGATTTAATTGGTAAGGGTTCGCCCGACCGGTCTAGGGGAGGATGTCGGGTGCCCGCACGGCCTAACCGGATTCCGGGTCGTGTCAGTTGGTATCAGAGCCCAGTTTAGAGTCTATCCAGACTAAGACAGTGTCTAGTAGAGTCTCGCTGATGGGTACGTAGACGTCCGTACTTATCTACGAGAGGCTATGATGGCATTTAGGAAGTTTCACTTCCTTCATTTCTGATCGTGCGTCTGTCTAGGATGCAGAAGTATTTTCGTTAATTCCTTCGTGGTAATTGTGAACCCGCGTGCAACAAATCAGCAAATGGTATGAGTTCAAGACGAAGCAGTCTAGCCTGAGGCTAGCACTGACGAAGCCCCGAGTGTTTTTGATCGTGCTGACGATCTAGTTCGAGAGGTCCCAGCCGCACGAGCTCGCGATGAGCAAGGGAGCAGGGCCTTGTAGTTCCCTTGGCTCTCTACGACTCTTTACGAGAATCTTCGCGATGCAGATATCGTAAGAACCTATTATTTGCTGGGCAGCCTATCAGGTTGCCGCATGTGCAGACGTTTGATATCAGGGAGCTCCTTTTCTGGTTCATAATATTGCTGCAGTAAATTATATTCTGGAGGTAGTATGTGTTGTGCCTCTAATTGTTCTGACTTGTTAGCCAGCTGAGGTATCAGTTCGGTCCGAGTGTCCAAAGAGGTTGCATTATTTTACGCGGTTGAACATCCCGATATTCCCAAGCAATGCATTAGATAATCTCTGTGTAAGTTTTTTTAAAATAAAATGATGTCAGCATATCCTTCAGGCTCTTGATTATATCGAGTGGTATGGTGTTGATTATTCTGCTTTCCAGTTTCAGGGTCCAGCCTTGAATTGGTGGACTGCTATCTTATTAGCTAACTTGGTTCGATTTTTCTTCTAGATTCGTGGAAAAGTTCCTTTCGAGTAGCGAATAAGATGAAAAATGTTCCCAGTTCGAGTGGATTGGATAGGGTAGCCTGTCGGTTAGCCTGTTGGTGTTTCAGAATATGTGATTGAATTCTTTAGAATGACTGAATATGCATTAGAACTAGTCCATGAGCCTTTCGAGAGATTCCAAAATTTATTGATGACCTTTCTTTTTCCTTGAGATCCCAGATGGCTCGAGAGATTGAGGTCGGGATTTCATTTGATGTTGTTGTTGATATTACCCGAAGGTACTGCGGCATACCATAAGTTAGAGCGGGAAAGTAAGAGATCCCGTGGCCCTAGTGGGTAACCATGGTACCTCATTTGGAGGTAAGAGTTCTGATTATTTAGGGAGGTCACCTTCCAGGTTATCTCAGCTTGTGTCACTTGATTCTTAGAGTGCGCCAGTAGCTCATCAAGATCAGATTCAGTCTTCTCTTTACAGCTATCAACAATCTTTCCAGCTTCCATTTTTCAGCGAAAATGTGGTATCATTGTCGTGAGTCTAGCTATCCTTTAAAGAGTTTTCCGTTACTCCAGCGAGTAGGCAGTCATTCTTTCTCTCGTCAGGCACCTGCACAATCGCAGGGGATTTTATTTAGATCTCAATCAACCAGAGAAATGCCACGATCCAGTAAAGGTTGAGAGCGTGGTGGCAGTTATTCTTCATAAGGTAATTATCAGTGTAGCGGCTTAGTTCAGTCGCAGAGGCAGTTTTATGAACTGCCAGTCTGGCAGGATGCTGAAGCATCCGATGTAGTAGACCAGTGTGTTTCATCTTCCCTTATCTATAAGTAAGATTTATCTTTTCGATCGATCTGGAAATGGTGTGTCTTATCATGTTTCGATGGATTCCTTGGATATTGTCGTAATTAAGAATCGGTTGCGGTAGAGCAGTGAGTTTCTGATACGATTTATTTCTGGCATTTATGAGACCCCACTAGTTTATCTGATCTAAATGTGTGAGATTTGATGGTGAGTATTGCTATTGCCTGCTTGGCATCCTGTTATGCCACCTTGTGTTATTATGTCAAGTCATTTAACCTCTATTCTCGGAAATCAGTATGGGTAGGATGATGGGAAGTGTCGTTGTTTCTTCCGGTGTAAAGTGGCTGGTAAGTAATGCTCGATCTATGTGTCTCCTCTTGGTTCGAGATTCTAGTAGAGTCATGTTATTCTATGAGCTTGTCTTAGTTATAAAATGGTATTCTGGTAAATTGTCAGAGTTTCCTTCTTATTGCGAGGTTAAATTGGTATGGATGTTTTTCCATAAAGCTTATTTAATGTCTATCTCTTCAATTGCGATTCTTTGGCTCGCTTGACTCGGAAGTAGTCTAGCTTTGGTAGCCAAGAAAATAAGAAGATGAGCTTCCTGAAGCTCTAATTATTTCTATCCTCAGTCCATTGCCATTTCTTTTTTGTTCGGCACTGGTAAGCTTGGGCAGTTGGTAGCCGATTGTGATGTTCCCTGTGTTGAGCCAGAGTACGTGGTATTGTAACCGGGTAAGCATATTATTGTTTTGGATATCAGTTTATCCGGGTATCCATTCCCATGTATAGTATAGTGCTGGTTTTGTTTTTGCGGATCATTCAGTTTCAGGGGAAACTCTGCCGAAATTTTTATAGAAGTACCATCCATCAGGCGGTGGTGTTTACAACAAAGGTATGGAGTTGAGAACTCGAGAATTGCAACTGTTTGGCAACTCGAGAGGGTAATTTGGTAGCTCAGAGCCGCATTCTGTTTTAGCTAAGTTTTCTTTAATCCAGTAGACCCTGCGAGGATGCCTATTTTTATTCAACTTAGTTGTATGAGCTGAAGCTCTAAGTGGAGGAGTCTTTCTCCAATACTAATTATATAGATATTAAATCTCTAAGGCTTTGTGGAAGCGTAAGCTAATTCTTAGTTTATCGACCTATTCTATATCGAAAGGTATATTGAAGAGGTGATTATCGACTTAATCATGTTAACCCATTCAAAGTTCTGTGTATCTTCGTTTCAAAAATGTAGAACTCTCCTCTCGTGATCGAGGAAGGATCATCTTAGTCAGAATAATTCGGGCAATGGTGTTATCATATTATCCAGATATATTTTATTCCAAGAGTCCGGTGTTCATGTTATAGTTTTATTTTTGTAATCATGAGGGAAAAATTCTGTGGGATAGTTTATGAAGGTCGTACAAATTCTTTTGTTCTCAGCGTGAATCTTGCTTTAGACTTAGGCTCGTTCGAGGACGAACGAGAGTTTAAGTGGAGGAGAATGAAACGACCTCGGTTAGTCGTTTCGGAAGTTAGGACTCCTATTGGCGTGCCGATAATTTTAAAATATTTGTAATGTCCATTAGAACATGTCTGTAAAATTTGAGCTAAATCAGACCTCGTTTGGTAGGCATCGGAAGCAGATTTCAGTTTTTATTGGCGATAAATAGTAAAAAGAGATTTTCGAGCTCGGTTTTTGCCGAATGAGCTCTGATTTGAAATCCGAAAGCGCCGTTGGGTTCGTATGATTATTTATGACCTTTGTGAACTTTCAAAAGTGAATTTCAATGTTGTTCGGCTAGTTTCCGCTAAAATGCCGAAAGTTAAATAATTTGACTTCTTTTCCATTTAAATTCGCATCTTGAGTTTCGGGAGTCCAATTTGAGATCCACCTTCGCGAGTATGTTACATATATTTTGTATAACTTGTATGCAAAATTTGGAATTATTTCGAATATCGCAGGGTACCGTTTTAATTTTCGTCGCGCAAAGAAAAGAAAAAAAAATAAAAAAAATGAAAAAGGACAAAAAAAGTCAAACAACGAAAAAGTTAGGCGAGGCGGTGCAGTGCATACTGCATATATGCTAAAACTCTTTGTAGAAGCAGAAAACGATTTCAGAGCAGAGAAAAATAAATAGCGCAGAAATGGAAAAAATGCCAGAAAATGAGAAAAGGGGGCCGGAGAAAAATAGTATTTTCACCCCAGAATATTCAGGTAATGATCTTAATATATTATTTGAGTTTATTACGTATGTTTGAATATATTTTTACGGTAAAAATAGGGATATTAGACATCGCCCTAATGACGTAAATTGATAGTTTGAAGGGTCAAATGGACCCCGATAATGAAATTGATTATATATTCGTACTCAGTGAGTTATGGGCAACATATAAATGTAAATTATTTGGGGTTTGGTTACGTGACTTTAAACCCTGTATATAGGCCTGACCTGCGTATTGCGTATGCGAATAGGGTATCAGGCTCCTACCTGGATTGCCCTAAGATGTGAGGAATGAAGCCTTTAGCCTAAATTGATATATTTTTCTGCTTATTGAATAGAGTGGGATCGTTTGGCAAGAAAACCAAAGGACAAAGCGGTTATTGAGTGGCTGTACTAACTTTGTAACAAGGTAAGTGTTTATATCCATTTCTTTGGAGGCACCTGGCCTCATGGATTTTCTACCACGTATTCCTTACGTGTGTAGCTGCCGATAGGCGTACTCATTACGCCTTAGCTTTGGATTTACATTGTATATTATATGTTATGTCCTATTATTGGTATTGCAATGAGGATCTGAGCATTGTACCCTGGCTGTAAGTTGGCATCTACTTCCCGGCTGTCGATGAGAGTCCCGCGCCGGTGAAAGTTTATTATTGCATTACATTGCATTTATATGCATTATATGTCATTCATATGCATTACATTGCATATCATATTGGGAGCAGGAGTATTCCGCCCCAGGAGCAGGAGTATTCCGCTCCATTGTATCATATTGAGGGAAGGAGTATTCCATCCCAGGAGCAGGAGTATTCCGCTCCATTGTATTATATCGGGGGCAGGAGTATTCCGCCCCAGGAGCAGGAGTATTCCGCTCCATTGTATTATATCGGGTGCAGTAGTATTCCGCCCCAAGAGAGTGCAGGAGTATTCCGCCTCTGGTTTATATTGTATCGGGTGCAGGAGTATTCCGCCCCAGGAGCAGGAGTATTCCGCTCCAGTTGGTTATCAGATTGGATTCCCCTCGAATGCAGGAGTATTCCGCTTCGAGATGGGAGGACGGGCACATGTGACCCTTTGCATCAGATTTCATTTCATCTCATTTCATTTCATTTTCATACCATTGCGTAGACTTGTGGTACATAACTACTGTTCTGCTCATACGTGCATTGCTTATTTGTTGATATGTTTCTAGCTCGTAGTCCTGGCTGAGTTTAAGGTTTCATACGTGCTTCTAGTTATTATCTGACTCTGCCTTATTATAATTTAAATAAAAGGAATTTGGTGCATCTGTTTCTTTTCCCTGGCTAGCTACCTTATTCTTTGAGGTGGCTAGTCTGCCCCACTTATTGAGTCCTTTTGACTCACCCTTGTTTGTTGTTTGTTTCTTGTCTATCTATTTCGTTTCGGCAGGTTCGCTCCAGGATTGAGTTCGCCGCGTTGTTCAGGAGCGAAGACGACTTCAGCTGTCAGGGTGAGCCAGATTTATTCCGGATGGCCACCAGTTTATTGTTCATTATTTCAGTTGCATTTTGCTCCCTTCAGGAGGTATCTGTCTTCTTTTGTACTCTTAGATGTCTGGTCTGGATAGCCCTAAACCTTGCATGTTGGGTAGTCAGCTGTAATTTCTTTTGTACAGCTTAGAGGTATCAGTATGTCTGTGTTTTTATGTTAACTCTTGTCCTTATTTGTAAATTGTTATATTTATTTTCCTGATTTAATTGGTAAGGGTTCGCCCGACCGGTCTAGGGGAGGATGTCGGGTGCCCGCACGGCCTAACCGGATTCCGGGTCGTGTCACTCTGGTTCCTCCAGAGGAAGTAAATTATGGGTAATTTTCTAAACCAAAGAACTTGGTGTAAGCATGAAGGTTCTCCATAACTAACTAATCTCTAACTCCCATAACTAACTAATTGTTTCTACAAAATTACTATCTTAGTTAGCTACAGCTGTCACTATGCTATGTAATATTTCCAATATGTTTGTACGCCGATCTGCCTATCTCAAAAGTGCTGTGCAGCTTATCAAGTCACTGCCATTGGATTTTGATGCTCTTGTTTGGGCACCTTGCTTGGAGCATGCGGGGTTCATGGTAATTTACAAATGGGGAAATGTGCTTCAAAAATTATTTAAAGACCTGAACAGGAGCCTAATGATCCAGCAGCACACACCTTGCTATCTAATTATATGCGTCGATGACTCAATGGGAAGGATCAGAGAAGACCTGAAGAAAGAAGAATGGTGAAGGAAGCTGGATGTAGTTGATGGAAGCTGAGAATAATGTCCGCAAGTTTTATGTAGGGGACACAAAACATCCTAAAGCAAAGGAGAGATGAAAGATTAGCCAGGTTAGCACTAATCATAAAGAGGTTAGGCTATGTTCAGAACTTAGTCTTAGATATCTATCCAGCACATGAGAGTATATCTTTGGCCTCTGAAAGTGGCTTGTGCTGCTAGGTTGTAAAAGAGTAGTTGATCTGAAACCGAACGAAACTGGCATGAACATTATACTTTTAAATTTTAGTACATTTAAAATATTTTAGACATGATCTTTATATTTTGAGAATTTCTTTCTTATCATTTGACATCAGCTTTTGTTGTGTATAGGAGTGCATATGATGTGCTAATAACCTTTGAAATTTAGTTGTTCTTGTGTTTTTTCTTTGGATAAAGGGGCAATGTCAAGCTCTAGATCATAAGTCAACATACAGATTCAGGTTCTTAACAATGTGAGATTGTTTATGATGAGAAAAAGACATTTATGGACAAAAAGAGCTCTATAGCATATGAGAGAGCAAAAAAATTTAAATCTGAGAATCCAGTCATCCTATCTTTTATGCAACCCTCGTATGTCTCCAAACCATACAGTCTGGCTACTGTGCTATTTTTCTTTTTTCCATTATGCACAACACTGACTCAATTTACTGAGCTATCGCTCCTTTCGCAGTTCGTACCGGTCAAAATTGCTAGGAAATATTTCCTTGAGAACTGTCACGACTTAGTGCTTCGTGTTCCAGGCAGGGGATCTTGGTGTGTCAAATGTGCGTTTGAAACAACAAATGCTAGAATTCATTCCGGTTGGAAGGAATTTGTGCTGGACAATAAGTTAAAATTTGGTGATGTTTGTATTTTTGAAGTGATTAAGGGAACTAAGCGATCGTAAGGAGTGGGCAGTAGTTACTTATAATTGCACGTAAAACGGAAGCAGGTGTATAAATCAATGTACCACTTCTGTAGATCTTCTGCTATTTCAAATTTTGGATCCAAGAGCACACTGCTAACAGGGGTCGTTGAAAGTCCAAATTCACCTACACGGCACGGAGAACAGTTAAAACTGAAGTGTTCATGTTGTCGAGCAGGTATTGGGATCTTACAGACCTTGGTAAATGGAAGCTTTAATATCACAGAAGGCAACAACAGGGTTGTCATGTTGTAAGCTAGCTAATTTTGTGCCCTCAATTTCAGCCAGGTCTCCCCCACAATGTCAATGTTTTTCTGTCATATCTACAATTTAAAAAATAGGAGATTATGTAGTTAGAATAGACTGAAGCTATTAATCATAATAAGCTAAGCAAGCATATTGAAGAAAGATCGTCGTATTCTGTAATAACAAAAATCGGAGAGGCGGGATGAAATGTACGACCTGTCATCTGTGATTATTACTTCACGCCATGTCCTGCGGCCTTCTCCAAGCAGTGCTTTCACTTCTAATAAAATGCCAACAATATCTGTCCAATGAACTAATTAGTGTAGAAGGAAAAGACTAATAAACATAGCTGAAACTACGTATACACAGTTGTTGCTTAGTACCAAACAAAGTTCCCATTGGCAGCATGGTAGCCTCAGCAAAAGATATGAAACCGTTGGCAAAGTTTTCAGTCATGAATTCGCTGTCACATTTTGCAACCTTGGTGTGCTGCCGGAATGAAATTTCAACCTCAGTATTCACACTTAAGTAATTAGCTTTTGGGGTCAGTATCTTCGCATCTTCAATGTAATATGACTGAAGTGGTTCAAAGTAGTCTTCCCAAGTTTGGATTTGTTCGTTGAAGAGAGTACCTTGTACTTTTGTCCCCTGCCATAACACGTACATGCAGGACGGTTACAGAGGTTGGCAGGGTGGTTGGTTTTTGGTACACAGTATCCAAAAGCGAAACAATATTACCTCTTCATCGACGAATATCACCAATCTGGTAACACCCTCGCCATTTGAGGTTTTATTGTCTCTTATAGGGCCGCGGCGAAGAACTAATACCTTGATAAGCCATTCAGTTTGTAACGGCTTCAACTCGCTAATAGGTATGCATTCTTTGTGCTCGTCTAATTCACTCGCCATTGAGATATATGTTATCTACGAAGAAGGTTTCAGCACTATATATACATAAATTATAGGGCAAGGACTTGTAGATAAACCAGGTCATAAGCGTATAAACAAATATAATAAGCCTGTTTGCTCACCTAATTGACGACAGTTAATAGACTAATTAAAAATAAGTGGTTTGATTAACCTATATGCAACTTTAGCTGGCAAGGTCGACGACAACATGAGTATAAGTAAAATTTGTACTGAAGTAAAAGCGAAGGTTTAGAATTTGTAGCCAATTTCTGAAGAACAAAGCAAATGAGGCTGCAAGAAAAATAGGAAAAGCAAATTGAATATCATAACAGTCTGTCCAATTTGTAGCCAAATTGGCGGTTCTTTTGGCAAGATTAGCTATGTTACCTTGCTGCTGCAGCTGCTGGTAATGTTACCAAATAAAAACCAAACAAATCTAACTTATATAATGTCTAATAGAATTTGGAAGAAAACATACATTAATTGTGGGTAACGGAAAGTCAGCAGGAGCTGCGCAGAGGCCAAAATCAAGAACGGAAGACAAACAGATCTGATTACTTGGGGGAAGTATCCTGTTGATGAGATTGGAGTAATGAGGAGTAACTCCATAGTTAATGAATTTGAACCTAGGCTGCGTGGCTACGTGCAAATAATGGAGCGGTGGAAGTCGTAGAGCTTGCTTGGTTATTATGCAGCAGCGGAGAGGATCGGTGGAAGCCGAAAAGTTAGTCGATTGGAGAGAGAGGCAGCTGAAATGTTGGTGATGCCACTGTGCAGTTAGGCAGCTGAAGTGGGAGAGGTAATTGCAGATGAACCGTAGCTGTACAACTAAGGAGTTAGGCACCTTATCTGTACGTGGTTGTTTCTGAGATTGTTGGTCTTTTCATATTTCTATTTACTTCTATTAACTATTTTTATGCTACATACTATTTTTGTACTACGGGGGCAAAATGGTCTTTTACATTTTGCTTTTGAGATAGGCTCTTTTAGAATAGTTATGTATATATATGATTAGTATTATCATAAATGAAGCAAGCATTGAAACGACTAAGTGTTGGTGCATGACACTTTGCCAAAATTTGGGTGCATGAGCTGCACGACATAGGCAGAATCGACTAGACACAGACTTGGATGCGCACACATGCAGCGTTGGGCACATGAGCGGGCAGTTGGGCGCTGAACATGACTGAAATATGGGCTGATGTGGTCGAGAATGTGGGCAGGTGGCCTGCCAAGTGTGAAAACGTCCCTTATCCCTTTTAAAACATAAACAGAAACATACTAATTTTCTTAGGATAGAAAATGAGTTGTCCTTAGTGGCTCTTTATATTGGGTTCCTTTGTACTATTGAATAAATATAGAGGTTGGGATTGGTTCCTGTATATGCTGTCTCTTTTGTGATTGTTGCCTTACGTTCATTTGTGTGTGATTCTTTACTATAAAAATTCAATCATCGGCCGACAAACAAACTTGAAACGTTGTTGCACAAAAATCTTCTAAGTACAAACTGTTTAAGCCTAAAATCAGTCGCCTAGGTTAAACAATTAATATAGAGTGAGGTCACAAGCAATACAGTAAATACGACGGAAAAGTAAATAAGTAATAGAGAGAAATAATGAGCAAGAAAAGTAAAGTAGTCTTATTTTTTTAGAATAGCCGGATTCTGTGGTGAATAGTTCTCTGTTGTACAATACGCTGTAAGGAGGGGTATTTATAGTAGAGATTGTCCAGTCCTAATTATGGTAAAATACAAAGACTAATAAAGGCCATGGGCCTATAAACTCAAGGAGGCGGTATATACGAAACTCTAACTTGGAGACTGTAAACCTAAGGTGGCGGGATATATGCCTTGCGTCCTACGCCTGTACCGCCTGAATGGTTGTAATTCATAGAGTAGGAGTGTATCCTCTGTGCATGGTGACTTGTAGGATAAGTCTAGTCTCGCCAGCTGGACTCGTATCCCCGTAATAGTAGGTGGTGTATTTTTGCAGTCAGTCCCCCCACTTGCTGAGTACTGACGCAAGCAGTCAGGAAGTGAAAGCGGCGTACAAGATAGATGTGAAAAGGTATCTCACTGACTCCTTGAGACTAGCAGTCTCTTTGACCAAGAATGATGTTGATTTCTTCGAGAGCTCCGCGTGCCTTCATCTGATTGTTGACATCGATTCCATGCACCTTTCCAAGGACTTCTATTAACTGCTTCGAATCGTTTCATATCTCCAGCAATAATGACACTTGATTGTTTCATGTATCAACCTTATCTCTTTTCTTCCTATAAATAGGGACTTCATGATAGTAGAGAAATTAAAAACTCCTCTTCAGAAAATACTTTGCTTCTTCAACAATATCTCATGATAGTGAGATCCCAACATTGAACAGGGTATTGATTGAGAAAATCACAGCTCCTTCTAAAACTTCTCTTTCTTAAAAAATGTTTGCCTTCAATCTTCGTTTGATATTCCCAGAAATCAACTTTGTTTCGAACGGATGATGCATGAGGGAAATATAGGAAGAAACTCATATGCAGTTACCTTCTTTTCTTTCTTCATCCGTGGAGGAATTCATTGTGTCATGTCCACTGATTATGGTGCGCTCATCTTCTAACACGGCGGTTGCTGTGATATTGTTCTTGTCATGTAGGGTCAGGACGCTTAGCTCTTTCAGCTTCTCCGCCAGGATTTCTCTACTGCTTAGGTCACCACTTCGACGGAGTAGGGTTGAGGGCTACTTGTCTGACTCTGTTTCATGGCAGGCAAGAGGATATAGCTTCACGTTGTCAGGTGATTAAGGTGTCACTGAGCTTTGGATCCGTCCGTGATTCATGGTTTTCACCTTGGTTATCTGCTTCAGCTGAACCGCTATTGCAACGCTTCATCGGCTGTTGGATGTGGGATACCTGAGGAAAGAGGCTCCCTTGTGGTGGGTTCCTAGCTGAAGCCTCTCCATCCCTGGTGAGCTCCCATTTGTGCTTGAAGATCTGCGGGCCTGTACAATCTGTTTTGACCAATTGAGGTTGACTCGGATGGTCAAGTTTTCTTTCTAAGCTCTGAAGTGAGTCTTCAAGTTTCTCTTCGAGTTCAACGGGCAAGATGGAGGAGGTTAGGCATGTACTCAGACGCTTCTGAGGTCCCTTGCTTTGATCAAGCAGACGGGCTTTGGTTGTACCAATGACCGCTTTCTTCAAGGAAATACTCGGGCTGGCATATCTCGGGCTACCACAAGAAAAGAAGAACTTCGGACAGTTTGCGGATTGTAGCTACAATCCAGATGAAAGATTTTCAGCCATGTTAATCCTGAGGAGCTCTTTGTTTTTACTCTTCCCTTTCCATTTTTTTACAATTGTTATAAACAAATGTTGAATTCAGGAAGAACTATTTGTATATTATGAGCCTACGGGTTGTTTGTCATTAATGAAATGGTCGTTAATCAATAGTTTTATATGTACTTGTGTAATTACATGTGGTGTAATGTGTAGCAGTATATTTTGTGTGCCTTTCTGGGCTAGTGCCTTCAAGAGACGGGTATGCGCACTGAAGGATGCTTCATTTGCGTCAATAGGTGAGGGCTTAAGTTGCGTCTACACTGGGACGACTTTAGCCCGTGTGGAAACGGGCACTTTTGCGTCCAACTTCGAACGTCTCTGCTTAGTCACTCGAGTATTTGAGACAATCTGCCACTATATGAACAGGCGTCCCCGTCGGCATGTAGGTGCAGTCGTTGAATTAACGAGTTCAACGTACGAGTAATGTCTGGTGACTGAGCTAGACGTGGTCTAGCTCAAAACACGTCTAGCTCTACGTGAGTAGTGTACCCTACTTTTTATAGCAAAAAATGAGTGTATTACTTCAACTTATGTCTGGTTGGGGCTATGAATAGTTGGATCGTAGATGTCTGAATTAATAAGTAAAAATAATAGTTTTAATGATAGAAGGGTGCTAGGCCTGAGATGTTGTGGGTGAAAACCCGTAACATGATGTATGAGTATGAAAATGTTGCGACCAAAGTTAAATAGAACTCAACATAAAAATAAATGCATTTAAAAAGCGGAAGATACTTTATGTTCGATCCTTGGAAGGTTCGAGGGCATGTACTTGGGCTTCCCTGCTCGAGGGTGCTGAGCCTGGAGATGTTACCTCTGGGCCGCTGATAACCCGATGGTATAACTTTATGCCAATCAAACAATAATGAACTGCTTTCTTTTGCATCTGTCAGCTTTCTAGTTTTTCTTCGGGAAGGATTCCTTTGCTTAGGTAGTTGATCAGTGTGTGACGCTGCCCTGTGACGGATCCTGTGTCTAGAACTTTAAGATTCATCAGGTCTACGCGGATTAACTTTACCACTATCTGCTGGTGATATGAATCCTCAGACGCTTCGCCATCACTTGAGCTTCCTTCCAGATAGACAAACTCACATGCCTGAAAATTTTTTAAGAGTGCTTTCATTCTCTCCTGCTGATCCGGTATGAAGATGCCTTCTGTGGTAAAAACTTCCTTAACTTGATCGACGACCAGTTGAGTGCTTCTAAAGAGAGTGAACTTCCTGACCCCCAGTATGTAGGCTAAAGTCAAGAGCTTGAATTATGGCTTCATACTCTGCTTCGTCACTTTCAGCTCTTGCGATCTTGTGGAAGACTATCCCAAAGGCTGTCCTTACCCATAGATCGAGGTCGACTTCTTTCCCTTTAAGACCTGCATCAATGCTAATCTTCCAACGCCCGGGCTCGATCGTTTCTTCGCTCCTAATTGACTCCTCCGCCTTTGGCTTCAGTTTCTGCACGAAGTCTGAGGTAAAACCTTCCGGTTCCTGTGACTTGATGGCTATTCGGTGTTGGTAGACAATGTCATACTCTCCCAATTTCTCTGCCAATTCTGCCGTCTCCTCTGAGAGTCCAATTTTAGACAATATGGTCTGTACCGGTGTGGAAGAGACCATCCTGTCTATACAACCAAGAAAATACGAGCGCATCTCCTGTGTCACCATGATCACTGCCGCAATAAAATGAAAGAGTAAATGCAAAAACTTGTCTCAGTGTGAAGGTCTTTTGCTGGTGTACTTCACAGAAAATTTCCATCCGTTCTCTTCTCGTACAAGGACTGCATTCCATGTTATTTCTGAGATCGAGACATACAACAGATGCTCACCTAGCTTTGGCTTGATTATCACTGCAAGCTGTAGAAGTTGTATCTCTGCCTTGGCAACAGTTAGATAACTCTGTATCATCTATAGGGGGTCTTTCTTGTCTCCGCAGCACCTCAGAGAGCTGACATACTAATTTTGTCGCTTTGGGGACTAGCTGATCCATCACCGCCAATCGATCCCGTAGTTTGCCGATCTCTTCTTTGAATTCTCGTTCCATGGTCTTGGACTCGATGGACTCCTCTTCGGTCATATTTAATTTGGCTACTGGCCGGACACCAAGATCCCCGCTATAAGTAGGATAATATTCTCCAAGTGAAGACCGCTCACCCCTTAAGTCATTAACCCCGTGAGAAGTCGCGTAGCTGAAGACTTTATGGAGTGTTGAGCGTATTCCCTTAATGCTACGTATCTAAGGCCGCCCCAAGATGACATCATAAGACAGGTTGCAATTAAGCACCTGGAAAGGAGTAATGCTCGTCAGGCCTGGTATATGGACCGGTAGAGCTCGTTCCTTAATAGGTTCTTCGTGACAGCCATTGAAGCTAACTATGTTCCAAGGACTTGAAGTCACTTGGTGGCGTTGATGTGAATTCTGCAGCTTCTCCATCCAAATTATGTTCACGCTACTACCCAGATCGATCAAAGCTTGTTGATTCCCAGGTCAGACACGTCTACGGAAACTACGAGGTCGTTCTGGTACTATCCTTCTTCTTCCGGGCTGAACGAAATTGGACTGAGCAATTCCCCCGACTCTGTAGTCCCCCAGGTTGTGGTTGGTTTCAGAGCCGTGAAGGTTACATTGAAGGTCCTTAAGTTTTCAAAATGTCGTGGTCCTTCTTCAATCAAGTCTTTGAGGTGTCCTTCTTTCAATAGATGTTCGATTTTGATCATCAGGGCCTTGTAATCGACTGTTGTATGGCTACCATTGCGATGAAAATCATTCTCCTTTTATGGTAGGCGTCCATCGAACCCTCGAACCTAGTTTTCAAAAGTGGTTGGCAACTAAATGCATGACGTTGACTTGCAAACCAAAATCTATGAAGCTATAGGACTCGGCCCGTTTTTATTGGGAGTCAGATCCCCGGGAACTGCTCTGCTTTTCGCTTCCCACCTAGTTCTGGACCTTTACTTTTGTTCTCCTTCCGTCCCCCTCACCTTCTAGAGAGGAACTCCCTACTCTCTTCCTTCATTCAGCTTCAGGGTTCTGGGAGTGGTCTGACTCCTAACGAAGCTTTTTAGTGTACCTCTGATGCAATGTGCTCCATATTGTCACAGGATGTTGAGACAAACTCCACTGTAGTTCCTTGGTAGCTAACTACCCCCTTCGAGTTCAGAATTTTGCCAAAGGCTACCACGACAATATTATCGGGGGCTGGAGAAAGCTCCATGTGTTCCCGCTAAAACCTGTCAAGGTAGTCCTTCAGCAGTTTGTCGTCACGTTGACGGATATCAAAGATGTCCTCCATGCGTTTCTCCCGCTTACAGGCACCAGAATGCGTTTTCTTGAATAGGTCATGCATCTGAGTGAATGATTTGATGGAGCCCATTGGCAGCTGGGTGTACCAAGCAAGGACACCTTTGGTCAGAGTTGAGTGAAACCTCTTTGCTAGAGCAGACTGAATCTCTTCCTCGGTGATCCTTTTTGCTCTTTACAGCCGTGTAATACGCAACAATATGCTCATCCGAATCAATTGTTCCGTCATACTTTAAGTTATCCGGCAGACGCAAGTGCCTTGGTATGCAGACTGGTGTAGCGCTTGCTTTGTAAGAATGCTTGTAAAATTTCTATTCATCCACCATGGTAAATTGGGGTGGAGCACCCGAAACATTACCAATCCGGTCGTGGATGGTCTTCATCTCCTTTATGAGGTCCTTGATTACAGGCACTCCCTTAAGGTCTTGATTGTTGATTGTTGATGATCCTTCAAGGGCGGTATCCATGTTTAGCCTGCGGTTAGGGACGGATGCTGGTGAATGGTTCGTTGGTGATGGTCCTCGTGGGAATGCTGGCCTTTAAGACAATCCAGCAAACATTGCTCCCAACTTCTGAGATATCACTTCGACCATGTTGTTCGAGTTCTACTGCTGTTATTCTGACATAGTGTTGAGGAGATTAACAAGAAAGCCGCAGAATTCAGTATTACCTTTCGGTTGTTGGTCGCCTTCCCCATCGCTGGCAACATGGATTGGCTCCTGGGAAGGTTCTTTCAGTTGTTCAACGGGATCCTTTGGCTGCACGCTTGGATCACTGGGATCTTTCACGAATTCATCTACTGCATCTATAGTGTTCTTCGAAACGTTGTTACTATCATCAGACATGATTGCGCCTTTCCCTTCGTAAAATACCTACAATTGCCTGGACCCTATGGTAGCCGCCAAACTGTTTATGCCTAAAATCAGTCGCCTAGGTTAAACAATTAATTTAGAATGAGGTCACAACCAATACAGTAAATATGATGGAGAAGTAAATAAGAAAAAGAGAGAAATAATGAGCAAGAAAAGTAAAGTAGTCTTATTCCTTGAGAATAGTGGGATTACGTGGTGAATTTCTCTTTGTTGTACAATACAATGTAAGGAGGGGTATTTATAGTAGTGGATACCCTATCCTAATTAAGGTAAAATACAAAGAATAATAAGGCTATGGGCCTATAACTCAAGGCGGTGGTATATACAAAACCTTAATTAGGAGACTGTAATCCTACGACGGCAGGTGCCTTTCATCCAATGCCTGTACCACCTGAACGGTCGTAACTCGTACAACAGGCATGTATCCTTTGCACCCAGTGACTTGTAAGTTAAGCCTAGTCTCGCCAGATAGACTCGTATTCCCGTAATAGTAGGTGGCGTATTTTTTCCCACACATAAACAACCCTATTCGACTAAGTGTTTAAGGTTGAGCCTTGCTTGGTGCTTGGCTGCCGCATGGAGCAAACCTCGGTAGGTTTACTAAAAAACCCATATGACACCTAGTATCAGAACGGGAATGGATCTGGTTTGTGGCTTGGAAAAACATGGCTGGTGGTGGTAGCAATAATGCTGATTTGAGGGAACAGTTTTCTAAACTTGAGGCTTTGGTAGGTGTGACTAAAGGCGGGGTTAATTTGGCTGATGTGCTAACCAAAATAACACGTCTATTGTGAACTTCTTGAGGCGGAGAACCAAACGTTTAAGGATGTTTTTGCGGCAAAAATGGAACGATTGACTAAGGAAACGAGAATTTAAGTTTGGAGGTCGCTATTCTTCGTAGGGTTGTCGGGACTAATCCCCAACGACTGGATGACTTGCCTAAGGTAAAGATCCCTCAACCTAAGGAAATTGAGGGAAAACATAGTGCTATGGAACATGAAAATAAACCTACTGAGGTTTGCCTCGTGTGGCAGCCAAGCACAAATCAATTGTTCAGCCTTCAATACTTAGTGAAATTTTAGATTCATCTGTACTTAGAAGATTGGCAGCAACGTTTTAAGTTTGTTTATAGGCAAATGATTGAAGTTTTACAGTATAGAATCACACACAAATGAATGTAAGGCAAAAATCATAAAAAATAGCATATATGGGAACCAATCGCAACCATTATATTTAATCAATAATAAAAATGAACCCAATATAAAGAGCCACCAAGGCCAAATCATTTTCTTCCCTAACAAAACTAGTATTTTTCTGTCTAAGTGTTAAAATAGCATACAAATGACTTATATACAAAGGAGAATCTGCCCCAAGGCATTACAAAGGGAGGAATGTGTTTCATACTTGGAAGGCCACCTGTCCACGTTCTCAGCCACATCGGCCCATGTTTCGGCCATGTTCAGGCGCCCAACTAGCCGCTCTCATGCATGGCACATGCGCCCAACACAACCTTCTATGCCTACGCTCAGCCGATTTTGCCTATGTCGTCCAGCTCATACGCCCCAATTTTGGCCAAGTGTCATACACCAACACTTTGCCGTTCCAATGCTTGTCTTGGCATCATGACACCAAGTTATGACACCCTGTTTCCCACAAAGTCGTTTGTCCGCCCGGCTCCCTTGCCACCACAACCTGCCCGTATGCTATCATAACATACACTAGACACTAGGCTGCCAAGCCATTGTACCACCAAATGTTTGTCAAGTTAGCCCACTCGTGCCTTGACTCCATCAAATCACTTTCAGCTTGCACTTGCGCAATCATCGAACATGTTGCTTTTAACCCGTATTTAGCCATAATTAGGAGCAACACCCAAACCCTTGTCATGGTCAGGCTGCTTCATAAACTGGCCTGTCTAAGGGGCTAACAAACCACTCCCACTACTTGAATTCGACACCCTCGTCGAAAACCTTAAATACTTGGATAGGACTAACATAGGTTGCAGTTACATGCCCCTCCTTATTTTATCCTTATGCTTATCATCATTTGCAAGAAGTGCATTCAACTTACTATGGACACTGCTAATAAATTTACTTATAAGGCTATTAATAATCCTAACTTATCTAGTACCAAGCCTATTATGGACACTACTAATAAATTTGATGTTTTAAATATTGTTAATTATGAAAATCAGGATAATCAATCTATAAAAGAAAATTGTGAGCCGATAAATTCTGAATATGATAGACTTGTTAAATTTGACAAGGCTTTGCCCATGCAAATTTTGATAAAAACAATGCAAGCAAATCAAAGCGTTGATGGCGTGTCAGTACGCGTGGAAAAAGCAATGCAAATGCAAATGCAAATTGAACCCGTGGCACAACAAGAAAACAATGTGGCACAACACGAAATCAATTTCACCACTGACAAATTTTCTTAAACAAACTCTATTCCTAAACAACACACAATTACCAAGGACGGTTACACTCTAACATCTAAAAAATCTTCTAGTATCTCACCATCGTCCAAACTCTCCACTCAACCTCTAAATGCAGATTCCTAAAGTGGAACTGATTGCACTCTTATTCCTTACTAATTCCTTTTGCAATTCCCACACGTTACCTTCCATGCAAATAGCTACTATTACCACTACAACTTCTAACTATATAAACCTAGATGACACGATTACAACTTCAAACAACAAGGAAAAAATTCAGGCACCTTGTGATACTACTTCTCAAACATTACCATTTGAAGAAGAAAATGAACAACAACGTGAACCAAAATAACTTCCAAGCTCCACAAATTCCTCCTTTGAACCAACCACTAATCTTTGCACTACCATCAGTCCAAGATCAACTTCCACAGTCATGGCTCGAATCTATACTATGGGGTCAAACGATAGCAGTGCCAATGGATATCAATGGATAAAAAACTCTTGTAGTCATTCAAAATCCATAATATCTTGCACAAATTGTGAACGAGGGAATGCATCAAACAATGCAAAACTATATCAACAACATGTGGCCCTAGTTTCTCCAAAGCATGCAACTCCCGGATCACCCTCTGAGTGACTTTCCCTTATTTGCCCCTTGAGTATTACCACCACAAAACCCTATTTTCATTCCATGGGACTTGAACATGAATCAACCAATGCATGCAAAAATAGACATGAATGGAATGTACAAAAATTTAAACCCTATGCATGTTTCCCACAACAACCACCCCTCATGGAGATGGATGTACCACAACCACCAGCCTCTCTCACATCACCAAGAAACCATCCCAATCCACAAGAACTAGAGAAAAACAGGAGAGGAGAACAAGAAGCCGTTTTAAGGGGGAGAGAGAGTCACACAAAATTTGCAAATCTAAAGGAAATAATAAGACTTCTATTAAAAGAAAGACTAGACAGAAAAACTATTCTGACATGCCATCAGACTCTTTAATTCCTGGATGTGAGAGACTCAACCAACAGATCAGTGGGGAAATGTGATGTGTTCTGAACCCCACATTTAAAGCTGATCTTAAATTGAATATTGCTAACAATAATAATAATCCTAACATGAATAGACAAACTAATATAATTGCTAGAATGTTAGAGGTGCACATAATCCTAACTTTTGCAGGAACATTGGTGTTATTCTTGATGTTTTTAAACCTGTTGTTGTTGCACTATTGAAAACAAAAATGGATGATCACCATGATTTTAGGGTATGTTATGACTTTAGATTATGCTGAAATTCCATCTGAGGGACGTTTTGGTGGTATTCTTCTCCTTTGAAAAAATGATTATGTGAGTGTCACTGACATTAATATCAAAGGAAATGAAATCCATGCCATGATTAAGGTACTTCATCAATCTTTTAATTTTACTTGGTTATTTTCTTTAATTTATGCTAGTACTTCATACCTAAATAGAGAAATATTGTGGAAAGATCTTATGACTATTTATGATAAATATAAAGGACCTTGGCTAGTTAGTGGAAACTTTAACCAAGTATTATCTCAAGATGACAAGTGGGGAGGTAGACCTATAAACTGCAGAAATGCTTCAAACTTTCGTGCTTGTCTTAATTACTATAACCTAAACGACCTAGGGTTCAAAGGACCTAAATTTACTTAGTCCAATCATAGAAGGAGAAGATGAGGTTTTATATTAGAACGTTTGGATAGATGTTTATCAAACCATGATTGGATTACACTTTTTAAAGATGCAAATGCTATCCACCTGCCTAAGACTTATTCAGATCATAATCCTATACTTATAACTCTTAGTAAAAATCCTAATTATAACTGTTTGAAACCCTTTAGACTGGAAATAATGTGGCTTTATCATTCAAGTTTTAGAAACATAGTTCATAATGTATGGCTAAATAGATCACTAGATGAGGCTACAAATGTTTTTCAGGAAACTGTCGTGACTTGGAATAAAGAAATCTTTGGCAATATTTTTAAACGAAAATCTAACACTCTTGCTAGAATGAAAGGTATTCAATACTCACCTAGTTATGCTACTAGTTATTTCCTCCAAAATCTTGATAAAGAGCTTATCACTGAGTATATAAAATTTTAAGACAAGAAGAAGAATTTTGGAAGCTTAAGTCTCGAATTGATTGGTTAAATTATGGCGATACAAATACTAAATTTTTTCATGTATCAACCTTGAATCATAGGAGGAAATCCTTATGCATGTTACTTCATATTTTGAGCATCTTTATGGCATAAATCATATCATAAGACAAATTAAATCTTTGCATGATACTGCTTTATGGTACAATAGAACTGATTTAAGTATATTAGACAAACCATTACTTGATTGTGAAATTACAAATGTCCTATTTTCTTTTAAGCCTCATAAAGCCCCTAGTCCAGATGAGCTACATCCTATTTTTTCCAAAAATATTGGGATATTGTTGGAAATACATTGAAAAATATTTGTCGTCAAATTTTTCAAAATGGAGCCATGCCTAAGGATTTAAAATCCACTTATATTTGCCTAATACCTAAAGTTAAAAATACTGTAAATCTCAAAAACTTTAGGCCTATATGGCTTTGTAACACTGTTTACAAAATTGTCACTAAGATTATAGCAAATCGTATCAAGCCTCATTTAGATTCTCTTATTAGTCCTTGTCAGGCTAGTTTTATTAAAAAGTAGGAGAGCCTCAGATAATGCTATTATTACACAAGAAATTATTAATAAATTTAACTGCATGAAAGATAAAAAAGTAAGATGATTAGTAAGATTGATTCAGAGAAAACCTTTGATAGAATTGAATGGTTCTTTATTCGAATCATGTTGGCTTTTTTAAAATTTCCATCCAATATCACCAAGCTAATTTTATCTTGTATTACAACTTCTACATTTTCTTTTCTTGTTAATGGTAGTAGGACTAATTATTTCTTATCTTCAAAAGAGATTAGGTAAGGGGACCCGATGTCACCTTATATTTTTACCCTATGCTTAGAACTTCTCTCCATTTATCTTAATCAACCAGTAGAAGGGAACTTATGGGATCCGATTAAGCTTTCTCCTAGAAGGCCTGAGCTTTCTCATCTTTTATTTGCGGATGATCTCACCTTTATTGCCAAAGCTAATGAAAAATCGTCTAACATAAAGGCCACTATTGACCTTTTTTGTGAATTGACGGGTAACAAGTTAACAATGCAAAGTCTAAGATATTCTTTTCTAGGAATATCAATTCCTCTTTAGCTACTCACATTGGTAATTTTCTTAATCTTCAAATAGGGAATCATTTTGAAAAATATTTAGGTTTCCCTATTCTAACTCAAAAATCTAGGCATTGTGACTATCAATTCACCCTAGATAACCTCTACAACAAGTTCTCTAGCTGAAAAATAAACTTTCTCAAGTTAGCTGGTAGAGCTACTCTCATTAAATCAACTCCAAATGCCCTTCCCAATTATATTATGCAATTTCACTCATTTCTTACGAAAACTCTAAATTGTATAGATATAATCCAAATGAATTTCTTATGGGGTACTACTTATGCTAAGAAGAAAATCCATCTATTATCATGAGAGATAGTCACTAGACCTAAAAATTTGGGGGGACTATCTATCACAAGAGATAGAACAAAAAACACTCCAATGCTTACTTCATTATCTTGACGCTTTTTGGCTAACCCTAGTGCTTTATGGTTTAAAATTATTAGTAACAAATATATTCAAAGATCATCCACTAAGGCAGAATCTTTTATTTGGAAATATATTAATAAGACACTGCTTATTTGCTATAATTACGCGCAATGGGTAATAGGTAATGATAAAAATATCTCAATTTGGGAGCATGAATGGTTGCAAAAAAAGAGAACTCATAGAAGATTAATCTATGGTCCTCTAACTCGTGATGATTCTACTAAAAAGGTGTGTGATATCTCTAATGGAAATCAATGCGACCTTGCTAATCTTGCTTTTGAATTCCCTGGTTGCATTAAAGACCTACTCCGTAAGGCCACTACTCCTACGAACTCATCTGATCTAGATTACCCTATTTGAGCGCTTACTAGTAATGTCACCTTCATCATGAATTCAATTTATGAGCAAATAGATCCTCCTAAAAACAATACTGAAGACTTCATGTGAATACAAAAAGTTGATGTGCCTAACAAAATTAAACACTTTGTGTGGCAATGCTAACATAACAGACTGCCTACTAGAGTGTCTTGAATAAACTAGGCATTAATATTGACCCTATGTGTTCCATTTGTAAAGATATAGCAGAAACTTCATATCACATATTTTTAGGTTGTCCCATAGCTTGGGTTTTTTGGGAAGACACTTTAAATTGCCAAATCAATGAGTGTCAATATTGACTACACTCTCTTAAGAATATGTCTAATACGTCATATAATAAATTCTATTCATAGATTGAATTAATTTGTTTGCACTATGGAACTTCTGGTTGAATATAAATTATAATAGTATCAACAATCTAAACTCTACTATTACGTATAAGTCATGTTCATAATAGAGTGCTTGAATTTAAGCTTTTAACTACTTCCAATATTAGAAAATCCATTACTAAGGTAATCAAGGTATACTGGACCCCTCCAAAGCATAATGTTATAAAGCTAAATTTTGATGGATCTTATAAGACTGAAGATAAGTCAGCTAGTATTGGTGGCGTCTTTAGGAACTCAAAAGGGGAATAGCTACTAGGATATCATAAGCAAGTGTATGCTCATAGCCACACTCATGCAGAGCTGTTAGGTTTTCATCAAGGCCTACATTTAGCTATTGATTAAAATTACATCCCTTAGAAATTGAAACAAACTCTACCGAGGTAATTAATTTATTAGAAAAATCAACACCTACTAATTCATCTCTTGTTCAAAATTGCAGATTGTTGATGTTGAAGCTGAAAATGACATTGCTCCGGCATAATTTTCGACAAGTAAATAAGGTTGCTCAATTGTTAGCACAAGGAGCTCCTTCACGGTCCAAATCTTTATCTACCTTCCACTATGCAGTACCTCTTATTTTTGTTCACAAAGCCTTGGAGGATGATCAGATTGGCACAATTTTTGCGACCACCATTTCGGATAGTACATGTTGTATGTTATCTAAGTTAGAAAATTAGTGTGCATAGATGTTATTCCTATATTTTGTATGAGCTCAAATGCTCATGCGATGGACTCCCATGGAACTCGTATGAGCATTCTATGTAACCCTCCATAATTCCTCTATTATTAACATAAGTATCGTGTTTTAACCCAAAAAAAAAAAAAAAAAGCAGTTTTTCCGCTATTGGAGAGAAACTACAAATATCTGCTTCTTTCAAGAAGCAGAAGCAGTTTATTAACTTTTTCAAGATAAAAATATCCTTACCAGAAATTCATATTTACTAAATTATTCCTCATTAATTGACCATATCTCTCTAAATAAAATTATATTTCTCTTTTTATATTTTTTTTCTACGTGGTTTTACAAATCTTGTTCCTTTTAGGACTAATTTTTATTTCTAGGTATTTCTCTCAACCCTTTTAAAAATTAATTATATTTTTATAACTTGTTGTAGGAAAATATTATGTGGTTAATTTAGGCAATCCAATAATGATGGGTTATTTAAGACCATATAAGGGTGAGCGTTATCATCTTTCTGATTTCGCACGTAACTCTAGTTTCAGAAATCCAAATAAGGATTTTAATTTTTTTCCTTTCAATTCTGAGATGTACAATATAAAGAATATTTTGAGTCTAGAAAAACAAATTTTCTATTTTACGCTCAATACCTTCTTTCAAGTTTGATACCAGATTTATCTTGTTACAAATACTATTGTTATACATAATTTTATACGGCGAAATGATTCAACTATTACGCTAATGAGGACATTTATTTTAGAGTTTGACGAAGAAAATGAGACTTTAGGCATTCATTTAAAAATGTAAAGTAGCTTTTTTACGGTTATGAAGGCATAACGTAACATAATTATAGATGAAAATCGTTAAGAATTGTCGTCATATATGAATCACTGTATTTTTTAGTGGTGAATTTTGAGTATACATTGAATTTTGGAGTGATTTTTTTAATTTACTTTGATATATTTAAATTATTTTTTAAAAGTAAATAATTACTCAAAATTCCTAATTCTGTTATCACCTTGATTTAACTATATTTTATGGTGTTCAAGATTAAACTTTAATTTATATCTTTTACTTTATGTTTTATATTTTAACTAAATTTATTTTTTTAATCAAAGTTTTTATGGTAAATATTTAAAATTAATTTTTTTTATTTCTAATAATCCAAATATAAAATGAACTTAGATATCAAACATGCTCTTAATATTATCTAACATTTTGGTTATGCATTCATTTTCTCTCTTTCAAATGTTATCTTAAGTTTTTGCATTTTAAAATTCTTAACACACATTTGTCATATTGCTCATAAATCTCTTTTAAGCACTCCTCCCCGGTTAAATATCCAACTAGAATACGATTTGTTTACTTAATAAAAATGGAATCAATATTTCGATTTGGTTACAAGAACATATGAGTTTTGTAATTAAAGTGATGTTTCAATAAACCTACGTATTACAAAATAAAGTTGTAGGTCGAAACGCGCCTCACGCGCCAACTGAAAAAAGAACCATCAGCCTCCCTTAACCGAACAACATTTTGGCCACCACTTCCGGCTCTCCTCTGGCGAGTGGTATTCCCCCAGATATTCCACAATCAGAATTGAACAAAACTACTAGTCAAGAACCCCAACAGGCCTCCTATGTTTCTGTATTTAACATACCAAACCCAACAAAACCTAACCCTTTATATGTTCAAACCAGAAACACTGTTCACAATGACAGAGCGGCGGTGATATTTAAGGCTAAATACTATTACGGTATTATGGTGGAGCAGTGTAAATTCATAGTGGTTGGAAAATTTATTCGAAAAAGGCCACAGATTGATGCAATCAGATCAAGCTTTGCGGAGAGGTTTCTTTTGAAGAGTAAAGTTCGCATTGACGTTTATGATTCAAGTTATGTTCTTATTGAATTTTGGTGTGAAGCAGACTATCAGACCGTCTCCTATAAGTCTAGGATAGTAGAAATTTCTATAGAACCCATGAAACAGCTCAAGTGGACACCCGATTGGCAGCCGGATGAAGAACCTCCCCTTGCTCTGGTACGGGTACTTCTACCGGAGCTCCCTTACCACCTCCCCAATTGGTTCTATTTAAAACATATTCTATCTCCAATTGGTACTCCTCTAGCCCTTGATCCTGCCATTAGAGGGAGAACCATGCCAAGTTTTGAGAAAGTTAGAGTTGAGATCAATCTAACTAAACCTCGAGTGGATGCGTTGTGGGTTGGTCTGGAGGAGGAAGAAAATCTGCATAAGGGCTTCAAACAGAAGCTTGAATACGAAGGAGTCCCTGGCAGCACATGCAAAATGCAAGCACATTCCTTAGCTGATTGTAGAGTAGAAGCTAGAAAAAGGAAATTGTAGAAGAAAAGATGGATATTAGTCAGCAAGATAATGCAGGAAGCAATTCCAACAAAAATGAAGGCATCAATGTCAACAAGGGATTTGCGATTAATGAGGTAGCTACTGGTACAAGATACATAATTAACATGACTTTCAGAAGGAAAGACCAAGCAAAAAAGATAAATATAATGGAGACAAGACAGGGGCAAGTGAAAACCGCAACTCACAACGAAAACATACTAATCAAGAGGGGCCAAAAACTAGAGGTCCTGAAAATGGAACAAAGGAAGAAAATGGAAAACAGATCCAAAATGAAACTACTCAACCCCAAACTGCTAGGATGGGTAAGAAGAAGAAGAAAATGCTAAAAAAGAAAGTTGTGATGAAGCTTAGGCCTATTCTATATCACTAGAGCATAAAAAAAAAAGCAGCAATGGTGGCACAAAGGCTTCACCTCATGACCAACCTTCCATTACTCAATAGGATGGTCAAAGGGAAACAAGCTCAGATGTACAGCCTCTAGAAATTCATGAGCAGACAATAGCAACCACCAATCGTTGGAAGCACAAGATCAACCACAATGCAAGGATGGAAATAGTAACACAACCATTTTGGAAGTGGGGAAGTTTACTAACAATGATCAGCGATCCAGTAATTCTGAGAAGTTGTCAACTAATTACCATACTTCAAAATAAGCATTTTTGGATAACGGTTGTGATCAAATCCTAGTGAAAGACTACAGCAACAGTTCCACACAAAGATCAGAAAGCTTTCCTTCTGAAATTAAGAACCATCCAGGTCTGAACTTAGTTGTTGAACTCAAAGTTAACCCATCCTCCCAACCAATTAAACAATTGATTTAATCTGATGATGAAGCCACTCAACAAATTAGAGAGGAACATTCTCTTAATCTTTCAAAACAATCTATGAACCTGATGGATGAACCTGCACAGGTGCATCTTAAGGAAGTGGTAGAAAGGGTTGGTATTTCTCTTGTGAAAAAAGGGAGAATTAGACATAAAAAGAGTGGTAGAACAAAATAATATAAAACAACCCCTCCTCTTCGGGAAGGGACACAAAACATGTTTCATCTCCTAGTATCCAATGATTAGTTTGATCTTTTGGAATAAAAGAGGAGTGAGATCACAAAAAGTAATTCATAGATTAAAGCATCTCATCAATATTCACAAAATTCAACTGGTGGCTCTTATGGAGCCTATGGTAGACATGGGAAAAATTGAAGGCTACGAGTCCTTTTGGGATTTTAACACTTCTTGACAAATATGAATGGGAAGATTTGGATCTTTTGGTCCTTTATTGACCAATTCATGATGTTGGCTAACGAAGAGCAGCAATTAACTGTTAAATTTGATTGTGGAGGGGTGGGTAATTATTTATGTGTGACTACTGTCTATGTTAAATGTTCAACAACAGAGAGGAAAGAATTATCGAGAAACCTAGAGGATCTGAAATCACAGATTAATGGTCCTTGGTGCATTGGAGGTGACTTTAATGTGATCATGGAGGCAAATGAGAAGTTAAGAGGAAGACCCTCATAACTTATAAAAGTTTTATTTTTGTAAGTTGCCTTAATAATTGTGGGATGGTTTATATTGGTTTCACTGGTTCTAAGTTCAGCTGGTGCAATAATAGAAGGCCAAGTAGAAGAATCTGGAAACGACTAGATAGACTTTGTGTTAATAGTTTCTGGGAACAAAAATTCCAACATAACTCAGTCAAATATCTTGTTAGAGCTGGATACGATCACATGCCCCTTCTTTTGAAATGTCATGATGACCAACAAGACTTCATTAGATATTTCAAATTCTCTAATTATTGGGTCGACCAACCAGTTTTCCATGAAATTATGAAAGAAACATGGGATACTCACGTGAATGGTAACCCAATGTGGAGACTACACTCAAAGCTGAAGATATTAAGCAAAAAGCTTAGTGAATGATCCATATTCTCTCTTCAGGATATTTTTTATCAAGTCAACAGTTGGGAGGCCAAAGTTCAGATGCTTGAGGATCTTGATTTGACAAACAACACTTAATTGAGAATAGAAGAATTGAATAAGGCACAGGGAGAATACACTAGATGGCTTGGTGTAAAAGAATCTTTACTCAAACAAAAATCACAGGCGAAGTGGTATGAAGAGGGAGATTGATACGAAATAAATAGACAAGAAACAAATAGAGGGTGAGTCGAAAGAACTTAGTAAGTGGGGGCTGGATAGCCACCTAAAAGATGTTGATATGCTAGCCAGGGAGAAGAAAAATAGATAAACCAAATTCACTTTGTTTCAACTATAAAAAGGCAGAGCCAGATAATAGCTGGAAACACGTAAGAAACATATACTCATTAACAACCACGGATACGAGCTAGAAACATATTAACAACTAGAAATACATGATACATACACCAAATATTGCACCAAGTCAGAAACTACATAACAGCCGGTGCAATGAAATGAAATGAATGCAGTATGATGCAATAGGGTTACATATGCCAAATAAATGGAGCGGAATCCTCCTACTCCAGGGCGGAATCCTCCTACCCTCAATATGATGCAAGGAGCGAAATTCTCCTGCTCCTAGGGTGGAATCCTCCTCAATATGATGCAAGGAGCGGACTCCTCCTGCTCCTAGGGCGGAATCCTCCTACCCTCAATATGATGCAAGGAACAGATTACTCCTGCTCCTGGGGTTGAATACTCATACCCTCAATATGATACAAGCAGCGGAATACTCCTGCTCCTGGGGCGGAATACTCCTAGCCTCAACATGATGCATGGAGCAGAATCCTCATACCCTCAATATGATGCAAGGAGCGGAATCCTCCTACCCTCAATATGATGCAAGGAGCAGAATACTCCTGCTCCTAAGGCAGAATACTCTTACCCTCAATATGATGCAATAAGGACCCTTCATCGGTGCGGGACTCTCATCGACTTCCTTGAAGTATATGTGATAATTACCCTTCACCGGCGCGGGACTCTCATCGACTACCGGAAAGTATATGTCAAGCTCACAACCAGAGTACAATTCTTCTATACTCAATGCAATACCAAAAATAAGGCATAACATGAAATATACAATGTAAATCCAAAGCTAAGGCGTAATAAGTACGCCTATCGGCAGCTACACACGTAAGGAACACGTGGTAGAATATCCAGGTCAAAGACCACCAAAGAAATGGATATAATCACTTACCTCATTCAAAAGTTAGCACTGCTACTCAACAACCGCTTTGTCATTTAGATTCACTGCCAAACAAGTCACTATATTCAATAAGCAGAAAAATAAGTATCAAATAAGGCTAAAGGCTTCATTCCTTACATCTTAGTACAATGCGATTAGGAACCCGACACCCGAGTCACATAGGCAATTCGCAGTCCAGGCTTACGTACATGGTTCAAAATCACATAACCAAATTCTTAAAAAATTAAATTTATGGGTTGTCCATAACTCCTTAATTCGAACATACAATCAATTCCATTATCGGAATCCAATTAACCCTTTAAACAATCAATTTAACTGATTAGAATGATGTCTAATATCCCGATTTCTATCATTAAACTCAAACACACGTAATAAACTGAAATAATGAATTAACATCGTTGCCTGGATGTTTCGGGGTGAAAATTCTATGTTTTTCCTTCTCCTTTTTCTTTCCTTTCTCTCTTTTCTGATTTATTTTTTCCTATGCGCGTGTATGTTTCGCTTGTGATTCCCTTTCATTTCATTGTTGCTGTTCGTTTCACCTTTAAGCTAGGCTAAGGGATTTTATCCCTTAAGCCACCGCCTTTTACTTTCCATTTTCTTTCGTTTCCCTTTTTTTTTTAAAAAAATATTGCTGCTCTGATTAAAATTAAAACAGAACCCTACGGACCTTGGAATTATCCCAAAATTTCTCAAGAAAGTTATATTAAATTTATGTGATGTACTCGCTAAGATGCATCTCGAATCCGATTCTCAAAACTCGAGATATTTAAACGGAAAGAAATTAAATTATTAATTTTCGGAACTTTAGCGGAAACTATCTGAGCGACCTCGAAATTCACTTCCGAAACTTCACACATGTGACAAATGACCATACGAACCTAACTAAACTTTCAAATTTTGAATTGGATCTCATTCACCACAATCGAGCTCGAAAACCTCTTTTTAAGATTTACGAACAACAGAAACTGAAACCTTCTTCCGATACCTACCAAACGATATCTGATTTAGTTCAAATTTCACAGACAAGTCCTAATGGACCTTACGAAGATTTTAAAACTGTCGGCACGCCAATCGAAGTCCTAACTCCCAAAACGACTACCTAAGGTCATTTCATTCTCCTCCACTTAGACTCTCGTTCGTCCTCGAATGAGCTTGAGTCTAAAGAAAAATTCATACAGATAACAAGAGAACTTGCACAACCTTCATAAAATACTCCACGGACATTATCTCCTGATTACACAATCAGAATTATAACACGTACATCGAACTCTTGGAATAAAACATATCTGGATAATATCATATCCCCATTTCCCAGCTTACTTTTATAGGCTGACCCTTCCTCGATCAAGAGAGGAGAGTTGTACATATTCAGAACAAAGATACACGGAACTATGGATGGATTAATATAATTCTGCCGAAGAATCACCTCTTCGATATACTTTTCCATATAGAACATGTCGCCGAAACTAAGAATTAGCTTACGCTTCAGCATCGCCTTCGAAATTTAATATTAGCATTCATTATTGGAGGAAGACTCCTCCACTTAGAGGATAAACTCATACAACTATTTTGTATAGGAAAAGCCAGCCTCGCACAGTCTGTTGGACTAAGAAAGACTTAGCTAAAAACAGAATGAGGCTCAGACCTGAGCTACCAAATTACCCTCTCGAGTTGCCAAACAATTGCAACTCTCGAGTTCACAACTCCATGCCTTCACCATAAGCACCAGTGGCTGATGGATCAATTCTGGGGTCAACTGACACTTCTCATTACCCTTAGCAGCCTTGAACCACAACAATGTGCTTACCACGCTACCTTGACACGCACTCTGTCTCAATATAGGGAACATCACAAGCGGCTACTAACCGCCTAAGCTCGCTAGTGCCGGAAGAAGAAAAGATGTGAATGGACTGAGAATGAGAATGATTAGAGCTTCAGGAAGCTCATCTTCTTATTTGCTTGGCTACCAGAGCTAGACTACTTCCAAGTCAGCCTAGCCAAAGAAACGTAATTGATGAAATAGACTTTAAATGAGCTTTATGGAATAACATTCATGCCAATTTAACCTTCCAATAATAAGGAAACTCTGACAATTTTACAAGAAAACCCTTTTATAGCCTAGACAAGCTCATAAAATAACATGACTCTACTAGCATCTTGAACCAAAGGGAAGACACATAGATCGAATATTAATTATTAATCACTTTACACTGGAAGAAACAATGACACTTTCTGATGGTGACGAATTAGAATCCCATCATCCTAGAATTTTGAGGGGAGATGTAAACTGACTTGACATAATAATAGAAAATGGCACAACAAGATGCCAAGCAGACAATACCGACACTCACTCCCAAATCCCTCACATCTGAACCAGACAAACTACTAGAGTCTCACAAATGCCAGGAATCAATCATACTATAAGCTCATCCCTCTACCACAATAGATTCTTAATAGAAACGACATCCCATGAAACTATAGAAACATGATAAGATAACCAAATTCTAGATCGACAGAAGAATCTAATCTTACTCACATATAAGGGAAGACGAAATACCTCGGTCTATTACATCGGGTGCCTCAGCACCTTGCCAGACTGGCTGTTCATAGAACTGCCGTGCGGCTGAGCTGAGCTGCTACCTTGATAATCACTTTCAGAAGAACCACAACCACCACGCTCTCGGCCTCTACTAGATGGTGGCATATCTCTAGCTGATTGAGATCTAAATAAAATCCCCTGCGACTGTGCAATGTGGCTGTTGGCGAGAGAAAGGATGACTGCCTACTTGCCGGAGTATGGGAAAACTCCCCAAAGGATGACCAAGCTCACGACAATAATAACACCTTTTCGCTGGAAATGGAAGCTGGACAAATTGTTGATAGCTATAAAGAGAAGACTGAGACTGATCTTGACGAACTACTAGCACACTTTGAGAATCACGTTGCCACAAGCTGAGAAAACCTAGCAGGTGATCTCCCATAACAATTAGAACCCTTACCTCCAGAAGATGTACCATAGTGCTTGCCAGGGCCACGAGATCTCTTGCTCTCCCGCTCTGACTCTTCCTACTCTAACTTATGGCATGCCTTATACCTCCGAGCAGTATCAACAACAACATCAAATGAAGTCCCGACAAATCTCTCGAGCTATCTGGGACCTCAATGAAGGGGAAAGGTCATCAATAAATCTTCGAACCTTCTCGGAAGGCTCATGGACTAGTTCTAGTGCATATCCATCCATCCTAGAGAATTCAATCACATACTCTGAAACTGACAGGCTATCCTGTCCGATCCACTCAAACTGAGCAAAAGGAACTTTTCCAAGAATCTACGAGAAAACTCGCACCAAGTCAGCTTAGGCAAGCCCTGCCTAGCTGATAAAAGAGTGGTCCACCAATCCAAAGCTGGACCTACTAGATGGTGGCATATCTCTAGCTGATTGAGATCTAAATAAAATCCCCTGCGACTGTGCAATGTGGCTATTGGCGAGAGAAAGGATGACTGCCTACTTGCCGGAGTATGGGAAAACTCCCCAAAGGATGACCAAGCTCACGACAATAATAACACCTTTTCGCTGGAAATGGAAGCTGGACAAATTGTTGATAGCTATAAAGAGAAGACTGAGACTGATCTTGACGAACTACTAGCACACTTTGAGAATCACGTTGCCACAAGCTGAGAAAACCTAGCAGGTGATCTCCCATAACAATTAGAACCCTTACCTCCAGAAGATGTACCATAGTGCTTGCCAGGGCCACGAGATCTCTTGCTCTCCCGCTCTGACTCTTCCTGCTCTAACTTATGGCATGCCTTATACCTCCGAGCAGTATCAACAACAACATCAAATGAAGTCCCGACAAATCTCTCGAGCTATCTGGGACCTCAAGGAAGGGGAAAGGTCATCAATAAATCTTCGAACCTTCTCGGAAGGCTCATGGGCTAGTTCTAGTGCATATCCATCCATCCTAGAGATTTCAATCACATACTCTGAAACTGACAGGCTATCCTGTCCGATCCACTCAAACTGAGCAAAAGGAACTTTTCCAAGAATCTACGAG
Organism: Petunia x hybrida; assembly: GCA_037355625.1. Taxonomy (NCBI): domain Eukaryota; kingdom Viridiplantae; phylum Streptophyta; class Magnoliopsida; order Solanales; family Solanaceae; genus Petunia; species Petunia x hybrida. The sequence continues at coordinate 184,879 of JBBBVM010000046.1, read as the reverse complement.
AAAACTCGCACCAAGTCAGCTTAGGCAAGCCCTGCCTAGCTGATAAAAGAATGGTCCACCAATCCAAAGCTGGACCCCAAAATTGGAAAGTAGTATAATCAACACCATACTGCTCGATATAACCAAGAGCCTGAAGAATACACTGACATCATTTTCATTTTTTAAATAAAAATTCACGAGGATTATCTGATGCATAGCTTGAGAATATCATAAGGTTCAATTTGGGCAAAATAATGCAGCCTCTACGGGCACTCAGACTGAATTGTTACCTAGGCTACCTAACCAACCAGAAAAAAATTGGAGGCATAACACATGCTACCTCTACAAATAATTTACTGGGGCGACATCAGGAACTGGAACAGGAGCTCCTTAAGTCTGAACATCTGCATCTGCGGCGACCTGATGAGCTGCATAGGGAATAGGAGGTTCTCGCGGTATCTGCACTGCCAAGATTCTCGTAAAAGCATCATAGAGAGTCGTGGGAACCTAACACGACCCGAAATCCGGCTAGGCCGTGCGGGCACCTGACATCATCCCTTAGACCCGTCGGGCGAATCCTTACCAATTAAATTAGGAAAATAAATATAATTCAATTCATAAATAAGAATAAGACTTAGAAAAAGCACAAACATACTGATATCTCTAAGCTGTACTAAAGAAATTACAGCTGACTACCCAACATACTAGGTTTAGGGCTATCCAGACTAGACATCTAAGAGTACAGAAGAAGACAAATACCATAAAACTGGTGGCCATCCAGAACAAAAGCTGGCTCACCCTGACAGCTGAAGTCGTCTTCGCTCCTTCACAACGTGGCGAACTCAATCCTGGAGCGAACCTGCCGAAACGAAGTAGATAGACAAAAACAAACAACAAATAAGGGTGAGTCAAAAGGACTTAATAAGTGGGGCAAACTAGCCACCTCCAAGAATAGGATAGCTAGCTAGGGAGAAAAGAACAGATAAACCAAATTTTTCTTATTTAAATTATAAAATGGCAGAGCCAGATAATAACTAGAAACACGTATGGAATGACAAACTCATTAACCACCAGGAACGTAAGATAGCCAGAACATATAGGTATCCCGAAGATATCAATAATCAGAAATACATCCTGTTGCGGCGTGCAACCCGATCCATATATTCATCCTGTTGCGGCCTGCAACCCGATCCATATATGCATACCGTCGGGGTGTTCAATCCGATCCATATATTAATACCGTTGCGACATGCAAACGTACAACCTGATCCATATATGTATACCGTTGTGGCGTGCAACCCGATCCCCGCAAGCCAGGATACAAGCCAGAAATATATAGACAAACTGAGATATCTCCACGACATAGTATACATACCGCATACATAAAACGCAACACAATACACACAATAGTCAGTATACGGTGCAATGAGATGGGATGAATGCGGTATGATGCAATGCAGTCACATATGCCTGATACCTATCTCCGGCGTGGGACTCTCATCATCTACCAGGAGATATATGCAATAATGACCCTTCACCGGCTCGGGACTCTCATCGATTACCGGGAAGTATATGCAATAATGATCCTTCACCAGTGCGGGACTCTCATCGCCAACCAGGAAGTATATGACCTTCACCGGCTCGGGACTATCATCAATTACCGGGAAGTATATGCAATTTTGACCCTTCACCGGCTCGGGTTTCTTATCGATTACCGGGAAGTATATGCAATGATGACCCTTCACCGGCTCGGGACTCTCATCGCAAACCTGAAAGTATATGCAATAATGACCCTTCACCGGTGCGGCACTCTCATCGCCAACCGGGAAGTATATGCAATAATGACATCCAGAGTACAATGCTCAGATACTCAATGTAATACCAGCAACCGGACATAACATATAATATACAACGTAAATTCAAAGCTAAGGCGTAATGAGTACCCTATCGGCAACTACACACGTAAAGAACACGTGGTAGAAAATCCACGGGGCCAAATACCTCCAAAGAAATGGATATAATCACTTACCTTATTTCAACTTGCTACTGAACAGCTGCTTTATCCTTTGGATTCACTGCCAAACGATCCTGCATATTCAATTAGCAGAAAATATATCATATTAGGTTAAAGGCTTCATTCCTCACATCTTAGGGCAATCTGGTTAGGAACCTGATACCCTATTCGCATACGCAATACGCAGGCCAGGTCTATGTACAGGGTTCAAAATCACATAACCAAACTCTAAATAAATTACATTTATATGTTGCCCATAACTAACTGAGTATGAATATATAATCAATTCCATTATCGGGGTCCAATTACTCTTTAAACTATCAATTTAACTTATTAAAACTATGTCTAATATTCAAATTTTTACCGTTAAATATATTCAAACACACGTAATAAACTCAAATAATGCATTAAGATCTTTACCTGAATGTTTCGGGGTGAAAATTCTATCTTTTTCCGGCTCTTTTCTCATTTTCTGGCATTTTTTTTGCTACGTTTTCTCGTTTGCCTTTCGTTTTTCGTTTTCCTTTTTTTCCTTCTGTTCTATCTGCTTCTAGCTTCAAAATGAAATGAAGCTGAGGAATATCTACAATCCCTTATCCACCGCCTTATTATTTTTATTTTATTCTCTCTCTCCCTTTTTTTTCTTTTAAAAAAATCGCTACAGTGATTAAAATTAAAATGGCACCCTACGAAACTCGAAATAAATCCAAATTTCTCAAGCAAGTTATACAAAATATATGTAACACACCTTCTAAGGCGGATCTCAAATCGGACTTCCGAAACTCAATATGCTAATGAAGTAGAAAAGGTCAAATTATTTAACTTTCGGCATTTCAGCGGAATCTAGCCAAACAACCTCTAAATTCACTTTTGAAAGTTCATAAAAGTCTCAAATAATCATACGAACCTAACGGCGCTTTCAGATTTCGAATCGGAGTTCATTCGCCAAAATCGAGCTTGAAAATCTCTTTTTAATATTTATCGACAGTAAAAACTGAAATCTTCTTCCGATACGTACCAAAAGATGTCTGATTTAGTTCAAATTTTACAGAAAGGTCCTAATGGACCTTACGAATATTTTAAAATTATCAGCACGCCAATTGGAGTCCTACCTTCTGAAACGACAGACCGAGGTTGTTTCATTCTCCTCCACTTAGACTCTCGTTCATCCTCGAACGAGCCTAAGTCTAAAGAAAAATTTATGCAGATAACAAGAGAACTTGTACGACCTTCATAAACTGTTCCACGAAAATTATCTCATGATTACAGAACCAGAATTATAACACACACATCAAACTCTTGGATAAAAACATAGCTGGATAATATCATAACGCCATTGCCCAGCTTATTGTGACTAAGCTAATCCTTCCTCGATCACGAGAGGAGAGTGCTAAATTATTGAAACAAAGATACACGGAACTCTAGATAGATTAACATGATTCCACAGACGAATCACCTCGTCGATATACTTTACGATATAGAACAGTTTGATGGAACTAAGAGTTAGCGTACGCTTCAGCAATGCCTTAGAGATTTAATATTAGCATTTTGTATTGGAGGAAGACTCCTCCACTAAGAGCATAAACTCATACAACAAATTTGAATAAGAATAGCCATCCTCACACAGTCTGCCGGACTAAGGAAGACATAGCTAAAAATAGAATGCGGCTCAGACCTGAGCTACCAAATTACCCTCTCGAGTTGCCAAACATCTGCAACTCTCGAGTTCACAACTCCATACCTTTGCCATAAGCACCACCACTTGATAGTTCAATTCACTGGTCGGACGACACTCTCCATTACCCTTAGCAGCCTTGAAAAACGACAATGTGCTTACCCGGGTATTTTGACACGCACTCTGGCTCAACACAGGGAACATCACAAGCGGCTACTAACCGCCCAAGCTCACTAACGCTGGAAGAAGAAGAGATGGAAATGGACTGAAGATAGAAATAATTAGAGCTTTAGGAAGCTCTTCTTCTTATTTATTTGGCTACCAGAGCTAGACTACGTTCGAGTCAGGCTAACTGAAGAATCGCAATTGAAGAAATAGACATTAAATGAGCTTTACGAACAACATCTATGTCAATTTATCCTTCCTATAAAAAGAAAACTCCAACAATTTACCAGAAAAACCTTTTATAATCAAGACAAGTTCATAGAATAACATGACTTTACTAGCGTTTTGAACCAAGAGGAGATACGTAGATTGAATATTACTTACTAACCACTTTACACCGGAAGAAACAATGACACTCTCGGATGGTGATGAACTAGAATCCCATCATCCAACCAACACGGAATTCTGAGAAGAGAGGTAAACTAATTTGACATAATAATAGAAGGTGGCAGAACAAGATGCCAAGCAGACAATACCGACACTGATTCAGCCCGAAACATGTGCTGATCATGTGTTCGATCCACCGAGGCCAATGACACGAAGCCAAGCCAAGCTGTTACACGATGTCCACATTCACTTGGCTTGGTCGAAGGAAAGCAACTACTCTGAAGCTTAGTACCCGAGCTCAAGAACCCAAGGCGTCATCTACAAGCTTGAGCTCGAAGGAGGGAGTGACCGAACCTCACCCGAACACTCAACATCGACGCAGAAGTGAAAAGACAAATAACCAAAGGAAGAGCGACTGATGTCAAGTATGAGCAGAGCTGAGCAACCGAGCACCGAATTGAAGGAACTCGAGCTCAAGTGTTCGAAGTCACGTGTTCGGTTGAAGGAGTAACCGAACACTCATTAGACATCCCTGTGTGGCTTACTCCTATTGGTCGCCTGTGACCATTTACTGTTTTATCCTTAGCGTAGCCTATAAATACTTGATTACATTTCATTTGTAGAGTTAGTTATTGTTGAATGATCAAACATAACAAGTGCTATTGTGAGTCTCCGATGGAGCCAAACCCCGACGTGGGATTTTAAAGAACTTGTGTCATTCGGTGTCTTCGATTGAACATTTTCTTCTTGGTCATTCAGTTTGCAAGAAGCTTGTTCTTCTTGAGGACTGTTGCTTAGTATAGGTGATTCTTGACCTTCATTTGATCGAGCTTTGAGAAAGGTTCCTCACTGTTCTTTCGAATCAAAGCAAGTCTTGTCTTGCTTCTATCTTTTATTTCTTGTTGTTATTCCGCGCTTTCGTGTTTAGCTATCCCTACGGGTTTGCTTGCACCATCTTGGTATCAGAGCAAGGTTTGAGCTTGTTCTTACAACTTCAAATCCTGTTCGTTTATTTGTGCTTGTGTCTCCAGTTTCAGTTTTCTTCCTTGTTGTTGATTGTTGTTGCTGTGGTGTTTACCAAAAAAAAAAAGTAGAAAAAGAAAAATTCAAAAATTTTGGTTGATTTGTTGGTTGTTTGAATCAGCAAACCATTGATTTGTGTTCGCCACTGTCCAAGGATTGATTTGAGCACCCGACGTACAACGTTTGTGACTAGTGTTTCTCGACAAAATTTTGGACTGTTTTGAGCTTAGTGGTGACTGATTGCGAACCCAGTCGAACCCAGTGTGTTTTTGGTTGTTGCCGATAAAGACTGCTGGTTCTTGAGTATTTTTGGGTTGTATGTGCTTAAAATTTTGAAGTTCTATGATTTTAAATGTTGTCCGTACACCGGAAAATTGTTATGTTTGTATCAGTGAACGGACACGAAGAGCTGAGTCTTAAGCTCAACAAAGTTTGAATTGATTTCCTCTGTTGTTGGTTTTATCGGTGTTGAAAGAGCAACCCAAATTCTGTTAAAAACTCGTGGTCAGTGAACGAAGTTAAGTGTCCGTACGCCGAAGCAAATCTTCACTGTTCCATTGAAGAAGAAAGGGGTAAAGTGTTAAGATCAAAACCTCAGGTGAAAAGTTGTCGGTTAGAAAATGGAATTGGATAAGGTAAAACCCTATCGTACCAAGGAGGGACCATTCTTGTACGGACAGGAGTTGGTGTGATCCAGAGTTATTCCGAAGAGGAATCGAAGGGTAGACTCTTCTAGGTTTTCACTTTTCTTGTGTTCGATAAATCTAGTTAGTGGATCTCTAGAGTAATTCTTCCTACTCGAGGTCATACTAACACATTTGAGCTTATAGGAACTCGTGCGTGGGTGACCGAAGTCCACATTTCGTAGAAAAATTCTTTAACTTCCGAAGCGCAGAGTAAATAGCGTCCGTTCCATCAAGTCGTATCATTTCACTCATCCCGTAGAAGACATTGTAACTTGTCAAATTCGAAGGAACTGAGAGAAGTTAATCAACCGAGGAAGCCATTGGCTACAAGTTCTCGAGTGACCAAAACCGAACCCATAAATTGAGTGGACCCGAGTGCCACTCATCAAAGGTGAGGGAGTGTGTGAGGTGATTTCTAACCTTAACATTTTATTTGGTCTTTGATTTGTGCAGGTACCATGGCTGGGAATGGAGGCGATGGCAAAGGCATTGAGAAGCCCAAAGTGTCGTTTGGCGATCTCGTGGCTGCGATACAAGGCATCAGTACCGAAGTAAGAGGAGTGAGTGCTCGAGTAGCTCAACTCGAGCAAGGAAGTGTGTCCGTGGCCTTACCTGGGTCCGGCGCAGGAACTAGCGACTCCACTCCGTTGAAACCAGAGTTGTATGCTGAGCTTGTTCGACAACATCAGTGGATGAGTGAGGCTATTCGAAGAGAAATCTTGGGCAATCCCTAAGCAACACAACGAAACTTGGGTATTCCCCGAGCTGATTATCAAAACTTGGGCATTCCTCGAGGTGAAAGAGTACCGTTTCCCATGGCCTGAAGACAAGCCGAGAACGTTGATGAAGGGGTCAATGAAGGGGGTCGAGGAAATTTCAGAGGTCGAGGCCAAGGCGTAAATGTTGATCAAAATATTGAGCACGAGACTGATGATCATTATGATGAGTATCCCGAACCGATTCGAGGTGCTCGAGATTCAAACTTGAACAGTGTCAAGATCACTATTCCACACTTTAAAAGAACTAGTGATCCGGATGAATATCTTGAATGGAAGCTTAAAATGGAGCGAATCTTCGAAACCAATGAGATGACAGATGAGAGAAAAGCTGCCCATGTCATTGCTTCGTTCGAACCGTATGCATCTACATGGTGGGAAGCTGACAAAAGGCATAGGCGAAGGAATGCCTATCCCAAAGTCATTACTTGGGCACAGTTGAAGAGAGCAATGGATGCTATGTATTGGAGTGCTAAGTATAGGTAAACTCAATTACAAAAGCTCTATGAGCTAAAGCAAGGGTCCAAGTCAGTCCAACAGTATCATGATGAGTTTGAGAGAATTCGATTGAATCTTGATCTGGAAGAAGATGAAGAGCAAGCCACTATTCGGTTCAAAAATAGCTTGGCTCGGGATGTGTCATCTCAATTGAGGCTACACGTATACCACATGTTGGAAGATCTGTTCGAAGCTGCTACCGAAGCTAAGAAATTAGTGAAGGACGATAAGGCAAACCGGTATCGAGGAGTCACTACTTCAAATCCTTTGAATCGAGGTAAAGAATGGAAGATTCCTAATCCAACAAGTGCTAACACTGTTCGAGATTCGAAGAAACCCTTCGAGAGGGGTGTGACCGTTAACCAGCCAAGAGAAGTGGGAGGTAAAGTTCAACTAAACTCTCCTAATGCTTCAAATATTCAGTGTCATAAATGCAAAGGTTATGGTCACATGGAAAAAGAGTGTCCAACTCGTAAGGTTATGCTAGTGGTCGACAATGGAGAAGTTTGTGAGCAGGCGAGTGACACCAAGGATGAATTTATCAAGGAGATTGACCGAGCTGAACAGGATGATGGTTGTGAAGCTGCCAAAGCTGATCATCCGGAAATGTTTCTTGTGGTTCGAAGGAATTTGAGCTGCATGACTCTCAAAGAAAGAGAAAACTGACTCTGATCTTGACGAACTACCTGCGCACTCTGAGAATCACGCACCACAAGCTAAGATAACCTGGGAAGTAACCTCCCAAAATAATCAGAACTCTTACCTCCAAAGAGGATATGGTGCCTACCAGGGCTGTGGGATCACTCGCTCTCCCATTCTAACTCTTCCCGCTCTAACTTATGGTATGCCTAATATTTCTGAGCAATATCAACAACGACATCAAATGAAGTCCTGACCTCAATTTCTCGAGCTATCTGGGATCTCAAGGAAGGAGAAAGGTCACCAATAAATCTTTGAACATTCTCGAAAGGTTCATGGACTAGTTCTAGTGCATATCTAGTCATCCTAAAGAATTCAATCTCATATTCTGAAAACCGACAGGCTAACCTGTCTAATCCACTAAAATTTGCGGTGTTTTTCATCTCGCTGGCTGCATGAAAGGAACTTTTTCATGAATCTACGAGAAAAATCAAACCAAGTTAGCTAATAAGAGAGAGATCCACAAATTCAAGGCTGGACCCCTAAAACTGGAAAGCAGAATAATCAACACCATACCGCTCGATATAATCAAGAGCCTGAAGGATACACTGACATCATTTATTTTAAAATTTTACACAGAGATTATCTGATGCATTGCTTAAGAATATCGGAAGGTTCAGTTGGGTAAAATAATGCAGCCTTTTCAGATACTCGGACCGAGCCATTATTCGAGCTAGCTAACCAGCCAGAATAACTAGAGGCACAACACATGCTTTCTCCGGAACATAATTTACTGGGGCAACATCAGGGACTAGAACAAGGGCTCCCTGAGACCGAACGTCTCCATCTGCGGCAACCTGATAGGCTGCCTAGTGAATAACAGGTTCTTGCGGTATCTGCGTTGCCAAAATTCTCGTAAAAGCATCGTAGAGAGCCAAGGGAACTACAAGGCCCTGCTCCCTTGCCCATCGGGAGCTCGTACAGCTAGGACCTCTGTAACTAGATCGTCAGCATGGTAAAAAACTCTCAAGCCTTCGTCAGTGCTAGCCCCACGCTAGACTGCTTCGTCTTGAACTCATACCGTTTGCTGAGTTGTTACGCAAGGGTTCATAATTACCACGAAAGAATTAATGAAAATACTTTTGTATCCTAGACCGATTCACCGATCAGAAAAGAAGGAAGTGAAATTTCTAAATGCCATCATAGCCTCTCGTAGATAAGTACGGACGTCTACGTACCCATTAGCGAGACTCTAATGGACACTGTCTTAGTCTGGATAGACTCTAAACTGGGCTCTGATACCAACTGATACGACCCGAAATCCGGCTAGGCCGTGCGGGGACCCGACATCCTCCCCTAGACCCATCGAGTGAACCCTTACCAATTAAATTAGGAAAATAAATATAATTCAATTCATAAATAAGAACAAGACTTAGAAAAAGCACAAACATACTGATATCTCTAAGCTGTACAAAAGAAATTACAGCTGACTACCCAACATACTAGGTTTAAGGCAATCCAGACTAGACATCTAAGAGTAAAGAAGAAAACGAATACCTCCCGAAGGGAGAAAAATGCAACTGAAATAGTAAACATAAAACTGGTGGCCATCCGAAATAAAATCTAGCTCACCCTGACAGCTGAAGTCGTCTTCGCTCCTTCACAACGTGGCGAACTCAATCCTGGAGCGAACCTGCCGAAACGAAGTAGGTAGAAAGAAAGAAACAACAAACAAGAGTGAGTCAAAAGGACTCAATAAGTGGGGCAGACTAGCCACCTCAAAGAATAGGATAGCTAGCTAGGGAGAAAATGCAGAGCCAGATAATAACTAGAAACACGTATGAAATGACAAATTCTTTAACCACCAGGAACGTAAGATAGCTAGAACATATAGGTATCCCGAATATATCAACACAGAAATACATCCTGTTGCGGCGTGCAACCTGATCCATATATTCATCCTATTGCGGCATGCAACCCGATCAATATATTCATGCCGTCACGGTGTTCAATCCGATCCATATATTTACACTGTTGTGACGTGTAGACGTGCAACCCGATCCATATTATTATACCGTTGCGGCGTGCAACCCGATCCCCGCAACTCAGGATACGAGCCAGAAATATATAGCCAAACTGAGATATCGACACGACATAGTATACATACCGCATACATAAAACACAACACAATACACACAATAGTCAGTACGCGGTGCAATGAGATGGGATGAATGCGGTATGATGCAATGCAGTCACATATGCTTGATACCTATCTCCAGCACGGGACTCTCATCGTCTACCAGGAGATATATGCAATAATGACCCTTCACCGGCTCGGGACTCTCATCGATTACCAGGAAGTATATGCAATAATGACCCTTCACCGGCTCGGGACTCTCATATATGCAATAATCACCCTTCACCGGCTCGGGACTCTCATCGATTACCGGGAAATATATGCAATGATGACCCTTCACCGGCTCGGGACTCTCATCGCCAACCCGAAAGTATATGCAATAATGACCCTTCACCGGTGCGGGACTCTCATCGCCAACCGGGAAGTATATGCAATAATGACAGCTAGAGTACAATGCTCAGATACTCAATGCAATACCAGCAACATGACATATCATATAATGTACAACATAAATTCAAAGCTAAGGCGTAAGGAGTACGCCTATCGGCAGCGACACACGTAAAGAACACGTGGTAGAATATCCACGAGGCCAAATACCTCTAAAGAAATGTATATAATCACTTACCTTATTTCAAGTTGCTACTCAACAGCCGCTTTATCTTTTGGATTCACTATCAAACGATCCTGCTTATTCAATTAGCAGAAAATATATCAAATTAGGTTTTAGGCTTCATTCCTCACATCTTAGGGCAATCCGGTTAGGAACCTGATACCCTATTCGCAGACGCAATACGCAGGCCAGACCTATGTACAGAGTTCAAAGTCACATAACCAAACTCTAAATAAATTATATTTATATGTTGCCCATAACTCACTGAGTACGAATATATAATCAATTCCATTATCGGGGTCCAATTACCCTTTAAACTATCAGTTTAACTTATTAAAATGATGTCTAATATTCCAAAATTTACCATTAAAATATATTCAAACACACGTAATAAACTCAAATAATGCATTAAGATCATTACCTCAATATTTCGGGGTGAAAATTCTATCTTTTGCTCGCTCTTTTCTCATTTTCTGGTATTTTTTTGGCTATGTTTTCTCTTTTGCCTTTCGTTTCTCGTTTTCCATTTTTTCCTTCTGTTCTATCTGCTTCTAGCTTCAAAATGAAATAGCTGAGATATATCTACAATCCCTATCCACCGCCTTATTATTTTTATTTCATTCTCTCTCTCTCTCTCTCTCTCTCTTTGTTTTCTTTTAAAAAAATCGCTACAGTGATTAAAATTAAAATGATACTCTACGAAACTCGAAATAATCCCAAATTTCTCAAGCAAGTTATACAAAGTATATGTAACACACTTGCTAAGGTAGATCTCAAATCGGACTCCCGAAACTCAATATGCAAATTCAGTAGAAAAGGTCAAATTATTTAACTTTCGGTATTTTAGCGGAAACTAGCCTAACAAACTCGAAATTCACTTTTGAAAGTTCATAAAATTCACAAATAATCATACAAACCTAACGGCACTTTTGGATTTTGAATCGGAGTTCATTCGCCAAAATTGAGCTCGAAAATCTCTTTTTAATATTTATCGACAATAAAAACTGAAATCTTCTTTCGAGACGTACCGGAAGAGGTCTGATTTAGCTCAAATTTTACAGATAGGTCCTAATGGGCCTTACGAATATTTTAAAATTATCAGCACACCAATCGATGTCCTAACTTCTGAAACGACTGACCGAGGTCATTTCAGAACCACAAAGCCCTGCTCCCATTGCCCACCGCGAGCTGTCATAGCTGGGACCTCTGTAACTGGATCGTCAGCATGATAAAAAACTCTCGGGGCTTCATCAGCGCTAGCCCCGGGCTAGACTGCTTTGTCTTGAACTCATACCCTATGCTGATTTGTCGCATGAGGGTTCAACATTACTACGAAGGAATTAATTTTTTTTTTTTTTTTTTGCATCCCACAGGAAGACCGATGCACGATTAGAAAAGAAGGAAGAGAAACTTCCTAAAGCCATCATAGCCTCTTGTAGATGAGTGCGGATGTCTACGTACCCATCGAGACTCTACTAGACACTGTCGTAGTCTGGATAGACTCTAAACCGGGGCTCTGATACCAACTGACACGATCCAAATTTTTTGCTAGGCCGTGCGGGCACCCGACATCCTCCACTAGACCCGTTGGGAAAACCCTTTTGAATTGAATTCACAATAATATACATAAAATCAACTTATAGATATAAAATAAGACCTAAAGAGACACGAACATAATTATACATAAGTTGTACAAAAGAAATTACAGCTGACTACCCAATATACTAGGTTTAGGGCTATTCAGACAGAAATCTAAGAATACAAATGAAGTATAAACATCTATTGAAGGGAGCAATATACAAATGAGATAATAAACATAAAATTGGTGGCCATATTGAACAAAAGTTGGCTCACCATGACAGTTGAAGTCGTCTTTGCTCCTCAACTACGTGGGAACTCAATCCTAGAGCGAACTTGCCGAAACGAAATAAATAGACAATAAATAAATAGAGGATGAGTCGAAAAGGCTCAGTAAGTGGGGGCTCGATAGCCACCTCAAAGAAGTTGATATGCTAGCCAGGGAGAAGAAAAATAGATAAACCAAATTCACCTTGTTTCAACTATAAAAAGGCAGAGCCAGATAATAGCTGGAAACACGTAAGAAACCATATAGTCATAAACAACCAGGGATACGAGCCAGAAACATATCAACACCCAAAAATACATGATACATATACAAAACATCGCACCAAGTCACAAACTACACAACAGCCGGTGCAGTGAAATGAAATGAATGCAGTATGATGCAATGGGGTCACATGTGTCAAATGAATGGAGCGGAATCCTCCTACTCCAGGGCGAAATCCTCCTACCCTCAATATGATGCAAGGAGCGGAATCCTCCTGCTCCTGTGGTGGAATACTCCTACCCTCAATATGATGCAAGGAGCGGAATACTCCTACCCTCAATATGATGCATGGAGCGGAATGCTCCTGCTCCCGGGGCGGAATACTCCTACCCTCAATATGATACATGGAGCGGAATCCTCCTGCTCCAAGGTCAGTATCCTCCGACCTTCAATACGATGCGAGGAGCTGAATACTCCTGCTCCTAGGGCGGAATACTCCTACCCTCAACATGATGCAATAATGACCCTTCACCGGCGCGGGACTCTCATCGACTACCGGGAAGTATGCGATAATGACCCTTCATCGGCGCAGGACTCTCATCGACTACCGGGAAGTATATGCGAAGCTCACAACCAGAGTACAATGCTTCTATGCTCAATGCAATACCAACAACATGGCATAACATATAATATACAATGTAAATCCAAAGCTAAGGCGTAATAAGTACGCCTATCGGTAGCTACACACGTAAGGAACGCGTGATAGAATATCCATAAGGCCAAAAACCACCAAAGAAATGGATATAATTACTTATCTCGTTCAAAAGTTAGCACTGCTACTCAAAAATCATTTTGTCCTTTGGATTCACTACCAAACGAGTCGCTATATTCAATAAGAAGAAAAATATATATTAAATAAGGCTAAAGGCTTCATTCCTAACATCTTAGAACAATCCGCTTAGGAACCCGATACCCAATTCGCATAGGCAATACGCAGTCTAGGCCTATGAACATGATTCAAAATCACATAACTAAACTCTTAATAAATTATATTTATGGATCGCGCATAACTCCCTGAAATCAATTATATAATCAATTTCATTATCGAAATCCAATTAACCCTTTAAACAATCAATTTAACTGATTAGAATGATGTCTAATATCCTGATTTCTATCATTAAACTCAAACACACGTAATAAACTGAAATAATGAATTAACATCGTTACCTAGATGTTTCGGGGTGAAAATTCTATTTTTTTTCCTTCTCTTTTTTCTTTCCTTTCTCTCTTTTCTGATTTATTTTTTCCTATGCGCGTCTCTGTTTTGCTTGTGATTCCCTTTCATTTCATTGTTGCTGTTCGTTTCACCTTTAACTAGGCTAACGGATTTTATCCCTTAAGCCACCGCCTTTGACATTCCATTTTCTTTCATTTCCTTTTTTTAAAAAAATTTGCTTCTCCCGTTAAAATTAAAATGGAACTATACGAACCTTGGAATGGTCCCAAAATTTCTCAAGCAAGTTATATAAAATTTATGTGACGTACTCGCTAAGACAGATCTCGAATCCGATTCTCAAAACTCGAGATACGAATTAAACAAAAAGAAATCAAATTATTAATTTTCAAAACTTTTGCGGAAACTATCCGAACGACCTCGGAATTCACTTCTAAAAATTCACACATATCACAAATGACCATACAAACCTAACGAAACTTTCAAATTTTAAAACGAATATCATTCGCTACAATCAAGCTCGAAAATCTCTTTTTACGATTTATCGACAACGGAAACTGAAACCTTCTTCCGATACCTACCAAACGATATCCGATTTAGTTTAAATTTTACAGAAAATTTCTAATGAACCTTACGAAGATTTTAAAACTGTCGGCATGCCAATCAGAGTCTTAACTCCCGAAACGGCTACCTAAGGGCATTTCAGAGATAGTAATACGAAGTATTTCCACGCAATCCTAAAAAGCAAAATAAGGAAACTTCATATAACTAGAAAAAAAATCATAAAGGAAGGTGGGTTCAGGGAGATAAAAAAGTTGCAAAAGCAGCTATTAAACATTTCCAAAAATTGTTCAATTTGCAACCGCCTCATACAAATTATAAAATCCTAGAGTGCATTCGCAACTTCATTAATGAAGAACAGAATGTTATCCTCACCGAGATACTAAGAGAAGTGGAAATCAAAGAGGCAGTGTTTAATATGAATACAAATAGCACATCTGGTCTAGATGATTTCAACGGAAAATTCTACCAGAGTTGTTGTGATATTGTTAAAGAGGACATAGTTTCTTTTGTCCAGTTCTTTTTCAATAGTACATCTTCAACAAGGTACTTTTCTCACACTTGTCTGGTATTAATTCTAAAGGTTGAATCACCCTCATACTTTTCAGATTTGAGGCTTATCAGTTGACCAATTTTTCTAACAAGACATTTTAAAGATCTTGTCTAGAAGGTTGAATCCATTGTTACCTAATCTGATTTCCAGAAATCAAAGCGGTTTTATCAAAGATAGGATGATAAAAAGAAATGTAATATTGGCTCAAGAAATCGCTCAAGAAATTTCTAAATTTAATAATTATGGTAATGTGATCATCATGCTAGACATGGCTAAAGCCTATGATAGGATGTCATGGTCCTTTATTACAGTTGTATTGAGGAAGTTTGGTTTCTCTAAAATATGGATAGATCTTATTTGGAGGATTCTATCTAATGTGCGGTACTCCAGTGCTATCAATGACGTTAGAAAAGGCTTTTTCTCTTCTTCCCAAGGTTTAAAGCAGGGTGACCCTCTATCCCATTCTCTCTTCATTCTTGGAGCATAAGTCTTTTCTAGACTCCTCAACAACCTTCACCAGAACTTGAATTTTACTCCTTTCTCCATGAACGCTAGAGGGCCACAGGTTAATCATCTTGCATATGCAGATGATATCATGATTTTTTCTGGAGGAGATAATAAGTCTATTAGACTTGTGATGAACCAAATCAAGAAATATGATCAAGCATTCGGTCAAAAAGGTCAACTCTGAAAAAAGCTTCTTCATCACTCCGCCCAAGAGCTCTGCTACCAGAATTAATAGAATGAGGAAGGTCTCTGGTTTTATGGATAAGTTGTTCCTTTTAACTAACTAGGATGTCATATCTTCATAGGTAGGAAAAAGATTGCTTATTATAATGGTATAATGGAGAAAGTTGTAAAGAGGTTGAATAGTTGGCAAGGTAAAATGCTTTCTGTAGGGGGTAGAATGGTACTTATCAGGAATGTTCTGCAATCCATGCCTACCTACATCTTATCTGCAATGTCACCTCCTAAAGGAACCTTCATCCTTCTAGAAAAGCAACTTTGCAAATTTTTTTTAGCGTTCTTCTGTTGACAAAGGCAAATATCATTGGTCCTCATGGAATAAAATATGTTTGCCGAAGCTCGGCGGTGGAGTTGGGATCAGGTGTATGGCTTAAATTAATGATGCCTTAGCAAAAAAAAAGGTGGTGGAGGTTCAAAACAACCACCTCTTTATGGGCGGACTTTCTAAAGGCCAAATATTGTAGCAGAGTGCATCAGGCAAAAGTTAGAGCTTCTAATAATTCACATACATGGAGGCAGATGATAAAGACTAAAAACATCACAGAAGGAAACATCATATGGCAAGTGGAGTGTGGAAATAGCAACTTCTGGTGGGATAACAGGACTAACAAGGGTGCTCTTGCTAAAATTTGCCAGGAATGTAGCAGATATAACAAGTTAACTGTGAGCGACTTCATTGATAATGGAAAATGGGATAATAAAAAGCTTTTTGGAGTTCTCCTAAGCCATCTGGTTAATCACATTTGCAACATAGAGATAGGTAATATGAATTCACCAGACTATGCTATTCGGAATCTATCTGAAGATGGCCTTTTCTCTAACAAGACATGTTGGAATTTATCCAGATCTCTCCCCCAAGCAAACAGATTCAACAACAATAGCTTCACCAATAACCTATGGTATAAATGCATTCCTTTCAAAATCTCATTTCTATCCTGGAGACTGTGTTAAATGAATTTCCATTTGATGACACTATTGCCAGGTTTAGAAATCATCTCATATCAAGGTGTACATGTTGTTCTAGTCCACAATGTGAGACTTCTCTAACATGTATTCATTGAAAGTGATGTTGCTAAGCAAATTTAGAGTTACTTTGTAGGTCTTTTTGGAATAAGACATCAACTTATTCCAATTAGAGGATTACTACAGCTTTGGTGGGATGTGAAACCACTAAATTTGGCACACAACTTGTTAAAAGTAGTTCCTATCATAATATGTTGGAAGATATGGAAGAACAATAGTGCGTGCAAATATGGTAGTCAAACGAAATTCATACCCTACATGATCCAGAATCAAGTAACCTGGGCCATTCAAGCAGCTATGAAGGTAGCATTCCCTAAATGCGACTGAAATAAACTTTGGAAACTAATATGTGAGATGGTCCAGAGACTAAGACCCATTCCATCATGGAGGCAGGTAATTTGGCAAAAACCTGTGGCTAGAAAGGTTAAATTGTGCACAGATGGAAGTTACATTAGAGAGAATGGTAAAGCTGGCTTGGGAGATATTATCAGAAGTAACTCTGGAGAGCTTATCATGGCTTTTACAGTGCCAATCAAATGCCAAAGCAACAACATGGTTGAAGCATTAAAAGCTAGATATGGGGTCAATTACTGCATTCAACAAGGCTTCACCAATATTGAACCGGAAATGGACTCTCAGATTATCTCCACAATGCTTATTGATGGAACTACCAACAACTATAAATTGAGAAGGGTGATTGAAGCTACAATCCAGATATTAAATCAAGCAAGTGTCTCTATCTCTCATTGCTTTAGAGAAGCAAATTAGGTGGCAGATTGTTTGGCCAAGTTTGCTACTCATTATGCGGAGAGATCCTTTTATTATGCATTTCAGGATCTTCTAGGTATTGCAAAAGGTCTTTTCCAACTGGATAAGTGCCAGATGCCAAGCATTAAAATTAGATATGACATGGCTATTTTTTTTGTAAGTTAAGTATTGGTTACTTGAAGTAGGTTGTGTATTCCTACTCTTTAATTTTTTTGAAGATTTGGTTTAGTTAACCAATCTTGTGTTGTAATTCGAGGTCAGGCTAAGCCCCTTCTGTGCTTTAATGATATATACAACACCTTCATCTAAAAAAAACTGATGTCTTATTTTCAATGTTGTTGATTTGTATATCAAAAATAGATCTTTGTGTGAGGTAATTTTAGATGATATTTAAAAAGTAAAAAGTTAATCAAAAAATATATTGAATCTGCCAATATTGAAAAGAAACCAATATTATTGGGACGGTTTTAAAATTTAAAGTTTTGGTGATTCACATTAGTGTAATCGAAAACTTGGTATTGTAATTTAAAATAACCGTCTGAATCCAACCATCGACACCCTTACAGGTAATCCTCTTGTCATGAACTGAGGCGCCTCTTTTGTCCATATTAGGCAATCAAGATTCATAAAAGACTGAAAAAATATATTCGGTCCGAACCTTTATTTTTTCATAATTAGCCCAAAATTAAAAATACTTGTCATTTAGAAAATTAAAAGGGTATTAATTAATCTTTTTTTTTTTTTTTACCTTTACCCTTCCCCAAATATATGTGCAAAGAGATTAATATATAGTAACACAAGAGTAGTAATAAGTTTAAATCGTCTTAATTAATGTTTTTTTTTATAAAGAGTATGCAAAATTCAAAGTGAAAAGAAAGGATAAAATATGAGTAATAAAAAGAGGAGATTAATGATAAAGGTGCTCACAGAAGGAAAAGAAATGCCTTCTTTGTATGTCGTACTCCAAAGCACGAAAGTCGAAGTTATAATTTTGGACGTAAATTTAAGGTTTTTTTTTTTATATATTTTTAAAATATGCTTTGTATATTTAAAAAAAAATCTAAAGTATTATAAGTTAAAATATTTAATAGTTTAAAATTCTAAAAAAATTTGATCGAGAGGATTTTTTGAATCTCCAAATAATAATTATGACATTATTTATAGAACCAAAATAGTATTTATTATATTACAATAAAAAGCATTGGTTAGAAGGAATTGAATTCAGGGAGGTCTCTTGTAAGTTATGTAATCACCTAATTTTGGCACACAAAATTCAAAAATGCTCAAAATATTCGTATTAGATTCTTAGGACGTGTCGTTAATTTTTCTGGACTTCTAGTGTTTGTTCTTAATTAAATTTGTTTCTAATTAGGACGTTAAAATTTGAAAATTAACAAAAGTCACTTGTTACGTGCTTAATTTTTTATAGTTCTATGTTTAATTGTGATAGTATTGTAAAGTATGTGGTTTGATTTTAGTTTAGTTGTGTGTGCATAAATAGTTTTATGGCCATTTGTGAAAAATATCACAGCCCAACACTTAGCCCACCAGCCCAATGTTTTAACCCGGCCCACACCCACAACATATATACCCTAAAAACCCCATTTCTTCCACTTTACACCCTTTAGTCTCAAGACTAGGCAAACCCTTGCAAATTTTTCTCTCAAACACGCCGGAAATCGCTCCACGGCGGAGCCACCGGCCGGCCACCGCGCTGCCGCCGCCGGCCACCACCTCCGGTGGCCGGAAAATTTTGAAAAATATATCATTGGAAAGGCCTCGACCCCCCCATTCCGTTTCTCAACTTAGTTTCTCCAAATCCTAAGCCGATTCTCGTAGATCGACGGTCAAAGTTGCGGTCAAACCAAAATCCGGCCACTTCATGCTTTTTCCGGTATGTTTTTTTGTTTCTCTTCTCTTTCCCTTACTCCTTCTTTCTCATACCCTTACACCCGTTCCTTGTTTTTTCTGTTTTTCTCTTCCTTTCTTTCCGTTTCTGTTTTCTTTCCCGTTTTGTTTTTCTTTATTTTTCTTCTTCTTCTCATTTTTCTTCTTTTTCTGTTTTGTTGTTGTTTTGGTGATGATTGTTTACGAGGGGCTGTTCTGATTTTTGTAACGGAGGCTATGGTGATTCCGTGGAGGTGACGAAGCCAGTAAAACAGTAGCGAGGCAGCAGTAACGAGGTGATTCTGTTGGGGTTTGCTGGAGCTGTTCCAATAATGATTGGCATGTGTTGATGATTTCTCTGAGACGAGGCAGCATGGGGCGTCGATGGCAGGGTCGAGGCAGTGGCGACGCAGTGATGGCTTCGGCAAGGCAGTGTACGGGTCGTCGAGGCGATAGCTACGGGTTAGACGACAACTGTGACTTCTCTTCCCTTTTTAATTTTCCTTTTGTTTAGTTTAGTTTGTGTTTAGTTACGTTCATATAGTATTGGTGTTTGAACGTCGATTCTACATATGAAAGCTTGACGTGTATAGATTTGGAAATAATGAGTTCATAAAGATTTGAAAATGTTTTGTTGTTTCAATACTGTCAAAGTGGAACTTGGTTAAGAATATTGCTAATGTTAATGGCTGTGAAGCTTTGCTAGTATAAGTACGAGTTTTACTTGATCTGTTGTAACAACATGACGTGAGTTGAAGTTGTCGTCCATTGAATTAAACATGAAAGTTGTGACTGATCTTCTCTGTATGTTCCTTCTTATAGTTTGATTCAAGTAGTTGTATGTACTAGTTTAGTTAGTGTGTCAAAAATATTTTTTTAGATAACGTGAATCAGTTTATTATCATTAAATGTTAGCGTAGTAATTAGATTGCTGATGTGTTTAACTTAGTTTCTTACGGTTAGAGCTTATGTGTGTAATCTGATTCATGAGGAAAACATTTGGTAGCATGGGGAGTTATGCCATGATCCGAATACATGGTGTAGCAAATCTGTTAGTTTTTTTTAGTCTAGTTGTTCATTTTGTAATCAACTGGGATTTTGATCAATTGTGTAGTTTAGTTGGTTTGATTGGTTTGAAATGGAATGATAGTTGGACTCTATGAAGTCCAAAATGAACTTGTTCTAGTTTAGTTATAATCTGTTTGTTTTAGTTTAATTTTAAGTTAGTTTGGTCTATTTAGTTAGTCTTGGGGCTGATTTAGTTGTCTAGTTTGGTCTTGGTTTCCCTCTAGTTATGTAATGAGTATTGGGGGTCCTTTTAGAGGACCCTACTTGTAGTATTTCAGCTTTTGGAAGCTGTTTTGGTAGCTGAAACAGTCCTCTACAGCTGCTGTACTTTTTGCTTGAAAAATGGGACTAAAAGCACTCAAGTGTAGGGTGTGGGCTTGTACTTTTGTACAAGTCCACACCCCACCTTTTGGCTCTCAATTTCAGCCATAAATAGGGCCATTTAATGCCCTTATTACACACAACTACTTGCTGAAATTTACACTAAAAGAGAGCAAAAACACTTCAAAAAAAATATAGTAAGTTCGATAGTAGGATTTAGAACCAAAAGCCTTTACACTAAGGGTCTTTTGGGGTATAAATCCACAAGTCTTTAAGGTTTAAATAGGGTGCTAAAGGGCTGTTTAGTGGCTGATTTTGGAGTGAGTTTTGTCGCTTTGGCTTGCTATTTCATTTGTTTCATTAGTTTGGGGAATTGCTACACAAGGTAAATACTTTCTTAACCATGTACTTATTTTAAATATGTTTTGGATATGAAAGTGAAATGAAATCTAGCATGTTTGTAACCCCAAATAAGTTATATTCGTGGCGTGTCATTAGTAGTCTCCTAACGTAAAATCACGACTATACTATGCTAAAGTAGAATAAATTGTTACAAATATTTCATGAATGTTTGTCTTCTTTAATGAGTTTATATTTGTTGTCTTGAGCAAGTATGCATGAAAGAGAAAAAAAAAAGAAAATTTTGCAAAGGCCATTTTCATCAAGTAAAGATTTTAGATAATTGGGCTATTTTTCACAAACTGATCATATTTGCAAATCTGGAAATTCTGAAAATTATTTCAATGCTGAAATGAGTAGGCAAAAATAGATATAAGTGCACAGTTGGTGTTAAAGGTGCAAATCTGGTTATTTTTGCAAACTTGTACGTTTTTGCAAATCCACTCAAATCTGGCCCTTTTTTACAAACTGGTGCATTCCTGCAAATCTGGAAAACATTAAAATTGTTTAAGAAAAAGAGATATTTGGTGCAAAATCACTCCAAAAATTAGCCTAGAGTTGCAAACTTTTGAAAGCACAAATAGCATAATCATATTGTATATAATTTGCGAATTAGTTTAGTTCCAAAATGGCATTTTAACTTATGGCCACAAGTCTTCATTAATAACAAGTTTATTAGAAATGCTAAACATTTGTGTCGTTCATTTCATACCTAAAATTAGCCAATGTGTTTTATTTTGATATGATTAATTATCCACCCAAGGTGTAATGATTAGGCAAAATAATAGGATGTAAGTTCGATTAGGCAATTATAAGTATGATTTGTGATCTACTTATTAGGCAAAAAGTAAAAAAAAATATATAAATTTTGTCCAAGTATACCTTGTGGGCTACTTGACGCGATTTCGGTTTCGAACAATCAAAGCGTAACTTTAAATGAACGATAAAATATAACAACCATATTTAATAAATTAAAACTGCGACAATAAAGCAATTGTGCTCGGCACAGGACTCGAGGGTACCTAATACCTTCCCGAGAGTCAACTGAGAACCTTACCCGAATCTCTAAACGCAGACCATTAGACGAGTCAAAGGTGTTCCAAGGTACCTTCTGGTGACTTGGCACACCTTAAACTATGTCAAGTGGCGACTCCGAGTTCTCTAAATAAATTTGTACCTTTTTGAACACCAGTCACGAGCCTTTAAATAAATAAACTCGCACCCGCGCAGTTAATAATAAATTAATTTTTTAGGGCGTGACAGCTTGGCGACTCCGCTGGGGAAATTAGTGAAAAACTAGAATCTCCGGCTTTGATAAATTGTCGCATGTTTTAATTTATTAAATATTTGGTTGTTATTTTATTGCCGTTATCACCTGAAAAGTTGAATGTTACTGCTTTGATATTGTTGAACTGTATATATAAACTGTCTTCCTCCGCAACCCACTGAGTCTCTGAAACACACACACACGTGCACTTACCAGATTGCTTGTGGCATCTGGGACTTTCTTACTAAATTGCCCATGATTTAGGAGGAAGGCGTGACGGGGTTTTAGGCCGGACACACTGTCTCCGGATGGCCCTGACACGCTTTCCGCCCGGTTTGTCCACCGGGTTTTCAGCCAGTCTAGACACTGAGTCAGTTGTGTCACCTAGAGTTAAACCTTTAGGCCCAATTATCTGCATCATATCCGACTTAATGAGGTGCGATACACCGGTATTGCACTTGTCTAGGTTGACTACCTGTTGTCTGAACGGGACCCACTTCCCGGGAAAGACTTGTCTGAAAAAAGCATTCTATGTGTTGCATGCGATTAGGAAAGGTTGTTATGCTGACCAAGTTGGGGAGAGACGGATTTCAAAAGAAAAAAAAATAGAAAAAAAAAGAAGAGAAAAATGAAAGGAAAAGTGAGGAAGAGGTGGAATTGTATGTTTTAAATGTAAATGTTTTGCTATTTTTATAAAATTGAGTCATACTGCTGTAATGGCAAATTTTTGTAAAAAACGCCAGTGTTTGCCGTCTTTTGTATATGTCAGTTTGTGTCGTTATAATGACGAAAATTTTGCAAAAAATATGTACATACTTAGTAGTCAGAAAGTCAAAAACTTTTCGTGTCAGTTTTCAAGCCGTTATAATGGCGAATTTTTGGAAAAAAGGCTCGTATGCCGATATTGGGAGTTTCTGAGATCCAGTTTTTCACGTCGTTATGCCGGCGAATTTTTGCAAAAGTACTGTAGTGTTCATCACTGGAAATGAAATTTTGTTTTGATGTCAATGTGGCGTCGTTGTAACGTCGAATTTTTTCTTTTATAAATTACATCTAAATACCAATGTTGGTAAATTCTTGGAGTCAGTCCTGATGCCGTTATGATGGCAAAATTTTTCGATTCTCTTAGGGTCAACTTTACGTCATTACAATGATATAAAGTTTTTTTTTTTTTAAAATTGGAGTTTCGAATTAGCAGTTTAGGCATCTGTTTTGCTCTGTCGGTCAGTTGTTTTAAGTTGTTCTCAGGCCTTCAAACATTTGACACATTTTTTTTATTAGGAACAATGGCTGCATCATCTTCTAGGACAGTCAAAAGAAAATACCCTGCTGATGCCATTCCACCCTCTATTATGATGACTGATGGCCCACCCAAATCGGATAAATCTCTAAAGTCTTGGTGGGACACAATGAGTGAAATGCAGAAAGATATAGTCCAGGAGAAGATTGGTTTTCTGACTGACCTTGTGACTAAAACTATTGTCCCGCGGCGAGACTTGGTCAGTGCACTAGTCGGGTTTTGGAACCCAAACCAAAATACCTTCTGTTTTAAGGGGTTTGAGATGACGCCGACCCTCGAGGAAATAGCTGGGCTTCTTAAGCTGGATTTTGAGAAAAAGAATATGATTGCTCCGAGGAAGGTTAATGAGCGTGATTTTTTCAACAATATCAAGCTACGAACGGACCTCTCAATTGCTAGTGTTCGTCACGGCTGGATTTCATTTGATTACCTTTATGATCGTTTTGGGGCCGATAATGGTTTCAAGAAGTATGGATTTGAGTTCCACGATAAGCTGAAATATGAAGATTGGGTACTCCTCTGTCCTAAGGTCTTTGTGTTCGCTTTGCTAGGGTTGTTGGTTTTCCCACTACCGGATAGAGCGATATCCATTAAGGTCAGTTGGACCATGGCAGCTTTGTATGGTGGAGCACCAGATGCCACTATCATCCCGACGATTCTGGGTAGTATGTTTCATGCTTTGACTCGATGCCACAAGGGAGAGAGCAGTTTCTTCGAGGGGTGTAACCTTCTATTACAGGTCTGGTTCTTGGAGCATGTACGCCCTTGCCCACCTCGTGATATTCTTAGGTGCTGTGACATCGATTATCTTGAATACCATCTCGAACACATCGAGAGGTATAAATTCCCAGGAAGTGAGCCGGATTGGAGGTCTTTCTTGAACTCTCTCACGCCGGACAAGATTTTGTGGCAGTGTAGCTGGTTTCCTAAGAGGGAGGTTGTACACAGATGCGTGGATCGTCCTTTTCTCGTTCTGATGGGTTTGACAGCATCCCAGCCTTATGTTCCTCTGCGTGTACTTAGGCAGTTGGGTCGAAAGCAGGAGATCCCTATAGTTGAGGACATGAGTGCATATGCCTCAGACTATCCTCTCAACCCAGCTACTCTTAGAGGTGAGATCCTGCGCCTGTGGGATACTAGGAGGCACCTCGCAGAAAGCACACAGGTTCAGGATGGACTTAAGGGGGAGGTCGTTCGGGAGTATAAGTTCTGGTATTACCATCAGCCCATACCCAAAGAGATGCCCGCGAGGTCGAGAGCAGGCATGGTTGACACTGAGGCCAGGCTGGATATGCAGGTTCAGCTTGCTAGGCACGAGATTAGGAAGGAATGCCGTGATACCATACAAAGCTTAATTGCAGAGAGGGATGCCGCCAGAGCTGCTCAGTCAGAGAGTGAGGGTTTCGCGCATCAGCACCTAGACACAGTTAGACGACTCCGTGTCATGCACTCACAGGCATTGACAGAGCGGGATGCCGCCAGAGCTGCTCAGGCAGAGAGTGAGGGTTTCGCGCATCAGCACCTAGACACAGTCAGACGACTCCGTGCCATGCACTCACAGGCATTGACAGAGCGGGATGCCGACAGGGCAGCTTTGTTGGAAAGCAGGAAAAGGGAAGAGTATCATCGCCAGGATGCCATAGATTCTCGAGCTCGACTTGACAGGGCATTAGAGCAAGGTGAGCAGCTCAGAGGGCTAGCACAGGACCGACTTCGAGATATACAGGCTGCAGGACGGACCATCAGTGTAGCTTATCGGCAAGTTTATGACTCCGCTACATATGTGGCACGGTCCATCGATGAGTATAGCAGGCTTCCCGCAGAGGACATACTCCCACATGTGCTTCCCTTCGTCACTAGAGTTGCGGCAGATTTGAATGGATTGCGTCGTACTTTTGCAGAAGGCCCGCCAGCAGATCCTGTGGAGCCATTTGAGTTCGACCCAGAGGAGCCAGCTGACTTTGTGCCCCAGTCACCCTAGTAGATACATCAGGCCAAGATGATGCAGATTATTGCTTTTTGTCATTTATTTTACATCCTGGCATTGTTGTACTTTATGTCGCTTTTGGATTTGGCATGTTGTAATTTATTTTCACCTTTTTAAGTCATTTGTACGTTCCTTTTGGTCGTGCTCCGGAAGCACCGTATGTACTCTTTCTTTTGAAGTAATGAAAATATTTTGCTTATTTTTATGTGTCAATTCATTTTACCCTCTAGCCTCACTTGAAAAAAAAAAAAAAAAGAAAAAGAAAGAAAAGAAAGGAAAAGAAAAGAAAAAAAAAGAAGAGAAAAGAGATCAAATAATACACTTGGGGATCTAATCCAAACCAATTTGGGATGACGCATAACGACCTTAGGCATTGTTCAGGCCGACGAGCAAATTCATATTCCATGCTATCTTGTTGCACTAACGTGTTTTGATTTGTTTAGAGCTTGAGCAACTGCCGTGCTGGCCCCACATTCCTATTCCACCAGAATCAAGGGACCACTGCCTGTTCCAGAAGTGGTTGAAGCACCTCTTCAAGAAGATACTCCAGCAACGATGGCCGAAGAAACTGAGAATACTGAGCTGGTTCGGTTGGCTGAACAACAGGCTAAGATGGCCGAGGATTTCACGGCCATGAAAGAAGTGATGATGCAACTGGTCCGTAACTTGTCGGCAGTTCAGGCACCTCCTGCTCCGCCAGGTGCTGCTGGTTTCACGGCGAATGCTCAGCCACCAGGGCAAGGGCAATCTACAATGGCAGAAGACCCCCGTTATCCCCCAGGGTTCGGTCCACATCCAGAAACTGACAACATAGCTGGGCCCTCTACTGTACAACCTGGGGCACAATTCCCACAACATGGACAACAAGGCCAAGCCCAAGTTCCTGCCACAGTATTCACTGTTCCTGCAGGACACACATTGCAAAGGTCAAACAGTGACCCACAGTTGAGGGCTCGTGATCAACAATTCGACCAAACCCGGGGTAATGTACTCCGCCCCACTGAGTCGTATGATCATGGACAGCACCCCGAATCACATGCTGATGTCGAAAGATTGGGAAAAACAGAAGAGGCTGACTTTGCTCGGAAATTGAAAAGCCTGGAGCAAACTGTGAAAAACATACAAGGGCAAGGGGGTAAAACCAGTATTTCATACAAAGACATGTGCTTATTCCCTCATGTGCCATTGCCTGAAGGCTTTGTTGTGCCCAAATTTGATCCATACACTGGGCAAAGTGATCCGAGGATCCATGTGAAGATATACCTTAACAAAATGAGGGGTATCGAGAAGGACGAATTATTGATGGCGTACTTTGCGGACAGTTTGGGAGGACCGGCCACAGAATGGTTTGTGCAACAAGATGTTTCCAAGTGGGTCACCTTTGACGACATGGCCAGCGCTTTCCTGAATCATTATGGCTACAAAATGGAGGCTGCTCCTGATCGTTCTTCTTTGAAGACGATCACAAAGAAACCAGGCGAAAGCTTCAGAGAGTATGCCTATAGGTGGCGCGAACAGGCGGCGCGTGTGAGCCCTTTGATCCCAGACGATAAAATGGTTGAAGAATTCGTCGAAGTACTTGACGAAACATACTACCAAGCAATGGCCTCTGCCCTTGGGAAGCAATTCAGTGAAGCAGTAAAAATTGGGGAGATGATAGAGAGAGGAATCAAAGCAGGCAAGATTGTGAGCCAAACAGCTTTGAGAGCCACGACCCAAGCGTTGCAATCAGGGTCAGGTACTTATGGGAAGAAGAAAGAGAAAAAAGATGAAGTGGCAATGGTTGGTCCTGGACCGAGAAGAAATGATGGGAGATACAACGACCGTCAAGGGTATATTCAGGCACCCCCGCCACAACAATTCTATCCAACTCACGGCCAACAATTTGCCATGCCGCAGTTCTCATTCCCTGTAAATGCAGCATCTTATGCTCAGCCTCTATCTGGTCCACAGTGGCGTCCACCCCCTGCTCCAGTCCAATATAACAATCAACAGGCACATACTCAATTCCAGGCTCACCAGGAGATGCCTTATCGGCCACGAGGTCCGCAGGGTTTTCGTCCAAACATGCAACAGAGAAACATGCAACAAGAGAAAAGGCAGTTCACCCCACTGGGGGAGACTTACACTAATTTGTTTGAAAAGTTGCAACAAGCCAATCTGTTGAAGCCAATCCCGGGAAAAGTGAACCCCAACGGAAGAGTTGATCATTCACGCCATTGCGCATTTCATTCTGGAGCACCTGGACACGACACAGAATCCTGCTGGGAACTCAAAAGGGTAATCCAGGCAATGATAGACAATAATCAGATAAAAGTCGTGGGGGATGAAACACAAAATGTGAATCAAAATCCTTTACCAGCTCATGATGTTCAAAACAACGTACACATGGTAGGGATGGTATGCATAGAAGAGGACTTGAAAGGGAAAGCCGCCAAGCAGATTGTGGCAGTTGGTCCCTCTCCAGACATCAAAGGCCCTGAGCCGTTTATTGTTGTAATCAAGGGAAAGTCAAGTGCGTCTGTCAACAAAGCAAAGCAAGATACTGCTGTTGAGCCAAGTTTCACAATTCCGGTTGCAAAGCAGGAAAAAGTTCATGACAGTGCACCAACATTTATTGTGCAAGGGGCATCATGCCAGAAAACTCCGGTCTTCGAGGTTAAGGCAAAGAAGTGTGAACCGGTTATCATCACTCGAGCAGCGCAACTCCCTGTCAAAAGTACAAAGGCCATTCCTTGGAACTACAACAAAACAATTGTGTCTTACAACGGGAAAGAAATCATGGAGGTTGCTGCAGATGTAAATGGTCTAACCCGGTCCGGGAGATGTTTTACCCCGGAAGAATTGAGAAAGGCAAAGCCAGGTCGAGAAGACCAAGGACCCATCAAAGAGCCTGTGTCTGAGAAAGAAGCTGAAGAATTTTTGAAGAAAATGAGATCGACAGATTATTCTATCGTCGAGCAATTGAGAAAGACTCCAGCTCAGATATCACTCTTGTCTCTACTTATGAACTCTGAAGCGCATCGCAATGCACTGTTGAAGATATTGAATGAAGCCTAC
The DNA here is from genome assembly GCA_037355625.1 of Petunia x hybrida. Taxonomy (NCBI): domain Eukaryota; kingdom Viridiplantae; phylum Streptophyta; class Magnoliopsida; order Solanales; family Solanaceae; genus Petunia; species Petunia x hybrida. The sequence continues at coordinate 156,047 of JBBBVM010000046.1, read as the reverse complement.
ATTCCTGAACAAACTACTGTGGCTAATCTGGAAGCACTTGCTGGCAGAGTATTTGAGACTAATCGTGTGATGTTCACCGATGAGGAGCTGCCAGCAGAAGGAACCGGTCATAATCGAGCGCTTCATGTCTCAGTCAAGTGTGAAGACTCCTATGTCACACGTGTTCTAATAGATGGTGGCGCGGGATTGAACATTTGCCCCCTGTCTACATTGAAGAGTCTAAGGGTGGATATGAGCAAAATCAGGGCAAGTTCCTCTGCTGTTCGTGCTTTTGATGGTGGAGTTCGAGAATCTTTGGGCATCATCAATCTTGAGTTAACCATTGGGCCCGCTACCTTCAGCATTGAGTTTCAAGTCATGGAGACGGATGCATCATACAATCTGTTATTGGGCCGACCATGGATTCACATGGCTTGTGCAGTACCATCCACAGTTCATCAGGTGGTCAAGTTTACTTGGGATAATCAAGCTGTCGTGGTTTATGGAGAGGATGACTCACAGTTTAACAATAGCCTGGACGTGCCAGCCCTTGAAGCCGTCACTACACGCCCGACCATCATGTATCAAACCTCCGATGTGGTGTATGTGGAAAAAGTAACAGAAGGGAAACCTATACCCGTCCCAAGAGTGTCAGAGACGTCTATCATGATGGCGTCCGAAATGTTAAAGCATGGTTTCCAATTTGGAAAGGGTTTGGGAGCGTCACTACAAGGCAGGGTAAATCCAGTTTATCCAAATGGCGTGCAAGGCACATGGGGACTAGGTTTCAAGCCAAAAGCAGCTGATCGCAAGCAAGCAAAGAAAAAGAAGTCGGAAGTTTGGTCTCTCCCAAAGCCAATTCCGTGTCTCGCTCAGTCTTTTGTGGGTTATGTTATGAAACCAAAGGTTGTCGCTACAAATGTCAACACAGTGGAAGACAATCAGGAGGCACCATTTGATCTAGGTGGCATTTTTGAAATCTGCATGGTACAGCCGGGTGAAGGCTCCAGCAATGCTTCAATTCAGTACATTGGCCCGGATGTGCACCTGACTAACTGGAATGCAACTCCCTTCCCCATCAGGAAGGGGTCTTGGTAGACTGTTGTTTTACAGTTTTCTTTTGAATACACTTGGATATTCTAAGGGTTGTATGCCAAGTGTATTATTTTGCTCATCTTTCCTTTTGTAATTCAAACCCTTTTTCATTAATGAAAGGCCAAGAGCCAAGCTTTACTTCAATCTCTGTTCATATTCCTAATTTTATTCTATTTTTGTTTATCTGTAGTGATATATCTGCTGGTCCTGATATCATGACATGTTCAAGGAACTTATCGTCCATCCAGGGACCGCAATCTGATTTTGGCTCCATAACCATAGTTGAGGTTGAAAGTGACGAAGAAAACATTGAGGAATCTGTTAATGAGATCGAATATGACGGGGAACAGGCAGATTTTGAGATAGGCCTGGAAGTTGAACGCCATGAGGGCAAGCCTAAACCCAATTTGGCTGATACAGAGGATGTTAATCTTGGGAGCCCTGATGATGTGAGGGAAACCAAGATAAGCATGTATGCCCTACCTGAAGTGAAGAATGATATTCGGAAAGTGCTCTTTGAATATCGAGATGTTTTTGCATGGTCGTATGATGAGATGCCGGGTTTGAGTTCTGAATTGATAGTCCATGAATTTCCAATTCAACCTGGTTTCCCTCCAGTGAGACAAATGCAACGGAAGTTCAAAACTGATATGATCAAGAAAATCCATGATGAAATAATGAAACAGCTGGATGCAAAAGTGATTCAATCGGTTCAGTACACTATTTGGGTTGCAAATGTTGTTCCGGTTCCTAAGAAAGATGGAAAAACAAGGATATGTGTCGACTATCGAGATTTGAACAAGGCAAGTCCCAAAGACAATTTCCCGTTGCCTAATATTCACACTCTCGTAGATAATTGTGCCAAACATGAGATACAATTCTTTGTTGACTGCTATGCCGGATACCACCAAATCCAGATGGATGAAGATGATGCATACAAAACGGCATTCACTACGCCTTGGGGAACTTATTGCTATAGAGTGATGCCATTTGGTTTGAAAAATGCTGGGGCAACCTACGTAAGGGCTATGACTGCCATTTTCCATGATATGATGCATAAAGAAATAGAAGTGTACGTGGATGATGTGATCATCAAGTCTAGAACTGCTGAAGACCACGTGAGAGATCTCAGAAAGTTCTTTGAAAGGCTCCGTAGGTACAATCTGAAGCTGAATCCAGCCAAGTGTGCATTTGGTGTGCCTGCTGGAAAATTGCTAGGTTTCATTGTTAGTAGGCGAGGTATTGAACTGGATCCCGCAAAGATCAAAGCAATACAAGAACTACCTCCGCCTCGAACCAAGAAGGACGTTAAAAGCTTTCTAGGCAGGTTGAATTACATCAGTAGGTTCGTTGCTCAACTTACCACAATATGCGAGCCGATCCTCAAGTTGTTGAAAAAGAATGCATCAATTGCATGGACCGAGGATTGCCAAGAAGCCTTTGACAAGATCAAGCAATACTTGTCAAATCCTCCTGTTTTGGTTCCGCCCGAGCCTGGCTGGCCATTGTTTTTGTACTTGTCAGTCAATGAAAACTCTTTTGGTTGTGTACTGGGGCAACATGATGCCTCGGGAAAGAAAGAACAGGCCATTTATTATCTGAGCAAAAAGTTCACAGATTGCGGGGCCAGATACACTTTGTTGGAAAGGACGTGTTGTGCCCTAACTTGGGTTGCACAAAAGTTGAAACATTATCTTTTGTCCTATACCACTTATCTGATTTCCCGGATGGATCCATTGAAGTACATATTTCAAAAGCCAATGCCAACTGGCAAGCTTGCAAAATGGCAGATCCTGCTCACAGAATTTGACATAGTTTATGTCACCAGAACTGCAATGAAAGCTCAAGCCTTAGCTGATCATTTGGCTGAAAATCCGGTGGATGATGATTATGAGCCGTTGAAGACTTACTTCCCTGATGAGGAGGTAGATGTGCTTGAAGAGTTGATTAATGAAGAAGAGCACGTGTGGAAAATGTACTTTGACGGTGCTTCTAACTCAAAAGGCCATGGTATTGGAGCAGTCCTCATTTCTCCCACGGGGCATTACTATCCAGCAGCTGCCCAACTCCGCTTCAGTTGCACTAATAACACATCTGAGTATGAAGCTTGCATAATGGGTTTGCGTATGGCTCTAGACATGGACATCAAAGAATTGCTGGTAATCGGAGATTCAGATCTTTTAATACGCCAAATGAAGGGTGAATGGGAGACTCGAGATCTTAAGTTGATTATGTACAAGCAGTGTATGGACGACCTTCGCCAAAAGTTCGATGTTCTAAAGTTTAGACATGTTCTCAGAATACATAATGAGCTGGCTGACGCATTGGCTACACTAGCCTCGATGCTTGTCCATCCTGATAAAGCCCATATTGATCCGTTAGAGATTCAGGTCCAAAGCCAACATGCATACTGCAATGTGATTGAAGAAGAAATTGACGGTCAACCGTGGTACTTTGATGTCAAGAATTTCCTTCAAGATGGGACATATCCTCCAATGGCAGAAAATAATCAAAAGAGAACGCTTCGACGACTGGCAAGTGGTTTCTTTCTGAGTGGAGGGGTGGTGTACAAAAGGACACCTGATTTAGGACTGTTAAGATGCGTGGATGCAACTGAAGCCACGAAAATTCTCAATGACATGCATTCCGGGATCTGTGGACCCCACATGAGCGGGCACGTGCTAGCTAAGAAGGTACTCAGAGCAGGATACTTCTGGCTTACCATGGAACATGACTGCATTACTTTTGTGCGAAAGTGTCATCAATGCCAAGTACACGGTGATTTGATACATTCACCCCCTTTAGAGTTGCACACAATGTCAGCCCCTTGGCCTTTCACAGCATGGGGGATGGATGTTATCGGGCCTATTGAACCAAGAGCATCAAATGGGCACAGATTCATTTTGGTTGCAATAGATTATTTCACCAAGTGGGTTGAGGCCGTCACTCTCAAGTCCGTGACCAAGAAAGCTGTGGTGGATTTCGTTCATTCTAATATTATTTGCCGATTTGGTATCCCAAGTACCATCATCACTGATAATGCGGCAAATCTGAACAGTCATTTAATGAATGACGTGTGTGAAAGATTCAAGATCATGCACCGAAATTCCACACCTTACCGACCAAAGGCAAATGGCGCGGTTGAAGCAGCCAATAAGAATATCAAGAAGATCCTTAGGAAAATGATACAAGGATCTCGTGATTGGCATGAGAAGTTATGTTTTGCTTTGCTTGGTTACCGCACAACTGTGCGCACTTCCATAGGTGCAACCCCGTATTCATTGGTATACGGAACTGAAGCAGTCATACCCGCTGAAGTTGAAATACCATCTCTCAGGATCATTGTGGAAGCAGAAATTGAGGACACGGAATGGGTCAAAACCCGATTAGAACAGTTGTCATTCATTGATGAAAAGAGGCTCAATGCAGTTTGTCATGGTCAATTGTATCAACAGAGAATGGCCCGAGCCTACAACAAGAAAGTGCGCCTGCGCGACTTGAAAGAAGGGCAATTAGTCTTGAAAAGAATCTTTCCTCATCAGGAAGAAGCTAGAGGGAAATTTGCTCCAAATTGGCAAGGGCCGTACCTGGTAAAGAAAGTATTGCCAAATGGCGCCTTGTACCTTACAGATCCAGAAGGCAGGACAACTGAAATACCCGTCAATGCAGACGCGGTCAAGAGGTACTACATTTGATTTCAAGATGGCTTTCAAATCGGGATGAATGCAAGACTTTTGTTCTCTTTTGCTATCCCAAAATGTATCCCTTATTAGCACTTTGAACATTGTACTTTCGAGACATGTTCTCCGTTTGGAATCAATGTAATTGTACCAAAATGAAATGAAACTGAAAAGCATCAAAAAGAAACCTGGGCATTTGCCTAGAGCTACGTCTGACCTGATTCCTCTCAAAAGGATACGTAGGCAACCATTCTGGTGCGGTCGCAATAAGAGAAAATTCCTCTTTCCCTGTTTTATTGACGCAAAACTTGCTTCCAAGTTTGCGGCCAACATCAAAGGAAGTTTAGATTCCCTTTTTCATGCTAAACTGGGGCAGAAGTTTGTTTTTATTTTATTTCATAAATAAAATAAAATAAAAACAAACTTCTATCATTTTTGTATCATCTATTCACATTTTTCAAGAGATGTTGGTGTTGTAAATTGAATTGAAAAAAAAAAGAAAAAAAAAAGAAAAAAAAAAGAGAAAAGAAAGAAGTCTCGTCGGTGAAAACCTGAGAAGGCGCCGCAAGACAAACAGTGAGGAAAAAGATCAAAGAGAGAGGCTAGTTGGTGAAAACCCGAAAGGGCGCTACTAGTCGACTTGAGAGTCACCTCAACTTGGTTATGGTTTGATATCTTCCGTGGATCAACTCTCAACAAACAAGTGGTACTGGTCGGACGAGGTCATCCAAGATACATGTCATGATCATCAAGGCCGCCAGTTTATTGCCAGATAAGTTTCCCTTTTCAGAAAGACGTTCTCTGTCCAAACGACTTTCGCCCTTAAACTTTTTTTTTATCCCATTTGTACATCTTGCCTCACCATTAATTCCTCGCCTTTTCGGCGCTAACCTCACATGAGCAACAAAAGAAAATTGCAAAACTCTATCTTTCAGGATTCAGGTTTAATTCCAGCGAGCAGGGCACACCCTCGACAATGGAAAAGTTCTCAGCAAGTCATGATCAACATTGATAATTGGAGCCCAGCACCGACATCAGGCCGGAGGGACGACATACCAAAATTGTATCATGAAGAGTGGATACGTTTGGGAGAAGCTTTAGGCGTTGTTCATCCCACAGTACTGTGAAGAATAGAACAAGAGTCACTAAGCTTATTTGCAAGATCCGAAACAGGGTGTGTCCACGATGCAGAAAGTAAGTGTGACATTTGCTATGTTGCTAAGAAAGAGCTAGGACCACTTGAACTGGGATAGTTGAGCTAGATGTCAGACGGAACTCCATTCTCTCTTCGAGTCAATTCCCGCTAGAACACAATGTCATTTCTTTTCCATATCAAGATCTGCTAAAAGATAGCGATCATTTCCTTTTCGAGTCAGTTCGCTCAAAGATAGCTTCATCTCTTTTCCATATCAAGATCTGCTAAAAGATAGCGATCATTTCCTTTTCGAGTCAGTTTGCTCAAAGATAGCTTCATTTCTTTTCCATATCAAGATCTGCTAAAAGATAGCGATCATTTCCTTTTCGAGTCAGTTCGCTCAAAGATTCTTTTCCATATCAAGATCTGCTAAAAGATAGCGATCATTTCCTTTTCGAGTCAGTTTGCTCAAAGATAGCGTCATTTCCTTTCCATGTCGAGATCTGCTAAAAGACAGCGATCATTTCCTTTTCGAGTCAGTTTGCTCAAAGATAGCTTCATTTTTCTTTTCCATGTCAAGATCTGCTAAAGATAGCGATCATTTCCTTTTCGAGTCGGTTCGCTCAAAGATAGCGTCATTTCCTTTCCATGTCAAGATTTGCTAAAAGATAGCGATCATTTACTTTTTGAGTCAGTTTCGCTCAAGATAGCGTCATTTCCTTTCCATGTCAAGATCTGCTAAAAGATAGCGATCATTTCCTTTTCGAGTCAGTTTTCGCTCAAAGATAGCGTCATTTCCTTTCCATGTCAAGATCTGCTAAAACACAGCGATCATTTTCCTTTCAAGTCAGTTTTGCTAGAAGATAGCACTCACATTCAGTTCACCTCATTTGCGCTCAAAGATAGCAACCACTTCCTTTTCAAGTTAGTCCTGCTCAAAGATAGCAACCATCCCTAGCTTCAAGTCAAGACCTGGTTGAAACAGATGCGACCATTTCAAATTTCAGATGGTGCTTGCCCATACAACGGGCGATGGAGTTTGTCTTTCAAGCCGAGATTTACCTCAAGGAAGCATGAAGAGTAGTCTAGGAATTGTAATTTTACATTTTTCCTTGTATTTCCATTCCTTGTAAAGCAATGACCACCAGCAAGCGACCAGTAATCAGCAGCGACAGCCTCTTAGTAGTCTAGAGTGTCTAGTATCAGCCCCAAGTGTGTCTAGAAGAGTCTCTAGTCTGTCTTAGTAGTCTAGAGTGTCTAGTGTTGTCTTAGTGAGTCTAGAAGAGTCTAGTTGTCTATTTGAATGCGGTAGTCCAGCTACCGCACGTAAGGAACTACACTGACCTGATTCCTTAGTCCAGGGATATGTAGGTAACCTTGTTCTCGTTTAGAACCGAAATTCAAGGTACGGTCACCGTTTTGGAAAGCATGCTCTCGGCTAGAACCGAAAAGCCAAAATTAGTTGTTGATTACTTCTTTGTCCGAAAACTCTTCGTGTTCCCGAACAAAGAGGGGCAGCTGTAATCACCTAATTTTGGCACACAAAATTCAAAAATGCTCAAAATATTCGTATTAGATTCTTAGGACGTGTCGTTAATTTTTCTGGACTTCTAGTGTTTGTTCTTAATTAAATTTGTTTCTAATTAGGACGTTAAAATTTGAAAATTAACAAAAGTCACTTGTTACGTGCTTAATTTTTTATAGTTCTATGTTTAATTGTGATAGTATTGTAAAGTATGTGGTTTGATTTTAGTTTAGTTGTGTGTGCATAAATAGTTTTATGGCCATTTGTGAAAAATATCACAGCCCAACACTTAGCCCACCAGCCCAATGTTTTAACCCGGCCCACACCCACAACATATATACCCTAAAAACCCCATTTCTTCCACTTTACACCCTTTAGTCTCAAGACTAGGCAAACCCTTGCAAATTTTTCTCTCAAACACGCCGGAAATCGCTCCACGGCGGAGCCACCGGCCGGCCACCGCGCTGCCGCCGCCGGCCACCACCTCCGGTGGCCGGAAAATTTTGAAAAATATATCATTGGAAAGGCCTCGACCCCCCCCCCATTCCGTTTCTCAACTTAGTTTCTCCAAATCCTAAGCCGATTCTCGTAGATCGACGGTCAAAGTTGCGGTCAAACCAAAATCCGGCCACTTCATGCTTTTTCCGGTATGTTTTTTTGTTTCTCTTCTCTTTCCCTTACTCCTTCTTTCTCATACCCTTACACCCGTTCCTTGTTTTTTCTATTTTTCTCTTCCTTTCTTTCCGTTTCTGTTTTCTTTCCCGTTTTGTTTTTCTTTATTTTTCTTCTTCTTCTCATTTTTCTTCTTTTTCTGTTTTGTTGTTGTTTTGGTGATGATTGTTTACGAGGGGCTGTTCTGATTTTTGTAACGGAGGCTATGGTGATTCCGTGGAGGTGACGAAGCCAGTAAAACAGTAGCGAGGCAGCAGTAACGAGGTGATTCTGTTGGGGTTTGCTGGAGCTGTTCCAATAATGATTGGCATGTGTTGATGATTTCTGTGAGACGAGGCAGCATGGGGCGTCGATGGCAGGGTCGAGGCAGTGGCGACGCAGTGATGGCTTCGGCAAGGCAGTGTACGGGTCGTCGAGGCGATAGCTACGGGTTAGACGACAACTGTGACATCTCTTCCCTTTTTAATTTTCCTTTTGTTTAGTTTAGTTTGTGTTTAGTTACGTTCATATAGTATTGGTGTTTGAACGTCGATTCTACATATGAAAGCTTGACGTGTATAGATTTGGAAATAATGAGTTCATAAAGATTTGAAAATGTTTTGTTGTTTCAATACTGTCAAAGTGGAACTTGGTTAAGAATATTGCTAATGTTAATGGCTGTGAAGCTTTGCTAGTATAAGTACGAGTTTTACTTGATCTGTTGTAACAACATGACGTGAGTTGAAGTTGTCGTCCATTGAATTAAACATGAAAGTTGTGACTGATCTTCTCTGTATGTTCCTTCTTATAGTTTGATTCAAGTAGTTGTATGTACTAGTTTAGTTAGTGTGTCAAAAATATTTTTTTAGATAACGTGAATCAGTTTATTATCATTAAATGTTAGCGTAGTAATTAGATTGCTGATGTGTTTAACTTAGTTTCTTACGGTTAGAGCTTATGTGTGTAATCTGATTCATGAGGAAAACATTTGGTAGCATGGGGAGTTATGCCATGATCCGAATACATGGTGTAGCAAATCTGTTAGTTTTTTTAGTCTAGTTGTTCATTTTGTAATCAACTGGGATTTTGATCAATTGTGTAGTTTAGTTGGTTTGATTGGTTTGAAATGGAATGATAGTTGGACTCTATGAAGTCCAAAATGAACTTGTTCTAGTTTAGTTATAATCTGTTTGTTTTAGTTTAATTTTAAGTTAGTTTGGTCTATTTAGTTAGTCTTGGGGCTGATTTAGTTGTCTAGTTTGGTCTTGGTTTCCCTCTAGTTATGTAATGAGTATTGGGGGTCCTTTTAGAGGACCCTACTTGTAGTATTTCAGCTTTTGGAAGCTGTTTTGGTAGCTGAAACAGTCCTCTACAGCTGCTGTACTTTTTGCTTGAAAAATGGGACTAAAAGCACTCAAGTGTAGGGTGTGGGCTTGTACTTTTGTACAAGTCCACACCCCACCTTTTGGCTCTCAATTTCAGCCATAAATAGGGCCATTTAATGCCCTTATTACACACAACTACTTGCTGAAATTTACACTAAAAGAGAGCAAAAACACTTCAAAAAAAATATAGTAAGTTCGATAGTAGGATTTAGAACCAAAAGCCTTTACACTAAGGGTCTTTTGGGGTATAAATCCACAAGTATTTAAGGTTTAAATAGGGTGCTAAAGGGCTGTTTAGTGGCTGATTTTGGAGTGAGTTTTGTCGCTTTGGCTTGCTATTTCATTTGTTTCATTAGTTTGGGGAATTGCTACACAAGGTAAATACTTTCTTAACCATGTACTTATTTTAAATATGTTTTGGATATGAAAGTGAAATGAAATCTAGCATGTTTGTAACCCCAAATAAGTTATATTCGTGGCGTGTCATTAGTAGTCTCCTAACGTAAAATCACGACTATACTATGCTAAAGTAGAATAAATTGTTACAAATATTTCATGAATGTTTGTCTTCTTTAATGAGTTTATATTTGTTGTCTTGAGCAAGTATGCATGAAAGAGAAAAAAAAAAAGAAAATTTTACAAAGGCCATTTTCATCAAGTAAAGATTTTAGATAATTGGGCTATTTTTCGCAAACTGGTCATATTTACAAATCTGGAAATTCTGAAAATTATTTCAATGCTGAAATGAGTAGGCAAAAATAGATATAAGTGCACAGTTGGTGTTAAAGGTGCAAATCTGGCTATTTTGCAAACTTGTACGTTTTTGCAAATCCACTCAAATCTGGCCCTTTTTTACAAACTGGTGCATTCCTGCAAATCTGGAAAACATTAAAATTGTTTAAGGAAAAGAGATATTTGGTGCAAAATCACTCCAAAAATTAGCCTAGAGTTGCAAACTTTTGAAAGCACAAATAGCATAATCATATTGTATATAATTTGCGAATTAGTTTAGTTCCAAAATGGCATTTTAACTTATGGCCACAAGTCTTCATTAATAACAAGTTTATTAGAAATGCTAAACATTTGTGTCGTTCATTTCATACCTAAAATTAGCCAATGTGTTTTATTTTGATATGATTAATTATCCACCCAAGGTGTAATGATTAGGCAAAATAATAGGATGTAAGTTCGATTAGGCAATTATAAGTATGATTTGTGATCTACTTATTAGGCAAAAAGTAAAAAAAAAAATATAAATTTTGTCCAAGTATACCTTGTGGGTTACTTGACGCGATTTCGGTTTCGAACAATCAAAGCGTAACTTTAAATGAACGATAAAATATAACAACCATATTTAATAAATTAAAACTGCGACAATAAAGCAACTGTGCTCGGCACAGGACTCGAGGGTGCCTAATACCTTCCCGAGAGTCAACTGAGAACCTTACCCGAATCTCTAAACGCAGACCATTAGACGAGTCAAAGGTGTTCCAAGGTACCTTCTGGTGACTTGGCACACCTTAAACTATGTCAAGTGGCGACTCCGAGTTCTCTAAATAAATTTGTACCTTTTTGAACACCAGTCACGAGCCTTTAAATAAATAAACTCGCACCCGCGCAGTTAATAATAAATTAATTTTTTAGGGCGTGACAAGTTACTCCTTTCGTCCCAAATTAGTTGACGCCTTCAGCTTCTGCACATTCATTAAAAAATTAATAAATAGGGTATGTATTTTACTATTTTATCCATTCTGGCCACATTTCAAATATTAGACTATTAAAATTTTTGTGAGAAATACTCCTTTATTAAATATGAGCATAGTTGGAAAGAATTGACAAAAAATGTTTTGAAATCCTAAAAGGTCAACTAATTTGAGACAAATGAATCTTGCTAAACTAATTTGGGACAGAGGGAGTAGTTAAGACTTTTTCGGGGAAAGAAGATTGAAAAATTCATAGTTTTCTCCGCTCTCTCTCACAGTTATCCTCTCTGATTATGTCAGTGATATATGTGGGAAGTTCCATAACAGTATATGTGAGGATAGACTCATAAGGAAAGAGTTGATGGACATTTATTCCTTCCGTAATGGAATTGTCCTTCTTGGCTTCCTATAAAAGGGCCATAAGACTTGCCATCATTCCTCACACATAAAATCAAAAGAAATATTGTTCCTTTCTAGTGAGACAGTAGTTGCTATTCTTTTAGATCTAGGGTTCTTTCTCATGAAAAAGAAACTCTAAATTTCTGCTGGCTGCCAGAGACTTTAACCAAGATTCAGGCTATATATATATAAAGTGGTAATTATAGGGAGGTGACAGAAGAGAGTGAGCACATATGGTGTTTTCTTGCATAATATATTTGTATTATTTATGCTTGAAGCTATGCGTGCTCACTCTCTATCTGTCACCCCCACTACACTCTCTCTCGATTTTTTTTTGTTCTCCTTGTGAATGTGAAAACTAGTAAAGTTTGTTCAGGATCTTTCATTAATGCTGATTGGTTTAGTAGATAGTAGATTTGATAATTTACAAAGTGCTCTGAATAGTGATTGATTTCCGAATTTCTGTGTAGGTTTGCTAAGTTCACCACTGATACATCACATATTTCTTTGTCCTTCCTTAAACAATCCTTTTTTTTTTTGGTCGAGTTTTTTGGATTCTTGTTGGTTCTGTCCAAGAAGGTGGTCAACTACTTGCTCTTATTTACTAACTTGTTAATCTTGATTGATTTTCTTCAATGAGAGTGAATAATTGACAACAATCTCCCATCTACTGCAGCAGACAAGTTCCTGGACAAAACCAAGGGACTACCTTATGAATTTAATCTAGAGTTGTGCTCACCACTGGACCTAGGAATTTTAATTCATGAGTGCTAAACTGCCTAACGCATTTATCTGGATTGCTACTTCCTGAGATTGGGTGCTGACCAATTTATATTTTTCTGTTAGTATTATTTTCTATATAAAAATTTGGGGTGGATCTACTGAGTAGCTTATGGATTCATTCGATTCCAATAACTTTGGGTTGAACCTTTTATATATGTTAAAATGAACTAAATAAATATAAATTATAAATTTAGAACCCAAGTAACTTATATAGATAAATAATAAGTAACTAAATAAATATAAATTATAGATTTTGAACTCATAATGTTTAAATTTGTATATGCCTCAGGTAAAAATTCAATGTCAGAAGTGGTTAATTATGTTGGATGAGAACCATATGAAAACTCAGGTTCAAAACTAAGGAAAAAAAATATCACTCTTTCTTCCTATCTGTTTAAGCTTTGATAGGTAGAGGTGTAGAGCTACTTAGTACTTGTTGCTGGTGGAAGGTGGCAATATTCGTCGAGGGAAGACACCACAAAAAATGCAATCTTAGAATCAAAACCATAGGTTCTTGAGCACCTGAATTGGAAGGTGGCAATATTCGTCGAGGGAAGACACCACAAAAATGCAATCTTAGAATCAAAACCATAGGTTCTTGAGCACCTGAAATCACTACTAGAAAAATGCATTTTTTGAACGAACGATAGGGACGGCTAGCTATCCCTAAACGCTGTTTACGGACGGGCTATGCGACGGCATCGTCCGTCTGTATATCGCTCGACGCTAGACATATAGCGACGGGCAGCCGTCCGAGACATGCGACCCTCCCTACGCTGTGAAATCTGAAATATAATTTTTCGTTTAGGGAGGGCTAGTCGTCCCTAAACTCAAAAATTTGAATTTTTTGTTTAGTTTAGGGAGGGCTAGCCGTCTCTAAACTCAAAAATTTGAATTTTTTGTTTGGTTTAGGGAGGGATGGCCGTCCCTAAATTAAAAAATTTGAATTTTTTGTTTGGTTATAGGGACGGGTGCCCGTCCCTAATGCTGGCAATTTTTATTTGTTAGAGACGGCTAGCCGTCGCTATTTTTGATTAACCTACACAATAAATTGTCAAACAAACAGATACATGCTTGCCAAAAACCAATACAAATTCATATACACAGCTAGTGGAACAGATAATTAAACCAGAATACACAAATATTATAATAATAAGTCTACTAAATCTTCCATACATTTACTTTAAATCGTAAGCATAAAGGCACATAACACTTATGCCAAATCCAACTCCAAATATAAAGTTTCACAACTAACAATTAAAGACACATGCAACATAAAGTGAAAAAAATTGAGTCTTGAATCTTCAATCGTATCTTGAACGATTTCAATTGAGTCTTCGATTGACTCTTGAGCAATATCAATTGAGTCTTTGACGTTGATATCCATGATAGATATTGACGGAGGGGCTGCAAATTTTGAAAAAAGATATTAAACTCGTTTATGTTTAAATTTTTCTGAGAAAAAGTAAAAAAAAAAAAAAAAAAAAAAACGACATAAAAAACTTGCCAATGAAGAAGGTGAGTCGTTTGATTTATGTTTTAGAGGTGTTTGAATGAAGCAAATGGGTTTGGGGATGCTTGAAATTGGGAGAGAGATGTTTTGTAAGGAAGAAGATGTATTTTTGTGTGATATGTTCGTGTGTTTCATAGGTGGATATGGTGGAATTTAAAATAATGGTTAGGGACGGCTAGCTCTCTCTAAGATAATAGGGAGGGCATGATTTTTGTATTTTTAAAATTTAACACATTGTGTTAGGGACGGCTAGCCCTCCTAAGATAATAGGGAGGGCTGGCCGTCGTCCCTAATTTTTGTCTTTTTAAAATTTAACAGATTGTGTTAGGGACGGCTAGCCGTCTCCAAGAAAATAGGGAGGGTTGGCCGTCCCTAACTGTTGAAATGTTTTTAATTGTCAGAAGCTTAGGGACGGCTAGCCCTCTCTACGCAAATACGGACGGCTAACCGTCTCTACTCTTCCGTCCCTAAATCGAGTTTTTCTAGCAGTGAATCATCTATGTAGCTCTGCCGTTGCCCGTTGCCCATGAGGTGCTGACATTCCCCAATTAGGTCAGCTTCTGAGCCTAAAGCCTCGGGGGGAATAATTTAAGAGAATTTCTTGCGAGATATGAACAACTACTTTTATACTGCCCATATACAACTATACAAGTGGGTGGAAGACAAACATACCTAAAAAACTTGACGTCTCAGCTAGTTTAGGGCTTTTCTACGACAAGATTTTGCAACTATTGATCCTACCATTGATCTTCTACTCTTGAGATTTGGGAAATTTGTACTAATTAACAACTTTGATCATAGATAATGAAGAAGCAGCAATTTGGTAGGGTTTTAATTTTAAAACTTCAGTCAAGTGGACAATAATAGGAATGATGTTTAGTAATTGAGGCGTGACTCAGTGCCTTACACTAGAGATATAAAGTGACTGGGAAAAGGATTAGAGATGAAGCATGGTGTTGTGTGATCTTTTCAGTTACATTTTGACTTGCTTCTCTTCGAAAAATACACCGTTTTGTATCATCATTTGAAAATGGAGACCGATGTAAACTTTTCTTAGTTTTGTTTGTTTTTGGAAACGGATGTATTGTTTCTTTTACTTTAAAACAAGGCCTTAAAACACGTAGAACAAGAAGGGACACCATGGATTATTATGACATAATATATGAGCAATCGTCCAACCAAACTTTCTGATCATTTCGATTAAACAAAGGAAAATCATCAGTCAAGTGTAGTACTCAAATGTTCCGGTCCTCCAGTCTCCTGATGTCTTTATAAATTATATGTTGCCATCAAGAAATTATAGTTTGCGTGGCCATATCTGTACAGGTGTTTAAATATACAATTGCGCATTGTATACTTTGGAACAAAGAAATTATTTTTTTTAATCAAATTCTATCATATAAATTGTGCATAAATTAATTTTGACAAAGAAAACCATTTGTGGCGATCTTCGTTTGCAAAAGTTGAAGCACGAAACTAATTAGAGGCTTTTGTGGCAACCAAGGCTGCCTCTCAAAGTCTTGTGATCGACCTCTTTAGAACACTTTGTGCATGATTGGCCATTATACTTCTCTTAATAACTTCTGCAGTTTTTGTTATGAGTTTATAATCCTCACGAAGTCTAATTTCTTGTAGTGGATTACTCCCCTCTCATCTTCTTTAGTTTATTCCCACTTGAATAGATAATCTCTTCCAGCTTGGCTGTTTGGGGGGGGGGGGGGGTAACAAAGTAAGAGTATTGAAATGACATGCACCTAAATAACTCCTACTCCATATATTTTAAACATTTGCTATGGTGATATCTTGGAATATCTAAACATTAAAAGAATCTAAACATAAATAAGGTGTTATATAAGCTCACTAATTTGGACCTTATCATATGGACAATCGACAATTTCTAAGCATAAGAATTAAATAAGACAAGGTAAAGTTTTTATAAGTTCAGTAATTTATTAGTTGTATTTAGGAGTCGGAGAGATGATTCGGCTCATATATTTTGAAGGCATATGGCCTCTGATGAAACTCTTATCAGCCCTTCTTGTATAATTAACAGCCAATGTCAGGGGTGTATAGAAGCTCACTAATATGGAATCGCACAAGCAACACTCATAAAAAAGATGAAGGAGTTTAGTGGATGATTTACCGGTGATTAAGACGTTAAGAGCTTGATTATTGGTTAATTAGCATGAGGGAACATATGATTACGTGAGATGGGAGGCATGCTTATTAAAAAAATACTACTACATTAAACCAATCATATCAAGATTTTAAGACATTTTACTTCTTTTCCAAGTATTTTAGTTAATACTTTTTGCACTAAGCATCAATCTAAGGCCCCACGATATGGAAGCAAGCACTTCAAAAGAAATTAGAGGAATGCGAGCGTGCAGTTGACCAGATCGATCTTTTATCTATGTTTACAATTACAAAGTCCCCTTTATCTTTTTTCCCCCATTATTACTGTTTTTAATTAATTAATAAAGCAGCTGCACTTTAAGCTTTGGCTTCACGTTGGCCAACCTGCGTGTATAGATCGATAACCAATTGGTTCAAATATTATAAACTACTTTTATTTTAACCATGGAGGACGGAGGGAGGGGGAGGAAGAGGGGGCGTGATACTAGGAGTATAATCTTTATTTTGCTTTTCATCACTCTAAGAATAAAACTACTCCTAATAAATTTTGAAATTATAACCATCACAATGAAGTATGATCAATTAAGCACACTCTATTAAAGCATGATTAACCATGATTAAACTACTCCTAATACGAGATGATTAACAAAAAATTTCACCGTATGCCCTCCATAAGGAGTGGTTTTACAAAACTACCCGCGCTAAGAATTGTTTTAGCAAAATGCCCTTATTTAGTCCGCAAGCCAAGACTTCAAGGCAAAAAATTTATAAGTCTTGGCAATTGGCTATACTTCAAGGGCAAGTGCTGTTTTGCCAATACTTCAAGTTATATTACGAGAATGCAGGGAAAACTGGAAGGGACAAGTCTTGACAATTGCCAAGACTTACGACGCAGTGCAACAAGTGTTGCCTATTGCCAATACTTGTCCTGCAAGTGTTGGAAAATCGAGCAGGGGTCAGTGGCATCGCCAAGACTTACGGTCTAGTGCGGCAAGTATTGCCTATTGGCAATACTTGAAGGAATAAGTATTGAAAAGCGAAAAAATATAACGGGAAGTCTTGGCCCCGGATTTTTTTCATTAAATCTTAACGGGGGTATTTTTGCAAACCATCTCTTAGCGCGGGCAAAAAGGCAAACCATTGCTTCCCGTGTCATATTTTTGCAAATGAGCCGATGATTAAGCACACTTTGAATCAAGCGAAAATAAATTTTGTGTATTCATAGGCTCTGAATCAAATGTTGAGTCAAATCAACACCAAAATACTCTTCTTCACATGATATTCACTTCCCTTAAATTACTCCCTAATTCGTGAAGTTAGAGATTGGTTAACCTATTCTACGATGAAAGAATGTGCTTTCGATTTTATTCACGTAACTGAGAAGTACTATCCTTATTTAGATCTGTTATATTATTTAAAAGTTTCTGTAGATTTTACAGAGAGAAATATTGGAATAGAGATTTGGGGAATTTTGATTCTATGTAAAACTAACTGAAATGAATACAATGTGCAGATATATATCCTGCACCTAGCTCAGCTAATTAACTCCTATTCTAACTAACATAACTGACTCCATTAACTACAATAATTAAACTAACTAACTATTGACAACTACTGACAACTGCTTAACTAACTACTAATCTAACTACTAACTGTTGCTTCTTCTATATATGTAATACTCCCCCTCAAGCTGGACGTATTGAAAATATTCAATACTTCAAGCTTGGACAACAAAAACTCATGTTGTGTCCTTCCCATAGCCTTGGTCAATATATCTGCCAGTTGGTCTTTAGTGTTGATGCAGGCTGTCTTGATCAGACCCTTTTGCACCTTCTTTCGAATGAAGTAACAGTCTATCTCGATATGCTTGGTTCTTTCATGATAGACTGGATTAGCAGCAATTTGAATGGCTTCCTTGCTATCACAATGAACCACCACAGCCTCATCTTGTGTTACACCCAATTCTCTAAGCAGGTTCATGAGCCAGATCACCTCACAAGTTATTGATGCCAAACTCTTGTACTCTGCTTTAGCTGAGCTCCTTGAAACTGTATCTTGTTTCTTTGACCTCCAGGAAATCAAAGAATTTCCCATCTTCAACAAATATCCAGTTACAGACCTCCTGGTATTTGGGCAAGCAGCTCAGTCTGCATCACAATACCCTGTGAGCTTTTTCCCCATCTAATGATATGAATATTCCAGACCTGGTTCCTTCTTAATATACTTGATCACCCTGAGTGATGCATCTTTGGTGTTTGAAGGAACTGACTAAGTGTTTGTACTGTGAATGCTATGTCAGGTCTAGTGATTGTCAGATACAGTAATTTACCAATCAACCTTTGGTACTTAGTGACATCCTTTAATATCACATCTTCTTGTCCAGTATCTCCCTTATACCTGTCATATTCAGCAGTGGTCAGCTTGGTATTGTACTCCAATGGTGTTATTGCAGGCCTTGCACCTGCTAAAACTGCCTCAGAAATCACCTCCATTGCATACTTCCTTTCTTTCATCAAGATACCTGACTTAGTTCTGCTGAATTCAATTCCTAAGAAGTAGCTGAGCTCTCCAAGGTCCTTGAACTTGAAGTTATGATGCAACACTCCCTTTGTTTCCTCAATCAGCTCAATGCTATTACCAGTAATAAGTAAGTCATCCACATATACCAACACAATCACCAAGGCATCACTTCTTCTCTTTGTGAACAGTGAATCGTCCAAGTGACTCTGATTATATCCTGGATGTAGCAGTGCTTCAGTTAGCTTGGAGTTCCACTGTCTTGAAGCCTGTTTAAGTTCATAAAGTGACTTAAGAAGCCTACAAACAGTGTGCTCCCCCTTGCTAATAACTCCCTGAGATAACTCAATATATACTTCTTCTATCAGGTCACCTTACAAGAAGGTAATAAACACATCCATCTGGAAAACATTCCAGTTTTCTGATGCTGCTAAAGCAATAACAGTTCTAACAGTGATCATCTTCACCACTGGTGAAAATGTCTCTTGATAATCAATTCCTTCAGTTTTATTGTATCCTTTTGCCACAAGCCTTGCCTTAAACCTCTCCACTTCACCATCAGCCTAGTATTTGATCTTAAAAACCCATTTGCAACCTATTGCCTTCTTTCCTTTGGGTAAGTCAACCAATTTCCATGTCCTGTTTTCTTCAAGTGCCTTTATTTCTTGATTCATAGCTTCAACCCACCTTGGATCCTCCTTGGCTTCTTCATAACTTCTAGGCTCAGACTCTGCTGCAAACTTGCCAAGATAAGCTTGATAGTTTGATGATAGATTCTGGTAAGATACATAATTTGCCAATGAATAGGGTGTTGACTGTTTCCCCTTTGGTAGTGTGACTACATAGTCTTTCAACCAGATAGGTGGATTATTAGGCCTTGAAGGTCTTTTAGGAACAACATCTGATAGTGCCACTGGTGGATGTTGTATAGGTTTTGCATTCAGTTCTTCACTGCTATCAGGTACTGCAGGCATTTCTGCATTGTTGTCAACAGGAGTATGTTCACAAGTATCCTCAGCGCCTTCTAGAATGGATGGGATGTGTACAATGTCTGCTTCATTCCACACATCTTCTGTCAACAACACCTCTTCTTATGCCTCTAGCATTGAATTCAATACTGATTCAAGGCATGGGTCATCATAGAGATTAGGATTGATAGGATCACCTACTATATAATGCTCATCATCTGCAACACAGTGATCTGTAAACAATGAGACATTGTTTCCCTTCTTAGCAGCCTTAAATAGAAACATCAACTCTTTGAAAATCACATCTCTACTGACTATAATCCTTCTCTCAGTTAAGTCATATAGGAGATACCCTTTCTGGTTTGCTGAATATCCCAGCAATACATATGATTTGCACGATTGGAAAACTTATCATGTTTGATGAGTTTAGTAGAATAGCATAAGCAGCCTATTGTCCTCAAGTGATCCAGCTTAGGTTTGTGCTTATGGAAAACTTGATATGGTGACTTACCTCTCAGAATAACTGTAGGAAGCCTGTTAATTAGGTACACAGCTGTCAAGATACATTCACCCCAAAATCTAAGTGGAATATTGCCTTGAAGAGTCGAACAAGCACTTACATTCTCTATTAAAAAATTCTCCTCCATTGTCTGACCTCACAATTTTCACACAATGATGAAACTGTGTTTTTATCATGACAAAAAAATTCCTCAATACTGTGCACACATCACTTTTCAGTTTCAGCAAGTACACCCAAGTCATTCTTGAATGATCATCAACAAGGGTCAAAAAGAATTTATAACCATTGTAAGTAGCATGCTTATATGGACCCCATACATCCATATGTACAAGATTAAAGACTGTTGAGCTTCTACTAGTACTTATAGGGAATGGCAATCTAACTTGCTTGGCTAAAGGACACACTGAACGTTAATTCAAAGCCTCTTGTTCTACTACATTATTTTTCACATAAGTTTCCTCTACTAAACCAAGCTTCTTCATGACCTTTGCTGAAAGGTGACCCAGTCTCTATGCCATATCTGTTCACTGACTTGCTTCACTTGAGTTGTCATCAAACCTGCAATGCTTCTGATCTTTCTTTCACATACTTGTTGGGTAGATAGTAAAGGCATCCTCTCTCTCTACCAATCATATTCAGCTGCCCAGTTGACAGATCCTAGAAGAGACATAACTCAGGGAAAAATGTCACTGAGCACTGCAACTGTCTTGTAATCTGAGACACTGACAATAGGTCAAATTTGAAATCAGGAACTACTAGCACATTTGACATCTTTTTTACCAGTGATATGGCAACTCCCAATATATGTGACTCTGCTAGTACTGTTTCCATTTGGCAGATTTACTCTTTTGTCACTTGTACTTATATGTTCCATATCTTCAAGTAGTTCTAAGTGAGAGGTCATATGTGTCTATGCCCCTGAGTCTATTATCCATTGGTAGCTTACATTATGAACAAAAAAGGAATCAGCTACATTAGCAATACATGCCATATTAGATGTTACATCATGTGAGTTTTCTTTTCTGAGCATTCTAAGAATCTGGCCATATTGTTCTGGAGTGAAAACAGGTTGAGACTGAGCCTGATTAGCTGTGCGATGAGTGCCCTGTCGTGTGTTATGCTGAGTTACATCTCTGTGTACAACTGGAGCACATATATTCTCACCAACAGCTTGATCTGCATTATGACCACCAGTATAATGACAACATGTCTTGTACTTTCCTTTGTTGTGCATAGGATGATTAGGGGGATATCCTAGTATCTTCCAACATCCCTCTTTATTGTGTCATTTCATTTGGCAGTTGACACACCAGAGATTGTTCCTTCTCTGTTGTCTAGAATTAGATCCTCCTCTAAAGTTACCACGATTAGCATGCAAGGCAGCTTCTACACTATCAGCAGTAGCACTAGCTAAGTATGATCCTGTTGTTACCTTTTGACTTTCATCAGATAATACCATAAAATTGGCCTTATTCACAGTAGGTAGTGGGTTCATCATCAATATCTGACCCCTAGCTTGGCTGTATGACTCATTGAGTCCCATTAAGAAAGCAAATAACCTCTGATATTGCATATGATTGACAAATAATTTGGATTTTTCACAATCACATGAAGGAGATGGTATTAGGGCATCAAACTCATCCCACAACACTCTCAGTTTTGAGTAGTATGAAGAAATAGATGAAGTACCTTGATGAGTATTGCATATTTCCCTATGAATCTGATAAATCCTTGCTCCATCAACCTTATCAAATCTCTCCTTAAGATCTTCCCAAACAACTGCTGCATTTTCAGCATAAACTATTCCACTAAGTAACTCCTTGGATGTATTCATGATCCAAGCCAGTACAAAAGCATTGCATTTCTCCCATTGTTCTCCTAGATCTGCTGCGAAATCACTCCTTCTATGAGTGCCTAGAACAAATCCTAGTTTGCTCTTAGCTCGAAGGTTGATTAACATTGATCTGCTCCAAACTGAGTAATTCCCTGTGAGTTGAACTGAGGTCAAAATAGATCTTGGTGTGTCTGATGGATGAAGATACAGTGGATGATTGTTCCCTAGGGTTAGGTTTTCATAAAATTGCTTCTCCTGTGCAGGCATTTCCGCCATTACTACAGCTTGAGCTTAGATGAAGTTTCTAGAAGATTCTGGAAACAAGAGATTGAAGGATCAAAAAAGATGAGTCAGTTATGGACTCACAAGCTCTGATACCATGTAGATTTTAGAGAGAGAAATATTGGAAGAGAGATTTTGGGGAATTTTGATTCTATGTAAAACTAACTGAAATGAATACAATGTGCAGATATATATCCTACACCTAGCTCAGCTAACTAACTCCTATTCTAACTAACATAACCGACTCCATTAACTACAATAATTAAACTAACTAACTAACTATTGACAACTACTAACAACTGCTTAACTAACTACTAATATAACTACTAACTGTTGCTTCTTCTATATCTGCAATAGTTTCTTCGACTAGTTTTTCTAAAGAGAAAACTGTTGTAGATTAAAAATCTTGTATAAGAAAGTTGAATTTGCAACAAGTTATTCAATTTATCTTAGAACAACAACAACCCCAACAATGTAACAAATATAATAGCATAAGTGAGGTCAGGGAAGGGTTAAATGTATGCAGACCTTACTCCTACCTTAATAAGGTAGACAGACTGTTTTAGAGACCCTCGGCTCAAAGCATTTTTCTAAAAAGATATTTGAAAAAAATAAGTAATGCATACAAGTTTTGGTCAGGATGATTGAGAAAGATTCAACCAATTTTAATGCTTATATCTAAAATGAAAATATCAAGATATAGAAAGTACTGACATCTAAAAAGTAATGATCTGGGAAGATGACTTCTGAAATGATAATCAGAGAATGGGTTTTTCCAAATCAAGGTGAAGGCGGGGCGGAAGATGATTTGTATAAGAGAGAAACAAGAAGCTTATAAGATTTTTGTATTGAGTATATTATTTCTAATATAGAGAAATTAGAAACATAGTAAAGTTAAGAAACTGCACAATCATTTTCTTTGAAAGATCAATATGATTTAATACCTTTTTATGTATTAATTTCTATTTGTACAAATGCTTAACTAAACACAATCTTTTGAGGAGTATTTTAGGATTTATTATGTTGATTTAGGATTTTTTTATATAAGTGGTACTTTTAAAAGTAAAATAAAAATATAGTAGTATTAAATTTCAAAAAACTGGTATATGTGAAAATCTTTTAAGTTGCTAGGTAAATGAAAGAAAAAGTATTTTTCAGTTGGTATATTGTGTTAATATATATCTCATAATATTAACTTGGCGTACTTGATATTGTCTCCTTTAAGTTAAGCCTGAATGATTTTTCCCCTTCCTAACTTATATATAATTTGCCTATCTTTTTAATTATCAATGGGGGCGAAAATGGTGTAAGGACGATAATAAGCACCTTTTTGGCACTTGGTTGCACTCAATCTATTAAACAGTAGAATTGATGCTCGCTCGGCTCTGTCTCAAGACACGACACTCGTAAATAATACTAATACCCTTGAGCAAGCAGAAGGAGACTGTTGCTTCGCTAGGCTTGCTTCAATTACCGTGGCATACGATTTGAACCTATCCTGTTAGAGAGTTTGTAGTATATACATAGGACATTAAAGTTTATGACTTCAAAGTATTTTCTTATATTTCTTAAATTCAAAATTTTGCAAAATTTAAAATTTAGTGTGGCTTACGCTTGTACTAAAGCAATAGGTAATCTGACATTTAGCAAAGGCTCTAAACTTTTAAGCCCAAATTCTCAAGAAGCTAAAAAAGTTCAACTAATTATTGTAGTGTTGTATGATCTTGAAACAAATTGCATTAATCATGTTTGTCACAATCCCACAATTCAAGATGTACCAAGTTATCCTTTTTTCGGGTTTTGTTTGGACCACCAAATAAGAGTAATTAAATAGAAAACATTACTTTTCTAGGAATAGAAAACCGAGATTTATGAAAAATCTTGACTAGAGCATTTATATATGTCGTCCTTTACTAAAAGAAGAGAAAGCAATCTAAATAAATGGTAAAGCTGATATGGGAAATATTATCCCCAAATGGGGTCAGATTTCAGAACCACAACTTGTGCATGTCATACTCTTGTCATGAACTCAGAAACCTCTTCCGTCCATAATAGGCCAACAAAATAAAGTTTCGTGGAGAAGCAAAGAAAACGAATTTTAAAAAGGAGATAAACAATAAAGGTACTCATGGAAGGTAAAAAGATACGAGTCTTTGTGCACTATAGTGTATACGATGTTTGAATTTCACCAAACAGACTTACATGCTACAAACTAGGGGTGTCAATGATTTTTGAAGACCGCAATAACCGACCGAACCGTACCAAATCGAATCGATTCTTAGGTTATTTTTACAAAAATTGATGGTTTGAATATAACTCTATAACCGTACCGAATAATTAGGGTAGTTTTTTTATAAAATAAAATAACCGAAAAAATACCGAACCGAACCGAATATATTTACACACATAAGATATATATGTTTTATGTTTCAAGTCTAAAAATAAATATAAGCAAATATTTTTAGTCGAGGTCTTGGACCTTGAGGCGATGGAAACACAACGTTGCATGTACTAATTAGCACCGAAAGTGCAAATTACCAAACTAATCCGCACTCATATAAACTAAATCAATTGGTACGACTAATAAACTTGAGCATATATCAAGCTACAAAGTGACCAAGATACACTACCAAAAAAATGCTCTTAGCGGCGGTTTTGCTAAACCGTCGCTATATTTTTCATTTCAGCAATTTTTGCAGCGGTTTAAGAAGTGCCGCAAAATTAATCAACTTAAGCGGCAGTTTTGTAATAACTGCGGCGGTTTTTTTGCATTTTGCGGCAGTTTACTTTTAATAGCAAGAAAATAATGTAAGGTGTCTTAAACTAATATATCCTATAGTTAGAAATATATTACTATAAAAACAAGAGTTGTTTTTAGAAATATTTTAGAAAAATAAAAATTATGAACTCAAATTATACACTAGTAACTATTACAATTAATACTTACTATTAGTGAAAATGACTAAATAAATAATACTCCTATGAAATACAAAACAATAAAAGAAAAGGAATACACGCAATAACACACACTACACTCCTCACCTCAAAAGACATTACACTCCTCAGTCCTCACCCACAAATCGTCACTGCTCATTTCGCGCTATAAGAAAAGGTTTGCATAATATCTCCATTCGTCTCTTCCTACAATATTATTTGCTAAAATCATCTCAAACTTTGTTTGCTTATCAGTATTTGCTTAAAATCGTCCCAAATCACTACACTTTGCGATTAGTGAACTCCAATTTTTGTTTATAAGTAAGTAATTGCTTAATTTTTTTGTTTGCATATGATTGATTTAGGGATTCTTCACCGATAATTAACTCCGATTTATGATTAATTTAGGGTTTCTTCACCATGCGATTAATTTAGGGTTAAATTTTTGTTCACTCTTATTTGTGATTTGTGCGAAGTTGATTTTGGTTTGTCACTTTATCTTCTTGATTTTAGTTTTTACTCGGTGAAATAATCTATAATTCTGCTATTTGTTTTGATGACACAAAATGAGAATAATCGCTTTTGGTATCTCGATTCACGCGCTTAAAGTCTAGGAGTTATCATTTAGGAATTATGCTCGTTGTTTCTTTTGTTGTGCATTCTAGTTAATTTGTGTTATTTCTATTCGATTATGTTTATTTCGAACCTATTTTTGGAGAAAAGGTGCTAATTAATTTTTACTTTTTATCCAGTCTCAGTTTTATTGTCATAATACTTCTATTTGATAATCTGTTTTAGTTAGTAGTCGCTCTTGACTATTTTTTGCCGATAATTTGTGCATCCTAAAAGTTACAAGTCTCATGGAAAGTGCTATGTGATGCTCTTATTTTTAGCATTTCTAATATATTTAGGGATGGATAAGAGTTGGATATTAATGCCGCGAACTATACTTGAATACAAGGAAGTGTTGGTATAGTTTTTAGACTTTTCATTTGCTAATGCGTCGACTGATAATAGAATAAAGTGTCCTTGTCGTATTTGTGGGTTTAGACTATCTCAGAATAGAGAGGTGTTTGATCACTTGTTTGAAAGTCCTTTTCCAAATGGTTACAGTGTATGGTTATTACATGGTGAGAAAGATGTAGGAGAAACGTC
Organism: Petunia x hybrida; assembly: GCA_037355625.1. Taxonomy (NCBI): domain Eukaryota; kingdom Viridiplantae; phylum Streptophyta; class Magnoliopsida; order Solanales; family Solanaceae; genus Petunia; species Petunia x hybrida. The sequence goes on along the minus strand of JBBBVM010000046.1, from coordinate 129,853 downwards.
AGGTAGCAGACATGAAAGTCGACACATTGAAGCTCTTGATGATCTAATGAGAGACATGATTAATGATGCATTCAACTTCTCTGGACAACCTACTGACCAAGAGTATTTCTCATCACAAGGACCAGTAACTGAAGGTGATGGTCCAAGTAATAAGGCGAAAGAGTTCTATGAGCTAATTAAGGATGGGGAATAAGAACTTTATCAAGGATGCACGAAGTACTCAAAGTTGTCTTTCTTAATGAGACTTTATCACATTAAGTGCGTATGTGGGATGAGCGACAAGGCCATGAAGATGATAATAGAGCTACTGCATGATGCCTTTGAGCATGCAAAGATCCCCCAATCATTCTATGAGGCTAAGAAAACTATAAAAAAAAACTAGGTCTTAATTATAAGAAGATACATGCATGTCCCAATGATTGCATGTTATACGGGGGAGTAGATAAAGAAAGACAAGAATGCAAGCGATGTGGCGCATCTAAGTGGAAATCAAATGCTAAGAAACGTTCTTCCAGTGAGCTTGAAGTGGGTAAAAAGAACAAACTTCAACCTGCAAAAGTTCTGTGTTATTTTCCTCTGATTCCACGACTTCGAAGGTTGTTCATGTCTAGTAAGACATCCGCTGATATGAGATGGCATGGAATTGATCATAATAATGATGGGGGCTTATTAAGGCATCCAAGAGATGGTGAGGCATGGAAAAAGTTCGACTCCCCTTTTCCTGAATTTTCTCAAGATCCCCGTAATGTTCGCCTTGCCTTAGCAAGTGATGGGTTTAATCCATTCGGAAATATGAGCACTAATCATAGCATTTGAGTGGTGGTTCACATTCCGTACAACACCCCTCCTTGGATATGCATGAAGCAGAGTAACTTCATTCTCTCTATGATAATTCCAGGTATTCAAAAAGACTGAATTCTATATCTTTCCAATGGATACATGTGTTTTATGTTTTCTGAAGTTCAGAGCTCTTAGCATATCACTGGTTCTACTATCCTTTCATTTTATTTCTTCTTGAACTTCATGAAAGATGCATCCTCCAGTATGTATTTAAAAATGTACTACTCCATGTCTACAGCAACATTATTTATATTAGCAAAGACCTACTCAGTTTGTAATTTGCAACATTTTTGTCTTTTCACTTTTTTGTGAAATGCATCTCAACAAGGATCTAAATACAACTCTGTTTATTTTTTGCAAGTGTCATGATTTAATGTTTCAATTCTAGTGCTCAATGAACTTTGCACATTGATTCTCTATATTTAGATAGTCACACATGTACACTCTGTTCTTTTTTCTTTTAATTATCTCCTTCCTCCCTCACTTCATTGTGTTTGCAACTATGTAGTTTTAGTTGTGGGTTGAACTGCTTCTCAAAATTGCAGGTTCTTCTCTTCCACTTTCATTCATGAAATAAATTAACTTTAGTCTCTCAATAATAATTTCAGGTAAGCAAATGCCAGGGAATGACATTGATGTTTACTTACAACCTTTGATTGATGAACTGAAGGAGCTGTGGGATGGTGTTCAACCATTTGATGCTGCGTCAAATGAAACCTTCAACATGAGAGCAGCATTGACGTGGACAATAAGTGACTTCCCCGGTTATGGGATTTTGTCTAGGTGGAGCACGTATGGTAAGTTTGCTTGTCCCATTTGCAATATTGATGCCAAACCATGTTGACTTCAACATAGTGGAAAATGGTGCTTTATGGGTCATCGTCGTTTTCTAAAAGCTGGGCACAAGTTTAGTTTGGACAAGGTTCGATTTGATGGTACAGTTGAAGAAAGAAATCCACCTGTACAATTATCGGACTCAGACATCTTAAGACAAGTTGAGAATCTTTGTGTTTTCTTTGAAAAATCACCTATAGCTGAAGTCAAAGGGAAAAGAAGACGTGGGAAAAAGTTATCCAGAGTGATGATTCACAGTGGAGAAAGAAGAGTATATTCTTTGAACTTTCATATTGGGAGTTTAACTCATTGCGTCACAATCTTGATCCAATGCATATCGATGGTTTCCGTTTTACTTTGTTAACAATCAGAGTTTATGGGGTTCCTTGTGAACTTTAATTAGTTTGTCACAAATTAATACTTTTGTGGAATATTTGGATGTTGGTTATGATTGTATGTTGGCTTTATTTGAATTGTGATGTTTGATTTCTAGGTTAAAATCGTAAATTCGTTTACAGATAATTAATTTGCATGTTGTCGATCAATAGAAAGTCAAATTGGTTTGAAAGGGTGCTATACACTGTTGCCAGACTAGCAACAGTTCAAACCGCCGCTAAATGTTAAACAAACAGCCGTTAAAATAATACCTCACAAAACCGCCGCAAAATTAAGCCAAACCGCCGCTATATTCCCACTTTGAGGCGTTATTCCAGCGGTTGGAGGAAATCGCTGCAAATTAGTTTAACGACGCCGTAACATACGGCTCTTTCAAACCGCCATTAAGTTTACAGTGCGGCAGTTCAAACTGCCGCTAAATCATGAAATGAACTACCGCTAATCAACTTTTTTTTTTTTGTAGTGATATCAAATATTTTGCTACCCGTTTAAATTTCTCTTAGCATATACTTAATATTTTATTATTCTAGTTCTTTAGTTATATTTAGTCAATATCTGTCAACTCGTGTTATTTTGAATTCTTTTGTCTTTGCTATTGATTTTATAATATCACTATAGAATACTGTTCTTTTGATTAATTTTCTTATAAATAAATTTTACCAAAGTCATGTATATGGTAGCATGTTCTATTATCTACTTAATAGAGAGTGACAATCACTTGTAGCTTGATACTGGAGAACGAAAATATGTCAACTACTTAAATATTAGTTACGACCATTTAAGAGTCATTATTTATTCAAATATTATCTTAAACATACTTTATGTGTTATATTAAATTTGTAGGTATTTTACATAAAAGTGGCACACTCTAATAATGGTACGACTCTACCACAGAATTCTAAAAAAAACTACCAAAAATTAACCGAACCGAACCGAAAGAAAACCGACGTGCATGGGACGATTTCGAAAAGTCTTATTTTGGTTATGCACAATAGTATAACCGAAAAATTGGTATGATATAAATTTCATGAAAAAACCGACCAAACCGAACCGTTGACACCCCTCTGCTACAAACATGATAACTTAAAGAAATTTTTTATACTTTGTTGTATCTCAAAAAATAAATATATAGTATTACAGCATCGGTAAGGGTAATTTGATTTATGGTGGTCTCTGCTAAGTTAGTTAAGAGTGTTTTTTTTTCCTGGAAAAGAAAGATGGCCGAAAGTTCAGTTGTTTGCATCGTGTCTCTCTCTCTCTCTCATTTATCTCTGGATATCTTTCTCGTTCTACCGATTTGGTGCATGTACTAAATCTACCTAGATATGTTTTTCTTTTTTCCTATTATTCCGTCTATAATATGGGAAGTTCCACAATAGTGTATACTATTTGGGGGGATAAGAATCATAAAGAAAGAGATAGACACACATTCATTCCTTACGTGATGGAACTGACTGCTCCTCCTGTCTTCCTATATAAAGGCCATGAGACTCTCTATAAGTCCACACACATCTAACCATATAAATTATAAGCTTTCTTGCTTTGTTTCTAATGAAACAGTAGCTTTCAAATCTAGGGTTCTTTCTTATGTCCTTTGCCAGCCGAAGAGAGCGAATACAGGCTATAAAAGGGTAAATACGGGGAGGTGACAGAAGAGAGTGAGCACACATGATATTTTCTTGCATCTATGCATATGCTTGAAGTTATGTGTGCTCACGCTCTATCTGTCACCCCCACCACTCTCCCTCTCGATTTTTCCTTCTTATGATGTGTGTTTTTATTATATGCTTGTGAACATATATTATTCTAGATATAGAGTTAGTCATGCATCAGATATCTAGTGATGGAATTGTTTCTTCAGGATGTTTGATTCACATTAATTGGATCAGTATATGATTGATCTCATAATTAATAAAGTCGTCTTGAATTATTTGCATACGAGTGTATCAGCCTTGCTTGATGGTGAATTGCTTTGCCAATTTTTGAACTTTTGGATGTCAAAAATATAAAATGAAATCAAGGGGAACTAAAATTTGTTCGGAGAGATTTCTTTTTCTTACCAAAGTTGAAGGGCACGAGGTTTTTCCAAAATCACTTCTTATCCATGCTTGTTAAGTTAATATGATCTAATGTTTCAAAAAATAAACATCACAATGTCAATCATCTTGAGAAAGCAAAGAGAAAATACAATGGAGAGGAGCAGGATCAAAACATCTTAAGCGGCGACATACATGATCGTATTTTGGTACAAATAAGGAGTTCAATTGAATGCTCCATTGTTGTAAAATGATGCCCTGTAAATAGGGCAGAATTGAATTTTTGCGATAACATATAAACTGATTTGAATGAATCCCTTTCAACAAAAGGGATGATTCTAGTGTAACACTGGCAAAAGGAGTTTAATATATAATAGTAATTAATTTAATTAGGTCACAGACTCGAATCTTAGGGGTGAAATTAATCTAGTAATTTGTTAATCCCTTTATGTGATTTCATGGCTCAGCCCGACTACACAGTACATTATTGTAGTTGTTGAGTAACTGAGACTTGTCTCAATGCTTTCCTCAGTGATCCCAACTTACCAAGAAGACACCGATTAAAGCCAAAAATCTAGGTGAAGCTTCGTTGATCTCAATTTAGCAGCTATATTTGACTAGTAGTTGCTAAAATCCACGGTTTATCTGAACAAGAATTAGTGGCTGATGTAGACATTATACTTCTATATTTTTATTTTTATTATTATTTGTATTTTATTTTTGTTTTTATTTTTATTTTTATTTTTAGCTGTTGAAATATCTGCACTCCTTTCTGGATCACTTCAAGCATGTACCAACAGAAATCAAACATGGACTCGACTATGACATCCAACAATGAAAAAACCTCCAAACAATGATTTTCTGCAATTGACTGCACATGAAAGATCATCAATCGAGCTGTGTGTACCTGCACCTGTTGGATTCTAGATTCAGACTAATCTATCATCATTTTCTAGCTCCCACATTCTTTGATTGATGCAACTTTTAGTGGGATTCAACTCAATAGCGGTTTATTGGTTTCCTTAAATATCATCTATCTGTCATATCTGCACCAGTTGGATGCTATATTTGGATTAATCCATCATTTTCAAGAGCCCATTTTGCTAGATATGCTGAAGCTGTTTTAGTGGGATACAACTCAGTAAGCTTTCTTGTACAATTTTCTTGGCCACCTTTCTTGTACAATTTTCGTGCTTTATCATCAAATAATTTGTGTTGTGCAGTCATTTTCTGCTTTTAATTTATGTGGCAGCAGTACTGCTATTAAACCAGCAAAATTTTAAGCTCTTCTTCTGCCATACAAAATTTTCATTTTATTCAAAAATAATATTTGAAAAACTTGTTTGTCCATAAAATTTCTGAACTTTTTTCTTTAAAAATTTGAATTTTGAAAAATCAAAAACTGATTTTGACTAGTTTTTTAAGTTGTATACTTATTAAAATAGAACTGGTTCTCTTTTTCATCTTTTTTAGAGAGTCCACCTACATTGTACATGCCAAAAACGGAAAGAGATGCAGCATTCTCTTGGATAAGTAATTTCATTTCGTTATCTTTTACCAACATTGCACGTTCCTCAAATACTCCCTCTGTTCCAACAAGATTGTCATGTTTCGGATTTCGAGAGTCAAACGAGTTCATTTTGACCGTAAATTTAAACATATAATTTTTAAATTTTTTCGAATGATATTTATATATTTGGAAACTACATAAAAAGTACTATAAGTCACAATAATTAATAATTCAAATTATTTGAAAGACATATGAAAATATTACGGTCAAAGAAAAACTCGTTTGACTCTCGATATCCGAAACATGACAATCTTTATGAAACGGAGGGAGTAGTACTTTTATTAGCTGATCAGATGTATAGTGGTATTTTCATTGAGATCCTGTTTTGGATAACCAGTTAGTAGTAGATTTGAGTTATAATGCTAGCACATGCAGGAAGATTGAGTCTCCCTTTTGTTTTTGCTGTCTCAATCGAAAAAACAACCGTTTTCTAAGATATCATACTAGGGAACCATACTGCCATTATTTCATAATTGTCAATGGCCGGTTGTTTAGTATTTTTTTTGTGATTAAAGCTATTTCCTTTATCTACTTTAACACATACTTATTCTTTTTTATCTAAAGCAACAGTTCTGTCAACTGTTGCTTTTCCGGCGCAATATTATACTCGAAACGAATAAATAATGAATAAACATAAACTATCTGCTTTTCTGAATATTTTTAAAGAAAAATTGAGGACTGAACTTTTGTTCGATGCTTAAGTTCGTTTGAGTTAACTTGAAGGTGTTTCCCACAAAACTTTGCTATAGTACTAAGATAATATTAGGTGGGTTGTATATCATAGAAATAATTAGTTACGCTAAATAACATTGTAATGTGACCCTGTATCCATTACATCTCATGTGTTATAAAATCAAGCACTTGCACCTCCTTTACTATGAAAATTTACACCCCGTTCCCCCATTGAGGTATCTTTATAACTAAGTATTTCAAAAATATAATTACTAAAAGATAAATTGAAAGGTGAAAATCTCTTACATCCTCCAACTTTGCTTTAAACATTTAAAAGAAAAAGTACGAAATAATAACATAACATATAAGTTAATGGTGTCATTAGTGAAATAAATAAGTTGAACACAAAAAGTTAGATTAAAAATAAGTTGCTCGTAATGTCACTTGTAAATAAATGCAGACGGATTCTCTAGATTTTATGTTTACTTGAATTTTTGTATATGGGCAAAGTGATGACGATTTGGTGTCATTTGCTTCTAAAATAGACATAGTAGTTTGGCTTACTTGTAAGTAACTGCAGACTGATTGTCTTTATTTTATATTTCCATATATATTTTTGTGAATGAATAAAGTAACTACGATTTGGGATCCTTTGTTTATAAAATGAACATGATTTTTTGCTCACTGTATGAATAAATGATGTCAAATTTGTCTTATGTTATATTTTATTTTGATTTTTGTATATGAGCCGAACAATGATAATTTGCCTTATTTTTTCACAAAATGGACGTGATATAAATAAATAATGACAGATTAGCATTGTTTTCTACTTTGTAGGGAACAGTGGCATATTTCGTAATTACAACTATATCAAAGTATGGTGGCATTTTTTTTATAAAACTTCATTAAAGTGGGGTAGCATTTTCATAATTATAGAAGTGTTCAATTTTTAAAGACCATATTTAAAGTGCTCAATTCTTCAATATCACCCTCTTTTTTTTACCTAATTGTTAACTTCAACCGTGGATTTAAGGCGCGCTAACACCAAAAATATGAGCTACGACCCAAACTAAGGAGATCAATTTGGAAAAGGAAGCGAGGATCATGGCTCTGCCCTTGAGCCGGCACTGATGATTTGAGATTTGAATGATTTGCACCTAAAAGATAAATACATATTGACCTGAATCAGGGGTGGCTCAATAAGAACGGAAGCCTAAAGCAAATACTGCTTAACATACCATAGTTTTTTATTGACATTCATGTATATTATTAATTTAGATTTTACTTTTTTAATTCTTTTAGATGCAAAGCAATAAGTTAAGTTTTTATTAATTACACTAAAATATACTTAATGGATATTTTCTAACAATCAAATATATGGTCATGACATAAGTGATGTAGTAAATGTTGCTTCTAACTAAAACATATGATATTTCTATTTTTTTGTATAACCGAGCATATTCATGCTTCATCTCATTCATTATGCCATAGAGGCTCCTTAGCTTTTGTGGTTGGGATCTTGTTTTTATATCAAGCACTCGTATGGAATGTAGGAATGACTAAAATATTCTATTGCATCTTAATATCGTTAGTAACCTGAAAGGGCTCAAATGTTATATATTGCAAACTTTATTGGAAAAGCGATATCATCAAAGTGTTCACATGAAATGATTAAAAGTTGCATATTTCATATAACGCATATGGGTAGTGTCATGGGTGTTCGGTTCTTCGGTTTAGTTTTTCATTAGTTCGGTTCAGCTCTTCGGCATTCGGTTCTTGAGAAATATAGGGGGAGACTGTAATTTTTAAATTTCGGTTTGGTTCTTATAAATGCGGCTCGGTTCACTGCTGCAGGTTCTTCGATTAACGAAACATGACCGGGACCTCGGCCTCTACCATGACCGGCACCTCCACCACGCGGAGCAACTGCCATAGGGGGTACTGCCTCTGGCTCCTTTTCCTCACGATGAGAGCTTGCACAAGTCCTCACCATTTACTGCGAGTGAGTTAACAGAGAAATTTAACTTCAAATAAGAAGACCCACACACGATCAGGATAGAAAGAAAGGAAAATACCTAAATCTCACCATAGAAAATAGTGATGTTCTGATATGCTTATTTTTGGCCAACTTTCATTGATTTTTCCAGTTGCAGACTAAAAAATCTCACTATTTGGATGGCCAGTTGTTGGAGGAGCTCTTTTTAAAGCGAAAGTACTTACTCTAAATTACTTAACCAGGATTAAGTGATAATTGTTTATATAAAACATATATATTTAGAATTTCTTTATTTGCTGCAAATTAAACATTCAGTATGGATAAGTTTTTACATGATTACAACTCTAGCTATATTTATAATCAACAACGAAGTTGGCATGTAAATTTCCCTAAGTTGATCAGCTTTCAGATAGAACTCTTGAAATTCAAGGCAAATTCATGGGGATGACGTGATTGCTTTGGTGGACATTGAAGCTACTCATAATTTTATATCTCCCACTCTTGTTCGTCAAATGCAATTACATATTAAGAAGACCAACAAATTTAAAGTAATAATTGATAATAGTCAACAGGTTGGCGGGAGTGAAGTATGCAAAGGGGTGAGGTTGGACGTGCAGCGAGTACAAATTCACTAACAATATCTTCTTTTTTTTTTTGAATTGAGTGGAACTGATGTAATGGTAGGAATGGAATTGTTAGCCACTTTAGGTGAGATATGAGGGTCCCCTGAAAACTTCTCACAATTTGCATAAAGTTTAGAAAAATTAACATTAGTAAATGAATTTATTTATCATATGTTCTAATTCAACACATAGATGAGAGAAAAACTGAAACGACCTTAGGAAGTTGTTTCGGAAGTTAGAACTCCGATTAACATGTCGATAGACTTAAAAAGCTTCATAAAGTCCATTAGGACCTTTCTGTAAAATTTGAGCTGATTTGGACCTCGTTTAGTAGGATTTTTGAGAAGGTTTCCGTTTCAGTTGTCGGTAAAGCTTAAAAGAGGTTTTCGAGCTCGATTTGAGCAAATGAGCTCTGATCCGAAATTCGAAAGTTGCGTTAGGTTTTTATGGTCATGTATGACCTGTAAAAACTTTTGAAGTGAATTCTGAGGTCGTTCGGTCAGTTTTGCTAAAATTCTGAAAGTTAAGAAATCGACCTCCTCCTATGGGAGCTGTATCTTGAGTTCTAGAGATCCGATTCGAGTCCCGTTTTCGCGAGCATGTCACACAAGTCTTGTATGACTAGTGTAAAAAATTTGGGGTCATTCCAAACTTTGTAGGGTCTCTTTTGGATGCACAGTAGTTGCTGGTGCGAAAATGGCCTAGTAAGTTGCTATTTTTCAGTATAAAAAGCAGATTTTTTTGCTCATTTGGGAAACAATTCAATTCAGTCCATTGAAGTCATTTCTAAGGCAGAATTAAAGTGCGGAGTTGTTATAAATCATCAGGTATCAATCCTATAACATTCAATCGCGTTAATTCATGATTCTTGCGCTAAAATCTCTTGAAATTGAATTGGAAAATTGGTTTAGGACCCTAAAAATTATGAAATTAGAAAATTTGATGAAACTAAATTCAAAAATAAAAACTAATGATATCATTGGACTCGTGGGATTATGGGAAGTCCGAAAATATATATTTTATGGGTTTTCGGCTACGCCCAACCCAGGGGTATTTTGGTAATTTTTCTTTTTTCATTGTCTAAAGGCTAAGTACTCTTTCTTCGGGCACTTACAAGTGTAATATGTTTCTTTGGCTCAGAAAGGAGTTATTCTGAGAGATATCGGACAGGAAAGGAAGTTATTCAATAGCTATCCTGACCTAGGACTCGAGGTAGGTGATTTTATCCGGTTCTTTGACAGCCTTTGGTCTTTAGATGATCTATTCACGCATTCTTTACGTGAATAGCTGCCGACATGGCGTACTTATTACGCCACATTCTTGTTATGTATTTCCTTATTATTTTTCTTGATTTCTGGGCTGTTATGTAATCTGAGGGCAAAAGGATTCCACCCTAGGAGCAGGAGGATTTCGCTCTTTGCATCATATTGAGGATAGGAGGATTCCGCCCGGAGTAGGAGGATTCTGCTCCATTCATTGGGTACATGTGACCCCCTTACATTACGATTGCGTTCATTTCATATCCTTATGAATGTTGTATATGACTGCTACTTGCCTATCTGTACATTTTTATCTATTATATACCGTTACTTACCATTTTCCTGGCTAACTTAACTATTTTTTTGAGTAAAGTAGTTATTTCTTGCCTACTGAGTCCTTATGACTCATCCCTTACCCGTTTCTTATTTTTATTTTCGTTTCGGTGGATTCCGCTTCAGGATCCAGCCAGCATCATGAGTGAGGAGCGAGGCGATTTCAGCTATCTGTGTTGAGCCAGCTTGTTCGTTGAGGCCACCAGCTATAGATGTTATTCTGATGACTCATTTTTGTTCCCTTCCGGAAATGTATATATTTTTGGACTTCATAGATGTCTGATCTGGATGGCTCTAGACCCATATGTTCGGGTAGTTAGCTGCAATCCTTCTGGCAGCCAGTATATATATGTTTGCATATATATATATATATATATATATATATATATATATATATATATAGTATTTGGGCACGCGCATTGCGCGTGATTCATGCTAACCAATATATAGAATATGAGTGCAATAACCTACACAAAATTCTAATGGAAGAAAAGGAAGATCAAACATATAAAATGATACCCTCGTCCATGCAGCAAAGTTATAAACTGGTACAATCTTTTTATCCCTTCGTTAACTTTTTCAAGTTACCAAATTTGACCCCCATTTTTCCTTGATTTTACTCTCTTACAAAGATATGTCTCCTAAAAATTGAAGAATCGAGCACTCTTTATTTATATATCAGTAAGAGGTGCCTAGACAAACAACATAAGTTAAGAGATCTCTTTGACAACTTGGCGCTTATGGAGATTTTAAAGCTACCATTTTCTCAAACTATTGTTTGAAATTAAACTTATAGATTGCAGAATTCTTTTTTAGTAGAATGAACAATGTTACATCTTCTATTTCCACAATAAGCAAATGCATAAATAAATGACCAGAAATACCTTAAAAGTAGTTCAATAAAAGATAGTTTGGTGTAATGGTGGTACATAAACTTTTTCACGCGATGCTTTATAAAAAAGTTCTTCTGGATGCTGACTAAATCTTCCATAGCTTAGAGGGATGCATCTGACAAACTGACACAATAGTGGGTTCTACCGTTCTAGGCAATATAATCTCAAATGTTATAGATCTCATACACAACAAATAGAATTTTTGGTGATGGAGCTATGTCTTCCATATATTGCTAAATATATAGTAAAACAATTACCAGCACATAAGTTGACAAATAAGTTTTAGAACGTAGAAGTCTAAACATTACCGTTGAGTAATTGTTAATTGAATGTTACTTATTCCTTATGTTCATAAAGAAAGAGTTACGTTAAGTATAAATAGACATATGACTTTCTGTATACCCTTCTCATCGTCTTAAGTAACGAAAAAAATTTTGTAATAGCTTTTTCATCTACTTGTTGTGGATTATTCAAACTTCAGCCGTAATTGTTCTGATGCATGAATCTGCTCAAGTGGAGTACAACAATAGCATGTAATTATTACAACGATTGCTGGTTTGCTACTCCTAGAAATTAGTATCTTTTTATATATAATAATTAAATATTTATGTATTATTTATTAGGATGTATATTTATAGTGTTTCCTTGAAGGGCAAAAAAGTCTTTCACTTTTTACTTAGTAGATTGGCTCTTTTATAATAGTATGGTATATATATATATATATATATATATATATATATATATATATATATATATATATATATATATATATATATATGTTTTTATTCTCTTATGTTGTTGAAGTTAATTTCATATTATTACTTAGTGGATTTCTCATAAATTTAAGTTTAATCTATAGGGTTCGTCCGGCAGGTCTAGGGGAGGTTATCAGGTGTCCGCACGGCCTAGCCAGAAATCCGGATTGTGTCAAAAATATTCCACGGAATTATTAAAAAGATGCAGGTAGATAATATTAAATGTATTAAAAAAAATTATCGTTGAAATCCTTTCCTTATATTGTATCATAATACAAGTTCCCTTGAATTACAGCTATTTGATGAAGTTTAGACAAATTAATATTAGTACAATGTGATTAAAATAATTCATGACCTAATTTTCATGCTATATAAGTGGCAAGAAACAGGAACCCGTCGTCAACATACTTGTCTAATACGGTCAGGACGGCGAATGGTCCTTTCATATGTATGCAACTTTAATCGTTTGTATATTTTGCATGGAATACATTTGTATACATATTAAGCCTATTGATTTGCACTTAATGAAATCAGGAACCCGATCATTCAAGTCATGGGCAGCTCAAGGGTAAGGTATCTAAAGCTTCCACTTTAGGCCTTCAAGATTCAAAGGCCCCCAAAACTTTACTATAGTATTAGTTATATTTTATAGTTGTAAAGGCTATTTGAAGCGAAAAAATTATTAGTCATTTGTTTCAATGCGCTACATTTGTTCTAGTTGTAAAATTCGTATTGTGTTAAGTGTCAGAGTCTGTAAGAGATAAATCAGATTATGCCCACGAGGATAATGCATAGCCTCCAATATCTTCTACTCCTTGAATTGTAATCTAGTTGTTAGCTAAAATATAGGAGTCTTACTCTGCTCTAAGTTCTTTTGAATTCATAACAAGGTTTTACAGATAGAGTAGACTTCCTAGGCTACGCTTATATATATATATATATATCCATGTACTGTGCACAAGTTTTTCATCCATCAAATAGTAAAGTCTTTCATGGTATCAGAGCTTTTCAAGACTCACGTCTCTTTCAATGGCTTCATCATTAGAAACCTTGTCCTTGTCCAACTCAAATACTTTGGGACAGGAATTTTGGACAACCGTTCATGTGCACTTGGTTCCTCACCATAGGCAGATTGTATTCTTTGATCAAGGGGGCAAATGCATGGTTCATACTTATCCCACGCCTCAGGCCGGTGCACAACTATCCGCTATGCAGATTGTTAAGGGCTTCAAGAAGGGGGAGCCGATTTATTTTGTTGCTTTATCGAGTTTGGGTGAATCAAACGCAACCCAAGACTTGAGTCTCTTACCATCTATTGTTTTGCAGGTTCTTGATGAGAATATGGACATGATGCCGGATGAGCTGCCAAGGCACTTACTGCCTAGGCGAGCTGTTGATCATGTTATCGAGTTGGTATTAACCAATTCTCCCCAAACATTAATCATTCAAACCTTGAGAGGGCATGACCTTGAAGGTTATATCGATGGAACACTTGACTGTCCACTAAAATTTATTCCAGGAAGTGCTAGTGATGGTAGCACAACTGAAACAATTTTAAACCATATTTATCTTTCTTGAAAAAAAACAAGATCAATTGCTGTTGAGTTTGATCTTATTGAGAGTAAAGATGTTGACACAAATATCTGAGGACTACACTAGCTAAATGTATAGTTGTAGGGGTGTAAAGTGTAGTTAATTATACTTTGCAACTACCTTAGTTAGTTAATATATATGTAGATGTAGTTAGTAGTTTAGTTAGTTAAGAAATGAGAAGATTCACTTTCTCTACAATATTTCTATCTCTAAACTCTTAGCTCAACAGCTTCTTCTTCAATCATTGTTAATGGCTACTCTTAGCTATTAATCTACTTTCATGGCATAAAGTTAACATGGTATCAGAGCCATTAACAGTAGATTAAACGAGATTGAAGCCATTACTGCATCAGATTTGAGAATCTGAATGAAGTAGAATTCGAGCTAAGAACAATTTTTAGGGATTCATCAAAATTAGGGTTACATCTTAAAATTCTGCAATCTTATTGATTTCTTTCTTAAAAACTACTTAAAGATATGGCGAATTCAGGAACACAAGCTGCAGAGGAATTGGAAGTGCTTGAACTATCACACAATCATCCCCTGTACTTACAAGCTTCGGATACACCTGGTTCTGTTCTTGTTTATGTTCAACTCACTGGAGTAGAGAATTATGCTTTGTGGAGCAGAGCAATGCGAATCGCACTTCGAGGGAAGGATAAACTAGGGTTCGTTGATGGAACCTATCATAAACAGAGGTTCCCAGATCGATATGAAAATCAATGGGAGAAATGCAATGTTGTGGTTCTATCATGGATCATGAACTCAGTTTCAAAGGAACTTATGAGTGGAATCATTTATGCTGAAGATGCAATGTCGGTGTGGGATGATCTGAAGGAACGATTTGACAAAGTGAATGGATCAAGGATTTATCATGTCCACAAACAGATCTCATTACTCACTCAAGGTACTAACTCTGTCTCTGTGTACTTTTCTAAGCTGAGACACTCATGGGAAGAGTTTGATTCTCTGGTACCTCCTCCTAGTTGTTCATGTGATAAATCTAAGGATTTTTTGGCTCACTTACAACAACTTAAGCTACTTCAATTTCTAATGGGGCTTAATGACTCTTATGAGCAAGTTAGAAGCCAGATCCTTATCACTCTCCCAATACCGACTGTTAATCAAGCCTATGGGATGATAATTCAAGTAAAAAGTCAGCGAGGTACATCACACCCCATGTCAGGAAATGAGTTGATTGATCCTGCTATTATGTACTCTGTTAATCCCACTGCTATGTACTCAAATAATAAATGAGGATATAAACAGAAGCAAAAGAAGAAGTCACTTGAGTGTGATCACTGTGGTTGGAAGGGTCACACAAGAGAGGGTTGCTACAAGTTAATTGGCTATCCTGATGATTACAAGCCTAAGAATAAGGAGAACTTTCAAAGAGACACTTCTCAAAAGAGCAATTATCAAAGAAACTACCAATCTGCTAATGTCACCAGCACTGACTCACTCTGTCAGAGTCAACAAGCTGGCAAGACAATAGATGCTGGTAAGGGTCCCTGGTTCACTAAGGAGCAATATTCACAGATTCTGCAGCTACTTGGAAAGGAGAATGTTCCAGACACTTCAGCTAATGCTGCAGGTATAATTACTGCACTAGCTGTTGACTCAAATGCCAAAGAATGGATAATAGATACAGGAGCCACCAATCATATGACTCCTCACTCTAACTTGCTAAATTGTGTAAATAAAGTTACAAATTCACAGTTTACAAAGGTGCATTTACCTACTGGTGCTACAACTAATGTCACACACACTGGTACTTGTTCAGTCTCTAAAGAGATTGATATGAAGAATGTCCTGCTCATTCTTGAGTTCAAGTACAATTTACTCTCAGTCTCTAAACTCACCAAGGACTTGCATTGCTCAGTCACCTTTTTCCCTGATTTCTGCATTTTCCAGGACCTCTACAGTGGGAGGGTGAAGGAGATTGGTAGAGCATGCAATGGCCTCTACCTTCTGCCTAATCAAACTCACAGTAGAGGCATAGTCAGTGATGACAGATTCAATGGAGTACAGCTGAATAAGAAGTCCTTGGCAAAAGAAATGGAAGTAGCAAATAAAGTAAAGTCAGTGGAAGCAAGTGCAGTACAACCTGTGACCATTTCAGATAAAAATATAGCCTTATGGCATAGGAGACTAGGACATGTATCTACTGGAGTACTTTCCAAAATGTTGTCTGTTCCTTCTACTACATGCAGTCAAGAACTTCATCATTGTCCTGTATGCCCATTAGCTAAACAGTCTAGATTACCATTTCCTACTAGCACCTCTAAATCCTTGAAATGCTTTCAATTACTACATGTTGATGTATGGGGTCCTCATAAGATTTTTACTCATGATGGCAATAGATTCTTTGTTACCATAATAGATGATTGTTCCAGAATGCTTTGGGTTTATCTCATCAAGTTGAAAAGTGATACAGTAGTGATCTTACAAAACTTTCTTACTCTGGTGTCTAATCAGTTTGACTCTACTGTGAAAGCTATTAGAACAGACAATGGGACTGAGTTTGTAAACTTTGAATGCACACAACTATTCCAGAGGCATGGTATAATCCATCAAAGAACTTGTGTTTATACACCTCAGCAAAATGGTGTAGCTGAGAGGAAACACAGACATATCCTAGAGGTAGCCAGAGCTATCAAATTTCAGGGTGGTATACCTACAAAGTTCTGGGGTTTGTGTGTTCTAGGAGCTGTTTATCTCATCAACAGACTACCTACTCCAGTATTGAATGGCAAGTCTCCTTATGAACTATTTCACAATTCCAAGCCCTCACTGGTACATTTGAGAACCATAGGCTGCTTATGCTATGCAAATGTGTTACCTAAAGCAGACAAGTTGCAGCCAAGAGCAATTGCTGCAGTTTTAATGGGGTATGGGTACTCTCAAAAAGGCTACTTGCTGTATGACTTGCAAAACAAAGTGTTGTTTGTCAGCAGGGATGTCTCATTTATAGAACACATATTTCCCTTCAAACTTGCCACACCTGGTACCCAGAAGCTCTTTGAGTCCTCTGATTTCTTGCCTGATGAATCCCCAGATGATCTTACTATCCCTGTTCTGACACCAGCACCTTCTGTTGATACTGATCCTCTACCAGTTGATCCTGATATAGAACAGGATTTTGAAGCAATGCTCCCTCCACAAGATCATGAGCCACCTGCTGTTCCTGAGCATCCTGTGAGGAGGTCATCTAGAGACTCCAAAGCTCCTTCCTGGCTACATGACTATGTCACTACCTCAGCTCATATCAAGTCTACCGCTACTCCTCTTTATCCTATTCATCAGTGTATTTCCTATGACAGTCTTGCACCTGCTTATCAGTCCTTTATAGCTGCTGTCTCCCATGACACTGAACCTCACACTTTTGATCAAGCCTGCAGAGACCCTAGATGGGTTGAGGCAATGCAGGCTGAAATTGCTGCCTTAGAATCCAATCATACCTGGAATGTAGTCTCTCTTTCTCAGGGTAAGAGAGCCATTGGGTGTAAATGGGTTTTCAGAATCAAGTACAAGTCTGATGGCACTGTAGAAAGGTTTAAAGCTCGATTAGTGGCCAAAGGGTATAGTCAAAGAGAAGGGTTGGACTATCAAGAAACCTTTTCTCCAGTTGTGAAAATGGTGACCATCAGGTCTGTTCTATCTTTAGCTGCCTCTGAAGGATGGCATGTCCATCAAATGGATGTGTATAATGCCTTCCTTCAAGGGGATTTATATAAGGAAGTCTACATGACCCTTCCTCCTGGGTTCAGCATTCCTTCAGGATTTAATGGGCAGGGGGAGAAACCTGTATGTAGGCTCATTAAATCCCTCTATGGCTTGAAACAAGCTCCACGACAATGGAATGTCAAGCTGACTGAAGCACTAATAAGATCAGGCTTCAAGCAGAGTCACTTAGACTACTCCTTGTTCATAAAGAGAATAGGTAGCAAGATGGTGGTAATTCAGGTATATGTTGATGATCTAATGATAACAGGGAATGATCTGGACCTCATAGAGAAGACCAAAGCTGATCTGCATAAGGCTTTCAAAATCAAAAATCTGGGAGAATTGAAATAATTTCTAGGCATTGAGTTTGCTAGATCCAAAGAAGGAATCTTAATACATCAAAGAAAGTACTCATTGGAGATTATTACTGAAGCTGGTCTTAGTGCTTCTAAACCAGTCTCCACTCCTTTAGAGTACAATGTGAAGTTAACTACCAAGGAGTATGATGATGTTGCTGGTAACACTAGTCGAGATGGACTTTTGCAGGATCCTGGAAAGTACAGAAGATTAATTGGGAAGTTGCTCTATCTAACTGTCACCAGGCCTGACCTCTCATTTGCTGTAGAAACTCTTAGCCAATTCCTACATCAGCCTAAGAAATCTCACTGGGAAGCTGCCTTGAAGGTTGTTAGATATGTAAAAGGGCAGGTTGGCTTAGGGATTCTCCTATCAAGCACAAGGTCCAGAACTCTGACAGCCTTTTGTGATGCTGATTGGGCAGCCTGCCCAAACTCAAGGAGATCAGTCACTGGGTTCCTTATCAAGTTTGGTAATTATTTAATCTCTTGGAAGGCTAAGAAACAAACTCCAGTTGCTAGAAGCTCAGCAGAAGCTGAGTACAGAAGTATGGCCAATACAGTTGCTGGATTAATGTGGATACTAAGACTGTATAGAGAACTTGGTGCTACTATTCGAATACCAGTACCTTTGCACTGTGACAGTAAGGCAGCAATTCAAATAGCTGCTAATCCTGTTTACCATGAGAGAACAAAACACATTGAAATAGATTATCACTTTATAAGGGAGAAAATTCAAAGAGGGATGATACACACTGAATATGTCAACACCAAAGAGCAGCTGGCAGACATACTCACTAAAGGACTCTTAAAGGCTCAACATGAACTGCTTCTGTCCAAGCTGGGAGTTCTGAATATCTTCATACCCTCCAGCTTGAGGGGGAGTATTGAGAGTAAAGATGTTGACACAAATATCTGAGGACTACACTAGCTAAATGTATAGTTGTAGGGGTGTAAAGTGTAGTTAATTATACTTCGTAACTACCGTAGTTAGTTAATATATATGTAGATGTAGTTAGTAGTTTAGTTAGTTAAGAAATGAGAAGATTCACTTTCTCTACAATATTTCTCTCTCTAAACTCTTAGCTCAACAGCTTCTTCTTCAATCATTGTTAATGGTTACTCTTAGCTATTAATCTACTTTCATGGCATAAAGTTAACAGATCTTATCCTCCCTAACAGAAGGAGTTTTGGCTCATGTTGTTGGATGCACACTTGAAACAATGTTTTCATCCCAATCTCGTGCAATACTGATGCAACTTAGATTACAGTTGCACACTAAGAAGGGAACTACTTCAATGGTGGATTATTTGCAGAAGATGAAGACGTACTCGAATAATCTGGCAGCAGCAGCCCAACCTATTGCTGAAGAAGATCTGATTATTTATATTCTTGGAGGATTAGGCCCCAACTACGATGCATTGGTGTTAGTGACGTTCGTACCTAATCCTATATATCTTGCGGGTTTACATGGCTTGTTGCTAAGCATGAGTTTCGTCTCGAGCAAATGAATCCTGTAGAACAAAGTCTTGGTCAAGCTAATCTTACTATCCGAAATGGTCAGTCATTTAAAGGTGAAAATAATTTTAAGAGGTCTCATGGCAATAATCAACACAATTGGGGCAGATTTGGTAAGGGCCGTGGATGAGGTATGCGCTCAAATTCGCAAAACTCTGGGCAACATCAATCCTACAATTCGACACAATGTCAAGTTTGTCAAAAATATGGACACATGGCCTTGTCTTTGCTACCATAGATTCGATCATGTGTATCAAGGAGAAAGCAAACGAAATATGACAGCATTGATTGCTCAACCTTCTAGTGTTGTTGACCCAATGTGGTATCTCGACTCAGGTGCAATAAATCATCTTACAAATGTTTTAAATAACATGAAAATTCGGGGTGAATACAATGGATGTGATCAAATTCATGTAGGCAATGGGACATGTTTGCGAATTATTCACTTTGGTCATTCAACATTGCCCACTTCCTCTTTCCCTTACATTTGCATAATATCTTACATGTTCTTGAAATGCATAATATCTTACATGTTCTTGAAATAACAAAGAACTTATTGAGTGTGGCTCAATTTACATCTGAGAATAATGTATTTTTTGAGTTTCACCCTCGTGTCTGTTTTGTGAAGAATCAAGCAACTAAGAAGGTACTATTGGAAGGGAGGCTTGAGAATGCCTTGTACAAGATCCAGTCAGTTGCATCCTCAACTTGCACCTCATCAACTCAACGCACTACTAAAAAAACTGCCTTTTTCGACCGCCAAATCGGTCAAAATCCGGTCGACACATCGACCGTATTTCGACCGATAGAGGTGGTCGACAAAAATAAGGTCGAAAATAGCTTATCGACCGAAAATCGGTCGAACGTCGACCGACTTCGACCGAAATTCGGTCGAAAGGCTGGTAATTTTTTTTTACCAACTATCGACCGAAAGTCGGTCGAAAACCTGTAAAAACCTGCAACATAAAAGCTGAAATTAGCCCTACACCACCTGTAAATTCAGCAGCACGCAGAAAATCCAGACAAAACACATTCATAAAGGCTAACAAACAAGACTAACAAAGCCAAACAATAGAAAGGAGTCTTTCAACATTAGTTCAAGTGTTTCAATAATCAAACAAACTTAACAAACAGTTTAAAGTTCAACAATCACTACTACTGGCTAAAAGCAGAATTGGACTCGTCATCAGACTGAGCCGGCGAATAGTGGCGACGCCTGCTCTTGCTCTTTCCCTTTCCCGAGCTATCACGCTTTCCTTTGCCTTTTTCTTGGTTCCTTAGGAGCTGTTGCATCATTTCATTCATTTGCCTTTGATGAGCCTCCTGTGCTAAGCGCATAGCTTCATTCTGTCTTTTCAGCTCTTCGATCTCCTCTTGCATCCGACTCATTTTTTCGGGAGTAGCAGAGCTTGAAGGAGCAGTAAAACACGAGCCCAAATAGTTCGATTTATGCTTGCCAGATGAATACAGAGTTGCAAGGCCATACGCGGACCCCTTCTTCACCCCTCCGACCGCTTCCAACCATAAATTGGTTTCTTGCTCAAGCGTTAGCGGTGCTGGGGTACTGCTTCCGCATTCAGATTGTTGAGTCACGGTCCAGTCCTCAACGGCCTTTGTAGCTCTTTCCTGAAAAATAGAAATATATCAAAGGTACAAATATGAAGTTTAAAAGTTGAAGGATTGGCGCGACTTTAGTTTGAATTTAATTACTTACCCAGGTCTCTCGTGCGCGAGGCTCGACCCAGGCTTTTCCACCCTTTTTATCTTTCTTGATATGGCGGATCTTGTGCATTTCAGAGAGTGGAATAGTCCGGTTTTCTTGCTTTTCCTACAAATTAAAGAAGAGAACAAGTTAGATAAAAAATAAACTATTATAGTAATTCTTATAAATTAAATTACTTTACCAAGCGCATCTTCTGCGTTGCAGCGCTTATTGAGCCACCGGTATGCAGCGATCCACCCTTACTTGATGCCCGCGCTTTCTTCCCTTGTTCGCTCTTCTTCTGAAATTCGGGAGTATCCCAATATTGCTGCAGCTCTCTCCATTGATGATCATAGAGGAAGCCAGGCATTTTCCCTTTTTTGCGCGCAACATACATTGTGTTCTTGAATAACTCCCCGCATTTCTTGGGGAAGTTAGAACGGACTTTATAGTCCAGAGCCGGATGCCACTTACACTGAACCTGCAATATTCATCAAAATATTTTATTTAAACATAATCATTAAAAAAACCTGCAATTAGTGATAAACCGTAAGCATATTTATCACCTCAAAAGCCTGCATTATCCGTTGCTTTACTTGAGGGGGCACAGCGCCCCAGGATGGCCACGATTCTTTCCATTGTGATTTCAAGCATTTCGTCACCATAGGAGTAGCATCAGTGTTGGGGCAAAAGCTACATAAAAAAACAGAAGGGTTAATAGAAATACTAACATTTAAAAACTTACTACTAAATAGATAAGAACTTCAAAAATACTATAATTACCTGTTATCCCCCTCGGGATAAATAATTAACCGCCCGTCTTCCCATGTGCCAGGCTCACCGATGTAATAGGGCGATCTCCGATCATAATAAGGAATCTCCTGCTGTACCGAAGGGCAGGTAGGGCTAGATGGGTCGGAAGGCGGCTGAGTCGACCCAGACGTACTACTGGACTGTGTGGAATCCCCTAGTTTGGGAACGCCCTGGGATGGACCGGCCTGGGTCTCAGTCATGTCATAACTATTGAAGTGTTGCTGCCAACCAGGATGGCCCTGAGACATGCCAGGTGGCCTAAAAAAATCTGGACTGTATCCGGCAGATGCCCCTGTAGGAAGCGAATGCGGCACCTGAGACATGCCGGGCGGCCTGAAAAAGTCTGGACTGTATCCAGAAGGTGCTCCTGTAGGAAGGTTATGCGGCACCTGAGAGGTAGGAGTGTCCTGTGCAGGCTCACCTGAAGGCTCACCTGCCTTTTTCCTTCGACTAAACACTTTCTTCATACCTTTCGACACATTCACATTACTTAAGGAACAAGTAAATATGTAACATACTAGGCGGGTTAAATAGATTAAATACACACATTCATTTTACAAAAATAAGAATACAAATATCCTCTTATTTGGCATAAACCCCTTCTTATAATATTTTGCCATTTTTTCCCCCAAACAAACAATATTTTTTAATAACACCCTATTAATTACTATTATCAAAGCAATTCAAACCAACAAAAGCTTATTCGTTTGAGGCATAACATGTTCATCTTCTCAACAATACCAAGGCAACAACACATTCCAAACAAGACTACCAAACAATTCCAACAACTACAACAATCCCAAACAACACAAACCTAACTTTATAATAGCTAACAACACCAAACAAGTTCATCATCATCAACAATAACTACAATAAAGTTTGCTAACTAATAATTAACTACCTATTCAACATTATAGGCCAAAGTTAAAAAATAATTAAATACATAATTAAATTCGGATTTAATTAAAAAAAAAAAAAAAAAAAAAAAACCTTACCTCGAGGTTGATTTATGCTCCAATAGCACCTACTAATGAATTCCCACTAGTTATATGCTTCAAAACTACAAAAAAAAATGAGTTAAAAAGTTAGGGTTTAAGTTTTACAAAGTAATTAAAATAACCCTAAATTAAAGAATTTACCTTGAATTTCTTGTTATAGGTAGTGTTTAGTAGGGTAGAATGAGTTTGATTTTTGATTTTGGGGGTGGGTTATGGTGGTTTTCGTGTTTTTGAAGGTTGGGGCGGGTTTTGAGGGTTTTTGATAATTGGGGAAGAAGATAGAAATGGAGGAGAGGGGTTCGGCTGAAACTTATATTGGGTGGTCCGACCGACCTGTCGACTGAAATTCGGTCGATAGGTGCAAAAAAAAATTTTTGTTCGACCGAAAATCGGTCGAACAGCTATTTCGACCGATTTTCGGTCGAACAGTTTTGACCAAGTGAACTGTTCGACCGAAAATCGGTCGAAATAGCTTTTCGGTCGAACACTGGTAGTCGAAAAATCCTATTTTTTTAGTAGTGACGTCTAAGTCCTACTTGCGTCAAATAATTTCTTGTTTAATCTATGACATAGTCGTCTAGGACATACTTCAGTAAAAGCTATTGCTAGTGTTCTTAAGTCTCTTGAATTATTCAATTTAAGTAAATGTCCACCTCATATTTTTTCATCTTGTCAATATGGCAAGAGTCATAAGTTGCCATTTTCAAGTTCCAATTCAGTCTCATCTTATCCTCTTGATTTAATTCACTCAAATGTATGGGGCCTTCGCCATGTCTTGCTAATAATAAATATCGTTACTATGTTATTTTCATGGAGAATTATAGCAAATACACTTGGTTGTTCCCTATGATTTCCAAAAGTGATGTTTACTCCATCTTTCTTCGCTTTAAAGCACAAGTTGAAAATTAGCAAGATTAAAATAGTAAAATCAAACTGAGGTGGAGAGTATAGAAAGTTTTCAAAATACTTTGAGCAAATGGGTATTCTTCACCAAGTTTCGTGTCCTCATACACATGAACAAAATGGCTCGGCAGAGCAAAAATATAGGCGTATCGTTGAGACTAGGATTACCCTTTTGGCTCATGTGTCTATGCCTTTTCATTTTGGGATGATTCTTTTTTAACTGCTACACATTTGATCAATAGACTACCCACTCCTTTGTTGAAGAACATTTCACATTTTCAAAAATTGTTCGGTAAAAAACCCAAACTACAAGTTTCTTAAGGTTTTTGGATGTGCTTGCTATCCCTGCTTGAGACCATATAATGCACATAAACTAGCTTTTCGCACAATACAATGTGTGTTTATAGGGTATAGTTCCAACCACAAGGGTTACAAGAGAAGAATGGGCCAAAAGACCCCCTCAAGTCTTTAATTAATAAAAGGGGACGCGCGTGGAGCGTCGAATGACGCGCGCGTTTAACATTAAACCATGGGCCATATTAGAAACAACAAAACTTGCGGGGCTTGATTAAAAACCTTTTGGACTGAATTAGCAATCCCAAAAACTTTTAATCAAAAGGTGGGAAAAGGAACCGAACGGACGCAGGCAATGATTTAAAACATCGAACCCCAAAAAACTTCTCTTACACACTTCACAGTTCTCAAGTTCATCTTCTACAGTAGCTCTACGCAGTTTTCTAAACATCATCGTCGCCGAGCATAAACATTTTTCTGGTAACATCTAAAGGTAAATTTTGAACAATATTGATGTTTTTCAAGTGAATCGGGTTTTTTCTTTGCTATTTTGCTATTTTGAAAAAACTATGATTTTTACGCCTTTTTACAGTACTGAGAAAGTTCTTGTGAAAATCTTTGTTTTTGTTGATTTTTTCGTCAAATAGTGCTATGTTCTTGTACAAATAGTGAAGTTTTGCATGTTTATGTTATATTACTATGTTAAGAGCATACTCCTTCGAAGACTGAAACATTGTGAGACAGTGTTCTAAACGTGTGATACGATGTTTGAAGTTGGTGATGTATTTTAGATGATTTTTGTTAAAATAAATTAGGGTTTTTAAAAATAAATAGGCTAAAGGTTGAAAAAATGTTGTACGCATACTCCTTCGCAGAGTCAAACGTCGTGGGACAGTGTTCTAAACGTGTGATGGGATGTTTGAAGTTGGTGATGCATTTTAGATGGTTTTTGTTAAAATAAATTAGGGTTTTATAAAATAAATATGCTAAAGGTTGAAAAAATGTACATATAGTCAAGATTTTGCATGTTTATGTTTGTGCATGCATGTTTAAAGTTCTAAAACATTTGAGACAGTGCTCCGACCGTGCGAGAGGATGATAACGTTTAATGATGACTCTACTTGCATGCTTGTACATCTTTAATTGATGAATGTACTTGTGATTTGCAGCTACAATGGCTTATAAGCGGGGAATTAAGAGGAAGGAGACTACTCCTCCTAGTAAACAGCCTCCTATGAAGAGGAGACTAATATTGGAGGACGAAGAGGAGGGGTCCCTAGACTATGATGTAAATGTTGGGCCACAGCTGCCGGATGATGGTAATCTATCAGAAGAAATAGAAGCGCTGTTTGGTGATGATGACTGGGATGAAGATGGAAACAAAAAAGAGAGCCTTTTAAATGTGGAAGAAGAAGAGGAGGTGGGAAGGTTGGTAAATAATCTTGCAGGGGAATTTGAAGGAGTTGCAAATGTAGAAGAAGTAGATGATGTACATGAAGTTATAGAGATAGTAGATTTTCAAGCTGGTGAAGGAGGTAGGAATGGTAGGGAAGAAGAAGAGGGTGAGAGATGCGAAGGAGAACGTCAGTTCGTAGACGACGTGGGAGCTGATTCTGCAGAGCCACCTAGAGAGGTATAGTTGAGAACATACATAAAGTTGTTCGTCACTTTACAGTAGAATGTTCAATACTTTTTATGTGATTTGAGAACACTCGCGTGCATGATCAGATCAATCTTAACTATGTTCGAAGTATTTTATTGTAGTTCTTGGAACATCTCAAGGGATGTTTCATGCATCTGATATTATGTTCTTACTACCCTGGTGATTCCTTAAACTAACAAATTTCAAAACATTGTGCAGCCTGAGTTCGTGCAGCCTGAGTACGTCACCAGTGTCATTCCACCAATGGTGCTGAAGACTTACTTGGATGAGCATGAGCATTTTCAATCCAAGATAACTGTCCGCTCGTCGCTTATTGGACGAATGCGTGAGTTCAGGATTGTGCTGCGTACAAGTGGTTTGTATGACAAGTTCAAAAACAGTATCTTTGGCCATTTCTTGGACTTGCCGGAGGAGCCATCGTTTCCAACCAGGTTGGTGCACAATATTCTGCTAAGAAGAGTTTTGTGCAATAAAGAAAAAGAAGCTTGGTTCAATTTCAATGGAGTGCCTGTTCGTTTTGGCCTCCAAGAGTTTGCTTTGATGACAAAGCTGAGATGCCAAGCCTATCCAAGTGTCCAATGGGAGGCTGCGATCAAAGAGAGGGGCAGGGAGATGTGGGAGTATATCTCAACGGCGTGGGAGGATGGGAAAGCAAGAGCAGTAACTGCTTCCCGGTTGCTGAGTTTGATAGAAAATGAGGAAGTTCCTGAACGGTACAAGTTTGGGCTTGCCATGGCTTGGTTTGTTCACTCAATATTGTGCGCCAAGGACAAAAAAGCTGGTATTGAGGAATTACTGGTCTGTCTTGCATACCTTCCTAATGAATTTGCCAAGTATCCTTGGGGGCGGAAAAGCTTCGAGCTGACCATTGAGTACCTGACGAAGCCCATGGCTGATCGTGCAGCTAGCAAGGCCAAGGACGGGCCAAATTACAATCTTTATAGGTTTCCTTGGGCATTTGTGGGTTGGGTATTTGAAGCAATACCTTCGCTTCGTCCCAGGGATTTTCCCAAGGAGAGGAGCATGCCAAGGATGCACAGGTGGATCACTGAAAAGAATGAAAGAGACTCCCTAAGGCTGTTTGAGAATGTTGCAAAGCCTGTAAGTACTTTACCTACAATTTTCTAAATGTTGGAACATCTGCAATGTCGTTATAATCATTGCTGTTAATGTTAAGAACATCTTTTCAGATGTTCGATCACGACAGATATGATGTTTCATTTTTAATGGTGTTAAATGTCGAACAGTAATAATGATGTTCTGAACACTCTTTTATGGTATGTAGGTGGTGCACCCTTTTATTGACCCTATCGATGCAGAGAGGGAAGATGAAACTTTTCAGAATATTGAGCCGTTTGTTGATGGGGCCGACGAGGTAATTGATCACCTTGTTGTGATGTTGGAGGGGGCCAGCTCGATCGTTGGTGGTGATCGAGTGACAGTTTTTAGGAATTGCCCCAGGACCCCTCCAAGAGAGGTAATTGATGAAGGAAAGGTTGGTGAAGAATTTGTTAGTGGAGGTGTTGGCAGATGTGAAACAGAAGTTGGTGATGAGATTGGTGGTAGGGCTGGTCGTTTTACTGGTGGGCTTTTTAGTGGTAGGGGTTTGTTCGAAGTTGGAGAAAGCTCTAGGAGGAGAGAACAGGAGAATGTGGAGCCTAGTGTCTGCAGTTGCAAGTGTCACGACTGCCTTTAATGGCGACAGGGACTGGATCAGAAGCTTGATGCGATCCAGCTGTCCCTTGCTAATTTAGTAGCGTCGTCGTCAAAGAAGAAGCAGCAGCAGCAGCGACCAAAGAGGAATATTTTGTTGTCCAGGATGCTCCAGGAAAAGAAGAACAAAGGAAAGAAGAAAATGACTGCTGCCAGAATGGCAAGGTTAGTAAAACATCCAATTAGAATCGTTGAACATAAAAGGGACGTTCTTCTATTAAATTTATAAAAAATTTTCAAACATTTATATTTTGTTTTTTGGAAATTTAGAGAGAGAGCTCAAGTCAGGCTCCAAAATCTCGGGAGATTGCCAGTGACACTGTACAAGGCACTCGACATTCACAAGAAAGCTGAATTTGACGCTTTCATGGAGGAGAAGAAGGAACAAAAGACTGCCTTCCTGTGTCACGAGTTTAATTACTTGGATTTTCTGGACTTCCTGGACGTGAAAGAGTGGATGTGGGATAGCGTAAGTGCATCTCTTTACTTCTATTGTTTTGTTAGTGTTTGGTTTTTATCGAAGAACGCACATTTGTTTCTCCGTTCGGAACCTGATGGTCCTATGTTCGTTGAACATTCGACTTGCTGGTCCAAACATATAATTGTATGTGTCGGCATAGTTTTATTCACAACTTCTAATTTGTTTTATTCTGCAGTTTATGGATTAGTACCTGGCCTTGATGCGTGTGAGGCATAAGGCTTACCCCCGACATTATGATAGCTCTGATCTCATCCTCGATCTTTCATTCTTGACCAACATGTGCGTTCGATACGCTGCGGCTGAAGAGGAGGCAAGGGGGTTTGATGTCGGCCTTGACAAATACCTAGCAGCATATAAGTTTGAGGATACATTCCTTGATTATGCCAGAGGTAAGTCTCCATATCCGGGTGGAAGGAAGTGGGATGGTGTGAAAAGACTCTTTGCCGTGTATAACATTGAAAGCACGCATTATGTTACATGCGTCTTTTATTTAGAGGAGGCAAGGATCGATGTCTACGACTGCAACATTGGGGTGTACAATGAAGACCGCTTTGATTCAATAATGGGGCCAATTATGTACATGTTCCCAGTATACATCCGGCAGTCGGGGAAATTCAACCACCTCCCTCCTGAAATCCAATCTATGGAAATGTGGCCGTACGAGCGCATCCAAGGCCTTCCAAGGAATTTGACTGGTACTGCATGTGGAGCGTATGCCATCATGTTCCTCGAACATTTGCTGTCCAACACCCCGATGGAAGATCTTTGTGACAATGTGATAGAAGACTGTCTAGTTAAATTTGCTGTGGACATATTCCATGGCAAATTAGTCCCTTAGTATGGGTTGTAAAATTTGGATAATTATGTTTTTGTTTTTGATGGGTGTAATATATGGATGATTACCCATTTTTGATGCGTATATATGGCAAATGATGACTATTGTTTTGCATTACACTGAACATCGAGTTTACATTATTAGAACATCTGTATTATGATAAGATTGACTTAAAAATATTAAAATTATAGACTATAGGAACAGCATTAGTTATTTTCGGAACATTATTTTGTACGTTCAAATAGTTTTTAATTTAATGGTTATTTGATGTTCAATATCTAGTAAATAGGGAAACAACAACAGATGTTCTAAACATTAAAGTTACTTTATACATTGATAATCAAGAACCAGGCGATTCAGCGCTTTACAAAAGTATGCTAATTATATTAGCATTTAAGACATTACTTAATAAACAGTCATATTAACATCCTGGTCAATAATATGCGTTTTCACTTCAACGCGATGCAGTCCTTTCTTGATTCAAGGTTGCTATCTGGAGCATGTTCTTTATCCTCTTTATTTCTTTCAACATCTTTTTGACGTCCCTATTGTAGTATTCGAAGAATTCCTCAAATTTGAACTTCCAACCCCAAACTTCAGCACGAAGTTGCTCCAAAATATCATTTGCACGTTCTTGTCGTTCAGCAGATGTGTTTCGACTTTTTCTTCCTCCTATTAGCTTGGCTGATCCTCTTCCCGTTTTTCCTTCTTTTTGCTTGGCTGATCCTCTTCCCTTTCTTCCTTCTTTTTGCATGGCTGACCCTCTTCCCGTTTTTCCTTCGTTTTGCTTGGCTTCACTTCTTCCCGTTCTTCCTTCGTTTTGTTTGGCTGACCCTCTTCCCGTTCTTCCTTCTTTTTGCTTGGCTTCACCTCTTCCTTCTTGTTTCAATGTTGCTCCCTTTGTCGATTTTGGTACTCTTGACGTGGATGCTCTTGTATTTGTTGCTCCTGTTCTTGCAGCAGTAGCAACTATTGAGGAGGAAGGTCGGCGAACCATTTTTATTTTTGGCTGAAGATTATAGGTTGTAGTGGTATAGAGTTTTTTGAATTTGAATGGTTTGATCGAGTATTTATAGGAGAAAAATAGGTAACCGACTTAAGTGTGTTTTATCCAAAACACTAGCCGTTATATATTTTTTTAAATTTTTGAAGTGACGCTTCGTTGCTTTGCTTCAGATTTGAATTTAAGGGGATAGCCGTTAAGTGTATAATGATGAGTAGTTTAAAAAATACCAATAGTCGTAATAGTCTACTGGAAGGCTATAAATAATTTTCAAACATGAAGATCAATTTGAATTATAAACGTCAAAAACCAATAGACTAATGGAACGAGTATATGATGATTCGTATCGCCATGAAGATGTTCTGACTTCCGCGGGAAGGATTAGGAACCCCTGGTCACAGTTAAAACACGTGTACTAACCCCAACCATTCAATGCGAATATGCGCCTCTTTAAATCATCACATATGCAACCGAAAAGGCACCAAGCCTTCTATAAATGTTAAATGTCTGCACAACAACAACAAGGCGAAACAAAAACAATGTCTCGCAGAGTAAGGCAACCAAGAGCACCAGAACATGATAGTGGAGTTCCAAGTACTAGTAGGTTCACTGAAATCGATCATGTCCGTGAAGATATCGCAGATCTGACCTCAGATGTTGATCAGTTTGCAGTATATATAGGAAATGTGGAGGATCAAGTGGAGCGATTAAGAATTAGGTTCGATGAATTCCGTGAGGATATCAATCTTATTAAGCGTATGCTTCGTGGTATTCAAGCTGCACTCGAGATTGACCCCCAAAACTACTCTTCACCACCACGGCCTCCAGCGGAACGCATGTGAAATGAAGAACTATTTCAAGTGTAGTCATTTAAGAAGATTTTCTATATGACTTGAATGTCGTGTTTAGAACTGTTGTCCTTTAATTTTCAGTACAATCTAGCATGTTTTGAATATTTATGAATGTTATTTTGCATTACACTGAACATCCCGTTTGCAGTATTAGAACATCCGTATGATGATAAATTTGATTTATACACTACAAAAATAATAGGAATTTGGAACGTCATTGATAAATGCTCGAAACATTAACTTAAACGTTCAAATAAACAGCAACTGGTATCAAATAAACCTAGCTACAATGAAACCCAAAAAAGCTGCCCAAGACAATAAGAAATACAACTTCCACCGTTGCAATTTAGCCTCTAACTTGCTGATCTTCAATAAATTTGTAGTATTACAAGCCCCTAATTTGTCAACTTCCTTCAGCAAATTGGCCCTTTCTTCACAAACTTCATCAAGTGAAATTTTCAACTTGTTTAAAACCAATGTAGTAGGCTGGGGATACTCCTCGTCACACCATTCCCAAAATCCGCAATTGCTACTACTCTTGCGGGGACACTTGCAAAATTTTCGTCCAGCATTCGACTGTGTGCCCGCCGTGAATTGTATCGCAGGTAAGCCACACCAACATCGACGATTTTGAGAGGAGCTGTGAGAACAAGTTGATCCTTGATGAGACATGGTTGA
Organism: Petunia x hybrida; assembly: GCA_037355625.1. NCBI lineage: Eukaryota > Viridiplantae > Streptophyta > Magnoliopsida > Solanales > Solanaceae > Petunia > Petunia x hybrida. Next base: position 98,519 of record JBBBVM010000046.1, on the reverse strand, counting down.
GTTAAGAAGAAGACGAGGTAAAGGGGGTCCCTAGGGATAACTTATAACAATAATGGGAAAAGACCTAATTAATTGAATGGTTGGGGTTATTCCACGTGTTATAAGATAATAGAACGGGTTGGGATTAATGTAAGTTGTGTGGAGCAGGTCGCTCCACGTATTTAAAACGGGTTGCTCCACTTTTTTTAGCATTAGAAAACCATGTTCGGCACGTAGAAGAGATTGTTCTAATATCTATAAACAAATGTATCCGTTGTATTAGTACTACAAACACCAAAAAAAATTCCAAAGATTGATGCAAAAACATCTAATTTAAGTTACGAACGTTGGTTTATATGTTCAGTTCATAGTAGGTGCCTAATTTAATATGTAGTGTTCCAACCTTTAATATGGTTGTAATAAGAAACTATATAACATGAAAAGATTAATAAGTCTTTATATTTGAGGTTAAGTCATCATTATATAGATTATCCATTAGTTAGAACAACATCTAATGAAATACTCAATAACTTAGTAAGTGTTTCATTTGATATAACTAAGTAATCGCTTTCAATAGATATAAATGAGTATACTCTAGTAGAACTTTTATGAGTAAACACTTCCAATAGACATACTATTGATGTAGTCACCTTAAATACACATAATATTGAGTAATCTCTTTGAATATACATAAATTTCCAAAGATTGATGCAAAAACATCTAATTTAAGTTACGAACGTTGGTTTATATGTTCAGTTCATAGTAGGTGCCTAATTTAATATGTAGTGTTCCAACCTTTAATATGGTTGTAATAAGAAACTATATAACATGAAAAGATTAATAAGTCTTTATATTTGAGGTTAAGTCATCATTATATAGATTATCCATTAGTTAGAACAACATCTAATGAAATACTCAATAACTTAGTAAGTGTTTCATTTGATATAACTAAGTAATCGCTTTCAATAGATATAAATGAGTGTACTCTAGTAGAACTTTTATGAGTAAACACTTCCAATAGACATACTATTGATGTAGTCACCTTAAATACACATAATATTGAGTATTACAATCAATACTTGTATGATTTGAAGTCTTAGTTGTTGTAGATACACGAAGAATGCCTGTAATTGAGCTACACATAGATTGCAAGATCAGCAAATAGATTAATAATGTGTCTATCTAGTGATATAACGTCCAATCTATGCTACAATTCGTTATAATACACTTCTTAATGTTTAAAATTGTTAATTGATCTAGAATCAACCCTACACTCCTTATCCAAACAACCTAATAATTACATTTTGGTAAAATTAACGACATATATTTTGGTTTACTTACACATAGCATGTTTTGGAATCTTACTAAACTACTAAATCATTGTTTATGCATTTTAAATGATCCTTATATTAGTATTTATCAACTAATCCTCAACGGTACAAAAACAACATCAGTATGAAGATCCAGAACAGACTTGCGACGTTCAAGAATGTTCCAAAAAAGGTTCAGAACATGAGAATGAATGTTCTCTAAATATTAGGAATTTTTGCTGTTTGGGGTTAGGGTTAGGGTTATGTTTTGGGGTTCAGGGTTAGGGTTAGGGTTAGGGTTTAAACATCATTTATTATGTTTTGAACGTGCAAAAGGTACTTTTTATTTTGAGCAAACGAGTTTCATTTTAAACACGTGTACTAATTGATTATTATGTTTGGCACGTTCAGAAGAACGTTCTAATATCTCAAAAAAGAAATGTACACCAGCCCCGGGCTCGATTTTATACAAAAATGGGACGCGCGTGGAAATCGGAACAAAAATGGGACGCGCGTGGAAATCGGAACAAAAAAAAGGTGGGGCCTTAATGGCAATTATGACAACCCCAAAAGTGAAGTTTTAATTAAAAATGCGGCTGATCAGTCTTATCAATTCAATCATTTCAAACATCGAACACCCGCCCCTTTCTTCTCTTACACACTTCTCGAGTCTTCTTCTTGAGTCTTCTATTTCGTCGCCAGCCATCTACATAATGTTCTCCGGCAACATCTAAAGGTAAATTTTGTACTATATTGATGTTTTCAAGTGAATCGGGGTTTATTGTTTTGCTATTTGGCTATTTCGATAAAGCTAGGGTTTTTACCCCTTCTTTCTGGTTCTGGACTGAAATTCTCGTGAAAATCTCTGCTTTTTGTTGATTTTTTCGTCAAATCTCCCAAAACAGTGCTGTGTACTGTTGTTGTTGTTGTTGTTGTACAAATAGCGGCTTTTGCATGTTTGTGTTAATAACGATTTTAAGGCCAAACTCCTTCTGCTATGTCAAACATCTTCATACTGTACTCTGAACTTTTGTTAGCATGTTTCAACTTGCTGATGCATTTTAGATGGGAGTTGTTAAAATATGTGCTAGCATGTTTACATTAATAACGATTTCAAACATCTTCATACGGTGCTTGGAACGTGGTTTAGAATGTTTGAAGTTGCTGATGAAGTTTAGGCGTTCACTTACGTAGTGGAAGTATTATCAACTTAACACATAATCTGATAATTTTCATTCATACTTAAGGAATCAAAATACATGTACAAAAGTACTTGACAAAATGCTTGACAAAAGTACTAGATATAATGCTTAGACAAAAGTACTAGTACTAGATATAATGCTTATATAAAAGTTCTAGTTGTCAGCATTGGGAGAATTTGGAGGAGTAGCAAACTGCTCCGGATTCATCCCTTGATGGATAAGGAGTCCCAAAAGCATTCTTTCAATACGCTCCCAGCGCTGAACTAACACTTGCCTCATGCTCCATACATCAGCAGATAAGCGGTCCACAGAATGGTTGATTGCAGTGATGTCAGTTTGTATACCGGCAACATCCCAGGCGATGTTTCCATAATGTTCGTTATGGTCAGGTTCGTCGGCTGGGGCATAGTGGCCATTAGCGACAACTTCATTTTGGTTATTTTCCATTTGTGTCTGTTGTCTATGAAGAAATTTTGCTAATTCAAGTAGGAGGATAATTGTGTGTATGGAGGGACAAGGAAATGTTTGTATTTATAGATGATAAAAAACATAAAAAACACCAAAAGGCGTGATATGAACATTGAAAAGACGTTCACTACTCTCTAGGTGATGTATCTGGATTAATTAATGCCTTTTCGTATGCAGGTTTTGGGGGATGCTTGCACGAGGCAACCCTTCGCTTGATCAATCAGCATGACTATTGCATTACACTGAACATCCCGTTTGCAGTATTAGAACATCTGTATGATGATCAATTTGAATTATATACTACAAAAATGATAGGAATTTGGAACGCCATTGATAAATGCTCGGAACATTAAGTTAAACGTTCAAATATAAAAATATATAAAATTGTCAAGATTAAAATTCAAAAATCAACACTTTGAGTTTGGGAGGATTGTCCACTATCCACTCGTTTCGGGCAAGTAGTTTTTTTGTGGCCTGACCTTTTGCAGATGCTGCATTTGTTTCTCCTACTTGAAAATACTTCACCAACTGATGGTATCCGCTTTTTCCTTCGTCTACCCTTACCCACGTCGATGAAAGGAGGCAATATTCGTCTCTCAAGCAGCTCAGGAGGAACATTCCAAAATTCTTCCGGCGGAACAGCATTGATCGGTTCTGCATAGGCAAGCATATATGACTCTAACTTGTAATATGCAGAAGTGAAGTCATAGACGCACGCTCCATAGTCGTCTGGACGCAGCATTCTGATAGCTGCCATAGCATGTTTACAGGGTATTAAGTCAATTTGATACTCTCTGCACGTACAAGTTCTGTTGAGTAAATCGACTTCTGCTCCCTGGCCTGGACTGATGATGGTGAAACCATACGTACCTTTTCGACTAATTGCGAGCTTACCCCCTTCCTCCAGGTTGAATCTTATTTTTCCTTCAATTGAAGGGACGCATATGGTTGAAACCTCGAGGAACTCCGTAGCTCTCACATGGAATTTTTCGCCAAATGTACGATTGATATGATTTAATAGGGCAACGATAGGATATTCTCTTTCATCCCTCAGCATTGCATTTGTGGACTCAGCAATGTTCGATGTCATCACTGCAAATCTGAAATTGTAACAAACAAACAAAGACCTTAATGCTAAATACGTCTAATCCAAGTGCGAACATTAAGCATGCGATCAGAACATCAATAATTACGTCATACACATCATTGGTACTATTTTGAACGTCAATTAGAATGTTCTCGACTTAATTGACATGTAAATATAGAACATTCCAACGCAACGTTCAGAACATTTGGTATGAATGTTCATAGTCGTGTACCTGTGCCCAGGGAAAAAGCATCTGCTCCATTTATGGAACCCCACGTCATCTTGAAGATATCTGGCAACCCTTGGATCGTTGTCTTCGATTTGCTTAAAGTGCGTTCTGAAATCCTCCACACGATATGCATCTGCTGCCAAGTAATAGGACCCCAGGTGGTCTCCAAACTGAAACTTTGTACGGATATTTTCAGCAAGGTGCCTCGTGCAAACTCCGTAGTGAGCTTGGGGGAACCACTTGGCAACTGATTTTGCTATGCTTTTATGCCTGTCTGAAATGACGCTCAACTCATCATTGTACTGGGCTATGTCAACCAATTGTTCGAAAAAAAAATCATAGGAAGCATCACATTCTTTGTCCACAACGCAGAATGCAACAGGGAATATGTGCTTCTCTGCATCCTGGGCAACGGCAGACAACAACACACCGCCGTACTTGCCTGACAAATGAGTCCCATCAATAGCAAGGACTTTCCTCATATACAGAAAACCCCTAATCCAAGATCCGTAAGATATAAAAAAATACTTAAACCTCCCACAACTATCAAGCTTCAAAGCTGTCTTGCTTCCAATATTTTGGGACCTTACCATATAACTGTATGCCTCTAAAATTTCATAGCTGTGTTCATGTGTCCCTCTTGCTATTGCCTTTGCAATCTCACACCCCTTCAAACTTTTCCAATAACTAATGTTGCATCCCAATTCTCTGTTGAATGCAACCCTGATGTCTTTTGGTGTTATTCCTTTCCCCTCAATGTACCTATCTTTCATGTATTCACCAACAACATCAGCTGTGGCATGTTTATGGTGGCTTTGCAGGTGCTGCACACCGCACGTGTGCTCGCCATTGTAGATTGTAATATAAAATGTATCACTACTATGATACCTCAATGCTCGAAGCCACCACCTGCAATTTGCATCAACACATCGGGCATAAAACAACCTTTTTGTATTCTTCACAGCTTTGAAAGAAAAAGGCTTCCTCACTGCAGCAAGCCTCAACTTCACCACTAATTCTCGCTTGTTCTTGAAAGTCATGCCCTTTACAAAACCTGTGCCGTCTTTTCCAAAAAAATCGTTGCGGCTGCTCAATGATGGTGCTCTTTCTGAAGGATTACCAACTGCTTCTCCACCTTCTTCACCTTCTTCGTCTGCCTCTCCACCTTGTTTTAATTCATCTTCATCCATCTCAACATGCATATCTTGTTCATTCGAACTTGAAATTCCTTCAGGCCTTGGAATCACACTAACCCTTAGTGTTGGCCTAGCCCCAGCTGGGTCTACATCAGCCATATAAAGCTGAACATCATCATCAGACCTAATTTTAGATGGAGCAGTCTTTTGCTTTGCGGCAACACTCAGCATATATGAAATGCAAAGATCCCTAGGATCATCACTTACCCCCCAACTGCGTATGATTTTGTCGACAAGTTCATCATATGTAATATTCCTACTCACAAGGATAGGTCTTGTCTCTTTCACCTGAGGAATCCAAGCATAGCATTTCGAACGCTCAACCCATTCGCCGAGAAAATCAACTCCTAGTAGTATGTTGTCCCCCATTACTTTAACGATATCTGCAAGGTAGGATAAACATTCATCAAATGTGGTCCAGGTAGCAAAGGATACTGGAACATCGAAAAACAGATCCGAACATGCCCAAGGATGTTTAAGAATACAAGCATACTGATGTGAAACATCGATACATCAGTTCCGACAATCTACAAATATGTTCCAACATTATGAATAGCATTTACTGAACATGCTGTAAGATTATTCGGGCAACCAAAATTATGTTCCGTGACTCTGACTAGCACAATAGGAACATCAAAAGGATTATCCTGAGCATCTAATACAATGTTCCATAATTGTGAATACGTTGTACGAGTATTTGTAGAACAATCTTTATAATGTTGCGATCGTCACGGTAAGATGTTTCAAAACAGCAACATACTGGTTTAAAAGGGTTTTTACAAAAATTAGAATAGTAGAGATTAGCAAGAGGGAGATTTACACTTACAGGAGATATGGGAGTTGTCAAGCTTTCCAGTTTGAAGTAATGCCCAGCGTTAAAAGTAATGCCAACCAGAAATTGTTATTCAAAGAATTGCAGCGTATTTTCCCCAAATTATTTATTAAATTAGAGTCAATAATACCTCTAATTAACCGAAATGGATTTTAGATCTGACAATATTTTCCATTTGGGACAGTTGGAATGCAAGAATAATAGCGAAAACGAATGGAGATTGAAGAAAGCAGATGCGCAGCAGCTATGGTGTTTCAGGTCGGGAGGGAGAAGAGGAGAGAGGAGAGAGAGAGAAAGGAGGGAATAAACGGAGGGAAAAATATTTCCCTAATTTGGCAAATTTTATTTTTTATATACGTGAAGACCAAAGTGTAAGAAATGAAACTTTGGGGTGAAGGGGAGTGGAGGAAAGTTGATGTTTAAGAGCATTAATTAGATGTGTCCCTTTTATTACATTAATTAAGACTTTGTCCCTTTTACCTATATTCACTCTTGAGTGTCCCTTTTGACCAAATGTCCCGGTTACAAATGTCTTCACAGTCAAACAGGTAGAGTTTTTGTGTTAATACTTGTCATATTTGATGAGAGCCTATTCCGCTTCGATCCAGCCGATAAAAGTCACAAAAGTAATCTCGTACCCTCCTCTGCCTCACCTAGTAGCTATAGTCCAATGCCATATATTGTAGCACCTTGTCATGAATTTGCAACATCAAGGAAGCCTTCCTCAAGTCTAGTTCCTACACTGTCACAAGTAGCATCCCAACATCCTCTGTCACCCTCTAAATAATCTCTCCTTCATTATCTCTTATTTAATTACCTACAACCAATCTTAATGTTGATCTACCATCTCCCTCTTTGCCAAGTTCACCCACTACTTTTCTAACAGTCTCTTCCTCTTGCCCTAAACCTGTCCATGTTCCTCACCACATAGTAACGAGATTGAAGGCCAAAGTGTCTCTTCCTCAAGCCAACACTATCACTATATATCCTTTACCACCCTCTGATCTTCCTCATGAACCAACCTGTTTCACTCAGGCAAGTAAGGATGCAAACTGAAGACGAGCTATGTACGAAGAATATAATGCCTTAATCCAAAATGGTACCTGGACTTTAGTTCCTCCCTTGGTTGCTAAGAACCTTGTGGGTTGTAAGTGGGTGTTCAAACTTAAGCTCAATCCAAATGGATCCATTGAACACTACAAAGCACGTCTAGTAGCTAAAGGTTTCAATCAAGAGGCTGGTGTGGATTATCACGATACATTTAACATGTCGTTAAGCCTACTACTATAACGGGTCGTTTGGTTGACATAGAGTTTACGCGGGTATTAACAATGTACGTATTAGTAATGCGGGTATTAGCAATGTGACTATTAGTAATGTGGGTATTAGTAATGTGGGTATTAATTATGCGGGTATTAGTAATGCGGGTATTAGTAATGTGGGTATTAATAATGCGGGTATTAGTAATATATGTATTAGCTATGCATATATTATAACACAGAGGTTATTTCTTGAATCACTAATATATTACAAATTAATATACAATGTTATAATTTAAAATATTTAGTTAGTCCTTAAATATAATTTAAAAATATTCTTACTATTATGAAGGTTAATTTTGTCATTTTAAATTTTAATAACTGCATTATTAATACCCGCATTATTAATACCACCTTCTACCCCTATAAAATAATACATAGATTCCCGCATAACTTATGCTAGTATTAGCTATGCGGAAATCAAAATTTTGAACCAAACATTGTATTAACAATTCAATGTTTTCTGCGGAATACAAAAAAGCAACCAAACATGGTACAAAATAATGCAAGTTTCAATGCAGGGATTATTTTTTCAAATTGTGCAACCAAACATGGTATTAGTAATGCAAAGTTTAATGCGGGTATTACGCACTATAATACATCCAACCAAACGACCCCTAAGAGTAGTGCTTACCATGGCTCTATCTAGGGGCTGGACTCTTTATCAATTGGACGTTAAAAATGCATTCCTTCATGATGAATTGCATAAGGAAGTATATGTCACAACCCCCCCCCCCAGGTTTATTGATCCTAAGCATCCTAACTATGTTTGCAAGCTACATATGGCTCTCTACGGACATAAACAAGCTCTACGTGTTTGGTTTGACAAACTCAGTGCAGTCTTATTTGAGATCTGTTTAATGTCCTCTGCAGCAGACACATATTTCGTTATGTTGATGATTTAATACTTACTGGAAGTTCCAATACCTTTATCTCTAGCATGATCTCTCGGTTATCCACTGCTTTTGCACTAAAAGACCTTGGTCCATTGCACTACTTTTTGGGCATTGAGGTTATCAAAGAACCTACTGGATTGATGCTATCTCAAGCCAAATATATCAGAGATCTTCTTGCTAGAGCCTCCATGGATGGCGCAAAGCCAATTTCTACTCCTATGGTTGCTGGTGTTCAATTATCTCAACATGACTCTCCATCTTTCACTAATCCTTCACTTTATCGTAGTTTGGGTGGAGCTTTACTATTACCATTACTCAACCAGATGTCTCGTATGATGTAAATAAATTATGCCAGTTCATGCATGATCCAAGAGAAGTCCATTTTTCCACTTTAAAACGTGTGTTGAGGTATCTCAAGGGTACCATTCACCTCAGCTTAAGTCTTAGGTCTTCATCAACATTGCCTCTTACTGCCTTCTCTGATGCAGATTGGGTTGGCTACCCCGATGATCGTCGCACCATACTTGGTGGTTGTGTGTATCTCGGTCCTAATTTAGTGTCTTGGTGTTCCAAGAAGCAGAGGGTTATTGCACGATCTAGCACAAAGGCTGAGTATCGCAGCCTTGCTGCAACCATAGCTGAATTAACATGGATTCAGCATCTCCTTAAAGAATTGTGCATTACTCTTCCTCAGGCTCCAAGATTATGGTGCGGCAATTTGTCTGCAACATATTTGAGAGAAAATCCGATGTTCCGTGCTCGGATTAAGCACATCGAATTAGACTTTCACTTTGTTCAAGAAAAAGTAGATGGCAAGGATTTGAAAGTGCATTATATTAGCACTGTTGATCAAATAGTTGATGTTCTTACTAAAAGTCTCTCTTCTAGAAGGTTTTAATTCGTACAGGACAAGCTTGTTGTGCTTCCAACCGTCTCTCTTCTAGAAGGTTTTAGTTCTTGTTGGAAATTGGATACGGGTACCCATGTGGGTCAACCCGAATCCATATCCAATAATAATTATATACAATTTGTTATATATATGATAATAAATAATAAGGAAAAAGTGAAGAGACACAACCATTGGATATTGTTGAAAAATTGTGTCTAAGCAAAATGGCACAAAAGGGTCCCCTCAAGTGTCCAATTGAGAAATGGGACCTCTCCTTTTCACTCTTTTATTTTTCACTTTCTTCTATTTACTAAGTGTAATTAAGATTTAAGTGGGGGGCAGATTAATATTTTAGAAACTTGTGGGGGGAAATTTCAACCTAAAACTTAAAAACTACCCACTACCCCCACTACCCCCACTACCTCCCCTTCATATTTTTCAAACACCCAAACACCAAACACCCAGCCACACAAATCCCAAAACACCAAACATTTCCCCTTCCCCAAAATCCCGCCGTCAGTACACCCCCATTTTCACGCAACCCACGCGATTTCAATTTTCCGGCCGTCATATTTCTCTAATACCCATTGTAAGTATATTCCGACACCTACATTGCATGATACTCCATAAAATCATCACTTTTTCTTGTTTTTCCTCTTTGTATTTGAATGAAAACCCTAAAATGTAAATCGTAAAATCGTGGTTGTTTCTGGTGGTTTCCTTTTGAATTTTGCTTGTGTCTGAGTTGGTTTTAGTGTAGGAAGTGTTGATTTTGAGCGGGAAGGACTGATTTTGGAGTTGATATGTTTAAAACGTCGACTGTTTTTTCAAACATTTTGGCGTATTATTTGTGGTGTTTAAACATCATATGAGGTGTTTGTTTATGTCACCGGTTGTTTAGCCGGAGAAGACGTTATCATTTGAGTTTTGAATTTTTAAACATAAAATTAAATGTTTAAACATATTCGTAAATGTTTATAATTTGGAACATAAACATTATTGTAGATGTTTGCAACATCACTGGATATGTTGTTAAACACTAACATGAATGTTTAAACATCACTTCAGATGTTTGAATTTCACGGTTGACCATTCTACAGTGATATTTAAACATTTTTTCTGATGTTTAAACATAACTTATGATGTTTTAAACACCACGTTGGATGTTTAAACATTCATTATAATTTTAAAATGGTGAATTTATGCGTAATGATTCGGCTTGTACTTTTTTTTTTTAAAATAGTTGTGTGTTTGTTGAACTAGTTTAATTGTTCGCTGTTTGTAGGTATTAAATTATGGGACCAAAAAGAAGGAGGTTGGTAAAGGCAGCGGCTAAGAAACAGCCGGCTGACACGCAAAGAAGACTTGACATGGATGAACATGAAGAATCTCCTCGCAGCAAAAGACTGAAAGGCAGGGCTGGAGATGCACCCTCGCTTGTACAGGTTCCTTTTCTGAGCCCAAGCAATAGTCGTGATCTAAGTAGGGACCAATCTGAATATGAAGAGGGAAACAGAAGTGGAGGTGATGATCAAAGAGGGTCGGGGTCGGGGTCTGCTGAAGAAGTTGAAACATCTACTCCTACTCAGAATGAAGGGGACGAAGAAGAAGAAGATCTTGTTCCTACTCTACAGAGGTGTACGATGAAATCCAGAGAACAAAGAGGCTCTGCCGAAGGAGGAGAAGCATCTACTCCTACTCAGAGTCGAGAGAACGAAGAACAGGAAGAAGTTCCTACACTACAGAGGAGGACGAGGAAATCCACAGCTGGTTTGTCAGTAGTGGAGCAGAGGCCTAGTGCAGTATGTGCAGTTCAGGATGGTGAAGGGGAACATGCAATGGAGGTAAGAATAGTGTTGAAAACATCTTCTTAGATGGTGGCACATCGTTATTTTTTTTAAACATCACTATTGATGTTTAAACATATGTATGAAATGTTTCACACATACACCTTAATGGTTTAAACATAAGTACGAAATGTGTAAACATTCACCCCGATGTTCTAAGCATAAGTACGAAATGTTTAAACATACACACAGATGTTGTAAACATAAGTACGAAATGTTTAAACATACACCCTGATGTTATAATCATGACTGAGAAATGTTTAAACATAGCAGTGATGTTCGAAACAAGTATTTGCTATTCCTCGTTACTCTTGTCAATCTGCCTAACTTATAAAATATTAGATGCAGGTGGTTTTATCTGATGAGGTTGCCCCAATTATAAAAACTGACATGCCTGATATGGTATTGCCTACTTGGTTGGACACGCATGCGGCTTTCACGACGAAGAAAATTACTATAAGGTCATCAATTTCAGGAAAGATGGCTGAATTCCGTAAATGTTTAAAGGATTTGAAACTTGAGGACAGATTTAGGAAAAGCTGTTTTGGTCACTTTCTCAAAATGCCGAAGGGACTGTTTGCTCCGAAGCTCGTTCACAACGTCCTACTCCGTAGGGTTATTTGTGAGAAGAAGCACGAGTTATGGTTCAATTTTCATGGGTTGCCCTTACGCTTTAGTCTTCTTGAATTTGCACTTATGACTAAGCTGAGGTGTTCAGAGTTTCCATCAACAGAATACTTAGAGGATGTCCGTGAGAAGGGTAAAGAGTTGTGGGATTTGGTGACAGGGAAAGACAAAAAGAAGGCTGCCTCAAGTGACCATATCATGACATTGATAAAGTCTGATAAAATTAAAAACAAAAATGTGAAGTTCAGTTTGTGTTTGGCTTGGTTTGTGCATGGTGTTTTATGTGCAAAGGATACCCGTTGTGGTGTTGAGGAAGATGTTGTTTGCTTGGCAAGCAGACCTGAGGAATTTAACAAGTTCCCATGGGGTAGAAAAAGCTTTGAACTGACGATGGCATATCTTGGTAAGGATTTTGCAACACTTGGAAATCCAGAAAATAGCTATAACCTTTATAGATTTTCCTGGGCCTTCATGGCCTGGGTGTTAGAGGCTATCCCTGCGGCTAGGTTAAGGCAATATCCAGAACAGAAGACTGTACCAAGGATGCATCGTTTGTTATCTGACAAAGTTGAAAGAGACCCTGAACAAGTGTTTCAGCGTGTGGAGACCCCAGTAAGGCACCTTTTACATTTTGACTTTTATGAGTTACACATTTAATATTATGTTGAAACATTTCTGAGATGTTCATCACATCATAATGAATGTTGAAACATTTTCATGAATGTTTCAATATTATATTATGTGTTTAACACATTCGAAACATAGTTCAGATGTGTAAACATTTCGTTATGTGTTTGCACATAATACATATGTTGCAAACATTTGAAGTGATGCTGAAATTTACTTTATATTAACTTATGTTCTTTGTAGGAGGTGCACTCTTACCTTGTTCCTACACCTGTGGAGTTGAGGGATGTTCTTGATGGCTTTGTGCCATACCAGGATGTAGAGGACGCATTGGTTGATGGGTTGATGCAACAAATGAAGGGGGTTACAATGCTTAGGAAAGAAAATGCTGAACCTAATACCCCTATGGAACATGTTGTTCTTAGCCGTGGGTCGATGTTAAATGCATACAGTGGTGGAGGTGCAGTTGATCTGTTAGGAGATGTTGGAAGAGAATATAGTGGCAGTGCAGGTGATTTGTTTGGATATGCCAAGAGAAGGGAAGATACTAGGGCTGCAGTTGTTAGAAGGGAAGTTGGTAGGATTGAAGGAGTAAGAAGAGAAGAAGGTGGCAGGGGAGGGACAGTAAGGAGAGGTGAAGGTGGCAGGGAAGTAGTGGGTAATGCTACAGGAGAGTGTAGCTGCAAATGCTCCCAATGTAAAAAAGAGAAGAAGTTGTTAATGGACAAAGTGGATGCAATTGAGAAGGTTCTTGTGGAGGTGAGGGACTGGACAAAGAACCAAGTGCCTGCCAAGAGAGTTGTGTTCCCTGGGAGAGCTCTGAAATCTCCATTTACTAGTGGAAGAAAGAGGGGAAAAAATGTGATGAAAAAAGTTGATATGTACAAAGTTGTAGGGAAGAAGAGAAGAGAGGCGCTGGATGCCTTTTTGGAAGAAAAGAAAGAGGAAAAGACACCTCTCTGTCTTGGTCATGAATACAACTACAAAGACCTAGAAGGGGTGATGAGTATGCAAACCAAGTTGGAGGACCAGGTATATGAATCTACTTCAATATTTTTTCCTATAAACCAACATTTATGGATATGTTTAAACATTTATTTTTATGTGTACGCATATTGGTGGATGTGTAAACATCTCATTACAATGTTAAAATTTGTACCTGATATGTGAACATAACAATAATATGTTGCAACATTGACTTCATATGTTTTAATTTTTATAAACATCTCACCTAGTGTTTAAACATCTGAAGTCATGTTTTGTTTACTCTGCCTTGAATCATTTTTAAACAGTATGTAAACATACAGTAATATGTTTCAACATTGACTTCACATGTTTTAATTTTTATAAACATCTCATGTAGTGTTTAAACATCTGAAGTCATGTTTTGTTTACTCTGCCTTGAATCATTTTTAAACAGTATGTAAACATACAGTAATATGTTTCAACATTGACTTCACATGTTTTAATTTTTATAAACATCTCATGTAGTGTTTAAACATCTGAAGTCATATTTTGTTTACTCTGCCTTGAATCATTTTTAAACATTATGTAAACATACACTAATATGTTTCAACATTGATTTCATATGTTTTAATTTTTGTAAACATCAATACAGATGTTTAAACATATGTTGGTGTTTAAACATCTCATGTAGTGTTTAAACATCTGAAGTCATGTTTTGTTTACTCTGCCTTGAATATAATATAACCGTATGTAAACATACAGTAATATGTTTCAACATTGACTTCACATGTTTTAATTTTTATAAACATCAATACGGATGTTTAAACATAACTTACGCTGTTTAAACATCCTACGTAGTGTTTAAACATCTCAGGTGATGATTCAGTATTCTGCCTTGATTTTTATTTTTATTTTTTTGTTTCAATCCAGCATGTTGATGACATCTTGACTATGATGAGGGTGAGAATAAAAACATATTCCCAGCACTATGCCAAAAGTGATGTGCTTCTTGATTTGGAGTTTTTAAGGAAGATGTGTGAGATGTACATGGTCGAAAAAGCAACAGCGGTTGCCTTGGCTGCACCAATGGATATACAGTTGACGACTGTCCATTTTAAGGAGGAGTTGATGGAGTATGCACAAGGTAAGAGGCCAAACCCAGGGGCTAGAAAGTGGGCTGGATCCAAGAGGATCATGAGTGTGTATAAGTTGGAAGAAGATCATTATGTTACCTTGGAGTTACAAGTGGAGGAAGCAAAAATTTTAGTGTACGACTCTAACTATGGTGACAACAGTGATGATGCCTTTGCCGCACTCATTCAGCCAATCACTTGCATGGTCCCCATTTACATCAAACAGTGTGGGATGTTCCAAAACTTGCCGGAAGAGATCCTGAACAAGAACCCATGGTCATACGAGCGTGTGACAGATCTTCCGGCAGCCCAGACTCGCACTGCATCTGCTGGGTATGCCTTAGCTTTCATCGAGCACCTTCTGACAAAGACTCCTTGGGACAGTCTTAATTAAGATAACATGGTGAGTCTCAGGTTGAAGTGGGCTGTTGACATGTTTCATGGCAAGATGGTACCATGATTGTTTGTGGCTGTTGAACAATTTAAATTTTTTTTTGGGTTGTAATTAAGGATAATTTAACCTTTATTTAGTACTTATTACTTTTGTGTTATGTAAGGACAATCTAGATCTATGCTTTTGTTAATTTTATTAATGGTAATGTTTATGTTTCACTGTTAGGAAGATTTGTATTATGTTCAAACATAAAACTGATGGTGGAACATCTGTATTATGTTTTAACTGAATAGACACTCGTGAAGCAAACAACAACATCGTATAATAACTTCATCCAGATCATATAACAAAAATTTCATACAACTTCATAAATATTCAAAACATGCATAAATTGAACCCAACATAATAGTTTAGGCAGCAATGCAGTTTTTAAAAAAACATCATCAAACATGTTTAAACATCTCAGAGAATGTTCAGACAACTCGGAAGAATGTTGAACATCGTTTGAGTATGTTTACAACATCGAAATCGATGCGCAAACATCACTATTAATGTTTAAACATATAATGTACATGTTGCAACATACCAATCGATGTTTTAAACAATCGGACGACTGTGTAAACATATATACTAATGTTTCAACATTACAATCAAATGCTTAAACATCTTCTTAGATGTTTATAATTAAGTTTGAGTTTTCAATAAGAATGAGTTCAATTATCAATGATTACTTACTTTGAAGGTTTTTTTTTACCGTTTTAACTCCTAAAACCTTCAAATTTCGATTAAAACATAGGTTAACTCTGCTCATTTGATAGATCACTGCAAACTCCTTTATTGATGTTCATATAGATGAGTGAATAAGTTAAATTAGAGTTCTCACTCCAATTTTGTTCAAAATCACTCACAAACACATATGAACGACTTCTTATTGATAGTTTTAACTATCAATATGTTCGCCTATCAATCAAAATACACGTAACCACATAGATGTTTGTGTTATCTCACCTAACACTATCACCTTTCACTCAAACACCTCAACCCTAAATGATAAAAACATCAATCATCAGTGTTATCATTTCAAACACCTTAAATATCGATGGAGTAATACTTTATAGACTTAATTGTTAAGTTTTTCATGTAAAATGTGTATATATTCATCTTGTCACTGAGAGTATGGTCGAACAATTGCAAAAATAGATTGCTACATCAAAACATATCAACAAATGTTTAAACATTTAAGTATATGTTTTGAACATATAACGATATGTTGCGGACATATCTCGCGATGTGTAAACATAATTGACTATGTGGCGTCATCTTCTTTGATGTTTAAACACCTTTCAGGATGTTGAAACATCGAAACGATGTGTCAATATTTTGCCGTGGTGATAAACATTTGATGGTATGTTGAAACATCAAACATGTTGTTGTAACATATTACAGTATGTTGGAACATCATCTGTAATGTTTTAACATAGCTTATTATGTGGCACATCTGTTTTTTTGTTGCAACATTTAACTTGATGTTAGCACAGCCAACTTTATGTTTAAATTTATACGCAGGATAATGTTTAAGATCCCGCCTTCTTGTAACATATTGTAATTCTTATACTAAAATGACACATCTTACACATTATAAGAAGACACAAATCGACTAGTTAATTATAAAAACTTAATGCAATATATTATACGTTCGATAACCAAGATTACATGGTATATAAAACTTAGAATAATAAAACGTTAAATAAGGAAATTAGATTATACATAACAACTTAAAATATATCATAAACTTCATCCGCCCTCAATCTCCAGGTCCAGTTCATCCAAAATTTGTGTAATTATTTGCATGACCCTTCTGTGATCCCTCGCGTGCCTGTACCTTAAACGCCATAAATCTGCTCGTACTGTTTCCATGGCTCGATTCATCTCTGCCATGTCGTCCTTTAGAATTGCAACTTCCCAATTTATATCGCCTCGTCGTTCTCTTTGTGGCGCATTCTGTATTGGTGCTGCCTGATCACTATTGGCAACCTGCAAGGGGTCGTTTGATCTTGCTTCAGACATTTTTATGCTATTGAAGTTGTTGGTGATGGAAAATTTGCATATAGTGTTGGGTATTTATAGGCTGTCATTTTGGTTTTTAAAAGTCACCATTTTTACTTGAAGAGGCACCTTATGATAAATTGCCAGACATGAAAGGGTGTCATGTGGCAGTTACGAGAGAACACCTTTCAATACACAGTTATGTTGAAACATCATCGTGATGTGTAAACATCAGCTACGATGTTTAATATATTAAGTGGAATCTGAAGCATTTTATAATATGTTTACATATTTACTTATGTTTGAAACATTTGAACAACTGTTCACATAATTGATATATGTTTGAGAATAGGGAGTGATGTTCTGCGCATAATATCAGATGTTTCACATTATTTGGATGTTGCGCACATAAAATTGAAATGTTTGCACATACTAACGGTGTTTATACAGATACGGTCGTGTTTTTACTTTTGAGAAAAATAGAGACAATGTAATTCTACATACGACGGTCATCATAGATAAAATGAATATCTTTAACAAATATTACAAATTAAAACACGGGCCACATAGACCATTGTCTTAAACAAACATTACAAACAAAAAAGATTGTCTCAAAGCATGCCACCAAATAAAGCATTGTCTTAAACTGAAAAAACATCGCTTGTTCCTTCTTCATTCACAACTGGAGGTCTTGTAACAGTTGGGCAGGTTGTTTTTTTATGGCCAATCCTTTTGCAAATGGAGCAACGATTCTTCCTCGAGGCAAATCGTTCCCCAATTGATGGAATTCTTTTTATCCTCCTTCGTCCACGCTTGGGCTTCACGTAAGGGATGGAAGGTCTACTCTCAACTAGCTCAGTAGGACAATCCTCCCAAAATTCTTCATCTGGGACTGCATGGACAGTTTCTGCATAGGCAAGCAAGTAAGAATCAACAGAATAATACGGAGAAGTGTAATCATAGATTTTTCTCCCATAATCTGCACCAAACTTCATCCGGATTGCTGCCATAGCATGTCGACAAGGTATCTTGTCGTAATCAAACTCCCTGCAGGTACAGGATTTGTTATGTAGATCCACAGTAGCATCTTTATCAGTTGTTCCACCCCCAGAAACATCAAATTCAACGTTATTCTTTTGGTGGACCACAAGCTTGCTGCCGAGTGAATTATTGAGTGATATTTTAGCTTCAATCATTTTGACACATGTGTTGGAACTCTCTAAAAATTCCATGCGCCTATGATGAAACTTTTCAGCATAGTTTTTAGTGATAGCAGTGAATAAGGCATCAATTGGGAAGTCCTTCACATCTCTAAACATAGCATTAACGGACTCCGCAATATTTGTAGTTGTCACCGCATACCTACAATATTTGTAAAGAAAGAAACTCTTAAAAAACATATACAAAAATTTATGAAACATCAAATGTTGCAGTCATCAAAATTTTAAAAATCGTAATCTAATAGAATGTTTCAAACATCACCATAAAATGTTTTAAACCCTAAACAAAATGGTTAAACATTACTTCAGATGTTTAAAAAATATAAGCCTATACATTTAAACATCAATCAGAATGTTTCAAACATCTATTTTAAGTGTCAAACATCAAAGATAATGTTTACACATGTTAACAGATGTTGAAATCGAGAAGCCAAAACAAATCAGCATTATTAAGAATGTACCAAACATCAATCAGCTGTCACAAACATAAGCTAAAATATTTCAAACATCACTCTGGTGTTTCACACATATGGAACAAAGATTAAACATCTTTCATGTGTTTAGCAGTTCAGCTAAGTCTTCAAAAAACAGAACATGTTTAAGCAGTATTTTCTCTACTGACCTGTTTCCAGTAAAGTGGCATCTGCTCCACTTATGAAGCCCAACTTTCTCCACTAGATATTTGGCAACCCTTGGATCCAAAGTTTCAATTTCTTTAAAATGAGTGTTAAACTCACTTAAACGATATGCCTCTGCAGCCAAATAGTATTTGGAAAGGAGATCTCCACAATGAAACGTCGAGCGGAGGTTCTCGCCAAGGTGCCTAATGCAATAACCATAATGAGCTGAAGGGAAAAACTTGGAAACAGCCTTTTCTATGCTTTTGTGCCTATCAGAAACAATGCACAACTCATCACTATCGGGGATCACACCGAGCAACTGTTCAAAGAAGTATTCATATGCGGCATCACACTCTTTGTCAACTACACAAAATGCAACAGGATAAATGTGATTCTCAGCATCCTGTCCCACAGCAGACAACAAAACTCCCCCATATGGGCCAGTCAAAAAAGTCCCATCAACTGCAAGGACTTTTCTAATAGTAGCAAACCCCCTAATCCAGGCACCATAAGACACAAACATATATAGAAACCTCCCTCGCTCATCAGTTACCAGTCCAGTCTTGCTTCCTTCATTTAATTTCCTAATCATGAAACAATATGCATCAAGACAAGCATAACCGTGTTCGTATGTCCCCCTTGCCAAGCTCTTTGCAACACTACCTCCATTTAGACATTTCCAATAGCTTATATTGCAACCCAAATCTGCCAGAATTGTTCTCTTAATATCTCTTGTGCTCGGTGCTTTGCCATCAATAAATCTACTTTTCATGTACTCCCCAATGACGTCGCATGTGGCGTGCGGATGGTGGCTTTTAGCATGCTCGGAGCCACAGGTGTGCTCACCATTGTAAACGGTGATATAAAAAACATCCCCACTTTTATACTTAATGGCTCGCAACCACCAACGGCAATTCTTGTCTATGCATCGAGCACAAAATACTTTTTTCTTGTTCTTCACTATCTCGAAATAAAAAGGCTTCTTAACTGCCGCCAACTTCAACAACACAACCAACTCACGCTTGTTCGCAAATGTTTGGCCCTTGTAAAAACCAGTGCCGTCTTGGCGATCATTGCTCAGTTGTGATGGCAGTGAACTCATGGCAGGTCCAGAATTACCTACCCCACTTTCACCTTGTTCTGCTTCTCCTACTTCCTCCTTTTCAGCCACATCCATGTTCAATGGAGCATCCCCAACGTCTTCCACCCCCTGATTTTCCATTGGTTTTGAATTTGATAATTCTTCCGACCTAGGAACCACATTTACTCTAAGAGTTGGCCTAGCACCAGTGGCATCAACGTCGGCCATAAATAGAGAGACATCATTATCATTCCTTATTCTAGAAGGGGCAGTCTTTTGCTTTGCGACGGTCATCATGTACGTAATACACAAATCCCTCGGATCCTCACTTATCTCCCAACGTTGAATTATTTTCTCTACCAAATCAGCATAGGTAACCTGGGTCCTACTCACAAGAATCGGCCTACACTCTTTAACCGCTGGAACCCAAGTATAACATTTGGCCTTCTCCACCCATTGACCGAGATAATCCACTCCTATTAATGCCGGCGCCATTTTATTGTCAATGAGTCCTAAACATGCAAAAAAAGAAATATATTAGGTCGTTATAGTATTATATTTAGCATACATATCATATAAAGCAAGGAACACAAAATATTATAGTAATGTTTCAAACATTATGTCAGGAATTCATAATGTGTAAACATCATGATAGATGTTTCACTGACTGTGACTGATGTTTGGAACATCTCATTATTAAAAACAAAACTATGTTTAAACATATAACAGAGTGTGCACAACATCAAATATATGTTTACACATTTTTACAGATGTTTCATCAGATGTGCCAGATGATGAATAAAGCAATTCAAGTAGAAAAACCTTATGATTTAAGCATCCAATAAAAACACAAGATGTTTAAACATATATGCAACATGAGGACGGATGCTGTTTAAACATCATAAGTAATGTTTAAACATCCATGCAACATGAGGACGCATGCTGTTTAAACATCATAGGTAATGTTTAAACATCCATGCAACATGAGGACGGATGTTGTTTAAACATCAAAAGTTATGTTTAAACATCCATGCAACATGAGGACGGATGTTGTTTAAACAACATATTAAATGTTTAAACATCCATGCAAACTGACGACGGATGTTTCACCAGAAGAAAACTCAGACGTGAAAAATAGGCAAAATCAACAAAATGCTTTTCCCAGTTCCATTTAAACAACCTAAAGCAAAAGGAAAACTTACCAGAGCAAGGAAAGGGGAGAATACCCGTAAAAAATGGTGAAATAATTACAAAATTTTATCAAATTTGGGAAATGCTAGATCTGATCGAAAGGGCCCAATGTAGTTGTAAAGGTTGGTTGTCTCTTCATGGGGGACCTGAGATTGAAGCAAAAAGTGAAAAAAAACCGACCGGCAGGTCGCCGGCGACGGCGGACGAGAAATGAGGTAGGGGAGGCGCACGGCTGTGATGTTTGGGTGTTTGGAGTGAGTGTTTTTTGCTATTTTGGGGTGGGTTTGGGGTTTAGTAAGAGTGGGTGAAAGTGCAAACTTATAAACTTGGGGGTTTTTTTGAACTCAAGTTTTAAATTATTAACACTAATCCTAAATAAGGCCCCTACACCTATTATTTAAAACTAGGGGTCTTTTTCCTTATTAAAACACTTGGGGAAGACCCATGAACCAACGGACCCTTGTGTCTATTTGGAAAACAAAAGAAGTCCTATTAGTAGGAACTTCTAATCAGAAAAAGAACGCTTCTTTTTCCTTTCCTTTCCTCCCAACGTTCTTCTGAGACAATGAACAGAATAAAACTTTCTTCTTCTATGTGAAGAACTACAATAGTAGATTCCTATGAAGAACGAAAGGGGGTCTTCTACTAATTGGAACAGTCTTCTGTAACAGGTACGACCTTAGACTGTGAAATTTACGGTACAGTTAGTGTCTTATAACATGTGATTATACTACTGACTAGTGAAACAAATATGGTTAGACCCTGGGCAAATTGTATGTTTTTGGATTGTGGATAATCCTTCATTGGTATCAAGAGCCTGGTTATTTGTTTTCTAGTTTTTTCAACTTTTCATCTTGGAAGACAACATGAGTTTTTTATTGTTGCTGTACGTTTTTTCTTCTTTGAATTTGTGTGTTCAACTGCTTCTCCTGTTCAACACTTTTTTTATTAACGACACTAGTGTTGCTGCCAAAATTTTTTTTGGCCAATGCTGAACACGAGGCTGATTTCTCTTTGCAAAGTTAAAAGAAAAATTTAATATGCCTGAAGTCGTGCTTCTTGAATGTACGGCAAAGCATACATATGGTGTTTTTTTAACAAAAGGAGTTTGAATAGGGAATTAGATGGTTTTATAAAATGTTACATAAAATGTATATGAGAATCTTCCTCCTACAAGTCAAAAGCAAACGAGAAAGACCATAGTGATTCTTTCTAAATGATTCTCATAATGAACAAAGAGAATTTGTTCCATTGATCAAATAAAAGAAAAAACGAATATGCCATAGTAAGGATATGGATTATAATGGTGTGGTTTGTTGTCTTTAAGAAGAAAGAGGAAGTAACAGCCACTGATTTTTGGCAAAATTCCCAATTGTAATACTTTGGTGTCAAGAGTGGGATAATATTCTCTTTAAGACATATGAGTCTTTGGAAAAGGATTGACGAAAGGACACCGGTTGTTCTTAAAGTTTGCCGTCCTTAGATTCTTTTTAGTACTTTCTGGAATTGAAAGTTCCAGTTAGTTTTTCTTTCCCAATTTACAATATACCCTTAGTTTCAATTTCTTTTAAAAGGAAAGAACCGCTTGGAGATTTGAGTAAAGGTTTCTTTTCTTGCAAACTACTGCTAGGAGAGAATTTTATGAAATACTCATGTTTTCTGGTCTTGAACTTAGTAAAAAGATGAAGTGAATTTGAAATAATTGATAAAGATGTAATTTTGGTAACAAAATCTCATGCCAAGGCATGCCACGTTATTCATCAGTTGGTGAAAGAACTAACCTAATTTTGGTGCACTTATACATGGTTATGATTGACCACTTGTGGAGTTGGCCTGGAGTTGGCCTAGGGACCATGACCATTGAGTTAAAAAGTCATGATGACTTTATGAGTGAAACCAAATGATCAATATTTAAATGTTTCACTTTATGTATTGTGAGATAAATGCCAGACCAAAAATTTTCTTTCTTCGAAAACCCTTTGAAAAAACAAATATGTTTTGTTTTTTTTTTTTTTGGTCAATTGTCATGACTTCACTGCAACCAACTCTAAATGGAAGAGAAACGTTTACCTTTTTTCTAAAGATCTTGTTCATATTACAAGTACATGTGCAAATATCAGTATATGTGACTATTCATATGTGCAATTAAATGGGTACATGCTCTCTAGTTTCCCCCGAAAAAAAAGTTCTAAATTGATTAGTAACTTTTGTAGCTCCGCTGGAAATAGTTGTGTCAAGACTCCCAAGGGTTATGAGTCAAGATTGACGACCACATTTAATCATTTTTTCAATATGCCACATGTATACATACAAGTGTATACTTTATCCTTGGATATATTTTCTGTATATGTTGCAACAAAAATATATTATGAAGTTTACACTAATAAGAAGTTTTTTTGTAAAACTTATCACTATATTTTATATATATGAATATGTAAAAATGTGTACTATATAGTGAGTATGAGTTAGTTTTTCTGTATGTGTTATGGAAATTTTATTCTTAGGTGGCATTTAATTCGTATAGTGGTCTGTGTGACACTGTACATGTATTTCGTATATGTACGTGTACTTGTGAATTATAATTTTAGTGCTTTATAGCATTATTTTTGTTGATGGGCTCTATATTTGTTATAGATTATATGATTATTTAGTCTTGAGTATTAGTAACTTAAGACAAATGTTCCTTTAATTATTGATTATGTTAAATTTGTTGAATATTAGAAAGCGGAGGATGATTGGGAACATAGTGAACTTTCGATTCCGATTCTAATATAAAATAAATTTTAACATAGTTAAACTATTTTAAGGATTAGTATGTACATGAAATTTTAGGCTTTAAGTACATAGATGTCTCAAATAGTTTATACTTAGTCATATTAATATATCAACTGCTACTAGAATATTCCCGAGCTTAACAAGAGTGTTAACAGTGACAATAAAATTGAGTATGTCCTAAAAGAGCAAGAGCCTCTTGAGGCTCTAGATATGTCTATAATGTCTCGTGAAATGGCATTAATATTTCATTGTAGCTGGTATATTATGACGCATGCGATCCAAATTATGAAATTGTTCTAAGCCAGTTACTTATATTCCATATATGTTATGGATAGGTAAAAATCCCATTCTTTTCTACTACTAGGTTTGTACTGCTACTGTACATTAAGTTTTTTTTCCACATGGAAAACCAGTTCCAAGGGGAAGGACTTGTATCTTTTTGTGATACTATTTCAGTTCAACATTTATGTGTTCATATGTGAACAAGATAGTGGCATTGTAACTGAATTTGGATTACATGATGTAACATATTTATTAGCTAATATTTTTTCTTAAGTAGGGTGAGATAAGCCAAGACTTATTTTTCCATGAAACTGTGGACCAAATTACTTCCGCTATTGTCAGTTAAATGGATTTGAGTGAAAGACATTTTGGTGATAATGGATATGTTCCGTGTAGCACCAAGATGACTAAAATAATTCATTTAATATTGTTGGTTCCAGTGAGAGTAACTATCAATTGATAAATAAATTTTATCAATCTCAACCTCGACGAATGAGTCGTCTACATATTCTCCATCGTCGATTTGAGATCGAAGGGGAAGCATATATAGTTACTCCACAAGATGAATAAGAGCAACGAAAAATAAAATGAGGCTCTTAAATACCCTGCTAAGGATAAGTATCTAGAACAATGGAACATGAAATGGAGTTAGTAAAATCAAACCAAGAGTTGAAATTGGTTGATCTACTAATGAGTCATAGCGTCGTTGAGAACAAAGGGGTTTTCAAAATACGTGAAAGACTTAATGTAGTATCGAAATTGAATATGGGTGAATCCTTGAAGTTCAGATTTCAAGAGATCGTTCGACGAGATTGTTGTCTCTTTCAGAAAAAACTTATATTAAGAAATTTTCTTGAACAATTTAATATGCAATAGTGCAAACTCATTAATACTCATATTTCTAGAGGTGAAGTTTCTAGTGGGAGGATGTATCCTCATGAATCTACAAGAATATGATATGAAAAGGAATACTGAAAAGCAGTTAAAGGATACTGAGGTATCTTAAAGGCACTGATTATCCTTGTAAAGTAAAGGAAAGGATCTACAACTCAAAGGCTATACTTACGATGATTGAGAAGGAGATTTAGATGAGAGAAAATCTAAATCTGAGTATGTCCTTCTGTGCTAAACAATAGCGATGTGTATATTGTTTTTGTAGCAAGAAACAATCATCAGCTTTATTTATAAAGTAAGCTGAATTTCTAGCGCTTTTAGCAACTGTGCAGAGCTGTTTGGCTTAAATATCTTTATGATAAATTTGGGTGTGTTGGATAGCGTGCTATTGAATTAGTGACAATCAAGTGTGATAGTCAAGTCTCAATAGCTTACACAAAAGTCCCATGTATCATTAGAAGACAAACCATATTGATATAAGTATAATTTCCTTAGAGACATAGTTGTACATAGAAAAGTGAACATGAAATACATCTCGACGCATTATACAATAGTAGATCCGATAGTGAAACCCATAGCATTTGGTGCTTATGAATGATATGTGAGGTCATTGGGTTTGCGTAGATGTCGATGTATTTATATCTTAACTTTTCCCAAGCATGTTCACATAAAACTGCATTATTGGAGTTAATTTAGTTGCAGCCTAAATTAGTCAATGTTGTTCATTCATATACATAAAATATTTTTATGTTTAGTACGTAAGTATGTCGGACAGATAAAAAGATTGGCCTTTTTACACAGGTAATCGCCTCTATTGTCTAGGTGACTAATAGGGATGAGACAATTATAAACTTGTTATTATCTGAGGTGATAATAATAAAGAGCTTAAATATGAAGTTTATAATAAAAATGTCACTTTTTTTAAATCATATTTGATTAAATGTGAGTCTGTCTTAATGCCAGATGTGAGTTCTGAAGGATTAAATGCATGAGTAGATTTATGAACTCAAAATTAGACATAGGTTGTCTGAACTATCATGTGCACATTATTTAATTTGTGAAAGACATACGCTCCATGGGGAAGGAGTCAATACTGTGATACGTGATTCATACCACGTATGCATAAAGTGACCTATGGGCGATACAAGTTTAATCTCTACTTGCTTATCGTTTGAAGCCCTGAAAATTAAAAGTAATTTTCTTTTCTTGTACCCTCATGACTTTGACCAGTTTCTTGAGATTCAATTTGGTGTTTGCTATCTTAGGGTGTTGCCAAGAGACCATGGATGATTCGGTCTGGCGGGACATTTCTAGTAAAGCAAGTCAAATTGAGATTAAGAGATTCATGAGATGAGGAAGATCATTAATGAGTATTATCACATTAATTGTGTTCATTGGTCGACCCATTATGTTTGTCTTTGGGACAAGAATATAATAACAGAATGATGAACTCAAATTAATACAAAGAGATTGGGAGAGATGTGAATGTGATAGATGATCTAGGGTACTGCATACTGCAATCTACTCCAAGGTTCCGTTAATCGAGATGCTATATATTCCTAACAAATGTATAGCAACTAAGCTCTCGAAGTATGCACTGGTCACACGGTCTAGTCGTTAAGTATGGAAGTTACAGAATATATAGGAATGAGAGTTGACCCACCATGTGTGAGTGGGAGATGTTGGAAATTGGATACGGGGCACCCATGTGGGTCAACCTGAATCCATATCCAATAATAATTATATACAATTTGTTATATATATGATAATTAATAATAAGGAAAAAGTGAAAAGACACAACCATTGGATATTGTTGAAAAGTTGTGTCTATTTGGAAAACAAAAGAAGTCCTATTAGTAGGAACTTCTAATCAGAAAAAGAGCGCTTCTTTTTCCTTTCCTTTCCTCCCAACTTTCTTCTGAGACAATGAACAGAAGAAAACTCTGTTCTTCTATGTGAAGAACTACAATGGTAGATTCCTATGAAGAACGAAAGCGGTCTTCTACTAATTGGAACATTCTTCTGTAACAGGTACGACCTTAGACTGTGAAAATTACGATACAGTTAGTGTCTTATAACATGTGATTGTACTACTGACTAGTGAAACAAATACGGTTAGACCCTGGGCAAATTGTATGTTTTTGGATTGTGGATAATCCTTCAGTTCTTACAGGACAAGTTTGTTGTGCTTCCAACCCAGCTGCACTTGCGAGGGCATGTAAGATATAAATTAGATTGTGCCCACAAGGATAATGCATAGCCTACAATATCTTCTAGTCATTGAATTGTAATCTAGTTGTTAGCTAAAATATAGGAGCCCTACTCTGTTCTAAGTTCTTTTGAATTCAAAACAAGATTTTATAGATAGAGTAGACTTCCTAAGTTATGCTGTATATATGTATATCCATATATTGTGTACAAGTTTTTCATTCATCAAATATTAAAGTCTTTCAGAGTCTATATAAGAAGCAAACTCAAATTCTTCACTTTCATTAATAAAATGAATCATAAAATTTAACTTCATTACGAAAATTCTTAATGCGCTAATTGAAATTCAACAAGTCTAGGTAGATAATATTGAATACAATTAGGAGTTTGTGCAAATTGTGAGAAGCTAACTATGATACTTTTAGAAGCCCAATACGATTAGAGATGGAATTCATACTCAACACCATCACAATACCCTTATTCTCTCCTTCATCTTCAGCCTCTACCGCGGCCTCAAAGAATTCGTCTGCTTCTTTTTCATCTGTGTTGTGTGCCTCTGAAACTATTAAAAGTTTAAGCTGCTTATTTTTACAATGATGGTTAGGGCCAAATTTTTCATCGCATCTGAAGCATAAACCTACCCCTCTTTTTAGGGAAAATTTTGAATCAGACAACCTTCTTAATCGACTCTCGTGCTTTGGTGCAGAAGATACCTAGGAGTTATTCGAATTTACTGCAGTATGCAATTGAGAATCCATATTGCGTCTGGTTGCACCGGCTTTTGGATCACATGTTTCAAGTATGTTTATGACCCGAGAAAAATTGTCTGAACCCAACTAATTTGTTGTTTGAAGTGTATTATGGCTAGAATTCATGCAGCCAATACCTTCATGAGAAGACTTTAAAAGGGAGTTGTTGAACCGATTTCATCATTCCCAAAAGAGCAACCAATATGCTGTCTTGATGGGGCTGAAACAAATCATCTCTGTTGCAGCGTTTCATGAAGAACTTGAGAAGGTTTCAACATCAATGAAGGATGCATCTCATGGTATATTATCTAGAGTATTTTTTAGTAGACTTAAGAGGAAATTCGTGCAGAAGTGATGCTTTTACAGGCTTAAACATTGCAGGAGATAATGGGGATGGCTCAAAAGGTGGAGGATCGAAATTCTATTTTAGAGTAAGTTCAAAGGTTCAAATTTGAACCACATAGAGCCACTTCAAGCAATACATCAGTCCGGATTAGACCAAATTTTCACGGGTCACAAACATACTTGAAACTCATGATGCAAAAGCCGGGGCAGCGGGACGGAATGTGGATTCTCAATTGCATACTGCGAATAGTTTCATTACATCTTCTGCACCAAAACACGAGGGTCGATTCAGAAGGTTCGTTGATTCAAAAATTGTCCAAAAAAAGGGAGCTAGGTTTATGCTTCAGATGTGATGAAAAGTTTGGCCCTAACCATCATTGTAAAAATAAGCACCTTAAACTTTTAATTATTTCAGAGGCACCCAACACAGATGAAAAGGAAGCAGACGAATTCTCTGAGGTCGCAGTATAGATTAAAGATGAAGGGAAAAATAAGGATATTTGTGATGGTGTTGAATATGAAATAAGGTTGAAGAAGAATTCCATCCCTGATCGTATTGGGCTTCTAAAAGTATCATAGTTAGTGATGACGCCCAACTATGCCCTATAAAAGGGACTAAGCATAAGTAGAAAATAACTCGGTACTTAAAGTCCCAAGGTCAAATCTCACAGAGAACACGACTCCTAGCAGTTAATCTTGCTAAATTATCTATCTAATCAACTTCAAAATTATATCTTTAATGTGGTTTGGTTCTATCTACTACTTAATAAAACTAAATAACAAGGAATTAAAGATAGACTTGATTCAAGAGATGTGAAACCTAGGCTTGATTTTCCCAACTCCTAGCTTGTGGTAAAGTATTGTATTATTAATTTCGTTTGAGTCTTCTCATTGAACAAGTACTCTAAGTTTACAATTACCTACGTCCGTTAAAAAATCATAACTTTCACTAATCAATTATTCCAATTAACTAGTAAATATAGAAAGGACTACACTTACAGTTCACACTAACTATTAATGGTCATAATTCACCATTTTGACAACCTAAGTGATGTCTTTAATTTTTGTTGAAATATTGCTATATGTTTAAATTTAACTCATAATTTTATTCCCTGTAATCACAAGAATAAAAGGGATAATTAATTGGGGATCCTACCAACTAATAGAATGAAATTCGTAAACAACATAGATAGAAAGAATTAACAAGGTTCATTCACAACACAATAATTATCATTACACAAGCATGTAGAGTGGGTCAATCAATGACAACGCTCAACTCACATCTCCAATGAGATATGTAACGGTCATCACAATAATAATATTCAACTTGGAGTCGGGGTCGAATCCATAAGGAACAATGTGATGCGATTAAAGTAGCGGAGGAACTAAACCTATTGAACTAAGTCAAATGAGGATAATAAAGTGATGAAATGATACTAACTACACTAGGAAAGCAAGTAAAGGTGATCAATAACTTTCTCTCAAACAAGGAAACCCAAGCTTGGAACCTAGGATGCAAGTATGGCACGGGGTTCATATATTTTGGTCGAGTCAATCTAATGTAACCCCTAGAATCTGCAAGGCCTAAGAGGGGTCTACCTCACTATGCTCCCCGAGCCATAGCTTGGCGCATAAAGTACTAACTCATTGACCCACGGAAAGAGGACCTCTCCCGAGTGTAACCTCTTTTAGATGGGCCAGTCTAAGTTTTAGCCAACAAGACCCAAATCATTGCTAACTCTATTATCCTAAGCCAGATAATCTCTCTCGAGTCTTAAACTAGTTAAATAGGCATGTAACCCTATCGTCATGATCACTAAAGTTAAGAAATTTAAAGTGATAGAAGCTAGATAATCAAAACCCATTAATATAAAAACCTAGTCATGACATATATTCAGAAAATCATGTCCATTAATAACATCAACTAACCAAATTTAGCAATAAAAATCAATGAAATAAAGAAAGGGATAAAGAATTTCTCATTTAAAGTGCACCCAATCTTTAATCTTCACGGTTTGTTGAGTCCTTGCTCCCAAGCTTAGAAAAGTGGCAAAAGATATGTAAAATATCTTGAATCTATCTATTTATAGTCCTTAGAATAAATACAATGTTTTTTTTTTCAAAATAGTCCCTAGGTGAGGGCAATTACAAAACTATGACAGCATAGGCAGTGGTTTGCCTTATTGACCCCGCTTAAAGTAGTTTTGCAAGAATGACCTCCGCTAACTTTATTGAATAAATTTTGGATGGAAATACCCTTACGAAATCTTATATTTATGCCTGCATCCCGCCCTCCCTTTTTAGTAAGTGCTTAGGCAGCACTTGACCTTTTATCTCTTTCCACATTCTCCCAGATAACTTGAAGTATTGCTCCATCCTCTCTTTCTCGTAAGTGTTGCCTCTTAGGAATCACTTGACAACACTTGACTTTGGCCCCCTCTTGCATAGGCAACACTTGCCCTTTTATCTCATCCATATTCTCCAAGATAACTTGAAGTGTTGCCTTGGAAGCACTTTTCCCTTTAATCTCTTTGTAGGCAACACTTGCCCTTTATATTTTCCGAAGAGGCAACACTTGTCATTTATAAATTGAAGTGCTGCCTCTGAGGCTATTTTGCAAACCATTCTTAAGTGGGGACAAAAAACCATAACTAGTGATATGCAGGTACACCCAGTGAAATTTTTTGCCTAGATTTTAAGCAAAAAATTTCACCGTGTGCCCTCCATAAGGAGTAGTTTTGCAAAAATGTCCGCGCTAAGTAATGTTTTAGCAAAATACCCTTTTTAGCCCGGAGCCAAGACTTCAAGGCAAAAATCTTATAAATCTTGGCAATTGCCAATACTTCAAGGGCAAGTACTGTTTTGCCAATACTTCAAGTTATATGGTTAGAATGTAAGGAAAGACTGGAAGGGGCAAGTCTTGGCAAAATGATCAAGTGCGGCAAGTATTGCTTTTTGCCAACACTTTAAGGGTAAGTATTGGCAAATAGAGAGGGGCCAAAGGTAAGTCTTGGCATTTTCCAATACATACGACCAAGTGCAGCAAATATTGCCTTTTGCCAACACTTGAAGGGATACGTGTTGAAAAGCAGAGAAGTGTAAAGGCAAGTCTTGGCCACGACCTAAAAACTTGACTGGGGTGTTTCCGTCCAGATTTTTTTCACTAAACCTTAATGGGGGCATTTTTGCAAAACCCCTGTTAGCGCTGGCAAAAAGACTAACAATTGCTTATGGTGTCATATTTTTGCAAATAGGCTGGTTTTAAGGATGAAAATTTGAATTTTTATAGATAGCCACCCTAGTTCAAAAGTTTGACCTGATAGCCATTTTTTTGCTATGTTGAATTTTGATGAACGGCCAAAAGGGCGGCCGTCTTTTTCCCGAAGGTTCTCTATTATTTACATTGGGCGACCACTCTTTACAATGGGCGACCGTCCTTTTTTCATTCTCAATTTTGGCCTTCTTTTTGACTTGTTTTCACTCCAATCTCTTCCAAAATTCAATCCACCTACAATATGCAATTAAACCACGATAAGTGTACTTATTTAATCAATTTAACACAACAAAAGCTCAAGTATAAGTATGTAATGTGTGGTATTTTAGCCACACATCAATCATTCCGAAGCTTAAACTATTGGTTGTCCTCAAGCAAAGCACACACTACTAAATTCCAAATTACATTTCAACTATTTTTTGCACATACTTCTAAGACCAACAAGTCAAAATCTCTTTTAAGATCAACAACAAATGATATCAGTTAGCACCAACAATTAAGCTAAGCCATGTGAACACAACCTTTCTTAAAACACAAATAATAGTAGGCAATCATGGCATGACACAACACTTTCAAAGTTTGTCTCTTTGTCATAAGAACTCGCTTTTTTTTCTCTCTTACCTCAATTGAAAAATTAAACAAAAATCCTCAACTAAACTTCACAAATGTCCTCACCACACAAGAGAGTATCCCAAATACATAATAGTGCACGCCAAATACAAATGGGATATATGATAGGAAGAATTCACTCACTCTCTCAAACGAAGTTGAACATGCACACTATAGATACCATAAGCTTTTCCTTCATGTACCTCTCCATTAATGTAGGAATACTCGGCTCGAAATTAATTAAGACTTAGCTAAGGTCCTAATGTAGGCTTTTGGAAAAGGTGGGCTAAAACTTGCGCTAAAAGTGACTACACATCTCCTTGAGCACTGCACTGTCACGCCCTCTTTTTTTGAAAAATAATTCTCTTAAGTTAAAGAGGCTTTCTAACTTTTTAGGCAATGACATGTGTTTAAAGGTACAAAACTATTAAAACTCGGAGTCGCTACTTGACAAGTTTGAAGGTGTGTCAAGTCACCAGTTGGTGTACCTAGAATATCTTTGGCTCATTAAATGGTTTGTACCAGAGATCCAGGTAAGATCTTCAGTTGACTCTCTAGAAGGTATTACACATCGTTGAGTCTTGTGTCGAGCACAGTTGCTTTATCGTTGAAATTTTGATTTATTAAATATGGTTGTTATATATTTGTCGTTTTTATAAAGTCACCGCTTTGATTTTCTAAGTATAATGCGCTAATTAGCTTGTTGATTTATTCCAAACTTAAAAAAAAATGAATCGTAATTGATATTGATTAAAACATAACTTAACTTAAACCAATTTAAATAATCAAGGGTCATTTTTTTTACAAAAATATTGTTATGTGTGAAACATGAAACTGTTGTTTAAAAGGGGCAAGCTGTTTGTCAAGATGGTGGATATTTGTTAAAGCAGGGGACTATTTTGTGAAAAGTAGGACTGCTTGTGAAAAATGAGACTGTCCATGTAAAGGGGCGATGTTGGTCAACAAGTGGGCTTGTTTGATTTTCAAAAATAAGCTGATTTAATAGTTGTGTTGTAAAAATTATTACATTCTATTTTTATCCAATGATGGCTGTTTTTATAAATCTATTGTGCTCAATTTTTTAACAATTTGTTTTAAGTCATTGTCTTGCAAATCCATTCATCCAACTCAACATTTCAGTTAATGCATTTACAATTTTGATTTTTAAAGTTTGCCTAGTTGTCCACTTACTGTCTAGAATTTCAGAATTGCATAAGTGATTATTTTCAAAAGATGTCTAAATTTGAACATGTTACAAAAAAGTGCCTAAGTTTGCAAGATTTATACAAGTGATATTCTCTAACTTATCTTTTTCTTTTCTCGTATATGTAACACTCAAATGGCACTACTAACAAGTTTATAAGGTGTTAACATTGTATAACATGTATATGTTAAAAGCAATTTCTTTTCTTCTCTAAAACTAAAATTTAACTGCAAGTTTGAATAAAATTCACATCCATAATCAGATTTTACCAGGCCTAAACATGCTGATTTATATCATTTCATAGCCAAATAACTTAAAATAAATACAAGGGTCATTTTTGTTTACCTAGATTACGAGATCTTATAGTACGGCTAAGTCGATCCACTAGCTAAACCGAGCAAACGAACATAAAAATGACACCAAAATCAGCAGCTAAAATAGCCTTTAAACCAGCCTAAACTTGACTTACACTTAAAGATTTATGACCCAAAAGACTCTTGATACAAAGATCTTTTGGTTCTAAATCTTTGTACTTAAACTTACAAAAGTATTCTCACTCTTTACTCTCAAGACATTCAATATTTTTCTCACTTTCTCTGATGGATTTTCATAGTGTTGTATGTAAATGAGAGGAGTTAGGCCCTATTTATGGCTAAAAGTGAAGGCCGAAAGATGGAGTATGGACTTGTAAAAGAGTACAAGCCCACGCCCCTACTCGCTTGAGTGTTCTACCTATTTTTTAGCCTTATTTTCAACTGCTATGAAGAGTGGACAGCCACCTTAAACTAACTAGTGTGCTGTCCTAGTTGAGGTCTAGTGGGACCTACTTACTACAAGCTAAAACCCAAAAATCCTACTTGCAAATCTACACAACTACACACCAATTTTCAGCACCAACTAATTAAACCATACCTTACTAAGCCAAAACCAAACTTCCAGTTGGGTTGGGTAAACAAAAAATACACTAAGAGCCCCCTAAAAACACAACATATCATAATTTCTAGCAAGACAAGCCTAGTTCATCTAAGAACTAACAGTAAACTAGAACCACACTAATCATTCATAGAACAAGTGAGTCTTAAATGATTCAGCAAACAAGGCCTAAACATTGTTTTCTCTATGCATTTTCACAGCCTCACCCATACTTAAACCCCACAAGTTTTGAATTAAACCAAAGTACTTAAGCTGCTACACAATTATGGGGAAGCTAAACAAGCAAACACTCATAATATACTGAACATTTACTAACAAGTCACACTTACACAAGTTTCATGTTTTGATAAACTAGATAACATCTCATTGAAACTAACAGACATAACTTCATGACTACAATTGGGACTTAGATAGCAAAACAAGATTCTGAATTCTGCCTCCTTGCACTCACTCATTTGGATACGTTTGCGCACATTCTCAATATTGATAAAGAATTGGACACTAAGTTGGAAACAAAAATTTATTACAACTGGACAGAAAGATGCCAATTCACACTTAAAACTATCACAAACTTATTACTTGAAATACTAATCACTTCAATACACGCTTATCTGAATGATCTTACACACAGACACAAACATATGGTTTCATACTTGAAATAAGAAAACAGGTTCGAACTCAAGAGACTCACACAGGCTTGGCGTGACTCAAACAGATTCAGAGATTAGAAACCCACATGATAGACATTCACACATAGGTTTCAAAGAACCAATAAGACATGTGAACAGAGACATAGGAATGTCACATATCCTAGCATCCATACTCAAAATGGGCTTTACTCATTTTAGTTGCTGAACAAATCACAAACTAACAGAGCTTCACATACATTCTAGGTCATCTTTAATCCTAGATATACAGAAGGTATATTACATACTAACATCATGCTTGACAAAGTTCACACTTTAATTGACGGAAGTAAATGACGAGAGCGGACACTTTGGTGCCAGTACAATACTAGAAAATAGGGAATAACTAACTTCATGAAACACAATCCAAACGACTAAAACCATGGTTATACTGCCAATGTATACCGACTAACAGATGCACAACATAAACATTTACAAACTAAATTATGACTAATTTATAATTGTTGACACCCAATTTTGTCCATTCTTTTTCTAAAATTGACTATAATTCAACTTAAAGGTGCATTTTGACTATTTGTGCAAAAGGTGCATTAAAAAGCATGCATTTACGTGTGTTATCCCCTACTTATATATTATACTATATATATTTAATTGTGGATATATTACGTAATTTTATATTATTTCGGCTATTTGTCTAAATTGTGACAGTTTGTGCAATTTAGTACATCTATAATATTCGTGGCTATATCACGTAATTGCATCATTTAGGATACATGTCAAATTTGTATCGATTTGTGATCATTTGTGCAAATTAGCAATTATCTGTGATTATCTATATTTAAATAATTTTTTGAGCTTATTTAATGATTATTTGTGTATTTAATACATATGTATATCTATATTTTATTTTTGTACCTTTAAGGTGAATATTGGCTAACTAAACAAAATGTCCAAATTCTTTTTTTTTTATTAAATCCTCCACATTTCAAAATTCCTACCAAAATTTTTTATTTATTTTTATTTATTGAATTGCACTCTTCTTTTAACCTAGACACAATATTTAACCAAGTACGTGCTTATTATTTGAATTTGAAAAGAGCATTTTCTGAACCTTCTTCTTGATTTTTTTGTTATCTTTTCTAATCCTCCTAACTCCTCCAAAAATCAGCTCAAAATCATCCTCAAATTTTTCACATATCTTCCCCTATATCATCATCTACTCACGCTCCCTTTCATCAAACAAGGCACGCAAACCCCCATCCCCTCTTTATCTTCTCCATAGCGCCACTACAATCAGTACAATACACACGGGCACAGACGCAAATCAGGATGCAGAGATACACAATCAGCGGACCCTACTCCTTTTAGTCTTCTTTCTCAAAAAAAATTCCACACACACATATACCCATAACAGTACACTCTCTCCTCCATCTACACGGACACACACACACACATACACACATCAACGGATGCACACAGACCATTACAAAAACCCATACGAAAACACACGTAGACCACCCCACTTCCCTACCAGTCTTCTTCCCAACACAAAGCAATGAACACACACACAGTATCACAAGAACAGATCCAGAAACACCTATCACCACCACACGCCTCGTTACCGTACCCTCTCCGTCTTCCTCTTCTTCATACCATTAATATACAGAGATACATACCCACGCATCAAAATGATATAGAACAGAGACTCACTGATCGGAGACGGGGAAGGGGAGATCGAAAAGGAGAGATTGGGGATTTGGGGAAGATAGCAGCGGTGGCACCGTGGTGGAGATACCACTGGTAAAAATAATAGTAGTGGGGTGGTTGCCGGTGTTTGTTGGCGACTGAAAGTTTCACCTATTTCTCCTCTGATCTAATTGAAGAGGAAGGTGGAGTCGCAGCGACGCCGCTACGGCTTGGCAGTCACTCCTCCTCCTCTGCTGACTGGTGTGCCCTGTTTCATCATCGTCACTACCATTTCCACCAAAAATCTGATCGGCTTTGGCCGGTGATGGTTTATCGTTGCGATTGGCGTGGTGATTGCCTCGTTACCAGTTTGTCTTCATCACTGGTCATCTCTATGTATCCCAGCTCTGGTTGCGAGTCAGTTTGTTTGGTGAAAGTGTTATGTATTTCTGCCTATGGTTGTGGTGACACGGGCCTACCTCTGGATTTGAAGGGTTTTTCCATTCTTGTCCCTGGGTGCAAGAGTGAATATAATTGTCGTCTGTTGTATATTTGTTTTCTTAATTTTTTTTGGTTTGACTCGTTTTCTGAGTTTTGCAGATCGATGGCTTGTTAAGACATACACTGAGACTTGAACAGACATTACACTGTATACTGAATTAGGCCAAAAAAAATAATTAAATAATTGATTTGAGGCCTATGCACTAATTTGAACGGATACTACACCAAATCAGTCTCGTTACGTATTATCCCGTGTCACTAAAACAAATAGGCGATGATGACATTTATGAGCTGTATTGCAAAATAAGTCGGTGATGGAGTGGTGGGACCGGTACTTGGCATGGCAACCAGAGGGCCCCGTGCTTGCAGCCGTACCGACGTCCCTACCTCTAGCCGATTCATACAAGCCTGAGCCTATGCTTTTATAAAACCCATATTTTCCTTTATTATTATTATTATTATTATTATTATTATTATTATTATTATTATTATTATTATTATTATTATTATTATTATTATTATTATTATTATTTTATATTCACTATTATTGCTATCATTGATATTTTATACTATTATTATTATTATTATTATTATTTTTATACTAACTCATTTTCTTTATATTTTTCGAGGTTTATTTTGGAAGAAGACAATTAGTGAAAAGAACCCTTTACTTTATTATTATTATTATTATTATTATTATTATTATTATTATTATTATTATTATTATTATTATTATTATTATTATTATTATTATTATACTAGGTCATATTTTTTTTCACATTTTTGCGAGGTACATCGTGGTGAATTTACAAAAGACAACCCTTTCGAAAAAGGATAAGAATATTCAAACTCATTGACTTTATTTAATTTCGTTTTATTAATTTTGTTTGCAATTCTTACTAACTTGTTTATTTATTTTGCAAGGCACATTTGGACGAAGCTTAGTTATTAGAGAAGATAGATATTTATTACTTTTATTTAAATTATGTACTATAGTTTAATATTCAAAATATTTTATTGCTTAGTTAGTTTAATCACTAGCTTTAGAATCTCAATTATTTAGTCTGGCGGGTAAACACATTTGGTGGAGCCTGAGAGGTACCTAACCCCTTCCTCTCGGGTTAACTTGAACCCTTGCCTAGAATTTTTGATTTGTAGACTAAGTTTCGGAGTTAATTGTAAAATTGGATAGAAACAAAGTAGATGCCCTAACACGCCTAGTTAAAAAATATGTTAGGTGGCGACTCTAACTCTTTACCCGTGAGTTCTAATAAGTCGAGCCATATTTCAAGCTTTAACCGGTTCGGAAAAAATAGGATGCGACAATAACAGTAACAAACACAAAAATGAAATAAAGTGAAATATTTGGGATTTTCTTTCTAACCTATCGACAAACACCATTGCTCGGGCTACGCCATCATGTCACTGCCTCAAACCCACGGACAACACTACCCTCCTCGCCATCTTCATAGCTTCAATCGAATACCAATTTAATATAGCAGCCACCTCCTCTCTTTCTAACTAAAAACGACCATTTTCAAGGTCATTTTCAACTATAAAAACTAAAGGAAGAAGCTGAATGGTCGAATCCAAGACAAATGAATTCTTTCTTGAAAATAAAGTAGATAAGGTGAAAGAGGATGAAGAAAGGAGTGTAAAAAGGCATGGATGGCCATAGAAGATGAGTGGTGGCCAGACCTAGGGTTCTAACGACCACTGCCGCCCTGATCTACCGTGATTATTGAGAAGGTATTTGGAAAAAATAAGTAGACAAACAGATAGAGAAGGTTGAGGCGGTTC
The DNA here is from genome assembly GCA_037355625.1 of Petunia x hybrida. NCBI lineage: Eukaryota > Viridiplantae > Streptophyta > Magnoliopsida > Solanales > Solanaceae > Petunia > Petunia x hybrida. Next base: position 59,453 of record JBBBVM010000046.1, on the reverse strand, counting down.
TGGGAAGGTATGGTTTAAATTTTCCCAGTGGTGGTTTGCCGTGCAGCCGCGGGGATTTGGCGAGGTTGGAGTGGTGTGTTGGTGGAGGAATTTCCTAGAGGAGGGGATTTATTTTTGCAAAGTTTGGCCAGCCTAGGAAGGTAATGGGTGAATGAGAGGAAAAAAGGGTTTTAGGGGTTTATATAAAGAAGGTGGGTCGGGTCGGGTCGAGTATGTGGACTGACGGGTAAACAGGTTGGGGTTTTGGCTGATGGAGCAAATGGATTTGGGCTGCTATTTGGTGAAGATATCTATGGCCCAATGGCCTTTACAAATAACATTACACACTCTCTATTTCACTACTAATTAACTAAAAACCAACTAAATTATACACATAATCACATGAACATCACAACTAATAACATATTACTTAAACATGAAATCACACTTGATTATATTTTTATTCAATCTTTTGATATTTTCTAAAAAAATGAGAAAATAACCACGGAAATTAGGTGAACATTCTACGAAATAAGAACGGCAATTTTGACCAAATTATTTTTGAATTTTCGTGCCAAAATCAAGTGATTACAGCTGCCTCTCTTTGCTCTGGAACATAAAGAGTTTTTGGCAAAGACATAATCAACATCTAATTTTGGCTTTTCGCTTCTAGCTAAGAGAATTCTTTGCAAAATGGTGAGCATATCCTGACTACAAGGGTACCTACATATCCTCAGACTAAATAATCAGGTCAGCGTAGTTCCTCATGTGCGGCAGCTGGGACAACCGCATTCAGACAGACACTAGACTCACAGGGACTAACATTAGACACTTACGAAGGTACAGGACTGACACTAGACACTTTTATAAAGTAGGCCTGACACTAGACACTCTTGACACAATGGGGTTGTCGTTGCTGGTTACTAGTTCCTAATTGCTGGCTGGTGGTCATTGCTTGACAAATAAAAGGAAAGCACAATATTAAAATGTAAGATTACAATTCCTAGCCTAAATCTTCATGCTTCTTGAGGCGCCTCTTGGTTCTTGCCTCTCTCATCTTATTAGAAATATAAACCACTGCTCCTGGTTCATGTGGGTCTTGCCTTTATTGAAATAAAACCACCTCTTTTGGTTCAAGTGGGTCTTGCTCTTCTTTGTTGAAAATTAAACCACTGCTCTTGGTTCAGGTGGGTCGTGCTCTACCTTTGCAGAAAATAAAAACCACTGATTCAGGTCCAGGTCGTGTTCCTCCTTTGCAGAAAATAAAAACTACCGATCTAGGTCCAGGTGGGTCGTGCTCCTCCTTGCTGAAAATAAAACCACCAATTCAGGTCCAAGTGGGTCGTGCTCCTCCTTTGAAGAAAATAAAACCACCGATCTAGGTATAGATGGGTCGAACTTCTCCTTGTAGAAAATAAAATCGTCGATCCAAATCCGGGTGGGTCGTGCTCCTTTTACTGAAATGGATTCCCTTATTCCTCAAGGGGGCGCCTGGACTTCTTTTCATATTCTAAGTAGATTCTCCTTTCCTTCTTTTCTTCTAGCATTCCATTACCATTCCTTCCTTTCTTTCTGTTCTCTTTCTTGTTCATCTTTCATCATTCTTTCCTTCTCAAACTTTTCTTCTTTTCCTTTCTTGATTATTCTTTCTTCCTTTTTGTCTTTCTTTCTTTCTTGCATTCCCCAGCCTTTGACAAAGAAATATCATGCGGCCAAATATTCTAGACTTCCTTTGAAAATGACTTATCTTTCTCAACGGTCCCTTTTAATGATGCAATTCTTGGCATGTCACCCTCTACCGAGATGCGATGTAGGCTTTCATGGTCCAGGCGGGTCCTACCTTGCTATGCCACAACTGCAAAACAGGTAAAATAACTTTTGCGAAACTTTCTTTTGCTCGTTTTGATGTTATTTTGAGTAAAAGGCAAGAAGTGAACAATTTATAAACAAAGGACTCCGAACAAAAATATGTCCATCTTGAAAGAAATGAAACTTATCTGAGAATGGGAATGACGATCTTAATGAACATGACATGCATCCTAGCTTCAAACCTTGATCCATTCACAACAGTTCTTCCTCAACTCTTCTCTAGTTCAAACATTTAGTGATGATTTCTCGCCGAGCCCAATTTTATGACAATTATAATGACCCTCATTCAGCTAGTGGCTGACTTCTTGGGATTTTCAGCGAGTAACTTCTCTCTTTGTTCTCTTGCCTCACTGTTGTCTTGTAGTGTCCTTTTATGTTTTCACTGATAAGACTTCGTCGTTATTTTCTTCTTTTTTGTTTCTTTACTCTTTTTTCATTTTTCTTCCTCATGGACTTCCTGCTGTTCCACCCTTTTTATGTTGACATTCTGAGGTGGAAATATTACTTCTCACTCGACTTGACATTCTTAAAGATCGGTCAGAAATGATCTTATTGGCATTTATCTGGGATACAATGGAAAACTCGGCTCGAAAGCTTGAAAGCATCTCATAAAACGACGGGGATCACCTTTTAAAAAGAAAAATAAACTTCTTCCGCAGTTTAGGATAAACTACAGTGCTTCGACTTCCCAATTTGAGACTGATATGACGAACGTCTCATGGAACATTTGGGATAACATGGTAAACTCTTTGGAATCAATTTAAAATAAAACAAAAACTGGGGCTTTCAATTTTCTTTAGACATTGGCCGCAAACCTGGAGGAAAGTTGTGCGTCGATATGAAATATGAAAAAATAAACCTAATTTTGAAACTGCAAAATTTTGAGGATTTCCCCTAATTTGACCGCGCCCGAATGGTTGTTACCTATCCTTTTAAGAGGAATCAGGTCAGACGCAACTTAATGCCAAATTTTGTTCTTTTCCAAATTTCTCTTCCTCTTTTCATTTCATTAAATTTCATTGATTCCAAAGGAGGGTTTACAAAAGAAAATACAAGGCTCAAGAGGCTAACCAATGGATTCAGTGTTTGGGTAAGAGAAACGAAAGCCTTTCATCATCTCGATGCAAGAATGTCGAGCCTAACAAAAAGTCGCCCTTGACTCAGATGAAGTACCTCTTGACAACATCTATATTAATGATCATTCAGTCACTGCGCCTTCAATGTATGTTAACAACAGAGCACCATTGTGCAACACCTTCTTCACCACGAATGGTCTTTGGCAATTTGGAGCAAACTTTCCTTTGGCCTCGTCTTGATGAGGGAAGATGCATTTCAAGACTAATTGGCCTTCACTGAACTTGCATTGACGTACTTTCTTGTTGTATGCCTTGGCCATTCTCTTCTGATATAGTTGGCCATACCAAACTATATTTAGCTTTTTCTCGTCAATCAACACCTATTGATCCAAACGAGATTTTACCCATTCAGTATCCGCGATCTTAGCTTCAATAATGATCCTTAAAGATGGTATTTCAAATTCTGCCGGAATGACCGCCTCAATTTCATACACCAGTCCATATGGGGTTGCACCTATGGAAATGCACAGAGTTTTGCGGTAACCAAGCAAAGCAAAGGGCAACTTCTCATGCCAGTCACAAGATCCTTGTACCATCTTTCTAAGGATCTTCTTGATATTGTTAATCGCTGTTTCAACTACACCATTCACCTTTGGTCGATAAGAGGTGGAATTCATGTGCGTGATTTTGAACCTTTCACATATCTCCTCATCAAATGACTATTGAGATTAGTGTCATTTTCAGTGATAATGGTATTTTAGATATCAAATCGACAAATAATATTCAAGTGAAAAAAGTCAACCACAACTTTCTTGGTTACTGACTTGAATGTTGCTGCTTCTACCCACTTGGTAAAATAATCAATGGCGACCAAGGTAAATCTATGCCCGTTCGACGCCTTTGGTTCTATCAGCACAATGACATCCATTCCCCATGTTGTGAATAGCCAAGGAGCAAACAATGAGTGGAGCTCTAAGGATGGGGAATGTATCAAATCATCGTGCACTTGACGTTGGTGGCATTTTCACACAAAAATGATGCGATCTCACTCTATTGTGAGCCAAAAATAACCCACCCTTTGGATCTTCTTGGCTAGAACATATCCATTCATATGTGGCCCACAAATCCCAGAATATACCTCATTTAGAATTCTTGAGGCTTCTTGTGCGTCCACATATCTCAGCAATCGCAAACATGGGATTCTCTTGTACAATACCCCTTCTCTTAGAATGAAACCATTGGCGAGGTGATGGAGGGTTCTTTTTCTCATTGCTCTCGTGCTAGTGCCGAGTACTCTCCATTCTTAATGTAATTTTTGATGTCCAGATACCATGGCTAACCATCACGTTCTTCTTCGACCATGTTGCAATAGGCATGTTGATCCTTAACTTGAATATCGAGAGGATCAATGTGAGTTTTATCAGGATGACTATGCATTGATGCTAATGTAGCCAAAGCATCGGCCAACTCATTGTGCATTCTTGGGACGTGTCTATATTCAGTGGAATCAAATCTCTAGCAAAGATCTTCCAGACATTGCTTATACATGATGAGTTTCACATCTCGAATTTCCCATTCTCCTTTGATTTGACGTATCAGTAGGTCAGAATCCCTGAGCACTAACAACTTTTTGATGTCCATGTCTATCGCCATGTATAGACCCATGATGCAAGCTTCGTATTCTGTCATGTTATTGATACACTAGAAACGAAGTTGTGCAGCTGCTTGGATGGTAATGCCCCGTCGGAGATATGAGAACAACTCTGATACCATCACATTTGGAGTTAAAGGCTCCATCAAAATATAGCTTCCAATATGATTATGATTAAAAGGAAACTCTTCAATCGTGTCAACCTCTTTGTCAGGAAAATATGTCTTGAGAGGTTCATACTCATCATCCACCGGATTCTCGACCAAGTGATCAGCAAAGCCTGCGCTTTCATTGCAGTTTTAGTGACATAGATTATGTCAAATTCTGTGAGTAAAATTTGCCATTTGGCGATTCTTCCTGTTAGCATCGGCTTCTGGAAGATGTACTAACATGACCCAGATTTTTTACTAGGCCGCGCGGGCACCTGACATCCTCCCATAGACCCGTCGGAAATACCCTTTTGAATTGAATTTATAAAATTACACATAAAATCAACTTATCGGTAAGAAATGAGACCTAAAGAGACACGAACATAATTATACATAAGCTGTACAAAAGAAGTTACAGCTGACTATCCACTGTACTAGATTTAGGGCTATCCAGACAGACATCTAAGAATATAAATGAAGTATAAACATCTCTTGAAGGGAGCAAAATACAAATGAGATACAAAACATAAAATTGGTAGCCATCCTGAACAAAAGCTGGCTCACTCTGACAGCTGAAGTCGCCTTCGCTCCTCAACAACATGGCAAACTCAATCTTGGAGCGAACCTAATAAAATAAAATAAATAGATAAGAAACAAACAGAGGCTGAGTCGAAAGGACTCAGCAAGGGAGAAGAAAAATAGATAAACCAAATTCACCTTGTTTCAACTATACAAGGAAAGAGCCAGATAATAGCTGGAAACACGTAAGAAACTATAAACTCATAAACAATAAGGGAAACGAACCAGAAACATATCAACAACTAGAAATACATGATACATACACAAAACATCGCACTAAGTTACACAATACACAACAGCAGGTGCAATGAAATGGAATGAATGCAGTATGATGCAACAGGGTCACATATGCCCGAACTCTATCTCCGGCGCGGGACTCTCATCGTCTACCAGGAGATATATGCAATAATAATCCTTCACCGGCACGGGACTCTCATCGACTACCGGAAAGTATATGCAATAATGACATTTCACTAGTGTCGACACCCATTTTTCCCCGAACCCCGGGTTAGAGTTCGAAATAGGCTCGACTTATTGGGACTCACGGGTAAAGACTTGGAGTCGCCACCTAACATATTTTTTAACTAGGCGTATTAGGGCACCTACTTTGTTTCTAGCCAATTTTAATGTTAACTTCGATAACTTGATCTACGAACCGAGAATTCTGAGTAAGGGTTCAATTTAACCCAAAAGGAAGGTGTTAGGCACTTCTCAGATTCCACCAAGTGTGGTTCCCGGCCAGACTAAATAATTGAGATTTAAAATAAATTAAACTTAATAAAATTGAACAGTTTTCACTAAAATATACAAGTACACAAAATTGAATTTAAATTAAAGGATTCATCTTCTCGAATTGATTTCTTCCTTAGCAAACTTCAATTAAATGGACCTTGCAAAATAAACAAAATTAGTTAGTGTGCCGAAATTGAACAATAAGCCAAAAATACAATAGTAAATATTTTGAAACATTTGTCTCCTCCAATGATGTCGCTTTTAATGAATCTCGTCAGGAAGTACCTCGCAAAAATATAAATGTGAATTAATAAAGTAACAAACGACAAAAATAAGTAAAGTAATAATAATAATAATAATATTTATAATAATAATAATAATAAAATTAATAGTAGTAATGATAATAGAATAATAGTATTGATAATAATGAAAAATGTTAGTAATAATAAATAATAATAATAATAATAATAATAATAATAATAATAATAATAATAATAATAATAATAATAATAAAAGGAAAACAAAAGGAAAAACGGAATTTTTTGAAAGTTTAGGCTCAGAATATGTATTGCGTCAAGCAGAGGTTAGGGATGTCGGTACGGCTGCAAACACAGAGCAGGTCGTGTTGTCATGCCAAGCACCTTCAATCCCACCACTCCACTATCGCTTACTTTGCAAAGTGATATGCATCGTCATAGCCTTTTTTTTGTTTGTTTTCGGGATACGTAAGGGACATTGAATCTGTAGCGGGATTGATTTTTAAACCTCCAAACGTCCTTGGCCTAAGTGCAATAGCAGTCCAAATAAAGCCTCAAATCTAAAATAATTATTGGACTACTTTCATCGGCTATTAGGCATCGTGTGTTGGCACTTTACGGGTCAAACTGCAAAAAATCTGTGAAGGCAAATAGGTCAAATCGCAAAATAATATTTCAATTGTAGTGATAAAGTGAATCAAATAGATTGAACGGGTCAACTCTAATCTGCAGAAACAACATTAGCACTGAAAGTCCATTTATCACCCATAACAAATAGCCAAACGAGATCGAATAATTAGTGCCAATATAGAGCAGATAACAGTGGCAAGAAACAATCAAAGTTCAGCGATATAATCAATCAACCAATCAAGGAGTCCTGAATCAGTGTCATCGCCGGCATAAAAACAAACAGATTCCGGCTAGAGTCAACGAGCAGAGAGAAGAGGAGGCGACTGCCGACCAAAACGCCGGTGGCATCGCTGCTTCCTCGTCGACCTCTTTTCCCTGTTAACTGCACAAAACGCCAAAAATTAAACGTAGATAGTGAGATAAAAAGTTAACGACGGGTGTTTCCGTCGTTTGATTCCGATGGGTGTGTGTTTTGCTCTGTTTCTGTTCCGTTGATCCCAATCTCTGATCTCCCTGTTTCGATCTGTTTTTGCGTGGGTGTATGCTTCTGGATCTGTTTATATGTAGTGGGATATGTGTATGAAGAGTGTGGGGAGATCGGTGTATGTGTGTCGTGGTGTAAAGAAATGGGAAGATGGAGGTTGTGGGGTCGGTTCGTTTTGGAAATCTTGTGTGTGTATATGGATTGTATACATCTGAAATTGTTTACGGGTGTGGATAATGGTGATTGATGACCATGTGTATGGGAGATTGAAGAGGACCAAACATCTACTGTGTTTTCTGGGGAGGGAGTTTGTGTAAGGAAGAAAACGAGGGAGATGGGGGTACTGCCGTGTGTGTGAGTGTACTGCTGATTGTCCCCCCCCCCCCCCCTTGTTTGTGTATTTTGATGGATATGTATAGTGTAGATTTAGAGAGATTAGGGGGATTTTGAGAGATTGAGGGGAATTAGGAAGATTGGGGGAGGGATTTTACGGATTGGATTATAGGGAAATTAGGAAAAAGGTTAGGGGAGGACGAACTTGGACATGGTTTTTGTAAGGATGTATTTGGTTAGAATTTAGTCTAGGTTCAAGGAACGGATGGATTTGGAACAATTTAAACTTTTAAAAGATTTTTAATCCTAAAAGAATTAAAATTGGATTGAGATATTGGACTGATAATTAACTCAATGATGCAAAAAATATAAAAAATGAATAAATGAATAAATAAATAAATAAATAAATAACAAAAAATAAAAAATATATTTTAACATATATATTATGTATAAAGATAATAAAATGCACATATAAAATAATAAAATATAAATAATCACATATAATTAATAAATATTATAAATGCAGTAATTTTCATAAATAACCATAGCTTGACACATGCTTCTCATATAGCCTATATGATAACGAATTATATAATATAGTCACGATTAAATTTATAATGTATAAATAGGGTATAATCACAGGTAAATGCATGCTTCCTTATGCGAATTCGCTCAAACAGTCAATATTGCACTTTTAAGTCAAATATAGCCAATTATAGAGAAAATGAGGGACAAAATTGGGTGTCAACAACCAGTGCGGGACTCTGACTACCGGGAAGTATATGCATTAATGACCTTTCACTGGCGCGGGACTCTCATCGACTACTAAGAAGTATATGCAATAATGACCCTTTCACCGGCGCGGGACTCTCATCGACTACCGGAAAGTAAATACAGTATATGTCAAGCTAACAACCAGATTACAATGCTTCTATGATCATTGCAATACCAACAATAAGACAACATATAATATACAGTGTACATCCAATACTAAGCTGTAATAAGTACGCCAACGACAGCTACACACGTAAGGAACACGTGGTATAATATCCACAAGGCCAAAGGCCACCAAAAAAATGGATATAATCACTTACCTTGTTCAAAAGTTAGCACTGCTACTCAATAACCGCTTTGTTCTTTGGATTCATTGCTAAATGATCCCACTTTGAATGTTTTGGGGGTGAAACCTCTAATTACTTTCCTTCTCCTTTTCCTTTCCTTTCTCTATTTTTCTGATAATTTTCGTTGCGTTCTATTGTTTTAGATTCTGTCCTCGTTTCTATTTTTTTTTTCCTGTTAACCTTAAGCTAAGGATATATATCCTTAGCCATATATATCCACTGCCTTTGATTTTTCCTTTTTTTTTTTGAAAACTTGCTGCTGCGACTAAAATTAAAACGGATCTCTACATAATTCGGAATGATCCCAAATTTCTCGAGCAAGTTATAAAAAAATTATGTGACGTACTTGCTAAGACGGATCTCGAATCGAATTCCCGAAACTCAATATGCGAATTAGACAGAAAAGATTAAATTCTTAACTTTCAGAACTTTAGCAAAAACTATCCGAACGACCTCAGTCCACTTAACTACATCATCTTTCTTTAACAGCTGGAAGATTGGCTCACAAGTAATGATGAGTTAAAGGGTGAACCTACTGATGTATTTCAATCTCCCGAGAAAACTCATGACCTCTTTCTTGTTCTTTGGTGGGGGAAGCTCTTGTATAGCATTATGGGATCTAACTTAATGCCCTGCCTACTGACAATGAAACCCATCAATTTTCCAGCTGGAATGCCGAATGCACATTTAGCCAGGTTCAACTTCAAATTGTATATCCTAACCTTTTCAAAGAATTTCTTGAGGTCTTTGACATGATCCTCCACCGTTCTTGATTTGATTATCACACTATCCACATATACCTCAATTTCTTTGTGTATTATATCATGTAAGATGGTTGTCAAGGCTCTCATGTATGTTGCCCCGGCGTTCTTTAACCCAAACGGCATGACCCTATAACAAAAGGTCCCCCCAAGGTGTGGCGAATGCAATTTTTATGCGTCATCTTCATCCATCAGAATCTGGTGATATCCGGCATAGCAATCTACAAAAGATTGGATCTCATATTTGGCACAATTGTATATGAGAATGTAAATATTAGGCAGAGGGGAATTATCTTTTGGACTAGCCTTATTCAAATCTCGATAGTAAACACAAATCCTTGTCTTTCCATCTTTCTTGGATATTGGCCAACCAGGAAGAATATGAAGTGACTGGATCACCTTTCCAGACAGGTCATCATGGTTTCATCATGGATTTTCTTGCTCATATTTGTATTGAATTTCCTCCGGAGCTGCTTGAGCGGAGGGAAACCATAATTAATTGGCAACTTGTGAACCACCAAATTTGTGCTCAAACCGGGCATGTCATCATACAACCAAGCAAATACATCTTTATAGTCAAACAAAACCTAGACTATGTCATCTTTCACTTTTGGTAAAGCGTGCATGCTTATCTTGGTTTTCCTAACATCATCGAGACTTCCCAAATTGATATTTTTCGTGTCATCCAAATTAGGCCTGGGCTTGTTTTTAAACTATTCTAGTTCCCTATTTATTTCACTCTCAGCTCCATTTTCATCATATTCTTCCTCACATTTCTCTTCAACATATGTCCCTTCCATGTCATCCACCACCTCAACTGTTATTTCATAATCATTCCACCCCCATCATGTATACCTCAATTTTTGGTTGATTTATTCAGACCAAGTTAAACTGTGTGTTTAGATCAGGGCATGATTTTAGCATGGATGTTAAGTTATTAAGGCCATCAGAAACATAGCTACATAAATAAATAGAAATAAAATCAGGAAAGTAAAGAGACAGAATATAGAGACAAGAAACATGTGCTTTTCATTGAATTGTAAAAATAGAAAGGTTTGACATCATAACAAGAAAAATAAATATACTTGAATTACAACCTTAGAATAACCAGGTATATAGAAAGGATAACAAAACTTGCTACCAACGGCCCCTTCTCGTGGGGAGAGGCATGGCTTCATAGTTGTTCAGCTGTACATTAGGGCCAATATCCTAGATTTCTGCATTGCTAGGTCCTTCGCCAATTTGCACCATGTTGATGCCAAAGACAAGCCTCAGATTCGACAACAACTTCTTTTGTTCTTCAGCCTCCTCAGCATTTTTGTCAATAGACTTGCCTCTATTGTGCCTCATGAAAGATTGAGCGAGGCAATGGACGAGCTTCTTGAGGGATTATTCTTGTTTCTTCATCTTCCTGGCTTTTTCTCTATCTAGATATGTGGGCTTGTATCCCAGACATTAGGTACCTCGAATGACAAGTGGATCAACTGGACTCAGCCTTCCTTGCAGTAACGTTCCCTTACCCTTTCCTAGTTGGAAACCGTTACTTCAACATTTCAATGGTCATCATGACCGCTGCTTTTGACAACCTTGCTGAGGGCAAAGGCTTGCCTAGACTGCTTCGAAAGCTTGGTACATCAAAGATGAGTTATTATTAATGACCTCGATAACTGGTGTTAGCGGGTCTCTGTAGATTGACAGACCATATTCCCCACATACTATGATCATCTCGTGATCTTTTTCAAATTTCACAGTCTGGTGTAGTATTGACAGCACTGCACCAGCCATGTGGATTCAAAGCCTTCCAATAGTATATTGTAAGATGAATTCATACCAAGAACCTAGAAATCAATAGAAAATTTCACTAGCCCAATTGTCAATACCAACTCTATCTCGCCAATCGACTGTCGTTTTGCTCCATCAAAAGAACGGATAATCATGGTGTTGGTCAGGATCCTGTCCATGTTGACTTTTAATCTTTTCAAGGTGGACAATGGACATATGTTCAAACTGGACCCTCCGTCAATCAGCACCCTTGTGACGTAAGATTTGTCACGTTTAACAGTAAGGTCCAACACCTTGTGGTGACCAGTGCCCTCCATAGGCAGTTTTTCATCAGTGAAAATGATCCTATTAACCTCAAAGATACGATAAGCGACGGTTTCCAAATTACTGACGGTCATTTCCTCAAATACATGAGCCTCATTCAGAATTTTCAACAAAGCATGATAGTGTGCCTCAGAATGCATTAACAGAGACAACAATGATATTTCAACAAACCATGATAGTGTGCCTCAGAATCCAAACGACTAAAATCATATTTATACTGCCAATGTATACAGACTAACAGATTCATCATATGAACATTTTACAAACTAATATATGACTAATTTATAACAGTAAACAAACATGGAAATGAAATAAAGAGAAATATTTGGGATTTTCTTTCTAACTCATCGACAAACACCATTGCCCGGGCTATGCCATCATGCCGCTGCCTCAAACCCATGGACAACACTGCCCTCCTCACCATATTCATAGCTTCGATCGAATACAGTATAACAGCCGCCTCCTCTCTTTCTAACTGAAAACGACAATTTTAAAGGTCGTTTGAACTAGAAAGAGTAAAGGAAGAAGCTGAATGGTCGGATCCAAGACAAAGGAATTCTCTTTCTTAAAAATTAAGTGGAGGAAGTGAAAGAGGATAAAGAGATGAGTGTGAAAAGGTATGATGGCTGTAGAAGATGAGTGGTCGCCGAACCTAGGGTTCCAACTACCACTGCTGCCCCGATCTACCGTGATGGAGAAAGAATATGGGAAAAATAAGTACAGAAATGGATAGAGGATGTTGTGGAAGGTATGGTTAGCATTTCCTAGTGGTGGTTGGTGGAGGTCTGGCGGTGGTTGTCTGGAGGGGTCGGGGTGGTGTGTTGCTGGAGGAATTTCCCGGGGAAGGGGAGTTATTTTGCAAAGGTTTGGACAACCTAGGCGGCTAATGAGTGAATGAGAGAAAGATAATAGGTTTTAGGGTTTATATAAAAAGGGTGTGTGGGTCAGGTCGGGTATGTGGGCTGACGGGTAAACAGGTTGGGTTGTTTGCTGATGGATCAAATGGATTGGGCTGATATTTGGTAAAAGATATCTATGGCCCAATGGCCTTTAGACACAATATTACACACTATTTGTATCTTATTATTTCACTACTAATTAACTAAAAATTGATTTAACTATACACATAATGAACATCACAACTAATAACATATTACTTTAACATGAAATCACACTTGATTATATTTTCGATCAATATTTTCATATTTTTCTATAAAAATGAGAAAATAACTAGGGAAATTAGGCGAACATTCTAGGAAATAAGCACGGCTATTTTGAGAAAATTGTTTTGAATTTTCGTGCCAATGTTAGGTTATTACATACACCAAACAACATTATCAAGAACACTTCCGTCTTTCATACAATTGCACCTTCCTAAGTTGGGATTTAACATTAATATTTCTTTTTTATTCACTAACATCATTTTTCTTTATTTTTTTTTCTTTTCTTACTTTTCTTTTTGTTTTCCTTCAAGATCTTTTCTTTTCAACTTTCATTTTTATTGTTCTTTTTCTTTTCTTTTTCTATTAATCTTCTAACTTCCACACTTTCACCTTCTAACTCGTAAGTCGGGGATTTAACATTAATATTTTTCTTTTTATTCACTAACATCATTTTTATTCATTTCTTTTTCTTTTCTTACTTTTCTTGCTTTTTCTTTTTGTTTTCCTTCAAGATCTTTTCTTTTCAACTTTCATTCTTATTGTTCTTTTTCTTTTCTTTTTCTATTAATCTTCCAACTTCCACACTTTCACCTTCTAACTCGTACCACCCCAAACTTAGGATTTTGCCTAAGCTGCACGTATTTTAATGCATATAAGGAGGTTAGGCCAAAAGAGGATTAGTGCTTTTAGGACTTAGAATTGGTCCGAGTTAATAATATGGTTACCAAAAAAATGGATATAAAGTACAAAGGGCTTGACTAGGATCATAATGTAAGGTAGGCTTTTTAGGTTATTAGCAATCCAAGGAAAGCCTAAAATCATTTCAAGCCAAGAAAAATCTAGGATTTCGCTTCAAAACATATTTATGATAAGTTCTAAATCATAAAGTGCACAAATGAACACACCAATATCTCACCATACATGGCATAACCAAAGAGAGGAAGACTAGTATATTCAAGTCCTAATTAAAGGCAATTGAGCTCAAAAGCTCACTCATGGTCTAATGAGAACTAATTAGTGAACACAAGAGTCAAAAGTTGAATTTAAAGATCATGATACAATCCACCAACTTTGCTTTTTACTTTTCAAAATAACATTCACATGGAAAAGATTAAATAGTGGTGGTATCAAACATGCCACAAATTGGCTAAGGAGCAAAAATCCACAACGAATCATCATTATTTACAACTAACCACTAAATTAATTATAAGAATGCCTAGTTCAAAAGAATTACTTCATTGGAAAAGAACCATGGAAAAGAAAAACCAAGGAGATTATTTCAAAAAATTTGTACAAAAAGCGGTATTTACAATGAAAAGGTTTGTTTGGACCCAAATGGAGCTTTCGCACCCAAATTAGATATCTACGTATCACATAAAGGTGAATCGGATAAAAAGAAGCAACATTTCAAGTGTAGTTTTTGTTTGAAAACTCTTTTTTAATAATCGAAAACATTTCATTTTTTTGTTTGAAAACTTTTCTCTTTTCTTTTCATTTTATTTAATAATCGAATACTATCTAAAAATGAAAATTAAACTTTGAAAAAAGAAAATAAAGGTTACTATAAAAAAAAACATAGTAATATAGAATGAAAAGGCTTAAGAAAAATCAATTCTACCAAATTCATCAAGTTAAAGTACATCATATCATCACAATCAAGAAATCATGTCATCCCAAAATAATTAAGTTCCTCCCCCCAACTTAAAATGTTGTCTTGCCCTCAAGACAACAAAACAATGAAAACCAAAGTTTAAGGGCCTCCCTGAAAAAAAAAATATGTTGGCACGAGTTTAAACTATAGGTTACAATCTCTTCCCAACATGTTCATTCTTAATTTCATCAGTTTTATGAGTCTTTCTTGCTGGTGCAAAATCATCTTTAGCTCCTTCAAGTCATCATCTTCTTCCAACTCTGATTATTCCGTTTCCTCTGAATCCCAATCAAGTTCAGCCTCACTCGCTCGGCTTATTTCTTCACCTTCAACAAAAGAACAACAATATCATATCCCAATATAACATATATGATAAGTTGGTATTTTGCGTATATTTGCAACTCTTTTATACTAGCTTTCACGTCCTAAAAGCTTTGTTATTTGTGTAAATATTATGTTTATCTCTATGTTTTAGGGTATCAAAGAGAATTAGTATACAAAGCCAAAAAAATGAAGAAAAGAGCAAAAGCAAGTGCACTTTGGCTACATTTTTAAGAACAGGGAGATAGGGCAGCAGCTTGATCGGCACCTCGCCGAATCACCGGCCAAAGAAGGAGAGAGTTCAAGAGCTCAGCAAGTTCCATTAAAGCAAAGAGGCGGACCTCCGATTGAATTTCTGAATGCATTCTGCGACGCCGCCAAAGAAGCGGCTCCGCCGGTCATCACAGTGAGCTCAAGAAATCTGCGGATTGCAGAAGTTGTCCGCCGCTGGAATTGTGACCCCGCTGGACCTGCACCACAGAACAAGACAAAAAGAGGAGTTAGACTTGCCCTCGGCGGCCGCGCACTCCAATAGACGGCCCTCCGAATAACCGGCGGTCTAGCATAAAATAGGGCAAAATGGAAAATTTGTAATTATTAGCCTAGTTTTCAAACCCATGCTTATAAATAGGTTGTTATGCCTCCGAAAAATATATACCTTTTTCAGCTTAGAATGCAATCATTACATTTTTTGAATATTCTTAGAGGCTAAGGAGGGATTCTAACTTGAATCTTTTGTAAGCATTTTATTTCTTAATCTAATTCTTTGCATGATTCTTATCATTTCATTTCTTACCATGTGTGTGTTAGAGCCTAGTATGAGTAGGAGTTTATTCATGATGACTTGATTGTTTTAACTTAAAACTTGTTTTTAATCTTGTAAAATCTATGGGTTAAAGTGAATCTAGTTCTCTATCATATTTTCCTTAACTAGGGGTTAGAGGCACGGTCGTACTTGAACCTTACCCTACTTTGCTTTCATCACCCTAACGGGGTTGAAGGTGTAGGTTGATGGAAACTACCGAGCATTTGGGTTACATTGGCTACAACCTATCCCATCTAAAGGGAAAAGACCTAAACAGGTCACTCCCGCTCGTGTCCTTGGACTAGGATTTCTTGCGCTCTATTATTGACCGTAACGGGTTTGATAAGGTAAATCCTTCTTATCCCTAATGGGTTTTGAGGAATACAATTAAGGTCTGACCATTGATGTTACCCATATGATTTGTAAGGTTAAAGCAAGAGTTTAGTTAAAGGAATCTTGTCGGAATGAGTAAATCCCTAGCTCATTCTCTATTTTTACAAATATTGTAAAGTGTTGAGATTAATTTTATGCTCTTAGTGTTAATTGTTAGTCATAGTTGTAGTTAATTAAATTTCTATCAATTTATACTTAGGAATAGACGAACAATTCGTAGAACTCGTTACTATTTAATCTATGACTAATAGATTGCAAACTAGCTCCCTGGGGAAATCGTCCCCGACTCTTAGTTGGGTACTACTATCTTTGACGATCGCCCCACACCTTTATAGGTGAGTTGATTGAGCGTGGATCATTATAAAACGAAAATAATTTAGTGAAACACAAATCAAGAATCAGTCCAAGTCAAGTGTACTCAATGAAATACAAGGGCAGTGACAAGCACACAATAAGCTCCAAAATTAGCTACACATAAATTCCTATTCAGTTTGGATAAATCAATGCAGTTTTCACATAGATTAGGTAGCACAAAAGAAAAACAAAAGTCATTCAGACACAATTTAATATCCAAACTACTCCACAGATAAGATTGCTTGGTCAAATACAACAATTTAGAACAAGCTTCAGTATTGGCATGGTATTTCATTCTCCAAGAACTCAGACACTTCAAACGACTATCAATGCCACTAGGGGTCTGATTCAACAAAGAAAGAGGCCATAAAGATCACTTATTGCACCCAAAAACACGAATAGATCAACTAGAAAATGCCACTGAGGCATTTTTTTCAAACAGGACATCAATTTGCTTTGAGACTTCAACAGATTTGGTATATTAGACTTACCCAAATTTTCCCAACATAATGAGCACTCACAGGTAAACTCTCAACCACTCCTCACTAATTTAGCAATTATCAAAGAGGGGCAAATGGGATATTCAACAAGCACTTTGCAAATTTCATTCGCTCTATGGACAAAGTTTAAGACATTTTCAGCTTTATATTACTCTTGTGGCTCAACAAATTAGACAAGATGAAAGTTCAACACTTTGGCAATCATAAACTCGGTAACATAGACAACTTTACATAGCTCACAAATAAAATTCAGGCTACAAAACATTGGTATTACAACTTCTCCAGAACTTCAGATTTGTCATTTCAATCAAAGCTCAAACCTTTCACATCAATTGTTTCAATTATACACAAACCAAGCATTATATCCAATTGATTAGCTTATAACAATAGTTCTTAAAAACTTGATTTAGAAAAATAGTGAAGGCATAGTCATAGAGTGAAACACTTTATTGAGACAAGTGATAGAACATCTTGCAGGCAGAGCATTATAATTGTAAATCAACAAAACTAGGCAATGAACACCCTCCCTAATTCATGTATAACAGCACCAAGGGCCCTATGCCCATCAACATTCAATGTTAATGCCAAGGTCAATCAATTCAGAAGGGAAAAGGTGCAAGGAAGGGGATTTATGACAGGGGCAGAAATTTGATAGGGCGAACAGAGATGAGAAAGGGAACAACAATTTACCTGGGCGAATACACAACTGGTGGCATTTGTACCCAAGTGGAATTGATAGGAGTTGAGCAGCGGACGAACGAAATTGAGAAGAGAGGAGAAAATCCATACTTGGGTCGCCTGGAGGTGAACTATAGTTGATTCCGGCGACATCGTGGTGGTGATTGGAGGTGCGTCACTGGTGAGGGAAACTGAGGGAATTGGGAATTTTGTACAGGGGTGGAAATTGTGATGAAGAAGAATAGAGAACAGAGGAGAGAGAAAATAGATTAGAGAAAGAGAGCTTACCTGATTGCTTGTGGATGGTGGTGGACAGCGGCGAGGTAACAAGAGGAACGTGGTTGCGAGGTTTGTTTGAGGTGGATATGGACAGTGGGTAGTTTGTGAGAGTGCTTGTGACTTACCTGGGCATGAAATTAAGAAAATCCTTTTGAAGTTCGGGCGCCTTTTTGTCAGTGGCGACTGCCCATTTGAAAATCCTGAGAGCAATTCTGGAGCTGTTTTCTACTGTTCTTGCACTGTGCAGCCACCTTAACAGTCCATATCAATCCTAAATATTTTAGAATTTGGTAGAGTGATCCAAAATAACAAAGAAACTAATCTACAAGTATAAAATGCAAGATATAAAATGCTCGGGTTGCCTCCCGTGAAGTACTTCTTTTAATATCATGGCACGACGAATACTAACCCACACTTTTCTCTCCACTTTGAAGATGTGAATTTTCTCCCCAATTTGGAATCAAGTTTACGGTTGCTCTCTCGAGGTGGGGGTACGAATCTCAAAGTGTTGCACTTTTTGGCCTTCAAGTGAAGAATGTCAGTTTGCCTTTTTGGCATGGTAAACTCTAAAACGTAGGCACCTTGTTCATCATTGCTAAGTTTCTCCAAGAGCTCGGATGGCTCAATTTTCATCTCACCATCCAAACACAATGTTGAAAAATGCAAGGAATAAGGTCCTACTCGCTTTAACTCCATGATATACTCACTTTTGACCTCCTCATTTACCATTTCACTAAAGTCTTCAAAAATTATATTTTGGAACTCCACACAAGACTCTAGTGGATTTTCTTCCTCTTGGACATTATCTTCAACCTTTGGATCAAATAATTGAAATTCCTAATTAACTCCACAATTTGGCTGCAAACATCATTTTCAACTTCATCCGCCCCAAATTGACTATCAGCAATCAAAGGTAGTTTGGTTATAGACGCCTCAACTAATTCACTCAATGCATCCTCCACGTCATTAATAACACAACCAAATTGTTTCATCTCTTGTCCTATCTCAACTCTTCTTTTCTCAAAATCACTCCACATCTCATTAAGTCCATTATGACCTTTTCCAAAAATAAGCAATCTTTGAATTTATCCAATAGCCAAGATTGGCTCAAAACTAATTTTCTTCAAAATTATCATTCTCTTCCACATCCTCATCTTGGAATTCAAGCTCATCCTCTACATAAGGTCCTTTTTGAAATGTGGCTAAATTCTTAGCTTGTTGATCATTAAAAACATCAACCAATTGGCTCAAGTGAATCCCTAAGTTGTGAATGCTAAGTCATTTTAGTGGACCTTCTTCTTTATCTCTTTGATGGCTTCTACATTCTCACAATTACTTTAAAGAATCTGTTGCATCAAATATTCACATCTCTCATTTTGAGCACATTTCTTGTGAAGTAGATAAGTCTATCTCTTGTTGATGCTTCTTTTGAATTTTCTTGTCCTTCGGACTCAAATTCTATATTCTTGCTTGCATTGGACCTATCAAACTCATAAGCATCATTAGCACCATCACAAAAATCAACAGGAGAAGAATAAAGAATATTAAGACAAACATCCCAGTAATCATTTTGGCCCCCATACTCATGACATATGTTCTACTCAAAAGATTAATAAGGGGCATACAACTCACCCCTGAAAACAATTTGACAATCTTGTCAATAGTGGGGTCCACCACAATAAGGACAAAGAGCATTCACATATGGATTTCCAATATTTGACAAATTTTGATACCACGATGCTATTTCAAGATAATTAGCACAAAGCTAAACTAACTAGCTAACACAAGTAAACACTACATATAAATAAATATTCATGAGATAAATATTCACAAAGTTTGGATCAAAGCCAACTAGTTTAACTCCTCAAACAACTCTAATACGCCAATTGTTCCCTAGCATCGGTACCAACTTTGACAATGCTCTCATACCTCCAATGAGATATGAAACGGTCATCGCAATGATAATATCCAACTTTGAGTCGATCGAATCCACAAGGAACAATGTGATGCGATTAAAGTAGCGGAGGAACTAAACCTATTGATCTAAGCCAAACAAGGATAATAAAGTGATGAAACGATACTAACAACTACTAACTATACTAGGAAAGCAAGTAAAGGTGATCCATGGCTTTCTCTCAAACAAGGGAAGACAACTTTGGAGCCTAGGATGCAAATATGGCATAGGATTTATATATTATGGCCAAGTCAATCTAAGATAGTCCCCAGAATCCTCCAGACCTAAGAGGGATCTACTCACTATGCTCGCAAGAACCATAGCTTGATGTATAAAGTACTAACTCATTGACCCAAGGAAAGAGGACCTCTTCGGTGTAACCTCTTTTAGACGGATCAAGCTAAGTTTAGCCAACAAGACTCATATCCTTGCTAGCTCTATTATCTTAAGCCATTTAATCTCTCTCGAGTCTTTAACTAGTTAAATAGGCATGTAACCCTAGTGTCATGATCACTAAAGTTAAGAAATTAAAGTGATATAAGATAGATAATCAAAACCCATTAATATGAAAACCTAGTCATGAAATATATTTATAAAATCATTTTCATTAATTACATCAACTAACCAAATTTAGAAATACAATTCAAAGAAATAAAGAAAGGTATAAAGAATTGCTCATTTAAAGTACACACAATCTTAATCTTCAAAGTATGCTGATAAATCCTAGCTCCCAAGCTTGGAAAAGTGGCCAAAGATATGAAAAATATCTTGAATCTACCTATTAATAGTCCCAAGAATAAATAAAATATTTTTCCAAAAATTTTCTGTAGGTTTTATGGAAGAAAATCTGCATTTTTTGACAGATAGCCACCCCAGTGCGAAAGTCTGACCCGACAGCCACTTTTTTGTTGTGTTGACTTTTGATGAACGGCCAAAAGCGTGGCCACCCTTTTATAAGGCAACCTTATTTTTCCTGAAGCTTCTCTGTTGTTTACATTGGGCAACCACTCTTTGCAATGGGCGGCCCATCATTTTTTTCCTCAATTTTGGTCTTTCTTTTGACTGGTTTAAACTTCAATCTCTTCCAAAACTTAATCCATCTACAATATGCAATTAAACCATGATACGTGCAATTATTTCATCAGTTTAACATAACAAAAGCTCAAGTATAAGTATGTAATGTGTGGTATTTTAGCCACACATCAATCAACCCTAGAATGGGTGATTTAGCCACTTATAGTCATATTCTAAAACAAAAATAAACTATGAGCATGTAAAAATAACTAGAGATGGATTGATTGATGAGGTGGAGTCTTGAATCTTGATCTTCTCTCTTCCCTGCCTGCTTTTGATATTAATTCATCCAAAAGTTTCATCCAAATAGGTTAGGATGTATTTATAATGTAGGAACCGACATAGGACCAAAACACCCATGCAAAATCCATGTAAAACTCGGACTAGGCCATATTTAGGTCGTGCATGCTGTGTAGCCAAACGTGCAGCACCTTATTTGAGTTTTTGAGCCAAAATTCAAGCTGCAGGATTTCATACTACTGGTCGCACGGCGTGCTACACTATGTAGCACGGGGTGTGGTATATTGATTTCTTGTTTTGTCCTTCTTTTGCTCGGACTTCGTTCGCATGACCCTTAGGCTGCTACTGACTTCAAAACCCTTGATTTCCAATAATTATACTCCAAGAATGCCTCATATCATCAATGTAATCCCTACAATATAAAACACACCAAACGAGATAAATTTCGTTAAAACTATGACAATATAATTGCATATAGAAGCATGAACACGAGGCGGAAATATTTGAAATATAGTAATATCTAACCTCGTATCAGTTAGCTTCTCACAATTTTCATAAACTCCTAATTATTCAATATTATCTACCTACACTTATTGAATTTCAATTAGCATATTAAGACTTTTCCTAATGGAGTTAAATTTTGTGATTAACTTTTATTAATGCAAGTGAAGAATTCGAGTTTGCTTCTTATATAGAAAATTTGAAAGATTTTGGTACGTGTTGGTATTTCTTCAAATTATTTCCATACTTGCTAAACCCAACTTGGTAAATTTCTTAAGTGTTTTAAAACATTTACCTATTTAACTTAAAAATTTCAGATTTTATTGAAGTGGTTATTTTGCTACAATAATGTTCGAAATGATGAAAAGATTTACATCCAATTACCATATTTGGCTAGAAATTCACTTGCTATTGCAATGAAATTCTTGATGTATATAAATAGTCGTAATAGTATGCTTTTTGTAAGTGTCATTTTTTAAAAAAGTCTTCCTCAGCAATCTTTTATTCATATTCTTATAAATTTAGTCATTGTGAGCAAGACCGTTAAAGGGCGTAAAAAATTACCAATGGTAAAAATAGAAATACACCACATTTTCAAAGCGTCGTTCAGGTCTATTCAAAAAGGCTAATGAACTTATTATGTTCGGTGATGTTGACATTGGAATCATAATTCTTTCACCGACTGATAACCCTTTTTCATTTTTTCACTCTATAGTTGATTTTGTAACTGGTCGTTTTCAAAATCCTAATGTGCTAAGTGAAAGTACTCGGCTTGTTGCTGTTCATGCACAAAACAGAGTTAACCAAATCAACAACAACATCGAAGAGTTTGATACCAGAGATGTTGCAAGTACTCAAACACTTTTATTAAATCAATTGATAGAAATTATGCAAAAAGATTGGTGGGAGTCTATTGAGCAGTTCAATGAGAATGAAGTAACAAAGCTTGAAGCCTGGTTAAATTCCATTACTTTCAATATGCAGGATCATTTGAATCATTCTGAAAATGAAGTTTCATCCTCATCGCCAACCTTCTTAAAAGCTACGAATAATGCACCAAGAAATTCATAAATGAATTAATATCTCTAACGGAAACATCGGTAAAAAAATAAAAGGTTCAAATTTACAATATTAAGAGGTTGATTTTTTTGTTCTTCTTTTGTTGTTATATTAATGATTCTACAATCATGTACATTGCTATGATTTTTATTAATAATATTTGGAAGTATGATTCAACAAAATCATTAACAATTTGGATAGAAGAAAATGATTTCGCAAAAATCTCTTATGCTTTATTTTTTTAATTTGTTACGTGTCAAAATAAAAACCACACTAGTAGCAGTTTGGCACACTTGTAAGTAAATGTAGACAGATTGTCTTGATTTTATTTTTACTTTGAATTTTTGTATATGGGCAAAGAGATGACGATTCGGTGTCAATTGCTTGTAAAATAGAAATAGTAGTTTGGCTCACTTATAAGCAAATGCAGGCAGATTCTGTTGATTATATTTTTAGTTTGAATTATGTATATGGGCAAAGTGATGATGATTTAGTGTTATTTGCTTGTAAAATAGACATATTAGTTTCATTCACTTGTAAGTAAATGCACACTGATTGTCTTTATTTTATATTTTCATAACCTTTCCTGTATGGCAGGAAGTCCCTCCAGCTTGTCTGGTTAACCGGACTACCTATTCAAAGATGAACTAATTGCCTTTGGTTTCTTCTAATGACAGGCATGTGCCTCCTCTATTCCTGCTTTCTGGGGTGCCTCTTCATCTAGTATCAGACGATTCGTTAGACGATTCTATTGATTTCTTCTCGGCGCAAAACAAAGGGGTCTTCGTTGAAAAATAGAAATCTATTGGTTACATCTCGCGTACTTGCCCATATTATGTTTTTGTGAATGAATAAAGTAAGTACAATTTGGCATCATTTATTTTTAGAATGAACATGATTGTTTGCTCACTGTATGAAGAAATGATTCCAGATTTATTTTAGGTTACGCTTTGCTTTGATTTTTATGTATAAGTGAAACAATGACAATTTGATCTTATTTTTTTACAAAATGGACGTGACTATATTAATAAATAACGACGGATTGAAATTGTTTTCTACTTTGTAGCGAGTAGTGACATATTTTGTAATTACAACTACATTAAGGTGCGGTGACCTTTTTATAATTACGGCTTCATTAAAGTGTGGTTACATTTTTGTAATTATAAAATGCTCAATTTTTAAAAACCATATTTAAAGTGCTTAACCCTTCAAGAGCACCCTCTTATTTTACCTATTTGTTAACTTCAATCGTGGATTTAAAGCGTAAAATTTTCACCCACATGCCACTTTTGTCACTGGTATTTAGTTTGAAGCCACTTTTTTTATTGGTCTTACATGAGAGGCCACTTTTTGGAACTTCAATCTTTTTGGGCTGAAGTTCAACCCACAAGGTTTGAACTTCATGCGTAAATTATGAAGTTTCAACTTCAATCTCTAAGGGCTAAACTTTTAGATATAGATGCGTAAATTTCAACCCTTGTGGGCTGAGGTTGAACTTCAATCCTTATGGTGGGCTGATGTTGAACTTCAATCCTTGTGGGCTGAACTTGTGTGAAGTTCAACTAAAAGAATTGAAGTTCCAAAAAGTGGCCTCTCATGTAAAATCAATAAAAAAAATGGCCTCAAACAAAAAACCACTGCCAAAAGTTGCCTTTGGTGTACTTCGCCGATTTAAAGCGCATTAACATAAAAATATTAACATGGACCCGAACTAAGGAGATCAATTAGGACTTTTCGTTGGCTTGATGGACTTGGACCATGACCTAATGGAGTGTGATTACTATGAAAAAGATTTTACCAGTTGTCCCTTTTGATAGTTTATGTTTTGTCTATGTTTAAGGAATTTTACAAAGATATAATAATTTTCAAGTTTTATCAGGCGAAATAAATAATTCCTCAAGTACTCATGCCAGATCATCAAAAGTTTATTTGTTCATAAGTTTTGAGAATTGAGAACTTGGTATCATTCATTAAAAATTACCAAAATATTTAGAAAAAAATTGTGAACAATTAAACTTTTTGTGATCTGGTAAAACTTGTGATGAAGTATTGTCGCACTAGATAAAGTTTTTAAATTCAGGATATTTAGTAGGGGACAACATGAAATATGGTAAAAATTTGACTTTGTAGTCAGTTTTTAGTATTCTAAAAAAGAAACTACTATCGTTTGAAGACTTTTAGAAGAATAGCATCATTTAAGAAACACGGAAAAATTCAAAAAAAAAAAAAAAATCAAGGACTTTGAACTAAAATTTACAGAATCGAAAAAAATTTTAGGGTACTGCCAAATATAAAGTGCCAGTAAATTTTTCAGGGAATTTTAAAATTTTAGTCAAAAGTCCAAGGAAAATATTCTGGGACTGCAAATATTAAGCTCCACGAAAAAATTCCTAAAACTTCGAACTAAACCCTAGGCAATATTAATGGAGTTTAGTTCAAATTCTCAGAATATTCTCCTATGACTAGTCTTAAAAAAACACATATTTTTAAAATATTGCTACTTTTCTAAAAGTTTGTAATTATTAGCTATTTCTCTTTGAGAGGTTCAAAAATTGGTTAGTCATCAAATTCATCTTGAAATATGTACGGAAATGACATCAAGTTCAGAGGCAAAGTGCACCAAAGGCCATTTTTGGCAGTGGTCTTTGGTTTGAGGCCACTTTTTTTATTAGTTTTACATGAGAGGCCACTTTTTGGAACTTCAATTCTTTTGGGTTGAACTTCACACAAGTTCAGTCCACAAGGATTGAAGTTCAACTTCAGTCCACCACAAGGATTGAAGTTCAACTTCAGCCCACAAGGGTTGAAGTTCAACTTCAGCCCAACGCATCTATAACTAAAAATTTAGCCCTTACAGATTGAAGTTGAAATTTCATAATTTAGGCATGAAGTTCAACGCACAAGGTTTAAACTTCAGCCTATAAAGATTGAAGTTTCAAAAAGTGGCCTCTCATGTAAGACCAATAAAAAAAGTGGCTTCAAACTAAATACCAGTAATAAAAGTGGCATGTGGGTAAAAATTTTATCAAGTTCATCACCAATTTAAGCCCATGGTCCAACTTTGATAGGTAAAGGTGAATAACAAAAGTGAAACGACCTCGATCAGTCATTTCGGAAGTTAAGACTCCGATTGGCGTGCCGAAAATTTTAAAATATTCGTAAGGTCCATTAGGACCTGTCTGTAAAATTTGAGCTAAAACAGACCTCGTTTGGTAGGCGTCGGAAGAAGGTTTCAGTTTTTATTGTCGATAAATATTAAAAAGAGATTTTTGAGCTTGGTTTTGGCGAATGGTCTCCGATTCGAAATCCAAAAGTGCCATTAGGTTCATATGATTATTTGTGACTTTTGTGATTTTTCGAAAGTGAATTTCGATGTTGTTCGGCTAGTTTCCGCTAAAATGCCGAAAGTTAAATAATTTGACATTTTTCTTTTAAATTCGCATCTTGAGTTTCGGGAGTCCGATTTGAGATCCGTCTTCGCGAGTATGTTACATATATTTTGTATAACTTACTTAAAAAATTTGGGATCATTTCGACTTCTCTAGGGTTCCATTTTAATTTTAATCGTCGTAACAAATTTATTATTTAAAAAAAAAGAAAATGATTAGTCGGTGGGCTAAGGGATTTAATCCCTTAGCAAAGCAGAAAACGATATACAATAGAAACATACACCATAGAAAGTGAGAAGAAAAATTAGAAAAGAGAGAGGAAAAATGGGAAAAAGATGTGGAAAAATAGTGGAGTTTCTACCCCAAATCTTCAGGTAATGATGTTAACTCATTATCTTAGCTTATTACGTGTGTTTGAATATATTTTTACGGTAAAAATATGGATATTAGACATCGTCCTAATGGCTTAAATTGATAGTTTAAAGGGACAATTGGACCCCGATGATGGAAATGATTATATATTCGTACTCAGTGAGTTATGAGCAACATATAAATGTAATTTATTTGGGGTTTGGTTATGGGACTTTGAACCCTGTACATAGGCCTGGCCTGCGTATTGCGTATGCGAATAGGGCATCAGGTTCCTAACTGGATTGCCCTAAGACATAAGGAATGAAGCCTTTAGCTTTATTTGATATAATTTTTCTGCTTATTGAATATAGCGAGATCGTTTGACAGTTAATCCAAAGAAAAAAGCAGTTGTTGAGTAGTAGAGCTAGCTTTGGAATACGGTAAGTGTTTATATCCATTTCTTTGGATGCACTTGGCCTCGTGGATTTTCTACCACGTGTTCCTTACGTGTGTAGCTGCCGATAGGCGTACTCATTACGCCTTAGCTTTGGATTTACATTCTATATTATATGTTATGTCCTGTTATTGGTATTGCATTGAGAATCTGAGTATTGTACCTTGGCTTTGAGATGACATCTACTTCCCGGATGTCGATGAGAATCCTGCGCCGGTGAAGGGTTATTATTGCACCATATTGCATTCATATGCATTACATTGCATATCATACTGAGTGCAGGAGTATTCCGCCTCAACTTTACATTTTATCGGGTGCAGGAGTATTCCGCCCCAGGAGACTGCAGGAGTATTCCGCCCCAGGAGACTGCAGGAGTATTCCGCCTCTGGTTTATATTATATCGGGTGTAGGAGTATTTCGCCCCTTGAGCAGGAGTATTCCGCTCCAGTTGGTTAGCAGATTGGATTCCCCTCGAATGCAGGAATATTCCGCTTCGGGATGGGATTATGGGCACATGTGACCCTTTGGATCTCATTTCATCTCATTTCATTTTATTTCATTTCATCCCATTCCATTTCATTTCATACTATTGAGTAGATTTTTTTTTACATGAATACTATTCTGCTTATATGTGCATTGCTTATTTGTTGATTGTTATCTGGCTCCGTTTCCCTGACTAGCGTATCTATTTTTCAAGGTTGCTAGTTTGTCCTCACTTATTGATTCCTTATGACTCACCCCTATTTGTTTTTGTACTTCTTTTCGTTCGGCAGATTCTGCTCCAGGACCCAGCCAGCCGCGTCGTGATTAAGGAGTAGTACGTTTCAGCTGTCTACGGTGAGCCATCTTGTTCATTGCGGCCACCAACTTCAGATATTATAGTTTTCCTTACTTTTGCTCCCTTCGGGAGGTGTGTATATCTTTTGGCCTTCTTAGATGTCTGATCTGGGAACCTTTCAATCTGTGTTTTCTGGGTTGTTAGTTGCATTATTCAGACAACTTGTACGTTTGTCTATCCTGGAGAGTTATCTTCTGTTGTTAAAGTTTAGTTCATTTTCATTTCAATGTAATTATTCACAATTTATATCGATTCTATCAATATGGTTCACCCGACAGGTTTAGGGGAGGTAGTCGGGTGCACGCACGGCCTAACCGAGAATTCGGATCGTGTCAGTTGGTATCAGAGCGAGGTTTAGAGTCTTTCCAGATCATGACAGTGTCTAATAGAGTCTCTTTGATCGGACGGAGACGTCCGTACCTATCTACGAGAGGCTATGATGTCATTTAGGCAGTTTTCTTTCTTTCATTCCTCGTCGTGCGTGAGTCTGCTTATCTGAAGTTAGATATTTTTATTCTCCGCAGTAAATAGTGAGAACGCGCGCGAACGTTCAGCGAGAGGCGGAGGAGCCAGCGGTCGCCCCTATGCCTGCTGCTCCGCAAGGTGGTGGTGTTGGCCGTAGTAGAGGTCGTGGTCGAGGCAGAGGTAGAGTTTTCCAGGCCGCGAGGATGATGGATCATGTTGATCCTGCTGCAGAGGTTCCAGTAGTGCCACCTTTTGCTGGGCAGGGGGAGCAGGGCTTATTCGTTCCCCCCGCGCTTCATGACACTTTTATGAGATTCTTAGCGACGCAGATGCCCCAGAGACCTCCTAATCCTCAGGCTTCCGTAGATGCTCATATTCCTCAGGCTGCTGTAGATGCTCCTATTCCTCAGGCTGCTGTAGATGCTCCTATCCCTCAGGCAGCTCCTCAGGCTGCGGTAGATATTGGTTCTCAGGTTTAGGAAGCCCCCATTCCAGCTCAACATGTAGTCCCAGTAGTTCATGTTCCAGGTGGTCATGTTCCAGAGGTAGCGGGTGTTATACCTCCGGTTGTTCAGGCTGGTCAACCAGTCCAGATAGCAGGTCAAGTTGATGATCCGGCAAGGCTGCATTATTTTACCCGACTTAGTCCTCTGAAGTTCTCTGGTCAGAAATCAGATAAGCTTAAGCCTCGTGAGTTTCTTGATCAATGTCAGCGTATCTTAGAGGTCCTTGGATATCTTGAGCAGTATGGAGCTGATTATACTGCCTTCCAGCTTGAGGGTCCGGCTTTAGCTTGGTGGACCGCACTCCGATCAGCTAGGCAGGGCTTACCTAAGCTGACCTGGAGTGAGTTCTCTCATCGATTCATGGAGAAGTTTTTCCCTCGCAGTCAGCAGGATGAGAAGAGGAGACAATTTGAGAGGAATGGACAGGGTAACCTGTCAATCACGGAGTACGAGCTTTTGTTTTCAGAGATGTCCAGCTATGCTCCAGATCTTGTGCAGGAGCCCTCTGAGAGGGGAGACGTTTTATTGATGGGCTTTCTCCTTATTTGCGGTCCCAGATGGCTGGTGAGATTGAGGCTGGTACTCTATTTGATGTCGCTATTGATATTGCCAGGAGGTATGAGGCCTATCATAGTTTGGAGATTGAGGAGTTAGAGCGTGAGAGTAAGAAATCACGTGGTCCAGGGCATTCTAGTACCTCGCATGGAGGTAGGAGTTATCAGCAGCAGAGTTGGCCTCCTGACAGACCAGCTTAGTTTCCAGCGCGTGGTTCTCAGAACGCGCCTACTTCTTCTCAGCGTCTGTTTTGGTTTCGCCCGCGAGATCAGTCTTAGTTTGATCAGTGTAGATTTTCTCCAGGGTGCTTTATCTGTCAGGATCCAGGGCATCATAAGAAGGATTGCCCTTATCTCTATCAGCAGGGTAGTAGCCGCCCTTTCCCTCGCCTTCCAGTGCCTATGCAGCAGCAGCCTCAAGGTGGCCCTCCAGGGTCTCAACCAGCTAGAGGTGCACCACCACCCGGTAGAGGTTGTGGACGTGGTCCTAGTGGTCCCTCTAGAGGTGGTTGTCAGGGTAGCGGCTCCGCTCAGCCGCAGAGACAGCTATATGCACTGCCGGCCAGGTAGGATGCCGAGGCATCCCCAGCTGTTGTTACAGGTATTCTATCTGTTTGTGGTCGAGATGCATATTCTTTGGTGGATCCCGGATCTACATATTCATATGTATCTCCTTATTTTGCTTCGGGCTTTCATGTTGATTATATGCATTTTCTTGATCCCTTCTGTGTTTCTACTCCTATTGGAGACAATATCATTGTGGATCGAGTTTATCCAGCTTGTACTATATCTTTTGGGGGTCGTGAGACACTAGTAGATCTTCTAATTCTAGATATGGTTGACTTTGATGTTATTATTGGCATGGATTGGCTGGTGTCGTGTCATGCCACATTAGATTGTCATGCCAAGTCTCTTCAGTTGTCTCTTCCTTGTTCAGCACCGGTGGTGCGGCAGGGCTCTTATTTGCCACCCATAGGGCATGTTATTTCTTTCCTAAAGGCAAGGCGGATGATGGATAAAGGGTGTTCAGCGTATTTTGCCATTGTTCAAGATACCACTGTGGAGATTCCATCTCTTGATTCTATTCCTGTCGTTAGGGAGTTCCCTGATGTGTTTCCAGATGATTTGCCAGGACTTCCTCCTGATCGAGAGATCGAGTTTGGCATTGATATAGTGCCAGGGACTCAGCCTATTTCTATCCCTCCTTATCGCATGGCCCCATCAGAGTTGAAGGAGCAGTTGCAAGATTTGCTTGATAATGGGTTCATTAGGCCGAGTATTTCTCCGTGGGGTGCTCCTGTTCTATTCGTGAAAAAGAAAGATGGGACTATGCGGATGTGTATTGATTATCGTCAGCTAAATAAGGTCACCATCAAGAATAAGTATCCCTTGCCTCACATTGATAATTTGTTTGATCAGTTGCAGGGTGCCAAATTCTTTTCTAAGATCGATCTCCGATCTGGTTATCATCAGCTAAAGATTCGCGAGTCAGATATCTCGAAGTCTGCTTTTAGGACTGGTTACGGCCATCATGAGTTCCTAGTTATGTCTTTTGGGCTGACTAATGGCCCTGCAGCCTTTATGGATCTCATGAACCGGGTGTTTAAGCCATTCCTTGATTCCTTTGTCATTATCTTCATTGATGATATTCTTATTTATTCTCGTAGCCACGAGGAGCATGATTATCATCTGAGGGTGGTTCTTCAGACCC
Source organism: Petunia x hybrida (assembly GCA_037355625.1). Lineage (NCBI taxonomy): Eukaryota > Viridiplantae > Streptophyta > Magnoliopsida > Solanales > Solanaceae > Petunia > Petunia x hybrida. The sequence continues at coordinate 28,486 of JBBBVM010000046.1, read as the reverse complement.
TCCGTGATCGTAAGTTGTATGCCAAGTTCTCGAAATGTGAGTTTTGGCTTGATTCTGTGGCATTTTTGGGTCACATGGTATCTAGTGAGGGTATCAAGGTTGATCCGAAGAAGATTGAAGCAGTGCAGAAATGGCCTCGTCCTACCACTCCGATGGAGATTCCCAGCTTCCTTGGATTGGCAGGTTATTACCGGAGGTTTGTGGAAAAGTTCTCTACTATTGCAGCTCCCCTGACTCGCCTGACGCGGAAGGAAGTTCAGTTTCGATGGTCCGATGAGTGTGAGGCCAGCTTCCAAAAGCTTAAGGCTTTATTGACTTCAGCTCCAGTGTTATCCCTTCCTTCGGGCACTGATGGATTTGTAGTCTATTGTGATGCATCTCGTGTGGGCCTTAGTTGTGTTTTTATGCAACACGGGAAGGTAATTGCTTATGCTTCCAGACAGTTGAAGCCAAATGAGAAAAATTATCCGACTCATGATTTAGAATTGGCAGCTGTGGTCTTCGCTTTGAAGATATAGAGGCATTATCTTTATGGCGAGCCTTGTGAGGTGTATACGGATCATAAGAGTCTGCAGTATCTTCTCTCTCAGAAAGATCTTAACGGCCGACAGTGGAGGTGGCTTGAATTGATTAAAGATTATGATCTCACTATCCGCTATCATCCTGGGAAGGCGAACGTGGTAGCAGATGCTTTGAGCAGGAAGTCCATGGGCAGCATGGCTTTTCTTTACGCTGATATGAGACCATTGGCCCAAGAATTGCAGTCCCTTTGCGACTCTGGCGTGAGATTTCTTCTCGCAGACTCTAGTCGAGTCTTAGCGTGTATTGCAACTCAGTCTTCCTTAGTCAGTCAGATTAAGGGAAGACAGTTCGAGGATCCTCATCTGCAGGAGTTGCGTGGTCGTGTCCTAAGTGGAGGAGTTCCCTCCTTCGAGCTTAATTCAGATGGAATTCTTTGGTTTAATGGTCGACTCGGTGTTCCTGATGTTGGAGATTTGAGGCAGTCAGTTGCTCGGTGAAGCTCATAGCTCGCGTTATTCCATTCATCCTGGTATTACAAAAATGTATCAGGACCTCCGAGAGCTATACTGGTGGAAGGGGATGAAGAGAGATGTATTTGATTATGTATCTCGTTGCTTGAACTGTCAGCAAGTGAAGTTCGAGCACCGGAGACCAGCAGGGTTAGCTCAGGCATCGCCCATTCCCGAGTAGAAGTGGGAGCACATCACGATAGATTTTATAGTTGGTCTGCCAAAGACCCTGCGGCGCCACGATTCAGTCTGGGTCATTGTCGACAGACTGACTAAATCAGCTCATTTTATCCCTGTAAAGACTACTGATTCAGCTTAGAGACTGGCTCGGATATTCATTGAGCTGGTGGTTAGGCTACATGGTACTCTTGTATCTATTATCTCAGATCGTGGTTTCCAGTTTACCTCTCAGTTCTGGCAGTCTTTTCAGAGGGAGTTGGGGACCCAGGTCCAGCTTAGCATAGCATTCCATCCTCAGACTGATGGTCAGTCCGAGCGGGTTATTCAAATGTTAGAGGACATGTTGAGAGCTTTTGCATTGGACTTTGGGGGTTACTGGGATGATCATTTGGCGTTAGCAGAGTTCTCTTATAATAATAGCTACCAGTCTTCCATTCAGATGGCTCCATTCAAGGCCTTATATGGTCGTCGATGTCGTTCTCCTATTGGCTGGTTTGAGTCTCGAGATGTCGAGGTGATGAGTTCAGATATGGTTCGTCAGACTCTTGATGTTGTTCGTGTTATTCAGGATCGTTTACGAACCGCCCAGAGTAGGCAGATTTCATATTCGAACCAGAGGAGCCGAGAGTTAGAGTTCGAGGTTGGGGACATGGTATTTCTGAAAATGTCACTGATGCGAGGTGTAAAGAGATTTTGTAGGAAAGGAAAGCTTAGTCCAAGGTTCATTGGCCCTTTCCGGATCGAGAAGCATATTGGTAAGGTAGCTTATCGGCTCGACTTGCCAGCTTCTATGCCAGTTCACCCAGTTTTCCATGTATCGATGCTCCGGAAGTGTATCTGAGATCCTTCCGAAGTAATCGAATTAGACCCTGCTCAGCTAGATATGAATCTAGCTTACGTGGAGTTCCCAGTTGCTATAGTTGCGCGTGATGTTCGAAAACTTCGTTCGAAGCAGATTCCGATGGTTCGAGTGCGATGGAATAATCGTCCTCGTGAGGAGGACACTTGGGAGCTTGAGTCCAGTATGCGTGAGAGGTATCCTTACCTCTTCGACGATTCAGGTTCGAACTTAGTCTTTAAAGCCTAAAAATTCTTATCATTGTATATGATTTTGGTTTCGTAGTAAATGTCATTGAAAACTTGGTGTAAGCATTCTCATTAGAGGTGTAAAATCTATTTTACACTCTTGCTCGTTCGAGGACGAACGAGAGTCTAAGTGGAGGAGAATGAAACGACCTCGATCAGTCGTTTCGGAAGTTAGGACTCCGATTGGCATGCCGAAAATTTTAAAATATTTGTAAGGTCTATTAGGACCTGTCTGTAAAATTTGAGCTAAAACAGACCTCGTTTGGTAGGCATCGGAAGAAGGTTTCAGTTTTTATTGTCGATAAATATTAAAAAAAGATTTTTGAGCTCGGTTTTGGCGAATGAGCTCTGATTCGAAATCTGAAAGCGCCGTTAGGTTCGTATGATTATTTGTGACTTTTGTGATTTTTTGAAAGTGAATTTCGATGTTGTTCGGCTAGTTTCCGCTAAAATGCCGAAAGTTAAATAATCTGACCTTTTTCCTTTAAATTCGCATCTTGAGTTTCGGGAGTCCGATTTGAGATCCGTCTTCGCGAGTATATTACATATATTTTGTATAACTTACTTGAAAATTTTGGGATCATTTCAACTTCTCTAAGGTTCCATTTTAATTTTAATCGTCGTAACGAATTTATTATTTTAAAAAAAAAAGAAATGATTAGTCGGTGGTAATCCCTTAGCAAAGCAGAAAACGATATACAACAGAAACATACACCATAGACAGTAAGAAGAAAAATTAGAAAAGAGAGAGGAAAAAATGGAAAAAGAGGTGGAAAAATAGTGGAGTTTCTACCCCAAATCTTCAGGTAATGATGTTAACTCATTATCTTAGCTTATTACGTGTATTTGAATATATTTTTACGGTAAAAATATGTATATTAGACATCGCCCTAATGAATTAAATTGATAGTTTAAAGGGTCAATTGGACCCCGATGATGGAAATGATTATATATTCGTACTCAGTGAGTTATGAGCAACATATAAATGTAATTTATTTGGGGTTTGGTTATGGGACATTGAACCCTGTACATAGGCCTGGCCTCCGTATTGCGTATGAGAATAGGGTATCAGGTTCCTAACTGGATTGCCCTAAGACATAAGGAATAAAGCCTTTAGCTTTATTTGATATAATTTTTCTGCTTATTGAATAGAGCGAGATCGTTTGGCAGTTAATCCAAAGGAAAAAGCAGTTGTTGAGTAGCAAGGCTAGCTTTGGAATACGCTAAGTGTTTATATCCATTTCTTTGGAGGCACTTGGGCTCGTGGATTTTTTACCACGTGTTCCTTACATGTGTAGCTGCCGATAGGCATACTCATTACGCCTTAGCTTTGGATTTACATTCTATATTATATGTTATGTCCTGTTATTGGTATTGCATTAAGATTGTACCTTGGCTTTGAGATGACATCTACTTCCCGGCTGTCGATGAGAATCCTGCGCCGGTGAAGGGTTATTATTGCACCACATTGCATTCATATGCATTACAATGCATATCATACTGAGTGCAGGAGTATTCCGCCTCAGCTTTACATTTTATCGGGTGCAGGAGTATTCCACCCCAGGAGAGTGCAGGAGTATTCCGCCTCTAGTTTATATTATATCGGGTGCAGGAGTATTCCGCCCCAGGAGCAGGAGTATTCTGCTCCAGTTGGTTAGCAGATTGGATTCCCCTCGAATGCAGGAGTATTCCGCTTCGGGATGGGATTATGGGCACATGTGACCCTTTGCATCTCATTTCATTTCATCTCATTTCATTTTATTTCATTTCATCCCATTCCATTTCATGTCATACTATTGAGTAGATTTTTTTTGTACATGAATACTGTTCTGCTTATATGTGCATTGCTGATTTGTTGATTGTTGTCTGGCTCCGTTTCCCTAACTAGCGTATCTATTTTTCAAGGTTGCTAGTTTGTCCTCACTTATTGAGTCCTTATGACTCACCCCTATTTTTTCTTGTGCTTCTTTTCGTTCGGCAGATTCTGCTCCAGGACCCAGCCAGCCGCGTCGTGATTAAGGAGTAGTACGTTTCAGCTGTCTACGGTAAGCCATCTTGATCATTGCGGCCACCAACTTCAGATATTACAGTTTTCCTTACTTTTTCTCCCTTCGGGAGGTGTGTATATCTTTTGGTCTTCTTAGACGTCTGATTTGGGAACCTTTAAATCTGTGTTTTCTAGGTAGTTAGTTGCATTATTCAGACAGCTTGTATTTTTGTCTATCCTGGAGAGTTATCTTATGTTGTTAAAATTTAGTTCATTTTCATTTCAAGGTAATTCTTCACAATTTATATCGATTCTGTCAATAGGGTTCGCCCGACAGGTTTAGGGGAGGTAGTCGGGTGCCCGCACGGTCTAACCGAGAATTCGGATCGTGTCAAAAAGTGTGACTCTAAAATGATTGGTTTGTAATTTGACCTCACTTAAGAAAGTTTTGCAATAAAAAAATTCCTAATTTAATGAATAACAATAACACAAAAATAACTACCCTTAGCTTCCTCCACCCTAAAATAGTTGAGAAAGCATTGAATTCCTGATAAATAAGCAATATTTAGTGGTAAATTTTTCAAGTTTGTCTTACTGAGTTGTCTAAAACTTTTGACGAATATGCAATACTTAGTACTGAAACTTCCAATCAAATCTTTTCAAATACCCTTCCCACATTCTTATTGAATGGCATTGAACTCCTGACAGATATGTAATGCCTAGGTGTAAGTTTTTCAACCATGTCTCACGGAATTGTCTACAACTTCCGCCTCATAGATAAAACTTAGTTAAGACCATCACTACAAAAAAGAATGCCTGTCAGCAACGTTTTTTATCCCCATTTAGCAGCGGTTTCACCCACCCCAAAATTTTTACCGGCGGCTAAAAACTATCGTCTAAGAAGCTGTACTTAAACACTTTAGCAGCATTTTTCTATAACGACTGGCATACCGCCGCTAAACTAATAAAATAGCAGCGATTTTACTATTTTGCAACGGTTTTTAAACTGCCGGAAAACTCAGTCTGACTAACATATACTCCATCCGTCCTAATTTATATGGCACCATTTTCTTTTTAGTCCATCCCAAAATGAATGCCATCTTTCCTTGTTGGGTTCCACTTACTTTTCAAGATGTACTTATTGTGAAGAAAAGTCAACAAAAATAGGCACTAAAGTAAGGACAATTTGGTAAACACAACAAAGTCTTCCCTTATTTCTTAAAATCCGTACCCGGTCAAATAGTGCCATATAAATTTGGACTGATAGAGTAGTATTTTGTTTACCAACAGTTATAATTTATAAAGAACCGCTAGTTTGTCCTTGGCAACATCGTTTTTAGCGGTAGTTTTTAACCGCTTGAAAATATGCCAACTAGCTATTCTAAACAACCTTGTATTATTATGAATACTACTAATTAAATAACTCAAATAACTCAACTAAAAATTACAACACTCAAGCTTCCAATTGCAAAAGCAATCGCATCTAACATAATTTAATAAAATCATGTTGAACCATAGTTTACATCCATAGTAAAGTTAAAGTTAAATAAAAATCCATTAAAAATAAAATAATTTTTTTCAATGACAACATTCAAATCATTTTTCTAAATGAGAAATTTAACTTCAAACATTACGACTAGCTGAAGACGATGGTCAAACACCTCCTAATATTGGCCCACTTTCTTCATCTCAAGCCTGAAATCAAAAGATCGAATTGCCAGTAAATATTCTTAAAAGATTTAACTATATGATCCAACAATGAGTAAATTTAAACATAATCAAAAGAAAATCAAAGGAATCAGACAATAGAAATCTCATACTCAAACAAAACAATGTTAAGAAAATAAAAGGCAGCGAATTTCGTGCTCAATTGGTCTCTAGTGACATATTTTTATAACTAATTTGTGGTAAATATCAGATGATTAAATGATTAATTGATCAAAAAATTTAGTTTAATTAAATCATGAGTTATACATAAACAAAGTGAAACAGTGACCAGACAGAGCATATTAGACTATAGTATTAATTCTATAGGAAAGGAACACTAATTTGATATCATTTGCACATAACTAACTTACCAGCTAGAGAGGCTCAGCAAGTTATCATACCAGAGTAAATGCAGGAAAGTATTACCTTGCATTCAAACCTAGAAGACAAGTGAAATATTGGTATATGTTTATTTCATGTTAAAATCATTATAAGAGCTGAGTTATTAAGATAAACAAGCACCAGGAGAATAGAATCCAAGAGGAGTCACACTACACCTGCACTATTTGAAAACAAGAAAAAACAACATATAGATCCTACACTGTCTCCATCTTTCATTCTTGCAGCCCTCCAAAACCAGAAAAAGTTATGCAAGAAAGTTCATAACGTAGGGATAGAAGTTATTGAACAAGGATCATCATCCATCATATCAAAAAGTTCACTACTGAAAAATGATATCAGTAAACAAGTTTGAATATAAATATTCAAATGCAATAAGTGATTTAGATATACCTTTATAATATCATCATATACACTATTCTTGTATTTCTTTGGAACCTTAAGCCATGAGACGTAACACATAGGCAGCTTAGAAAAATTTGATGCCAAACATCCCATTAAGCCACCCAAAAGCCCACCAGCGTCATCAATAGGTTGACCAAACTCGTCAATCGAAACTATAACTTTTTTACCACCAGGGAGTGTCCAAATATCATGTACCTTCAATTTTCTCTTGTGTGATGGTAACATTGTCATCTATAGAATAATAACAATAGTTAAAATACATTATAATCATCAAGAATACAATAGTACAAGAATGATAACTCTTACCTATAAGACTAATCCTCCAGTAGCCATCACCTTTGTGTCAGTTATTAATCTCACCAGATGTAAGAGTAACATCATCTATAGACTTATCAAAAGAGCTGGTATTCTCAGGTTCAGAGTTAGCCCCATTATGACTTGATTGTGCCGAAGTAGCTCCATGATAAGCTAATTGTACAGAGGTAACACCAGCATGAGTTGATCCATTATGTGTTGATGGTATAGAAGAAGCTCTACTATGAGCTTATGGTACATAACTAGCTCCTATATCATGTGAATCTTGTGTATGAGGTAGTATGCTCTGGAAACGTCTTGGTCTCCCCATTACTACAAGTCTATAACAAACAAATATATGTTTTAGTATGCTTTATATCTCTAACAGTCAAGAAACGATACGTCAGGAAGGAAGTCTTGAAGTTTTTCTTTAAATTAGCTACCTTTTATCTAACATTGTTACTCTTACTCGATTATATCAGAAATTTAAGAAAGTGAAGACATCTAGGTAAGGACAATCAAACAATGCTACAAAACTTGGCAAGTAAGCAATCGGTGTTCAATACTTAAGAAAGTTTAACACAAATTCAATATACAATACAGTCGATACACACAAATTTAATTACATACTTAAACTCAAAATCAGGATGGTTTAAAATGTGCTTCGACAAATTCAAACATAAATTCAATACAAAAATTCAGTCGGTAACACACATAATTACTCACATACTTTGCCAGTTATAACTACAAAGTATTATGGTTAAGGAAACATAAATTTAGGGTCAAATTTCAAATTAGGGTTAAGAAACAAAAATTTAGGGTCAGATTCAGTCGATACACACAATATTACTTACATACACAAACTCAGATTTAATTTAGGGTAACAAAACACAAATTTAGGGTTAAAATTCAAATAAGAGTTAAGAAAACACAAATTTAGGGTCAAAATTTTGTCGATACGCACAAAATTACTCAAATAAATAAATTCAAATTCAATTTAGGATTAAGGAAACACAAATTTAGGGTCAAAATTCATATTAGGGTTAAGGAAATACAAATTTAGGGTCAAAATTCTATAGATACACAAAAAGTTACTCAAATACATAAACTCAAGTTCAATTTTATGTCAAGAAAATACAAATTTAGGATCAAAACTCGAAAAATTAGTCATATTAACATTAATTTATTGAAGAATTAACAAAAATTTAAACTCGAAAGAATTTTGTAAGAGAGGGTCAAACCTTTTCAAAGGAAACTTTTACACCCATTTATGTCCAAAGTGATGTATATTATAATAATGATATTTAAAGCATGATTTAAGTATTAGTCATAAGATGACTATATATGACATTTAGATGTTGAATATAAAGTTTGAGACAAATCAGATTTAAGTTACGGAAAATCGAGTAAAGAATAGCCATGTAACGAGCCATTTTGATCAATTAAATTCATAAGTTGTACAATGTTATTTTAGGCCATATGTTATACCAAATTGAAGGTATTGGAATGTAGTTTCTAATGCTCTTCTTTTTGCTTATATGATGTCTGGATAAAGTGATATGAGCGTCGAAAATTAGACTAGAATAAGGGACACAAGTGCAAGAGAAGGCTAGAAGTAAAATGTTTTGAATATAAAAGGGAAACTTATCTCCTTTCTCCTCATGTCCAGAAAATTCACAAGGAGAACATATCATTCATGAGGATAAAATCCATTCTTAGGGTTTTTAAGGAAGAACGTCAATCTTAAATCTAAATTGAAGACTGATGCATCAAAATGCTCTATGCAATTAAGGTAATATCGTGCTACCTTCAATTTCGTCTATAGCTTGAAGTTTGACGAAGCTTCATGACTAAGTAACTGCTAAATTATATGGACAATAGCTCAATTAAGCTTAGGGAAGCTTGGAAAGTAAAGGAAACAAGGTTTGGAAGCTAAACTAGTGAAGTATGTAAGGTCAATCTTCTTTTTTCGACTAAGAAATGTCTATTGTAACTTTCAAAGAATGTTCGTCTTCAAAGTTGGAATATTTCATGGTGAGCTTGTATAAAATAATTTTACCCATGTATAAGCAGATTTCGGTGATAAAAAACTTGGTATAAGGGTCTCAAATCAGTCCCAAATAGCAACACGAAAAATGGCTCAAAACTGGAAAACCTGTTTTTCACTCCAGACAGTTGTTAGTAGTTCGAGCATAACTTTTTATATAAACTGATATTGGAGTGATTTAGGATTCCCTGGAACTCTAAGAGATATATCTACAACTTTCATGGATACTCTAAAGTATATATTTTTCATTTAGGCCCCTAAAAACTATGATGCAATACAGGACAGTGGTACTGTTCAGAATTGTTTCATCGTCCGATCGTTTTGTTTTGTTATCCATTCAATATTTTATATAATATATTAACCTATGCATATCTTATAGTATCCTTTATGAATGTGTAAGCTAATATGCACGTAGTTTTATCCTAAATCAACAGTAGAAGCTTATGTTTGAAGTTATAAAATGATTGGCTGACATTACGTTCATAATTCTGTTTTATCACTTGTTTTATGGTTGGCTGAACTTCCTTTTGCTCGATGTTATCATTCTTCCCGATATCTATTCCCGTGTATATTGTAGTGCTGGTTTGTTTTTGCAGATCATCCATTTTTAGGGGAAACTCTACCGAATTTTTTTCAAAAATCCAAAGAATTGGACAAATTTTGAGTTCGAGGTTGTGTCCATGATTCTATCTAGGGTTTTCTTATCATTGCTTTGAGTTCATATCTATTCTTCCACGCGTGTTATGCCTTATACATGCTTATGCTTACATTGTGATCATATTATGTGTGATTTGGAGTCCCCCAAAGAGGCTGAACATTTGACACACAGTCTGGTCACGTGTGATACTATCTGTTTAAGGGACACAACCCCTCTGGTTCAGGCGGGAGTACAAACACCTAGTGTGACCGGGCGTCTTTCACAAACTCTAACCAGAGAGACTACATATTATTGGCTGGGGGGACATAGTCCATAACACCCACTAAGTTTGTTATATACGCGTATATAGCCATAGTATGCACAACATGACTGCCAATGAGGCTAGTTCAGTTATCATCTGTCAGTTATCAGCCAAGATTACAGTTAGTTCTCAGCATAGTCTAGTTCAGTCTTTAGTTCCAAATTCTGTTAGACCGTAGTTTATATTTAGTTCATATTCTAGATTTCAGCTATATTGCTATGCTTCAGTACAACTTTATAAATTTACATTCCAGTCTTATAGTTATATTCAGCAGTTATGTTACATATTCTCGCCTTACATACTTTGTACATATCGAACTCGCGTCCTCTCTTAGGGACTGTGTTTCATGCTGCACAAGTACAGACAGATCAGACCTTTAGCCACGTTAGTAGGCTATCTACCAGCCGTTGGAGTCACTCTGCCTCCTTCCGGAGTTTACTACTTTTGGTATGTTGTACAGACATCTAGTAGGTATGGTGGGGCCTTGTCTCGTCCTTTGTATATTCAGTTCACCACTCTTAAAGGCCTGTAGATATGTCCCTGTGTAGTTCAGTCAGTATGTTAGGTATAACAGTGTGTGTTAGCCTTGTCGTCCTTCCAGACTTTATGCTTTCAGCAAATATGTATGTATATGTGACCCGGTTGCAAGCTTATCTCTGTTATTAGTAGATTATTAGTAGGTTTAGCGATGATCGGCACTCAGTGTCGGTTATCCGTCGTGGCCCTAGGTTGCGTCGTGACAAAAAGTAGTATCAGAGTAATTTAGTTCTAGGGGTGTCTACATGTCATGTATAGTAGAGTTTTGTTCATGAGTATGTTGTGTGCCATACTTATGAACAAGAGGCTATAGGGCACTTCAGGATGGTTGTCTTTCTTTCTTCTCTAAATCGTGCGGTATGGCCATTATTATATAATTCAACCTTCTAACCGTAATATTTTGAATACAGCGACGCCGCCGAAAAATCTAACAGCTGCCTAGAAGGGTAAGGCCGTTGCCGGCCAGGGTAGCAGCAGAGTGCCACCTGAGGTGTAAGGTAATGCAGAGTCTAGACCTAAGGCTCCATCTGAGGCTTCATAGATCCCCTCCGTTCAAAGCGATATTAGAGGTACTGCAGCTACCGTAACTCCAGTTTCTCAGCCCGATAGTCAGGGGCAGGAAGTGAGGGATGCCATCAGATTATTGACTAGTTTTGTAGCTGCTCAGACTAGAAAGCGCAGTGCAGATGCCTAAGGAGATGGCATTGGATCCAGAACCATGGATTTTATCAAATTAGAGCCTTCAGTCTTTATTGGGTCCCTTACAAGAGAGGGTCCTCAGGATTTCTTAGTGAGGATAGCCAGGGTGTCGAGAATCATGCACATGTCAAACACAAAGTCAGTAGAGTTAGATGTATTCATATTGCAGGACCTAGCAGCAGGGTGGTATTAGACATGGGAGCTATCTAGAGGGTCATATGCTGCTCCGGCGACTTGGCAGGAATTCTCGGATGCCTTCCTTTGTCAGTATATGCCTATAGAGATACAAATAGCACGTGTTGATCAGTTCTTGACCTTGAGACAGGGAATTTTAAGTGTAGAAGAGTATAACTATCATTTTAATTTTTTAGTGAGGTTTGCCCCTATGGTGGGGGTGAGTACGGAGGATAGAATTCATAGGTATGTAGTAGGGCTAGGTACACACATGGTTAATGAGTGTGATTGTTGCTATGCAACCAGGTATGAGCATATCACGCATTCAGGTATTTGCTTTATCACTTGAGGAGAGGAAGCAAAGAAAACATATAGCCGACAAGGACAGAGGGGCAGATTTTCTGGTTCGTTTGGAGAGACATCTGGAGCCAGCAGGCAGCTGAGTGTTAGACAATAAAGTCCCGTGATAGATCTCTTGAGTCCGGAGCTAGTCAGGCATCACAGACTTTAGGATTTCAGCGTCGTGGTACTTATGGACAGGCCAGTCAGACATATCCCAAATGTCCAGATTGTGGTAAGTGCCACTTGGGCTCATGTTAGTTAGGAGTTGACACTGTTTATATTTTTTGCGACACATGCTATTTCATGAGAGATTTCCCGAATAGGGGTGGTAGTGGTGCAGCCCAGCCAGCTAGATCAGCAGCAGCTTCCTCAGCACCAGCACGCCCTCAGTAACAAGTTCCTCAGGCACCAGCAGGTCATGGTAGAGGCCGTGGACCTTCTACAACAGGCGGTCCTCAGAACTGCACATATTCTTTTATTGGTCGACAGGACCAGGAGGATTCACTAGACGTAGTCACATGTATTCTTTTAGTAAATTGTCTCGATGTATATGTGTTGATAGATCCTGGTTCTACATTATCGTATGTTACTCCATTTGTTGCTATTAAATTTAGAATAGAACTAGAGGCTATTAGACCTTTCGAGGTAGCCACTCTAGTTGGTAATTCAGTAGAAAATAGGCGTGTTTATAGAGATTGCACTGTGATGATTGGCAACCATAGCAATACAGCTGACTTCATTTATCAGAAATGGTTGATTTTGATGTTATTCTCGGTATGGATTAGTTGACTTCTTGTTATGCTAACATTGATTGTAGAGCAAAGACAATCCAGTTTTACTTTCCATGAGAATTAGCTATAGAGTGGCAGGGCGTTTCGGTATCACCAAGGGGTATGTTTATTTCTTACCTTAAGGCAAGGAGGCTAATAGCAAAAGGATGTTTCTATCATATTGTTCATGTTTAAGATACCGAGAAGGGGACGTCGATTCTTGAATCAGTTCTGGTAGTGAATGAGTTCCCTGGCGTGTTTCCAGATGAGTTACCTGGTCTTCCTGAGCAGAAGATTGACTTTCCTATTTATGTAGTACCAGGTACGCAACCTATATCCATTTCTCCCTATAGGATAGCACCAGCAGATGCTAAAAGAACTTAAGGAGCAACTGAAGGATTTGTTAGATAAAGGCCTCATCAGACCCAGCATTTCCCCCTGGGGATCCCCTGTATTATTTGTGAAAAAAATGGCTCTCTACGTATGTGCATATATTACAGACAGCTGAATAAAGTCACAATCAAGAATAAATAATCTCTTCCCAGGATTGATGACTTGTTCGACCAGCTCCAGGGTGCCAAGTGTTTCTCGAAGATAGATTTGCGATTAGGCTACGATCAAGTTAGAGTTAGAGAATGTGATATTCCTAAGACTGCATTTAGGACTAGGTATGGCCATTACGAGTTTTTAGTGATGTCGTTCGGACTAACTAATGCCCCTGCAGTATTTATATATCTGAGAACAGTGTATTCAGGCCTTACCTAGATTTATTTGTGATTGTATTTATTGACGATATTCTCATCTATTCAAAGTCTAAATCAGAACATGCGGAGAATCTATTCACAGTATTGGGTACTTTTTGGGACAAACAATTATATGCAAAGTTCTTGAAATTTGCATTCTGGTTAGATTCAGTGGTATTTCTTGGCCATATAGTTTAGCAAAAGAAATTAAAGTAGATGGCCAGAAGATTGAGGCTGTGAAGAATTGGCCCAGACCTATGATGCCAACTGAGGTACGTAGTTTTCTGTGTTTGGTAGGTTATTACAGAAGGTTCGTAGAGGGGTTCTCTTCCATTGGATCTCCAATGACCAAATTGACACAGAAAGCAACCAAATTTCAGTGGTCAGACTCTTGCAAGCACAACTTCCAAGAACTAACGAACGAGTCGATTACAGCTCCAGTACTTACACTTCCAGAGGAATCTGAGGCCTCTGTCATTTACTCTGACACTTTTCAAATTGGTCTTGGTTGTATGTTCATGCAGCATGGAAAAGTAATTGCTTATACTTCTAGAGAGCTGAAAAAGCACGAGCAGAACTACCCTACCCACGATCTGGAGCTTGCAGCAGTCATTCATGCATTGAAGATTGTAGACATTATTTTTACGGTATTCATGTTGATATTTATACAGAACACAAGAGCCTCCAGTACATATTCAAGCAGAATGAGCTAAACCTACGACAGAGGCAGTGGCTAGAGTTGTTGAAGGACTACGACGTGGACATTCTTTATCATTCAGGTAAAGCAAACGTTGTAGCTGATGCTCTTAGTCGTGAGTCCATAGGTAGTTTATCTTATGTACAGCCAAAGAAGAGAAAGTTAGCTCATGCACTCCACCAGTTAGCCAGCCTGAGAGTCAGATTAATAGATTCAGAGGACGCAGGAGTTACAGTTCAGAACACAGCCACTAAATGCCTAGTGACAAAAGTAAAACAGCGCCAATATGAGGATCCAGTTCAAGTTGAATACAGACAGACAGCCAGAAGAAAGCCGAAGTCACTATACAGGGTTACTAGTGACAAGGTTCTCATGTATAAAGAAAGACTTTGTGTTCCTGATGTGGCGGATTTACGTGGACAGATTATGATAGAGGCGCATTATTCCATATGCACTGTTCATCTAGGTTCGACTAAGATGTACCATGATCTTAAGCAGATTTACAGGTGGGACGGAATGAAGCGTGACGTAGCAGAACTTGTGGCTCGGTGTCCTAACTGCTAGTAGGTTAAAATCGAACATCAAAAAACTAGTGGCTTATTGAAGGAGATAGAGATTCCATCATGGAAATAGAAAGCAGTGAATATAGACTGCATTACAGGCTTGCCCTGTACGTGGAGCGGGTATGACTCTATCTGAGTTATAGTTGACAGGTTTACTAAATCAGCTCATTTCTTTCCTGTTAGAACTACCTACACAGCAGAGGATTATGTCAGACTTTATATTAGAGAGATAGTATGCTTACATGGTATTCCAATATCTATCATATCAGACAGGGGCGCATAGTTTACAACTAATCTCTGCCGATCATTCCAGAAAGGTTTAGGGACACATGTAAATTTGAGTACAATAGTTCATCCCTAGACAGATAGACAGGCTGAGAGGACCATTCAGATGTTAGAAGATATGCTTAGAGCTTGTGTGTTATATTTTGGAGGCAACTGAAATGAACATCTACAGTTAATAGATTTTGCGTATAATAATAGCTATCATTCCAGCATACAGATGGCGCCATTAAAGCTTTATACGGATACAAATGCAGGTCTCCTATAGGATGGTTTGAGGTTGGTGGGTCTCAATTGATAGGTCCAGACTTAATCCAGTAAGCAGTTGATAAAGTTAAGTTGATCAGGGAAAGATTATTAGTAGCCCAGAGCAGACAGAAATCCTATGCAGATAACTGATGTTGAGATTTAGAATTTCAAATTGGCGATTGGGTATTTCTGAAGGTATCGCATATGAAAGGCGTTATGAAATTTGAAAAGAAGGGCAAGCTTAGCCCTAGATTCATAGGTCCATATCATATTATCAGATGATTTGGGCGTGTAGCCTACGAGTTAGACCTTCCAGCAGACCTTCAGGAGGTACATCCAGTATTCCATATTTCCATGCTCCGAAAATGTGTCGGAGATCCTTCCAGAGTTGTACCAATAGATGATATCCAGATCACAGAGCAGTTGACTTATGAAAATGTGCCAGTTTCCATTCTTGCTAGGCAGTTTCGTTGATTAAGGACAAAAGACATGCCTTCAGTTAAGGTGTTGTGGCAAAGCAATAACGTAGAAGAAATGACTTGGGAAGCTAATAAAGATATGAGAGCCAAATATCCACATCTCTTCATTACTTCAGGTATATAGCAGATCCTTGCTTAATGCTTCTACATGCTTCATTTAACATTAGAGGACGAATGTTCCTTGGGGGGGGGGAGAGATTGTTACACCCAGTATGTCTAAATTGATGTATACTGCGTTAATGACATGTTAATTATGATTTAAGTATGTCGAAAGTCATAATATGACAATATATGACATTTAGATGTTAAATATAAAGTTTGAGACAAATCGGATTTAAGTTACGGAAAATCGAGTGAAGAATTGCCATGTAACAAGCCATTTTGAGCAATTAAATTCGTAAGATGTATGATGTCATTTTAGAATATATCTTATACTAAATTAAAGATCTTGGAATTTAGTTTCCAATGCTCTTTCCCGTTTTCTTATACAACATCCGGATAAACAGATATGAGCATCGGAAGTTTGGCCAGAATAAGGGACATAGGCGCAAAAGAAGACTAGAAATGAAATGTTTTGAATAAAAATGAACTTATCTCTTTTCTCCTCATTTCCAAAAAATTAAAGAGGGGAAAAGACCCTTCATGAGGGAAAATTCCATTCTTAGGGTTTTGAAGGAAGAACGCCAATCTTAAATCGAAATTGAAGACAGATTGCATCAAAACACTCTACGCAATTAAGGTAACATTATGCTACATTCAATTTTATCTATAGCTTGAAGTTTGAGGATGCTTCATGATTAAGTAACTACTGAATTTGATGGAATTTAGCTCAATTGAGCTTGGGAAAGCTTGTCAAGTAAAGGAAATAAGGTTTGGAAGCTAAACTAGTGAGGTATGTAAGGTCTATCTTCTTCTTTCGACTAAGGCATGTCTATAGTAATATACCAAGTTTGTTTTGCCTTCAAAGTTGATATATTTCGTGGTGATCTTGTAGAGCATCATTGTACCCTTGTATAAGTATATTTTGGTGATAAAAAACTAGGTTTAAGGGTCTCAAATTAGTCCCCAAAGAGCAGCATGAAAGATGGCTCAAAACTGAAAAACCTATTTTTCACTCCAGACAGCTGTTAGTAGATCGAGCATAATATTTTGTATAAAACTAATATTGGGGTGATTAAATATTCTCTAGAACTCCAAGATATATATCTAAAACTTTCATGTATACTCCAAAGTCTATAATTTCCATTTAGACCCTGAAAACTATGATGCAATACAGGACAGTGATACTGTCCAGAAATTGTTTGTGGCAGTGGAATTGTTTCGTCGTCCGACCGTTTTATTTTTCTGTGCATTCAATATTTTCTATAATACATTAACCTATGCATATCTCATAGCATTTCTTATGAAGGTGTGAGCTAATATAGCATGTTTAGGTGCTCAGTTTTTCCTAAATCAATAGTAGAATCTTACATTCAAAGTTATAAAATGATTGGCCGACATTAGTCCATAATTCTGTTTTGTCAGTTGTTTTGTGGATAGCTGAACTTTCTTTTTCTCGATGTTATCATTCTGTCCGGGTATCCATTCCCGTGTATATTGTAGTGCTGATTTATTTTTGTGGATCAACCAGTTTTAGGAGAACTCTATCAAATTTTTTTTCGAAAATCCAAAGAGTTTGACAAATTCTGAGTTCCAGGTTATGTCTATGATTCCATCTAGCGTTTTATTATCATTTGTTTGAGTTCATATCTATTTTTTTCACATGTGTTATGCCTCATATATATTTATGCTTATATTGTGATCATATTATGTGTGATTTGGAGTCTCCGAAAGAGGTTGGACATGGGACACACAGTCCGGTCACGTGCGATACTACCCGTCTGAAGGACACAACCCCTCCGATTTAAGAGGGAATTGAAACACCTAGTATAACCGGTTTTCATTCATAAAGTCTGACCAGAGAGACTATATATTACTGGTTGGGGGGGACATAGCCCATAACACCCACCAGGTTTGTTATATAAGCGTATATAACCATAGTATCCACTACATGACTGCTAGTGAGGCTTGTTCAGTTATCATGTGTCAGTTATCAGCCAAGATTGCAGTCAATCGTACAGTCAGCTCTCAGTATAGTCTAGTTCAGTCTTCAGTTCAGACCGGATTTTATATTCAATTCACAATTTAAAATTTAGCTATATTTCTATACTTCAACACATATTTATAGATTTACATTCCAGTCTTATAGTTTTATTCAGTAGTTATGTTATATATTCTCGCCTTACATGCTATGTACATATCGTACTCATATTCTCTCTGGGGACTGTATTTCATGTCATACAGGTACAGACAGGCCAAACCTTAAGCTACGTTAGTAGGCTATCTACCAGCCATTGGAGTCACTCCGCCTCCTCCCGGAGATTACTACTTGTTGAACCCCAAAAAATTACCCTTTCTTTAAGAAAAGATAGGTTTCGGGTATATTTCAACAAAATGGGACTCCAAAGGGCTTTCTTTGGAGTCGCAACCTAATTTAGGAGAATTAGGAACCAATTAATTAAATTGTGCATGCAAGTACTCCGTTTTAAGAAAAATGGTCATTTTCAGAGATTTTAAGTAAGAGGTTCAATTATTTTCGAAAGAAGGTTTCAATTTAAAAGCACTTTCGAAAATCCGTAAAATTATGGTTAATCCTTCGGTTTTCACAAAATAGCTCAATAAATGCGATCTAAATGCCTTAAAGTTAATGCTAAAATTTTAAAATTACATTAACTTATGCTTTAGAAAAATAGGGATTTAAATGAACTTAGACTTGAAAAATGCAATTTTGCTAAAATAGGAAATCTAATTAATTTGAAAGAAGTTGCAATTTATTTAAAATCAAGTTATTTGCTTACTCATTTCCGGCTTGCACGCGCTATTTTGACTAAAAGGTTCACAATTCATAAATAAGATGGCAATTCTAGAGAAAATAATTTTGTTCACAATAAATAGCTCAAAATAAATATACATCAACATATAAACAATTTAATTATTCTACAACTAATAAAATAGAAAATTCCTAATGACATGCAAATTCTATAGAATTTAGAAAGAGGAGGTTTAGAAGAAGAACCCGGAAATTGCTAAACTCGCGGGAGCCTTGATATTTTATTTTTTATACAATTATGCCCATGAGCCTAAACATCAAATGACTCAACAAAGCATTTTTTAAAATTCTATAGGTCTTCATTTCTTGAAAGCTTGAGTGCGACCTTGATCCCAAGTGACTCCAATGCAATGTAAATCATCCCCATTTTGAGTTTTAACCAAACTCCTCCCAAGGGTATTATGCAAAAGAAATGAGAAATAAGGATTAGAAAGTGCTCAAGCTCAATGAAGCTAATATAAATCAACTAAATTTAATTAACAAGCAGTTTAAGCAACTCTACTATACTTGAATCACATTCCAAATCACACTAATTTGAGACAGAAAGTAAACTTAGGCTTATGAATTTAACGCACAGCCATAAAAGGATCAAAATAGATATTTAAACTATCATAAAACTTTCATAGGCCAAACCAAAAGGATTTCATATGTGGATAAACATTTGTTCAAGGCAAATTTAAAAAAGAGAGAGATTACTGGATCACAAAAGAAAGAAATTCATCCTATGGCATCAGTCTAATCTATACAACTATTACTTTTTGTACAAATAATAACGTGAACTTGATACAAACTTACCTCGAAGTTTATCATAATTTATTCATGTCTTTAACAGAGGGATCAAGATTCTTGGGGGATCAGGTCGCGGGTTGGATTTCTGGAAATGGGAAGTAGACGGGTGTGTGTGTATTGTATATGTTATAAGCAGATATTCCACAAATAGGCCTGTTTTTGCTGACTTGGAATGAAATTAGTCCCCCCCCCCCCCAATTTAGATTTTAATAGGCAAGTGGAGGAATTGCAAGGGTAAGCTAAAATTAAGGCTGGGCTTGCACATTTAGCCTGTTTTAGAATGGATTGGGGAATTTAGGAATTGCGTGGATAGATTGAATTTAAGGCTGCACATTATGATTTTAACCCCTTTCTTTTAAAATTGAATTTATTTAAAATAATTAGACACTGGTTAAAATGTTTCGGGACAAAATTGGGTGTCAACAGCTGGCCTTCTTTACCCGAAAAGGATGAAAGAGTTTTTCAGGGTAAAGAAGTTGACGAGAAACCAATTTTGTCACGATAAAGCCAAAGACTTCGATTCCAAGGGCCAAAGTGTGAGGCTTATGGATATGGCCGAACTCCGGTTTTCGAGTTTCCTACATATCTTGGGCTGAAAGAGAATCAGGCCATATGTAGTTCAATGACACTTAGCTACGAAGACTCGCACGATTGACAGAAAAAGGACGCACGAATAGGAAAGAATTTCAAACTGACGTCCTAATCCGAAATAAAAGATTAGGATAGAATTTGCTTGTTCGAGTGCGATTCCTCAGATCCTCGTTGACGAGTTTAGCTCATATCAACGATTGCCCCAGTTCACTGCTAAGAAAAAGTTCCACGTTATGCTCCAAATGCTGTTGCGGTGCTGCTAAAGTCCTGTAATAAACTCGACAAACAGTAAGCGAGTACTGCTAATAAAGCCTGATAATCAAAAGTAAAGAATGATCACATATTGATGATACAAATTTGCAAGTGCGGGTTGTGATATCATTGATAAGTTGTCTTCCGATCAACTGGCGAAGCAATAAAGCAAGTGCGAAGGCATAATGCAAAGCATTATCAACAATCTTGACAAATCAACTGGCAAGCCGGTCGGGCATGAAGCAAGGAGGGTCTTGGGGTTGATTGTCAAACAAATCAGCTGGCGAACCAGTCCGGCACGAAGCAAGAAGGGTCTCGGGACTGACCTGTTAACCTGAAAAGTAAAACAAATACAAAGAAAATGCAAAGGCATAATTTAAAGCAAGTGCAAAGCAATTTGAACAATCTTGAGAAATCAACTGGCAAGCCGGTCGGGCACGCAGCAAGGAGGGTCTTGGGGTTGATTGTCGATAAATCAGCTGGCAATTCGGTCCGGCACAAAGCAAGGAGGGTCTCGGTGCTGAGCTGTTAACCTGTAAAGTAAAATAAGACGTAATACAAAGAAAATGCGAAGGCATAATTTAAAGCAAGTGCAAAGCAATTTGAACAATCTTGACAAATCAACTGGCAAGCCGGTTGGGCACGCAGCAAGGAGGGTCTTGGGGTTGATTGTCGACAAATCAGCTAGCAATCCGGTCCGGCACAAAGTAAGAGGGTCTCTGACACGACCCGAAATCCGGTTAGGCCGTGCGGGCACCCGACATCCTCCTCTAGACCCGTCGGGCGAACCCTTACAATATAAATTAGGAAAATAAATATAATAATTCATAAATAAGGACAAGACTTAAAAAAATTTTACACACATACTGATACCTCTAAGCTGTACAAAAGAAATTACAGATGACTACCCAACATGCTAGGTTTATGGCTATCCAGACTAGACATCTAAGAGTACAAAGAAGACAAATACCTCCTGAAGGGAGCAAAATGCAACTGAAATAATAACCAATAAACTGGTGGCCATCCGGAATAAAAGCTGGCTCACCCTGACAGTTGAAGTCGTCTTCGCTCCTTCACAACGTGGCGAACTCAATTCTGGAGCGAACCTGCCGAAACGAAATAGATAGACAAGAAACAAACAACAAACAAGGGTGAGTCAAAAGGACTCAATAAGTGGGGCAGAGTAGCCACCTCAAAGAATAGGATAACTAGCCAGGGAGAAAAGAAACAGATAAACAAAATTCCTTTTATTTAAATTATGAAAAGGCAGAGCCAGATAATAACTAGAAACACGCATGGAATCACAAACTCATTAAAACCAGGAACGTAACATAGCCAGAACATAGAGGTATCTCGAACATATTAACAATCAGAAATACATCCTGTTGCGGCGTGCAACCCGGTCCATAAATTTATACTGCTGCGACGTGCAACCCGATCCCCGCAACCCAGAATACGAGCCAGAAATATATAGACAAATAAGCAATGCACATATAAGCAGAACAGTAGTTATGTACCACAAGTCTACACAATGGTATGAGATGAGATGAAATGAAATGAGATGAAATGAAATGATGCAAAGGGTCACATGTGCCCGTAATCCCATCCCGAAGCGGAATACTCCTGCATTCGAGGGGAATCTAATATGATAACCAACTGGAGCGGAATACTCCTGCTCCTGGGGCGGAATACTCCTGCACCCGATATAATATAAACCAGAGGCGGAATACTCCTGCACTCTCCTGGGGCGGAATACTCCTGCACCCGATATAATGTAAACCAGAGGTGGAATACTCCTGCACTCAATATCTGACATAAGAGCGGAATACTCCTGCTCTTGGGGCGGAATCCTCCTGCCCTCAATATGATACAATGGAGCGGAATCCTCCTGCTCCTGGGGCGGAATACTCCTACCCTCAATATGATACAATGGAGCGGAATACTCCTGCTCCTGGGGTGGAATACTCCTGCACCCAATATGATATGCAATATAATGCATATGAATGCAATGTGATGTAATAATAACCCTTCACCGGTGCGGGACTCTCATCGACAGCCGGGAAGTAGATACCAACTCACAGCCAAAGTACCATGCTCAGATCCTCAATGCAATACCAATAGCATGACATAATATATAATATAGAATATAAATCCAAAGCTAAGGCGTAATGAATACGCCTATCGGCAGCTACACACGTAAGGAACACGTGGTAAAAAATCCACGAGGCCAGGTGCCTCCAAAGAAATGGATATAAACACTTACCTTTCTCAAAAGTTAGCATTGCGACCAACAACCGCGTTATTCTTTGAATTCATTGCCAAACGATCCCACTGTGATCAATAAGCAGAAAAATATATCACATTAGGCTAAAGACTTCATTCCTCACATCTTAGGGCAATCCAGGTAGGAACCTGATACCCTATTCGCATACGCAATACGCAAGTCAGGCCTATGTACAGGGTTTAAGGTCACATAACCAAACCCTAAATAAATTACATGTATATGTTGCCCATAACTCACTGAGTACAAATATATAATTAATTTCATTATCGGGGTCCATTTGACCCTTTAAACTATTAATTGAACTTATTAATACGATGTCTAATATTCCAAGTTTTACCGTTAAAATATATTAAAACACACGTAATAAACTCAAATAATATATTAGGATCATTACCTGAATATTTCAGGGTGAAAATTCTACTTTTCTCCGGCCCCTTTTCTCATTTTCTGGCATTTTTCCCTTTCGTTTCTCGTCATTTCCATTTCTGTTTATTTCGTTTCTGTTACTGTATCAAATGTTTCGCTTTTTAATGTTTGACCAGATTAGGCCAAGGGATTAGCTCCCTTAAGGCCACCGCCATTCATTAAACTTTTTTGTCGTTTTTCTCATTTCATTTTTTTCATTTTTTTTTCTTTTCGCGATGAAAATTAAAACGGTACCCTACGATATTCGAAATAATTCCAACTTTTACATACAAGTTATACAAAATATATGTAACATACTCGTAAAGATGGATCTCAAATTGGACTCCCGAAACTCAAGATGCGAATTTAAATGAAAAAAAGTCAAATTATTTAACTTTCGGCATTTTAGCGGAAACTAGCCGAACGACCTCGAAATTTACTTTCGGAAGTTTAAAAAAATCACAAATAATCATACGAACCTAACGGCGCTTTCGGATTTCGAATCGGAGCTCATTCGGCAATACCGAGCTCGAAAATCTCTTTTTAATATTTATCGCCAATAAAAACCGAAACCTTCTTCTGATGCCTACCAAACGAGGTCTGATTTAGCTCAAATTTTACAGACAGGTTCTAATGGATACTATGAGTATTTTAAAATTATCGGCAAGCCAATCGGAGTCCTAACTTCCGAAACGACTGACCGAGGTCGTTTCATTCTCCTCCACTTAAACTCTCGTTCGTCCTCGAACGAGCCTAAATCTAAAGCAAGATCTACGCAGATAACAAGATAACTTGCACAACCTTCATAAACCACTCTACGGACATTATCTCATAATTACAGAATCAGAGTTATAACACGCACATCAAATTCTTGGATAAAAAGATAACTGGATAATATGATAACGTCATCGCCCAGCTTATTCTGACTAAGCTGATCCTTCCTCGATCACGTGAGGAGAGTTCTACATTTTCGAAACAAAGATACACGAAAATTTGAATGGGTTAACATGATTCAGCCGATAATTACCTCTTCGAGAACAGGTCGATGGAACTAAGAATTAGCTTACGCTTCAGCAACGCCTTAGAGATTTAATATTATGACTCGGTATCAATTGGAGGAAGACTCCTCCACTTAAAGCATAAACTCATACAACTAATTTGAATAGAAATAGTCATCCTTGCACAACCTGCTGGACTAAAAAAGATTTAGCTAAAAGTTGCACATAGGCAAACCTAAACTACCAAACTACCCTTTCGAGTGTCCAACTAGCTGCAACTCTCGAGTTCACAACTCCATACCTTTGCCGTAAACACCACCGCCCGAAGGATGGTACTTCTATATAAAAATTTCGGCGGAGTTTCCCCTGAAACTGGATGATCCGCAAAACAGAACCAACGCTATACTATACACGGGAATGGATACCCGGATAAAACTAATAACATAAACATGTTAAACGGATAACAAGATGAGACAACTGGACCAAAAGAATAATATGCTTCCAAAACAATAATATGCTTATCCAGCCACAATAACACGTACTCTGGCTCAACACGGGGAACATCGCAAGCAGTTACCAACCGCCCAAGCTCACTGGTGCCGGACGAAGAAGAAATGGAAATGGACCGAGGATAGAAATAACTAGAGCTTCAGGAAGCTCATCTTTTTATTTGCTTGGCTCCCAGAGCTACACTACTTCCGAGTCAGGCTAGCCAAAGAATCGCAATTGAAGAAATAGACATTAAATAAACTTTATGGAAAAACATCCATACCAATTTAACCTCCCAATAAGAAGGAAACTCTGACAATTTACCAAAATACCCTTTTATAACTAAGACAAGCTCATAGAATGACTCTACTAGAATCTCGAACCAAGAGGAGACACATAGATCGAGCATTACTTACTAACCACTATACACCGGAAGAAACAACGACATTTCCTGATGGTGACGGATTGGGATCTCATTATCCTACCAACACGGAATTCCGAGAAGAGAGGTAGAATGATTTGACATAATAGTAGAAGTTGGCAAAAACAAAGATGCCAAGCAGACCATACCGACACTCTCTCCTAAATTTCTCACATTTAACCAGATCAACTAGTAGGCTCTCACAAATTCCCTGAATAAATCATACTAGAAGCTCATCCCTCTACTGCAATCGATTCTTAATAGAAACAATATCCTAGGAAACCGTGGAACATGATATGACAGACCATCTCCAGATCGATCGGAAGAATCAAATCTTAAGGAAAGAAGAAATACATGGGTCTACTACATCGGATGCCTCAGCATCCTGCCAGACTAGCAGTTCATAGAACTGCCTCTGCAGCTGAGCTATGCAACTACTCTGATAATCACCTTCTAAAGAACAACTGCCACCACACTCTCAACCTCTACCGGATGGTAGCATTTCTTTTGCTGATTGAGATCTACATAAAATCCCCTGCGACTGCGTAGATGCCTGATGACGAAAGAAAAGACGATTGCTAACTTGTCGGAGGAAGGGAAAACTCCTCAAAAGGATAGCCAGACTCACAACAATAATATCACCTTTTCGCTGAATATCGGAACTGGACAGATTGTGGATAGTTGTAAAGAAAAGACTGAATCTGATCTCGACGAGCTACTGTCACACTCTAAGAATTACGTGACACAAGCTGAGATAACCTGGAAGGTGACCTCCCAAAATAACCAGAACTTTTACCTCCAAATGAGGGTACCATGGTTACCCACCAGGGCTGTGGGATCTCTTACTTTCCCGCTCTAACTTATGGTATGCCTCGAACCTTCGAGCAATATCAACAACAATATCAAATGAAATCCCCACCTCAATCTCTCGAGCCATCTGGGATCTCAAGGAAAAGAAAGGTCATCAATAAATCTTTGAATCTCTCGAAAGGCTCATGAACTAGTTCAAATGCATATTCGGCCATTTTATAGAATTCAATCTTATATTCTGAAACCAACAGGCTAACCAACAGGCTACCCTGTCAAATCCACTCGAACTGGTAACACTTTTCATCTCGTTCGCTACTCGAAAGGAACTTTTCCATGAATCTAAAAGAAAAACCGAACCAAGTCAGCTAATAAGAGAGCGGTCCACCAGTTCAAGACTGGACCCCTGAAACTGGAAAGAAGAATAATCAACACCATACCGCTCGATATAATCAAGAGCATGAAGGATATGCTGACATCATTTTTATTTTTAAAAGAATCACGGGGTTTATTTGATGCATTGCTTAAGAATATCGGAAGGTTCAACCGCGTAAAATAATGGAACCTCTTGGGCACTCGTACCAAACCGTTACTTCGGCTGGCTAACCAGCCAAAACAATTAGAGGTACAACACGTACTACCTCCGGAATATAATTTACTGCAGCAATATTAAGAACCGGAAAAGGAGCTCCCTGAAACCGAACGTCTGCAGCTGCGGCAACCTGATAAGCTGTCCAGCAAATAATAGGTTCTTACGGTATCTGCGTCGTCAAGATTCTCGTAAAACATCGTAGAGAGCCAAGGGAACTACAAGGCCCTGCTCCCTTGCCCATCGCGAGCTCGTACAACTGGGACCTCCATAACTAGATCGTAAGCATGATCAAAACTCTCGAAGCTTCGTCAGTGCTAACCCCAGGCCAGACTGCTTCGTCTTGAACTCATACCGTTGCTGATTTGTTGCACGAGAGTTCACAATTACCACGAAGGAATTAATTATTAACAAAAATACTTTTGAATCCTAGACCGACGCACGATCCGAAAAGAAGGAAGTGAAACTTCCTAAATGCCATCATAGCCCCTCGTAGATAAGTACGGACGTCTACGTACCCATCAGCGAGACTCTACTAGACACTGTCTTAGTCTGGATAGACTCTAAACCGGGCTCTGATACCAACTGACACGACCCGAAATCCGGTTAGGCCGTGCGGGCACCCGACATCCTCCCCTAGACCCGTCGGGCGAACCCTTACCAATTAAATTAGGAAAATAATTATAATAATTCATAAATAAGGACAAGACTTAAAAATTTTACAGACATACTGATACCTCTAAGCTGTACAAAAGAAATTATAGCTGACTACCCAACATGCTAGGTTTAGGGCTATCCAGACTAGATATCTAAGAGTACAAAGAAGACAAATACCTCCTGAAGGGAGCAAAATGCAACTGAAATAATAACCAATAAACTGGTGGCCATCCGGAATAAAAGCTGGCTCACCCTGACAATTGAAGTCGTCTTCGCTCCTTCACAACGTGGCGAACTCAATTCTGGAGCGAACCTGCCGAAACGAAATTGTCACGACCCAATTTCCAAGGGCTCGTGATGGCACCTTAAACAACATTTTCCTAGGCGAACCAATGAAACAAGATGCGGAAAAGAACAATAATGTGAAAAGATCATAAATGGATATATAAATATAAAAGGGTGAAGTCCAAAAGAATATATCCACAAAAGAATTGGAGCATTCTAAGAGTGACTCAATAAAGTATGAATATACATCAAAAAAATCTGAGTCCTATCTCTAAGTGACTCCGGCGGTATGCCACCACGCTCTGTGTGGTCGGCTCACCTCAATCAAAGTCTCAGAAGCCTCGGGAACCGCTAACGTCCGGGCTGCTGACTGGATGAAGGACCTGCGCACGTAGCAGAGTAAGTTATGAGCCGAAGCCCAGTAAGATCACCGACAGGCCCGCTAAGGTACCCTTGCGGGACAAGTCGCTACTTGCATCATAAGCAACAACATACTATAGTAATTATACAATAAAGTAGTGAAATCACAAATAGATGTAACACATTCCATACACACAAGTAGTAACCAGAAGTCTCAAGGATTATGCCCATCCAACGTAAGGCATAGGTCACTCAGCGGCGGTTTGGAGGTCCAATCTCTACTCCCGTGCCGACTAACCTAGACCTACGATGGACTAGCAACACCACTACTAAGTATCAACCATATACCGTGACCCGAAGTCACTATCACAATCATGAATAAGTAGACCAACGACCCGTAGTCGTTGGCTCATCTCAAATCTGTCTACGATCGCACCACACCCCCTGTCAAGTGCGTCGTATCTCAATAAATCAAGTGACCACACCACACCCCCTGTCAAGTGTGTCACATCTCAAAGATCAGTGTCCACACCACACCCCCTGTCAAGTGTGACACATCTCATAGTATAGGCGACACCACACCCCCTGTCAAGTGTCCCTCTAACAGTATTAATATCCACGACATTAATAACAATAACAGAAATAATAACATAAATATTAATAACGATAATATTTCACAGTCACCGTAACCCAGGTTGGTTATGCTAGCTGAACGTAAGGCGAAGGTTAACCCGACCACAGTTTGGGGGTACAATCCCTACTCCCATGTCGTCCAACCCACGGTTACGTAAGACAGCATTACCCAACTCGGCACGTGAACAAATCAAGTACCAATATCATACAAAAGCCGGCAAAATCCTCGGCAAGACATTTATCATGACATGCGGCAACATCCTCGGCCATGTCCCAAGTTCTTGCTATCTAAGCATGGCGTAGCAAGCGTTACTACGATATAAATTTAAGCTACCTCGACATAGCGTTTAGACCGGCCCCTACCTCG